>OX123188.2:39275720-40758844 GCA_944739405.2 Euclidia mi | reverse complement strand
CTGCATAACTCGGTTAATTTCAAAATATTCTGAATCTGTTCTGGGTGTATTCTATTTCTTCCCAGCAGATTTTTAATTATAACTAAACATTCTTTATACGGGACATTTGTAAATAAGCTTACAAATGTCCAATGCTTAAAATGGTAAAGATAAAGTATGCAAGAACAAAAAGTCCGGTATTTACTGCTTAACATGCGACCAATGCCAAAATAAGTACATAGGACAGACGGGTCGAAGTTTTGAGCTGAGATATAAAGAACATTTAGCGGCGTTTAGAAACAACCAGCCGGAAAAGTCTCATTTTGCCGAACATTTACTTGAATCGGGTCATACCTTAAATAGCGGACATTCATTTGACGTCATACACACTTGTCAAAAGGGTATTAGAATGTGCGTATTGGAACAATTAGAGATTTTAAAGCGGGACAAGCATACATTACTGAACGATCAAACCAACTTTAACGGGTCCCCATTGCTGAATATATTCGCACATCGTCATAATGACTCACATTAGTCGAGCAACGGAGGGAGGGGATTAGAAAGTACAATCGTTTATAAGACATGCCCACGGTTGGAAAGCGCTCAGTCGTTGCCCATCGTTCCTGAGGATGCCTCGTGCAGAGGCGAAACAAGTGTCGAAGAATAGTCGGCGCGTACAGCGGGATACTGCAAGTCAGGTATCTTCCTGGAACCCATACCATTCCTATATCCCTTATCCTTTTAGAGGAGTTCGATATTGTCAACCTTTTTCTATTGCAATAGTTGGGGTGGTCAATTCGAGGGTGCGTGGTGGGTTCCTCTTTCCTTCCATTAGGTTACAATGGAGTTCCGCCAAGTAACGCCTGATTCAATCAACTATATCAAATCAGCAAGCATAGCTGTACAGGCGAAATTATACATCAAACTTACGAAGCAACACCGGGTCGCATGTCAAAATGTGTGGTTCAATCAGAAATGTAAATATTACAATGTCATTCCAAATTATATTACTATACGTTCCAATACGCACAGTCGGGCTGCCAATATAGCGATACAAAAAGCTCAAAAAATTTGGCTAGGTGAAGAGGCAAGACGTTGGTTTACGGTTCGCGATAATTTAAAACTACATTTAAAAATACTGCACTTAGAACTTTCATTCAAGTTACACAATGTCGAGTTCGATTTATTAGACCAAAAAGCTAGGGAATTAGCGTCAACTGTAGCTCACGAGAAATACATCATTCAAAGTAGGAAGTTACAAGAACTGATAGGAAGAATAACACCACCTTCAGACTATACTGGCAACACTACTTGTAATCATCAATTTCATCCCAGAATAAAGAATCTTTCGAACACCATTTTCACACGTGACGAGAACTCACTTTTGGAGAAGGGATTAAAGTATAGTATTCCTCAAAAAGTTACGCAATATTCTTTGGAAACATTGGCGGTGGATGCAGAAATAGCTATTACCAGAAATAAAAAAGATAACATAGTCAAGAGTTTAGCTGCCCATCAGTTACAAACATACAAATCGACTAATTTTATTAACTGCGAATTAAAAATATATAAATCCATCCAAAATAAAATTCAACAAAATGATTTGGTGGTAAATAAGGCGGATAAAGGCAACACCGTAGTAATTATGTCTAGATCGCAGTATAATAGCAAAGTACAAGATGTAATACACACCGAAGATTTCCAGCGTCTGCCCTACGATCCTACCAAACGATTTCATGCAGAATTAAAACTCAGTATCAAGTCAAGTACTTACCTTTTTACACGAAACTGCTATTTAGCGAAAAGTCTTATACCGATGAACCCTCAGTGTCCGCTGTTGTATGGTTTACCAAAAATACATAAAGATCAGGTGCCCATCCGTCCAGTCGTCTCATATGTCAACGCTCCAGCTTATAAATTAGCGAAATATTTAAACGGATTGATTAAAGAGAAGACGTCATTCACCGCAAAATACAGCCTGAAAAATAGTTATGATTTGATTAGCAAAATAAAACACATCTGTCTACCTAGAAACACAAAACTCGTGTCTTTGGATGTAAAAAGCTTATTTACAAATGTCCCGTATAAAGAATGTTTAGTTATAATTAAAAATCTGCTGGGAAGAAATAGAATACACCCAGAACAGATTCAGAATATTTTGAAATTAACCGAGTTATGCAGTAAACAAAATTATTTTCAATTCAACAACGAGTACTACTTACAGAAGGAGGGTTTGGCCATGGGTTCACCGCTTAGTCCGTTGTTAGCAGATATCTTTATGAATAACTACGAACACGAGCATTTGGTAAAAGAACCGAACATCTTATATTATTATAGATTCGTGGACGATATTTTGCTGGCTTGGAAGGGCACAGAACGTCAGCTTCACTGTTTTCTTACAAGAATTAATAGTATACACCCCAAAATTAAGTTCGAATTGGAGATAGAACAAAACAGCTCAATAAACTTCTTAGATTTGACTATCAAAAGGGAGGGTACCTCACACTCATTTGAAATTTATCGTAAACCGACGTATACAGATAGTACAATACCAGCATCGTCCTGTCATCCATCGCAACACAAAATGGCAGCATTTCACAGTATGATTCATAGATTATTAAATGTACCACTGAATATAGAATCATATAACAGAGAATTAAATATTATTTATCATATAGCTCAATCCAACGGGTATAGTAAACGCCTAATTGACAAGATGATTAGAGGAAAACAACTTAGAATGGCCAAGTCACTTTTATATCCCTCTATAAAAGAACCTATAAATAATACCGCTGTTCTTACCTATTTTGGAAGCATAACTGACCGTATGGCGCGTATACTGTGGAGGAACGGTATCAGATCAGCCTATAAACCATACAAAACGTTAAAATTTCTTTGCAATGGTAAAGATAAAGTATGCAAGAACAAAAAGTCCGGTATTTACTGCTTAACATGCGACCAATGCCAAAATAAGTACATAGGACAGACGGGTCGAAGTTTTGAGCTGAGATATAAAGAACATTTAGCGGCGTTTAGAAACAACCAGCCGGAAAAGTCTCATTTTGCCGAACATTTACTTGAATCGGGTCATACCTTAAATAGCGGACAATCATTTGACGTCATACACACTTGTCAAAAGGGTATTAGAATGTGCGTATTGGAACAATTAGAGATTTTAAAGCGGGACAAGCATACATTACTGAACGATCAAACCAACTTTAACGGGTCCCCATTGCTGAATATATTCGCACATCGTCATAATGACTCACATTAGTCGAGCAACGGAGGGAGGGGATTAGAAAGTACAATCGTTTATAAGACATGCCCACGGTTGGAAAGCGCTCAGTCGTTGCCCATCGTTCCTGAGGATGCCTCGTGCAGAGGCGAAACACGTGTCGAAGAATAGTCGGCGCACACAGCGGGATACTGCAAGTCAGGTATCTTCCTGGAACCCATACCATTCCTATATCCCTTATCCTTTTAGAGGAGTTCGATATTGTCAACCTTTTTCTATTGCAATAGTTGGGGTGGTCAATTCGAGGGTGCGTGGTGGGTTCCTCTTTCCTTCCATTAGGTTAGTAGATTTACAATTTGGTGCTTTTAAGGGGTATATATTTAAAGAAGTATTTAATTTATTATAAAGACATGGGCCTAAGAAGTTGAAGAATCTGTGTGCCAGTGATGTGTAATAAGGATGAGTCGCATAGACCTTGCCCTTGCGACGCTTGCTCGTCACTCGTATTGGCTCATAAGGTGTTAGTGAATGTTGTTTGAGTATGGTATGGAATATGAAGGACTTTCGAACCGTAAGGACATCCCAGTCTCTGAATCTATAGGGCAGTCCCGCGCCCACCTTGAGTATCGCACGCTGTGCCCTCTCAACTTCATTTAGATATGATTTGGCTGCACCGCCTCAGCATGAATGCAATAGTTAGTGAGAGATTGGCATGTGTCATAGTAAACCATTATTAAGATTCGTCGATCGGTAACGTGTCTTAAAGTTCTAAACATAAAAATTAATTTCCGCAATCGAGCGACTAAATTGTTTATGTGGTACTTGAAGGTTAAACACTGGTCCACTGTAATGCCGAGGTACTTTATGCGGTCCGTCCGTTCAAGTAAAGCACATGAACATTGCGAGCGCGTATGCCCGCAAGGCAATAAGTATGGGTCGTAATGGAAAGCGTAGGCGAAGGCAAGAGGTCAAGTATGTGGGCATACGCCATGTATTTAGTTTTGCTTATGTTTAGGGTTAGAGAGTTAGATTGCAGCCATTCACTGATTTTGTTTGCACCAGTTTGGGCAAAGCTGAAAACCTTATCCCAGCTGCCTCCATAGAAGGAAAGTGCCATGTCATCGGCGAAAGTGACAATTTTTCCCTTTTGGAGTTGGATCTGGCAGAGATCATTAATATACATAAGAAACAACGTGGGACCGACCGATTTAATAGGCAGCTCCTTACTTATTCTCTGACCAATCTTGACACTCTGTCCTTTGTTGGAGAGGTAATTTATGATTAGTTTAAGTGGAGTACCCCTTATACCATAGTGTTCCAGTTTACTTATCAGGAGTGGAATAGAGATCGTGTCGAAAGCCCTTGCTAAATCTAGGAAGACTGTTAGACATTTCTGTTTTCGGTCTATATTTGCAACGATCGAGTATAAGAGCTCGTGTACTGCGTCACAAGTGGACTTGCTGCGACGAAAACCAAACTGATTAGGCGAGAGGATGTTGTTATTCTCTAAAAATGAAACTAGTCGGTTACGAGGAAAATTTCGGGAATCAAGGAAGTAACACAACATTACTATTTAAAAATGTATTTATTGCTTTTCGAAGTATTCTCCGCGAAATTTGACACATTTTTCCATACGATGGAACCAATCATTGAAGCAACCATTCCATTCGGAAGTTGGGGTCTCCAAAATGGCCGTTTTGTAGGCGTCCACAGCTTCTTCAGGTGATGAAAATCTCTGTCCACGCAATTTATTCTTTATTTTAGGGAAAGTATAGAAATCGTTAGGGCTTAGGTCGGGGCTGTACGGTGGATGGTCTAATAATTCTATGTTTTCTTGCTCTAAAAACTGTTTTGTTCTGTGCGCGGTGTGAGAATTCGCATTGTCGTGATGGAGGATGATGCGGCGGTTGCAGTTCTCTTTACGGAGTTTAGAAACGACTTGTGGCAAACAAATGCTGGCATACCATTCTGCATTAACCGTTCTTTGTCCCTCAAGAGTAATAGTCGTAACATGGCCGGTTTTGGAGACAAACGTGGCCACCATTTTTCTGCGTGGAATCTTTCGAGAGTTCTGACGCACCAAGTAACGCGAGCCGCTTTTTGCTCTTCACAGAGCGAATGTGGTATCTATCGGAAAAACAACTTTTTACACCTAATTATTCATGCAAGATTATTTGTATTTGACTCATGCCAATGTCTAAAGTTGCCTGAATTTCGCGGTATGTCACATGTCGATCTGCCTTAATCAGCTTACGCACAGCATCAATGTTTTCTTGGGTGACTGCAGTTTTTGGATGACCTTGACGGGGAACATCACTGAGCTTGACAGGTCTACGTTGAAATTCAGCAAACCAGCGATAAATTGTGATTTTGGATGGGACTTCATCACCAAATTCAGAAATCACCTGGTCAACACACTGTTTTTGTGTTAAACCACTTCGAAAGTCATAATAAATCATCGCTCTTGAATTTTCTCGAGTCAATTCCATTTTCTCAACGACTAAACAAGTTTGACAAAACCTTGTGACAAGACCGAGAATCTTTTTTTAAATAAATAAATGGTATTCGATTTTTAAAACCAAGGAGTAGAGCCTATGTATTTATAAGGCGCTCTAGGATCTTGGATAATGTAGGCAGAATGGAAATCGGTCGAAAGTTTTCGACACGGTCCCTCTCGCCACCCTTATGAATGGGTCTAATAAGTGCAAATTTAAACGCTGAAGGAAAAATACCCGTTGTGAATGAAAGGTTGCATAAATTTGTGATGGGAAAATTGAGTATGTTTTGGTACCTTTTAATGATTTTGCTAGAGATTTGATCGATACCTGTGGTAGACTTATCTTTTAATCCTGAATAGTACGAAGTACCTCTTCCTCATCGATAGGTAGTAGAACAAAAGAATTAGGAGGCGATGGACTGATGAAGTTGGATTGGAGTGGATTTGATTGGACGGGCATAGTAATTTGCTTAGCAAGTTTACTGCCAATGGTAGCAAAATATATTATTCATTGCCGTCATTAATGTTCTTGTCTGGATTACCATTAGATATGAGGCGGACAGAATGGTTTGTTTTTTTGTCTGTGCCATTTATTTCTTTGACAATCTCCCACAACCGTTTCCCATCGCCCTTATCCTTTTCAATCAATTTTTTTTCATAATTACGTTTTGCTCTTTTTAATAGATTAGCACAAAAATTCCGATAGCGCCTGTATGTAACTTTGACTACCTCATTTGTGGGGTCACTTTTTACTTTTTTATATAAGCTGTCTCTATTTTACATGACGCGCAATAAACCCTCGGTTACCCATGGTTTAATTATTCATATCCTGTTGGAAATTTTCACCACACTTGACTTATTCTTTATGGCAGTTAATGGGGAGGACACAAGTAGATCAGTTGCGATGTCGGGTTAACTGCAGTCGCTAATGGAATGAAAGTCTATGTTTCGAACAGTTTCGTCTAAGCCGGGATCGTCAATTTTGTTCCTAGTTAGGTTGGAATACTTTCGGGGACTAGAGGTACTAAAGCTGACGGCGACACTCTCGTGGTCTGTAATAAAGGATGCAAAGACTAGACAGTTTGCAATACTATCTCTTTCAATTTTTAGCATTATGTGGTCAAGGCATGTACGGTTATGTGTTGGCACGAAGTGGCCAGGAAGTATGCCATGACTAGCGAGAATGTTGAGGTATTCATGAGCACTCCTGTCGGAACTGTTAGGGGCTATGTATATATATAACCACATAAAAATATATTTTTATAATTACGCAATCTGGAAAAGAGGTCCAAGGAGCTAGCAAAATTATTGGTACTTGACTGACTAGGAGGGCGGTAAATACCAATGACGCATGTTTCCTGATTTAATTTTAATAAAAGACAGTTTGCGTCGTCAATATTAGGCTCCTCATAAGTTACTACGTGTTCCTTATTATACTAAATAATAACGCCTTCGTTCTGTGTCTTGTGTGAACTTGTGGTAATGTAATTGTAGCTGTCTAAATTAGGTATTGGTTGGGCGGCTTGTAGCCAACACTCAGTTAATACCAGTATGTCCCAGACTATTTGTGATCTATAAAGCAGTGTGATTAAATTGTTCATATTACAATTTATACTGCGGATGTTTTGGGATAGTATGTTTATTCTATGTTTACTTTCCACTATGTAATTTTTGGTACTGTCACATTGAATTGGCTTAGCAATTTGTAAGTTATCTAGGTCGAAGCTTAAACTGTCAATAATATTTTGCATTTATTTATTTAGTTATTGGCAAATAGCAAGCCACATCAGTGTGATTTTTTTATAGAAATATTTAAATAAAAGCGCCTCGACCCAACCTACCTACCACCTAGAATCCGCTAAGAAGTGACTTAACAATGTATACAATAGCCCATATAATACATTACATAATTATGTGAGATATTCGCTTGATAAAGGTGTAATGACTGTGTTGTGTAGGATATGTGAGTTTTGTCAGTATAAGGCAAAAATGTAAGGGTGACTGCATAGCATGAACGGTTCTGGCATAACAAATAGTGAAACATATGGAAACTATATAATAATTAAAAAACTAATCTACAGTAAAATACATTTGGCAAGATATGTGCGCGTAACTCGGAAAAAATACTTTAACTATTCTAGCAAAAGTATGTACACACCTAATATTTTTTAACTATTCTAGCAAAAGTATGTACACACTAGATTTAAATTCTAGTTTAACACTCTTTTATCTAATACAATAATAACTACTACAATTTATGACAGTCTGCATCTGGGCTCTAGGAAAAATCTACATTTTATTTGTACGCACAAATTCCAACGAAAAATTCTGAGAGAAGCAATAAAATTTCGAAATGAGTTATATTCAAGAACGATACTGTAAATACACATAAGGAAGGCAAGGGCAAACATTTGCTACGTTTATATATATAAACAGAAAGACATAGATACGCCTGTATCGATAACATTCTCTGGAACCAAATGACTCAGGTTACAATCCGGTGTGATTGCTTCGCAGTATTTTTTCGTGTTGCCTTTAAAAGTAAATATAACAAGATGATAAAATCAAGATGTAACAAACTTGAAAAATTGTAACACAAAGAATTTTCAGACGGACATTTTCAATATTTGAGCTTGGTTCATCACTAGTTACACTAGGGAACTCAATTAGATGCCTGCGACACAAAATCATTTTGAAGACAAATATCGCTATTTTGCGGAAAAGCTCTATCATAGTCATAAAAAATCATCGTCATGAAATCTTTTTCACCATTTTCACTTTGGACGTGATTACATTATTTAACATTAATTAAAGTTCGCCAAATTCAATTAATAATAAATAGCATGATTAAAAAACGATTGCCCACCTTTTTATGAAAGGTTAGTATAATACTGTATTTAAATATATATACGGGTATACTGGGTTATGAGCAGCTAGGACTGAAAACTTGCAGTATGCACCATGTTTCATAGCCCCTAAGATTCAAAATGGTATGAATTCTTTCCCAAAGCAATTCCACTATTGATACTTTTTTCGAATAGGACGCTACGATAGCATGTCATGGGTCACTTTCTACGCATTTCATACGTAACATATCCATTTGTGTTCGTTAGCTAATCAGTACGGTAAATATAATAGACTAGCTTTCGCCCGCGGCTTCGCCTGCATGAAATTTTAATTAAGAGTAGCCTTTGTACTTCCCCAGGTATTAGACTATCCGTATCAAATTTCATTACAAACGGATCTGCACATTAGCCGTGTAGCATACATATATTATAAACAGATAATAAGTACTTAAAATTACTTTTGTTTTTATAGTCGTCAAACTTCAGGTAAAGATTAGTATGTAGTGTATATTATTAAAGTTATTGAAGAGCTTATATACCTACTGAATAGAATTGCAGCAAAAATAAAAACTGAAAGCAATACCAGAAAGTACAAAATCAGACCGCCCCTCCTCCCCACTGCGCTTCAGCGCACCAACTCATACTCTCGCGCTTTTAATAACGCTGCGCTTAGGTCAATTATATCGTAAGCTCTATTCTGCCAATCAAGCCCTTTCATTTGATACCCATATTAGGGTATTTGTGGAAAATATGTCATGCGCCATTTTATGGCGACAGCCATCTTAGATTTTTCATAGTGAGCCCTATTCTACCAATCATGCCCTTTCATTCGATACCCATATTGAGTTATTTGTGGAAAAATGTAATACGCCATTTTGCGGCGACAGCAACATTCGATTTTTCATAGTGAGCTCTATTCTACGAATCAAGCCCTTTAATTAAATACCCGTATTGAGGTATTTGTGGAAAATAAGTAATTTACCTTTTTGTGGTGGCGGCCATCTTGGATTTTTCATAGTGAGCTCCATTCTACCAATCAAACCCTTTCATTAAATATCCATATTGAGGTATATGTGGTAATATGTAATCCGCCAGTTTGTGGCGGCAGCCATCTTGGATTTTATATAGTGAGCCCTATTCTACCAATCAAGTCCTTTCATTCGATACCCATATTGAGTTATTTGTGGAAAATATGTAATGCGCCATTTTGCGGCGACAGCCATCTTGGATTTTTCATAGTGAGCTCTATTCTACGAATCAAGCCATTTCATTTGATACCCAAATTGAGGTATTATTGGAAAATAAATAATCCGCCATTTTGTGGCAGCGGCCATCTTGGATTTTTCATAGTGAACTGCATTCTACCAATCAAACCCTTTCATTTGTTACCCATATTGAGTTATTTGTGGAAAATATTCAAAATATGTAATCAGCCATTTTGCTGCGACAGCCATCTTGGATTTTTCATAGTGAGCTCTATTCTACGAACCAAGCCCTTTCATTTGATACCCATATCGAGGTATTTGTGGAAAAAAATAAGACGCCATTTTGTGTCAGCGGCCATCTTAGATTTTTCATAGTGAGCTCCATTCTACCAATCAAACCCTTTCATTTGATACCCATATTGAGGTTGTTGTGAAGTAATATGTGATTCGCCATTTTGTATCGGTGGCCATCTTGGATTTACAATCATTTAAATATTATCTTTTAATCTCGATGACAATATGAGTGTATACCAAATATCAGATCAATCATCAGAAAGGGGGTAAAATTCCAATTACTAAATTTGACCCAAGCAAACAAATAAAGATAATACAGGATTTTCGCCGACTTATTTATTTATTTATTTATTTATTTAACTTTCTGCACAACACAAAAAATATGTGGTACATAGGCGGACTTAATGCCTTAGGCATTCTCTACCAGTCAACCTAGGGTGATGCAGAGATAGTTGATAGTAGGTGCGTGATTATTATAAAATTATTATTTGGTATTAGATAATAATTACTAGATATATATAACTAAATTACTACTTAAACTATATATATATACTTAAATATATACTTTTAATATATAGGTACACATATAAAGAATAAATAAGTATAAATACATATGTATTTATATGAATAAATACTTGCCAAATATAGATATATACATAAATAATATGTAAGTCAGTAAATCCAGTCAGTCTGTGATTATCCTGCCATTTTACTCCATACAAACTCTCGAGCCTTTAACTTGAAAGTGAGCCGATTGTTTGCCATCCTGATTTCGAGAGGGAGCGCATTCCATAATAAGACAGATTGGACGAAGAAGGAAGAGTTGACGAATCCAGAACTATGAGAGGGACACAAAAGTAGACGATTATTAGATGACCGCAGGTTTTTGTCGTGATTTGAGCATAAATATTATAGATAAGGACTTAGGTAAGAAGGAAGAGATGGAGAGTTAAGAAAAGAGAAAAGAGTAGTGAGAACACGCAAACTACGGCGTTGACGAATAGTTAGCCATTTGAGTTGGGAGCGGTATTCAGAGACATGTTCGTATTTTCGAAGGTTGTAAACAAATCGAATGCAGTTATTGAGAAGCCGGTCTAGTTTGTTGAGAAGGTCTGCATTCAGGTCAAAATAGCACACATCACCATAGTCGATAATAGGGAAGATTAAGGTCTGCATGAGCATTACCTTAGTGCTAGGAGGGAGGAAGTTCTTCAAGCGGTACAAAGAACGTAAGCATCCTGTCACTCTTTGACTTATAGATGTAACTTGAGCCCGGCAGTTTAGGTGACTATCCATGTGTAATCCCAAATTTTTAACAACTGGACTGAATGGTATTGCTATCTGGTTATACATGACTGACGGAAGCGTTGAAAAATCAATTTTGTTGATGATGCGTTGGCTACCAATGATGATTGCCTGGCATTTAGCGGGGTTCACAGCAACACCAAATCGTTGTGACCAGTCATGTATAATGGACAGTGCTTGATTCACCCCATCGATAGCGGAGGCGATGTCGTCCACTCCTGCCTGTGTATATAGCTGCAAGTCGTCAGCATACAAGTGATACGCACACCGAAGATTCTGGGTCAGGAGATTTATAAAAATAGAAAATAATAATGGAGAGAGCATGCCGCCTTGAGGAACGCCAGACTGGAGGTCACACCATGATGACGAAGACTCACCGTGGCGAACCGACTGCTGACGTCCCATGAGATATTCAGAGAACCATTCCAGCGCCTCTGGAGAGATCTGAAGGCTGGAGAGGATGGATAAAAGGATTTCGTGATTGACAGTGTTAAAGGCGTTCGTGAAATCGACCAAAGCTAGCACCGTAACTTTGGTGTCTTCCATTCCCGCCCTAACATCTCCAGTCACTTTCAAAAGAGCGGTCACTGTGCTGTGTCCAGGTCTGAATCCGGATTGAAATCGGTTCAATAGTTGATTATTAATGACAAATTTAAAAAGTTGTCTGTGGACACAAACTTCAAGCACCTTTGAGAGAAAAGGAAGGATTGATATGGGTCGGAAGTGGCTTGGGAGAGGGACTTAGTTGATACTTTTCCTTATAGTATGGCAACATTATACATTTTTTTATAAATTGTAGCCTATGTGTTATTCTGATGTATAAACTATATTACTGTAAAGTTTCATCCAAATCCGTTCAGTAGTTTTTGCGTGAAAGAGTAACAAACATTCATTCATCCATCCATCCACCCATCTTCACAAACTTTCACATTTATAATATTAGTAGGACGTACGTTGACATTCCAAGGGATTTTCATTCGTATGAATACCACGATTGATAGCCTACATAAACCGTTGAGAATCTCTCTCAGTTATAAAAGGTATTAGAAGCACATTAGCCGAAATAAAAAAATATAATTTTCCCATGATGATCAAGAAACCTGACCCTGAACCTTCAATATAATTATAAAAGGTCTGTAAACATTGATTGATATACTTTGTACTGCAATGCCCTTAAGAACATATTTATTCCGGTGAATCGGGCCTGGCCCGGCCCGTGTGAACCTAAAACTAGACAAAGCCCTGTACTAAGACTAACAGACGACTGATAATCATACTTGTATATTCTTAAGTTCATATACATTGAAGACAATTTACACCTAGACACTGAAGAAATACCTAATAATGCACATCGCATGTAGCTTTGTCCCTGATGGGCGTTCAACTCACGGTTTATCAGTCAGGGTCATAAGACCAAGAGCATACTCACGAAAATTAAACACTTTGTGGATTTGACTTACGCTTATTTTTGAGGCTTTTTATTATTTTTAGGCTCAAGCAAATGCTGTAAATCTGCGGAAACATACGGAAGTTGTTGGAGAACAGTATTTGAGTAGATACCGCTATCCATATATGCGTACTTTGGTACACCTCTCTCCAGTATAGATAGTTGTTATGCGTACTGCCTTATGTAGACTTGTACTACGAACTAAACCCATACAGGCACTTCTACTTGGTAATAACATTGCACTGCTGGCACCGGTAAAGGGAAATCGAACGCTTTATGCAAAGGTCATCGACCTCACACAACGCTCATAACAAAATTTTCTGCTATAGAAGCTTTCCTTGCACTTGTCTTTGTCGTCGAAATTTATTACGTACAGTATAAAATATTTTGACAATCGTATAAATAATGCTTGTGATTGTCCGTGCCCTTAGGGACCCATTTCATTGTGGAAGTAAGAAGCCTGAAAGATATAATATCGTGTTTCAGTGAGGCTTATTGTTGCGTAAGTCTTTAAAGTCGTATAAGTGTATATTCGCAAGAAAAGTACGCCATTTACATTTGAATACAGCCGAGTTTCTTGTGTTTTCTATTTAACTTTTGTTGGGCATTTAAATAGAATAGAACCAATAGAACTTTTACTTTGCACGGTATTACCTTGAACGTATTAGATAACTAGTCATACGACTATCTGGATGTTACGTTAGGGCTAGCGCATAAATACAACTTTAATCGAACAACTATTTTGTTGTGTATCATATGTTTAAAAGAATATATTAAAGCGCACATATTGTCAACTGGATAGTTGCTCGACAAAAAAGTCAAAAAGCTTATCGATTTGCTTTTGATTTAAAAGTTGGACAACTATCGATCAAGCGCTCAATTTGTATTGTATTGTATTGATGTGCGCAAACCATTGATTAAACAGTCGATCCGCAACTGACCACGACTGCCAATCTCGTATAAGGATTTGAAGCGGCGCCACGTATCTATCTTCTTGTTTTAGTTCTCTTAAAATTTCTATAAAGCAAAGCACAAACTAAAACTTTCTTGTTAATCGACATTGTTTGTAAACACCTTGACTCGAGCGTTGCTGAATAAAGACTGGTAGATTTGAGGAGATAAAAAAAATCGATTGTATGCGCACTTCCATCAACTAAACTGTTTCGTTTAGTAATTGTCTACGTCACTTAGATTATTTCCAATATTTCTTTTTCGTGTGGCTGGTGGCCTACTCTAGTGTTGGAGTTTCTAGGCCGCCCGAAGACCTACGATATGACCCAATGATTCTTGTCCTAGTATAAGAATTAGAACCGACCCGGCCACAGCAATCCGGCGACTTGATTTAGGCACTGTTTCAGATAGTATATTTTATTCAAAAGGTAGTAATTTTATTCAAAATACAATAAAATAAATGTACTCAATATAGGTCTGACTGATTCATATATCCAAAAGGACAAGATTATTGGCTAGTATTTCGATAGTATTCTACGCTCATTTATAAATACTTATATTAGTACACGTATATTCATGATTGACAAAAGGGAACGAGATTAGCTCTTTTGCCTATTGCTGGAGCACTACAATGTGGGTACTAGATGACAATGTCCTAGATCAATAGCGTTAGATACGCTGCTTGGGCTGATAGGCAAAGGTTTCACCCTTATCGAGACATGGTACAAGGTTCTGGAATAGTCTCTAAGTATTGATCCAGAATATTTACATCAGAATATTTTTAATTTTTACAATCCACTCCATATCATTATTAATGTGAAAGGCGCCGCGATTGTCGGTTTATTCTTCCTTCACGCAAAAAGTACTGAACCGATTTTGATAAAATTGGCTTATATTGCTAATACATGAAAATGATACATGAACTACGTTTTGACACGATAGCCAGGGTGGCATAATTTATATTGTATATGCACTGTCTGGAGACATAATAAAACTTTTAAAAGATCAGGTCTATTATACACCACTGTTTTTAAATTAGTACAAAAACTTTAAGGACAGATTAGCGAAGACATTATTATCATATATGTGACGTAAGGATTTCATAATATCTATAAAGAGCAAAGTTATTATCATTTGTTTATTGTAGAAAATCTCACTTAAATCATAGTCATATTTTACAATCCATTCACTAATTCATTTATAATATTCCATCCTGCTCATTCGCATTCTCTCCGTCGCACTTATGATGTAGCTAGCCTTAGACAATAAAATGAAGCAAAATAATAAGTGTAAGTAGTTACTTTTTAATTTTCTTAACTCTACCCTCTCCTTCATACTTCATCCGGGCTTAGGACCGGCAAAATTTACCGTTTTACAAGTAATTCAATACGGAGGTATGTATTTAGAAAGCAAATAAATATCAAAATAAAAGAAGGTTTTCTGGACTAAAAGGAAATAATAATTTTGGCGTATTTATGAAGTTAGTATCAGCTGCTATTTACAAATTTCATCATCATCATGTCAGCCTAGAGACATCCACTGCTGGACATAGGGCTCCCCCAAGGTTCTCCACACAGACCAATTTTGAGCCTTCCGCATCAAATTATTATTTACGTAGGTAGGTAATTTTTACTTACAAGTATTTCAATTGTCCTTCGAAATGTCCTCCACTATTGTCGTATTGTCACAGACGGGCACGTTTTATTTAATTGTTTTTTAACGAGAGAAGTACGCTTCTGTCTTTTCACTTCGTCATAAGCGTCCAATATGCACTGTTTTAATTGTTCGACACTAACCGGCTCACTTTTGTACACCCACGAAAAGAAGGCCATGGCCGTGAGGCCAGGTGAGCATGGAGGCCAAGCTACGGGGCCGCCTCAACCGATCCACTGGCTTGCAAACTCTTCCAAACGCACAGCTGCATTCACGTTTTATCCATTCAAAAAGTACGCACGAAGCATAGCTACATACTCCCGTGATGTGAACTGATAAGTCATCGAAAAAACGATGCGCTCACTACCGGTTACAATTTAGCACTATTTGTCGCATCGAGGCGCGGCGCGGGCGCAGAGGGACAGAGGGTAATTAACAATGGAGTAGTTTACTACTACTACTAATTTACTACTCATAGTTTTAGTTATGCATTAACCAATTATTACGTATTTTTGTGGACAGTTTTGAGACAGTTTTGGGACTTAGTGTTTTTATTTTTTACCTACACAAATATGATCAGTTTAAGATACTTAGAGCCCTGTTATTTTTTTGTATTAATTAAAAAATAGTGGTGTATAGACTTACGCCTGTATCCTTGAAGGGGTGGCCAGAGGAGTAATATTACACTATACCAATATATATCTACATCTATATTTAACAATCAAACGATGTAATCTAAAAATTCAGCGTACCGAAAGTAAGCCTCTTGGTATGTTGTATTTTGATTTCTCATCATCTTACAATAAGAATCCTATCTCAACTTAGTACGTTCATTCGTTCCGCACGTTCTAACGGTCTAATGATGTGCAGACTCCTTGAAAAATTGTTACAATCTTATGAAGTGAGTGCTAAACACATTTTTTTACAAGCTCATCTCGTTTTACTGTCTCACGAGCTACCACGTGCCATCGACACGTTGCCAAGGCCTCGCCCCAGGGATCTCTTAAAACGTTATTAGGCAGATGGCTACACTACAAGTATATTTGGCAGACCTACTGAATGTAATCATGTCTGCTTGTATCTTTACGATATTTTTTATGACTGTAGCATTGTTAATCATCTAAATGACCGTCAACATGACAGCGAACTACTAAAATATTGTCAACAGATTTGTTTTTTTTCCACTTTGTTAATATGGAATGTAAGCTCCATTGTGTGAGGTAACGCGTCAATGTTATTATCCCTCAAGGCGAACGCGTCGAGTCACAAATTTCAATTTCTGTATTGCATCCGCACTAGAGATCACCACTGTATTGTTCGAGAGTTAACAAAGACTAAAACTATTGCACCAGCTGGAGTCAAACCCGAAACTATATGTGTAAGCATACTAATATATCTAGTGATGTAGGTAAATACACATGATATATGTACATATCTATAAACTAAATCACTAATTAGTCAACATAAGTGTTATGTCGGTATTTGGATAATAGTGAATATTATTGTATGTGGGTAAACCTCATTTTCGAATAAATCAGTCGTTACCAGATATCTGTCTTTCATTGACGTGTACATAACATTGGCGCAGTCGGTCTAGAAGTTCGATACTTACGTGGAATTCTGTTTGCCAAAATGCCGATTGGACAAATAGAACCTTTTAACATCGAGGGACAAAATTGGGATAGTTATATTCGTCGCGTAGAACAATTTATATTGTTAAATAGCATCAGTGACAATCTCAAAGTTGCTACGCTTTTGACGTTAGTGGGTTCCGAGTGTTATAACCTTATATGTGATTTGTGTTCACCTGCGGACCCAGAGACAAAGAACTTTGAAGATTTAGTCGTACTCGTCAAAAACCATTTGGAGCCGGAGAGATCAGAAATAGCGGAACGACATATTTTTCGGCAGCGGACGCAACAGCAGGGAGAAAGCATTCGTGTCTACCTACATGGTCTAAAACATTTGGCTAAAACCTGCAACTTCGGTGGTTCTCTGGAAGAAAACCTTCGCGATCAGTTCATGTCGGGTTTATACAGCGAAGAGATGCGATCAAGATTGTTTGCCGAAAAAAGCATCACCTACAAAAGAGCTGTGGAGTTAGCCACGGCGCTCGAGGCAGCTGAGCGGCATGCGAGTACGGCGTGCGCATCGAACGGCGCGAGCGCTGGCGGGGCTGGCGAGACGGCGGCCGGCGAGGGCCTGCACCGGGTCGGCGGCGGAGCGCGCGCGCGGGCCGGCGCCGGCGCTCAGCCCGCGCCCTCCACGTCGCAGCGTCGTGTTTGCGCGCGGTGCGGTAAGACCGGCCACGGGGCCGGCAGGTGTCGTTTTAAAAAATTATACGTGTGATGCGTGCGGCCAGAAGGGCCATTTAAAAGTGATGTGTCAAGGTAAAAGTGAACTTATGAATGCAAAGGAGAAAAAAGGTCAGTACTTTTTAAACGATTCAGACTCAGACAATGACTGTAATTTTTTTAATTTGGTTACAAGTAATGACGGTGATGGACCGTACTATGCGAATTTAGTAGTAGAAAAAGTGCCTTGCAAATTCGAAATTGATACGGGCAGTAAAATATCGGCTATTTCAAAGCATTATTATGATAAATATTTTAAACATGTACCTATACAATCTAAGTTGTTATCTTTAAGATCTTATACGGGCGACGTTATCGAGACCCTCGGTTATATTGTTGTAATGGTTATTTGTGGTTCTAAGTCAGCGACGCTTAAGTTATTTATTATTGAAAATGGTGGTCCACCTTTAATGGGCCGTACTTGGATTAAGCAATTAAAAATAGAAATTGTTGAATGTCACAATATAAGCGACTCGAACTCGGTAGCTAAAGCAGTGAGGGACGAATTTCCAGAAGTGTTTGCAGAAGGGTTAGGCACGTTCAAGTCACCTATCTCGCTACATCTCAAGGATGAAACCCCCGTATTTGTTAAGGCGCGCCCACTGCCACTGGCACTGCGCCCGCGAGTTGAAAGCGAACTCAAACGTTTGGAACAAGAAGGTGTTATTTACAAAGTTGAAAGGTCGGAATACGGTACTCCTATTGTACCAGTAATTAAATCGAATGGCTCAATCAGAATATGTGGAGATTATAAAATAACAATAAATCCAATTCTGAAAGATTTTCATTATCCTTTACCGCGGATTGAAGAACTTTTTGCGACCTTGGGGGGTGGCGAACAGTACACAAAGCTTGACTTATCTAATGCATTCCAACAGTGTTTATTGGATAAAAAATCGCAGCCGCTGACAGCAATCACCACTCATGTCGGGACGTTTATTTATAAAAGAGTACCTTTTGGAATAAAATGTATTCTTGAAAACTTTCAAAAAATAATGGAGGAAACATTGAGTGGCTTGCCTTCAACGGCTGTATTTGCGGATGATATATGTATAACTGGAAAAGATAAACGTACACATTTAGCAAACTTGAGAGCGGTGCTAGAAAGATTAAAACAAAATGGATTAAGAATTAATTTTAGCAAATGTCAATTTTTTAAGGAGTGTGTAACATATTTAGGTTATAAAATTGATAAACATGGCCTGCATACAGATTCTAAGAAAATTGAAGCCATTATGGCAGCCCCGTCTCCGACAAATGTAACCCAATTAAAAAGTTTCATGGGACTTGTTAATTTTTACTCTAAGTTTTGTTCAAATATAAGTGACATAATGAAACCGTTGTACAACTTGTTACAAAAAAATGCTAAATGGCAATGGAATGATGAGTGTGAGCGTGCTTTTAGTAGGATGAAAAAAGCGTTAAGCAGCGCGCCAGTGTTGGCACACTACGATCCTACGTTGCCGTTAGTGTTGTCGGTGGATAGCAGTGCATACGGGCTGGGCGCAGTGCTCGCGCAGCGGTACGCGGACGGCAGTGAGCGACCCGTGTGCTGCGCGTCGCGAACACTGAACGCCGCCGAACAAAATTACTCGCAGCTGGACAAGGAGGCACTCGCTATTGTGTTTGGGGTGAGTAAGCACCACCAGTACTTATATGGCCGAAAATTTATTTTACGTAGTGATCATCGTCCATTGAGTTATATCTTTGGGCCGAATAAAGGAATACCTGTGACAGCTGCAAGTAGACTACAGCGTTATGCTGTCCAGTTATCCGCTTATAATTTTAAAATTGAATTCATTAAATCAGTACAAAATTGTCATGCCGACGCTCTTTCTCGTCTTCCATTGGATTCTATAAGGAGTAGAACCAAAAGGGAGGACAGTGATGGTAGTTACCTTAATTTTGTGCAGGAAAATTTTCCACTTAGTTTTAAAGATATTAAAATTGAGACGAAAAAAGATCCATTATTGAGTAAAATATATGGTTACGTAATGTTCGGGTGGCCAAAGACAAGTAATATTGAAACTGAAAAAGCATATTTTAATCGTAAGGAAAGTATTTGTGTAGATCAAGGTTGCCTGATTTGGGGTTACCGGGTAATAATACCGAAATCATTACGAATATTAATTTTGAAAGAAATTCACGACGGTCACCCAGGCATCGTAAAAATGAAACAAATAGCGCGCAATTATGTCTGGTGGGAGACATTAGACTCCGACATCGAGCGCAAAGTACAGGAGTGCGTCGCGTGCCGGTCGCAGCGCTCAGCCCCCGCCCCGGCACCGCTGCACTCCTGGCCGTGGCCGGAGGAACCATGGGCTAGATTGAATTTAGATTTCTTAGGACCGTTTAATAATAAGTATTATTTAATTATAGTAGATGCTCATTCAAAATGGATTGAAGTTGAACATGTTTCTTGTACGTCTGCTGCTGTGGTAATAGATAGTCTGCGAAAAATGTTTGCGCGTTTTGGTTTACCAAAAAGAATAGTTAGCGACAATGGGCCACCCTTTTCCTCAGCCGAATTTAAAAGATATCTCGACTCTAACGGTATACGCCACACCCTTGTTGCACCATACCATCCATCGAGCAATGGGGCGGCTGAAAATGCCGTCAAACAGGTTAAAAGGGCACTCAAGAAAGCCCAAGTAGAACACGAAAATGTAAATACAGCACTCAGTAGATTTCTATTCTCGTACAGAAACACTGAGCATAGTACCACTGGTCGCGAGCCCGCAATGCTTATGTTCGGGCGACGGTTGCGTGGTAGACTGGATCTGCTGCGGCCTGACACGCGAGACCTGGTGCGACAGCGGCAGGAGGTCAGTGAGCGGCGACGGGACACCACACTGCGGGTGGCTGAGCCCCAAGATGCAGTACTACTGCGAGATTATTCTAAGAACCGGGGAAAATGGACTGAAGGGACGGTAGTACGTCGAGAAAGTCCAGTTTCATATACGGTAAAGTCTCAAGATGGTCGTGTACACAAGAGACATATAGATCAAATTTTAACCACAAAAAATCCAAAGACCAGATTTTCATTGTCAAAGGTACAAGAGGAAGCGTATGACAATGGTGAGCCAGCGGCGACACCTGACTCTGATAAAAATGATCAACTCGCAGAAGAATGGGAACTGGCAAATGAGTCGCCTCCCTCGAGATCTCCACCTGAAAGCCTTGACGATCCATTGACAACACCGCGGAATCGTAGGAAGGCAGCTTTACGTTGCATTGATAAATTAAAAAGAATTTAATTATATTTCATTGAATATTTTCATACACCACACTCATCATTGCACAGCTAAATAGAAGTAGAGCTAGCTAGACAACATTGTTATTTAATAAAATATAGGTTTACCAATTGTACCATGTCGTTAACTAAAATATGTCTAGACTAGTTTAGTGTATTAATAACCACTATTAATGGTTTTCACTGTTTACTGTATTTAAGTATATTAAGATTAAAACCTAAGCTTAGTTAAGTAAGATTCTAAATATAGGGGGAAAGTGTTATGTCGGTATTTGGATAATAGTGAATATTATTGTATGTGGGTAAACCTCATTTTCGAATAAATCAGTCGTTACCAGATATCTGTCTTTCATTGACGTGTACATAACAATAAGATGCTGTGATGAAGTTGCTTGATGAAAAAGCTAAAGCTGCTCTATAAAATATTCATTAATTAATCGAACGATAAATTAATGGATGTGATGACCGGTTGGCGCCGCGGGAGTGTAACCGACTGCTACGCCGAAGGTCGCGGGTTCGATTCCCGCTCAAGTCAAACATTTATGTGCATGAACATGGATGTTTGTCTTGGTCTGGGTGTTTCTATGTATAATATGTATGTATTTACAAAAAAAAGTATATAATATGTATGTTTATCCATTATCTAGTACCCATAGTACAAGCTCTGCTTAGTTTGGGACTAGATGGTGTTGTGTGAATGTGGTAGAATATTATTATTATTATTATGGTCAACATTTCTTTTTCTCAGCATTGTAAGAATGCTGGTGATTTAATGAAACCACGGGCCTAAGCCAAGTGAGATTCATTTAGGGGGCTCAATTGAGCATTTGTGTCGTCTTGTAAAAATTTTCGTACTATTCTACACGTGTTTAATATGGCTGCTTTTTGCATAGTTATGAATGTGTATGTAGGCAATTCAATTTGGTGTAAGTAATGATGCAGGTGTGTCGGTATTACGCCAGTGCTAGATAGCACAAGAGGCACAATAAATACTCTGTTCATCTTCCATATTCTGATTATTTCCTGTTTTAGATCTGTGTACTTATGTATTTTTTCAGTTATTGTCTTTTGTAGGTTGTGTGTGTTAGGAACTGCTATGTCTATAATGTATGCGTGTTTATTTTGTTTATCTATCATGGTTATATCCGGTCTATTGTTGTGTATTGTTTTATCAGTTAGTATTGCTCTGTCGTAATAAATCTTGTGATTCTGATTCTCCAGGACTGGCTTAGGTACATATTGATAGTATGGTACAGCTTTAGGTGGCAAAAGGTTATGTTTTATCGCTAACTTCTGATGAATTATATGGGTAACTTGATTGTGTCTGTGGGTATAATCGGTTTGAGCTAAGTTTGGACATGCACTAGTGATGTGTTGAATAGTTTCGGGTGACCGTTGACATTTCCTGCATTTCTCATTCTGTACAGTTGAATCCTTTAGTATATGTTTTTTGTAATTGTTGGTATTTATAACCTGGTCCTGAATCGCAATCATAAAGCCTTCAGTCTCTGGAAACAGTGAACCTAATTTTAACCACTTATTCGAGGCATCTAGGTCTACATGAGGCTGCTCAAAATCTTGCAAATGCCTTTCATGTAGTTCTTTGGAGCGCCATTTATTAAATTTGTCGGTGAAATGATTTTGTGGGTTTTTATAAATGATGTTTCTGTTTGATAAATTTAGCGGGGTATAGTTTTTGTCAAGATCAACTATGGATGAGTGAATATTGCTTGTAATCATTTTACTGAAGAAAAATTCTCGTAGATTTTTAATTTGACCTTCCCATAATACATTTAAATCTACGAGACCCCTTCCCCCTTTTTCCCTCTTTACTGAGATTCTTTCTATAGCTGACTTGGGGTGTAGGTAATTGTGTTTGGTTAGTGTGGTCCTAATTTTGATTTCTAAATTACGGATATCTGTACGTGTCTATTTAACTGTACCAAATGAAAACGTTAACACGGGAATTGTAAAAGTATTCATTGCTTTGAAGAGATTTTTGGAATAAAGTTGTTTTTTACAAAGTAAATTTAGTCGTTTTGTGAACTCTAAGCATAAGTCTTTTTTTATTTTGCTATGATCGATGATATTCGACTGGTAAATACCCAAGTATTTATACGTATCTGTCGGTCCCATAGATTTGAATTTGTCAGGTTCACCTGTTATATTAATGTTACTAACTGTTTTGCCCTTGTGAATATGAAGAGTGCGACATTTATCGAGACCGAATGACATAATAATATCTCTGCTGAACTGGGTGGTTATTTCTATAAGAGATTTTAAGCACTTCTCAGACTTTGCAAATAGTTTAATGTCATCCATGTATATAAGATGTGTTATGGCTGCATTTGAATTTAGTTTATAACCGTTTGAAGTATTATTGAGTAGGTGGGATAATGGATTCAAGACAAGGCAAAACCATAGCGGGCTGAGAGAATCTCCCTGAAAAATGCCATTTCTGATATGAATTTCATCCGTGGTAACAGTGGCTGTACCATTAGTAAGGTATAATGTCGTTCTCCAACCAAACATGGCATTCCTCAAGAAGTTTATGATAGTGGGGTTTATTTTGTATACCTGTAAAATTGTAAGCAACCAGGAATGCGGGACGCTATCGAATGCTTTTTTATAATCTATGTATGATATAAATAAGTTCCGTTTTTGTGTATGAGCACATTTTAAAACGGTGGAGTCTATTACAAGCTGTTCTTTACATCCTCTATGATTTTGCCTACATCCTTTCTGTTCTTCTGGCAAAATATTGTTTCGGTGAAGATGACTATTGATAGTTTGTGTAATTAGTGCAGTGATTTGTTTATAAATTGTTGGGAGGCATGTAATGGGCCGGTATTGAGAGGGGTTTGATGTATTACTACTTTTAGAGAGCATATAAGTTGTGACGTCGCTGTGACGTCGAGAGGACACCGCCTCCCGGCTGCCTGCATGTTCCGCCCCCACCGCACCGCGAGCTCTATAAAAGCGGACACGTTGGCTTCGCGCTTTCCTTTGCGGCGGCTACAGCTCCGAGCTAAGTACATCAACTGCGACTCCTGGACCATCGGCAGCAGGATTCTCCACAAAAACCCCAACCCCTCGCCGAACTACGCGACCCTGTGTAAATTTTTCTTAATATCACATAAATAGTAATTTTTTTTATTAAAGTAACGCTTGCTAAATGATGTCTAAAATTTATTGGCAATTAAATCAATTTTTATTGTAACATTTAACCACGCTTCTCATTTAGACACACCCTAGTAGGGATACCGTAACAGCACACACCTGAAAAGTACTTTTTACGTTACAGTGGCGCCCACGGGAATATTATAGGTAGGGTTTTGTTGAGAATCCGCTGCCGGTGAGTCTTTTTTTTATTTTTTTGTGTATGTGTGAAATCGTTCCTAAGCAGTGTGTAATTATTTTAGTGGCATTTATTGTTTCTTTTTGCTTGTTCTATTGTGCTCGGGAAGTCGGTGGTGTTGTGCTGATCACAATGGACATTTTCTCTTTTTGTTCTGTTGTGCTCGGAAGGTCGGTATTGTGTTGAGCCGGTCACAACAGACAAATTTTGTCTTACTACGCTTGGTAAGCATTTCTATATTATAACTTTTTCTGTTACCGCGTGTAATAATTATTGTGTATCAACCGCATAAGTAACGAGTTATAATCGTTCGACTGCGGCCACGTGTCCTCTAAAGACGCGCTAAGGTCACATTCGTCGATCGCATTCTTTGTATTTTGCGATTTATGACCTCACGTCCACTAACGACGTGCTAAGGTCACCTTGATCGTACTGCTTCGCGATTAGCTTTTTTAAATGCCACTAAGCTAATTAAGTGCTACTGATAATTATTGCTAATAATCTGCTTTGGCTGACTTATGGAACGAATTCACACCCTTCTCTTTCTCACTTCTTTTCATTTTTCTACTATAACCTTCTGCTAGTGATTTTGTACGGCGATATATTTCTATATAGTCGGTATTACTTAATACTTTTACCGCCTACTACGGCGATTATCTTTTAATATTAACTATTCTTTTCTTTCTTACTAAGAAAGTTGCATCTTTATTGTACCACGTGTACCTAACATAGTTGGACTGGCTGAGAATGAACGTACCTAAGATGCTATCGTATTACATACTAGGTATTTAGCTAGAATTCCGCGTTCATTTATTAATAAAATGTACACGTGTCACATGCAGGTTGCTCACTAAAAATAATGAAAAACTTTAATCCTTGTCTATATGGTATAGAAATACGAATATCATCGTAGAATTATTAGTTGTTCGTTTTGTCAATTGTTTATTATGCTACAATCGTTGTTTTTGGTCTTCGATTCTATCTTCTTGTTACTGCCTATAGGCTATGTTATTTGAAAATGCATCTATTTATGCATTTACTGTTCATTGTGAACTCAAGCATAAAATTCCTGCGTCGCAATTATTGAATTATGTTCTTTTTGTAATGTTTTGTGTCGCTAGGATTGTTCTTTCAATGTCTGGTTTCTATTGAAATATATAAAACATATAATGATAAATAAATGGTAAAATTAAGCCGCTGACAGCTGGATAAATACTTAATTATCAATATGTAACTTGTTTCCTTTTTACAAAATGCTATGCATCTGGTTTTACTAAACCATCTTAAATAGTGCTGGTTATAATGTGCTCTTGTGCTTACGCAAATGTTATTATATCTAACTGAATTTATCAAACTTAATTGAATTGAAACTAACTTTAACTAAAGTGGGTAATTGCACATAAATTGAATCAATAACTTCTTTTCTTGAATAAATAAGTGCCTATTTACATATGAATCAAATAAATAATATTTATACCTCATTAAATAACTAAAGTGGTTGTTTACATACGAATTAAATAAATAATTTCAATACTTAAATAACTAATGTGGGTATTTCTACATAAATCAATAATTTTATACTTTTATAACTAAAGCAAATTAATTGATTTACAAGTTAAAGATAATACCATTTCGTATTTCACCGTCGTTTATTTCAAACCTAAAAGCTGAATAAAATAATTAAATCTTATTCTATTATAGCATAAATGTGTTTATAATCGATTGGGTGCAGTTTCATTCACAACAATGTAAGACGCATAGGTATGCGAAGTTATAATTACCTACATAATTATTTGTGAAGGCCAACAATAGTGCTATTGTTTTCGAGTTGGAGCTCACAAGTCACAAGATAACGCATTGTGGTGTTAACGAATTATATAAACATGCTAACATAAAACATGAATAAATATGCTAACATAAAACATGAATAAATATGCTAACATAAAACATGAATAGTTATTACTGTTATAAATTGTCGAAGAGGTTTTCCAAACTTGATATTTTTGCACAATCTGTTATTTATCTAACTAAATATCGAAACATCAGATAACTATCTAACTATATAAACATCAGATATGTTTCTCTTGGTGATTTCCATATAAAAGATCTTAAATTAACTCACTACAAAGTTTAAGAATGTAATGATTAATGCTCATCACTAATGAACTAATCACTAAAATAACTTAACACTTCGTTACATACAATATAAAAATCTTTAACTCCTAATTACAGCTAAATCATGTACCCATATATCTTGTTATTTATAGCTTTGGTAATGACTGATCGAAATATAATAAAATATTTTTTTTCCCTTATGGCTCAGTGGCTGAAAGGTTGTTGTCGGATCGGTCTGTGGTTCGATTCTCGATTGTGTTTATTTTTTTTGTGTTTTTTAACTATGGTAGTGTATACTATGTCGTCGACAGTCTCCTTCGACGATGTACTATACATTACATCTTGCCGCGAATATTTTTTTTTGTGTTTTTAACTATGGTAGTGTGTACTATGTCGTCGACAGTCTCCTTCGACGATGTACTATACATTACATCTTGCCGTGAATATTTTTTTATGTTTTTGGCTATGGTTGTGTACACTATGTCATCGATTGTCTCCTGCGGTGATGTACTATACATTGCAACCTATTCCGAATTGTGTATTTGCCGTTGTCGATTTTGTATCATAATCAGAAACCAGTTATTTGTCCGCGAGAATGGAATGCGGCCGGCGCCAAGCGCGCAGTGATGACTCACGTGTTCACTGGTTCAAACCTTCATTGTTATTCCATTTTAAATGAATACAAATTGTCCTTGCAATATTGCATCTACCTTGTTAATGAGCAATTTGTTTGTGATACTGCCAACTAATCGTATGATTGTAGTATCGTAATATAGTAAGATCGTAATATTGGTTTACGACTTATACTCTCTCAATTAATTTCACTTATCGAATATGGGTGGTCAGGTGGTGCCTACCAACATAGACTGGGTGACTATTTGCTATAAAACTCACGTATAATACCTCTTCGCGCGTCGTGTATTATAATGAATGCGACTCGCATCTTGAATGAATGTTGGCTTGTTCATGCGTATGATAGTGTGTAGGCCTTTTTGATTGTGATGAATGTCAGGTTATAGGAACGTTCAATGCTTGGTGACGTATGAATGGCCGAGGGTTATACTTGTTTTTTTTCTCCTCTTTCAGGCTTAGTAGTTGCCTTGTATTTAACCTACTGACACCACTACCACTCATCTCTTTCAGGGTCTCCGAGTGCAGTTGCCGCCTACCAGCCACAGAATTTTCCCTCTGGGAAAATTCTGGCCTAATGGGGGGAGTGTGTGACGTCGCTGTGACGTCGAGAGGACACCGCCTCCCGGCTGCCTGCATGTTCCGCCCCCACCGCACCGCGAGCTCTATAAAAGCGGACACGTTGGCTTCGCGCTTTCCTTTGCGGCGGCTACAGCTCCGAGCTAAGTACATCAACTGCGACTCCTGGACCATCGGCAGCAGGATTCTCCACAAAAACCCCAACCCCTCGCCGAACTACGCGACCCTGTGTAAATTTTTCTTAATATCACATAAATAGTAATTTTTTTTATTAAAGTAACGCTTGCTAAATGATGTCTAAAATTTATTGGCAATTAAATCAATTTTTATTGTAACATTTAACCACGCTTCTCATTTAGACACACCCTAGTAGGGATACCGTAACAGCACACACTAGAAAGGTCCTTTTTACGTTACAAAGTAACTCCTTTTGTAATAAACTGGGGTAACGGTTGTTCTCCTGCAATAAGTTCCGTGATGTTTTTAGCTAGTATGTGATGTAATGTGAAAAACTTCTTATACCAAAAGTTGTGAACGTTATCTATGCCAGGTGCCTTCCAGTTTTTCATTTTTCTAGTGGCTACTGCTACATCTTCTGGCGTGAAATCCAATAGTTCCATGTCATCTACGTGAATCATTCTATTTCTTTCTTCGTAGATCCATCTCGCATCATCGTTATGATTATTTCGTTTTTCCCACAAATCAGCCCAGTAGCTTTTCAAATCACTTGCTTCAGGGATTATATTGTTGGTATCACTCTGTATTTTATTTTCTCTGCATGACCTATAGAAATTCTTCTCATTTCTTGTGAAAAGTTTATTATCTTCTTGCCTTTGTAGCGCTTTTAAATATTATGATAATCGTTGTGATTTTAAGATTAATTTTTGCTTCAACGTATCTAAATATTCTATTGGTCTAACATTATTTGGTTCATGTATAGTATGTACTTTTGTTTTCCTGAATATAGTTTCAACCGCTTTCACTACCTTTTTAGATCTATTATTATTTATGTATTGAGACAATCTACCAATATCTGCTCTTAATTTTTTTATATCTAGTTCGAGTCTTATTTGCCAAGCAGGTTTTTCATTATTTCGAGTTTTGGTGGTGTGTTCGTATTTTATATCCTAAATTTTTACATATAACGTATGCACTACAGTATATTAGTATGTGAATAGAAACTAAATCGGAATCTACAGAATAGAACTGATCAAGTACGAGTTTGTTAAAAATATCAATAAATCCATAAAGTTTCTTAGTTTCTCTCAATCTTGGTAGCTTAGGGCGTGCTGTAGGATCTGTACCTGTATATTGAATAAGAGCAGTTTCCAGTTGATTAATTAGATCATGTGTAATTGTGTCTACTTCTGTCATTTCTCTGGGCTGTGTAATTAGAGTCAGTTGTAATATGGATTCAGATGAGAGATTTGTTTGAGTGGATGCATGTTGAGTGAATGTTTCGTGCTGTGTACGTGATATGTTTGGTGGTAATGTCTGTGTATTTGGACTGGGGCCTAAGGTGGACGGTGAAATTTGTTCTAGGTTTAATAATTGTAATGGTTCTGTAGACTGGGATTGATGGAGTGATTGGTGAGAAATGTTATGTGTATTATGTGACGTGTTTATGTGGTTAAAACTTTCACTTGTTTCTTCTTCTAAGCTTCTGCGTACTTCTTCTTTTAGTTGATCTAAAGTGTCCTGTTAAAGTCGCTTATTTCGTACTATTGTTCTCATTTGGTCTGATACGCGCTGTTCAGAAACTGTAATTTGTGGGTACTGTCGTGAGAATAGTTCGTGCAATCGCTTCCTATAGGTTGTCATATCAGTCTCTAATTTCGTTATATAATAATAGGTACGCATGATAAATATATTGACATCCTTGCTCCAAGACATGCGCACCCTTGCTTTGCCAGTTTTGGTGGACGCGGGTAAAATTTCGACGAAGGTAACGATATTCGACGAAGGTAACGATTGCAATGAGGGTGTATATGAAACGGTGTTAGGGCTATATGGTTCAATCGGGCTATTTGTAATAAAGTCAGTCTGTCTGTCAGAATGGTCTTGGTCGGCTGAAGTATCTTCGGGTGACCCGGTGGGAGCCCGCCTGCTCAACTCCTCACCACTGACGGCTTGCATGCTGTGACACCCAGCGTCAGCTCCATGTGTGCCCCGGCGATTGCCCCCGGGAAGCGGTCCTCTCAATTTACTTTTTGAACGTGTCTCCATGATAAATGGGTTTCCAGAGCCATGTTAGCCGCGCCAGTAACATAATATAAGTCACGTGTCCGCCCCCCACGTGAATCTGATGGTCGATTCGGACGTATGGTTGGATTTGGGGGGTTTATTATTATTATTATTAATAGATGTGCTGTGAGGAAGTCCTTCACAGATATCCACTGCGCCATAGGTATGTGTAGTACAACATAACTACATACAGTGCCATGACGAAATTTTTTTTCTTAGCCAATTTTATTACGCAATTTATTATTCTATTCAACGTCACTGCGCTATGGTTAACTATGCGTTTATTGAACTATTTATTCTTTTACTGTGCACTAAATTAACTGCGCTATGGTTGTTAGATTTGTTCCGTGCAGAAAATTATTAAAATTGCTAGCAAAATCTACTACTAGGTTTATTTATTTAAACACCTATTAAAACTTAAACTTTGATCTTACGCCCATGAGACGGTAATGAAACGGTCAAGCCATTTATTTTGACTTAGGTATAAGGTTTGTAATGTTAGGAATAGTAGTTTAGAAAAAGCACGTGTCCTACACGTGCTTTGGAAACTTGGCTCTGCATGAAATTTTTGACACTGCAAGCCATATGGTCCAGCCATGTGGCTTGACCAAATTTTACATGAGTATGTTTTTGGTAGCATATGTTTACAGTAAATTATTTTTAATCGGAATTACATATAATTATGAGCGTAATGCTTCTTTTTTAAATAATAATGGATTTGTTCATGACTCACCTCCTTTATGTTACCTCTTTCGTGTAATCAGGTATACCTATTATCCTTCCTTAGTGAATACTTACAACATAAAAGGTATCAATTGCCAGCATTTCAAGTTTGTAGTATCAGCAGTTTGGGCTCTGCGTTGATGACTCAGGCAAGTAATCTATAATATAAAAATGAATCGCAAAATGTGTTGGTAAGCGCATAACTCAGCAACGCCTGAACCAATTTTTCCAATTCTTTTTTTAAAATGTTCGTTGAAGTTCAAAGATGGTTTTTACGGCGAGAAAAAATCTAATAATTGCCGGAAAAACCCCTAACAACAGCCCTTTTCTTTTTTCCATACAAACGTTTTCTAACTAAAACGTAGAGTCAATTTGTAATTTATTACCGTTGCATATAGTTCAAATTCGCGTGCGCGTTGATATACTTCTTTGTTTGATGGCCGTTTATGACAGGTTTCCGCAGAGAGGTTGGACTACCTTTAGACTAGAGAGAATATGCCCTATAAATTTCCTCATACCGAACGTGCAACATGTAATGTCAGTTGGTCTTAGTTGGTTAATCATAACGTCAAATTACGCGTTTAAATTTTAAGAGGCATAGACTCTTTACATACTCATATCTTTGACTACATTCTCTAAATAGCCGTGCTGTGATCTGTCATCAGTGTAAAATTTGTTGGACGTTTGTGTTTACATTTTTAATAACTTTTTTGCATTTCAATAGTAAGCAAGCTTATAATAATTAAATAGTGTACTCATTAATTAAAACACATCGTGTATGTGATATCGGGATGTGGATTCCGCTATTCTCAGAACGGAAATAACAGGAGAAACTTTATCTACTAGCAGTGAGTCGGAATTTTCCAACAAATTTATTTACTTTTCTCGTATTAATGCTATAATGAGTGTTAAGTTTACACAATATCATTGTATTGCAAATCAAAGGAACAGCTTGCATACGTATGTGTTATGATTTTAACTCACAAATTGTTATTTTGTACATTTATTGATTTAATAGCCTTAGTGATGGGATTTGACAGTGAAAGGTGATATCGATGTTTTTAAATGAGGGATAAATACGGAAACTAACTATCGGACATGAATGTAAGACTGTAGCTGGATGCGACAGCGGGTAGCCGCGGTTGCTAAGTTGGCAATAAACAAAAACGTCCAGCGGTCTAATTTTCTATCGCGCGTTTGATAGTAAGCGCAGTTTAATGTACATAATTTACTTAGATACCTACCTTAAAAGTAGCGTCTATTAAACTAAAGCCAAGTGTTCCAGTGTACGCGCGTGTGTGTAGGCTTACATTTTTGCATCTATAAAATAGTAGATGGATTAGGGATGTGAGTAGCATTTTTTATTATTAAGAAGGTGTTTTTTATAACAGGTTGCCTATTAATGACGTCACAAGAAAACTTTGGATAAATGCCGTTGGATGGCCTAATTTGATTTAGCAGAAGTACCATCGTATTTGTTCACTCATTTTGAGAAAGACTGTTTTTTAAAGACAGAAAGCACCTGGCGTCGTTTAAAACCAAAAGCTGTGCCTACATTAAATTTATGCCCGGATATTGCACACCCGGTAGAATTATTTATCCAAAGCTAAACAAAAAGTGTGTAATTTTAGTTTGAACATATTGTAGTCCGCTACATAATATTCTACCATAAAATATAATATTCTTTCACATTCACAGAACATTATCTGGTCCCAAACTAAGCATATCTTGTACTACGGGTACTAGACAATCGATAAACATGCATATTTACTTTTCTGTAAATATATTACATACTAGCTGACCCAGCGAACTCCGTATCGCCTTTTTAAGAGTTTTTGTTTAATTCCCTTTTTCCAAGCCCCTTTTCCAAAGTTACCATTGACGCTTAATCTCTTATCATTTCAGAGTCTATAAATGATGAATAGACAAACATAGATTTTAATATAATATTGAATTCCCCATTCCTGAAAATATCGGAGACGATACCCATATCGACTTAAAAAAAAATCCCGTCCACCATCTTTGATTTCCTATCCGCCATCTTTGATCACTAAATAGATTTTGTATTTGGATTCACCACCCCTTAAATCATCAGAAACGATACCCATATTGATTTTTTAAATTTTCCCATCAGCCATCTTTGATTTCCCATCCGCCATCTTGAATCACGAAATAGATGTTATATTTGGAATCCCCATCCCTTAAAATATCGGAGACGATACCCATATTGATTTTTTTTTTAATTTCCCTTCCGCCATCTTTAATCACGAAATAGATGGTGTTTTTGTATTCCTCATTCCTTAAAATATCGGAGACGATACCCATATATCGACTTTAAAAAAATCACGTCCGCCATCTTTGATTTCCTATCCGCCATCTTTGATCACGAAATAGATGTTGTATTTGGATTCTCCATCCCTTTACACATCGGAGAGGATACAAATATTGATATTTTAAAATTTCCCATCCGCCATCTTTGATCACGAAATAGATGGTGTTTATGAATTCCCCATTCCTTTAAATATCGGAGACGATACCCATATCGACTTTAAAAAAGATTCCGTCCGCCATCTTTGATTTCCTATCCACCATCTTGAATCACGTAACAGATGTTGTATTTTGATTCTCACTAAATAAATTTCATATTATTAATCAGCGTCCCGAAAATCTCGAAAACGATACCCATATAGATTGTATCCTGTTCGTTTAGCCTTTTTTTGCCTTTGACCCAACCCTCCCCCTTCTCGTTTGACCATTTTATTATTTTTGTCTAGCCCCTAAAAGTTGTGGCGTAATTTTATATAGCCTATTAGCCTTTCGGAATAATTGAGCTATATAGGCAAACAAACAAACTCTTCAGCTTTATTATATTAGTATAGATATGCGAACAATTTAATCAATGTGCACAATATGACATTATGTAGGTATGACGTGACAGTACTGACAGATATGCGATAGCACATGCGCAGCAATCAATTTATCAGCGCATGCGTTCTTACTTCCAAGAGGTAAATTTGTGCCGTACAAACTTCTACCCTCCCTACAACCCCTCCCAGTTTAATTTTTACAACTTATGGTAGCCTATATCCGTCTCCATGATTCAATATATGTATGTATCTCTACATTAAAATTCAACAAAATTGGTTCAGTCGTTTTAGCGTGAAAACGGAACATACATACATACACATTTTCGAATTTATAATATTAAGTAGAGATTATCAATGGGTTTCTTCTGACATGAAGCCCGCTGGGCGGCAGCACTGAGACTTCAGGTCCGCGAACCCAAAGAAATATAACCTAAGGCATAGAAGTAACACTAAATAACAACAGCGGTTGCTATGATTGATGTCTTCTTTCTAATGGCACATGCAGTATGATAGAAAGAGCTGTCGATATGTTTAGCAGCACGCTCTTATAGCAGCATCGTGGTAGGCAAACAGTAGACAAAACATAGAGTTAAGAAACCGAGTGTTGTTCGGAACAGTGATGATTTATCGATAAATATTTTTGGTCAAATGTCTAACTTTAGTATGTGCCGATATATTTAAGCCGTAGAAGTAAACAACTAAAATATTGAAATTGTAGTTTTTGCTGTTGACGCCGGCCGGACAGTGCTTTGCAAAGACTTGCCAGACAGACAGTATTAAAAAATCACGTGTTTAATTGTTCGTTGTAGCCATAAAATCTAGTGACAAAAAGTATTCATAAACTAATGAGCGAGGCGTTGTGATGCGATGCTAAGAAACTGTCAGTTAGATTATGTATTGTACGAATTATACCAGATTGGCTAATGCGGCACGGCAGGCTTTGGCAATTTGTTTGCATCGCATCATATCACGTTGCTTGCTATCGCTAGACACTGCTCGATTTTTTTAGAGTTGTAGGTAATCCGACTGCCCCGCCGAAGCTTGTGGGTTTGATTCCCGCTCAAGTCAAACATTTGTGTGCATGAATATGGATGTTTGTCTTGGTCTGAATGGTACTATGTATAATATGTAATATATTTACAGAAAAGTAAATATGCATGTTTATCAATTGTCTAGTACCCGTAGTACAAGATATGCTTAGTTTGGGACCAGATAATGTTCTGTGAATGTGAAAGAATATTATATTTTATGGTAGAATATTATGTAGCGGACTACAAGGCAAGACGTCTTTGATCAGTCAGGATAGCTTCAATATGATAAATAATATAGAAGTAGGTAGATTAATTAAAATCGTTGTAATTATTATATTTTATTAATATGTTCAAACTAAAATTACACACTTTTTGTTTAGCTTTGGATAAATAATTCTTCCGGGTGTGCAATATCCGGGCATAAATTTAATGTAGGCACAGCTTTTGGTTTTAAACGACGCCAGGTGCTTTCTGTCTTTAAAAAACAGTCTTTCTCAAAATGAGTGAACAAATACGATGGTACTTCTGCTAAATCAAATTAAGCCATCCAACGGCATTTATCCAAAGTTTTCTTGTGACGTCATTAATAGGCAACCTGTTATAAAAAACACCTTCTTAATAATAAAAAATGCTACTCACATCCCTAATCCATCTACTATTTTATAGATGCAAAAATGTAAGCCTACACACACGCGCGTACACTGGAACACTTGGCTTTAGGTTAATAGACGCTACTTTTAAGGTAGGTATCTAAGTAAATTATGTACATTAAACTGCGCTTACTATCAAACGCGCGATAGAAAATTAGACCGCTGGACGTTTTTGTTTATTGCCAACTTAGCAACCGCGGCTACCCGCTGTCGCATCCAGCTACAGTCTTACATTCATGTCCGATAGTTAGTTTCCGTATTTATCCCTCATTTAAAAACATCGATATCTCCTTTCACTGTCAAATCCCATCACTAAGGCTATTAAATCAATAAATGTACAAAATAACAATTTGTGAGTTAAAATCATAACACATACGTATGCAAGCTGTTCCTTTGATTTGCAATACAATGATATTGTGTAAACTTAACACTCATTATAGCATTAATACGAGAAAAGTAAATAAATTTGTTGGAAAATTCCGACTCACTCCTAGTAGATAAAGTTTCTCCTGTTATTTCCGTTCTGAGAATAGCGGAATCCACATCCCGATATCACATACACGATGTGTATTAATTAATGAGTACACTATTTAATTATTATAAGCTTGCTTACTATTGAAATGCAAAAAAGTTATTAAAAATGTAAACACAAACGTCCAACAAATTTTACACTGATGACAGATCACAGCACGGCTATTTAGAGAATGTAGTCAAAGATATGAGTATGTAAAGAGTCTATGCCTCTTAAAATTTAAACGCGTAATTTGACGTTATGATTAACCAACTAAGACCAACTGACATTACATGTTGGACGTTCGGTATGAGGAAATTTATAGGGCATGTTCTCTCTAGTCTAAACGTAGTCCAACCTCTCTGCGGAAACCTGTCATAAACGGCCATCAAACAAAGAAGTATATCAACGCGCACGCGAATTTGAACTATATGCAACGGTAATAAATTACAAATTGACTCTACGTTTTAGTTAGTAAACGTTTGTATGGGAAGAAGAAAAGGGCTGTTTTTAGGGGTTTTTCCGGCAATTATTAGATTTTTCTCGCCGTAAAAACCATCTTTGAACTTCAACGAACATTTAAAAAAAAGAATTGGCCAAATTGGTCCAGGCGTTGCTGAGTTATGCGCTTACCAACACATTTTGCGATTCATTTTTATATTATAGATTATACATAGTACCATCCAGACCAAGACAAACATCCATATTCATGCACACAAATGTTTGACTTGAGCGGGAATCAAACCCACAAGCTTCGGCGGGGCAGTCGGATTACCTACAACTCTAAAAAAATCGAGCAGTGTCTAGCGATAGCAAGCAACGTGATATGATGCGATGCAAACAAATTGACAAAGCCTGCCGTGCCGCATTAGCCAATCTGGTATAATTCGTACAATACATAATCTAATTGACAGTTTCTTAGCATCGCATCACAACGCCTCGCTCATTAGTTTATGAATACTTTTTGTCACTAGATTTTATGGCTACAACGAACAATTAAACACGTGATTTTTTAGTACTGTCTGTCTGGCAAGTCTTTGCAAAGCACTGTCCGGCCGGCGTCAACAGCAAAAACTACAATTTCAATATTTTAGTTGTTTACTTCTACGGCTTAAATATATCGGCACATACTAAAGTTAGACATTTGACCAAAAATATTTATCGATAAATCATCACTGTTCCGAACAACACTCGGTTTCTTAACTCTATGTTTTGTCTACTGTTTGCCTACCACGATGCTGCTATAAGAGCGTGCTGCTAAACATATCGACAGCTCTTTTTATCATACTGCATGTGCCATTAGAAAGAAGACATCAATCATAGCAACCGCTGTTGTTATTTAGTGTTACTTCTATGCCTTAGGTTATATTTCTTTGGGTTCGCGGACCTGAAGTCTCAGTGCTGCCGTCCAGCGGGCTTCATGTCAGACGAAACCCATTGATAATCTCTACTTAATATTATAAATTCGAAAATGTGTATGTATGTATGTTCCGTTTTCACGCTAAAACGACTGAACCAATTTTGTTGAATTTTAATGTAGAGATACATACATATATTGAATCATGGAGACGGATATAGGCTACCATAAGTTGTAAAAATTAAACTGGGAGGGATTGTAGGGAGGGTAGAAGTTTGTACGGCACAAATTTACCTCTTGGAAGTAAGAACGCATGCGCTGATAAATTGATTGCTGCGCATGTGCTATCGCATATCTGTCAGTACTGTCACGTCATACCTACATAATGTCATATTGTGCACGTTGATTAAATTGTTCGCATATCTATACTAATATAATAAAGCCGAAGAGTTTGTTTGTTTGTTTGTTTGAACGCGCTAATCTCAGGAACTACCGGTTGGATCTGAAAAATTATTTTTCTATACGATAGCCCAGTTATTCCGGAAGGCTCTAGGCTATATAACATAACGCTTCGACCCTTTGGGTCCGGGCAAAAGGCTAAAAGATAATGTCGGCTAATCTCAGGAACTAGCAGTCGGATTTTAAAAATTGTTATTGCCTATATAGCTCAATTATTCCGAAAGGCTAATAGGCTATATAAAATTACGCCACAACTTTTAGGGGCTAGACAAAAATAATAAAATGGTCAAACGAGAAGGGGGAGGGTTGGGTCAAAGGCAAAAAAAGGCTAAACGAACAGGATACAATCTATATGGGTATCGTTTTCGAGGTTTTCGGGACGCTGATTAATAATATGAAATTTATTTAGTGAGAATCAAAATACAACATCTGTTACGTGATTCAAGATGGTGGATAGGAAATCAAAGATGGCGGACGGAATTTTTTTAAAGTCGATATGGGTATCGTCTCCGATATTTTAAGGAATGGGGAATTCAAAAACATCATCTATTTCGTGATCAAAGATGGCGGATGGGAAATTTTAAAATATCAATATTTGTATCCTCTCCGATGTGTAAAGGGATGGAGAATCCAAATACAACATCTATTTCGTGATCAAAGATGGCGGATAGGAAATCAAAGATGGCGGACGTGATTTTTTTAAAGTCGATATATGGGTATCGTCTCCGATATTTTAAGGAATGAGGAATACAAAAACACCATCTATTTCGTGATTAAAGATGGCGGAAGGGAAATTAAAAAAAAAATCAATATGGGTATCGTCTCCGATATTTTAAGGGATGGGGATTCCAAATATAACATCTATTTCGTGATTCAAGATGGCGGATGGGAAATCAAAGATGGCTGATGGGAAAAATTTAAAAAATCAATATGGGTATCGTCTCTGATGATTTAAGGGGTGGTGAATCCAAATACAATATCTATTTAGTGATCAAAGATGGCGGATAGGAAATCAAAGATGGTGGACGGGATTTTTTTTAAAAGTCGATATGGGTATCGTCTCCGATATTTTAAGGAATGGGGAATTCAATATTATATTAAAATCTATGTTTGTTTGTTCATCATTTATAGACTCTGAAATGATAAGAGATTAAGCGCTAAGTCAATGGTAACTTTGGAAAAGGGGCTTGGAAAAAGGGAATTAAACAAAAACTCTTAAAAAGGCGATACGGAGTTCGCTGGGTCAGCTAGTTACTTATATATATGTTGTAATTATTTATGGATAATTTCTTTTCTTCCTATCCAATTACATCCGGGTTGGCAGTTCGTATTTCTTATAGAATAGTAGTACGATTTTGCCTTTGATTGTTACATTGGGTAGATAAAAACTATTCTCATACTGTCAAAAACTTGTAGCTAGCTGCGCTGATTCTGCATATGGGCAAACTTATTCAGACGAAGCCAAAGTTGGGCTTTGATGTCAACTATGTCACTACACATACCCATAGTTTTGCTAAGCTAATGATTTATTTTCTGTTCTATATTTTATGTTGTTGTATGTTCTACGTTTTGTGTTATATCAAAAGAGATATATCCTAAACTAAGAAACCGATGAGACCCCGCACTGAATATGTCGAACTTAGTCGAAAGAGAAATTGAATTTAATTAAATGAAATGCATCTTTATTTTATGTCACATAACATAACTTCACGCCTGTTATCCCTGAAGGGGTAGGCAAAGGTGTATTACACACCCACTTTTCGCCAGCTATGTTTCGGTCTCAATGAAATAGGGGGCGAGCCTATTGCCTATTTTATGTACCTAATCTTTTTTTAGTTGGCAACAAAATGTCAGTTAATTTAGTTTACATTTATTTTCTACTGTAAACAATCACAAAGTATTTGGTTATTTCTAGTTCAGTTGGCTATTTCACCCAGCTGTCATAAAAACCAGACGTACAAAGAACAATTCTCAGTACTACTGCGAGTCTTACAAATCAATACACTCGTACACTTATTTGCAGACGTATCCAAATAAACTTTCTTTGGTTAGAGCCCTAAGCGGGTGAGGTTAGCGTTAATTCTGTATAGCGATATACTCAGTGTGGTGTAAGCAAATCACTTTTTCATTGAATTTGGTCGGACAGGTCGCAGATTAGGAGGGTCAAATGTTATTTTGTTTGCCCGCAATCTGTTTTTGGTGATGAATTTTGGACAGGCAGGATAAATCTTTTCAATAGACTTGGGTGTATTAAAATGTTTTTGCAGATAACACCACGCTTTGACTTTATTTTTTTGCCTCACTTACGTTCTATTAGGCTCACATACGTTTTATTTTCTAACATACGCCTAAGATGAATCTTTTACTAATGAGGTAGATAAGGAAGTTTATTTTTTATATTTTCAGTACGAATACGTTTCAATCATTCTTAGGGTTCCGTACCTTAAAGGAAAAAGAAAAAAACATAGCAAATGGCGATTAATCTACTACACATTTAGTTGCAACTTTCAATATTGTAAATACCGCAATAGTTTCAGTCGTCGAGAATTAAAGCCAAGACTACTAATGCTCGAACATTTCAACAAATTGCCGTAACCTAGTTATTATTTTTGTCCTATATTTGCAAAGCAGCTCTGCAACACTGGGCTTATCTGTACTGCATTTCGTATTTTGTAAAGAAAAAGTAAGTATTGTTACTTATTCTTTCACGCCAACTAGTCAAGATTTAACACCAGTTTTGCAAACTTCAATTTATTTTCTGGGAGATGTATTATCTTGGGTAGGCTCGGTACTCGTGTCCACTCCTTGACGCTATTCAGGCAAATCTTGTTACTGTGACCCATTTTCTTTTTTATATAACTTTATCCATCATCGTAATTTAATGTCTCTTGTCGCTCTATTATACCTAAACACATGCCTAAATGTACCAGTTTCTACAAAAATGAATCCTTCTGAGAAGTAGTATTTTTTAGTTAAATAACTCATAATATTTCTAGACGACGACGGCGAATTTTCGAGATATATATCTTATGTTTATGTTATCGGAGAATAATTCGTGCCTTCCAGTTATTAGTTATCCAGTTTATTAATTAGTGTTGAATACTTAAACTATCTGATTTGACTATAGGTATGCAAGAAGATCGGGATTACGCATATTTCTAGATATTTTGTCAGTATATCAAATTGTGGCAACATTTTGCCTGGTGCGGTAATGGAGCGTGATCGAGGCTCCATGCAATGCAGATGTAGACATTACCGCTGTGCCACGAAGGCAGTGTTTCCATTGATTATTATACTTAATATATTTTACTATAAAGTTATTCAAACCCCACGCATCATAATCCTAGCGGGCAAAAGCTAGTAGGCAATGAATATGCAATTTAATGTTATATTTTATTGTACTTCGCTTCTGGCTGACTAGCCCGTGATCTAGTTTCATACAAAGATATATGCCCTTCTTTTGGGAGCTTGCATCGTTGCCAGTCGAATTTAACCATCGAACATATTTGATGTCAAACTATTACAAAATGACGGCATTGCCTATAGCAATATAGTATTGCACTCTAACTGTAACCCAAATGTAACTAAAATTATCTTTTATGTAAGTACCACCATATGGCTTTTCGAAGTATACTGTTCAAAACAAGCCTCTCCTAATTTGCATCACAATAGCATTATAGGTCTTTGGGAGGATTTGGCCTACTGTACCACTGGTCAGAGAGTCGGCCAAGGGTTTGAAGTCGAGTTTCTGTCTCTTTGCAAATACCTCTACTGCCTCGTTGGTCTCGCGGCATAAATGTGCGCGTGGGATTGGGAGCTCTCGGGTTCGATTCCCGGGTCGCATAAAGTGTTTTTGGATTTTTCCGTTAGGAAATTCTCGCACGGAGTCTGTTAATGTGCCCAGTATGGCAATAGGCTCACCCCCTATTACGTGGGACCTAAAATTCATGGCGAAATGTGGGTATAATTTTACACTTCTGCCTACCCCTTCGGGGACACAGGCGTGAGTCTATACAGTCGCGAATAACCTATTTGCTACGTATATTTTCCTCAGTCACCTCTTACAGCACCCACGGAAAGAAATGGAGTAGGGACACTTTGTATTCTTAATAACTCACCTATGGATCTTCCATGTACAACGTATGGTTAAATTTTATGCGCGACAAGACTTAATAAATTGTCAGTAAAAATTTAGCTATATAGCTGTTCCACTGTTGACCATGGCCTTTTCTTTACTGTTAAAGTTTAACAATGGCCACAGTACGTCTAAACTATCTTAACTATATGTTTTCCTTATCTTCAGTAAAGAATATGTTAGAATATTCATCAGTATTCATAAGAATAAACTGGCGAATTTCACGAAATTGACACACTTTAGAGGAGGCAGGATAGAGCTATTTACAATGGAAGCTAATTTAATTTGTGTATGCAATGAATAAAGAATAATGAACAGCACAAAAACTTCAACTTTATAAGGCCGTGTCCTCGATTGAAGCGATGAGCGGAGCGGTAGCCACGGCGGGCTGGTGAACGACGGATGACAACTGTTAATGTTCGCGCAAAACTCTCCACCACGCCCATCGTTCCCGATTTCATAGTATATAAGCGTAATCAAATAAGATAATCGCGCTCCTTCTGCTACCCTTTCCGTACCGCACATCGCTTTATTCGAGACCGAGGCCTTGGAGGGATTACATAAAGAAAACCTATAAAATTCATAATACAAGATACATGTTTGATGGAATGACATTCGTTTATAAAAATAATATATTTACATATCTCACGTACGTATCTCTATTTCTGACAACAATTCATGATCTGATCAAATATGACCTCCGTCACATTCAAACAAACAGGATATTGGAATAAGCGTAATAAAATCATATAACAATACATAACTTGGATTTATGCCACCATAACAGACTGGTTTCATTGCCAAGTGCGAATTGCGGGACTATAACGTTTTATAAACAAGATAAACTAGGCAACGCATAGCTTTCAGTGCGAAACGTATATCGGAGTGATAAGCCGTTCGGAATTTTAGTCCCTCATTTCACAGTCCAATGCGAATGCTCTAGAAGCATCTTAAAGAGTTTGGAGTAAAACGTCGAAGATGGGAAGTAATGTATACGAAAGTTAGCAATCCTTTCGTGTTTGGATTATGACGTCAGATTTAGCGACCTGAATAATATTTTCAAAGCCGACTAAAATACGTTCAGAGCTCGCGAGTCATTATTCGCGGTCTGTTTGTTTATTACTTCAGTCAACTTATGATGGATCGATGGCTCTCCGTTTTATGATCCTCTGTTTACTTTTACAAAAACATAACAAATTCTGAAATTTTCATTACTTTACATAATTTTAACGTAAAACAGACCATTGAATCTATTAAAAGTGTTATTCTTAAAATTTCTTACGAATTGTTTATATATATCTTCTTATTGTAAGATTGATTTAAATATGTAAATTTCATAGGTATACAACTTGATAGTTGCAATTTTATAGTTAAAATGTAACACAATTCTTGAACGTCTTTCAAGCTCTATTGCTCGAAAGGCAAACAATAATATATTTGGTACTTATTTCCTTCCAAAAATTTTAAACTTTTGTCTGTCTCTAACGTTTTAAGCTAGCTCGCTACCTGTAGTTTTGTCCATAAAATCGTGTGCGTTCCAAAAAACGATTCCATATTCCACAGTACACAATCGATCAACAATGAATACATTGGCATTTTGATGAATGAATGAAATTACTCGAATGGCAGAAATATATGATTTATTTAGTAATAAATCATATATTTCTGCCATTCGAGTAATTTCATTCATTCATGTAAGAGTAATTTCATTCTAATTTGTGCTATCAATTCATATTGCTTGCTAGTGCAAGCAATATGAATTGATAGCACAAATTAGCATAAACTCATTTAACTTTATTATTTGACTTTATTATGTGAATTATTTGTGCCCGTCGGACATCTGCAATGTGACACCATTTCGAAAATAAAATACAATTTCATTTACTTTTGGTTCCAAGTGTATTCGTTGGAGTTTACTGTTTCTCAAAGCTTTTGAAAATAATTATTATTGAAATGGAAACGTACGTGTCTGCTGCGGCGTGAACATCTAATTTTTGAGTGACATTTAGACGTTCATGTGTTTTATACACAACAGAGGTAATGCAAGAGTTGTGTGTGCATGTCCGCATGCCTGACGTATGTCTAAATCCGTCGACTTGTGATTTTTTCATAAAGATTTTCACAAAATTTGCTACGAACAAGGAGGTGTTTTAACTGTGGTATTAATAACGATTCGTGCCGTGGCCGGGCTGGGCCCCGTGCGGGGCATGGCCGAGACAAGGTCAATAAATTATTGTCAAATAACTTTTGTTAGGCCGTGCCACGACTGGAGCATGGCTGGATCACCTGGTACGGCCTAACATGAATTACAAAAAATTCAAACAAAAATAATAACTATGAATGTATGGCATATTGTAACGTGGATAGTGCTTATGATGGCATAAAGATTTTTAATTAGAGAAGAAACTGATGCTTAACTGCCGAATACAGTAAAAATAATCATATAGATAATTATGGCAAAAATCAGAGGTGAAAAAGGGTGAAGCACTTAAATTGCATAGGTGGACGTGGCGATATGGCTATGAGAGTAATTTATCTTTATGCTGAGATCCGCTCATCCCTTAGTTTCCCGTCGTAAATCATAGAAGCAGTTTTCAGGGATTGTATAGCCTTGCACTTTAGACTTGACTCTGAATTTTGACTTTCACGTTCTATTGGATGACCGAGATCATCATCGGAATTTATCCACTAAAGATTTTAAGAAAGTGATAAAAATACGGATATAACCTCTAACCATATTTTTAATCACTTTCTTCCCAGTCCCAGGGACATGATCACTTTAGTGTCGAGCACCTTAAGTATGCAGGTGTACACTTACCAAGAGTATTGTCGATGATTTTTAGACTGTGTGTGAGTTATTCTTATCTGCCCAGTGAACTTATGTAAATTATAGTTGTACCTGTCATACAAAATAAAACCGGTGGTGCTGCTGATCCCAGTAATTACAGACCAATATCCCTGGCAACGGTCATAGCAAAGGTGCTGGATAGTCTGCTGGATGCAAATATGGTCCCCAGGATTGACTTGCATGATGCACAGTTTGGCTTCAGGCCTGGGCTGGCCTCTACAGTATTTCCGGCACAGAACAGATATCAGCACCCACGGCATGTTGAAGGCATTGAGTGACCGGTGGGACTGCCCGATGCTTGGTCGATAGGCGAGACTTCACACACAGATCGGCTCTAGATAGCTGTACGTGAATTTTTATGTTATTATTATTATGCCTATTTGGGATTGTTATGTGTGTGTATTGTGTTATTTTTTTATGTTATTGTGTGATATATTTTAATTATGTTATTTCTGTTATTATTAATTATGTTTTGATGTCAATGTGCATAATTGAATTCTATGGACTTCAATGTCTGCAAATAAATAATAATAATTATTATTATTACGTCATGCCATTACACTTTAACCGACCTATGATTACAGGACTAGACTTAGATACGTGCTGAAACTTTTTGTAAGTCATACTGTAAAGACTAAACTGTTCACTTCCATTCACGGAAAGCATTTTTTTTTTCATTGTTCGGTAACGCTGATACTAGGAGTACCTGATGAACTTCTATCGCGGCAACTTTACAAACATCCAAGTGATGAACGCAAACGACACCGAATACCCAGATCCATAAGATTATAAAATTTAGCGTAGTTTCAGTGAGGTGGCTGTTTTGAAGCTAGTACTATACAATAATTTTGATCGATTCTGTGTACCTGAAAACGTGAGGCTTTAGAAAAAGTAAACATGATGTATCTAGAACCAAAAGAAAAACGTAGTTATCAGCAGGTATACCTGATACCTGCTGATAACTATAAACTAATGTGTTACGCTATTACTTTGGATTATCTTCTAGTTTGTTATCGCAGACAAGCAGTAAGTTCCATCGTATAATTTTTATGACGTCAGCCATATTGGTTTAGGCGAGTAATTTCAATACCATAAAGACGAGATAAAACTTCTTAGAGCGCTAGTCCTAACTAAGGACATTAACCCGATTAGCTATCTAGGATGTGACTTTATGGCTGTTCTCGGTAATATTGCTGTGAAATTATACGGTTTCGTTTATACATCAGCCTTGTAATGATGGCAAAATTTACCCTAATGTTTTTAAATGTTCGTCAGATTTTAATAGATAAATTTTAAAATACATGCTTGATTCTGAGATGTAAAACCTGTTTAGGATATAAATAGTACAGTAAATAGCTAAGCACAATGATGTCTTTAGGTGAAGACTTTAAATACCAAATGGGTATTGATTTATTTTTGTATCAAAACTATGAAAACCAAATAATGACAGTCACTTTTTATATAGTTATGTGGACAAGACTACTTCTCAAAGTAGCTTGAGTTAAAAAACTAAGATCAATAATGATGGATGAACGCGAACTCTACGTTCTTACTTCTTCCGCTAACATCATAAACTTTTTACAACATTGTGATAGAGCGAGAAAATCGCATAAAAATCTACACTGTTGTAGTGTGTGTATGTTAATAAAGTTGCCATTTGATTTTGCTGTCAAATACAAAATACTCTAGCTATCTATAATCCATAAAACTTATTTTGATCACTGACTTATCATGTCTCAATGATTCCCTAAATTAGATCTGCCAAAAAGAGCCTTGTACAGTCAACAGCAAAAGTAGATGATCAAAATCATAAATTCAATACTAATGAACGGAGTTCGCGTCAGAACTATGTGGCGTCAAAGACGCTTTTTTCTCTTCATCGAAGACGCGTTGACTCAAAAGTATGTGATTGTAAATTATACCAATAATTTACTAATGGTACAGCTGCCATATATTCGTGATCAGTAAAATTCATCAATATTGTATTCTACATTCAAATTTATATATTGTACGTGACATCCGAATTACAGATTGACATTAAAGAGTTTCGATACTTGGATTTTTGCACTATTCCAACAGAACTCTTGCTAACAGTGTGACAAAAGCGCTAAGTCAATATAAATAATGCCCTAAAGATAAAATTATCAATCTACCTTCCGGTTTTTATACATACCCACAGAAGAATAACTACCAATCTCTTTGTACATACCTATAGAAAAACTATTTATTTGTCAAAGACACAGAAAAAGAACAATATAAAAAAGAAACAAAACGCAAGGCATAGTATTAGTCTGTGACAGATAGGTACACTGTGTGCTGTGAAAGATATATTGTAGCGGACTAGGCAAAAGCAATCATTAAATTATAATTTTGTATCTGATGCAGCTACTTTTGAACATTGACATAAATGCACAAACATGCAAAGATAATAATATTTATTGAATTATCGTTTTGTATCACATCGGTTACTTTTAAACATTTGACAGAAGTTACAAAAAACAAAATAAATGAGAGATGAAATTTGGCATAATTATATTAAATATACAAAGACTGGCTCTGTGGTCCAGTGACTGCCTCCGTGGTCCGATGGATAGCGTATGCGTCTGCTGATCGGAAGGATCGGGTTCGATTCCCGAGTCGGGCAAAAGTGTTACTGGGTTTTTCCAAATTCTCAGTAGCAGCACGGAGTCTGGTGATGTGCCCAGTAGCGGTAATAGGCTCGCCCCCTATTACGTGGGACCTACAAATTCAGACTGCCTCGTTGGTCTCGCGGCATAAATGTGCGCGTGGGATTGGGAGGTCTCGGGTTCGATTCCCGGGTCCGGCAAAGTGTTATTGGGCTTTTCGGTTAGAAATTCTCAGGAGCAGCACGGAGTCTGGTTATGTGCCCGGAATGGCAATAGGCTCGCCCCCTATTACGTGGGACCTAAAAATTCATGGCGAAATGTGGGTGTAATATTACACCTCTGCCTACCCCTTCGGGATACAGGCGTGAGTTTAAAAAAAAAAACAAATTCATGTCGAAATGTGAGCGTAATATACACATCTGCCTATCCCTTCGGGGATAAAGGCGTGAGTCTATAAAAAAATTATATTAAATTTAATAGAATTATTTATCCAATTCAGCTGTTTTTCCGTAAAACATAACAAATTAAATTACTGGGGTAATTAAAAAAAATGTATGAATAAATTATTTGCATTTTCATCATTTATATATTTGATTTTAACTGTTGACTAGTTTTGAACATTTTTTTCACTTCTTAGTTCTGATGTGAATTGAGTTTATAACTTTTGGAGTCAAAACTGATCACGAATATGTGGCAGCTGTACTAGTAGTAAATGATTGGAATAATTTACAATCACATACTTTTGAATCACTTCGACGCCATACAGTTCTGACGCGAACTCCGTTCATTAGTATTGAATTTCTGATTTTGATCATCTACTTTTGCTGTTGACTGTACTATGTTATTGAACGCTTCTCGTAACTGGAATTAGGTTATAGGATTAAGTGCGTTTTATACTGCCTAAGTTCCAGTAATTAATTTAATTACTTACAGTAAGGATGTAATTTTTACCCTCTTTCCTATTTCCCGCTTTGTTCAGGAAGGTAATGGAAATTGGTTCGACTCCCCATTTTCCTGCTTGTTCCCAATTACTCAATATTGAAGCCAAATGTTATGATGTTATACTTACAAAAGTTACAGTTCGTGGGCTTGGTAACAGAAGTCTTAAACTAATTAAATTTCTAAGCTCTAACAAGTATATAGCAATGGTAAAACGAAAAGAAATTATGCAGCTACTTAACTACCTTCCTTTTATTTTTACTGATCAGTATTAAAAAAGTTAAGCAAGGTGTTTGAACAAGGGTATCCTTTAAACTTGTAAGTAGGTGGAGGGGAGTGAGCTCTAGCTGAGCCTTACTCTATAAATATAATAAAATATAAATTTGGTGATAGGTTGTTATATATTCTGATTTGATTTTTATTTTTGTTGCAGGTATGGCCCGTGCTTCATGTATGTTACCTACTTTTAATGGGATTAATTAGATTTTTTTATTGTCATCTAATTTAGAGTCAGTTCATACAACACAATCATTCAGACGGTTTCAATTCACGAGTAGTTCACTGCGAATGTAGACTTCGAACAAGGTTATGGCCACGGCCACCCAAATACAGACCAAATCTTCCAATAGAAGGGTTTGCTAAGATACCAACTCGATCAAACTTACTGATATACTCATAGTGGTCCTTACAATGATTCTGCACTAGAAGCTTCCATTTGGTTTAGCTTATTATTACTCATCTCGTAAAAGTTTACAAACATCGTAGTGCTATTTCAAACTTTTTTATTTATTTACTCGTAAACTGACACGAGAAACGCGCTCAGCAGTGGGTCAGCAGATACTTTTATAATAATAGGGTAGACATAATATATTCCAATGCATCCAATTAGACCTCGGGGTGAAATCAATTATCATTGGATATAGAGTATTTAGAATCATTTAATTTGACGATACAATATGAGAATTGCGCTGGTTGCGCCGGTTGCAATCCAATTAACTAGTAAATTTATAATATCATCAATGTTTGTTTTTATTTAGAGGCTTTTGATATTATAAAGAAGATGTTCGCCATAGATGAATTCCTACCGCTTTGCACACTGTAAAGTAGTACATTTTTATTAAAGGATTAATAATATAAATAACTGGATAAGATGTATTGAAAAATCAATAATTATTAGTAGACTTTTTTTCTAAACCATTTACCATCATCATCTCAGACAAAAATATTCATTAGGAGGCCTATGCCTTAAGGCTTATCTGCAAGTGTTAAGATTTACATCAGCAGACTAAGGTAAGCGAAATAACAAAAACACATATTTATATAATACTGTAACAGAAATCCTTAGAGGCTTACAATTTTTTTTCAGTCCATGTTCTCTGGATTGCCGTGGAACATTTTCACGCTATGACAAATATATTCAGACACGTCATCGAGTGACCTGAAATTCCGATGTCGGTTGAACGAACACGCTCTAAAGACGGATTCACGTGACGTAAGTCCGTGGAGGCACGCAAACTCAATAATGTGGAAAGGGATGAATCCGATTCCATTACTTTCTCAACTCTATTACAATCAAAGCATAAACAAAATAGACTATTGAAGTACGTATCTGAGTAATACATAGTAATGGAAGCTTTATTAGAGTGGGTTGTAATAGTCTGTATCTACTGTTATAAAGCTGATAAGGCACTCGCTATGAGTAGGTATACAGTCGCAATTCATTTATCGTTTTATTGTCTACAGGTATCTATAATCACAGTTACTTTTAAAAAAATAATACCTTTTTTACCCAAAAATAAGTAGGGAAATAAATGAAACATCTTTATACTTCTTTTCCCAGCGTTTTGAACGGCTGAAACCTCCTATAGTCACGGGAACATTTGGCTGCGATAGATTATCAATATCAATTTAGTTGAGACAGTGTTGAAAATGAGACCATCGTGAACTCTACATAAAGTTTAAATTTACCTGAAGCATAATGATACATGTGCTTATGGCAGCAAGCTTTAAATTTCAAATAGCTGCAGTAAATATCTACGAACTAATATTTAGCCAGCTTAATTGTTTCTCACTCTATTTGTTAATGGGCATCACGTAGTTTTCCAGATCGATCGCCTGTATGAGGCTAGCTTTTGTATTTATAGCAGCAACGTCGACACTTAATTGTAGACAAGTCTAGTCATTTGATGTAAAAGCACAGTTGGAAAACGAATTATCTTTTTTATAATTTAGCTAGCATTGATGGCTGATCAGAAAGACAGAAACTAGTTGAATACCCAGAATAAGTTAAAAGAGTAACAGCCTCGATGTAACATAGTGTTGAAGTCGTTACTAGATTAAATTTTTTATAGTCTGCTTAATCTATCAAGAAATAAGTTAAAGTAACCGAATAAGTAACAAAGTAGTTTTCTAACCTAACAATAAAGTTATGATCTGTTTGCAGATTGTTATCTAAAACGATTTAATTGAAGTAGTCATAAAATCTGTATATATAAAATTAAGGCGTTACTGACTGTCTGACTGACAAGTTAGCATTCCTGGAGGTTCATGTATTCATGTACATCTGCATTAGGGATCACCACACCACTGTATTGTTCGGGAGTTAATAAAGATTAAAACTACTGCACCAGCTTGAGTCAAACCCGAAACAATATGTGTAAGCATTAATATATTTAGTTATGTAAATGTACATGATATAGGTATGACATATCTGTAAACTAAATCAATAATTTGTCAACATAAGATGCTGTGATGAAGAAACTAAACCTGCTCTATAGGGTATTGTTCGTTTGATTAAATAATGGATGTGCTGTGAGGAAGTCCTTCACAGATATCCACTGCGCCATATGTGTAGTACAACATAACTACATACAGTGCCATGATGAAAATTTCTTTCTTAGCCAATTTTATTACGCAATTCTTCTATTCAACATTACTGCGCTATGGTTAACAACGCACTTATTGAACTATTTATTATTTTACTGTGCATTAAATTAACTGCACTATGGTTGTTAGATTTGTTCCGTGAATAAACTTAATAAAATTGTTACCAAAATCTACTACTAGGTTTATTTATTTAAACACCTATTAGAACTTAAACTTCGATCTTACGCCCATGAGACGGTAATGAAACGGTCAAGCCACTTATTTTGACTTTGGTATAAGGTTTGTAATGTTAGGACTAGTAGTTTAGAAATAGCACGTGTAGGATAGGAAACTTAGCTCTGCATGAGATTTTTGACAGTGCAAGCATAATGGTCTTGGCTTGACAAAATTTTACATGAGTATGTTTTTGGTAGAATATGTTTGTAGCAAATAATTTTTAATCGGAATTACATATAATTATGAGCGTAATGGTTCTTTTTTCAATAAACATGGATTTGTTCATGACCCTGCCGCCTTTAAGTTACCTCTTTCGTGTAATCAGGTATATAATACTTACTTAGTGAATACTTACAACATGAAAGGTATCAATGCCATCATTTCAAGTTTGTAGTATCAGCGGTTTGGGATCTGCGTTGATGACTCAGGCAAGTAATTATATAGTATTATATGTATGGATAATTTCTGTTCTTCCTATCCAATTACATCCGGGTCGGCAGTTCGTATTTCTTATAGAATAATGTAGTACGATTTTGCCTTTCATTGTAACATTGGATAGATAAAAACTATTCTCGTACCTACTATCAAAAACTTGTAGCTATCTGCGCTAATTCTGCATATGGGCAAAATTATTCAGACGAAGCCCAAGTTGGGCTACAATGTCAACTATGTTTCTACACATACCCATAGTTTTGCTAAGCTAATGATTTATTTTCTGCTCTGTATTTTATGTTGTTGTATGTTGTAAGTTTTGTGTTATACCAAAAGTGATATATCCTAAACTACGAAACCGATGAGACCACGCAATGAATATGTCGAACTTAGTTGAAAGAGAAATTGAATTTAATTAAATGAAATGCATCTTTATATCATGTACCTAATCTTTTTTAGTTGGAAACAAAACGTCATTTAATTTCTCCCATCACTATTTCTAGTTCAGTTGGCTATTTTACCCAGCTGTCATAAAAACCAGACGCACAAAGAACAATTTTCAGTACTACTGCGAGTCTTACAAATCAATACACTCGTACACTTATTTGCAGACGTATCCAAATAAACTTTATTTGGTTAGAGCCCTAAGCGGGAGAGGTTAGCGTTAATTCTGTATAGCGATATACTCAGTGTGGTGTAGGAAAATCACTTTTTCATTGAATTTGGGCGGACAGGTCGCAGATTAGGAGGGTCAAATGTTATTTTGTTTGCCCGCAATCTGTGTTTAGTGATGAATTTCGGACAGGCAGGATAAATATTTTCAATAGACTTGGGTGTATTAAAATGTTTTTGCAGATAACACCACGCTCTGACTTTATTTTTTGCCTCACTTACATTCTATTAGGCTCACATACGTTTTATTTTCTAACATAAGCCCAAGATGAATCTTTTACTAATGAGATAGATAAGGAAGTTTATTTTTTATATTTTCAGTACGAATACGTTTCAATCATTCTTAGGGTTCCGTACCTTAAAGGGAAAAGAAAAAAACATAGCAAATGGCTATTAATCTACTACACATTTAGTTGCAACTTTCAATATTGTAAATACCGCAATAGTTTCAGTCGTCGAAGCCAAGACTATCTTCGACTGACTTCAACAAATTTCCGTAACCTAGTTATTATTTGTCCTATATTTGAAAAGCCGCTCTGCAACACTGGGCTTATCTGTACCGCATTTCGTATTTTATAAAGAAAAAGTAAGTATTGTTACTTCTTCTTTCACGCCAACTAGTCAAGATTTGACACCAGTTTTGCAAACTTCAATTTATTTTCTGAAAGATGTATTACCTTGGGTAGGCTCGGTACTCGTGTCCACTCCTTGACGCTATTCAGGCAAATCTTGTTACTGTGACCCATTTTCTCTTTTATATAACTTTATCCATCATCGTAATTTGATGGCTCTTGTCGCTCTATTATACCTAACCACATGCCTAAATATAGCAGTTTGTACAAAATTTATCCTGCTGAGAAGTAAGTAGTATTTTTTAGTAAAATAACTCATAATATATCTAGATGACGACGAATTTTCAACATATATATCTTTATTTTTACGTCCAACTAACCAGTTCATTTTACTGAGATATTAAACTAAAGCGAATGTTTTGAGTAAATTTGTTGCTATCACTACATAGTATAAAACAAAGTCTGTCTTCTGTCTGTCTGTCCCTATATAGGCTTAAATCTTTAAAACTACGCAACGGATTTTAATGCGGTTTTTTAATAGATACATAATATATTTATGATTCGATAGAATGAGCCGTGTGGTTGACGGCATAGAATACAAGTGTCACCACCCCCTATCTTCCCGTGGGTGTCGTAAAAGGCGACTAAGGGATAACACGATGCAAATACCATCTTTGCGTAGAGACGGAAAACTCGACATCAAACCCTATACGACTGCCTCGTTGGTCTCGCGGCATAAATGTGCGCGTGGGATCGGGTGGTCCCGGGTTCGATTCCTGGGTCGGACAGTGTTACTGGGTTTTTCTATCACGAAATTCTCAGTAGCAGCACGGAGTCTGGAAATGTGCCCGGTACGGCAATAGACTCGCCCCTTATTACGTGGGACTAAAGTATATCTGGCGAAAAGTGGGTGTAGAAATACACCTCTGCCTACCCCTTCGGGCATAAAAGGCGTGACGATATGTATGTATGTAGAATGATTCGAGAGGAAGGTTTATATGTATACCTAATACTTATATGGCAGTACGAAGTTCGCCGGGTCAGCTAGTCGGAGAATAATTCGTGCCTTCCAGTTATTAGTTATCCAGTTTATTGATTAGCGTTGAATACTTACTTAAACTATCCGATTTGACTATAGGTATGCATGAAGATCGGCATTACGCATATTTATAGATATTTTGTTATTACAGTTAAATTGTGCCGAAAAATTTGCCGGGTCCGGTAATTGAGCATGATTGAGGCTCCTTGCAATGCAGATGCAGACATTACCGCTGTGCCACCATGGCTGTGTTTCAATTTATTATTATACTCAATATATTGCTGTGTGGTTGACGGTATAGAATACAAGTGTCACCACCCCCTATCTTCCCGTGGGTGTCGTAAGAGGCGACTAAGGGATAACACGATGCAAATACCATCTTTGCGTAGAGACGGAAAACTTGAAATCAAACCCTATACGACTGCCTCGTTGGTCTCGCGGCATAAATGTGCGCGTGGGATTGGGAGGTCCCGGGTTCGATTCCTGGGTCGGGCAGTGTTATTGTTTTTCTGTCACGAAATTCTCAGTAGCAGCACGGAGTCTGGAAATGTGCCCGGTACGGCAATAGGCTCGCCACTTATTACGTGGGACTAAAGTATATCTGGCGAAAAGTGGGTGTTGAAATACACCTCTGCCTACCCCTTCGGGGATAAAAGGCGTGACGATATGTATGTATGTATGTGTACTCAATATATTTTATTATATAGTTATCCAAACCCCACGCATAACAATCCCAGCGGGCAAAAGCTAGTAGGGAATGAATATGCAATTTAATGTTATATTTTATTGCACTTCGCTTTTGGCTCACTAGCCCGTGATCTAGTTTCATACAAAGATATCTGCCCTTTCCTTTGGGAGCTTGCATCGTTGCCAATCGAATTTTATCATCGAGCATATTTGATGTCAAACTTTTACAAAATGACGTCATTGCATATAGCAATATAATATTGCACGCTAACTGTAACCCAAATGTAACTAAAACTTTAGTAAACATTTAGGATTAGGTATATAACTGTTCCACTGTTGACCATGGCCTTTTCTTTACTGATAAAGTTTAGCAATGGCCGCAGTACGTCTAAATTATCTTAATTATATTATGTTTTCCTTACCTTTGGTAAAGAATATGTTAGTATATTCATCAGTACTGTTAGCAATGAAGAATAAACTAGCGATTTTCACGAAATTGACACACTTTACAGGAGGCAGGATGGAGCTATTTATAGTGGAAGCTAATTTAATTTGTGTATGAAATGAATAAAAAATATAATGAGCAGCACAAACATTTCAACTTTATAAGGCCGTGTCCTCGATTGGAGCGACGAGCAGAGCGGTAGCGACGGCGGGCTGGTGAACGACGGATGACAACTGATTATGTTCGCGCAAAACTCTACACCACGCCATCGCTTCCGATTTCATAGTATATAAGCGTAATCAAATTAGATAATCGCGCTCCTTCTGCTACCCTTTCCGTACCGCACATCGCTTTATTCGAGACCGCGGCCTTGGAGGGATAACATACAGAAAACCTATAAAATTCAGAATACAAGATACATGTTTGATGGAATGATATTCGTTTATAAAAATAATATCTTTACGTATCTCTATTTCTGACAACAATATGACCTCCGTCACGTTCAAATAAACAGGATATTAGAATAAGCGTAATAAAACCATGTAACAATACATAACTTGGATTTATGCCACCATAACAGACTGGTTTCATTGCCAAGTGCGAATTGCGGGGCTATAACGTTCTATAAACAAGATAAACTAGGCAACGCATAGCTTTCATTGCGAAACGTATATCAGACCGATAAGCCGTTCGGAATTTTAGTCCCACATTTCACAGTCCAATGCGAATGCTCTAGAAGCATCTTAAAGAGTTTCGAGTAAAACGTCGAAGTCGGGAAGTAATGTATACGAAAGTTACCAATCCCTTCGTGTTTGGAATATGACGTCAGATTTAGCGACCTGAATAACATTTTCATAGGCGACTAAAAATACGTTCAGAGCACGCGAGTCATTATTCGCGGTCTGTTTGTTTATTACTTCAGTCAACTTATGATGGATCGATGGCTCTCCATTTTATGATCCTCTGTTTACTTTTTCACAAACAACAAATTCTGAAATTTTCATTACTTTACATAATTTTACGTATCGTACCGTTGAATCTACATATTAATAATGTTATTCTTAAAATTTCTTACGAATTGTTTATGTAAGTACATCTTCTTATGTTAAGATTGATCTAAATATTTAAATTTCATAGGTGAACAACTTGATAGTTGCAATTTTATAGTTAAAAGTGTAACACCATTCTTAAACGTCTTTCATGCTCTATTGCTTGACAGGCAAACAATAACATCTTAGGTACTTATTTCCTTCCAAAAATTTAAAACTTTTATCGGTCTCTAACGTTTTTAGCTAGCTAGCTACCTGTAGTTTAGTCCATAAATAGCATGTGTTCCAGAAAACGATTCCATATTCCACAGTACACAATCGATCAAAAATGAATGGCAGAAATATATGATTTATTACCAGCAAGCAATATGAATTAATAGCACAAATTAGCATATTAATAAACTCATTTAACTTTATTATTTGACTTTATTATGTGTATTATTTGTGCCTGTCGGACATCTGCAATGTGACACCATTTTCAAAATAAAATACAATTTCATTTACTTTTGGTTCCAAGTGTACTCGTTGAATTTTACTGTTTCTCAAAGCTTTTGAAAATAATTATTATTGAAATGGAAAGGTGTCTGCTGCGGCGTGAACATCTAATTTTTGAGTGACATTTAGACGTTCACGAGTTTTATACACAACTAGCCGTTTCCCGCGGTTTCACCCGCGTACCCAAAAAACCCAAATATCTTATGGACTCCTATTTTTCGAAAAAAATAGCCTAGGTTACTCGCAGATAATGTAGCTTTCTAATGGTGAAAGAATTTTTAAAATCGGTCCAGTAGTTTTTGAGTTTATCCATTACAAACAAAAATAAAAATTTTCTTCTCCTTCTTTATAATATTAGTGTAGACAGAGGTAATGCAAGAGTTGTGTGTGAATGTCCGCATGCCTGACGTCTGTCTAAATCCGTCGACTTGTGATTTGTTCATAAAGATTTTCACAAAATTTGCTACGAACAAGCAGGTGTTTTAACTTAATAATGATTCATGAATGTGCCGTGGCCGCACTGGGCCCCGTGCGGGGCATGGCCGAGACAAGGTCAATAAATTATTGTCAAATAATTATTGTTAGGCCGTGCCACGACTGGAGCATGGTCGGATCACCTGGTACGGCCTTACATATTCACAAAAAATTCAAACAAAAATAATACTATGAATGTATGGCATGTTGTAACGTGGATCGTGCTTAATGATGGCAAGAAGATTTTTTAAATATACGTTCTTGTATTATCAAAAGCATAAATGAATTAGGGAAGAAACTGATGCTTACTGCCGAACACAGTAAAAATAATCATATAGATAATTATAATAAATATAAGCAAAAATCAGAGGTGAAAAAGGATGAAGCACTTAAATTGCATAGGTGGACGTGACGATTTGGCTATGAGAGCAATTTATCTTTATGCTGAGATCCGCTCATCCCTTAGTTTCCCGTCGTAAATCATAGAAGCAATTTTCAGGGATTGTATAGCCTTGCACTTTAGACTTGACTCTGAATTTTGACTTTCAAGTTCTATTTGATGACCGAGACCATCATACTTTTGATTTGGGTATTACGTGATGCCATTACACTTTGACCGACCTATGATTACTAGACTTAGATACGTTCTGAAACTTTTTGTAAGTCATACTGTAAAGACTAAACTGTTCACTTCCATTCACGGAAAGCATTTTTTTTTATCGTTCGTGCTGAAACTTTTTGTAAGTCATACTGTAAAGACTAAACTGTTCACTTCCATTCACGGAAAGCATTTTTTTTTATTGTTCGTGCTGAAACTTTTTGTAACTCATACTGTAAAGAATAAACTGTTCACTTCCATTCACGGAAAGCATTTTTTCCATTGTTCGGTAACGCCGATACTATGAATACTTGATGAACTTCTATCGCGGCAACTTTACAAACATTCAAGTGATGAACGTTAACGACACCTGAATACACAGATGCAGTAGATTATAAAATTTAGCGTAGTTTCAGTGAGGCGGCTGTTTTGAAGCCAGTACTATACAATAATTTTGTTCGATTCTGTGTACCTGAAAACGTAAGGCTTAGAAAAAGTAAACATGATGTATCTAGAACCAAAAGAAAAACGTAGTTATCAGCAGGTATACCAGATACCTGCTGATAACTATAAACTAATGTGCTACGCTATTACTTTGGATTATCTTCTAGTTTGTTATCGCAGATGAGCAGTAAATTCTATCGTATAGTTTTTATGACGTCAGCCATATTGGTTTAGGCGAGTAATTTCAATACCATAAAGACGAGATAAAACTTCCTAGAGCGCTAGTCCTAACTAAGGACATTAACCCGATTAGCTATCTAGGATGTGACTTTATGGCTGTTCTCGGTAATATTGCTGTGAAATTATACGTTTTCGTTTATATATATTATCAGCCTTGTAATGTTGGCAAAATTGACCCTAATTTTTTTTAAATGTTTGTCAGATTTTAGTAGATCAATCTTTAAAATACATACGTGATTCTGAGATATAAAACTTGTTTAGGATATAAATAGTACGATAAATAGCTAAGCAAAATGATGTGTTTAGATGAAGACTTTAAATACCACCTGAATATTGATTTATTTTTGTATCAAAACTATAAAAACCAAATAATGTCAATCACTTTTTATAGAGTTATGTGGACGAGACTATTCGCGAGACTATGCTCAAAGTAGCGTGAGTTAAAAAGCTAAGATCAATAATGATGGATGAACGCGAACTCTACGTTCTTACTTCTTCCGCTAACATCATAAACTTTTTACAACATTGTGATAGAGCGAGAAAATCGCATACAAATTTACACTGTAGTAGTGTGTGTATGTTAATAAAGTTTAGCCATTTGATTTTGCTATCAAATACAAAATACTCTAGCTATCCATAATCAATAAAACTTATTTTGATCACTGTCATAAATAACTATGTCATAATGATTCCATAAATTAGATCTTCCAAAAACAGCCTTGTACTCTGTTATTGAACTCTTCTCGTAACTGGAATAAGGTTATAGGATTGAGTGCTTTTATACTGCCTAAGCTCTTGGAATTCATTTAATTTCTTACGTAAGGATGTAATTTTTACGCTCTTTCCTGTTTCCCGCTTTGTTCAGGAAGGTAATGGAAATTGGTTCGACTCCCCATTTTCCTGCTTGTGCCAAATTACTCAATATTGAAGCCAAATGTTATGATGTTATACTTACAAAAGTTACAGTTCGTGGGCTTGGTAACAGAAGTCTTAAACTAATTAAATTAATTTTTAAGCTTTAACAAGTATATAGCAATGGTAAAACGAAAAGAAATTAAGCAGCTACTTAACTACCTTCCTTTTATTTTTACTGATCAGTATTAAAAAAGTTAAGCAAGGTGTTTGAACAAGGGTATCCTTTATACTTGTAAGTAGGTGGAGGGGAGTGAGCTCTAGCTGAGCCTTGCTCTATAAATATAATAAAATATAAATTTGGTGATTGGTTGTTATATATTCTGATTTGATTTTTATTTTTGTTGCAGGTATAGCCCGTACTTCATGTATGTTACCTATTTTTAATGGGATTAATTGGTTTTTTTTATTGTCATCTAATTTAGAGTTAGTTCATACAACACAATCTTTCAGACGGTTTCAATTCACGAGTAGTTCACTGCGAATGTAGACTTCGAACAAGGTTATGGCCACGGCCACCCAAATACAGACCAACTCTTCAAATAGAAGGGTTTACTAAGATACCAACTCGATCAAACTTACTGATATACTCATAGTGGTCCTTACAATGATTCTGCACTAGAACCTTGTATTTGGTTTAGCTTATTATTACTCATCTCGTAAAAGTTTACAAACATCGTAGTGCTATTTCAAACATTTTCAACCATATATTCAACATGCCTATGATAACCCTATTCGTAAACTGACACGACGCGCTCAGCAGTGGGTCAGCAGATACCTTTATTATAATAGGGTAGACATAATATATTACAATGCATCCAATTAGACCTCGGGGTGAAATCAATTATCATTGGACATAGAGTATATTTTATAATCATTTAATTTGACGATACAATATAAGAATTGTGCTGGTTGCGCCGCTTGCAATTCAATTAACTAGTAAATTTATAATGTCGTCAATGTTTGTTTGTATTTAGAAGCTTTTGATATTATAAAGAGGATGTTCGCAATAGATGAATTCCTACCGATTTGCACACGGTAAAATAGTACATTTTTATCAAAGGATTAATAATATAAATAACTGGATAAGATGTTTTGAAAAATCAATACGTATGCTTTTTTTTCCTAAACCATGTACCATCATCATCTTAATATATAAAATCCTTGCGTTACTGACTGACTGACAGACACGCTACAGCCGAAACTATTGGGCGCAGGAAGCTGAAATTTGGCATGTATGTTCCTTGAGGACCGTAGGGGTGCACTAAGAAGGGATTTCCCGAAATTCCCACGGGATCGGCCAAAACAGGTAAATTTAAAAAAAATGCAGGCGTAGTTGCTGGCGTCCTCTAGTCTTAGATAAAAATATTCATTAGGAGGCCTATGCTTCAAGGCTCTCCACATAGACAGGATCTTGTGTAACGTGCATCCAACTGCTTCCTGCGATCGCATTAAGGTTTACCTTACGGTATCTTTGCTGCATGCTGCATGACAGCTGTATGTAAACATCATACAGCTGTCATCGATGATATTATCTGGTTTGACATAACATAGACCTTTCTTGCCGTCTTCGAGCTTCGGTTAGTAAAGAGTGCTAGTAGTTATGAGTATCTACGGGGTCAAGTTAAACGTTCGACTTTAAAGTTCAAGGTGCATCAGCGACGACTGAGTCTTGGCATTTTGTTAAAAAAATATTGTACTTGAGTTCAATAGGAAAGCTGATCACCTTAGCATTGGGCGTTGTTGTTTTCTATAATCTGCAAATGTAAAAATTTACATATCAGAAAGCGAAAAAACAAAAAGACATAATTATATAATACTGTAACAAAAATCCTTAGAGGCTAACTTTTTTTTTCAATCTATGTTCTCTGGATTGCCGTGGAACATTTCCACGCTATGACAAATATATTCTGACGTGTCATCAAGTGACCTAAAATTCCGATCTCGGTTGAACGAACACGCTCTAAAGACTGATTCTCGTGAAATAGGCCCGTGGGGACACGCAAACTCTATAATGTGGAAATGGATGAATCCGATTCCATTGATTTCTCAACTCTATTACAATCAAAGCATAAACACAATAGACTATTAAAGCACGTATCTGAGTAATACATGGTAATGGAAGTTAAATTAGAGTGGATGGTAATAGTCTGTACCTACTGTTATTAAGCTGATGAGCCACTCGCTATGAGTAGGTATACAGTCTTAATTTATTTATCGTTTGTCTACAAGTATCTATAATTGCAGTTACTTTTTAAAAATGAATACCTTTTTTACCCATAAATAAGTAGGTAAATAAATGAAACATCTTTGTACTTCTTTTCCCAGCGTTTTGAACGGCTGAAACCTCCGATAGTCACGGGAACATACGGCTGCGATAGATTATCCATATCAATTTAGTTGAGACAGTGTTGAAAATAAGACCACCGTGAACTCTACATAAAGTTTAAATTTACCTGAAGCATAATGATATATGTGCTTATGGCAGCAAGCTTTAACTTTAAATAGCTGCAGTAAATATCTACAAACTAATATCTAGCCAGCTTAATTGTTGCTCACTACATTTGTTATCGGGCAATCTGAAACCAGTTAGTGAGTCATCATGTAGTTTTTCAGATCGATCGCCTGTATGAGGCTAGCTGTTGTACTACTACACAGTTCTACACAGTTGGAAAACGAATTATCTTTTTTGTAATTCAGCAGACATTGATGGCTAATCAGAAAGACATAAACTAGTTAAATATCCAGAATAAGTTAAAAGGATAACAGCCTCGATGTAACATAGTGTTGAAGTCGTTACTAGTTTAAATTATTTGTAGTCTGCTTAATCTATCAAGAAATAAGTAAAAGTAAAAGAATAAGTATCAAATTAGTTTTCTAATCTAACAATAGATCGATTTGCAGGTTGTTATTCAAAACTATTTAATTAAAGTAGTTTGTCGCAATTGATACATAGTAGTATATTAATCGTTTTATTGTCTACGAGAATCTATGATAACAGCTACTTTTCAAAAATTAATACGGCTTGCAATCATATTTTGGTACTTATTTTATGGGGCTAGATCAAACCTTTTTATTCCTCTTTTCCAAGCGTTTTGAACGGCTAAAACCTCCCATAGTCACGGGAACATACGGCTGTAATATATTGTCAATTTCAATTCAGTAGAGACAGTGTTGAAAATTAGACCACCGGGAAGTCTACATAAAGTTTAAATTTACCTGAAGCGTATTATGATATTTACATACTACAAGCTTTAAATTTCAAATAGCTGCAGTAAATATCTACAAACTAATATCTAGCCAGCTTAATTGTTGCTCACTACATTTGTTATCGGGCAATCTGAAACCAGCTGGTGAGTCATTATGTAGTTTTCCAGATCGATCGCCTGTATGAGGCTAGCTGTTGTACTCATTTATGGCAGCAAAGTCGACACAGACAAGTCTAGTCATTCGATGTAAAAGCACAGTTGGTAAACGAATGATCTTTTTTTGTAATGCAGCAGACATTGATGGCTGATCAGGAAGACAGAAACAAGTTGAATACCCAGAATAAGTTAAAAGAATAACGGCCTCGATGTAACATAGTGTTGAAGTCGTAACTAGTTTAAATTATTTGTAGTCTGCTTGATCTATCAAGAAACAAGTAAAAGTAACAAAATAAGTAACAAAGTAGTTTTCTAACCTAACAATAAAATTATGATCTGTTTGCAGATTGTTATCTAAAACCATTTAATTAAAGTGGTCATTACATCTGTATATATAAAATTAAGGCTACTGACTGACTGACTGACTGACAAGCAAGCGCTCCGAGAGGATCGGGAAGAAACGGATAAATTAAAAATAGGTGCGGGCGTTGCTGTGGATATCCACTAGTTTTTTTAATATTATAATAATAATAATAATAATAATAATAAATTTTTATTTCAGACAAGGTCCATATAGTTACAATTACATACATAAAACTTAACCTATATTAGTGAACACAATAAATTTACTAATCTAGAAGGACTCGCAACCATCTCCTCGATATATCGGAGTCATACTTATCGGCAATGACATTCAGGATGCCATTTGTACTACCCCGTACTCTTTTTAGAAGAGATGCAATGCGTTTACGCATAATAGCGTGGAAACCATCCACTCTCGCTTTCGTAAACATGCCAGAAGCACTACAGAAGCGAGGCAATCCTAATAACATCCTGTATCCATTGTTATACTGCACTCTCAGAGTATTTAGCGACCTTTGAGTAAAGGCGACCCATAGACTACTCGTGTAGAATGTTTGACAATACGCCTTAAACAGAGTTACTTTAGCTTCATTACTACAGCGAGCAAATCTACGGGCCAGCATATTAGCTCTTACAGCCATAGCCCTGCGCTCCCTCTCTATATCCATCTGATCATCAAGACTCTCAGTAACATAGTGTCCAAGATATTTAAATTGTTGAACCCTTTTCAATTCAACTCCATTTAGTTTAATTTGTGGTACACTTAATGGACATTTACCGAGAGCCTTGAAAATCAGGTACTCGCTTTTTAGGCAGTTATATTTTAATCCATGACTATTGCTATAATTTTCGCAGATTGCTAACAGCCTCCTCAATGCGCCAATAGATGGACTCAGCAACACCATGTCGTCCGCGTAGCTGAGATTATTCATACAGACATTATCAATAGAACACCCGATTTGTGTGCTGCTGAGTTCAACCATTAGCTCATTAATGTACAGATTGAATAACTTTGGCGAACTTAGTCCACCCTGCCTCACCCCACATTCCATTCTATATGCAGTAGAGAGACTATTAGCCCACTTAACACTATTAATTTGGTTAGCATACCAGAAATGAAAAAGTCTTTGCACCTGCGCATGCACGCCCGTCTTCTTGAGCTTTTGCCATAGTGAATCGTAAGACACCATGTCAAAAGCCTTTGACAGGTCTAAAAAGCATGCATACACAGGTGTACTTCTCTTTGTGTAATATTGCACAGTGTGCTTAAGGCTTAATATGGCTGTTTCGGTAGAAAGTCCGGGTCGAAAACCAAACTGCGCATCGTGAAAATTTAGGTGTTTTCCAAGTTCAGAGTCAAGCACACTGTCCAATACTTTAGCCACCACTGTGGCTAGAGAAATAGGCCTGTAGTTATTCTTTTGTGAGAGGTCGCCAGTTTTATTTTTCACAATAGGGATGACAACTGTTCGCATAAGATCGGGGGGAAGATACGAGTGACTAAAACAAACATTAAAAAGCATCGACAGTACGCGAGGCAGATGTACGCCTGCAAACTTCAAGTGCTCGATGCTGAGTCCGTCGTGCCCAGGCGACTTACCCCTTGACATTTTACTCACAATACAACGAATTTGTTTCGCTGTCACAATAAATAAATCGTCAGCCCCGACGGACCCAGCATCGGTGTGCGACGTAGACGGGCCCAGCGATGACTTTACAGTAAAATGGTTCCTAAATAATTCCGCTATACCCATACTATCACTCACACCTTCCACACTCACAGGAAGGCCAGGCTTAGGAGACAATTTATTTGTCGCCTTCCAAAAATTACTAAAGTTTTTAGAGGCCTGATGCTCGGCAATAACATCCATGGTAATCTGCTCTTTATTATCTTGACACCATTTCAAATTACGTTTAAAAACTCTCCTGCTTTCACACATTTCATTATATATTAAACCCTGTCGCGGTCTACCACTAGTCACCCAATACAAGAACTTACGTCTAGCCTCAATGTGCGCCTGACGAACATGTGTGTTCCACCCCGTTTTACGACGTTTCCGTCTACATGAATCTGTATTATTTTTATTACTTTCTATAGCTGATTCACATAATATCTTAATTATATCATTGTATAATTTATCTATCCTACATTTGTGCTCAGGAGATTCGCAAACATAATTACAACATAGTCTAAACTCATTCGGAAAATCTAATAATTTAAGTTTTGTGTTACAAAGTTTACTATATTCATTTATCTGATCATCTGTTCTCAATCCCCATATCACCTTATTCTTAATATATATCATTGTATAATTTATCTATCCTACATTTGTGCTCAGGAGATTCGCAAACATAATTACAACATAGTCTAAACTCATTCGGAAAATCTAATAATTTAAGTTTTGTGTTACAAAGTTTACTATATTCATTTATCTGATCATCTGTTCTCAATCCCCATATCACCTTATTATTATAATGTGGACCTAATAGAGATAATTGGGTGGCTTTGCTATACCGTTAGTTATAGAACTCGATGTAAACAATTACTATTGTATACTTAAAGCATGTATTTAGTAAGTACAAACTACATTGGGCTATTAAAATGACTGAATTTAAATCTCATAGTATGTTGAGTAAATGTCAAATAGTACCATCTGACATTTACTAAACATAATATAGAAGCAATCAAATTAGGCATTATCGCACAAGTGGCCCTTCATTGCCCTAAGATTCGAGATAAATGTCTAAATTGATTTAATTTAACTCGAATAACTTCAGCAAATTGAAACCTTATTAGTAAACTTAGGCCGATTTATCAAAAAGACGCATTGCTAGGTCATATCATTTGAGCACGAAAGTACTGTTCATAATTTTGCAATTATCGTTTATTTATTAATTTATAACGATACTTCAAGAATCGTTTTTTTTATTTTTTAGGTTTGTGAAGGTAAAACAACTGTTTCGGTTATTCTAAACGATTAAATGGTGTAGATGCTTAATAATGCCACAATCAACCAATAGCTGCAATTCACACTTTAACCTGAAGAAGTCGCACTGACTTCTTCAGGTTAGAGTGTTAGAGTGTAGTAGTTGAAGCTCTTATAGTATTCATTGTTCCAAAGTACATGTGGGCTAGGGTAATATTACCTAACTCAAACATTGACTATTTTACTTAGGCTCTATTTTTTTAAGTCAGAGGAAAGTTTGGTCTTTAACGGTTTACCATGTCGTTGTGCTGAAATTCAGTGTTGGTCTTAGAGGGAATGAATGTCCCCAAAGAGAAATTGTTTGCCTATGTTTCGAGGAAAAGTTAAAGTAAGCGTCATTTAAGGGCTATCAAATGAAAGGGGAATTCGAACTGAAACTTTCAACGAGATTATCTGAGTATTTTTCAAATACTTGTGAAGTTTGGTTTTAAATAGGTTTGGGGTTAAATTGCTGGTATTGTATATGCTTGAAAATGGAATGATTCGTTTAACAAGGTAACTTTGTGATAGACGAAATATCGTTAGAATTTGTTTTATACCCTCGGGAAATCACAGCGCGACCATTAGTTATAGCAAACAACTTTAGAATGCATGGCTATACTGCATACTTAATGCAACGAATAATTATTGTCTATTTTTCCGTAACACTTTATGCTTTATTTATAAATCATCTGCGCATATCAATTGCCACTGACTTTTTTATTTATGTGTCTTCAAACACATCTTTGTGGTCTCCATTTTAATGTTTACTCTAGGGAAATCATGGAGGTACATCTGACAGGAACATCCAATCGCAGCATTTGAAATGAGAGAATATCTAATATTTTATACAAAATTGTACGACCTTGTGATGACACCATACTGAATTCAATGTGATTTCAAATAGCGTTCAATCGGCTTATAAGGCAGGCGCTCCTAACGATATCCCATTGGTCAAATTATTATATATAGCTCTGAAGGTATGAGGGAATAAATGAATATGCATACGTAGGTACCAACATAAATAACGGCTGAAATGATAACCTTCCCTATTTGAGTAAAAGGAGGGGTCATCAACGTGGGCAATTCTTATGTTTGGTAATAAAATTAAAATTTGTAAAGGTATTATTCACTTCGCCCAAATATAAATTTAATTTATTCGAAGTGTTGGTCTGGGCTCTAGCTTATCTGCATGATCTTTTTGACGCGCCCTGTAAGCCAAGTCGTACGTAGCAGTATTTGACGAAATCCCATATACCGACCGTCTAGCTAACGCGTATGAAGGATGGCAGAACATTGCGTAAATAATGCTGAAAATGTAAAAAAATAAGATAAAACTTTGTTACGTTTTGTTGTAATTTATACAGAATTACATGCACAAAATAAGTATGGAATCGATAAAAGTAAGTCATACACGGGAACATGACTATTTCTAAATCAATCTGCACATATTGTCATTTGTATAAAGTAACAAAGAGCTCTCGACATTTGACAACTACTATTCAACAGAAATAGCTTAGGTTCACCACAAAATCAATGTTTTTATATGTCCAATACATATAAGAACATTGATTTTGACAATGACAAAACATTGGTTGAACGAGATAAAACTATCTGACACCTTATTAACTAAGAGTTTTATACTGTTCAATAAGAAAGCATATCGCGAAGTATTGCATGCACCAGACACTACAAAAATGACTAAAATTCAAAGATTGTAACGATATCCCGCGCATTTTTTAGATTCAGAACAGAAACAGCAAACTTCCATTTTCTCGTGTCCTAAACGAAACGACAAGCTGTCAATGCGCTGATCGTAGAACTATGAGGTGACAGTTTACCTATTTGGTTCGGATCACATAGCATCAGGTCGCATGATGTCGCTAACATAGAACACTAGCATGGTTTGTTTTATTAACCTTGTAGAACAATAACTTATAGTTTGTTGGGTTGGGTTCGGTTAGGTTAGGTTAGTTTCATCACGTTGTTGCTGAGCCTATGTAGTATACTAGGTTATTTAGTTTCAATTGATAATACCACGCATATAAACTAAATGAAAAGTTAAATTGTTGTAAGCTAACGTATATCATGTTTCTTATTTAGTCCGAAACGGAGATTTGAATCTACAGGTTGATTAAATTTTATTAGGGAATAACATTTAATATGTAGATGTTAAAGTGTAAGGGAAGAAACGGTAAATATCAGTTAAATATATAATGACGTAGCGATTAGTTGATCAACCGCTCAAACACCAAGAATATTGACAGTTTGTTGTGTGTTTTGTGTGACAATTGATATTGTGTTTTGCTACGCTTCGCATCGCACTCGTCGCTCACGTAGCACACAGTTTAATGTTCTGCGAGAATGACAAGTGCGTAGACAGTTTGCTTGCGGCACTGCCTCGCACTGGGCCCACACTTGTCGCTCACGTAGCATACAATGTAATGTTCTACGACTTCGAAAACAACAATCATTCTGTTTGCGTTGCTACGCATCGCGTCGCACTGGTCGCTCTCGTAGGACACAGCTTAATGTTCTACGACAAGAACAAATTCGCTGACAGTTTGATTGGATCGCTACGCAATCTACGCATTGCGTCGTACTCGTCACTCAAGTAAGCACTCGTACATGCCACGTATCGTAATGTGATAGATAATACTATAATATAATCTTGGAAGTAATTCCTCATAATATAGCAAAAATAGTTTTGAAGATTTCAACATCAGCCATTAACACTCCACTACTGGGCTAGGCCTCTCCTTTGAAAGGAGGAATTGGCCTACTATACCAAGCTGGCCAAACGGGTTGGTATAGGGTTTGTATCAAGTTTGCCTTCTCTTACATTGCTGTTCTCTGCATAATATGCTCCCTCTGTCGGCTCCTACGACACCCATGGGATGATATGGGGTGGTGACAATCCGTATTCTTAATCCGATCCGTCACCACACGGACAGTGAAGATTTACCAAATTACTTTCGTAATTTACAATTTACTGAGTACCTACTCGTATACCTACAAATGAATGTAATTCTTCGAATCACAATCTAAAATTAGTTATTACAATATAATATTCATGAATTCATGACTGCCTTGAGATAAGTAATGCCCAATCATCCGTTTTGGGTGGGCTTTAGAAGATAACTGAGTTAATCTCTAAGTCAGCTTGTTAGCGCCCGCCTTTGACCAAAAGGCACGATGTATTTCTGAAACTGATCAGCGGTTTTGATAGACGTTTTAGTACAATTATTGTGACTGTAATATTTATACTGCCGTGGCAATATACATAGGTACGATTTGCATGTTAACAAACAGCTACTGTAGCTGAGTCAGTGCTATGAAGCAAAGGCACATTCCTCTTTTTTATTTGTACCTGTATAACAACTTTAAACAGCTAATTAAAACTTACGTCTGGAGTATCGCTCTATACGGCTGTGAAACTTGGACCATGATGCAAAGGGATAGAGAAAGATTGGAGGCGTTTGACATGTGGTGCTGCAGGAGGATGAAGAGAATAAGCTGGACAGAAAAGATTACAAACGAAGAGGTTCTGCGAATGGTTGACGAAGAGAGACGGTTGTTAAAACTAATAGAAAATCGGAGAGGGAAGATGATTGGCCACTTGATACGACACAACAACTTCTTTATAATAATACTGGAAGGCAAAATAGAAGGGAGAAGAGGAAGAGAACGGCCTCGACGTACCTATGTGACACAGCTGAGGGAAAAAGTTGGAGTCGAGTCGTATCAAGAGGTCAAAGAAAAGGCAGAAAACCGAAGCCAATGGCAATTGCTCCACCGACAAGAGCTATCTAGCTCTTAAATGGAAGAAGAACAGCTTTGATGAATAGTTTTATACAATGGTGGGCTTAGGTACTTTCGTGAACAACATGTTATGTATGGAGTATTGAGTATATAGTAGGTATTTATGTTAAAGCTATTTACTACGAAGATTATCTATACAAAAAATTGCTAAATATTATGTAGTACACCACTAGCTACCCGATTTCGCTTATTATAATTGAATATAGTCCATCAGGTTGTCTGGAAGAAATCGCAACCTGCGATAAGACCGCCCATGTACAACTAGACCTAAGTTTGTAAATGTTTTTACTGTAATTGTTTTGCCTCTGGTGTACAATAAAGCATTTTCTATCTATCTATCTATCTATGTTATGGTACTTTACTCAAGGCAGCAATTTAACTAGTATCATGTGTACCTTAATAACAATCAAAACTGTCAACTGCATGCTAGGTCACGCACAATATTCTGTTTTAGTTGCCGTTATAAGTAATCGATTACAATATTGATATTAGCTCGCAATATTAATTTTAAGTAAATTGAATCGTTACTCTGTTATGCCTTATTAACATTAATAATTTTCCTTGAATGTAGGATGCAATAGTCGACCTGATATACTTTTACAACTCCTCGAAATATCGTAACCGATGTCAAGGCCTTTCATTCAATATTCACTGCCTTCACGGAAACACTTACACACGTCGTTTCCAGAAAATGTGAGAAATTAATAAAATATTCATCACAAGTAAACGGTATCCATATAAAGCAAAAATCAATGGCGAACTCTTCGCCACGTGCTGGCCATTTACTATGCACAGGGGAATTGATGCGTGTGTAATCTTTTTCATCGAATGCCGTTGAACCCCATAAGCGGAATAAGCTAAAAGGCATGCTATGTGAATTTGAATATTTGTTTGATATTTTAGTGTCATGTAATAGTGTCCCTTTAAGTCAGGGGGTGCTTCTGTCTATTGGTCTGTCCGACCATTAGACAGGGCTTCGTGTACGCGCTCCCGGCTCTCCGAGCTACTGTAGTCACTGCCCTATATCCTTCCAGTGACTACAGTACCCCCACCTACAAACCCTTCATTCCTCATCATACATCCTATTCATTTACCCCGTTTCTCCTATCCCCCCTCCTTTATAACGATAACATTCCCAAGGAGGGTTGGCGTCAGGCAGGCGGCCGGCTAGTAAAATCCATGCCAAAACATATTTGCAGTATGGCCACATATGATAAGGAGTGCGATAGGGTTAGGGCGTTCCCCGCAGGCGACGCGCAGGGGCAGCACCCGGCACCTGTGAGAAGTATGCAAGGGTTGTTGCACTACTCCGGGCGAGTGCAACATAAGAAGTGAGCCAGTGATGTAAGGGTGAGGTATGCAAGTTTTAATGTAGGTACGATGACTGGAAGGGCTAACACTTGGTTCCAAAAAAAAGAGCAACACCTGGTAACCTACAACAGTGGCCACCATATGACCCAGATTGATTATTTTCTGCTAAGGCGTAAACGTATCAACTGGGTCAAAGACTGTAAGGTGGTACCGGGAGAAGACTTAGTCTCACAGCACAGACTCCTGGTGGTCGAATTAAAAATTCGGCTGAGCTCGAAAAGAACCAAGGAGCAGCTACCCCCAAAAGTAAAATGGCATATGTTAGAGAAGAATGAATGTGCAGTAGAGTCAGAAATAGAGTGGTAGATAAAATTATTGAGATGGGCGATATGAAGGATTGCAGCGTGTATGAGAGTTGGGAGGAGATGAGTGTAGAGAAATGTATGAAGTGCGTGGCAAAAGATGTTTTAGGAGAATCGAAAGGAAAACGTATGAAAGATAAGGATACCTGGTGGTGGACAGAGGAAGTACAGAGTGTGCTCAAGGAAAAGAAAGCAAGGTTTAAGGAATGGCAGCTGATGAAAGAAGGTAATGACTCTTTGAAAGAGAGTAAGAAAAAGAAGTATGATGAATGTAAGAAAAGAGCCAAAAAAGTCGTTGCCTTAGCTTTGCTTTGCTAGAGCAAAAACCCTTAACAATATATACGGATTAATTGAAAAGCCGGAGGGCCAAAAGTATTTATACCGACTGGCTAAGGCTAGAGAGAAAGGCGAGGGATGTATCCCATATCAAGTGTATGAAAGATGAAACAGGAGTGGTTCTTACGGATGATGATAGGATTAAAGAAAGATGGAGAACATATTTTGAAAAATTAATGAATAAAGAGAATGATTGGTGCAAAATGTTTGAGAACAAGGCGAAGAATATTGGACTAGTGAATGTAATAAGTAAGGATGAGGTGAGACGGGCTGTGAGTGGAATGAAGAATGGGAAAGCGTTAGGACCAGATGGAATACCAGTAGAAGCATGGAAGGTGTTAGGGGAGGATGGATGGGCGTGGTTGGCTTTATTCTTCAATAAGATGTTGCATGAGGAGACAGTACCCAAGGAATGGTGCAGGAGTTACCTAGTGCCCATTTTTAAAAATAAGGGAGATGTCCAAGAATGCAACAATTATCGGGGAATAAAGTTAATGCCTCATAGTATGAAAGTATGGGAGAGAGTAATTGAGCGACGTTTGCGAGCAGAGAGTGAGATTTCACGTAACCAATTCGGTTTTATGCCTGGTCGAGGTACGGTGGATGCCATTTTTGCACTTCGCCAAATTTGTGAAAAATACAGGGAGGCGTATAAAAATCTGCATATGGTATTCGTTGACCTCGAAAAGGCATATGACCGGGTACCGCGTGAAGTCTTGTGGTGGGCCCTTAAGAAGAAAGGAGTGCCTGAAAAGTACCTGAAGTTGATCCAAGCTATGTATGCTGAATGCCACACGCAAGTCCGGTCCGCAGCTGGAATCACAGCCATATTCGATGTGGCTGTAGGCTTGCACCAAGGGTCGGCTCTTAGTCCTTACCTCTTCTTGTTGATTATGGATGCCATATCATCGGACATACAGGAAGAGGCACCCTGGTGCATGCTGTTTGCCGACGACATCGTCCTGGTAGCAGAAAGTGGACAGGAGGTGCAGAGCAAGCTGGAGGAGTGGCGGCAGAGACTGGAGAACGTAGGCCTTAGGATAAGCAGAACCAAAACTGAATACATGTTCTGTGACTTTGGCGGCCTCTCTAGTCCAAGCCCTGTTACACTCGGCGGTATACCCCTACCAGTATGCTCCGACTTTCGCTACCTCGGTTCACTCCTGCAACACGACGGCGAAATTGACCGAGATGTTCGGCAAAGGATCAACTCAGGATGGATGAAATGGCGACAGGTCTCGGGCACAATATGCGATCCTAAAATGCCTTTGAAATTCAAGGGACGCATATATAAGGCGGTTATAAGGCCTGTCGTATTGTATGGAGCTGAGTGTTGGGCTACTAAGAAGATGGATGAAAAACGATTACATGTGGCAGAGATGACAATGTTGCGATGGATGTGGGGAGTTACGAGAATGGATAAGATTAGGAATGAATACGTGAGAGGTAGTCTGAAAGTGGCGCCTATAGACGAGAAAGTGAAAGGAAGTCGTTTGGCTTGGTATGGACATATTATGCGAAGAGATGATATGTATGTAGGTAAGCAAGTGATGAATATGAAGGTAGAGGGATGGAAAGGGCTCGCCAAGGAAAAGATGGATGGACTGTGTGAGGATGGATATGAAAGAGAAAGGGGTAAATGATCAGATGACGGGCGACAGAAAAGAATGGAAGCGAAGGACGTACTGCGCCGACCCCAAATAGATTGGGACCAGGGCAAGAAGATGATGATGATGTAATAGTGTCCCTTTGAATAAGTTGAGTCTTACATAAAACTGATAGAATTGTTACAAGTTCAAAGTTATAGTTTCCTATGCATTATTTCCTTAAACATTAGCGACATATTCCAGGGCGAACATATTATTAAATCTTATTTCGACATAGGTGGGTTTTTAGCGAGGCACATTTTAGGCATTCAATTTTGCTAGAGTAGTGAGTATATAGATAGAAAAATATAGTCTATTAAAGGCGGTGTTAAGTAGCTTTAGATTTTGTTCGATCAGATGGGATAAATATACTGAAAAATCAACCAATAATTCGTAAAATGTATGTTATTTCTTACATTTGGAGTCAGTTGGTCAATTCTCAAAATAATATTTTTACACAATTATAATCAAAACGAAGTTAGAAATTAACTGAGATAATATCAGATTGTTTCATTGTATAAGTTTATTAACTTGTGGGAGTTTTATTTGAGATTTATAATAATATGTAGCTACTACAAATAGTTTGCTCATTGCAGTTACAGCTTTATACGCATCCAATGTCATACATGCAAATGTCAAGTTTCTTGGTATTGGAACTAAAATGTAACCACAATGAATGTCTAGTTCCAATACCAAGAAACTTATAAATAAGTAGTTTCAGAATTATTGGAATTGAATGTCCACTAACCGTTAGAGCTGTTTGAAAATTATTAGGTATAAAGCGGAGTAATGTAAAATAGGTACCTACTTAATCTATCTGCTTTATTTAATTGTAGAAATACTAAACTGGTATTAGAATTACTCCGTTAATTGATTTTAAACTCCACTTTTTTTAATTTTCTGTAATATCGATTTTTAAGTTCTTAATACAAAACTTAGAATTTATAAACATTACTTTGTGACTATCTTCTCAACTGTATTGTTTTAAGTTATCTGCTGAGGGTACAAAATTTTATTGAAATCAATTTCTAAATAATGGCCTTCTAAATAATGTTAATAATGATTTGTTTATATTATTTGATGTTAAGGTCTGCAGTATAGACGAAGGCGAAGTAGTAGAGACGGTCTCTATCGTATATGAAAACTTGGTGAACTATATTGTCATCAAACTATAGTTATCTTATATTATATTTCTTTTGAATGCTATAAAAATCGGTCTCAATTCAATTGATACCCCAGAATAGAACTCCGATTGGACAATCGAATCATGATTTTAACAGTGAGTTGTGACATAGGAACAAAGGCTTTTAAAATTGTGTATGGCGTCACGCTAAAAATTTCGCCGGTTTTTTTTTTTTATTTCACCCCGAAATGGTGGCGAGAAAGGTTATTCGTCGAATGAATGTTTATTTTTTGTTAAAGATCTAACTGCAGAGTTAAAATGTTCTATAGTATGTCATCATCCTCCTTTTTTTCCTCGCTGTGGAAATGCATTTACGCATACCCCTCGCAAGATGAAAAGCGGGGGTATGTGGGCCTCGAAGGCTGGAGTGCAAGGCCGTTATACCCACTCAAACCACAGCGCATACGCCATTTTGGGGCGCCAGGGGGCGTTAGCATTCTTCCCTGGCACACCAGCGGAGAGCCCGAAGGCCACAACCCCCTTGGCGGCGGCTGAAGGTATTGGGCTCCGCTGCCAAAACACCCAGCGGCCGCAGAGGATAGGGAGGACAGCAACCTGACAACACCGGATCTATCTTCCTCTGCGGCCCCACCGCAGCGCAACAAGTGGTGCGCTCCCATTTGATCGCGGACGATTGGGCGCGTGGCAACACAACACCGACCCGTCTCTCCTCCCGCGATCGGGCGAGGGACAGACGGAACTCTTCTCCGCACCCGCACCCTTGGACGCATCCTGCGCAGGCCTCCATCAAGCCCACGTGGAGCGTCCACTACCGGGATCCCGCCTAGCTTCACCGTGGGTGTCCAAATTACTGACCCCCCACTACAAGGTGGAGATCCCACAGGGGAGATGTCATCATCCTCCTAGCGTTATGCCAGTTGCAGCCTGGAGTCCGATTACTACTTCAGGTTTGACTGAAAATAAGGTTTTTCATAGAGCGACATATTACCACAGAGCGACATATTTATACGGCGTTTATACTAATGTCAATTTATTCCGACCAACGTACATACATACATAGACTCACGCCTGTTTCCCCGAAGGGGTAGGCAGAGGCATATTAAGCGCCCACTTTTCGCCAGTGTTTTGATCCCACGTAATAGGTGGCGAGCCTATTGCCGCTTATTGGGACATTTTGTTTGCCAGAGCTTCGTCCGTTGATCGGCAGGTGCACCACTTGCAGGTGAGGTTGGCTTGGGACCCTAAGTTATTGGTGGGAACCCTATGCATTCCACATAAATCGTCATATTCGTCAAATATTTCATGACAGACCGAAGGCTTAACGTGCTCTCCGAGGCACGGGGGCGATAGACACTTAACTATGAAAAGTTACAGGTGGTGCGCATCCGAATCCGGTGAACTCTGCATAGCAGTCAGTTGGAAGCCATTTGAAAATTATAGGTGTGAATATCTGATTATTAGTTACCTGTTTGCAATAGTACAGTATCCATCACATATGCTACTACAAGATCAAATAACCGTGTCTGAATCGTTTTAGGACATTATAATAATTTTCAGTACTTCATGGGCTAAAACGGTTTATAATAATTATAATCTAATGAATAGCTAATCGAATCGTGAACAACATGAACCCGTCAGTATAGATTTGACCTCTATTCCATACTTCACGTTTTCAATCGACCTACAATCGAAAATAACTTATATTAGTTTACGGAACAAGTCGAAAATTGAATTGTTTGTAAACTAGTTCACCACCGACTTTGAATGTTTCATAGCATCAACGAGAATTCCGACAGCAACAAACACATTTTTGTTTACTACTAAAAACGATCTTTTGTTCCTCCTTGGTTAAAAAGTAGTACCTACCTAATTCAACTCATTTAATTTTTTGTTCAGTCATATAATATCTCTACGTCTACGTCACTTCAGTGCCCTTTAGTGTCTACTTTATGCAAAGTTTTTAATTTCACATAAAGTCTGTATTGGACTTACTGGATTTGATGATGCATCTCGAAGCAAAAAATCTCACTATACCTGCTGATAACTGTGTTCTCTAGCAACTGGTACGCGATGCTATTAGTTCGGATTATCTTCCTTATGTTATATCAGACAAGCAGTAAGTTCTAGCGTATAGTTTTAATGGCGTGAGCCATATTTTTACGCGAGTAATTTCAATAACATAAAGACGAGATAAAATCCCTAGAGCACTAGTTCTAACTAAGGATACTAACCCGATTAGCTATGTAGAATGTGACTTTATGGGTGTGCTCGGTAATATTGCACTGAAATTATACGGTTTCATTTATATAAAAGCCTTGTAATGTTGGCAAAATTGAGCCTAATGTTTTTTTAATGTTCATCAGATTTCAATAGATCAATGTATAAATAATAATAATAAAATAAATATTTATTTTCTCTTCACAATAATTGGTACAATGTTACAATAGTTACAAATCGCTTACAATCTACACATGACCTAACATTGTGAGAGATTGGTGCCTGAAGTAGGTTTGTTAAAACCTACATGAATGGGCCGGCTCGACCGGGGTAGTACTACCCTCTCTCAGAAAATTGACGTAAAGTAACAGTACCTAAACTGTTGTGTTTCGTTTGGTGAGTGAGAGTGCCGGAGGCCCTATCCCCTATTCCTTCTCCCTCATCCTATCCCTTTTCCCAGCCCCAAGGGGCGGCAACGCACTTGTGACTCCTATGTTTGGCGGGTCCATGGGCGGCGGTAATTGCTTACCATCAGGCGATCTGTCTGCTCGTTTGCCGCCTATTGCCATAAAAAAAACTTGTGTCACAGGTCACCAAGACCCTCCTGCAGCTATAGTACATATAAAGAAGTAGCGGTCTAGCAAAGTTACAGTTACCCAGAAAATAAAATAACCAAAAAAGCAAAGAAACAATAATAACAAAAATGAAAAAAAATATATATATATAAAAAACGGTATAAATAATTTCGTTAAGCCAGATTGTGTGTGTGTGTGTGTGTGCGTGCGTGCGTGCGAGCGTGTGTGCGTGTGTGCGTGTGTGCGTGTGTGTTTGTGTGTGTGTGGGAGCGTGTGTGTATAGTGTTGGTGTGTTTGTATTATGGTTAGTGAGAGTGTGTAAGAGTTTGCGAGTAGTGGAATAGAATAGACTATCCGAAGTAGCACTGAACAGATTAGATTACAGGAGACATCAGATTCTCATTTTCATCGTAGTTTCAGTGTTCTTAGATAGACCGAGACAGTAGATTTACAATTTGGTGCTTTTAAGGGGTATATATTTAAAGAAGTATTTAATTTATTATAAAGATATGGGCCTAAGAAGTTGAAGAATCTGTGTGCCAGTGATGTGTAATAAGGATGAGTCGCACAGACCTTGTCCTTGCGACGCTTGCTCGTCACTCGTATTGGCTCATAAGGTGTGAGTGAATGTTGTTTGAGTATGGTATGGAATATGAAGGACTTTCGAACCGTAAGGACATCCCAGTCTCTGTGCAGTTCCGTAGTTGGGAATCTATAGGGCAGTCCCGCGCCCACCTTGAGTATCGCACGCTGTGCCCTCTCAACTTCAATTAGATATGATTTAGCTGCACCGCCTCAGCATGAATGCAATAGTTAGTGAGAGATTGGCATGTGTCATAGTAAACCATTTTTAAGATTCGTCGATCGGCAACGTGTCTTAAAGTTCTAAACATAAAAATTAATTTCCGCAATCGAGCGACTAAATTGTTTATGTGGTACTTGAAGGTTAAACACTGGTCCACTGTAATGCCGAGGTACTTCATGCGGTCCGTCCCTTCAAGTAAAGCACATGAACATTGCGAGCGCGTATGCCCGCAAGGCAATAAGTATGGGTCATAATGGAAAGCGTAGGCGAAGGCAAGAGGTCAAGTATGTGGGCATACGCCATGTATTTAGTTTTGCTTATGTTTAGGGTTAGAGAGTTAGATTGCAGCCATTCACTGATTTTGTTTGCACCAGTTTGGGCAAAGCTGAAAACCTTATCCCAGCTGCCTCCATAGAAGGAAAGTGCCATGTCATCGGCGAAAGTGACAATTTTTCCCTTTTGGAGTTGGATCTGGCAGAGATCATTAATATACATAAGAAACAACGTGGGACCGATAATGCTCCCCTGCGGCACGCTATATTTAATAGGCAGCTCCTTACTTATTCTCTGACCAATCTTGACACTCTGTCCTTTGTTGGAGAGTTAATTTATGATTAGTTTAAGTGGTGTACCCCTTAAACCATAGTGTTCCAGTTTACTTATCAGGAGTGGAATAGAGATCGTGTCGAAAGCCCTTGCTAAATCTAGGAAGACTGTTAGACATTTCTGTTTTCGGTCTATATTTGCAACGATCGAGTATAAGAGCTTGTGTACTGCGTCACAAGTGGACTTGCCGCGACGAAAACCAAACTGATTAGGCGAGAGGATGTTGTTATTCTCTAAAAATGAAACTAGTCGGTTACGAGGAAAATTTCGGGAATCAAGAAAGTGACACAACCTTACTATTTAAAAATGTATTTATTGCTTTTCGAAGTATTCGCCGCGAAATTTGACACATTTTTGCATACGATGGAACCAATCATTGAAGCAACCATTCCATTCGGAAGTTGGGGTCTCCAAAATGGCCGTTTTGTAGGCGTCCACAGCTTCTTCAGGTGATGAAAATCTCTGTCCACGCAATTTATTCTTTATTTTAGGGAAAGTATAGAAATCGTTAGGGCTTAGGTCGGGGCTGTACGGTGGATGGTCTAATAATTCTATGTTTTCTTGCTCTAAAAACTGTTTTGTTCTGTGCGCGGTGTGAGAATTCGCATTGTCAAAATTCAGAGTCAAGTCTAAAGTGCAAGGCTATACAATCCCTGAAAATTGCTTCTATGACTTACGACGGGCAACTAAAGATAAATTGCTCTCATAGCTATATCGCCACGTCCACATATGCAATTTAAGTGCTTCACCCTTTTTCACTTCTGATTTTTGCCATAAATATCTATATGATTACTTTTACTGTGTTCGGCAGTAAGCATCGGTTTCTTCCCTAATTAATTTATGCTTTTGATATTACAAGAATATATATTTTAAAAATCTTTATGCCATCATTAAGCATGATCCACTTTACAACATGCCATACATTCATAGTATGTTTTTTGGTTTGAATTTTTTGTAATTCATGTTAGGCCGTACCAGGTGATCCAGCCATGGTCCAGTCGTGGGTGGCACGGCCTAACAATAATTATTTGACAATAATTTATTGATATTGTCTCGGCCATGACCCGCACGGGGCCCAGCGCGGCCACGGCACGAATCATTATTAATACCACAGTTAAAACACCTGCTTGTTCGTAGCAAATTTTGTTAAAATCTTTATGAACAAATCATAAGTTGACGGATTTAGACAGACGTCAGGCATGCGGACATGCACACACAGCTCTTGCATTACCTCTGTTGTGTATAAAACTCGTGAACGTCTAAATGTCATTCAAAAATTAGATGTTCACGCCTACGCGCTACGTTTCCATTTCATCAATTATTATTTTCAGAAGCTTTTAGAAACTCAGTAAATTTCAACGAATACACTTGGAACTAAAAGTACTAAAATAACTAAAAGTCAAAATATATAAGTCAATGCTAAAAGTACATGAAATTCTAATTTAATTTCGGAAGTGGTGTCACATTGCAGATGTCCGACAGGCACAAATAATACACATAGTAAAGTCAAATAATAAAGTTAAATGAGTTTATGCTAATTTGTAATATTAATATATATTGCTTGCTAGTAATAAATCATCTATTTCTGGCATTCGAGTAATTTATTCATTCATCAAAATGCCAATGCATTCATTGTTGATCGATTGTGTACTGTGGAATATGAAATCGTTTTCTGTAACACACGCGATTTTATGGACAAAACAAGAGGTAGCTAGCTAGCTTAAAACGTTAGAGACCGACAAAAGTTTTAAATTTTTGGAAGGAACAAGTACCAAAGATATTATTGTTTGCCTTTCGAGCAATAGAGCAATAAAGACTTTCAAGAATTGTGTTATACTTATAACTATAAAATTGCAAGTATCAAGTTGTTTACCTATGAAATTTAAATATTTAGATCAATCTTAACATAAGAAGATGTAGCGGCTGCTGACGCTACAAATTATATACAAGGCACGATATTGTGTAAGTGCGGCGCAGCAGTCGTCTTCCCGCTCCCATACAGTTAGGTCGTAGATTTGTAGTATATTTATATTGTAATAATCTGGTACCAGTAAAAGTATATATTTCTTCTTTTGGCATCTTTCTTTTATCTCTCACACAACAACATATAACGAGATCCTACAAAGATATACTTACATAAACAATACGTAAGAAATTTGAAGAATAACATTATTAATAGATTCAACGGTGTTTTACGTTAAATTATGTAAAGTAATGAAAATTTCAAAATTTCTTGTTTGTGAAAAAGTAAACAGAGTATCATAAAACGGAGAGCCGTCGATCCATCATAAGTTGACTGAAGTAATAAACAAACAGACCGCGAATAATGACTGGCGAGCTCTGAACGTATTTTTAGTCGCCTATGAAAATATTATTCAGGTCGCTAAATCTGACGTCATATTCCAAACACGAAAGGATTGCTAACTTTCGTATACATTACTTCCCAACTTCGACGTTTTACTCCAAACTCTTTAAGATGCTTTTAGAGCATTCGCATTGGACTGGGAAATGAGAGACTAAAATTCCGAACGGCTTATCGCTCCGATATACGTTTCGCACTGAAAGCTATGCGTTGCCTAGTTTATCTTGTTTATAAAACGTTATAGCCCCGCAATTCGCACTTGGCAATGAAATCAGTCTGTTATGGTGGCATAAATCCAAGTTATGTATTGTTACATGATTTTATTACGCTTATTCCAATATCCTGTTTGTTTGAACGTGACGGAGGTCATATTGTTGTCAAAAATAGAGATACGTACATGAGATATGTAAATATACCTATTGTTTTTATAAACGAATGTCATTCCATCAAACATGTATCTTATGTTCTGAATTTTATAGGTTTTCTGTAAGTGTTGTTTCCTCCAAGGCCGCGGTCTCGAATAAAGCGATGTGCGGTACGGAAAAGGTAGCAGGGTCGGTACCCACTGGTCCCCTAATATTCGTCCCCCGGAATAAAAGTTGTAGATTGGTCCCCTATTTAGGTGCCCATTGGTGCCCCGGTAAGGGACCAGATTATTTTAATTATTTTTGCAGGTACCCACTCGTACCCTGGAATAAAATCAAAATTCGGCACCTACTCAGGTGCGTTTTGGGCACCTAATAAAAACCATTTTAATTTTTAGGTAAAAAATATTGTCATCATTGTACATTCGTGTACAATATTGTTACGATATTAATAATTAAGTAATATCAATAATTTTAAGTATGTACTATAAAATAATCAAATTATATTATAGTATATAATATGGACTCTCATCGAAGTGGCTAACTGTATTGTTGGCCACTGTTTGCATTTTCCCGGAATTTGTCAAGGTGCAATCAGTTTATGTTTAGTCGCTAATCTTAGTGCAGTTAACTGATAGACTCTTGAGTAAAAGTAAATATTAATTAGTGTGTGTGTTCTGTAAAATTAACTACTGAATTAAGTGAGTGACCAAATATGAGTATAAAAACATGTAAGTAGTATATTTTACACTAGTTTACATAGCTCATATACTGATAAATACACAGTTTATATTTTTCGGAGCTATTTTTGAATATTTATGGGTAAAACATTTTAGAAATCGATTTAATGAAAGGTTATGAGATTCTTTTCTTGTTTCGTATCTACGTCTTCTTTCTCTTAGCGTTATCCCAGTTTCAGTCTGGGGTCCGCTTTCTAGTCTAACCGGATTTGGCTGAATATTAGCTATTCCACGGAGCGACTGCCTGTCTGACCTCCGCAACCCGAAGGGATAGCGATATTCCATGGTTTAGACTAGTGTCAGTTTATTAAGAAGGTACTGACGCCCTGTAACGACTGTCAAAGATCTTCATTACAACGGGGACCGACGGCTTGACGTGCTCTCCGAGGCACGGGACAAGCGATAATTAACAAAATTGTTTCGTATCTACGTACGTACACATGATCTCTGTCTCTGTTCCAACCCTTCGTCACCCGTCTCTGTTCCAACCCTTATAACTAAACTAGAAAACGTTGGTATAAGAGGAAACCCTCTTAAATTTTTTTAAATACTACCTGACGGATAGACGACAAATGGTAAAGATAGACCAGTTCACTAGTGACGCGGCGGATGTGTCATTCGGCGTGCCACAGGGAAGCGTACTGGGACCTACACTTTTCCTAACGTATATAAACGATCTCTGCAACTTAAAAGTGTTAAACGCTAATATTTTTGCCTACACCGATGACACGGCTGTTGTCTTCTCTGGGAAAAACTGGTCGGAAGTCAAACTTCACGCAGAGCTGGGTATGGCCCAAATTGCTAACTGGCTCAATGACAATCTACTCACCCTAAATACATCCAAAACCAATTACGTCTGCTTCACCATCTCAAATCGTTCGCAACCGGAGGAGGACTTTACAATTAAAATACACTCTTGTAACAAACCTTTTTATAATACCTGTAAGTGTCCAAAAATAGATAAAGTACCACAAGCAAAATATTTAGGTGTCATAATTGACCAACGGCTTTCGTGGTACTCTCATCTGGAACACATCACTGGAAGGCTTAGGAAACTTGGTTGGATTTTTAAAACCTTACGGTATGTCGTCTCTACTCAAATCAATAAAAATATAGGTCCGACTAGAAATCTATTAAATTAAATTTATAATGCAATAGCAAAATCAGTTGTGGTATACTGTATCCCTATCTGGGGAGGTGCAGCTAAATCAAAATTTATAGAAATTGAGCTTTAATAAAAATAATGTACCTACTTTAAAAAGTTAGATTCCCTACAGAGAGTCTTTATCAGAAAAACGGTCTGCTTTCTGTTAGGAAATTATACATTGTCCAAACTGTTTTAAAAATATTGTAAAGGTGAATATATGTATAGTATAAATCTTGCATATCACTGAGGAATTTTATAAGTTATATAAGTTTCATACCTACCAGTACCAGTGGGCACAGGGTCCGAATTTCAGGGGACCAGTGGGTACCGACCCGGTAGCAGAAGGAGCGCGATTATCTAATTTGATTACGCTTATATACTATGAAATCGGGAGCGATGGCGGAGTGGAGAGTTTTGCTCGAACATAATCAGTTGTCATCCGTCGTTCACCAGCCCGCCGTCGCTACCGCTCCGCTAGTCGCTTCAATCGAGGACATGGCCTTATAAAGTTTTTGTGCTGCTCATTATATTCTTTATTCATTTAATACACAAATTAATCCTCTAAAGTGCGTCAATTTCGTGAAATTCGCTAGTTTATTTTTCATTGCTAACAGTACTGATGAATATTCTAACATACTCTTTACTAAGATAAGGAAAACATACAGTTAAGATGGTTTAGACGTACTGTGGCCATTGCTAAACTTTAGCAGTAAAGAAAAGGCAATGGTAAAGAAAAATCAACAGTGGAACAGCTATATACCTAATCCAAAATTTTACTGATAATTTATTAAGTCTTGTCGCTCATAATTAAACCAATGTGCATGGAAGATCCGTAGTTGAGGTATTAAGAATACAAAGTGTCCCTACTCCATTTCTTTCCGTGGATGTTATAAGAGACGACTGAGGAAAATATACGTAGCAAATAGAGTATTTGCGATGAGACAGAAACTCGACTTCAAACCCTTGGCCGACCCTCTGACTAGTGGTCCAGTAGGCCAAATCGTCCCAGTGACCTATAATGCTATTGTGATGCAAATTAGGAGAGGCTTGTTTTGAACAGTGGACTTCGAAAATTTGTATGGTGGTACTTACATGTAAGATAATTTTAGTTACATTTGGGTTACTGCCTCCGTGGACCAGTGGATAGCATATGCAACTGCTGTTCGGAGGTCCTGGGTTCGATTCCCGGGTCGCGTTAAATTGTTACTGGGTTTTCCGAATTCTCAGTAGCAGCACGGAGTCTGTGATGTGCCCGGTAACGGCAATAGGCTCGCCCCCTATAACGTCGGACCCAAACATTCATGGCGAAATGTGTGTGTAATATTACACCTATGCCTACCCCTTCGGGGATACAGGCGTGAGACTATAAATAAATAAAAAAAACATTTGGGTTACAGTTAGAGTGCAATACTATATTGCTATATGCAATGACGTCATTTTGTAATAGTTTGACATCAAATATGCACGATGGTAAAATTCGATTGGCAACGATGCAAGCTCCCAAAGGAAGGGCAAATCTTTGTATGAAACTAGATCACGGGCTAGTGAGCCAAAAGCGAAGTGCAATAAAATATAACATTAAATTGCATATTCATTGCCTACTAGCTTTTGCCCGCTGGGATTGTTATGCGTGGGGTTTGGATAACTATATAATAAAATATATTGAGTATAATAATCCTTGGTGGCACAGTGGTAATGTCTGCATCTGCATTGCATGGAGCCTCGATCACGCTCAATTACCGGACTAGGCAAAATTTTAAAATGACAAAATATCTAGAAATAAGCGTAATCCCGATCTTCTTGCATACCTATAGTCAAATCGGATAGTTTAAGTATTCTAAACTGGATAACTAATAACTGGAAGGCACGAATTATTCTCCGATAACAACTTAAAACATTCGGTTTCATTAATCATCATCATCATCGCCCTAGCGCTATCCCGGTTGCATCCAAGACTTACACGCCTTGGAGCCTGAGGTCTGCTTACTGGTCTAACCAGATATGACAGAATATCAACTTTTCCACAGAGCGACTGCCGTCTGACCTCCGAAACCCAAAGTGATAGCGATATTCCATGGTTTAGACCAGTATCAGTTTATTTGAGGGTACTGACTCCCCGTAACGACTGTCAAAGATCTTCATGACAGTCGGGACCGATGGTTTAACGTGCTCTCCGAGGCACGGGGCAAGCAATAGTTAACAATTTAATATGCACTTAACTTCGAAAAGTCATCGGTGCGTGCCGTGGATTCGAACCCAATACCCTCTGCATGGCAGTCCGTTGGTATATTCGCTTAAGTTAATATGTCAGTAAAATGAACTGTCTAGTTGGACGTAAAAATAATATATATCTCGAAAATAATAATTATCGGTACAAGGTTTGTAATGTTAGGACTATTTTTTTTATAGACTCACGCCCAATATTACAACCACATTTCGCCATGAATTTTTAGGTCTCACGTAATAGGGGGCGAGCCTATTGCCGTACCGGGCACATTATCAGCCTCCATGCTGCTACTGAGAATATCCTAACGGAAAAACCCAATAACACTTTGCCCGACCCGGGAATCGAACCCGAGACCTCCCAATCCCACGCGCACATTTATGCCGCGAGGCCAACGAGGCAGTCCTAGTCCTATTTCTTAACTACTAGTCCTAATGTTAGGACTAGTAGTTTAGAAATAGCACGTGTAGGATAGGAAACTTGGCTCTGAATGAGATTTTTGACAGTGCAAGCCATATGGTCTTGGCTTGACAAAATTTTACATGAGTATGTTTTTGGTAGAATATGTTTACAGTAAATTATTTTTAATCGGAATTACATATAATTATGAGCGTTATGCTTTTTTTTCCAATAATAATGGATTTGTTCATGACCTCACCGCATTTATGGTACCTCTTTCGTGTAATCAGGTATATTATCCTTTCTTACTGAATACTTACAACACAAAAGATACCTATCAATTGCCAGCATTTCAAGTTTTTTAGTATCAGCGGTTTGGGTACTGCTTAGATGACTCAGGCCGATAATTATATATAATTATGTAATTATGTATGTACAATTTCTGTTCTTCCTATCCAATTACATCCGGGTTGGTAGTTCGTATTTCTTATAGAATAATGTAGTACGATTTTGCCTTTGATTGTTACATTGGATAGATAAAAACTATTCTCGTTCTATCAAAAACTTGTAGCTAGCTTCGCTGATTCTGCATATGGGAAATATTATTCAGACGAAGCCAAAGTTGGGCTTCGATGTCAACTATGTTACTACACATACGCATAGTTTTGCTAAGCTAGTGATTTATTTTCTGCTCTATATTTTATGTTGTTGTATGTTGTACGTTTTGTGTTATATCAAAAGAGATATATCCTAAACTAAAAAACCGATGAGACCACGCACTGAACATGTCTAACTTAGTCGAAAGAGAAATTGAATTTAATTAAATGAAATGCATCGTTATTTTATGTACCTAATCTTTTTTAGGTGGAAACAAAATGTCAGTTAATTTCTCACATCACTAATAACATAGTTGCTACTGGAAACGATCACAAAGTATTTGGTTATTTCTAGTTCACTTGGTTATTTTACCCAGCTGTCATAAAACCAGACGTACAAAGAACAATTCTCAGTACTGCTGCGAGTCTTACAAATCAATACACTCGTACACTTATTTGCAGACGTATACAAATAAACTTTATTTGGTTAGAGCCCTAAGCGGGAGAGGTTAGCATTAATTCTGTATAGAGATATACTCAGTGTGGTGTAGGCAAATCACTTTTTTATTGAATTTGGTCGGACAGATCGCAGATTAGGAGGGTCAAATGTTATTTTGTTTGCCCGCAATCTGTGTTTAGTGATGAATTTCGGACAGGCAGGATAAATCTTTTCAATAGACTTGGGTGTATTAAAATGTTTTTACAGATAACACCACGCTTTGACTTTATTTTTTGCCTCACTTACGTTCTATTAGGCTCACTTACGTTTCATTTTCTAACATAAGCCCAAGATGAATCTTTTACTAATGAGGTGGATATGATATTACATGTCGTAAGTTCATTTCAACGAAGACTTATTTTTATATTTTCAGTACGAATACGTTTCAATCATTCTTAGGGTTCCGTACCTTAAAGAGAAAAGAAAAACCATAACAAATGGCGATTAATCTACTGCACGTTTTGTTGCAACTTTTTAATATTGTAAATACCGCAATAGTTTCATTCGTCGAAGCTAAGACTACTAATGCTCGAATATTTCAACAAATTGCCGTAACCTAGTTATTATTTGTCCTATATTTGCAAAGCCGCTCTGCGACACTGGGCTTATCTGAACCGCATTTCGTATTTTATAAAGAAAAAGTAAGTATTGTTACTTATTCTTTCACGCCAACTAGTCAAGATTTGACACCAGTTTTGCAAACTTCAATTTATTTTCTGAGAGATGTATTATCTTGGGTAGGCTCGGTACTCGTGTCCACTCCTTGACGCTATTCAGGCAAATCTTGTTACTGTGACCCATTTTCTTTTTTATATAACTTTATCCGTCATCGTAATTTGATGGCTCTTGTCGCTCTATTTTACCTAACCACATGCCTAAATATAGCAGTTTCTACAAAAATTAATCCTTCTGAGAAGTAGTAATTTTTAGTTCAATAACTCATTATATATCTAGACGACGACGACGAATTTTCAAGATATATATGTTTATTTTTACGTCCAACTAGACAGTTCATTTTACTGAGATATTAACTAAAGCGAATGTTTTGAGTCACGTAGTTGTTATCACTACATAGTATAAAACAAAGTCTTTCTTTTGTCTGTCTGGCCCTATATATGCTTAAATCTTTAAAAGTACGCAACGGATTTTAATGCGGTTTTTTAATAGATAGAATGATTCGAGAGGAAGGTTTATATGTATACCTAATACTTATATGGCAGTACGAAGTCCGCCGGGTCAGCTAGTCGGAGAATAATTCGTGCCTTCCAGTTATTAGTTATCCAGTTTATTGATTAGCGTTGAATATTTACTTAAATTATCCGATTTGACTATAGGTAAGCAAGAAGATCGGGATAACGCATATTTCCAGATATTTTGTCATTCCAGTTAAGTTGTGCCGAAAATTTTGCCTGGTCCAGTAATTGAGCGTGATCGAGGCTCCATGCAATGCAGATGCAGACATTACCGCTGTGCCACCAAGGCAGTGTTTCCATTGATTATTTATCCAAACCCCACGCATAACAATCCCAGCGGGCAAAAGCTAGTAGGAAATGAATATGCAATTTAATGTTATATTTTATTGCACTTCGCTTTTGGCTCACTATCCCGTGATCTAGTTTCATACAAAGATTTGCCCTTCCTTTGGGAGCTTGCATTGTTGCCAATCGAATTTAACCATCAAGCATATTTGATGTCAAACTATTACAAAATTACGGCATTGCCTATAGCAATATAGTATTGCACTCTTATTGTAACCGAAATATAACTAAAATTATATTTTATGTAAGTACCACCATAAGGCTTTTCGAAGTCCACTGTTCAAATCAAGCCTCTCCTAATTTGTATCACAATAGAATTGTAGGTCATTGGGAGGATTTGGCCTACTGGACCACTGGTCAGAGGGTCGGCCAAGGGTTTGAAGTCGAGTTTCTGTCTCTTCGCAAATACTCTATTTGCTACGTATATTTTCCTCAGTCGCCTCTCACAATCTTACAACATCCACGGAAATAAATGGAGTAGGGATACTTTGTATTCTTAATACCTCACCTACGGATCTTCCATCTACAACGTATGGTTTAACGAGCGACAAGACTTAATAAATTTCACGATATTGACACACTTTAGAGGAGGCAGGATAGAGCTATTTACTGTGGAAGCTAATTTAATTTGTGTATGAAATGAATAAAGAATATAATGAGCAGCACAAAAACTTCAACTTTATAAGGCCGTGTCCTCTATTGAAGCGATGAGCGGAGCGGTAGCGACGGCGGGCTGGTGAGCGGCGGACGACAACTGATTATGTTCGCGCAAAACTCTCCACCACGCCATCGCTCCCGATTTCATAGTATATAAAGCGTAATCAAATTAGATAATCGCGCTCCTTCTGCTACCCTTTTCGTACCGCACATCGCTTTATTCGAGACCGCGGCCTTGGAGGGATTACATACAGAAAACCTATAAAATTCAGAATACAAGATACATGTTTGATGGAATGACATTCGTTTATAAAAATAATATATTTACATATCTCATATACTAGTCTAAGATCCGTAGAAGAGAGACCTTCACCGATCTGTTTATTGGATGAAAAGTATTTTATATCAAATTTTGTATGTTAAAAAATATCTCGCGATTGGGTTGGTAGAAAAAATCCGGTCCAGGCAAAAAAAAATTGCCAACTGCTTTTCCTGACAGGTTTCTCGTAGGCAACCCTATATCATCGTGTTCGCAGTGGAGTAGCGGTAATTTTAATATAATATTTGTCTATTAAAATAATTGATAAATATAACTAGTGTCAACTTAACAGTCGAAGAATTTATACTTGGCAACCCTACCAAATACGCCAGGGAAAATTGACAACCCTATGTAAACATACCCTTTAGGGTTCATACATTCGGTTAGTACTAAATTTATTTATTAAACGCGTATATGCACTGTTAAATGAAAACCCAAATACATTTTTTTTCTACTTTTCCTAGTCTGGACCGGATTTTTTTTGCTAAACAATTCGCGATATATATTTTGACATGCAAAATGTTATATAAAATACTTTTCAGCCAATAACCAGATCGGTGAAGTTCGCTCTTCTACGGATCTCGGACTATACGTATCTCTATTTCTGACAACAATATGACATCCGTCACGTTCAAACAAAGAGGATATTGGAATAAGCGTACATAATAAAATCATATAACAATACATAACTTGGATTTATGCCACCATAACAGACTGGTTCCATTGCCAAGTGCGAATTGCGGGGCTATAACGTTTTATAAACAAGATAAATTAGGCAACTCATAGCATCGAAACGTATATCGGAGCGATAAGCCGTTCGGAATTTTAGTCCCTCATTTCACAGTCCAATGCGAATGCTCTAGAAGCATCTTAAAGAGTTTGGAGTAAAACGTCGAAGTTGGGAAGTAATGTATACGAAAGTTAGCAATCCTTTCGTGTTTGGATTATGACGTCAGATTTAGCGACCTGAATAATATTTTCAAAGGCGACTAAAATACGTTCAGAGCTCGCGAGTCATTATTCGCGGTCTGTTTGTTTATTACTTCAGTCAACTTATGATGGATCGATGTCTCTCTGTTTTATAATCCTCTGTTTACTTTTCCAAAAAAATAACAAATTCTGAAGTTTTCATTACTTTACATAATTTTAAAGTAAAACAGACCGTTGAATCTATTAAAAATGTTATTCTTAAAATTTTTTACGAATTGTTTATATATATCTTCTTATTGTAAGATTGACCTAAATATGTAAATTTCATAGGTATACAACTTGATAGTTGCAATTTTATAGTTATAAGTGTAACACAATTCTTGAACGTCTTTCATGCTCTATTGCTCGAAAGGCAAACAATAATATCTTTGGTACTTATCTTCTTCCAAAAATTTTAAACTTTTGTTGGTCTCTAACGTTTTAAGCTAGCTAGCTACCTGTAGTTTTGTCCATAAAATCGCGTGCGTTCCAGAAAACGATTCCATATTCCACAGTACACAATCGATCAACAATGAATGCATTGGCATTTTGATGAATGATTGAAATTACTCGAATGGCAGAAATAGATGATTTATTACTAGCAAGCAATATGAATTATTAGCACAAATTAGCATAAACTCGTATAACTTTATTAATTAACTTTATTATTTGTATTATTTGTGCCTGTCGGACATCTGCAATGTGACACCACTCCTAAAATAAAATACAATTTCATTTACTTTTGGTTCCATGTGTATTCGTAAAAATTTTCTGTTTCTCAAAGCTTTTGAAAATAATTATTCTTGAAATGGCAACGTACTTGTCTGCTGCGGCGTGAACATCTAATTTTTGAATGGCATTTAGACGTTTACGTGTTTTATACAAAACATAGGTAATGCAAGCGCACATAACGTGCGCATCTCCGCGTGCCTGACGTCTGTCTAAATCCTACGACTTATGATTTGTTCATAAACATTTTCACAAAATTTGCTACGAACAAGCAGATGTTTTAACTGTGGTATTAATAATGATTCGTGCCGTGGCCGGGCTGGACCCCGTTCGGGGCATGGCCGAGATACGGTCAATAAATTATTGTCAAATAATTATTGTTAGGCCGTGCCACGACTGGAGCATGGCCGGATCACCTGATACGGCCTAACATGAATTACAAAAAAATCAAACAAAAATAAGACTTTGAATGTATGGCATGTTGTAACGTGAATCATGCTTAATGATGGCATAATTTTTTTTAAACTAAATGTTCTTGTATTATCAAAAGCATAAATTAATTAGAGAAGAAACAGATGCTTAACTGCCGAACACAGTAAAAATAATCATATAGATAATTATGGCAAAAATCAGAGAAGAAAAAGGGTGAAGCACTTAAATTGCATAGGTGGACGTGGCGATATGGCTATGAGAGAATTTATCTTTATGCTGACATCCGCTCATCCCTTAGTTTCCTGTCGTAAATCATAGAAGCAATTTTCAGGGATTGTATAGCCTTGCGCTTTAGAATTGACTGTGAATTTTGACTTTCAAGTTCTATTTGATGACCGAGACCATCATAAGTACTTTTGATTTGGGTATTACGTGATGCCATTACACTTTGACCGACCTATGATTACTAGACTTAGATATGTGCTGAAACTTTTTGTAAGTCATACTGTAAAGAATAAACTGTTCACTTCCATTCAGGGAAAGATTTTTTTTTTTATTGTTCGTGCTGAAACTTTTTGTAAGTCATACTGTAAAGACTAAACTGTTCACTTCCATTCACCGAAAGCACTTTTTTTTAATTATTCGTGCTGAAACTTTTTGTAAGTCATACTGAAAAGACTAAACTGTTCACTTCCATTCAGGGAAAGATTTATTTTTTTATTGTTCGTGCTGAAACTTTTTGTAAGTCATACTGTAAAGACTAAACTGTTCACTTCCATTAACGGAAAGCATTTTTTTTGCAATTGTTCGGTAACGCCGATACTAGGAGTACCTGATGAACTTCTATCGCGGCAACTTTACAAATATCCAAGTGATAAACGCAAACGACACCCGAATACACAGATGCAGTAGATTTTAAAATTTAGCGTAGTTTCAGTGAGCCGGCTGTTTTGAAGCTAGTAGATACTATACAATAATTTTGTTCGATTCTGTGTACCTGAAAACGTGAAGCTTCGAAAAAGTAAACATGATGTATCTAGAACCAAAAGAAAAGCGTAGTTATCAGCAGGTATACCTGATAACTGCTGATAACTATAAACTAATGTGCTACGCTATTACTTTGGATTATCTTCTAGTTTGTTATCGCAGACAAGCAGTAAGTTCCATCGTATAGTTTTTATGAGGTCAGCCATATCGGTTTAGGCGAGTAATTTCAATACCATATAGACGAGATAAAACTTCTTAGAGCGCTAGTCCTAACTAAGGACATTAACCCGATTAGCTATCTAGGATGTGACATTATGGCTGTTCTCGGTAATATTGCTGTGAAATTATACGGTTTCGTTTATATATCAGCCTTATAATGATGGCAAAATTGACCCTAATGTTTTTAAATTTTTGTCAGATTTTAATAGATCAATTTTTTAAATACATACGTGATTCTGTGATATAAAACCTGTTTAAGATATAAATAGTACGGTAAATAGCTAAGCAAAGTGATGTCTTTAGATGAAGACTTTAAATACCACATGAATATTGATTTATTTTTGTATATCAAAACTATGAAAACCAAATAATGACAGTCACTTTTTATATACTTATGTGGACGAGACTACTTCTCAAAGTAGCTTAAGTTAAAAAACTAAATCAATAATGATGGATGGATGCGAACTCAACGTTCTTACTTCTTCCGCTAACATCATAAACTTTTTACAACATTGTGATAGAGCGAGAAAATCGCATAAAAATCTACACTGTAGTAGTATGTGTATGTTAATAAAGTATTGCCATATGAGTTTGCTCTCAAATACAAAATACTCTAGCTATCCATAATCAATAAAACTTATTTTGATCACTGTCATAAATAACTATGTCATAATGATTCCATAAATTAGATCTTCCAAAAACAGCCTTGTACTATGTTATTGAACTCTTCTCGTAACTGGAATAAGGTTATAGGATTGAGTGCTTTTATACTGCCTAAGCTCTTGGAATTCATTTAATTACTAACAGTAAGGATGTAATTTTTACGCTCTTTCCTGTTTCCCGCTTTGGTCAGGAAGGTAATGGAAATTGGTTCGACTCCCCATTTTCCTGGTTGTTCCCAATTACTCAATATTGAAGCCAAATGTAATGATGTTATACTTACAAAAATTACAGTTCGTAATCTTGGTAACAGAAGTCTTAAACTAATTAAATTTTTAAGCTCTAACAAGTATACAGCAAAGGTAAAACGAAAAGAAATTAAGCAGCTACTTAACTACCTTCCTTTTACTTTTACTGATCAGTATTAAAAAAGTTAAGCAAGGTGTTTGAATAAGGGTATCCTTCATACTTGTAAGTAGGTGGAGGGGAGTGAGCTCTAGCTGAGCCTTACTCTATAAATATAATAAAATATAAATTTGGTGATTGGTTATTATATATTCTGATTTGATTTTTATTTTTGTTGCAGGTATGGCCCGTACTTCATGTATGTTACCTACTTTTAATGGGATTAATTCACAGGATTAATTAGTGTCTTTATTGTCATCTAATTTAGAGTCAGTTCATACAACACAATCATTCAGACGGTTTCAATTTACGAGTAGTTCACTGCGAATGTAGACTTCGAACAAGGTTATGGCCACGGCCACCCAAATACAGACCAACTCTTCGAATAGAAGGGTTTGCTAAGATACCAACTCGATCAAACTTACTGATATACTTATAGTGATCCTTACAATGATTCTGCACTAGAACCTTGCATTTGGTTTAGCTTATCTCTCTTTATCTATACTCATGACATCTCGTAAAAGTTTACAAACATCGTAGTGCTATAGTGTAGTGCAATAACTGGATAAGATGTACTGAAAATCAAGGCGTATTAGTAGCCTTTTTTTTAAACCATTTACCATCATCATCTCAGACAAAAATATTCATTAGGAGACCTATGCCTCAAGGCTTATCTGCAAGAGTTAAGATTTACATCAGCAACACTAAGGTAAGCGAAATAACAAAAAGATATATTTATATAATACTGTAACAGAAATCCTTAGAGGCTTACAATTATTTTTCAATCCTTTTTCTCTGGATTGCCGTAGAACATTTTCACGCTATGACAAATATATTCTGACGCGTCATCGAGTGACCTAAAATTCCGATCTCGGTTGAACGAACACGCTCTAAAGACGGATTCTCGTGAAGTAGGCCCGTGGGGACAGGCAAACTCTATAATGTGGAAATGGATGAATCCGAGTCCATTGATTTCTCAATTCTATTACAATCAAAGCATAAATACAATAGACTATTGAAGTACGTATCTGAGTAATACATAGTAATGGAAGCTTTATTAGAGTGGGTGGTAATAGTCTGTACCTACTGTTATTAAGCAGATAAGCCACTCGCTATGAGTATTTTGTCGCAATTGATACATAGTAGTATATTATCGCTTTGTTGACTACGAGTATATATGATAACAGCTACTTTTCAGAAATGAATACGGATTGCAATCAAACTTTGGTACATATTTTATGGGACTAGATCAAGCCTCTTTATTCCTCTTTTGCCAGCGTTTTGATCGGCTAAAACATCCCATAGTCACAGGAACATACGGCTGCGATAGATTGTCAATATCAATTCATTAGAGACAGTGTTGAAAATTAGACCACCGTGAACTCTACATAAATTTTAAATTTACCTGAAGCATAATGCTACATGTGCTTATGGCAGCAAGCTTTAAATTTCAAATAGCTGCAGTAAATATCTACGAACTAATATTTAGGCAGCTTAATTGTTGCTCACTGCATTTGTTATCGGGCAATCTGAAACCGGCTAGTGAGTCATCATGTAGTTTCCCAGATCGATCGCCTGTATAAGGCTAGCTTTTGTATTTATAGCAGCAACGTCGACACTTAATTGTAGACAAGTCTAGTCATTCGATGTAAAAGTACAGCTGGAAAACGAATGATCTTTTTTGTAATTCAGCAGACATTGATGGCTGATCAGGAAGACAGAAACTAGTTGAATACCCAGAATAAGTTAAAAGAATAACGGCCTCGATGTAACATAGTGTTAAAGTCGTACCTAGTTTAAATTATTTGTAGTCTGCTTGATCTATCAAGAAATAAGTAAAAGTAACAGAATAAGTAACAAAGTAGTTTTTTAACCTAACAATAAAATTATGATCTGTTCTGATCTAAAACCATTTAATCAAAGTAGTTATAAAATCTGTATATATAAAATTAAGGCGTTACTGACTGACTCACTGACAAGCAAGCCCTCCGGGAGGATCGGGAAGAAACGGATAAATTAAAAATAGGTGCGGGCGTAGCTGCGGATATCCACTAGTTTTTTAATAAAATAATGTAAACCTAATAGTGATAATTGGGTGGCTTTGCTATACCGTTACTTATAGAACTCTATGTAAACATTTATTATTGTATACTTAAAGCATGTATTTAGTAAGTACAAACTACATTGGGCTACTAAAATAACTTAATTTTCAATCACACATAGTATGTTAAGTAAATGTTAAACTGTACCGTCTGACATTTACTAAACATATTAAAGAAGCAATCAAATTAGGTATTATCGCACAAGTGGCCCTAAGGTTCGAGATAAATGTCTAAATTGATTTCATTTAGCTTGACTAACTTCAGCAAATTGAAAGCCTTTTAGTAAACTTAGGCCGATTTATCAAAAGGACGGATTGCTAGGTTATATCATTTGAGCACGAAAGTACTGTTCATAATTTTGCAATTATCGTTAATTTATTAATTTATTACGATACTTCTAGAATCCTTTTTTTATTTTGTAGGTTGTTGAAGATAAAACAACTGTTTCGGTTATTCTAAACGATTAAATTGTGTAGATGCTTAATAATGCCACCATCAACCAATAGCTACAATTCACACTCTAACCTGAAGAAGTCAGTGCTAGTAGTTAGAGCTCTTACAGTATTAGCTCTTACTTAGGCTGTGTTGTTAGTTGTAAGAGGTTGTAAGTCAGAGGAAAGTTTGGTCTTTAACGGTTTACCATGTCGTTGTGCTGAAATACAATGTTGGTCTTAGAGGGAATGAATGTCGCCAAAGGGAAATTGTTTCCCCATGTTTCGAGGAAAAGTTAAAGTAAGCGTCATTTACGGGCTATTAAATTGAAGGGGAATTCGACCTGAAACTCTCAACGAGATTATCTGAGTATTTATCAAATACTCGTGCAGTTTTAAATATGTTTAAGGTTAAATTGCTGACTGTATTTGCTTCAGAATTGAATAATTCGTTTAACAAGGTAACTTTGTGATAGAAGAGTAATCGGCAGAATTTGTTTTATACTCTCGGGAAATTACAGCGCGACCATTAGTTATGGCAAACAACTTTGGAATGCATGGCTATCCTGCATACTTAATTTCATGTAATGAATAATTATTGTCTATTTTTCCGTAACACTTTATGTTTAATTTATTAATCATCTGCGAATATAAATTTCCACTGACTTTTTTATTTATGTGTCTTCAAACACATCTTTGTGGTCGTTTGTTTTACCACTGGGAAATCATGGAGGTACATCTGACAGGTACATCCAATCGCAGCATTTGAAATGAGAGATTATCTTATATTTTATACAAAATTGTACGACCTTGTGATGACAGCATACTGAATTCAGTGTGATTTCAAATAGCGTTCCATCGGTTTATAAGGCAGGCGCTCCTAACGATATCCCATTGGTCAAATTATTTTATATAGCTCTGAAGGTATGAGGGAATAAATGAATATACATACGTAGGTACCAACATAAATAACGGCTGAAATGACAACCTTCCCTATTTGAGTAAAAGGAGGGGTCATCAACGTGGGTAATCGTTATGGTTTCCCATGTTGACGACGATGTTGACCCATATAGAAGATAAATACTGAAGTAATCTACTACTTCGTTATAAAGCTAAAAACATAAATTTTCTATGGCAAGTTAATCGTTAAATCTTCACCAGCCGGTCCAGGTTCAGTCGTGAAAATATTCCAGATTTTTTTTTTCGAAAATGCTCGATAATTTAAGGCATTATTCACTTCGCCCAAATATAAATTTCATTTATTCGAAGTGTTGGTCTGGGCACTAGCTTATCTGCATGATCTTTTTGACGCGCCCCGTAAGCAAAGTCGTACGTAGCAGTATATCACGAAATCCCATATACCGACCGTCTAGCTAACGCGTATGAAGGATGGCAGAACATTGCGTAAATAATGCTGAAAATGTAAAAAAATAAGATAAAACTTTGTTACGTATTGTTGTGATTTATACAGAATTACATACACAAAATAAGTATGGATTCGATAAAAGTAAGTCATACACCGGAACATGACTATTTCTAAATCAATCTGCACATATTGTCATTTGTATAAAGTAACGAAGAGCTCTCGACATTTAACAACTACTATTCAATAGAAATAGCTTAAGTACACAACAAAACCAATGTTCTTATATGTCCAGTACATATAAGAACATTGATTTTGACAATGACAAAACATTGGTTGAACGAAATAAAACTATCTGGTACCTTATTAACTAAGAGTTTTATACTGTTCAATAAGAAAGTATATCGCGATGTATTGCATTCACCAGACACTACAAAAATGACTAAAATTCAAAGATTGCAAAGATATTTCGCGCACTTTTTAGATTCAGAACAGAAACTGCAAAGTTCAATTTTCTCGTGTCCTAAACGAAACGACAACCTGTCAATGCGTTGGTCGTAGCTCTATGAGGTGACAGTTTACCTATTTAGTTCGGATCACATAACATCAGGTCGCATCATGTCGCTAACATAGTACACTAGCTTGGTTTGTTTTATTACATAAACCTTGTAGTACAATAACTGATAGTTTGTTGGGTTCGCATCACGTTGTTGCTGAGCCTATGTAAGATACTAGATTATTTAGTTCCAGTTGTTTAAAACTTAAAACGATGTAATACAACGCATATAAACTAAATGAAAACTTAAATTGTTGTAAGCTAACGTCTACTATGTTTCTTATTTAGTCCGAAACGGAGATTTGAAGCTACAGGTTGATTAAAGGTTATTAGGGAATAACATTTAATATGTACCTAAATATCCGTGTGGTGACGGATTAAGAATACGAAATGTCACCACCCCGTATCATCCCATGGGTGTCGTAAGAGCCGACAGAGGGAGCATATTATGCAGTGAACAGAACTGAAGAGAACTGTAAGAGAAGGAAAACTTGATACAAACCCTATACCAACCCGTTTGGCCAGCGTGGTATAGTAGGCCAATTCCTCCTTTCAAAGGAGAGGCCTAGTCCAGCAGTGGACTGTTAAAGGCTGATGATGATGATGTACCTAAATGTCAAAGTGTAAGGGAAGAAAAGTTAAATATCAGTTAAATATGTAATAGCGTTGCGATTAGTTGATCAACACCAAGATAATGTTCTTCGGGAATGACAAGTGCGTAGACAGTTTGCTTGTGGCACTGCCTCGCACTAGGCCCACACTCGTCGCTCACGTAGCATACGATTTAATGTTCTACGACTACGAGAACAACAATCATTCTGTTTGCGTTGCTACGCATCACGTCGCACTGGTCGCTCTCGTAGGACACAGTTTAATGTTCGACGAAAATAACAAATTCGCTGACAGTTTGATTGGATCGCTACGCATTGCGTCGTACTCGTCATTCAAGTAAGTACTCGTACATGCAACGTATCGTAATGTAATAGGTAATACTATAGTAAAATCTTGGAAGGAATCCCTCATAATATTGCAAAAATAATTTGGAAGATTTAACAAATTACTTTCGTAACTAACAATTTGCTGAGTACCTACTCGTATCCCTACAAATGAATGTAATTCTTCGAATCACAATCTAAAACTAGCTATTACAATATAATATTCATGAATTCATGACTGCCTTAAGATAAGTAATGCCCAATCATCCGTTTTGGGTGGGCTTTAGAAGATAACTGAGTTATTCTCTAAGTCACCTTGTTAGCGCCGCCTTTGAACCAAAGGCACGATACATTTCTGAAACGGCTCGGTGGTTTTGATAGACGTTTTAGTACAATAGTGACTGTAATTTTTTATACTGCGGTGGCAATATGCATAGGTACGATTTGCAAGTTAACAAGCAGTTACTATAGTTGAGTCAGTGCTCTGAAGCAAAGGCACATTCCTCTTTTTACAACATGGTGGGCTTAAGTACTTTCGTGGACAACACGTTACCTGCCACAAGATCCGTATAGAACACTGCTCCAGTGTGTTACCTCTAATTCGTTAAGCATGATATTGTAATGGTGTTGCTCGCTACACCAAATTAATTAATAATATATAGTTCTTAGGTTGCATACTTGTTTCCACATGTGTTTGTCTTATCGCTACGATGGCGCCAACGTTATGCAATTAGTAAACTCATAAATTCTAAGAGGTTGACAAATTTATAAGAATTATGTGACAGGCATATGAGTAAAGAAATAGCCATGAAATATGAGAAAATATTGGCACTGTAGTGTTCACATGCGGTATAGTTGAGGATCATAAAAAAAAGGGGATCAACGATAAGAAAAGGACCTTGTCAGGTAGTAAGGATTCGAGAGGCGTTGCGTTGGTTGTGTTTGACTGGACAGTCGATCTTAGGAGGCGTGGCCAGTCGGGTCCCAGGACAGCGTGACGTGGTAGTGGTGGTGTTGGATGAGAGAGTGAATGTTGGGACGCGAAAGAGGGCGGATCACGGGAACGCTCTAGCGTGGTGGTTGAGACAGTCGGTCTTAGGCCGCGGAGGTTGACAGATCTAGGGAAAGCGTGGCGTGTAGTTTAGGAAATACGGGTTTGTGGTGTTTGGAGATGGTCGATGTGAGTACGCGAAGCTAGGCGGATCCCGGCGGGTGACGAGACGCGGCGTGTTAGGTTGGGAAGTATGCGTAGGGGTGGAGAAGAGTTGGCTTGGAGGCACGAAACGTATCGTACCTAGATCTGGGCGCGACAAGAGTGTTCGGCAAGAATTGAGAATGAGTGTTAATTACTAACAAGGAGCGGGCTTCAAGAAAAGGTATAGGGCGACGAGTGGCAGAGTAGCAGTTACCGGGTGAGAAGTCCTAACGAGGTATGACGCTGTTGATCCCGGTGAGTGCCTGATACTTAAATTTAATCACTAAAAGTCATTGTATAAGATTTATATCATTACACATTACAAATATGTATGTACTGATATCCCAGGCTGAATAAATTACTATAAACAATGTTATTTATTAATATATTTGGTAGAATTGCTATAATATATCAGTTTATAATAGTTAGTTATATAATAACGATTACAGACTGACTGACTGGGTGCGCCTGGCTTAGCGTAGGTCCTGTATGGCCGAGAGAGTGTGATATATGTAAGCCACGGTTTGATGGTTGTGTTCTCGGCTCTGCCCCGGGACCCAGCGTACGGAGATTGAGAGCGGAGAGAATACAAGTATCCTGCCAGTGGATCTGCGTATGTGTGATTAGCTTAGGATATTAGGCTTGCGGAGAAGTAAGAGTGTACGCAGGTCTGGTATGAGTTACCTCGGCTTTGCCCCGGTACACAGCTACCGGAGATTGAGAGCGGAGGGGTTTCACATGCTTGATTTGTGACCACGGTCTGGTATGAGTTACCTCGGCTCTGCCTCGGCACCCAGCGTCCGAGATTGAGAGCGGAGAGGTTTCACATATCTCGCTTGTGGGTGTGTGGTTATGAATGGTGTATAGTTAACTATGTGGTATTCGGGGTACCTGTAGGCATCGTAATCTAGTTAGAAGCGAGGCAATCCCATTAAAGACATATATTATTTTGATGTCCTCTTTTCACTCTTAGAAGTGTTTACACTTGGTAAATGCTGTCAGTAGAGACATGTCCCGTCAAACCTGGACGAGTGTCATAGATTATGCGCGGAGGAGGGGCGCTTTAATCAGGGCCACTGGGGGCCCTCTGACATTTTAAACCCAGTTAATAAGAAAACTAAAATTTTAATCAGCCTGGGGTCCATAAGATTCCGTTACATTTGGTGCCGTGACCAGGATCCTCGTCATAAAATGTACTGATTCACTTCAGTACAACGAGGAAGAACTAAAGAGTTACTACACAAACACAACGTAGAAAAATACAAACACAACGTAGGAAAATATCGATCTAATTAAGCACAACTTGTTATTCAATAATCGATAGACGATCATGTTCATTTTAGAAAGACGAAATAATATTTATGTCACGGCAATTATCTCAATATTTAATAGTCCGAGGGGGGCGATATTGCGCCTAAGTGCCACACTTTTGCATGTGTTATTTATTCTTATGGCACTGTGGTCCCTCTTATAATATCGCTGTATCTTGAAAGTAAACATATAACTGACTACATATGTTGAAACGCTTTACATAAATGATGCTCATGCTAGTCATTTATGCTGTATGTCGAGTTCGAGTCTCGACAGTGGTTATATTATTGGGAACATAGAAATGCTTTTCATAAAGCGCGGCAATCCTCTTTATATTTAATAATGGGAGGAGGGCTCTCTCGCACGTGTTATTTATTTTAATAGCACTTTCGTTCTTATAACATCGCTGCAATTCGAAAGTAATCATATAATTGGCTACATAGATCCACCGCTTTACATAAAGCTCATGCGTGTCATTTATACTGGATGTCGAGTTCGAGTCTCGACAGTGGTTATATTATTGGCTACAGAAAATGCTTTACATTTTAATATCTCGAGTTCGACTCTCGATAATAAGCATATTATGGGTTACAAGCACTTGCGTATCAGGTTCGCTGTTTGAGTCCGATACGAGATGCGGACTAGCGATGGTTAGAACTAATTTTAGATAAGGAAAGAGAAGGATTTTATATTATAAAGATTATTTTTATAGAAAATCTGGTGTAGAACATTAACATGTCTTGAGATTAATGGATAATGCACACCAGAATATTCCGTGGAACATCTAGATGTAGTTAAATCAGGTTAGACTCCTGAGCAATGTCTGTGACTATAACTATATTGTTGTGCAACGTCAACAAACTAGACGCCGTATTATTAATAGCGTGTTCGATAACTGTATATAATAAGAGGGAATTATTTAAGGATAAATAATGAATAATATTTTGTTGGAGTTGCGGGACAGGAATTTATTACACTAACGTACTGAAATAGCAGGTTCGACTCCTGTTGCTATGATATTTTGAAATGTTTTCAACAAACTTACTGAAATAGCGGGTTCGACTCCTGTTGCTACGATATTATAAAAATGTTTTCAACAAACTTACTGAGATGGCGGGTTCGATTCCTGTTGTTACGATATATTAAAATGGTTTCTAAAAACTTACTGAAATAGCGGGTTCAATTCCTGTTGCTACGATATTTCAAAATGGTGTCAACAAACGTATTAAATTACGAAATCTAGTAATAATATCTATCTTATGCATACGCGTTCTTTGGACAAGCATCTATTAGTTTATTACATTGGTTGAGTTGAGATTCTTACAGAATGCATAGGGGTTTTAATGATGAAGTGTACACGAGCTATAATTGAGAAAAGGATTATTCTTAGGTCATATATCAGTAAATTTAGTTTCCTAAAGTGTTAGCAAGTAGATTAGGGTAATATTAGCCCACTGCAGCATTTTGTTATACTTTATAAAAGCTCTAGGTTCGATTCCTGAGCATTGGTGAAAGTCGGCGGATATTATACTCATGTACCTAATGATCGGCGTCGGCTTTATAGAAGTCGCACAATGTGATTTTAAATATTTTGGGTTCGATTCCCAAACATAAAAAGAATGCACACTATTGTTGAACACGAAACTATTTTGTTAATTGTTGTTATTATTGTCTGGAGCTGGGTTTAGTGACCATTATTTTAAAATGTTTTGTTTTAAAATTGTTTCCCAAACTAGAAAGGCAATGCAATAAGCCGACATCTGGCACGTTTTGTTCCCAAATGCCAGCGTGTGAAAAAAATAAGGGATAAAACAAAAAAGGGAAATACATTTTAGATGTTTATTACTTAAAAGAAAGAAGGCTAGAAAGGAACTATTGTTCTTTTGTATTATTGATGTGCTTTGTCCGAACGCGCCAACGCGCACGTGAAAAGGACAGGATGGGCTACTTTGTTAAGATATGATTGCGCATGTGGCGCATTGTTTTAAGGAACTGAATGGCTTTAGTAATTTATTTACGCCGTTCTTAGGATGGGTTCGATTCCCATCGTGAAGGGAACCATAGTTCTTTTGTATTATTGATGTGCTTTGTCCAAGGGCCAAGATCGGCTACTTTGTTAAGATATGACTGCACATGTGCCGCATTGTTCTGAAAAACTGAATGGCCTTTGTAAGTCATTTCCGCCGTCATGGGTTCGACTCCCGCCGTGCGTCATATGAAATAGATATTCTACACGTGTTAATTCTAAGCATCAGTATTTTACCTAACTGTTACAGTTTAGGCTATCTCAGATTTTGGTTTAGCTGAGTATTTACAATACTTATTCATCTGCGTTATAATGTGATTGCCAGTGGCAATGATGTATGTATTTGTTATGCCTGGTATATTGTACACATACCTTTAAAGAGCGCTCTATGTACCAGAGTTCGAGCCCCAGGTTTGCTTAGAGCTTGACATTGAGTTCATATTTCTCATGAGAATCGAGAGGTGTGTAAGCAGTATACTAACAACGTCTCGATACATACTTGACTCATATGCATAATTTAGCCTTATTGTGTAATATTCGTAAACGGCTAACTTGATTCTGAAGTTCAAATAAAAATAATATTTTGTTGCTAGACTCATGCAAAAATACTTATTACGCATCCGTACTGAAAAATATTAATTGGTGATCCGCATCACATCTCTAATCATTTGTTAGTTTGTATCCGGGTTTAGTACTCAAATAGAAGTCGTATATTATATGACTAATCTTGGAAGTTTGATACTCGTGGCATTTCATTTAAAATTCCAGGACCCTACGTCACCTTTTACTTCAACTACCGCACGTGTTGTTGCGTCCGTCGGCTGTGACTACAAAGTAGCGGCGTTCCGGTAACGTGAAAGGCAGCTGCAGTATGCGTCGAAGGACATATCTCGCATTGGATCATCTTACACAGAGCTAAGTTTCATTATCTGTACTTACTATAAACGCGCACATTGACTAACGTCAAGCAAGTGGACTCCCTCTGATCCGAACTCTCAGATATACATACAATATTAAACGAAGGTTTAAGTTACATAGGGCCTTATGTGTGTCGTTCGTTATATAGAACCTTTATTTTATGGCATAATATATTTGGCAGCTGCGTCCAACTGCACGAGTAATAATCGTAATTGTTATTTACGTTAACTGTAATCAGAGCCTTAATAATGAAGCAGATATCATGTCGATACGCTTGATGATCCGAATGAAGAACTGATTGGCGGCCATCTCGCCGAACATTGTGGGTTCGATCCCCGCGCGTACAATTTCTAGCTAAATGGGAATAATTCCTAGTGTGAGACCGAGTTAAGAATTGTTTAGTTGTAGGGACTGTCGAGCTATCAACTGGGGAAAACGACTGCTGCACTATACTATTGTTTACGACTATTTAGCTCATTATATAAAACTATTGCAACTACTTGTCTGTCACTTTTGATAAAACTAGTCTCTTATACGAGTATGTGCGAACTATTCCAGCCACTGCTACCTGACGCTATGTACACCCGCTACTGAACCCGATTTCGACGAGTGACAATGGCGAATCAGGTACCCTGATCATACCACGCTGCCCGTTTATCAAGAAGACATCTGGTATGTACACTTCCATTCTAAGCATGGATAGGATGTCTTATAGATTGTACTACTATTTTGAGAATTTATTGCTAATTCGCCATTTGGTTTATAGGAAAACATAGGTTACGGGCAACTGGTGATCTTGGTTATGTGCGCTAGTTCTAATAAGAAGGTTAGGTCTGGTAGGAGAAGTAGTACATAGACGGATTAGAATAAGCTTTTCCATCAATTTTCATAAACTTTAGATGGTAAACGAGGTTGAGGCAACAATTGCAATTAGATTCCTATAAGTGTCAATGTTGTAATAGTATAGGGATGGTCGGAGTATAGTTAGTTAGTGTATCGTACGGTGCGGCCTTAGCAAGGGTAAAGTAGGGTTATTATTATCAATCAACTATAAGTTAGGATAAGTGGTATGAAGCAATGGATACTTATTGGAAGTTGTATGATATTTGCCGGCAGTTAAATGGTGGAAAATAAGATGCAGTTTTAACTGGCGTACTCTACTACATATGCTATTGTATCTTTAGTGAAAGCTCATACGCTATGACTTAGTCTACGCGTCTGATTTTCAGAGGGGGGAATGTAATGGTGTTGCTCGCTACACCAAATTAATTAATAATATATAGTTCTTAGGTTGCATACTTGTTTCCACATGTGTTTGTCTTATCGCTACGATGGCGCCAACGTTATGCAATTAGTAAACTCATAAATTCTAAGAGGTTGACAAATTTATAAGAATTATGTGACAGGCATATGAGTAAAGAAATAGCCATGAAATATGAGAAAATATTGGCACTGTAGTGTTCACATGCGGTATAGTTGAGGATCATAAAAAAAAGGGGATCAACGATAAGAAAAGGACCTTGTCAGGTAGTAAGGATTCGAGAGGCGTTGCGTTGGTTGTGTTTGACTGGACAGTCGATCTTAGGAGGCGTGGCCAGTCGGGTCCCAGGACAGCGTGACGTGGTAGTGGTGGTGTTGGATGAGAGAGTGAATGTTGGGACGCGAAAGAGGGCGGATCACGGGAACGCTCTAGCGTGGTGGTTGAGACAGTCGGTCTTAGGCCGCGGAGGTTGACAGATCTAGGGAAAGCGTGGCGTGTAGTTTAGGAAATACGGGTTTGTGGTGTTTGGAGATGGTCGATGTGAGTACGCGAAGCTAGGCGGATCCCGGCGGGTGACGAGACGCGGCGTGTTAGGTTGGGAAGTATGCGTAGGGGTGGAGAAGAGTTGGCTTGGAGGCACGAAACGTATCGTACCTAGATCTGGGCGCGACAAGAGTGTTCGGCAAGAATTGAGAATGAGTGTTAATTACTAACAAGGAGCGGGCTTCAAGAAAAGGTATAGGGCGACGAGTGGCAGAGTAGCAGTTACCGGGTGAGAAGTCCTAACGAGGTATGACGCTGTTGATCCCGGTGAGTGCCTGATACTTAAATTTAATCACTAAAAGTCATTGTATAAGATTTATATCATTACACATTACAAATATGTATGTACTGATATCCCAGGCTGAATAAATTACTATAAACAATGTTATTTATTAATATATTTGGTAGAATTGCTATAATATATCAGTTTATAATAGTTAGTTATATAATAACGATTACAGACTGACTGACTGGGTGCGCCTGGCTTAGCGTAGGTCCTGTATGGCCGAGAGAGTGTGATATATGTAAGCCACGGTTTGATGGTTGTGTTCTCGGCTCTGCCCCGGGACCCAGCGTACGGAGATTGAGAGCGGAGAGAATACAAGTATCCTGCCAGTGGATCTGCGTATGTGTGATTAGCTTAGGATATTAGGCTTGCGGAGAAGTAAGAGTGTACGCAGGTCTGGTATGAGTTACCTCGGCTTTGCCCCGGTACACAGCTACCGGAGATTGAGAGCGGAGGGGTTTCACATGCTTGATTTGTGACCACGGTCTGGTATGAGTTACCTCGGCTCTGCCTCGGCACCCAGCGTCCGAGATTGAGAGCGGAGAGGTTTCACATATCTCGCTTGTGGGTGTGTGGTTATGAATGGTGTATAGTTAACTATGTGGTATTCGGGGTACCTGTAGGCATCGTAATCTAGTTAGAAGCGAGGCAATCCCATTAAAGACATATATTATTTTGATGTCCTCTTTTCACTCTTAGAAGTGTTTACACTTGGTAAATGCTGTCAGTAGAGACATGTCCCGTCAAACCTGGACGAGTGTCATAGATTATGCGCGGAGGAGGGGCGCTTTAATCAGGGCCACTGGGGGCCCTCTGACATTTTAAACCCAGTTAATAAGAAAACTAAAATTTTAATCAGCCTGGGGTCCATAAGATTCCGTTACAATATCATCATGAAAGCATCGTAATGTAGGCTAGTCGACCTGGAATATTTTTACAAATCATCTAAATATTGTAACTTATGTCAAGGCCTTTCATTCAATATTTACTGCTTTCACGAAAACACTTTCACACGTCGCGTCGTTTGCAGAAATTGTGAGAAATTAATAAAATATTGACCACAAGTAAACGGTATCCATACAAAGCAAAATTCAATGGCGAACTCTACGCCACTTACTAGCCGTTCACTATGCACAGGCGAATAGATGCGTGTGTAATCTTTTGCATCGGATGTCGTTGAACCCCATAAAGGTCACAGCTCATTAGAGCCACCCGGCACCCACTCCGCACCGCCTCGCCTCGTCGTAAGCCGAGTGAGCCGTAAGCGGTGACAACTCGCTGCTCGCATGCTTGCCGCGCGTTGACTGCTCGTCGCCGCGTTGACCGCGCGGAGTTCACTCGTTGACGGTGACAGTTCACTACCCGTGAACTCAGAATCTTGAAATTTGGTACGAAGCAACGTCTTATAGCACAGATAAAGGAAAAATTGCGAAGACCGTAAATTTTTAGTTACATCATATCATAAAAATATTTTATTAATTTTAAAGTTATTACCATTTTCTCATGAACGCATAGGGGTATTAAATTGAAATTCATATCAAATACTCAAGTGTATAATATCTTTAAGCTGTAAAAAATCAAACTTCTAAGCCATCGCAGTAAAAAAATACAGCTGTTTATGCCGCAAATTGACGACCGGTTGGCGCAGCGCGAGTGTAAGCGACTGCTCGAGAAGGTCGCGGGTTCGATTCCCGCTCAAGTTAAACATTTGTGTGCGTGAACATGGATGTTTGTCTTGGTCTGGATGTTTCTATGTATAATATGTATGTATTTACAAAAAAAAAGTAGATAATTAGGTATGTTTATCCATTATCTAGTACCCATAGTACAAGCTCTGCTTAGTTTGGGACTAGATGGTGATATGTGTAAGTAGTAGAATATTATTAATAAAATGTCGCAAATTTTGGAAACTCACAAGGGAATCAAAACCTACAGGGTACTTCCCATGAACTTACGAGTCTTCAATTTCGTACGAGGCAACTTCTTTTCTCAATTTATTCTAACATGTTTTCAATATGGCGGCCTATGATCTAACCCTTCACGTTATCTGACACGATAAAAGCGCTCTTCATTGGGTCAGCAGGTATATATTATATAAGATGATAAGAGATAATATATTCAAAATGCATCCAATTAGACCCGGGGTGAAATCAATTATCATTTAATATTGAGTATTTAGAATCATTTAATTTTACGATACAATATGCGAATTGTGCCGGTTGCAATCCAATTAACAAATGAATGGCTAATATCATCAATGTTTGTTTGTATTTAGAAGCTTTTGATATTATTCAGACATAGATTAGATATATTGATTAGATACATATATAGATTAGATAGATAGAGCTATAGATTAATTCCTAGTGCTTACTTAGTACACCATGAACTGAGATATCTATCTTTGGGGAATATAAACTAAAATAATTGTCTAGTAGCCTTTTTTCTTAACCATCTATCATCATCATCTGAAAAAAATTTTACTAGAAGATCGTTGGCTCCTTCATAGCCGGATATCATATCTTAGACGGATCTTGCCACCTGCATCCAACTGCTTTCTGCGATCTCAATAAGATCGTTGTCCTACCTTACGGTCGCTGCTTTGTCATCCGATAAGTACAACACGTGTAATTAAAAAAAAAAGTGTTGTTACTATCCATCATCAATGATTTTGTTCAAAGAAAGCTTGTTATACCATATCAAGGTTGATATTATTATGATATAACAAGCTTACCTGGCTTATCATAAGTACTAGTTATTACTATCTACATATCTATCACTGGTCCTGTAGAGTTCAAGGTGCATTAGCGGCGACTGAATCACGGCATCTTGTAGTAAAATTATATAACTTGAGTTCAAGAGCATAGTTGATCACCTTATTGGACGTTGTTGTTTTCTATTATCTGCAAGTGTTCAAATTTACATTTCAGCATTCTACTGTAAGCGAAATAATAAAGATACTTGAAATCTGTATCAGTAATAATAAATCCTTCAAAATCAAATCAGAAATCAAAGCATAAACACAATAGACTATTAAAGCACGTATCTGAGTAATACATGGTAATGGAAGTTAAATTAGAGTGGATGGTAATAGTCTGTACCTACTGTTATTAAGCTGATAAGCCACTCGCTATGAGTATACAGTAGAAATCGATTTATCGCTTTTATTTATTATCTATGAGTGTCTATAATTACAGTTACTTTTTTGACATGAATACGGCATGAATAATGGCGAAGCAAAGATTATCCGCCCGCTTCTAGCGGCAAATTTGGAAGTTGTCCGGGTACGACACTTTTGACAGCTTTTAATGCAACTTAGCTTCGAGGTTATAGTGGTATATAGAAGGTCACTGAGCAAATACTCAGAATAATAACTTATTCTGAGAGCAATTATTATATGGAGAGAGCATTTCAAAAGGAGTAGAAATCATATATTCATCTTTATTCTCTCTAATGACAGAACTCCATACGAGTATGTTCCAATGTTATCACATTCGAACATATGGAGTTCTGTCAAATAAAATAAACAAGAGATTCCAATGTTATCACATTCGAACATATGGAGTTCTGTCAAATAAAATGAATAAGATATTAATAATTTCGATAAAAAATACGACAATAGTGATGTATTATATTTCTCAGTTAAGAAACCAGTTTCTGAAAGTAAGTAACTAATTGATTATTTTCATCATCATTGTGGTTATTTTCTTTTGTAGCATCCCTAAGCATGAAGATTTCAATAGAATGGGGCCGAATTATGAGAAGAGGAGAGCAAAGATCTTTTTAAGACAGTATATTAAATTTAAGAAGCAAATTTTCAGAACTTATTTTATTTGGAAGACAGAAAGTTTATTATTCATTCAATACTAAATTAAAATGTAACAATAAATTACTGCCTCGTTGGTCTCGCGGCACAAATGTGCGCGTAGGATTGGGAGGGAGGTCTCGGGTTTGATCCCCGGGTCGGGCAAAGTTTTATTGGGTTTTTTCGTTAGGAAATTCTCAGTAGCAGCTCAGAGTCTGGTGTTGTGCCCGGTACGGCAATAGGCTCGCCCCCTATTACGTGGGACTAAAATAAATCTGGCAAAAAGTGGGTGTAGCAATATACCGCTGCCTACCTCTTCGGGGATATAGGTGTGAGACTATGTCTGTATGTATGTATGTACAATAAATGATTATTACGAAAAATACATAACTGCATATTATTATAATAATACAAAACTTGCAAATCATCCGATGCTCACAAATGACAGGAAACAAGTAAAAATAAAACTTAATTTTATTTAGCTACATTCTCTTTTTCGTGCTGGAAACCTTCAAAATGTCAGCTGGTCTCCTAGCGGCAAAAGCCGGGGTGTGAGGTATTTTCAATTACCTACTACTATTTATTGTTTAATAACTGAACTTTAAATCATTGTTTTAGTTGAAAGATTATAATTTGGCCACCAGTTCGTACCTACCTACTTATTAGGTTTACGTTATAAACATCTAAGTCGACTCCTGTTTTCGTATATTACATATTATTATTTTAGTTGCATCATCATTTTAGCCAAAATTCATCCATTGCTGGACACAAGCCCCTGCAAGGTGGGAACGTTTTGCCGTAATCGGTACGCTTGACAGCCGAACCGCAAATTGGTGATTATAGTAGGAAGTTTCATATTGTTGATAATTATACTACATACATGTACTCTTCAGACTGAGTCATCCAATAGCTTAAGGAACGTTTTATTATAAGACTAGTCTTAGATTCTGTTAGTGTTATAATAAAAGGTTCCTTAAGCTAAAAATCATCGTAATTGTAGGATTATCCTATGATGATTCGACAAACAGGATGATTTTATAATACTGCTACGAGTAGTTATAAAGTAATTTAACAATATTCGGCGATAGTCCATATGATAACGGACTTCTGAGTTCTTTAGTAGCTGCAAAAACCCTCACAGACTCATCATGTCCGCTGGTCTGTCCATCTGCGGTTTTATGCAGAAATTGTTAGTATTATGGAGCATACATTTGACAAAGGTAGTTTTACATCACTCATCACGACTATGTCGATATAATGTTCTAAAAAAATTTGAAAGTCCCTGGGTAACCAGGGACTAGGAACGGCTGAAACCTGCCATAGTCACGGGAACATACGGCTGCGATAGATTATCAATATCAATTTAGTAGAGACAGTGTTGAAAATTAGACCACCGTGAACTCTACATAAAGTTTAAATTTACCTGAAGCATAATGTGCTTATTGCAGCAAGCTTTAAATTTCAAATAGCTGCAGTAAATATCTACGAACTAATATTTAGGCAGCTTAATTGTTGCTCACTACATTTGTTATAGGGCAATCTGAAACCGGCTAGTGAGTCATCATGTAGTTTCCCAGATCGATCGCTTGTATGAGGCTAGCTTTTGTACTCATTTATAGCAGCAACGTCGACACTTAATTGTAGACAAGTCTAGTCATTTGATGTAAAAGTACAGTTGGAAAACGAATTATCTTTTTTTGTAATTCAGCAGACATTGATGGTTGATCAGGAAGGCAGAAACTAGTTGAATACCCAAAATAAGTTAAAAGAATAACGGCTTCGATGTAACAGTGTTGAAGTCGTACCTAGTTTAAATTATTTGTAGTCTGCTTGATCTATCAAGAAATAAGTAAAAGTAACAGAATAAGTAACAAAGTAGTTTTCTAACCTAACAATAAAATTATGATCTGTTTGCAATCTGCATATTTATAACAATATATAATAAGTTCTGATCTAAAACCATTTAATCAAAGTAGTTATAAAATCTGTATATATAAAATTAAGGCGTTACTGACTGACTAAAAACAAGCACTCCGGGAGGATCGGGAAGAAACGGATAAATTAAAAATAGGTGCGCGCGTAGCTGCGGATATCCACTAGTTTTTTAATATAATAATGTGGACCTAATAGTGATAATTAGCTTTGCTATAGGTAAAGTTAGTTATAGAACTCTATGTAAACAATTATTATTGTATACTTAAAGCATGTATTTAGTAAGTACAAACTACATTGGGCTACTAAAATAACTTAATTTTCAATCACACATAGTATGTTAAGTAAATGTTAAACTGTACCGTCTGACATTTACTAAACATATTAAAGAAGCAATCAAATTAGGTATTATCGCCCAAGTGGCCCTAAGGTTCGAGATAAACGTCTAAATTTATTTCATTTAGCTTGACTAACTTCAGCAAATTGAAAGTCTTTTAGTAAACTTAGGCCGATTTATCAAAAGGACGGATTGCTAGGTTATATCATTTGAGCACGAAAGTACTGTTCATAATTTTGCAATTATCGTTAATTTATTAATTTATAACGATACTTCTAGAATCCCTTTTTTATTTCGTAGGTTGTTGAAGATAAAACAACTGTTTCGGTTATTCTAAACGATTAAATTGTGTAGATGCTTAATAATGCCACCATCAACCAATAGCTACAATTCACACTCTAACCTGAAGAAGTCAGTGCTAGTAGTTAGAGCTCTTAAAGTATTAATTATTCCAAAGTACATGTGTGCTAGGGTAATATTACCTAACTCAAACATTGACTATTTTACTTAGGCTCTGTTGTTAGTTGTCAGAGGTTGTAAGTCAGAGGAAAGTTTGGTCTTTAACGGTTTACCATGTCGTTGTGTTGAAATACAGTGTTGGTCTTAGAGGGAATGATTGTCGCCAAAGGGAAATTGTTTCCCCATGTTTCGAGGAAAAGTTAAAGTAAGCGTCATTTACGGGCTATTAAATTGAAGGGGAATTCGACCTGAAACTCTCAACGAGATTATATGAGTATTTATCAAATACTCGTGAAGTTTTAAATATGTTTAGGGTTACTGTATATGTTTGAAAATGGAATAATTCGTTTAACAAGGTAACTTTGTGATAAAGGAGTAATCGGTAGAATTTGTTATATACTCTCGGGAAGTCACGGCGCGTCCATTAGTTATAGCAAGCAACTTTGGAATGCATAATTATCCTGCGCACTTAATTTCATGCAATGAATAATTATTATCTATTTGTCCCGTAACACTTTATACGTAATTTATAAATCATCTGCGAATATCATTTGCCACTGGCTTTTTTATTTACCTGTCTTCAAACACTTCTTTGTAATCTCAATGTTAATGTTTATTTTCTCCCGGGAAATCATGGAGTAGATACATCTGACAGGTAGGTAGGTACACGCAATCGCAGCATTAAAAATGAGAGTATATCTAATATTTTATACAAAATTGTATGACATTGCGATGACAGCATATTGAATTCAGTGTGATTTCGAAATGTTTTCAACCAGCTTATGATGCCGACGCTCCTAACGATATCAATGGTCAAATTATGATAGGTTGCTCTGAAGATATGAGAGAATAAATGAATATATATAGGTACCCACATAAATGACGGCCCAAATGATAACTCTCCCTATTTATGTAAAAGGAGGGGTCTTCAACGTGGTCAATCGTTATGGTTTCCGATGTTGACGATGACGTTGACCTATATAGAAGATAAATTCTGACGCTCGTAGGTTACTTGGTTATAAAGTGTAAATACGCAATAATCTATTTGGGGTGACTACGGCTCCTATAAACAAACTGAAACATCGGCTAGTAATAATAAAAAATGTAGTTTCTAGATCATTCGGTTTGAATGTAATTTAACTAAATCCAATATATCGCGATAGAATCCGTAAACCGTAGTTTGACATAAATGAAAATTTTATTGCTAATGTTTCTCCAGCCGGTACTGATTTAATAAAAAACCTTCGTAAATTGAATATCATTAATTCGCTTACCAGGCGTGAAAACTTTCGTGAATTTTTTTCGAAAAAAAGTTCGGGTACTTTAAGGTATCACTCACTTCACCCAGATATAAATTTAATTTATTCAAAGTGTTGATCTGGGCACTAGCTTATCTGCATGATCTTTTTGACGCGCCCCGTAAGTAAAGTCGTACGTAGCAGTATTTGACGAAATCCCATAGACAGACCGTCTAGCTAACGCGTATGAAGGATGGCAGAACATTGCGTAAATAATTTTGAAAATGTAAAAATAAGATAAAGCGTGTTACGTATTGTTGTGGTTTATACAGAATTACATACACAAAATAAGTATGGATTCGATAAAAGTAAGTCATACACGCGAACATGACTATTTCTAAATTAATCTGCACATATTGTCATTTGTATAAAGTAACGAAGAGCTCTCGACATTTGACAACTGCTATTCAACAGAAATAGCTTAGGTGCACAACAAAATCAATGTTCTTATATGTACTGGACAATGACAAAACATTGGTTGAACGAGATAAAACTATCTGGTTCCTTATTAAATAAAAGTTTTATACTGTTCATTAAGAAAGCATATCGCGAAGTATTGCATGCACCAGACAATACAAAAATGACTAAAATGACTAAAATTAAAAGATTGCAACGATATCCCGCGCACTTTTTAGGTTCAGAACAGAAACAGCAAACTTCTATTTTCTCGTGTCCTAAACGAAACGACAAACTGTCAATGTGCTGGTCGTAGAACTATTAGGTGACATAATGTCGCTTATGTAGTACACTAGCTTGGTTTGTTTTATTACATAAACCTTGTAGAACAATAACTGATAGTTTGTTGGGTTCGCATCACGTTGTTGCTGAGCCTATGTAAGATACTAGATTATTTAGTTTCAGTTGATTAAATCTTAAAACGATGTAATACAACGCATATAAACTAAATGAAAGTTAAATTGTTGTAAGCTAACGTCTACTATGTTTCTTATTTAGTCCGAAACGGAGATTTGAAGCTACAGGTTGATTAAAGTTTATTAGGGAATAACATTTAATATGTAAATGTTAAAGTGTAGAAAGTGTAGCGTAGAAGAAACGGTAAATATCAGTCAAATATATTATGGCGTAGCGATTAGTTGATCAACCGCTCAAACACCAAGAATATTGACAGTTTGTTGTGTGTTTTGTGTGACAATTGATATTGTGTTTTGCTACGCTTCGTATCGCACTCGTCGCTCACGTAGCACACAGTTTAATGTTCTGCGAGAATAACAAATTCGCTGACAGTTTGATTGGATCGCTACGCATTGCGTCGTACTCGTCACTCAAGTAAGCACTCGTACATGCCACGTATCGTAATGTAATAGGTAATACTATAATATAATCTTGGAAGTAATCCCTCATAATATAGCAAAAACAATTTTGAAGATTTCAACATCAGCCATTAACAGTCCACTGCTGGACTAGGCCTCTCCTTTGAAAGGAGGAATTGGCCTACTAAACCACGCTGGCCAAACGGGTTGGTATAGGGTTTGTATCAAGTTTTCCTTCTCTTACAGTGCTGTTCTCTGCATAATATGATCCCTCTGTTGACTCTTACGACACCCATGGGATGATTTGGGGTGGTGACAATCCGTAATCTTAATCCGTCACCACACGGACAGTGAAGATTTGACAAATTACTTTCGTAATTAACAATTTACTGAGTACCTACTAAATTGAATCACCCTACAAATGAATGTAATTCTTCGAATCACAATCTAAAATTAGCTATTACAATATAATATTCATGAATTCATGACTGCCTTAAGATAAGTAATGCCCAATCATCCGTTTTGGGTGGGCTTTAGAAGATAACTGAGTTAATCTCTAAGTCACCTTGTCAGCGCCGCCTTTGAACAAAAGGCACGATGTATTTCTGAAACTGATCAGCGGTTTTGATAGACGTTTTAGTACAATTATTGTGACTGTAATACTTATACTGCCATGGCAATATACATAGGTACGATTTCCATGTTAACAAACAGTTACTATAGCTGAGACAGTGCTGTGAAGCAAAGGCACATTCCTCTTTTTTATTTGTACCTGTATAACAGCTTTAAACAGCTAATTAAACAGCTAATTAAAACTTACGTCTGGAGTATCGCTCTATACGGCTGTGAAACTTGGACCATGATGCAAAGGGATACAGAAAGATTGGAGGCGTTTGAGATGTGGTGCTGCAGGAGTATGAAGAGAAAAAGCTGGACAGAAAAGATTACAAACGAAGAGGTTCTGCAAATGGTTGACGAAGAGAGACGGTTGTTAAAACTAATAGAAAATCGGAGAGGGAAGATGATTGACCACTTGATACGACACGACAACTTCTTCAAAATAATACTGGAAGGCAAAATAGAAGGGAGAAGAGGAAGAGGACGGCCTCGACGTACCTATGTGACACAGCTGAAGAAAAAAGTTGGAGTCGGGTCGTATCAAGAGGTCAAAGAAAAGGCAGAAAACCGAAGCCAATGGCAATTGCTCCATCGAAAAGAGCTACCTAGCCCTTAAATGGAAGAAGAACAGCTTTGATGAATAGTTTTATACAATGGTGGGCTTAGGTACTTTCGTGAACAACATGTTATAGTACATTACTCAAGGCAGCAATTTTACTAGTGTCATGTGTACCTTAATAAGAATCAAAACTGTCAACTGCATGCTAGGTCACGCACAATATTCTGTTTTAGTTGCCGTTATAAGTAATCGATTACAATATTGATATTTGCTCGCAATATTAATTTTAAGTAAATTGAATCGTTACTCTGTTATGCCTTATTAGCATTAATAATTTTACTAGTAATGTAGGCTGCAATAGTCGAAATATCGTAATCGATGTCAAGGCCTTTCATTCAATATTCACTGCCTTCACGGAAACACTTACACACGTCGTTTCCAGAAAATGAGAGAAATTAATAAAATATTCACCACAAGTAAACGGTATCCATATAAAGCAAAAATCAATGGCGAACTCTTCGCCACGTGCTGGCCATTGACTATGCACAGGGGAATTGATGCGTGGGTAATCTTTTTCATCGAATGCCGTTGAACCCCATACGCGGAATAAGCTAAAATGTACGGCTAGGAAACAATGTATAGTGAGGCATGCTATGTGAAGTTGAATATTTGTTTAGTGTCATGTTATAGTGACCCTTTGAATGTCTTTAGTCTTTAATAATACTGATAGAATGCTTACAAGTTCAAAGTTATAGTTTCATATGAATTATTCCCTTAAACATGATCGACATATTCCAGGACGAACATATTATTAAATCTGATTTCGACATAGGTGGGTTTTTAGCGAGGCACATTTTAGGCATTCAATTTTGCTAGCGTAGTGAGTATATAGATAGAAAAATATAGTCTATTAAGTCGCCGTAGATTTTGTTCGATCAGAAGAGATAAAATATACTGAAAAATCAACCAATAATTCGTAAAATCAAATCTCCTTTGTTATTTTCAATTTCATCAATCTCGTAACCCAGAATCTTCAATGCGCTTATCATTTGTATGCCAATGAACTTGCAGCTTTATGCTCAAGCTAGCGTTGAAAATATATTGTCTGCCATTGACACTGTTAATAGGGATCTAGATTACTTACGTAGTTGGTTTAACTCTTTCGGCTTGACGATAAATCCAACCAAGTGTCAGGCTATAATTGTGGGCAGCCAAACAACGTTGAGCAAATTACAAAAAACTGCTTTGCCACCTATAATATTCAACGGTTCTGTTATCGAGTATTGTCCAGCGGTCAAAGATCTTAGTTTGCATATTGACAAAAATTTAAATTGGCGCGCTCAGGTAATTAAGGTTAGCCAAAAAGTCACCGGTACCCTGTATCGCCCGGACTCTGTATCGCCTGAAGAACTTTTTACCATCCAAAACTAAGATAATGCTTGTGCACACCTTAATTTTCCCTGTGATCGACTATGGTGATGTGTGTTATTTCGACCTGAATGCAGACCTCCTCAATAAAATTGACCGTCTTCTAAATAACTGCATTCGATTTATTTTTAATCTTCGCAAGTATGACCATGTGTCTGCTTATCGTTCTCGTTTGAAGTGGTTACCCATTCGTCAACGCCGTAGTATGCGCGCTCTCACTACACTCTACTCTATTCTCATGTCTCCTAATACACCTTCCTATCTAACTTCTCATTTTCAATTTCTGTATTCCAGTCATAAAAGAACTCTACGCTCTTCTAATAATCTACTCTAAGTTTATAACTTGTGGGAGTTTTATTTTAGATTTATAATAATATGTAGCTACTACAAATAGTTTGCTCATTGCAGTTACTGTTATATCTTTATACGCATCCAATGTCATACATGCAAATGTCAAGTTTCTTGGTATTGGAACTAAATGTAACCTCAATGAATGTCTAGTTCCAATGCTAAGAAACTTATAAATAAGTAGTTTCAGAATTTTTTAAAATGAATGCCAACTAACCCGTTAGAGCTGTTTTAAAATTATTAGGTATAAAGAGGAGTAATGTAAAATAGGTACCTACTTAATCTATCTGTTTATTTAATTGTAGAAATACTAAACTGGTATTAGAATTACTCCGTTAATTGATTTTAAACTCCACTTTTTTTAATTTTCTGTGATATCGATTTTTAAGTTCTTAATACAAAACTTAGAATTTATAAACATTACTTTGTGAATATCTTCTCAACTGTATTGTTTTAAGTTATCTGCTGAGGGTACAAAATTTTATTGAAATCAATTTCTAAATAATGGCCTTCAAAAAATAATGTTAATTGTAAAATATATATTATTTGATGTTAAGGTCTGCAGTATGGACGAAGGCGAAGTAGTAGAGACGGTCTCTATCGCATATGAAAACTTGGTGAACTATATTGTGATCAAATTATAGTTACCTTATATTATATTTCTTTTGAATGCTATAAAAATCGGTTTCAATTCAATTGATACCCTAGAATAGAACTCCGATTGGACAATCGAATCATGATTTTAAGAGTGAGTTGTGACATAGGAACAAAGGCTTTTAAAATTGTGTATGGCGTCACGGTAAAAATTTCGCTGGTTTTTTTTTATTTCACCCCGAAATGGTGGCGAGAAAGGTTATTCGTCGGATGAATGTTTCTTTTTTGTTAAAGATCTAACTGCAGAGCTAATATTTTCTATAGTATGTCATCATCCTCCTTTTTTTTTTCTCGCTGTGGAAATGGCGGCGGCTGAAGGTATTAGGCTCCGCTGCCAAAACACCCAGCGGCCGCAGAGGATAGGGAGGACGGCAACCTGACAACACCGGATCTACCTTCCTCTGCGGCCCCACCGCAGCGCAACAAATGGTGCGCTCCCATTTGATCGCGGGTGATAGGGCGCGTGGCAACACAACACCGACACGCCTCTCCTCCCGCGATCGTGCCCGAGGGACAGATGGAACTGTTCCCCGCACCCGCACCCTTGGACGCATCCTGCGCAGGCCTCCATCAAGCCCACGTGGAGCGACCACTACCGGGATCCCGCCTAGCTTCACCGTGGGTGTCCAAATTACTGAGCCTCCACACCACGACAAGGTGGAGATCCCACAGGGGAGATGTCATCATCCTCCTAGCATTATGCCAGTTGCAGCCTGGAGTCCGATTACTACTTCAGGTTTGACTGAAAATGAGGTTTTTCATAGAGCGACATATTACCACAGAGCGACATATTTTCACGACGTTTATACTAATGTCAATTTATTCCGACTAACGTATTCCACATAAACGGTCATATTCGTCAAATATTTCATGACAGACCGTAATTCAAGGTAGTAGAGCCTTGCTGATTTGCATGCAGCATGAATGGGCCGGCTCGACCGGGGAAATACTACCCTCTCACAGAAAATCGACGTAAAGTAACAGTACCTAAACTGTTGCGTTTCGTTCGGTGAGTGAGAGTGCTGGAGGCCCTATCCCCTATCCCTTCTCCCTGATCCCACTCCTCATCCTATCCCTTTTCCCAACCCTCAGGGGTGGCAACGCACTTGTGACTCTTGTGGTGTTGCTTGTGTCTATGGGCGGCGGTAAATGCTTACCATCAGGCAATCCGTCTGCTCGTTTGCAGCCTATTACCATTAAAAAAGGCTAAACGTGCTCTCCGAGGCACGGGGGTGAGATACCTAATTAACCATTTAATAGACACTTAACTATGAAAAGTCACAGGGGGTGCGCATCCGAATCCAGGAACTCTGCATAGCAGTCAGTTGGAAGCTATTTAAAAAAATTTGGTGTGAATATCTGATTATTAGTTACCTGTTTGCAATAGTACAGTATCTACCACATATGCTACTATATCCGTGTGTGAATCGGTTTAGGACATTATAATAATTTTCATTACTTCATCGGCCAAAACGGTGTATAATAATTATAATCTAATTAATAGCTAATTTAAACGTGAACAACATGAACCCGTCAGTAAAGATTTGACCTCTATTCCATACTTCACGTTTTCAATCGACCGACAATCGAAAATAACTTATAGTTTACGGAGCCAGTCGAAAATTGAATTGTTTGTAAACTAGTTCACCGCCGACTTTGAATGTTTCATGGCGTATTTTGTTCCTGCTTGGTTGAAGAAATAGTTTTCCTGTCATTTATTTTTTGTTCAGTCGTTTAATATCTACGTCTACGCACTTCACCGCCCATTAGTGATTACTAATTTCAGTTTACTGATTTAGTTTCATAATAATATTAGAGAATAATATTTACCGATACACAACTTGGGCCACTTACCTGGATTTTTTATTGCCGACGTATCGATTGATAACATGCCACACTTTTTTTAGGCTAATATCCGGGTATTCCTATTCTTAATCTGTACTCTTCTAATGTAAAGTAAGAACCAAGACTCTGGACATATTAGCGAGTCCAGTTCAAGTCTGCACAAGAACAGTTCGAGTTCCCATCGACCAACGACTCGAGTGCCATCCATTGGACTGCTAAAGTCGGACTGGGCCTCCAGGACATTATGCTTACATTATTCAGTTGCCACTTTCCCTTAAATAAAGATATACGTACCATGCCCATATGTCCCATTAAACTATATTATACTGCTATTACGGTGTGTTTTAACAAGCCTTTATGCAAAGTTTTTAATTTCTTTAATGTCTCAATGGGGCTTTTTAGATTTTATGTGTGTCGCATGTGGCCGACATGTTTAAATAATGTAACGGCTCAGGTTGCACAGATAAAGAACAACATAATACAAATACCTACTCAACATAATATACCTACTTTGTTTTAAAATCCGTACCATAATATGGTTTATATTGTTGCCTAGAATTCGCCCACGGTTTTGCCCATGTTTGTCTGCTATAGCCCATAGAGTAAGAATTTCCAAAAATCTTGGTGTTCATCTACACTCCCAAAGAACATAAACGCCAAACAGCTTCTTGCACCATGTGGTTTCTGCTGCGCGTTGTCGGTGAGTAACGCAAGAATTTTATTTATTATACCTGCAAATTGTGCGTGTCTTTGGTTGATTCCCACTCGAGACAACACTGTGTACTCGACAAATTGTTATTTTAGGTCTAGTTGTTCTTTGTCTCGCGACATAGCCAAGTGGAGATACCAACAGACTGCGATGCAGAAGGTATCGGGTTTGATTCCACGGCGCGCACCAATGACTTTTCGGAGTTATGTGCGTATTTAATTATTAATTATCGCTTCTCCCGTGCCTCGGAGAGCACGTTAAGCCGTCAGTCCCGGTTGTTATGAAAATCTTTGACAGTAGTTACAGGGCGTCAGTACCTTCTAAATAAACTGACACTAGACTAAACCAGACAGGCAGTCGCTCTGTGGAAAAGCTAATATTCAGCCAAATCCAGTTAGACTAGTAAGCGGACCTCAGATTGAAACTGGGATAACGCTACGAGGATGATGATGTTCTTTGTCTCTAATGATTTAAAAGATTGTAAAGTCCCCCGCACCAGTATTTATTCCTAGTGGGGGAGATTTGAAAATATTATAATTTCAAGACCCAGTTTCCCCACCCGATAAGCGGCGTTTAAATAATTTAGCAGATAGCATCATCTTGCTAGCCATATACCTACAGGTTGCATCCATGACTTTTCGTCTTGGAGCCCGGTGTTCGGTTCCTTGTCTAACCAGGTCGTCATTAACATCGTTATAGCATTTTTCTCCGTTGCATCAAAGGCTTAGCAATTGAAGACAGTCATATGGTCCACTTGCTAGTCTAATCGAGACAACTAAATAACAAAGGCTAATAAAATGAATAATTTTAAAAGTTTTAAATTTAAAACAGATCGCAAAACACAGAGATTTGTGGAAATCCAGGAGAGAGGCCATTGCTCAGCAGTGGAAAATATTGGCTTACAAAAAAACACCTTAAAATAAGTGGTACGCGCCGTGAGTTTGAACACGATATCCTCTGCATGGCAGTCTTTTGGTATCTCCGCATAACTAGGTATCTAGATTTTCTAGATAATCGAAAGATGGTGAAACTAGTATTAATCAATTATCGCATGTACCTATATGAATAATTGTTGACATCAATATTATTTTCTATTTGCTCGATCAAACATGTACCTATCTAGCAAATTAATCACAAATAAGTAAAACTGCAAATTAATCATACTGTGCTTCAGTGGAATACTAGATATCGTAAAGGTATAGTTATCAAAGAAAGTAATTTAGGTTAAATATATTGTAGGCACAGCATTTATTAATTCTTGGTGAAAACTAAGTAAGCTAAGGAAGTAGTGTCGTAGCTACACACAGGCATGAACTCAAGGCGATAATTTCCTTGTTATTTGCCCTCATGCCACCTAGTGCCAAGATGAAACATTAAGTGTTTTCCACCTCCCATACCTACGCGCGGTAGTATCGCTACGTGAAAATGCCACGAGATGGCGCTGTTAAGAAGTATTAAAGTGGTTCACATAGTACCTACACTTTAACGAGTTTTCACTTGGTGTTGATAGATGTCGCAAGTATTAATAAAACGTAATGTATTTTAATTTCGAAGTAAACATGCACAGGCAAGGTGCACAGGTGAATCATTTTCAGCAATTTCCATTTTAAATTCAGTACCTAATAATAATTATTGTTTGTTTATTACCTTTCATATTTTGAAACATAGATCATATTTCTGGAAGGCGTGACTTTTCAATGAACAGTAAGAATACCTAATTTAATCTTTGCCAAGCATGAATAATTTTCAATTTTCGGCAGTCTACGTGTTTGACGCCGATCTGACGGTGACTTATTAATTCAAGGTAAAGAAAGCCTTTAGGCGGTCATGGTAGACGTTTATTTAGCCCATTCATTAATCTTTTGGGCCAAAACATTTTCTATTCAGATTATTTTAGCTCATTTTATTTTGTATTCAATATTAATAAGCTGTTGAGGATTTCAGCTTACACAGCAAAGAAGAAAATTGGCGACTCGGTAGGTCTTTTCTTAGATAGGTAGGTAGGTACCTACCTGCTCGAGTGAGTGAACTGATTTATTTAAAAAGATATTCCTTCTGAAGCTTTTAAAGTCGCGAGTTGATGCTCGGAAAACTTCAAACAAAAAAAATTGTATCAAGGTACATAATGAAAACTGAGTAATAAGAATTGGGTACCAACCTATACCACAAACCTACCTAGAGAAATTCCGTGAAAGTGTTTGCTCATGGCATTGACCTCAATTCCACCTGTTATGAAACACACACAAGCAATACTTACAAAGGAACATAGAGTTTGAAACTCTACACACGCTAACTATCATACGTGCGAATGAAATTCCTATTAATTTCACTTGATGAACGTAATAATATCATTCTGTAAAGTTGTCCTCTCGTCTAATTTGAAACTCGCTTAGAAAACCTAACACCCCCGAGTAATGCTGACACTGCGCACTTTGTACGTTACTCACCCTTCACATTATATTTGCACATTAATGAAAGCTGTGGTAAGCTAGCGAATTACCCTCTCAGTGCCTATCCAAACAATTCTCGGTACAACTACTTTATCACCTTTCTACTCTATCCTTACTATATTTATAAGAAATTGTACCCTTAATTTAACCAACCATAATATGTGCAAATGAAGGGTTTCTTTGTATTGAATGTTCCCTCTGTTAAATTAGTTATGCTTAGTGTCCTGTGTCAGGCTAATGTTTGAAATATCGACATTGCACGCCTCTATTTTAAGCACGTGAAAAGTGGAATGGGCGGTATGGTCTTGGGGTGTCGAGGGAGACGGGGGCCGTCGGCATTCAACAGGCGGCGGTCGATACGGCCGGCGCCACGGCGCAGCGGTACGTTTACCTACCCTACATACTACTAGCTTCGGTTACACCACGCTACATACATATTTTTACGAAATCCTCACATACTAATTATGCCACATTAGTCCTTTATTATCTCCTATTAGAAAAAAATAAATATCAACATATTTTTCTGCCATATCGCTCCCTTTGTTCTGCAATCTTACGGAGAGCTGATTCACAATCTGTTTCGGTTTCCGTTCGAAATAAAACGTATATTTTATTTTATCCGCCACCTGGTAACTGCTGTTATTAGCTCTGCCATGTGTATTAAAAGACTTTAATTACATTCGTACGGATAAATTTGACTGTTGCTAGTTGTTGCCATGGGCGGTAGTAATTACGTTTATGTTTGAGGTGCAGAAATTTCAAAACTCTAGTTACTGTGAAAATATATATTAAATCGTTGGGTGTTGCAATATGAAGATTAAGGTTGTGCACCGTAGCGTAATCTCAGTCGTCTGCTACTAAATTTGAGCGCCAAATCGCGTGGAGTCTCTTCAGAAAGAGGATCTTATCTCGGCTCGGCTGGCGTCTTTGTGAACAGTGACTTCGGCGTCCTAGACTCGTAAATTGCGCTGCTAATATAAATTCTCTTATTTATTGCTTGTGTTGAGCTAGTCCTTTACGTCGTACGTGTAATAACTTCTGCTTTATATACGTGACGAACATACTTACTTACTGATGAAGAGAAACACTTTTTCGTCACAGTACAATAACACTTTCCTAGACAACTTTAATTAGTATTTATGTATTGAGAGGACACACACACACATACACAGAGTACACATAGAGTAAAATATTTTATGGAACGCAGAGATGAAGTATATACAATTTTTAATAAGTACATTACATTTTGCTCACAGAAAAAGTGACCTAATTATTTTTAGATATGGTATTAAATACATTCAAATAATTTTCAATTAGGCTTAGTTACCCGAATTGAGCACCCAAACAACATAAAATACAAAATATAGACATTCGTTCTTTTATTACAACAATCAATAAGACATTTTACCCTTCTCGTTTGTTTAAAAACAGGCATTATTTATTTTTAGTATTTTTACCTGGTTCCATATCTTGCCGGCGTAAAAGAAATGGAAAATGTTTGATTGTTGTTGTCTTGGTTCTGTTTTGACAAAAAAATAGGTATTTCCTTTGAGTAAAATTTGATATCTTCAAATTTAATAAACATTCTCTCGATGTGTCTGTAAAAATCCACCCTGTATTAAACTCGTGTGAGTTGGTAGCGATGTTCTTTAAAAGCATTCACTATAAACATGAGCGCCGTTCGACTGTAATTAGAGAATGAGATCTCGGATTTATGTGTTTCGAGGAAGATTGCAGAATGAATGTGTTGATCAGAATGTGTTTTACGATTATTGAGAGCACTCGGTTAATACAGGAATAGTCCGTGAGACATATGGTGGCGACTGAGCTAACAGTAACTGTGTCGTAAACTTGGGAATGTACTTGCGTGTACTACATATCTTTGAGATGGTACGGATTTCAGCCAGATGTTTCCGTTATAAAAGGGCCCGATCGATACTTTGGTGTTACAAATCTACTTATACTATGTAAATTTATTTCAGTGTAAAAGCGATTCATACAAATGACAAAATATTTTGGACAGTTATTCACAACTTTTTAATATTGTGGGTTTAAACGTGTTGGAAAAAACCTACAATATTTCATGGTGCTCTACAATGAAATATTGTAGGTTTTTCCAACACATATTTGTAAAAAGTATATAAAAATGGCTAGAATAAAATATTTTCATAATAAACAGCACGGCAGGCATACCTACGCGCATCTAAAGATTTGTTATTAGATGAACAAAAATTTATAAGATGATGAATGTGTGCGGTTTAAAAGAAAAGATATACGTAAAATATTATTTACTTACTATTTTAATTATATAAATGCATACTCTGGTAGAAACTGCAAATATCCGTTGAAACTACTTTCCAAAGCAGGCTTGAAATGAGGTTGTATCCCGCTTGGGGGGAGAAACAAAGTCTGTTTGACCATTTATCCCTGCGAAAGCAATTTGGATATTCAAATATTGTTCCACAAACTTTCGTCATAACAAATCAGTCAGATTAGACACACAGTCAATAATAGCTTTGCGTCTCAATTTGAAGCCATAATTACAATTCAGAAGGTAGCACTAAACTACCAACTTTGTAATATTAAGGTAGTGACACTACCTCCATATTTATAGCATTGGCGTCAAGGGTGAAATAATCGAATGATGGCTCAATGCGGTTCTCATCTATTCATGAGTGCACCCCACCTTTTAACCTAATTGTTGGAAAGTTGGAAACAATCGGTCACTGTACTGCGCCCATAGTCTGCAATGGCGTTCCCAGTAAAAGTTTAAATATTACAGTAGCAGAATTGTTCACGTAGAATACAAGTTAATGCTTATGTGTAAAAGAGAAACGAAATTGAGGAATAAATATAAAGCTAAATGTCAAGTCACGCGTAATTCTAATAAACATACAGAACAAAAGACATTAGGCCCAAATTTGTCGAAAACATTTTCCCAAAAGAGCGTATAATGAGAAGGTTTCACGGAACAGCCGAGAACCTCCACAAAGCTGCGGCATGGCGAGGGCACTTGATAGTGGTCTCTCTAAGGTTTTATTGTCGTATCGTGACACGTGGCGACTCCATAGCCGTTTATAGCCGCAGTTTGAGTGTACAACTTGAATTATTCTTTTTGGAAGTGGTCCAGAGGACACGTAGTTAGTCGTGTTTTACGTTGGCTTTTATTTCTCGAATCCTGTTTATGTAAAAATAAACTCGATCGAACAGTAGGGACACGAATTTATTGGTTATTTCACAAGAATGTATATTGCCTTTGACAAGCTTCGAGTGCTACTGCAGAAAAAAACTCCTCTTTTTAAAACTTACGTTTTGAGGCATGAAATTAATTTTCAAGTAAATATTTACTGAGGCAGACGCGCTGCTACAGTTTAAATAAGGGCAAGCTCAATAATGACTAGATATTTACGGATTCACTACAAAGAAGAACAAATATTTTAATTTTTTTTTGGCTGGGTTTTGGAAATTGGTGTGGACAATAAAAACGTTTGTTTATGTTGTGGTACATTTTTTTGTCGCACGAATAGAAATGAGTAACAATAATGGAAAATTGGGCCAGTGATAAATAAAACTGCAAGTGATCAATTCCATTAGGTAATATTGTTGGAAAATATCAAACAAATGAAATAATTAGTTTATTAATTTACATTAATTATTTACATAAGATTAGATGAATGTCTGAACAAACTCTGTACCTATATAAAATGTAGCACTGTATGAAGTTTGCTCATTGTCATAGTCCAAAGCATTTTTGAGAAAATTATCAAGGACTCCCAGTCTCGTGGGTTTCCTCGCGATGCTTTTCTCCGCCGTCTGAAAATTGAAAAACAACGATTTAAAACGGACTTTACTTCGAAAAGTTGTACGTTGAACGTGCCGTGGGTTCAAAAGTTTGAATGAAGAGTACCTCTGCGTTGCAGTTGGTCTTACCTAACCTACTACTTAGTACCTACCTAGTGTTGCCTAAATATATTCAAAATTAATATTTTTCACTATAATGATTTATGCACATAGTAATTATTACATCTTTGGAGCGGACAAAATATTTTTGTTGCAAAGCCACTTTTATGATTATTAAAGGCAAAACTTCCTATGAGTTGAAAGCCCTATTTATTAGATCAAATAATGTGGAAGTAGGTAGCCTTTAACCGTTAGAGTGTATGCTACCAGTATATATGGCTAGAATAATTAATAACTAGACAAAACTCCTTTGGTATTTATACGGTCAGTGAATTTAATTGGCTGCTAAAAAGCTGCAAAATGGTGGTTTAATTATGTTATCTTGTGAAAAACAAGCTAATAAACCAATAAGCCCAATCTGTACATTTATCAGTCACCAACGAAGGAGTTATATTTATTTAAAATCGAATATAACTATTTATTCTTTGCTGTAGCACATTGTATAGAATTAATCTAATATATCTTGAAGAAATGTAATGGCTGTCTCAGACCTGCGTAAACCAATAAACGAATACCGTTTTGTGGTAGAATATTAAAATAGCCGTATAAAAATAACACGAAAAGGGCAAATAGATAGGAAAGGTTGAGCCATAACGGTACTGGTATTAATCCCAGGAGGAGTATATCTTTGACATCTGCGCACAAACTTGTTATTTTAAGAAACATAGTCATCCTCTTTTCGTAATCTTACGGTATTATTCATGATCCTATGTTGGTAATATTATGACCTATGAATTATCTTTTGGTATTTGAAGGTGACACTGGCTGGTTTTAAGATAGAGTTTAAAAACAGGGTGGTTATAAATTGTAGGCCACTTTAGCATGACGAAACACTACCCGTTATAGATCAGTGAATATTGTATTGTCTTGGGGTATATCAAAAGAGAAAATCGCAAGTCCTCCTATTTTCTAAAACGTTTAAATTAAACTGGTAAATAAGTAGAGTAAATACAGTTTTGTGGTTCGTAGAACTCGCTCTAAAGTTGGTGTTTATCTGATCGAGCGATTGACATAAACAAGAGCATTATACGTAGATTACACAAATTGTTATTTCTTTTCTGTATGGAAAATCTCATCACGGGTTTAATTGGGAAATTTTGAAATTGTTTTGAGGCTTTTCTTCATAGGAATAATGGTGATGAACTAAAATGTGACTCGGCAAAAAAGCATAGAAAACAATATTTTTCTAATTAAATCACAAAGCAACACATTAAAAAATACGGTAACATTATTTCATATTTTTGAAAATGATGAAATTGGATTTATTTCATTTCTTATTTCTAAACTCTTACAGAATTTTAAAATGTGACCTACCACTTACGATACCCAAGGCTCGTTGATTAGGCGGTGGTGGTAGAGCAGAATGCGCTAAGTGGTTACTTCACAGTTTGCTACATATGTAAGAGACACCTCGTTGCGAATACAACGAGGTGTGTTGGTGTTTTATGTAACAAAACATTGTATGATGACTAAAGGCGCTATTCGTTACGTTTAAAGGGACCTTAATTTAAAATTTTGCTATTTACAAAAAATATTAGTGTCACCACCCCATATCTTCCCGTGGGTGTCGTAAGAGGCGACTAAGGGATAAAACGATGCAAATACTATCTTTGCAAAGAGACGGAAAACTCGACATCAAACCCTATACGACTGCCTCGTTGGTCTCACGCCATGAATGTGCGTGTGGGATCGGGAGGTCCCGGGTTCGATTCCTGGGTCGGGCAGTGTTATTGGGTTTTTCTGTCACGAAATTCTCAGTAGCAGCACTGAGTCTGGAAATGTGCCCGGTACGGCAATACGTCGCCCCTTATTACGTGGGACTAAAGTATATCTGCCGAAAAGTGGGTGTAGAAATACACCTCAGCCTACCTCTTCGGGGTTACAGGCGTGAGACTATGTATGTATGTATGTATTACCTACTAATGTTGAAGACTTCTACAACCGTGTGGTAACTATTACTCGGACACATCACTTAGGTACAGTGACGGGTTACATGGAGCGCCGAGTATGTTATCACGTGATATTTCTGGCGTTCTGCACAGTTTATGGCTTTACTAGCTGTGCCCGCATTTTCGTAGCTAGCTTCAATCTTTCAGATAAATTCTACCTCCTTATTTTATTCCCTTAGGTGTAAAATATTAAAAATCCTCCCGTATTTCATAGCTACGTCATAAAAGGAAAACGCTGCTGGCCAAATTTCAGGCCTTTCGCTTCAATAATTTTAGTTCTGCAATGTTGTCCATGGCAAGTTAGGTATACCTACATCCGTATTTATGATAATAATGATTATTTAAATATAGAAATTTGATTAATTCGGTATTTGCCTCAATGATATAAAAGTTAGTTTTCAATATTTGAAAGTAGTGGCTCTATCTTGATGGTGTGCATACAAAATTGACGTCTGACGTAGTCCCAGTGTAAGTCCGACTTAATTAAGCTACGTCCATACATTTGAGAACCTATAAACCGCTGCAACGATGTTGTTTAATGTAATAGATATAAAGCTTAAATTCATTTACTATGATACAACTAAGCCAAGTGTTCGCTTAATTCTTCTCTCGTCTGAGATATTTAATAATAAATATTAGTTTGATCCAACTTACTAAATCTTCAGTCATGTTTCATATTATAGTTAGTTAGTTTGAGTGTAATTCGTCGTGGCATAGCTGTGTCTACGAAGGGTTATGTATATTTAATTGTAATGTAGGTATAAAGTTTAGATACCTAAGCCGATACTAACCCACCATTTAATTAAGCTGTAGAATCATGTCTGAGTATAAATATTGTGTATTTTAGTATCCTATTCCATAACGTAAAGTACATGCCTATCATTTTGTTAATCAACTTCAAAATAGTGATGATACTAAACAATGAAAACTACATTTCAATATTAATCATACAAGGTAATTTATATTCTGTCACATTAAGTTGGTTTGACAGTTACTCACATTTTACTTTGCGTACTATTCTTGCCTAGTGACAGCCAATTCGTTCTATTACATCTATTTCAGCGTTAATTTGTAAGCAAATAAATTATGTAAATTATATTTCTGTGACCAATTGCGCTGACAGACTCTTCAATATTGGTCTATTAGCTCAAGACAGTCCGGAACATCGGAGGAGATGAGTACACGAACTAAGCTTCAAAATACAAACATTTGATTTGAACAGTACCTACCTGCCTCTCAATACGGTTGCTTTAGTTCCCAATAATATCTCAGAATTGGAAATCATCTGTAAACTACTTATTTATAGTGATATTTAAAGGTCACGTGGAACTTTACGTTAAATATGACCGCACGAATGGTGTAGTAGTTTAAGAAGTCACATTGACATTTAGAATTACGCCAAGTACCGTGGGTTCTATTACCACACAAGTCAATGCTTTGTGTGATCCACAAATTGTTGTTTCAGGTCTGGATGTATTTTGTATGCGTTGAGAATTTTTTTGTAGAGCGCCCTGCGACATAGGACATAATAATATACCAAACCAGGCGTTGTTTATGAAATAAAATGAAACACAAAATGTCATAAGTTGCTGCGCTGAAGACAGCTTCTATAATGTGATACGGTTTCATCCATTCATATTATATTATCTATGGTTTCATCAGTTGATGGAACATGATCCAAATCAGAATCCTAAATTTAGCCTGAGCGTTATCTTGATCTCAATATAATTTTTTTTATTGTTGAATGGTAATCCATTCAGTAATAAAAATGGTATATTGGCTCATTAGACTTGCCATCGCCGTAAGGTTAAATTTTGCTGTTGATCTTATGTCGAATAAAGTCCTCGGAACGAAGGCGGCCAGAATTTTGTTTGATTTTTACGTAAAGTATTTTAATAGCAGTAGATATAGCGTCATGTACAGATAAACGATTATTTCCCCTTTATTCGGCTCTTTATCTATTTACGACTAAGTTACACACGATTATCTTGTGTAAGTTACACATTTCTGTCTTGTGCCAGTAATTTCCACTCAATATTAAAGATGTCTCAAACTCTCAATATGAGTTAATGGAAACATTAAACGAAATAGTCATGATATATCTCAATGCATATTTTATACCTTTCCAAGAAAACTAACTAAGCTGTGCTAAAAAAGTTATCTCATCGTTAGAGAGATAATTTACCAACCTTACTGTAGAATCTAGGTTCTTTATTATTCTCAAGCGTATGAGGGTCGACCTCTAGTCTAGCTAGACATGCCTGATTTCTTAGTATTTTTTCTATGTTTGCAATGAGCTCTTAAAGATATGTCCATCAGTAGACTGCTAAAGATCGTAAGAGGGCATTCGTAATCATCAAGTAACCATTCTTGGTACACTTGGTTTTGTATTATCCACAATACAGAACCATACTGATATGGTAGCGCCATCTACCTTCCTATCTATAACGAATCGCATCAAGACCAATCGTTCCACGTCTAGTGCGAGCGATACCATATTTCCGTCCCGCTCTATCCCACTCCCTGGAAGAGGCACTGCCTTCGCCTGATTCGTCGACGCGATCGTGGACGCGAGTGAGAGTCGAGAACATTCCTCCCGCTGAGAACGCCGTCTCGATACCGTACCGCGCCGCACCGTTGTATGTGATTATATAAACCGCTCGCAAGTGGGAGTGACGGTGAATTGAAGTGTAAACAATCAGCTGCATCACGAAACACCAGGAGGAAAAGAAACGAAGAAGGTTGTATAAGGTAGGTGCCCTCCATCCTTGAAATATCCTATACCCACTCAATCACCCCTTAGCGTATCCATCTCCTCTTCCCGTTATTCCTTTCTAGGCGACCCAGAACTCGCCCTAATACAGTCCATTTTCCTTCTCCAAGTCGCCTAGAACCCTACGGTTTCGGTGTAAAGCCGAACCATTTTTTTGGTCCTTCGAGCCGGATTCATTTACGTTTTATACGTTATACTGCTATACCTAGGCAGTTATAGCACCTAGCTATACTCCTAATATATTCACATAACCGTCACATGGTTATTTCCGCCCCCATTAGTAGGTAAACTTTTATGTAGCTACCTACTTATTAAATTATTATTTCTGCAACTATCATAGTTGTCTTATAAATCTCATATTTCAAGCAACTTTTATTTCCTCAGCTCTAAAGTGTTGCCTAATTAGCCTACTTAGGTAAAATAATAGGTACATTAGATATTCTTATTTTGTTTCGTTCTCATTAGCTTATACTTACGTAAGCATGTCACAACAAAAGAAGTCACGCGTGTCGGAAGACAAAGAGATGACAATCTTAGAAGCGAAACGCAATATTTTATTTGAGCGCATTCAAAATATCTATGAACGATCAAAAACCGCATCTATGTCTGACCGTAATAGCGAAGCATTTCTCAGTTATTGTATAACAGTAGATAGTATTCGAACAGATTTTCATAAGTTGTTAAACGATTATAACGCAAGATTACTTTCTATCAATCCTGATGAAAAACTGAACTATCAGGCGTATACCTCATTCGAAGATCTTTATTGTATTATTAAGCGCAATTGGAGGGTAAATGTTCGGCAGAGCCCGTTGCCCGCAAACCGAGATTACCGCCAATCGAGATTATGTCGTTTGACGGAGATATACGAAATTGGCCGTTATTCTATGCGAGTTTTAAGTCTACAGTGCACGATAATGGTTCTCTGACAGATGCTGACAGGTTGTACTATTTAATAGGTAAACTTTCACCGAAGGCCCAGTCCGTATTTGCAGGTGTCACACCCAGTGCTGAGAATTATCAGGTCATATTTCAGTCACTACTTGACAGATATCAGGACACGCGCGTCCTAGCGTCTACGTACTTTGACCAAGCTTTAAATCTCAAACTGTCCGGCAACGCGTCTGTCTCGAATTTCCAGCTGTTTATTGATAACTTCGTAACCGCGGTTAATTCTCTTAGGAATATAAATTTAGAAGATCTTTCCGACTTTATGTTGCTTCAACTCGCTTTAAAAAAGTTTGACACTGATACAATTCGCGCATTCGAGATGACGGAACGCAATAATAAAATACCTACACTAGATAGTTTTATTTCGTTCATAAAAGATCAGTGTCGAATATTTCATAATACGCAGTCTGGTTCACCTGGCCCGTCTAACACTAACGGCAACAAACAAAGGTTGAATAAATCGCGAAATAGTAATAATAACTCGGTCCCTAATCCACAATCTTACGTAACATGTTCGGAAACTAATAGTAATAATTCACAGAAGTGTCTGTGCAGTAATATAGTGCACGACCATTACTATAAGTGTCCCACCTTTAATGATTTAAATCCAATTGCTCGTTTTAAAAGCGTAAAAGATAACAAAGCTTGCATTAATTGCTTAAGCATAAAACATAAAACGAGTAATTGTTCCAGTAGAACGAGATGTCGCTCGTGTAAACAAAAACATCATACACTGTTACATTTTGATAAAAATAACCGGTTGTCAAGTCAAGCCGCTAACCTTGACACACTCACGCAAGTGCAGAACACGGTAGCTGCGCCTTCCACGCCTCGCAATAATGAGATATCGTTGTGTACGACATCCATTGCGCGGGCGGCACGCACGCGCGGACGGCCTTCGCGCGCTTGTAGTGATCAGAGCAGTGCTAGGCCGCCATGTATGGCGTCTAAGACTGTTCTGTTAGCGACAGCACAAGTTATCATATATGATGTCAATGGGTCGCCGCACATGGTACGTTGTCTGCTAGATAGCGCATCTCAGACCAATTTAATAACGTTAGAATTGTTCAAACGCCTCGGATTATGGAATAACTTTAAAAATACGAACTCAATAATCCGAGGGATAGGCGGATCAGAAAAACATTGCAAAGGTTCCGTAGATATTAAAATACATTCGCGTTTTAATAGGGACATTAATTTTAACATTTCTTCGCTTATCGTGGAACGTATTACGGACATGTTGCCAAACGCTAATGTGGACGTGTCGCTCCTCACACATCTCGAGTCATTACCACTAGCGGATTCGGAGTTTGCGAATCCGGCAGACATTGATGTTTTGATCGGAGCCGCAATATTCCCGCACTTGCTACTTACTAAAGTGGTACGTAGTGAGCAAAATAACTTACCGCCCGCTATTGAGACGGTATTCGGGTATGTGATTATGGGTACCGTACCTACATTACATACTTCTCAATACGTTACGTCTTGCTGTTGTTCTGTTCTTCAAGAAAACAATATTGACTCTCTTCTCAAGCGATTTTGGGAGCTTGAAGAGGTTACCGTACCGCCCTCGATGAGCCGTAAAGATCTCGAGTGTGAAGAGCATTTCCGAGCTACCACTGTTCGTGACGACAGTGGCAGATACGTTGTGGCGTTGCCATTCTGTGGTGACCCTCATTCGTTAGGCGACTCGTACGCTGCTGCGCTCAGACGTTTCCATTGTTTGGAACGTAAACTTGATGCACCACCTAAGTTACGCAGCGCCTATAATGACGTCATTCGTGACTACATAGATAAAGGTTTTTTGAGTGTAGTTGTAAACAACGAGGGCAACTCTCTGCCCTCATATTATATCCCGCATCACGCCGTAGTTCGCGAAGATAAAACCTCTACTAAACTTCGTGTGGTTTTAGACGCTAGTTGTAAGACTACATCGGGTCAGTCGATTAATGACATTTTGCATGCCGGCCCCAATCTACAGGGTGATTTATTTAACATCATAATAAAGTTTCGTCTTTTCCAAATCGCTCTGTTAGCTGATTGCCGCCAAATGTTTCTCAATATCGGCGTTCGCGAATCTGACCGTTGATTTCAACGGGTCTTTTATCGTTTTGACAAGAAAGAACCTTTATCTGTGTATCAGTTCAATCGTGTTTGTTTTGGACTCAAGTCTAGCCCATATCACGCGTTACGAGTTGTTCGCCAGTTGATCGCTGATGAAGGCGATCACTTTCCCGCCGCAGCGGCTGTTGCCACTTCCGCTTTGTACATGGATGACATTGCCTGTAGTGTCATATCCGCTCCGCTAGCAATTTCGCTTTGTGAAGAGCTTATTCAGCTTTTCAAGCGAGGCCAGTTTGATCTTGTCAAATGGACAAGCAACTCTAAGGAGGTTCTCGCACGCATACCAGATTCTCATAAGGCTTCTCCAGACATTGAGTTTGAGAAGTCTGTACCGCATAAGGTTCTCGGTTTACGCTGGGACAAATCCTGCGATAGTTTTCGGTTTGACGTCTCACCACCAGATGATAAGTGCATCAAACGCACTATGCTGTCCACAGTGGCTCGACTATGGGACATAATGGGTTTTGTGGCTCCCACAATTTTGTACGCCAAGCTCTTGATCAAAGAGCTTTGGCTATCAAAGTGTGAGTGGGATGAAACACCCCCTGACCATATTGTCGCCGCTTGGGGCCAGTTTTGTATTGAGCTTACCACGCTCAATCAAGTTACTATTCCGCGTCATCTTGGGTTGGTAGATGGATGTACCATCAACTTGATAGGTTTCGCTGATGCCAGCGAGCGTGCTTACGGCGGAGTCGTATATCTGCAAGTCCGCATTGGTTCTAACTACTCGGTGCAGTTAGTTTGTGCCAAGTCTAAGGTCTCGCCTGTTAAAACCGTTTCAGTTGCGAGACTGGAGTTGTGCGCGGCCCTTCTGCTGTCTCAGTTGCTCCGCAAGGTTCAAGACACAGATTTGCCCCACTACCCCATTAATAAATTATACGCATTTTCCGACTCCAAAGTAGTGCTCGCTTGGATTCATTCTTCTCCTCATCGCTGGCAGACTTTTGTCGCCAACCGCGTTAGCAAATTGATTGAACTTGTTCCCGCTACTTGTTTCAATCACGTCGCGGGTTATCGTACTCGTCTTCAGGAAGAACTTTCCATAGATCATATTGACTGGAAGTTTATTCCACCAGCATCACCACATTTCGGTGGATGTTGGGCAAGCATGGTCAAAGTAATTAAAACGCATCTCTTCAAGGTTATAGGTCAACAGATCCTCTCTTACGAAGAGCTTTTAACTGTCCTTTCACAAGTCGAGGCACTGATCAACTCGCGTCCGCTCACGGCATTGAGTAGTGACCCTGCAGAACCATCCGCGTTAAGCCCTGCACATTTTCTGAACACAGTGCCATTATCGTCATTTCCGGCTCCTGAAGCAAACTCTTCAAGCTTGCTCCAGAGACATACTCTGCTGGATAAACTCGTGCAGTCGTTCTGGCGGCGCTGGCGTGCGGAATATCTACACCAGCTTCAGGCTAGATCCAAGTGGAATAGTCCTGCATCCCCTATACAGGAGGGTACGTTGGTCGTCATAATACATGATAATGCTCCGCCGCTTTCATGGCCGTTAGCCATCGTAGAGAAATTGCATACTTCCAAGGACGGTAAAACTCGCGTTGTTACCGTGAAAACCGCCAAGGGGAATTACGTGCGCCCTGTTGTACGTCTCTGTCCGCTTCCAACTCAGTGAGATCTAGCCTGAAGTTGGACTTACCTCTTAGTTTAAGTATTTAGTTAGTAGTTTTCGCTATTATTGCGTTTGTAGCTTTCGCTAAAGTTAATTTAGATTAATTTTATTGTCATATCGCTGTCTTAGCCTATTGATGGGTTATGCGGTAGTACACCCAACATAGCTAAGTTCAATTCTATTTTTTAAAGGCAACCCTTTAGGGCCGGGGGGATATGGTAGCGCCATCTACCTTCCTATCTATAACGAATCGCATCAAGATCAATCGTTCCACGTCTAGTGCGAGCGATACCATATTTCCGTCCCGCTCTATCCCACTCCCTGGAAGAGGCACTGCCTTCGCCTGATTCGTCGACGCGATCGTGGACGCGAGTGAGAGTCGAGAACATTCCTCCCGCTGAGAACGCCGTCTCGATACCGTACCGCGCCGCACCGTTGTATGTGATTATATAAACTGCTCGCAAGTGGGAGTGACGGTGAATTGAAGTGTAAACAATCAGCTGCATCACGAAACACCAGGAGGAAAAGAAACGAAGAAGGTTGTATAAGGTAGGTGCCCTCCATCCTTGAAATATCCTATACCCACTCAATCACCCCTTGGCGTATCCATCTCCTCTTCCCGTTATTCCTTTCTAGGCGACCCAGAACTCGCCCTAATACAGTCCATTTTCCTTCTCCAAGTCGCACTATGGTTCGTCTAGAACAAGCTAGCTAGACAAAATTATTTTATTTGATTTTTATGTCTAGATGCGGTTAATAAGCAAAGATATAAGGTTTTTGGTACTTTTTTCAAGGCAGTTTGTCATTTGAGCTGGTATCATGAAAAAAAAAACATTTATCGGGCATATGTGTATAATATATTTTTTTAACATTTTATAAAGTGATTTATCCCTCGACGTCGCTATAAAATCTAATAACAGATGCATAAAATATCTAAGAACTAAATCTATTACTCATTATCATCACTATCATCAGATGAATCATCCATTGAATAGTCATGATCGTGAGGGGCAGAACTATGAAAAGTAGAAATCATATTAACATTTTGTTCCTTACAGCTAGGTGGGACAATTAAATCTAATACTTCAGTTGGAAGCGTACCTATTTTCTTCCGAGGAACTTCTCGTAAACCGTTTATTACAGGGTCAGATGTTATCAATAACATATTAAGTAAATCTCTATTCGTAGCCTCCCGTGATCGCTTTCGTGTGTTGTGCTCACGAAATCTTCTGCAGTCCTTATTCCGAGCTTCCTGTGCTTCCTCGGAAAGCTGGCCTATAGGTAGAAGGGACGATCTAATTACTTCGCCACTGTGCAAAAGTATTTTGTGGACAGTAGCGGGCATGTAATACCATGAATAGAGATTTACATAAAGTTGTCTAGTTTCTTGAGCTAAGTTAACGAATTTTTCAATATTTATATCATATCCCGATGATAAAGTGCGAAGTAGTATGCCAAATTTTTGTATTAGTGAAACATCTAACCCTGTAATATCGGCACTAGCCTCGGGATTTCCAAAAAATCTTCGCGCGGTGTTCCCGTCATTAGTGTTACCGAACCCTGGTTTTGGTTTGTCTACAATCAAGCCCATTTCGCTTTTAAATCGTTTTTTAATGTCATCTGAACGTTGTTTCACACTAGCTTTGTCTTCGGCTGTTCTTAACTGCCATTTTTTTATATTTAGTCGATAGCTAATGTGAAGCAAGCATTCAAAGCACCTTATCCAAGCGTGCAACGTAGACAAACCAAAACCAAGATTATCTTTGTCCGCAGCAAACTCTTTTGACAGATCATTCATCATTGTTGGAGTTGCCCCACAAATAAAACATTTTTGTGAGGAAGAAGTTTCGGTCAGAGCATTGCAAACTTTTCCGTCAATCATTGTTAAAAGCATAACATGTGTGACAGATACTTCGGTCTCCATCACCTTGCAGGTTGTCGGCAATAAAGCGTTTATCTCTTCTAAAACCTTATTGGTTTCCGAAATCGTAAAATCTTTCGTTTCCTTAGAAAAGATAAACTTTATTGGCCGACAATACATTGTAGAACAGGGCCGAGGATTCTGCCACACAATATTACCACTTTCATCTTTCAATTGAAGAGGAACGAAAGAAAATACAAATAAAAACTCGTCACTATCGTCACAATTAGTGAATTTTTGTTTGTACATACTATGACCGGAACTTCCATCACAACCCCATTTACTGATTAATGTGAATGACGTGCAAGGTAACAGACTATGAACAACTTCTTGTTGTGCTGAAACTAAACGTTCGGCAGTCTTATCAAGAATTGCCTGAACTTTGATTTCAGCATGCGTTTCATTGACTGTAATTTGTTCACCTGACGGGTAGCAGGCTATTTTAGCCTTTCTAACACTGTACATTGACGGAAACACCTTATGTCCAGCTTTAATACTCCACTTCCGAGTCTGCTTATAGCTATGGCTACTTGATTTACTATCAACGTAGTACGCTAAAGCTTCCTCACTTGTTAAACTCCTGGGGGCACTTTCTTCACTCGTGGTCTTGGTTATTGAAGGATCACTAGTCACATCTTTAATTTGACGTGCTACACTTCTCTGACCCGAGATTCGAGCTGACACTTCAGCGGCGTAAATTAATTCACTAGCACTTCTGGACTGTAATAGATCGTCTACACGTCGTCTCTTCGTTTTGAGACTAGAATGTTCAAAATCTTTAGTAGGTCTTCCGGGTCCCGGTTCTCCAGATGTAGTTGGCAGAGATAAATAAACGGACACATCGAAAGATATGTCAAGACCCTCCAGCCACGTCGAATACTTTTGTAGGAATCGCTCTCGATTTCTTCCACAGCTGCTCCACTTTTCAGCAAATTTCGTTGAATATCTTGAGATTAGTACTTTAATATCTCGCAGAGACTGCTCCGTAACACCATCAAAATTATATCTCAAAGATATAAACCGAAAGAGCTCCTCATTCCGCGTTTCCTTCGGGTGTTTCAGCCATTCTTCGAAAAAATCCATTCTTGAGACGGTAAAAACTGTTGAAAGAAAAAAATAAATAAAAATTAGTTGTGCAAATATATCGCAATGAATTTTTTTACGTATAACTACTAGACACTTATGAGAATCGTATATGATAGGTTCTACGGTGGGGACAAGTGGGGACATGTTATTATTTGACCGATGAATTTGAAAAAATGAGTAAAAAAGTGGGTGAAAATTCAAACATTTCATTTTATAAGACTAAAGAATGAAGTTCCCATGTTGAAAATGAAATAAAATATAACTACTTACCCTTACGTATACAATCCATCACAAAAACACTTTCACAAATTTCTTTTAGTGACATAAACAATGCTATCAAATATGATGTAAAAATGCAAATGAATGCCCTTTAAATAGTCAACATCTTATAAACATACCTTAATGACGCTCTTAATGAGGGTAGTATTGATAATTAATAGGTGTAATCCTCAATGTATAGGGGTAATGAGTTCGTAATAGTAATTAACTTCCAGGAATTTAAGAGTTGTTTTTGTCTAGCTAGCTTGTTCTAGACGAACCATAGTGAGTCGCCTAGAACCCTACGGTTTCGGTGTAAAGCCGAACCACATGCAATTGTAACAATATAGGCATCAAACCTATGTCTAATTCCTCTATAGCTCCTTATTGTATAAATATTATTGTAAAAACCGCTGCGTATAAAATACTTAAAGAATAAGTAGCTATCGGATACAATATAAATTACTACACAAATATTTTTCAATAATTGATTGAAAAATATTTGTGCAGTATTGATTGACAAAAATAGGGGAATGCTTTTCAAATTGTCCCCGACTGGGGTGGAGCGTAAAGTTTACGAGTTCACTGGGTATGCAATCGGGGCGACACGACGCTGGCCGTGCCACGTCGCTTCATCAACCCGGCTTCACAATGCCAACATCCTTTTAAAACCGTCAATGAACTAGCAACCTTCTTTTTACGGAACATTGTATAAATGTGTCCCAATCCAGGGAGGTCTCGGGTTCGATCCCCGGGTAGGGCAAAGTGGTATTGGGTATTTCCGTTAGGAAATTCTCAGTAGCAGCACGAGGTCCTGTAATGTGCCCGGTATGGCAATAGGCTCGCCCCCTCGCCCCCTATTACGTCGGACCTAAAAATTCATGGCGAAATGTGGGTGTAATATTACACCTCTACCTACCCCTTCGGGGATACAGGCGTGATACTATAGATAAATAAATTGTATGAATGTTTTCTCACGTTGTATCTGAAACAACATGTTTAAAAAAATGCAAATTTCAATGAAAGAGATATGTTATCTAAATGGGTGAATTTGAATTGTTAGCACTGTATTTTGATTCTTAATATTTATTTACTAATATTTGTATTAAGTTATATAATAGCCTTAGTCGAGCCCCAAATTAAATAAATATTAAATAAACGTTACTCCAGCAGGAACTCGAATAACTTCGCAGCCGAAGATAGAAGAACTACAAAATAAGTTGCAACATTTACCTCGTCTAGACAACTAATTATATAGCCAAAATTTATTTGAATATTCCCATTAAAAAAAAATGTCTGGCTGCGGTAACGTTACCCCAGCAGGATTTTTGGGAAATAACTAAAAAACTACAAGTGCAACAAATTTAAAAATGTACGCAACAATTACAGAAGCTGAACAACTAATTATCTATAACATTTAAAATTTAAATAACCATTTTCGACATTTTCTGGCTAGGGTAACGCACACATGGTTTTAATAGTCCCCTTTGTTCTCGACCAACCAAATATTGAATATTTGGAGTTTCCCACAATTTGAGTAAAAAATTCAGCATTCGATGCAATATTAAGCGGGTGGATCGCATGTTGATTTCATTTGATGTATAGTCACCGCCTACGATGTTGATAGTACCTACCTATATTAAAATGTTGAAATACATATAGTAATATGTTAACTTGGAAACAATTTGACGAAATATAATTTGCTTCCATGTAATTAACAGTATATGTTCTATTTCAAGAGAGATAACAAGTTAGTACTTATGAATAACAAGCGCTGAATCAATTTTATTGCTCAGTCCATTTTATTTTCTCGTATATAATTTGTTTGATCCCTATTTTTTTATTGAAAGATAATTACAATGCGGGGATTTAAGTAATTAGAAAGCTCTCGAAAACAATTAATTCGGTGTAAGTAAATAGATTTGTGAAATACAAAAAGACCTGACATTGGATCCGAGTCGTAATTAATTTGTTTTTAACGAAACTTTACATTAGTAGGACCTCAGTATTTTGTATTCAGCGATGGCTAATAGACTGGGACGGGTCACGAGCTTTGCAGTACATGTTACTGTATTTATATTAATAGGTAGAGTAACTGGAGCTAAACAAAATGTTGATGACTGCATATGCCGGATTTTTTATCACCCGTAATGCTAAAATTGACAGTAGTTTCATCTTTAAAAATAACAGCAGTTTTAAGAGTAACATAAAGGTAAATAGTTGATTGACAGGTTCACAAATTCTGCTTTGAATGGAATAGAAAATGTTTTATAAACTTTTTTAAAACGAGGTCTAGGAATACATTCCTAGGTACATGTATATAATACCATACATTTTTTAATGGCTTTATATTGTTATTATAACTGCTAAACTTTCGTCTATTTTTTAATTACGTGATGCCATAATTTTAGCGAGATCTATAATTTGAACAATATGATATTTTAAGTAAAACAGAAAAGCTGTTAAAATTACATATAATGTTATTTTAACAACTTTTCTGTTTTACTTAAAATATCATATTGTTCAAACATCGTAACTTTAAAAGTGTCCAGTCAAAAATTATAAGTAGATTTAGCGATTTCTTTGGCTCCTTAATATGAAAAGCAGTAATTAGCACCCGTTATTTCAAGTAAAAATATAAACACCGACTTCGCTCGTTATTTTCTTTATGAACCTGCCTACCCTATGAAGTTTTAAAAATTGCTATAATGGTTTGAATTTAAGTAATTGATTTTATGAGTTGGTTTGACAGCAATATTGCTTTAACACTAGAAGCGCGGAACATCCTGACACCCCTAGAAGCTCGGATGGGTCAATTTTGTCCATTTTATTTTCGGTACAGTAATTTAAAGTTATTTATACAAATAAAACTTTTAATTAAGATACAAATGATTTTATTACGTACTACACATATTTTTAATGTTTTTTGGCTTAAATAAAATAGAAATCACAATCACAAATGATCAGAGTTACAGTGGTCATCACTTTGTATCCGTGTGATGAGTGAGATTAGAGTTTGGACTCGCAAATAAGCAATTGGAATACCCATTCGATGCGCACTTCCTGCAAACTGTTATTTTACAAGCTTGGCATTTGACAGGAGACTTGTTACCGTCTCAAAGAGACTTTACCTGCCAACGAGTATGTTTCTCTTAACATCCAGGTTTTTCATTTTCATTTGGTATATTGATATGAGCATTAGACTTTTTCTTGCAATTTGCATATGGCTTAGCTAGTTCTTCTCCTAACTGTTAGATAAAAGCCCGATTGCTGATTATTAGGTCACAATACAATATCTCATATTATAAAAGTGTGAAGTGGCGAACGGCTAGATAGGCTACACGGAGGCTTTGACAAAGTACTTACGAGCCATTTCATCCACAACATCTACCCCATACTTCGAACTATTGTAAAATGATAGTTCACCAGGCTTTCCTTGTATGTACCAGTTTCTATTGGAATACCTGTGTGCATAGTTTCAAAGATAACATTTTTATTGTGCTTTCCTTGATATACTGTCAAAGTGATATTGTCTTTTAGTACCACTGTACTATACAAATTACTAAACTCTTATTTTGCTTGGTTTTCGCAAGCAGGTATTGCCGACAAGCTTTATTTATTGTACCAACAATACTTGTTCCATTTCATTTTAGATTTTCAGCAAGGATAGACGTGAAAAAGTAACTTACAAGTGATATGTTTTCCTATCTTTAGGCCATATATAAATGGCCATACCCTGCATAATTACTTTTAGGGTGCAATGGCATCCCTCCATTCCTGCACCCACGTTTCGCTTCGCCGCATATATATTAAAGCGCATAAGTACATACGTCGTTGATTGGTCAGTGACCAATCAACGACATTCTTTTATTAATTTAGAAGAAATATAAAGTCAAACTCTGATATCCATGACTGGGTCAAAATTGGCACAGTCGCGCTTAGAGGTAAAATTGGGATAATAAATATTTATTTTGCATTTACGTGCTTAAGGTCTCGCATAAATAATATTCATCATATTTCATGAAAAGTCAAAAAAAGTTACGACTATACGAAAAATACAATATTGGTTAGAGCAGAAAGAAAATCTAAATGGGTCAAATTTGGAACGCCCGCACTTCTAGTGTTAACTAGATATTTTATTGTACAATGATTTTATAAAATATAAGCATCTTCTGTTCACCCCAATTTATTTCTTTGGAAAAATTGACAGTATTATCTATAATATCTTTCAATTTATAAAATATTCGCGTAGACCTACGACAGTAAAAATAAATATTTTATGGAGCTTAGAAAAATATATTTTATTCAATTCAATTCTATAACTCTTAGAAACTAGCTACTTTTTGTTTGAAGAGTTTAAAGAACGAAATAAACAAAGGACACAACAAGACAATGTATTGAATAAAATTCATAAATAAGTTTCAATATCGAACGAATTTGGACAATCGTGAGCCAACGGAACAATTTACGTTAGGAATGTTGTCTTAAATAATTAACAATTTAATATTTCTAGCATAGAATCAAAATTTAATTATCCTGGTTTTGTTAAGCAAACAGAGACAGTGCGACAGCTCTGGATTAGTATGAAATTTTAAAGAAAATTACAAAGGGTAAGATAATACCTGTATCAAAGCCACAACAATAGGGCAGTTGGCTTAGATAACAGAATTACTTTGCTTACAGTGAAACAGAGTGGAGTTCGCATGGTTTGAAAGCAAACGTAACGTGGCAGACGGGCGGCATTTAGCAGATGGCGGCTAGGAATCGATCGATACCTTTCCCATGAATAATTAAGATGGATGTACAGCTTTCTAGGCTTTCGTAGTAAGAACATTACCACCGTTTGACAGGTAAACTTGACATGTCATGCAGCGCGTAACAGATTTGTTATTTGATTACGCGAAATTACTGTACACATATTGTGTGGTTAAATGTATGCTCGAGAGAATGATCCATTACTTGAGTGACAAACGTAGTACAGTACGGCCGTTTATCGACGGCGAGTCTGAAGCTAGCCTTTGCGAATTACCTCGCATGCATATTCGTGTACAAAACTGTTATTGCCAGACTTTATATAATTTATATACAAGTCGTATTATTTTACGATGAATGAACCTCACCTGGCAATAGTGAAAGATATTTTAACCGGAACATACACAATTTTCACTTTTACGTTGGTGGCTCTTTAAGAAACATGATAAAGATAGTATGACTCGTTACAGACCTATAGCATTAATTCCAGTCATATCAAAAATATTTTAAACGGTTATCCATAAGCCTATTGAACAACTGGAAACAAAAGAAACATACCTGAATGCTGCAGTATTTTTATTTTTGAAAATTGCGTTGACAAACATAGATCGAACGGATTTTCTTTAGGTAGACACATCTTTTAAGCCGCAATTAATAATGCGCCCGTGTTGTATTCCAAATAAGTAGGTATTTGGAACATGGCACGCATGGTATGCACCTATGAGTAAGTATCCATGGGACCTCTATAGATCATTATTTAAAGATATGTGTACAAATAATATAATTATTTGTATTATTGTTATTTATGATAAAAGTTTTATGACTAAAGTTGTAGAGAATTTAATTTGCCACAAAAATCTCGTCCACATATTCTTTGTGCAGCCAATAGTTTACTAGGTAATCAAGAAATACTATCTGCATCTGCACTCTTTCCAAGATTACGGCCGAGGGACAAGAGGTACGTCCCCATAAATTTGAATCAAGCTTTACAATAGAATACCCGCACATCTATAAAATAAAATTGCGTCGTCTGATAAATGCAACCCCAAATGTAACTTTTCAATGGACTATAAATACTTTTGTCATCGCCTGTACTCAAGACAGAGATAGTAAAACGAATACTAAGGTATGACAGAGACACATTATATTGCACCGAAAACTTCAAAAGTAAAAAAGAGATGTCCAATGTACGTGTTTGCAGTCAATTTAATCGATTTTTATTGATATCGATTAAAACTAATTAGAAAAAATATACGTGTATTCAATTACATAATTATAAGAAAAATTGAAAATGTGTTCCAACTCTTTTCATTTATGTCATCGTTAATATATAATTGATTAAGTAAATCTGGTCTTTAAACCAAGAAAATAAATTTTATTAGATTTGTTTTTTACTAAAAAACAAAATCTCACTATATTGCTTGGTTTAATAAATCTATTTCATTTTATATCTTATAGTACTTTTATTATTATAACAAAAATAAATGAATTCAAAATCAATTATAAAACTAATCGATTTAAATTTTTGATTGATTGAACTATTAATTTGTATTTACATAACGTGCATCACTGGCCTAGACTACCGCCCCGCGCACCCCGCTTCTTGCCACCGCGTTGTTCCTAAAAAGGATTACTGCGCCGCCTTCTGCGCGAACTTCAGACTCGCCATCGATAAACGGCCGTACTGTACTTCGATATGTGACTATATTGAAATAGCATGTCTGCCAGACAAACAATTTGAAGTGTAACTATAGTCACTTTACGAGCTAGTGTCTGTAAAAAGCCACCCTGTATTACTTTGTCTTAGCAAATAGCGATGTTCTGTAAAAGCATTCACTATAAACACGAGCCGGCGGCGCGCGTTCGACTGTGGTAATTAGAGAATGAGATCTCGGATTAATGTGCTTTTAGGAAGATTGTAGGATGAATGTGTTGATCAGTGTGTTTTACGATTATTGAAAGCAATCGGTTAATACAGGATTAGTCCGTGAGACATATGGTGGCGACTGAGCTAACAGTTCCGGTGTCGTAACTTGGGAGTGTACTTGTGTGTAACTACGTCTCTTTGAGATGGTACGGATCTCAGCCAGATGTTTCCGCTATCTTTTATAGGAACGATCGATACTTTGGTATTACAAAACTACTCATACTTTGTAAATATATATCAGTGTAAAGGCGCTTCAAACTAATTTCAAAATCATGTTGGGTAGACCAACAACATTTAACTGTCGAGCATATTTGTTAAATGAAATATAATAACGGTTTTAATAGAATATTTAAATAATAAACAGTACGGCATAGGTATTATGCACATTTGAAGTTTTGTTATTAGATGAACAAAAATTTATAAGATGAATGTGTATGGTTTAAAAGAAATTTTATATTCTAATAAATATTCTTGAAATATTATTTATCTACTACTTTCAATCAATCAATTATATAAAGGAATACTCTGTTAGAAGCTGCAAATATCCTGAATTGAAACTACTTTCAAAAGCAGGCTTAAAATGAGGCTGTATCCCGCTTGGAAACAAAGTCTGTTTGACCATTTCTCTCTGCGAAAGGAATTTAGATATTCAAATATTGTTCCTCAAACTTTCGTCATAACAAATCAGTCAGATTAGACACACTACCGCCATATTTATAGCATTGGCGTGAAGGGTGAAATAATCGAATGATGGCTCAATGCGGTTCTCATCTATTCATGAGTGTACCCCAGCTTTTAACGTATTTTTTTTAATTTTTGGAAAGTTGGAAACAATCTGTCACTGTTCTGCGCCCATAGCCTGCAATGGCGTTATCCGTAAAAGTTTAAATATTACAGTAGCAGAATTGTACACATAGAATACAAGTTAATGCTTATATGTAAAAGACAAACGAAATTGAGTTATAAATATAAAGCTAAATGTCAAGTCACGCATCATTCTAATAAACATACAGAACAAAAGACATTAGGCCCAAATTTGTCCAAAACATTTTCCCAAAAGAACGTATAATGAGAAGGTTTCACGGAACGGCCGAGAACCTCCACAAAGCTGCGGCAAGGCGAGGGCACTTGATAGTGGCCTCTCTAAGGTTTTATTGTCGTTTCGTGACACGTGGCGACTCCATTGCCGCTTATAGCCACAGTTTGAGTGTACAACTTGAATTATTCTTTTTGGAAGTGATCCAGGAGACACGTAGTTAGTCGTGTTTTGCCTTGGCTTTTATTTCTCGAATCCTGTTTATTTAAAAATAAACTCGATCGAACAGTAGGGACACGAATTTATAAGTTGTTTCACAGGAATGTACACTGCCTTTGACAAGCTTAGAGTACTGCAGTACTGCAGAAAAAAACTTCTCTTTTTAAAACTTACTTTTTGGGGCATGAAATTAATTTTCAAGTAAATATTTACTGAGGCAGACGCGCTGGTACAGTTAAATAAAGGTAACCGCAATAATGACTAGATGTTTACGGATTCACTACAAAGAAAAACTCATATTTATAATGAGCACAACCTACAACACATTTTTGGCTGGGTTTTGGAAATTGGTGTGGTCAATAAATACGTTTGTTTATGTCGTGGTAAATTTTTTAGTCTAACAAATAGAAATGAGTACAATAATGATAAAAGAGTGAGAACAATAATGGAAAATGGGGCCAGTGATAAATAAAACTGCAAGTGATCAATTCCATTAAGTAATATTATTGGAACATATTAAACAAATTAAATAATTAGTTTATTAATTTACATGCATTATTTACGAAAGATTAGATGAATGTCTGAACAATCTCTGTTCCTATATAAAATGTAGCACTGTATGAAGTTTACTCACTACGAGAAGATTCAGGTCATAGTCCAAAGTGCGGACTTGCCAGACTTAACAACATTTTTGAGAAAATTATCAAGGACTCCCAGTCTCATGGGTTTCCTCGCGATGCTTTTCTCCGCCGTCTGAAAATTGAAAAACAACAATTTAAAACGTACTTCACTTCGAAAAGTTGTACGTTGAACGTGCCGTGGGTTCAAAAGTTTGAATGAAGGGTATCTCTGCGTTGCAGTTTGATGATCTTACCTAATCTACTACTTACCTACCTAGTGTTGCCTAAATATATTCAAAATTAATATTTTTCATTATAATGATTTGTGCACATAGTCACTATTACATCTTTGAAGAAAAGTAGATATCCTTTAACCGTTAAAGTGTACGCTACCAGTATATAAGTATGGCTAGAATAATTAATAACTAGGCAAAACTCCTTTGGTACTTATACGGTCAGTGAATTTTAGGTATTTTAGCTGCAAAATGGTGGTTTAATTATGTTATCTTGTGAAAATCAAGTGTTCTAATAAACTAATAAGCCCAAAATGTATCAGTCCCCAACGAAGGAGTTATATTTATTTAAAATCGAATATAAATATTTATTCTTTGCTGTAGCACATTGTATAGAATTAATCTAATATATCTTTAAGAAATGTAATGGCTGTCTCAGACCTGCGTAAACCAATAAACGAATACCGTTTTGTGGTAGAAGATTAAAATAGCCGTATAAAAATAACACGAATACGGCAAAAAGATAGAAAAGGTTGCGCCATAAAGGTACTGGTATTCATCCCAGAAAGAATATATCTGTGACATCTGCGCACAAACTTGTTATTTTAAGAAACATAATCATCCTGTTTTCGTAATGTTACGGTATTCTTTATTATCCTATGTTGGTAATATTATGTGCTATGAATTGTCTTTTGGTATTTGAAGGTGACATTGTCAATCAATAAATATTGTATTGTCTTTAGGTATACATATCAAATGAGAAAATCGCAAGTCTTCCTATTTTCTAAAACGTTTAAATTAAACTGGTAAATAAGTTGAAGAAATACAGTTTTGTTGTTTGTAGAAATCGCTCTAAAGTAGGTGTTTTATTATTGTTATGTAGTACATGCGAACACGTGCCAAAATCATTCTGGCATGCAATAATTAATCGCCGCTGTTATCATATACTTAGTTTGTGGCTGTATAATTATGCCCGAGGCTGCTTCTCTGATCGAGCGATTGACATAAACAAGAGCATTATTAGCAGATAACACAAATTGTTATTTCTTTTCTGTATGGAAAATCTTATCACAGGTTTAATTTGGAAATTTTGAAATTGTTTTGAGGCTTTTCTTCATCGGAATAATGGTGATGAACTTAAATGTGATTCGGCAAATTGTGGGATAACTTATGTTCAATAGCCAGCAAAAATCATAGAAAACAATATTTTTCTGATTAAATCACAAAGCAACACATTAAAAAATACGGTAACATTATTTCATATTTTTGAAAATGATGAAATTAGATTTATTTCAATTTTTATTTCGAAACTCTTACAGAATTTTAAAATGTGACCTACCACTTACGATACCCAAGGCTCGTATAGGCGGTGCTGCTAGTGCAGAATGCGCTAAGTGGTTACTTCACCGTTTGGTACATAATATGTAAGAGATACCTCGTTGCCAATACAACGAGGTGTCTAGGTGTTTTATGTAACAAAACATTGTATGATGACTAAAGGCGCTATTCGTTACGTTTAAAGGGACCTTAATTTAAAATTTTACTATTTACAAAGAAATATTACCTACTAATTTTGGATACTAGTAAAATCGTGTGGTAACTCTTACTCGGAGACTTCACTAAGGTACTGTGACGGGTTACATTTAGCGCCGAGTATGTTATCACCTGATATTTCTGGCGTTCTGCGCAGTTTATAGCTTTACTAGCTGTGCCCGCATTTTCGTAGCTAGCTTCAATCTTTTAAATAAATTCTACTTCCTTATTTTATCCCCTTAGGTGTGAAATATTAAAAATTCTTCCGTATTTCGTAGCTACGTCATAAAAGGAAAACGCTGCTGGCCAAATTTCAGGCCTTTCGCTTCAATAATTTTAGTTCTGCAATGTTGTCCATGGCAAGTTAGGTATACCTACATCCGTATTTATGATAATGATGATTGTTTAAATGTAGAATTTTGATTAATTAGGTATTTGCCTCAATGAAATAAGACTTGGTTTTCAATATTTGAAAGTAATGGCACTATCTTGTTGCATTCAACATTGACGTCCGACGTGGTCCCAGTGTAACCCCGACTTAATTAAGCTACGTCCATACATATGAGAAAATATATGTATATCCTATAAACCGATACAACAATGATGTTTAATGTAATAGATATAAAGCTTGAATTAATTTACTATGATACAACTAAGCCAAGTGTTCGCTTAATTCATCTCTCGTCTGAGATATTTAATAATAAATATTAGTTTGTTCCAACTTACTAACTAAGCCTTTTCTAAAACTTCAGTCATGTTTCATATTTTAGTTAGTTAGTTTGAGTGTAATTCGTCGTGGCATAGGTGTGTCTACGAAAGGTTATGTTTGTTTAATTTAAATGTTGGTATAAAGTCTAGATACTGAAGTCGATACTAACCCACCATTTAATTAAGCTGTAGAAACATGTATGAGTATAAATATTGTGTATTTTAGTTCCTATTCCATATCGTGAAGTACATGCCTATCATTCTGTCAACCAACTTCAAAATAGTGATGAGACCACATGAAAATTACATTTCAATATTAGTTATACAAGGTAATTTATATTCTGTCACATTAAGTTGGTTTGACAGTTACTCACGTTTTACTTTGCGTACCATTCTTGCCTAGTGACTGCCAATTCGTTCTATTACATCTATTTCAGCGTGTATTTGTAAGCAAATTAACTATGTAAATTAAATTCGTGTGACCGATTGCGCAGACAGACTCTTCAATATTGGTCTATTAGCTTAAGACAGTTCGGAACATCGGAGGAGATGAGTACACAAACTAAGCTTCAAAATACAAACACCAGCCCCTCAATAGGTACGTCTACTTTAGTTACTAAGAATATCTCAGAATTGTAAATCATCTGTAAACTACTTATTTATAGTGATATTTAAAGGTCACGTGGTAATTTACTTTAATTATGACTGCACAAATGGTGTAGTCATTCATCTGTTTTAGTAGTTTAATAAGTCACATCGACATTAAGCGTTACGCCGAGTATTGTAGGTTCGATTGCCAGACGAGAAACATTTTGTGTGATCCGCAAATTGTTATTCCGGTTCTGGGTTTACTTTGAATCTATTGAGAGAATTTTTGAAAAGTGCCGTTCGACATAAGACTTATAATAAAAGCAGGATTTGTATTTTAAAATACAAAATTTCATAAGTTGCTGCGCTGTAGTCAGTTTCTGTACAGTGCAAAATGATATGGTTTAATCAGTTAAGGGGCATGATCCAAATCAGAATACCTACTAAATTTAGCCTGAGCGTAGTCTTGAGTTCAATATACCATTTTTTTTAATATTGAATGGTTATCCATTCAGTAATAAAAAATAGTATATTGGCTCATTAGACTGCCAGCGCCGTAAGGTTAAATTTTGCTGTTGATCTTGAGGTCGAATAAATTCTTCGGGGCGAAGGCGGCCAGAATTTTGTTTGATTTTTACGTAAAGCTGTTTTAATATCTTCTTAATATATAAAATCCTTGCGTTACTGACTGACTGACAGACACGCTACAGCTGAAACTATAGCGCAGGAAGCTGAAATTTGGCAAGTATGTTCCTTGGGGACCGTAGGGGTGCACTAAGAAGTGATTTCCTGAAATTCCCACGGGATCGGCCAAAACGGGTAAATTTAAAAAACATGCAGGCGTAGCTGCTGGCGTCCTCTAGTATATCTATATACGGCTAAGCATAAAAATCGAGCCTATATTTTACGTTTCAGTTTTGTGCCAGTAATTGCCACTTTATAGTTATGAGTTCAAAATGAAATAGTAATGATATATCTATATCTTATACATTTCCAAGAAAACTAAGCTGAGTAAAAAAAGTTATCTCATCCTTAGAGAGATAATTTACCAACGTTACTGTAGTATCTAGGTTCTTTATTATTCTTAAGCGTGTAAGGGTCGACCTCTAGTCTAGCTAGAAATGCCTGGCTTCTTGATATTTTTTCGAGCCACGTTCATCTGATGTTTGCAACGGGTTTCTTAAGGTATTTTTGATGTAAATTGGCTTGAACAGGACACAAATGGGTGTGTTTGTTAATATTTTGTCAAATCCTAATAGTGAGGAAGCATGTGTCTTGTTCAGGCTCCTAGATTCTCAATTAGACATAAGAGAGTAGTAATTGTTATTTTGTAATAATCGGACTCACATGTACGTTGTCGTACAGAAGTCCTTTAAAAAATAGAATAAAAAAAAAAAAAAAAAAAAAAAAGGTATTTTTGATGTAAAATAGTTTAGAATCGAAATACTGCCAGACAACGCACAGTCATTACTATTGGGTGCAAGAAGCTGAATAGACTGGGACCGTAGGGGTGTACTAAGAAGGGATCGCCTAAGATGCCCAAGAGATGGGAGGAAACGATTAAACTAAAATAAATGGTGTAGCTACGTATAAACCTTAACTTTTCCATATAACGTAACGTAAAATGACCTTTACTGACTACTCTGCTTAAAATTGCATACATTCATAACTGTGTTGACGAGTACAAAGACAAATCTTTACCCTGTTTCATTCCGTGGATGTTGTAAGAGGCGTCGAGGGCCAATACACGCAGCACATCTTTACGAAGAAACAGGAAACTGGACATCGAACCCTTTACCAACCCGTCTGGCCTGCGTGGTATTATATAGTAGGCCAAATTCCCGATTGACTCACAATGCTATTGTAACACAAATTAGGAGAAGCCTATATCCATCAGGAGACTGTGAAAGGCTGCATAAGGGCATTCATAATCGTCAAGAATAGACAATACAGAACAAAGTGTACCATGTTCATGCAACAATAACAATATAGAGATCAAAGGCATTCGACTAATTCCTCAAAAGCTCCTAATTGTATAAATATTAAAAAATCCGCTGTGTATAAAATACTTAAATAATAAATATCTTATATAATAGTATAATCATCATCATCATCATATCAGCCAAACGACGTCCACTGCTGGACATAGGCCTCCCCCAAAGTTCTCTACACAGACCGGTCTTGAGCCGTCCGCATCCAACCGCCAAGTAATAGTACAAGCTATAATCTAATACAATCGATATTACTGCCCAAATATTTTTCTAACTTCACATCTTGACCTCTTCGCTTTTACAGCAAACATTAAAGTTCCAAGGACGTTTAAGGCAAGGACTCGACTAGGAGCGATTAATTAATTTACAAGTGAAATCCATAACTGTCGAGTAAATAGGGGAATGCTATTCAAATTGTCCCCGACCGGGGTGGGGCGTAAAGTTTACGAGTTCACTGGGTATGCCCTCGGGGGACGCGACGCTGGCCGTGCCACGTCGCTCTATCAACCCGGCTTCACAAAGTTCACAATGCCAACATCCTTTTAAAACCAGTCAATGAACTAGAACGTCCTTTTTACTGAACATAGTATGAATGTTTTTCTCACGTTGTATCTGAAACAACATGTTTAAAAAATGAGAATTTCGATGAAAGAGATATGTTATCTAAATAGGTAATTTTCAATTGTTAACACTGTATTTTTACCTTCATCTCAATATTACTACTTACTATTTACTAATATTAGAATTTAGTTAAATAATAGCCTTAAGTCGGAGCCCAAATTACACCAATTTTAAATGGGTTTTATAGTCTTCTTTGTTCTCCACTCACCCAATGTAGTGTATTTGGAGTTCTCCACTATTTGAGTTAAAAATTCAGCATTTGAATTAATATTAAGCGGGTGGATCGCATGTTTATTTCATTTGATGTATAGTCACCGCCTACGATGATAATAGTACCTACCAATATTCATCATCATCCTAGCGCTGTCCCGGTTGCGTTCCAAATTCTACGCCTTGGAGCCTGGGGTCCGCTTTCCGGCTGTGTCTCCTCCACTTGGCACAGTCTTCAGCATCCCTGGTGGTTAGTTGATTGGCACGCATATCATCCCTTAATTACGACGTCAAGCCAGCATTTCTTTGGCCTTCCCCGTTTACTGGGGCCCGGCAGAAGTAGCATGGCAAGACATTCGTTACCCACGTAAGATGCCGGTTGACGTAATACGTGGCCACACCAGCGTAGCCGACACTCTTGCAGTTTGTCAGCAATGTCACGGACATGAAGGCTACCCCCTACCTACTATATTAAAATGTTTAGTACCTTCCTATATTAAAATGTTTTAATATAGGTATTATTTAACTTGGAAACAATTTGACGAAATAATTAGCTTCGATGTAATTAACAGTCGATGTTCTATTTTAAGAGAGACTATCTGTTTCCCGCGGTTTCACCCGCGTCCTGAGGGAACAACTTCGCGTACCCGGTTAATTTATAGCCTAAGTTACTTCTTGTTATATCAGCTATCCCCAAGTGAACGGTCCAAGCCGTTCCAGAGATTAGCGAAAACAAACAGACAGGCAGACAGGCAAAAATGGTAAAAAATGTCATTTCGGTATTTGTACCGTGTATACACCCATATGCATTTAGTGAAAAGCGGTCATTTTAATATTACAAACAGACACTCCAACGTTGTATGTCATCTATACAACGTACAAAGTTAGTACTTCTGAATCAATTTTATTGCTCAGTCCATTTTATTTTCTCGTATATAATTGGTTTGATCCCTATTTTTTCATTGAAAGATAATTACATTGCGGGAATTTAAGTAATTAGCTCTCGAAAACAATTAATTCGGTGTAAGTAAATAGATTCGTGAAATACAAAAAGACCTGACATTGGACCCGAGTCGTAATTAATTTGTTTTTTTAACGAGACTTTTCATTAGTAGGACCTCAGTATTTTGTATTCAGCGATGGCTAATATACTGGGACGGGTCACGAGCTTAGCAGTACATGTTACTGTATTTCTATTAATAGGTAGAGTAACTGTAGCTAAACAAAATGTTGCTAACTGCATATGCCGTTTCTTTATCACCCGAAATGCTAAAATTGACAGTAGTTTAATCTTTAAAAATAACAGCAGTTTTAAGAATAACATAAAGGTACTTCCTTGATTGACGGGTTCGCAAGTTCTGCTCTGAAGAGAATAGAACATGTTTTATAAACTTTTTTAAAATGAGGTCTAGGAATACATACTTACATGTATATTATGCCATACATTTTTAATGGCTTTATATTGTTATTATAACTGCTAAACTTTCGTCTATATTTTAATTACGTCATGCCATCATTTTAGCGAGATGTATTATTTGTACAATATAATATTTCAAGTAAAACAGAAAAGCTGTTAAAATTACATTATATTAAACTTCGTACCTAACTTAAAATCAAGCCAGATTATAAGAAGTTATATCGATTTCTTTGGCTCCTTCATATAAAATGCAATAAGCAGCTGTTATTTTAAGTAAACACCGACTTCGTTCGTTACTTTCTTTATGTACTTGCCTACTGTCTTTAGTTTTAAAAATTGCTAGAACCGTTTATAATTGAATTTAAGGAATAGATTTTACGAGTGATTTGGAAAGCAGTGTCGCTTTAACTAGATGTATGACAATGTTTTTTTTAAAGTATAAGCATCGAGTCACTTGACATTATTTCTTTGAAAATATTAACAGTATTACTTAATATATCTTTCAATTCGGGGAGATGGGCCTCGTTAGCCTTGGTTGGCAACCTGTCTAGGAGAAGGAAAACTCCGAAATTAAACCAAACGTTCGGGGAGATGGGCCTCGTTAGCCTCGGTTGGCAAACTGTCTAGGAGAAGGAAAACTCCGAAATTCAACCAACTTTCAGGGAGCATACCCGACACAAAACCCCGATCTAAGGTGTAAACCGACCCGTGCCGAGGGATTCGTGGCCAGAGGGCAAGCTGGTCTCAAACGGAGGGTGCCTGTGTTGGTGGTCACAGGGCACAGCTAGGATTCCATCTTACCCCCGTACAGGGCTCTGCGGGGATGGACCTTTTAAATCCCTATTACTCGTGGGAACGCTATGAGGACAGACATTAATTATTCTTCAAATGGCGGCGACACAGTTCGCAACCTGTCACGTCTCGTTTCCCGCGAGGGCGAAAAGCGGCCTACGGAAAGCCGATTTGCAACATTGAATGTTGGCGGTGGAATGGACGGAAAATTGGATGAAGTATGCCAGATGATGGATGATAGAAAGATTGATGTTCTGTGTGTGAATGAAACGAAAAAGAAAAGATGTGACACTACAAAGCATGGCAGCTACACGGCGTATTGGTCCGGAGTAGATAGTACCACCAGAACCTGCAAGGGAGTTGGCTTAATACTCTCTGCGCGAATAAATGAGTGCGTAAAAGAGTTTGAATGTGTAAATGCAAGGATACTATGGATGAGAATGAAAGTAGGACTTACTCGTCTTCTTATTGTAGGGGTTTACGCCCCGCTCAATATAGTAACGGGTATGTCACAACAAGAAAAAGACGAAAGGCAGGAGTTTTGGGAGAGTTTAAGAGAGATTCTGAGGACCTGTAAGGATAACGAGAGATTGATTTTGTTAGGTGATTTCAATGGATGGGTGGGAGTAAAGCGAGATGGATTTGAAAGGGTTTTAGGTGGATTCGGTGATAAGAGTGTGAACGAAAATGGAAAAGAACTGCTTGAGGTTTGTTTGGCGTGGAGCCTTTGTGTGACAAACACCATGTTTGATCACAAAAGGATACATTTGTATACACGTGAGGCGAAAAATGTTAGAAGAAGTAGGATTGATTTTGTAATAGTAGATGAACGACTGAGAAAGAATGTGTTGGATACGAGAGTTTTTCGAGGGATCGGCATCCATACAGACCACTTTTTGGTGTTAAGCCGGATAAGTGGGCTGAAAATAATCAAGAAAGGGTCTTGGAAAGAATAAAAGTAAAAAATCTGCAAGAGAAAGATGTGAAAGATGAGTATAAACGACGATTGATAGCAAAATTTGAGAGGTTCGATGGCATAAATGATATGGAGGAGTTATGGCATTCCTTTAAAAAAGAGGTAGTATGTGTAGCGTCTGAAGTATGTGGTGTGATCAAGAGAAGGAAACTACGAAAGGTTAAGAATACATGTTGGGACAAGGATGTACAATCAGCAGTATCAGAGAAGAAGAAAGCGTGGTTAGATTGGTTGGCTGCCAGAGCAAATGAAAGAATGGGAAAGGCAACGAGTGATGACATAGATGAAGCAAGAAAGGAGTTTGTTAAGTCTAAAAGAATAGTGAAAGAAATGGTTAAAAGGAAAAAAGAGGAAAAGAAAGATGAGTTTAATAGTAGATTATCTGACGACTTTCGGAGAAACATTAAGTTTTTCTGGAAGTCCGTTCGTGCAGTTCGAGGAAAAACTCAATCCTCAGAATACACAGCAATCAGAGACATGAATGGAAAGATACTGAATGGTGAATCGTGTGTGCTGAAGAGATGGAAAGAGTATTTTGAAGGATTATTTGAAAGAACGACAACAGAGACATCAACAGGTGAAATGAATGGTAATGACAGCAATGATGAAAACGATATTGGCGTGGATGAAATTTTGAAGGCACTGGCCAGTATGAAATTAGGTAAGGCTGCAGGGTATGACAGGATTACAGTCGAAATGCTGAAGGCTGGACAGGGCATCATAGTTAGTCAGCTGCAGCGTTTATTCAACTTGTGCTGGAGCACCGGCCGAGTACCTGATGACTGGGCCACAGCAGTAGTTGTGCCTCTTTATAAAGCAAAAGGCTCGCAACAAGACTGCAAAAACTATAGAGGCATTAGCCTTCTCAGCATTGTTGGCAAATTGTATGCGAAGGTACTGATTGAAAGAGTTATGAAAGTAACCGACAAGAAAATATGGGATGTACAGTCAACAGCAAAAGTAGATGATCAAAATCAGAAATTCAATACTAATGAACGGAGTTCGCGTCAGAACTGTGTGGCGTCGAAGTGATTCAAAAGTATGTGATTGTAAATTATACCAATAATTAACTACTAGTACAGCTGCCATAAATTCGTGATCAGTTTTGACTCCAAAAGTTATAAACTCAATTCGCATCAGAACTAAGAAGTGAAGAAAAATTTCAAAACTAGTGAACAGTTAAAATCAAATATAAATGATGAAACTGAGGCCACGTAATCATGAGGCAAATAATTTATTCATACTTATTTTTGAAGTACCCCAGTAATTTAATTTGTTATGTTTTACGGAAAAGCAGATGAATTGCTACCGGGCACATCACCAGACTTCGTGCTGCTACTGAGAGTTTGGAAAAAACCCAGTAACACTTTTGCCCGACCCGGGAATCTAACCCGAGACTTCCGATCAGCAGACGCATACGCTATCCACCCGACCACGGAGGCAGTCACTGGTCCACAGAGGCAGTCTTTGTATATTCAATATAATTTTACCAAATTTCATCTCTCATGTATTTTCTTTTTTGTAACTTCTGTCAAATGTTCAAAAGTAACTGATGTGATACAAAACCATAATTCAATAAATATTACTATCTTTGCATGTTTGTGCATTTATGTCAATGTTCAAAAGTAACTGATGTGATACAAAACCATAATTCAATAAATATTACTATCTTTGCATGTTTGTGCATTTATGTCAATGTTCAAAAGTAACTGATGTGATACAAAACCATAATTCAATAAATATTACTATCTTTGCATGTTTGTGCATTTATGTCAATGTTCAAAAGTAGCTGATGCGATACAAAATTATAAGTATTATAACTCAATGATTGCTTTTGCCTAGTCGGCTACAATATATCTGTCACAGTACACAGTGTATCTATCTGTCACAGACTAATGCCACAGTATAAAGATATTATTACACTGTGCTAATGCTATGCCTTGCGTTTTGTTTCTTTTTTTATGTTGTACTTTTTCTGATAAAATTATGGTGATTATGGTTATTATGGTGCATAGGATTCCCACCAAGAACTTAGGGTCCCAAGCCAACCTCACCTGCAAGTGGTGCACCTGCCGATCAACAGACGAGGCTCTGGCAAACCAAATATCCCGATAAGCGGCAATAGGCTCGCCACCTATTACGTGGGATCAAAATACTGGCGAAAAGTGGGCGTTTAGTATGCCTCTGCCTACCCCTCCGGGGAAACAGGCGTGAGTCTATGTATGTATGTATGCATTATTTATATTTACTTCGCGCTTTTGTCACACTGTTAGCAAGAGTTCCAAAGAAATATAACCTTATTAGTCCAACCTCTCTGAAGAGTTCTGTTGGAATAGTGCAAAAATCCAAGTATCAAAACTCTTTAATGTCAATCTGTAATTCGGATGTCATGTACAATAATATAAATTTGCATTTCGAATACAATATTGATGAATTTTACTGATCACGAATATATGACAGCTGTACTAGTAGCAAATGATTGGTATAATTTACAATCACATACTTTTGATTTACTTTGACGTCATATAGTTCTGACGCGAACTCCGTTCATTAATATTTGATTTCTGATTTTGATCATCTACTTTTGCTGTTGACTGTACAAGCGGGATTCCGAAAGGGTATGGGGTGTACGGATCAAGTCTTTTCCTTGCGATGCATAGCCGAGAAATTTTTGGCCAAAGGTCGAAAGATCTACTGCGCATTCGTGGATTTGGAAAAGGCTTACTATAAAGTGGTGAGGAATGAAATGTGGTCGGTACTGTCGATGTATGGGGTGAACAGCAGCCTAATTCGAGCTCTGAAATCCCTTTATGAGGATTCTAGAGCTTGTGTGAGGATAAACGGGGCATACACTGACTGGTTTACCATCAACAAAGGTGTTAGACAGGGATGTGTAGCGTCGCCGTGGCTGTTCAACCTCTTCATGGACAGTTGTTTGCAAGACTTGAAACATAGTGATTGTGGATTAAGGATGAATGAGTTACTTGTCAAATGCCTCCTTTATGCTGATGATCAGGTTATACTTGCGTATTCAGCGGAGGAGTTGCAGGAGATGGTAACAATCATGCATGGTGCGTTAGAGCGGAAAGGAATGAAAGTGAATGTAAGTAAAACGAAAGTTATGGTTTTTGAAAAGGAGGAATGCGTTACGGCTTGTAATGTTATGATCGATGGACAGCGAGTGGAGCAAGTGAATGAGTTTGTATATTTAGGTACGCTGTTTACAAGAGATGGTAAGAATGTAGAAGATATTGAAAGAAGAGTTAATGCAGGTAATAGAGTGAATGGAGCTCTGAAGGCGTTTATGAATAGCCAAAACTTGTCCAAAAAGGCACGTTTGGCTGTACATAGAGGGGTGTTAGTACCTACTCTTATGTATGGTAGTGATAGTTGGGTATGGCAGAAAAGTCATGAAAGTAGAATAAATGCTGTAGAAATGAGAGCACTGAGAAGTATGTGTGGTGTCTCTCTGATTGACAGAGTAAAGAATTGTGTGATAAGAGAGTGTTGTGGGGTAAAAGAAGATGTAGTGACAAGCATCGAGAAAGGTATGCTAAGATGGTTTGGGCACGTGGAGAGGATGGATGACGAAAGACTGACCAAGCAGATATATAAGGCAAGTGTGGAAGGGACAGGACGAAGGGGAAGACCTAGGCGGACGTTCTCTGATCAAATTGGAGACATCCTAAAAACAGGACAGGTGAGAAGTACCCTGAACAGAAGAGCATGCATGAGGAATCTGATGGGAGTGAATGAAGCAAGAGAGATATGTCTGGATCGTTGCTAATGGCGTTCCGTAGTCTCTGCCTACCCCTCCGGGAAACAGGCGTGAGTCTATGTATGTATGTATGTATCTTTCAATTTATAAGACATTCGCGTAGACCTACGATAGTTTAACAAAATATTTTATTGAGTTTAGAAACATCTTTCTATTTAATTCTTTTCCTTAACTTGTATAAACTAGCAAGTTTTTGTTTAAAGTGTTTAGAGCACGAAATAAACAAAGGACACAACAAGAAAATGAATTGAATAGAATTCATAAATAGGTTTCAATATCGATTGAGTTTGGGCAATCGTAAGCCAATGGAACAATTTACGTTAGGGATGTTGTCTTAAATATTTAACAATTTTATATTTCTATTCTATAAACAAAATTTAATTAACCATTTTTCGTTGAATAAAAAGAGACAGCTTTGGATTAGTATGAAATTTAAAAGAAAATAGTTTGTGTGGTTAAATGTTTGCTTGAGAGAATGATCCATTACTTGAGTCACTATTAATTATTCTGTGCTTGAGTGACAAACGTAGTAAGTACATCGATATGTGAATATATTGAAATAGCATGTCTGCCAGATAAAAAATTTGAAGTGTTACTTAGTTACTTCACGAGCTAGTGTCTGTAAAAAGCCGCCCTGTATTACCTCGTGTGAGTAAATAGCGATGTTCTATAAAAGCATTCACTATAAACACGAGCCGGCGTTCGACTGTAATTAGAGAATGGGATCTCGGATTTATATGTTTTAAGGAAGATTGCAGAATGAATGTGTTGATCAGAATGTGTTTTACAATTATTGACAGCACTCGGTTAATACAGGATTAGTCCGTGAGACATATGGTGGCGACTGAGCTAACAGTTCCGGTGTCGTAACTTGGGAGTGTGCTTGTGTGTACTACATATCTTTGAGATGGTACGGATCTCAGCGAGATGTTTCCGCTAGAAAAGGGAACGATCGATACATTGGTCTTACAAATCTACTTATACTATGTAAATATATTTCAGTGTAAAAGCGCTTCATACAAATTACAAAATATTTTGGATAGTTATTCACAATTGTTTAAATATTGTGGTTTTATACATGTTGGATAAACCTACAATATTTCACTGTCGAGCATATTTGTAAAAAGTATATAAAAATAGTTATAATAAAATATTTACATAATAAACAGCACGGCATACCTATGCGCTAAAGATTTGTTATTAGATGAACAAAAATGTACTTACTTGGTATACTGATGATCTTATAAGATGATGAATGTGTGTGGCTCAAAAGAAAAGATATACGTAAAATATTATTTACTAACTATAATAATAATATAAATGCATACTCTTGTAGAAACTGTAAATATCCGTTGAAACTACTTTCCAAAGCATGCTTGAAATGAGGTTGTATCCCGCTTGGAAACAAAGTCCGTTTGACCATTTCTCCCTGCGAAAGCAATTTAGATATTCAAATATTGTTCCACAAACTGCCGTTATAACAAATCAGTCAGATTAGACACAAAGTCAATAATAGCTTTGCGTCTCAATTTGAAGCCATAATTACAATTCAGAAGGAAGCACTAAGCTTCAAACTTTGTAATATTAAGGTAGTGACACTACCTCCATATTTATAGCATTGGCGTGAAGGGTGAAATAATCGAATGATAGCTCAATGCGGTTCTCATCTATTCATGAGTGCACCCCACCTTTTAACCTAATTGTTGGAAAGTTGAAAACAATCGGTCACTGTACTGCGCCCATAGCCTGCAATGGCGTTCCCCGTAAAAGTTTAAATATTACAGTAGCAGAATTGTACACACAGAATACAAGTTAATGCTTATGTGTAAAAGACAAACGAAATTGAGGAATAAATATAAAACTAAATGTCAAGACACGCGTAATTCTAATAAACATACAGAACAAAACACATTAGGCCCAAAGTTGTACAAAACATTTTCCCAAAAGAGCGTATAATGAGAAGGTTTCACGGAACGGCCAAGAACCTCCACAAGGCTGCGGCAAGGCGAGGGTACTTGATAGTGGCCTCTCTAAGGTTTTATTGTCGTATCGAGACACGTGGCGACTCCATTGCCGTTTATAGCCGCAGTTTGAGAGTACAACCTGAATTATTCTTTTTGTAAGTGGTCCAGGAGACACGTAGTTAGTCGTGTTTTACCTTGGCTTTTATTTCTCGAATCCTGTTTATGTAAAAATAAACTGGATCGAACAGTAGGGACACGAATTTATTGGTTATTTCACAGGAATGTACATTGCCTTTGACAAGCTTAGAGGGCTAATGCAGAAAAAACTCCTCTTTTTAAAACTTACGTAACTTACCAATAAACGAATACCGTTTTGTGGTAGAAGATCAAAATAGCCGTATAAAAATAACACGAAAAGGGCAACAGGATAGGAAAGGTTGAGCCATAACGGTACTGGTATATCCTGGTAATCCCAGGAGGAATATAATATCTGTGACATCTGCGCACAAACTTGTTATTTTAAGAAACATAATGATCCTCTTTTCGTAATCTTACGGTATTCTTTATGATCCTATTTTGGTAATATTATGACCTATAAATTATCATTTGGTACAAATTTGGTATTTGAAGGTGACATTGTCTGGTTTTAAAACAGATTTCAAAACGAGGTTGGTTATAAATTGTAGGCCACTTTAGCATGACAAAAGACTACTCGTTACAGATCAGTAAATATAGTATTGTCTTTAGGTATATTAAAAGAGAAAATCGCAAGTCTTCCTATTTTCTAAAACGTTTAAATTAAACTGGTAAATAGGTAGAGGAAATACAGTTTTGTGGTTTGTGGAACTTGCTCTAAAGTTGGTGTTTTATTATTATTATGTGGTACATGCGAACACGTGCCAAAATCATTCTGGCATGCAATAATTAATGGCCGCTGTTATCATATAGTTTGCGACTGTATAATTATGCCCGAAGCTGCTTCTCTGATCGAGCGATTGACGTAAACAAGATCATTATACGTAGATTACACAAATTGTTATTTGTTTTCTGTATGCAAAATCTCATCAAGGGTTTAATTATGAAATTTTGAAATGCTTTGAGGCTTTTCTTCATAGGAATAATGGTGATGAACTTAAATGTAACTCTCTCGGCAAATTATGGGAAAACTTATGTTCAATTAGCCAACAAATCATAGAAAACAATATTTTTCTGTTTAAATCACAAAGCAACACATTAAAAAATACGGTAACATTATTTCATATTTTTAAAAATGTTGAAATTGGATTAATTTCAATTTTTATTTCTAAACTCTTACAGAATTTTAAAATGCTACCTATACCCAAGGCTCGTTGATGAAGCGGTGCTGGTAGAGCAGAATGCGCTTAGTGATTACTTCACCGTTTAGTACATACATATGTAAGAGACAACTCGTGGCCAATATAACGAGGTGTCTTGATGTTTTATGTAACAAAACTTTCTATGATGACTAAAGGCGCTATTCGTTACGTTTAAAGGGACCTTAATTTAAAATATTACTATTTACAAAAAATATTTCCTACTAATTTTGGGGACTTCTACAACTGTGTGCTAACTCTTACTCGGAGACTTCACTTAGGTACAGTGATGGGTTACATGAAGCGCCGAGTATCCCACCATTTAATTAAGCTGTAGAAACATGTCTGAGTATAAAAATTGTGTATTTTAGTTCCTATTGCATATCGTGAAGTACATGCCTATCATTCCGTCAACCAACTTCAAAATAGTGATGAGACTACAGAATGAAAATTACATTTCAATATTAGTTATACAAGGTAATTTATATTCTGTCACATTAAGTTGGTTTGACAGTTACTCACATTTTACTTTGCGTACAGTTCTTGCCTAGTGACAGCCAATTCGTTGTATTACATCTATTTCAGCGTTTATTTGTAAGCAAATTAACTATGTAAATTATATTTCTGTGACCAATTGCGCTGACAGACTTTTCAATATTGGTCTATTAGCTTAAGACAGTTCCGAACATCGAAGGAGATGAGTACACAAACTAAGCTTCAAAATACAAACATTTGATTTGAACAGTACCTACCTGCCTCTCAATACGGTTACTTTAGTTCCCCAGAATATCCCAGTATTATAAATCATCTGTAAACTACTTATTGATAGTGATATTTAAAGGTCACGTGGAACTTTACGTTAAATATGACCGCACGAATGGTGTAGTAGTTTAAGAAGTCACATTGACATTTAGAATTACGCCAAGTACTGTGGGTTCGATTGCCACACAAGTCAATGCTTTGTGTGATCCAGAGGCGGCTCGTGAAAGATTATATTGGGTGTTCACTAAAAATGAAACTGCTTACAATTTATTTTGTGAATGCTTTTACAATTAATAGTAAGATGTGCTAAATCATCGATACCTACCTGAACCGTCCACGCAGTATCAACTCCGGCGCCACTAAACAAAATACACGGAAAACAAAACCGCTTCTTACTTCCTTCGCATTTTCGCAACCACATAACCAAAGCGTTTTATCATATTGGTCGTTTTCTAAAGTTTTTTCACGGTTTTTTATAAAGTTCTAACTATCTATCTATATTGTCACGCCTGTCTCCCACTCCCATCTTCTTTCATCCATCCGTTTATAAAGTTTACGCTGTTATATGCCATATTAGTTACACAATTTAACTGTCTTTCTTGAACATATACACACAATCACACATACAATTAACAATATTTTAAACACCAATCCTTTTCTAATTACCAACGCACTTGCAGAGAAATGTTTTGCTTTTGTTTACATTCAAATGATACCGGCAAAACACTATTTAAAAAAAAACGGCGCACACGTTTTAATTTTTCTTCGTGACAAATGGTCATATCATTTAGTCGGGTAATATATTCGCGCATGCGCACCTTGTCAAGCTAGCCAGGAGCGCCGCTCCGTATTTGCCTTATTTCTCATACAAATCTTTTGTCTCACGCGCCCAGCGCATAGAGCGCTCTCTCTTTCGCACTCATTACATTTCAGTATTAAGCGTTGTTCTAAGCTTTCGTCAACGAAGAGCGCTGTTATGAGCGCTCCACTCAACAAAAAATACCTATGTACGTTTCAAGAGTGTTGACAAAATTATGATAAACAGCTTAGTAGTCAAATACTTATTTGTAGATATGCATTATAGAAAAGAGAATAGGTGTGTATTAAAATATTGAGCATGTTTTTAGAAAAAGTTTATATGAGTTGTATACATATATTTTATAATTTTGGGAGTTCACTGCTCCATCGCTCCTTTGAACGAGCCGCCACTGGTGTGATCCACAAATTGTTGTTTCAAGTCTGGATGTACTTTGTATGCGTTGAGAAAATTATTGTAGAGTGCCTTGCGACATAGGATATATACCAAACCAGGCGTTGTTTTATAAAAAAAACATATACACAAAATGTCATAAGTTGCTGCGCTGTATTGAGGTTCTATATGTGATACGGAATGGATGAAAATTCATATTATATTATCTATGGTTTCATCAGTTGATGGAACATGATCCAAATCAGCATCCTAAAGAGCTATGGCAGCTTCCCATACATCATTTTAGTTAGTCACCAAATTTAGCATCTATAAATGAAATATACCTTGTTTGATAGAATATATATTGCTGATTCTAAAAGTAAAAAAATCGTAACTGTAGGAGGTCAGGTTTTTGAGTTATTATGCTTAGAAGTTTTATAGGTTATGTCATTTAGTATATTGCTGCATCAAATAATAATTTATTGGTATATAAAACTGAAGGAGCTCGATAGCATAATACTATTTATGCCCACTAGTAAACATTATTGACGATTATGCAAGTTAAGCAACCCCAGGTGTGGGCACCACTTGGATTTGTCTTAAGCTTCTCTGTGCATAGAGAGACCAGTCTGTTATCATGACATACATAGATATCAGTCGTTAAAATCAGATGCTCTTATGCAGCTTTAAACATATGCTATCAATATTGACTATTTTTTTTTCATATTGAACGTTTTTCAAAGTAAAATAAAACACGACTGATTTCCCAAAAAATATATAGCCTATGTCACGTGAGGATTCCAACAATAGCCCACTCACCGAAATCGGTTCAGCCATTTGGAAGTTATGGCGCAATAAAGTAACTCACATACATTTCATATTGCAATTCTCTGTGACATTTTGACGAAGCCTATTGCGGATAACCGTATGTATATTTTTATTTTATGGTGCATGAATAAATGAAATATCATTTATGATTATAAAAAAAAACAATACTTACACTACTTTTTTGGGCAGTCGTGTAAAATAGTGAGCCGACGACAGTTTCTTAACGTGTTACTTACATAGGATTACCAAGGATAAAAAGATGTTTCAGGTTCCCTAATGTATGAAAAAGGTTTGGTGAATAGTAAAAACACAAGATTTCATTTTACAATATTTTATTATTCATCATCCTCTATAACTAGCACATCATTTAAAAATGCAGCTGGTGCAAAGATATTTTGTTGATGTCTAGCCCTTCCCAAATACCAAGCGATGATCATTACATGAGCGCAACATCCTAGCGTACGCCGACCAACGAGGCAACTACAGCAATATTCAGTGATTCCTATTCGTCTAGGTATATATTTTCAATCAAAACATAAACATAATATTGTTTCCGACTTATGTGTATTGATTTTATTCTACCTCTTATTAAAATAGCGTCATCTGCCTTTGAGATTATATTCAGTTGTTTCTGACCTCAACTGCCGTGGCCACGACCACGAATGCTCATTTTGGCTGTAGAAACCGGGTACCTACAAAACAATATCCAAGAAACAGGGCAGTATCGGAATCCTTAAGCACGCACAAGTCACAGTCCGACAATATCAGAGTCCATAAACAGTTTGAGTCATATAACAAGAAGCGAAAACAGAGTCCTTGGGCCATAGATTTAACAAACAAGAACCAGATGTAGCGTATTCGTCCAACTAAGTGAGGCACGTTGACAGCTATGTGTGCGTGACATTTGGCGACTGGCACTGTACGGACACGCGCGTCTATGTGTGTGTAAAGTTGCCAGATTATGAATAATCTCCCACTATTTTGCATATAGTTTTTGCAAACGAATATAAAAATATTACATAGGTAATATTTTATATTCGTTTGTGGTTTTGAAGAATTTACCATAGATTTAATTAATGCTTTTAATATGTAATGCTGTTGTGAAAATTATTCAAATAAAAAATACCATTAAAGTATGCTTTTATAAATACATTTCTTAAAAAATGTAGGCTCCGAGTTAAGTTTTAACTAATTTTATTCGTAAATTGAGAAATAAATAGATAGGCTTGCGTCATAAATATTAATTAGCTAAAAACATTTTGTCATGCATACAATAAATTATGAATATCATAAACATAAATCGTAACCAAAAAAAATTGCAATTAAAAATAAATAATAGCTACAATCAATCATTTCTGTTTCTGTACTTAATGTACACACGGCGCCAAGTCAAGCTAAATAGTCGAAGTACGATTTTGATACTTTATTACCTACGCCATAAGAACGGCACAAAGGTCTAACAACGGTACAAAGGTCAAAGTGTATAAAGTGTATAGCTTGACAAGTAGCCGCGTGTACACGAATATTTGGATCGTTTGGGGATCGAACTCAAAACAATGTATATACTAATGGAAATCCTATTAGTATATTTATAAGAAAAAATATAATCTACAATATACTTTTACAATACGTTAATGTATTTTTCATTAACATGACAATCATTATTACCTACATAATCAATTGACAAGTGCATTTTCCCTAATTCAGGGAAAACGGTGTCGACGTAAACTGGCAACACTTACATATTTTCTGCAGAAATACGAATTTTATCGAAATAATATTATAAAACGGTCAAATAATCCATAGTTATCTGTAAGAATATATTCCATCTTCCCGTATTTGCTTTTAGAAACAACTTTTACAATGTTTAAAAACGCAAGACGGCATTTTATGAATTTAAAAGCTGGATCGATCGTGGCCTGTGAACTGTGCGATGCTTCGCAGCGCACTGAGTCGAGTTTGTATTCGCTTTTCAATTTTGTATTTGCTTTAGTGGCCTCACGCAAGTGTTCCGCGCGCTCTGTCTACCTTTTATTCTATAGTCTTAGCCTTGGGCAATCCGGGTCAAAAAGAATACTGAAAACAGGAGAAAAGCAGCGAAAACACTCAGAACACAAACAAACAAGCGCGGGCGACAGCGAGATGATGTGAAAATAATCGAAATGTCAACTGTCATGTTTTATTTTTTTATAGCTCTGAATGGCCATCTTTTAGCCAGCGCCCAGTTTTACTTTAAATGTCGAAAGAAGTTATTATAGTGTGGCCATTAGTGCTGTGCACTCCCTGAGGTATGCGCGGCGAGGTGGGAGGCGAAGAAAAAAGTGCATAAGTTCACATGAGATCGATACATGTCGGACAGATCTTACGATATCAGTTTGCATTTCTAAGGCAAGACTTGTGGCGGGACGATGGTCGGAGGCTATCTATCTGTAATATTTTATACTTACTTAGTTGATTAAAATGTAACCCAAATATACTCATATTTTATTAAAAATATGTAGGTGATAAATTAGAGCTAGACTTGTTTTACTGAACATTTTTTTATATTTACAAACAATTATATATTCTAACGAAAGTTATTCTGACATCGATTCTGTTTCAACTTCATCTTTCATTTCGTCATCATCTTCATCTTTCACTTCGCCACCGGAACTTGAATCAGAGTCTTGCAAATTTATTATGAATGAATCGATAACATTAACGAACCTACTATCGCGAGTCCAGTAATCATTTTCATTTTTCTGGACATGATCGTCGCATCTCTGCCATTTTTCCGTCGTGAATTCCGAAAACAATTTATTCAATAAGATTATCTTTTCGTCTAGAGACGAATTAATATAGTTTTGGGCTATGTTGTTTTTAATATCAGCCCAGACCAACTCAATTGGATTTAAATCTGGATGGTACGGAGGTAAACGAAGAACAGTGTGTCCACTGGCTTTCAGGAGTTCGTCAATTCTATACACGGGTTCTTTTTGTGTATTTTTGATAAGAAGTAGGAGTTGAGCCTTTGACATGGTTCCTGAAAATTCTACATTATGGCGTAGCCACCAGTTCTGCATTTCACTTTTGAGGCTTGATATAGTTGGTTTCTTCTCAATCTGAACGCTGTGGTAAGACGCGTTGTCCATTACAACCACAGAATTCGGCAACAACTGATCTTTTAACTTTTCATCTACCCATTTATAAAAAGTAGGTCCGCTCATATCTCCATGATAGTCACCGGTTCTAGCATCTGATTTGAATATAGTCAATGCATCATCCACTAAGCCATTTCGACACCCAGCATGGAGAATTACCAATCGCCGTCCTTTCCCAATATCAGCATGAATTCCGGGTTCTGTCGATGATTGCCAACATTTGCTGGCATGGTGACTGGCGTTGATGTATGTTTCATCAAGAAAATATATGTTGCGGTTTTGCGTTCTATAATTTCTGATTTGTGTAAGATATTTTTTCCGCCACACTGTAATATTAGGCTGCTCTATAAGGAGATGTCTCTTTGATTTGCATTTTTTGAAACGGTAGCCCATTTTGTGTAAAAGCTGTCTTAAATATTCCCGTCCACAATTCAAAATGCCATCCTGTCTCAAACTTGATAGTAACTTACGGACACTTGGTATTCTTTTTTCAACTTCGTAAAACTGATGAATTTTTCTTCTGATAACTCCAAGGTCAAAATCATCCACAACGTGTTTTTTCTTTAGAACTTTTGTTTTTTTTGGCGATTGAAATTTTAATTGGCTTGAATTTTCAATTGATAAATAACCCGCAGAAATCACATTATGCACGGTTCTTTTGCTGTACCCCGTAGCCTCTGCAAGGATTTTAGCATTAGATTTTATCTTTCTTTGTCTGCTTTTCTTTTCTTAAAATATTCAGCCACCTTAAAAATTAAAGTCTTCATATCACGAGATAACGCACGACCCATCTTTGAATATTTATCTCATGTGCGTCTGACATTGACAGTCCGATACATGCGTCGGAATCTTGCCTACATTAATGTAAAATCATTGAAACTAGCTCCCTCTTTATTCTTCGCACGTAACTAAATTCGTTCCTGAATGTTCGTGAGTACATGGATTTCGATACATTATTGATGAAAAATAAACATAGCAATAGTCTTGCACCTGCTGCGGCTAATCCGTGACTACACTTAATAGTGCAGTTATGGAGGCTCCTCAGTAGGTGTCCCATCACATTCTAGATTAAAACTCTCAAAGGGCCTCTGCGCGTTGGACCTGTCTCCGTGTACGCCTACCAATGGGCCGGTTTTTCTTCTTACATCATAAGTTTGAAGAATAACCGAGAAAGAGAAACAAAAAAAAATAATAATAAATAATACCCCTCTGGGGCAGTCATTATCTCACCATGAGACTAACGCAATCTCAGTGGGCAGAGTAACAGCTTTCAAACATCACCTTCATCCTGCGATATAAACAAAAAATGTATTACAAGCTGAAAAGAAAGCTTACAAACTCGATTTTTTCAGTTTAGTCAGATAACACCTTTGTCCACTTACCCCTTCAAGTAGTTTCCATAAAAGTAGCAATAGTCCCTCAACTGTTGCGGCTAATCCGTGACTGTACTTAATAGTGCAGTTATGGAGGCTCCTAAGTAGGTGTCCCATCACATTCTAGATTAAAACTCTCAAAGGGCATCTGTGCGTTGGACCTATGCCTCCAAGTACGCCTGCCAAAAGGCCAATTATTTTTCTAACAATATAAATAACATATATAATTTTAAGCTTTACTAAATTAACACAAATTTTATGAAATATAGTACGAACCGGAACCAGTGCCTGCCATTAAGTTTTTCTTTTAAAAAAAAAATATATATATTTTACTTTAAGTATCAAAACGGCAGACATGCTGTGAACACGTTTTGAAAGTCGATTTTTATGCTTTTCGACTTCAAGGCACGCCTAAAGGAACCCTCTATTGGAATAGTGAACCCCCATTTGATCTACGGCAGATGAATTAGTACAACTAGCATTAATATGAACTTTGCTACTATACCGTAAGTCTGCGGAACACTGGCTCTTAGACTAATACAAAACAAATTAATAAATGGGTATATCATTTTTTTTATTTGGTGATTATTTATATTTATATTATTTTATTTATATTTCTAAAATAATTTTGACTATAATTACAATACTTGACTAACATAAACAACCTCTAGCGGCAATTTTTGTAAAACAGAGGGCAAAAAGTAGCCTGTAAGTTAAAAAGGTGGCGCTTGCGTCGCCTAAAATGTCAATGTTGCCTGTCTATTTCCAGTTATAATATATAAGTCTATGGTTGACAGCGCACTGACAGAGCGCAGCAGCCGATTTTCCCCCCCCGTCTCGCCGCGCGCTTACCTCAGGGAGTGCACAGCACTAATGGCCACAGTATAATACTGTACTTTATTTAAAATCCGCATAGAAATAAACGTAACAAGCAAGAAAATAGTATTATTAATATTAATTAACTATTTAAATCTCTTAATCTATAAAAAATATATCTATTGGAAATAATAAATGAAAAAACCAATATAAAAAAAACAAACTATAAAATAAACATTCATGATTCTATCTTAGAAAAATAATTATTTACTCTGGCAACCTTGTGGCTTTCTGACAAACCAAAGAAATGGCCATTACGAAAAGCCGGCAATCAATCAAGCTATTTTTAATTTTGTACTTTTTTACCTAGCCTTATCTAAATTAGACTAAAATATAGAAAATCGTATTAAAATATTTCATGAATTTTGGTTGTAATGAGTTTTTAAGATGCTTTTAGTGCACTGAACTAAAAATCTGCCATAGCTCTTTAGCCTAAGCGTTATCATGATCTCAATAAGTATACATTTTTTTATTGTTAAATGGTAATCCATTCAGTAACAAAAATGGTATATTGGCTCATTAGACTGCCAGCGCCGTAAGGTTAAATTTTGCTGTTGATCTTATGTCGAATAAATTCCTCGGAGCGAAGGCGGCCAGAATTTTGTTTGATATTTACGTAAAGTATTTTAATAGCAGTAGATACAGCGTCATGTACAGATAAACGATTATTTCCCCTTTATTCGGCTCTTTATCTATTTACGGCTAAGCATAATCGTGTGTAAGTTACACATTTCTGTCTTGTGCTAGTAATTTCCAATCAATATTAAAGATGTCTCAATATGAGTTAAAGAAAACATTAATCGAAAAAGTCATGATATATCTCAACGTATAATTTATACCTTTCCAAGAAAACTAACTAAGCTGAGTTAAAAAAGTTATCTCATCCTTAGAGAGATAATTTACCAACCTTACTGTAGAATCTAGGTTCTTTATTATTCTCAAGCGTATGAGGGTCGACCTCTAGTCTAGCTAGACATGCCTGATTTCTTAGTATTTTTTCGGGCCACGTTCATCTGATGTTTGCAATGAGCTCTTAAAGATATGTCCATCAGTAGACTGCTAAAGGTCGCATGAGGGCGTTCGTAATCATCAAGTAACCATTCTTGGTACACTTGGTTTTGTATTATCCACAACACAGAACCATGCTCATGCAATTGTAACAATATAGGCATCAAACCTATGTCTTATTCCTCTATAGTTCCTTATTGTAAAAATATTATTGTAAAAACCGCTGCGTATAAAATACTTAAAGAATAAGTAGCTATCGGATACAAACAAAATTACTGCACAAATATTTTTCAATAAAATTCACTTTTGAATTCTTCACTTTTACAGCAAAATATTAAAGTTCCAAGGACGTTTAAGGCAAGGACTGGACTAGGAGCAATTAATTAATTTACAAGTGAAATCCATAACTGTCGAGTAAATAGGGGAATGCTATTCAAATTGTCCCCGGTTGGGGTGGAGCGTAAAGTTTGCGAGTTCACTGGGTATGCCCTCGGGGCGACACGACGCTGGCCGTGCCACGTCGCTTCATCAACCTGGCTTCACAATGCCAACATCCTTTTAAAACCGTCAATGAACTAGCAACCTTCTTTTTACGGAACATTGTATAAATGTGCGCGTGGGATTGGGAGGTCTCGGGTTCGATCCCCGGGTCGGGGAAAGTGGTATTGGGTATTTCCGTTAGGAAATTCTCAGTAGCAGCACGAAGTCTGGTAATGTGCCCGGTACGGCAATAGGCTCGCCCCCTTTTACGTAGGACCTAAAAATTCATGGCAAAATGTGGGTGTAATATTACACCTCTGCCTACCCCTTCGGGGATATAGGCGTGAGTCTATAAAATAAAAAAAAGATACATCTTCACTCACACAAATCTAAGCCAGGCTAAGCAGACGGGGTTTCTAACCACAAAACCAACAAGCCAGTAACGTATTCTTAATTAATGAAGATTTGTGTGAGTGAAGATGTATCTTGCTGATAAAAATGAGATAAAATTATTGCAGCCTCTACTATAAATAAATAAATTGTATGAATGTTTTTCTCACGTTGTGTCTAAAACAACATGTTTAAAAAAATGCGAATTTCAATGAAAGAGATATGTTATCTAAATGGGTGAATTTGAATTCTTAACACTGTATTTTGATTCTTAATATTTATGTACTAATATTCGTATTAAGTTAAATAGTCGAGCCCCAAATTAAATAAATTTTAAATATGGTTTTAATAGTCCCCTTAGTTCTCCACCAACCCAATATTGAATATTTGGAGTTTCCCCGTTAAAAATTCAGCATTCGATGCAATATTAAGCGGGTGGATCGCATGTTGATTTCATTTGATGTATAGTCACCGCCTACGATGTTGATAGTACCTACCTATATTAAAATGTTGAAATACATATTAATTAACTTGGAAACAATTTGATGAAATATAATTTGCTTCCATGTAATTAACAGTATCTGTTACATTTCAAGAGAGATAACAAGTTAGTACTTATGAGTAACTTAAGCACTGAATCAATTTTATTGCTCAGTCCATTTTATTTTCTCGTATATAATTTATTTGATTCCTATTTTTCCATTGAAAGATAATTACACTGCGGGGATTTAAGTAATTAGAAAGCTCTCGAAAACAATTAATTCGGTGTAAGTAAACAGATTTGTGAAATACAAAAAGACCTGACATTGGATCCCAGTCGTAATTAATTTGTTTTTTAACGAAACTTTTCATTAGTAGGATAGGAACTCAGTATTTTGTATTCAGCGATGGCCAATATACTGGGACGGGTCACGAGTACATGTTACTGTATTTCTATTAATAGGTAGAGTAACTGCAGCTAAACAAAATGTTGATGAGTGCATATGCCGTTTTTTTATCACCCGTAAGGCTAAAGTTTTAAGAATAACATAAAGGTACATACTTGATTGACAGGTTCGCAAGTTCTGCTTTGAATAGAATAGAAAATGTTTTATAAACAAACGAGGTCTAGGAATACATACCTACATGTATATTATACCATACATTTTTAATGGCTTTATATTGTTATTATAACTGCTAAACTTCCGTCAATTTTTTAACTACGTGATGCCATCACCATTTTAGCGAGATCTATAATTTGAAAAAACAGGATATTTTAAGTAAATATCACTATCACTATATACTTAAAATATCATATTGTTCCAACATCGTAACTTTAAAAGAGTCCAGCCAAAGATTATAAGTAGGTTTAGCAATTTCTTTGGCTCCTTAATATGAAAGCAATAATTAGCAGCCGTTATTTCAAGTGAAAAGATAAACACCGACTTCACTTGTTATTTTCTTTATGAACTACCCTACCCTATGAACTTTTAAAAATTGCTAGTATGGTTTGAATTTAAGTTATTGATTTTATGAGTGGGTTTGAAAGCAGTATTGCTTTAACTAGATATTTTATTGTACAATGATTTTATAAAATATAAGCATCTATTCACCACAATTTATTTCTTTGGAAAATATGACCGTATTATCTATAATATCTTTCAATTTATAAAATATTCGCGTAGACCTACTACGATAAAAATAAATATTTTATGGAGCTTAGAAAAATATATTTTATTCAATTCAATTCTATAATTCTTCGAAACTAGCTACTTTTTGTTTAAAGACTTGAAAGAAAGAAATAAACAAAGGACACAACAAGACAATGAATTGAATAGACTCCATAAATAGGTTTCAATATCGAACGAATTTGGACAATCGTGAGCCAACGGAACAATTTACGTTGGAAATGTTGTCTTCAATATTTAACAATTTAATATTTCTGGCATAGAATCAAAATTTAATTATCCTGGTTTTGTTGAGCAAAAAGAGACAGTACGACGGCTCTGGATTAGTATGAAATTTAAAAGAAAATAACAAAGGGTAAGATAATACCTGTATCAAAGCCACAATAGGCGCGGTTAGATTAGATAAGAGAATAATTTTGCTTACAGTGAAACAGAGTGAAGTTCGCAAGGTTTGAAAGGAAACTTAAGGGCGGTTTCAGATTAGCATATTTTTCTGCGCATATACGCTCGTTTCAGCATACGCGCTTACACGCGCGCTACATTACGCGCTTCAAAAAACCAGACTCGCGTAAACGGGCATATGTCGGCGTGTTCGCTCTAAACGGTAGTGACATCTTGTCAGTGTCAACATGGATTCTAACGGCTCGCGCTTATACGAGCTTAGAAGCGCGTCAACGCTCGTACGAGTTGCGCGTGTGCAAAAAGGCGCGCCTATAGGCGCCTACATGCGCTTCCAAAAACGAGCTTATACGCGCGTATAGAACGCTAATCTGAAACCGCCCTTACGTGGCGTGGCAGACGGGCGGCATTTAGCAGATGGCGGCCAGGAGTCGATCGATACCTTCCCCATGAATTATTAAGATGGATGTACAGCTTTTTATGCTTTCGTAGTGAGAACATTACCACGATTTGACAAGTAACGTGTCATTACACGTCACATCCCGAGTAACAGATTTGTTATTTGATTACGCGAAATTATTGTACACAGATTTGTGTGGATAAATAACAATATGCTCGAAAGAATGATCCATTACTTGAATGACAAACGTAAGTAGTACTTCGATGAATAAATTGAAGTATCTCCAGACAAATTATTGGAAGTGTAACTAAAGTCACTTCAGAAGCTAGGCTATTTATAGCCCTCAGATGCGATAATTACCAACACCGATGTTGCTGATTCAAGTGCTTTCAAAAGTTTTCACATCCAGCGTTGTAATTAATTTCTTTGGAATGTCTTCGGCTGATGTTGTTATGATTTGTAATTTCGCAGTATTGGGACTATCATACAGATTATTCAAAAATAATATTTTTAATGCCAAGTATTACAAAGATCAATTAATTTGAAGGGTCTTTTTATTTATTTTTATCGGTCTGAGGAGCATAAAGCTTGTATATATATAAAGCTCTTCCGTTGTTGACTACAGACTGACAACCAACCTAACAGACGGAATGACCATAAACAAGAAGCTGAAATTTGACATCCACCTAAGTGGGTCAGAGTTGGGATGAAACTTTATCAAAATGGCATTCACTTGGGCAAGGTAAGGCAAGCGGCAGAAGCTAGTCGAACATAATCTTAAATCCTAAAGTAAGACCTATTGAGACATGAAGACGAAAAGTCCGATCTCCTTTGATATACTCGTACAATATAATATTAAAATCAATTTCGCCCCAATCCTGCGAATATGTGTGTGTCGAGGGAAGTCTCGTCATTATACAAAGTAAATTGTACCCATCCGGCATCCATTGAAATTAAAAATAAGGATTACATACAAATGTTTGAATAACATGATATTTGGTCGGTAATTACAGACAATGTAGAACGATACGTGCCGAAGTACACGCCTATACGATAAAGGTATATCGTGCAAGGTAAAAATGTGGTATTTTAAAATGTGTGTCGTCATGGTGAATGGAGCCGACAACACACGTGCTTATGCCGATTTTTTCATTGGAATCAATTACATGTTACGTTGAAATGTGGTGCTAAGGTTTAGTTATAAAGTTCTGGCAACTAAATATAGTAAAAGTGGATTCTTACTTATTTTCGAAAGGTATGCCAGCTATAGCATGTAACTGGCTATTACTATATCTGTATACCTATTTGAAATTCTTGCGTTTCTGACTGACTGACAGCTCACAGCCTAAACAAATAGGTGCAAGAAGCTGAAAAGAAAATTGGCAGGTATTTTCCTTGGAGACCACAGGGATGCACCACAAAGGGATTTCCCGAAATTCTCACAGGATCGGGCAGAAATAGTTAAATTAAAATAAAATGTGTTGGCGTACCTACAGGCAGGTTGTAGATAAATTACATTCAGAATCAGCAATCGTGCTCATCATACAAAGATTTATCTTGAGCCGGATCTACGACTCAAGATAAATCTCATTTTTATCAGCACGATACATCTAGACTGCCTCGTTGGTCTTGCGGCATAAATGTGCGCGTGGGATTGGGAGGTCTCGGGTTCGATTCCCGGGTCGGGCAAAGTGTTATTGGGTTTGTCCGTTAGGAAATTCTCAGTAGCAGCACGGAGTCTGGTAATGTGTCCGGTACGGCAATAGGCTCGCCCCCTATTACGTGGGACCTAAAAATTCATGGCGAAATGTGGGTGTAATAATACACCTCTGCCTACCCCTTCGGGGATACAGGCGTGAGTCTATAAAATAAAAAAAAGATACATCTTCACTCACACAAATCTAAGCCAGGCTAAGCAGACGGGGTTTCTAACCACAAAACCAACAAGCCAGTAACGTATTCATAATTAATGAAGATTTGTGTGAGTGAAGATGTATCTTGCTGATAAAAATGAGATAAAATTATTGCAGCCTCTACGCTATAACTTGCCAATGTTTTGGAATATTTATGATTACACAAAAACATATCTCGTGGTTGACCTTAGCGAAAGGAAATTTATGACAACACGCATGACGTGTAAGGGTATATATCGAAGCTTGGGGATGAATATCAATGCTATGAATATGATTATTCAGCGTTTATATAGATATGTGTATAAAATAATGTGCGATGGTAGCATTTTATGGTTTTTCTCCTATTTGACAAGCAGGAAACAGGATAAATTATTGTGACAACATACGGCGGGATTAAAAAAAAAATATGTAAATATAAATTTTGTGAATAATTTAGAATTATACTGCTATTTTCGTTTGTTTTTAGTACAATATATGTAGTTATAAGGTGTAAGCTCAGGGCAATAATATTTAAAGTAAATTAAATGATGACACAATTATGAAGTAGTGTAGTGCTGTGTGGTTGACGGCATAGAATACAAGTGTCACCACCCCCTATCTTCCCGTGGGTGTCGTAAGAGGCGACTAAGGGATAACACGATGCAAATACCATCTTTGCGTAGAGACGGAAAACTCGACATCAAACCCTTTACGACTGCCTCGTTAGTCTCGCGGTATAAATGTGCGCGTGGGATCGGGAGGTCCCGGGTTCGATTCCTGGGTCGGGCAGTGTTATTGGGTTTTTCTGTCACGAAATTCTCAGTAGCAGCACGGAGTCTGGAAATGTGCCCGGTACGGCAATAGGCTCGCCCCTTATTACGTTGGGACTAAAGTATATCTGGCGAAAAGTGGGTGTAGAAATACACCTCTGCCTCTGCCCCCCTTCGGAGATAAAAGGCGTAACGATATGTATGTATGTATGTATGTACAATTATGAAGCAACAGAGGTATGTCAGGATCGTTGCAGGTGGCGTTCCGTAGTCTCTGCATACCCCTCCGGGAAATAGGCGTGAGTCTATGTATGTATGTACAGTTATCAAAAGATTCAAAAAAATCTGTATTCCAATTTGTTCTAGATTAAACTGAGCTACTATCATCTTCATCGTATTTTATACTGGTTGCATCCAGTACTTTCGGTGCCTTTGGCTCGCTTTCTGGTACTCATCATCATCAGCCTTTCACAGTCCACTGCTGGACTAGGCCTCTCCTTTGAAAGAAGGAATTGGCCTACTATACAACGCTGGCCAAACGGGTTGGTATAGGGTTTGTATCAAGTTTTCCTTCTCTTACAGTGCTGTTCTCTGCATAATATGCTCCCTCTGTCTGCTCTTACGACACCTATGAGATGATATGGGGTGGTGACAATCCGTATTCACACGGAATTCTGGTACTACTAGATTTGAAACTAAAAGAAGCCTTAATTTTAATATTGTCAAAATTGAGTTACTATTTATGTGAATTTGCGCACATGGCCGTTTCATTGAAGCTCAATTTACCCACAAATAAAATAGATAGTGCTTAAAATATGTCGAATACGAATGTCTAAAATGTGTACTAAAATCCATAGTTCAGTGTAGTACTTAACCTAGCCCGTCTCATTACGTAACGTGCCATAACATAAAGGTACAAGCGGTCCCAGATAGTCGGACGAAAATAAGCTAAGCTAGAATTTGCATATTCAAATCACATGTTACTTCAAACAAGGACGACTTAAAGAATACAACTTTTTGTAACCTTTTTTGAGTAAGTGAATTAAATACGTACTTATTATTGTTAAGAGCTTGGGTTTTCAGAAAGATAAGATGAATGATTTCGATATAAGTTTATATAAATACCACTTTGACCGGTGACCAAATATAATCACTATGGTTGACCATATAAATGGATAAAAGCTAAAATACGTAAAAATATTGTCCAGGAATAAAAGTGAAACTAAAAATCAGTGATTTTTAGTTTCACTTTTATACTTTTATACTATACTATATTATACTTGTAAAACATCTTCATTCGAACCTTCAAGTAAGCACGAAATCGAAATACTGTATGTCTAGTTTGAATCCTACGGTATCTTTTGAATTATCTTATAGAACAATTATCAAAGATTAATTACAGTCTAAATAGCAACTATGTCAGAGAACTGGTCTCTGACATAGTCCATCATTAGATTAGTCTCTTCAAATTTTTTTTTACTATATATTTTAATTATTTCAATTCAATTATTTTACAACTAATTACATTTTTACTAACTATTACTTAATTACTATTTACAGCTAAAACTATACTTATAAACCCATAACTAAATTAAAAAGAAAATAAAATAATATATTCTTACAAAACGCAAGGCACGAGGCGTTTAGGCGTCGTAGTATACCTCCGCATCAATGTCATGGGGTAACGTGCCCAGAAGGCTGGCAGCATTGCCACGCTGGATGGCAATGCTGATTCTTTGAGCAAAGAATAAACCAGCCTTCTGGTCACGTGAGACGTCGATCAAGCGTTTCGAAATTTCTCGGTACAAAATACGAGCGCTCGGACCCCATGGGCCCAACGTTTCTACCCCAAACGGCTCAAATATGTAATTGCCGACTAAATTTCCGTATTTGCGCCGTTTGAGGGTTTCCGCCGTTGCAGCAGCAGCGCCGGCATGACCTGCTGTGCTTGGAATATGTGATGGCGCAAGGGTATCTACGCACGTTGCGTCCCACACCAAAGGCCTACCCATTTTCCATGGCAACAATGACATACCGTCAGGTCTCTTCCCGTCGTCTCGTACCAAACCATTTGGTTTGAGTACAGCTGGTACGCCAGACGCGGCAAGAGTACGACGAATTATGTCATTCTAATTAGCATGTCGTGGAATTCTACCTGCGCTTCTACTGCAAGAAAGCCCATGATGTCCGAGGCTATCGACGTCTTCTCCACAATGGCACCGATGCGGAGAAACACAAGGAGCACCCAAACGTAGGCAAGTGGCAATACGGAACGTCTCATCGTCCAACATGGTTCCTGTGCTGGAAGATGGTAGTGCTTGTAGCCAAAGACCGGACTCCCACAGCCAGCAAGCGAGCACGCTCTGCAACATTAGAAGCTGTTGACAAAATATTTTTTCTTACTAAATTACAGAGCGGCAAGTCCCACTGTCTCTGGGAGAAAAGGTTGGTAGGCAATTCAGTGTTTGGACAAGCCATTTTCCAGGCGTTGAAAGCCTCGGTTTTGCACAGCACTTCCGAATCAACTAGTGTAGGTGTTAAAATTTTCCTAGTTAACTCTTCCGTGCTGTGAACCGAAGACAAAAACGCCGGTAAACTGACACTGGAAATTTTGCGAACGCCTAGCCCACCCAAACGTATAGGTAATGACGCTTGTAGCCAGGCTCGGTCGTCCATGTCCACATTTAATATCTTTCTTAAGGTTTTTTGAATAATTTGATCAATTTTTCCTAAAAGTGCATTTTTCTTCCAAAGTTGTGACGATCTTAAAGTGTGAGTAAATTTAGGGACGAAAAGGCAATATCGAATAATTGTGTAAGCTGAATGAATATTAATATTTAATAGGCGGTCTGAAATATCACTAAAATTTTGTATCTTTTCTTCTACGAAAGATTCAAAAGCTTCTTCAAAAATTGGTGAACCTAGGAGGCGAAGAGAAGTTTTTTCAACAATTTCGATATTGCCAAATGTTTGTTCATTGAGTTTGTTGTATTTATAAAAAGTTCACATTTACTATAATTTAGTTCTAAGCCAATGGAGTTGAATTTATTTTTTAGAAAATCCATGTCTTGTAATACAATGTCTAAATCGCCTCCCAGGGTTCCATCATCTAAAAACCACACATTAAATTTTGAATTTATTTGCCGAATAATGGGGTGTATGGCTAAACTAAAAATGACTGGTCCAAGAGGGTCACCTTGATGGCATCCAACTGCTGAGTCCAAAACATTGTCCTTGTAAAGTAATTTTGTGGGATATCTGTAACATTGCCAAAGAAATTTAAAAATTTTAGGTGTTTCTAATTTTGCCTGTGCCAACAAAGTGTCCCTATTCACTGAATTGAAGGCGTTTTTCACGTCAACCTTAAGGATGACCCCTCCATCACTACTTCCAAGGTATGTAGAAAGGGCATGTATAGCAGCCTCACAACCCCCCTTGGAACCAAAACCTAGTTGGAGGGGTTGGAACTTTTCGGATAGCTCTCTACTGTAAAATTTACAGCATATCTTAGCTGCTATACGCCGATATGTGCTGCCCACGGCAATGGGACGAATGCCACCATCCTTCTTGTTTAGGGCGCACAAGTTTGCCCCATACTAGATTTCAACGATCGCATCGTCCACATTACCGGAGAGCATCATATTAATTAGCGCAGTTAGCTCCTTCAGAAGGGTATCGCCGGCCACCCCAGCACTTGCACACACTAAGTCTTTTAGGTGCTGCGGTATCAAGGCATCAAGGCCACCTGCCGAGCCACTTCGGAAGGAGAAAACTGCTGCTAATACATCCTTGGCTGTAGTGATCAGATGTTCTGATTCCCTGTCGGGAGCTTCAGGGAAGGAGAAATCATCGATAGGCGCTGGATGCTTGCTTTTCAGACCCGCAAGCGTGTCTGGAGAGCAAGGCGCCACCACATCACTACTAAATAACAGTCTAGATGCGCCCCGAATATCACCCTCCCTTAATTTGGATTCTACATATTGACTAAGCGATTTCTGCTTGTTAAAAGTGAATTTAGAATCCAAAGAGTTGGCCGAAACGTGACAGTTATATTTAATTTGGGATGTTAATGTAATTTGGGCTGCCTGACTTTTGTCAACATGTAAAATCGTATATGGGAAGGTCAATAATTGCTCCCAGGCCGTTCTCCCTTACGACAAGACCTATACATTCTGCTAATTTTTTTTAAACTGCAGGTCTTGCCCCACGGGGAACTCTTTTTAGAACCGGAATCGAATGTTTCAATTTTGTTAGGGTTTGCCAAAAAGGAATTTGGATGATGTCTTCTGATGCACATTGTGTAGATATTGGAGGGCCAGGAAATGCATTTTGGGATTTGTGAACTCTACCAAAATGCACTTTCAGGCCCCGCTTACCTTTAAAAAAACGATCCTGGGAACATTGTGGGCAACGCATCAGACCAGATAGCGATGCGGCAGGTTGACACACACTCACTTCCGCATTGCCAGAGCCATTATCGTCTTGCATAAGTAGTATTTACACTATATTTACAAAAATAACGCAGTAAATAAATAATAATAACATATACAAAAGCTCGTAACTGTCAATGTCACTTGCACTGCTTTTTATATGGTATAAACAATTTGTTTATTGTCGACGGCGGCAGCGTATAGCTTCTTTTTGGTGATATTTGGTATTGTTTGGCACTGTTACTAGCGCCGTGTGACCGTGTCCATTATAATATAGGTGCTGAGGAACTGATACGATGAGAATCTGAAGGCGTTGTGGGGTGCGCCATATATAACGACATAACAAATTACATGTTCTTCGTATATTTCTATATTATTGAATATCACAAAGTAAATAAAATTAATTATTGTTCTTATTTATTTTGATTCCGATAGTGTCGTTTAGGTAAATCTTATACATTTTTCAATTATTAAAACCAATAAATATAGTACGTGAGCGCCATCATCACCATCATATACAACGGTACGGACATAGACTGGTACCCTGTGGTTAAAAATCTTGGGCTATATATGGATTCCACACTTAATTGGCGAACTCAAGTGACCCAGGTGAGTCAAAAGGTCACCGGCACTCTACGGACTCTTTACCGCCTCAAGAAAATACTCCCATCCAAGACCAAGACAATGCTTGTGCAGACCCTGATTTTTCCCTTAATCGACTATGGTGATGTATGTTACTTTGACCTGAATGCAAACCTTCTCAACAAACTCGACCGTCTTCTCAATAACTGCATTCGATTCGTTTTCAATCTTCGCAAGTATGACCATGTGTCTACTTATCGTTCCCAATTGAAGTGGCTTCCTATCCGTCATCGTCGCAGTTTGCGTGCTCTCACTACCCTCTATAGTATTCTTACGTCTCCTTCTTCCCCAAATAATTTAACTTGCCAATATCAGTATCTGTATTCTAACCACGACCGAAACTTGCGAACGTCTAATAATCTTCTTCTTACTATCCCTTCTCATAACACATCTCTTATTCATTCTTCTTTTCTCGTACAGTCTATTCTCCTCTGGAATGCCCTCTCTCTAGAAATCAGGATGTGCAACACCAAGTACAAATTTAAAGCGAAAGTAAAGGAGCTCCTGTTGGCAAGACCAGCGGATGTGTCATAGGACTCGTATCTTTATTTCTATCTACATTACTTATTATTACGTAGTTACTGTATAGAGGCTTTATGTATTCTCTCTTTAGTGCTCATATTATATTATAGTATGTATGTATTTATTACACACACACACACACACGCACACACACACACACACATATATATATATATATATATATATATATATATAAGGTTGCCTGGAAGAGGGCGATAAGGCCGCCCTTGTGCATTTGATATTATGTATGTAGTACACTTGTCATTTACACCGAATTTGTATTAACATTTGCACAATAAAGAATTATCTATCTATATATATATATATATATATATATATATATATATATATATATATATATATGTGTGTGTGTGTGTGTGTGTGTATGTATATATATATATATATATGTTATACTATTATACATAATTATGTCTATTATTTGTAATATTGTAATTATAGTAAGTATTTAATACACCTACTACGTGTCTCAGCACCGCTCAAAGGTAGACTGGCAGATAATGCCCAAGGCGTTAAGTGTATTAATAAATAAATAAATAAAATAAAATAAATAATTATAAGACTTTTGTCTTGGAGTCCTACCATAGTGATAGAAATCAGAATGTACGAAAAAATAACGTTACAATACTTAACTAACGCCACTATCAGTGAAGTAATCTGAGATCAACATCGTAACGTACACATCGTCGTTGGAAGTTTTGCACTAAACATAAACTTTCTTCGTTTCCCTCTAAGTTGGACATAAAGGCTACAAAATGAGGCAATAATGTACATTACTGGCAATGGCTTTATAAATCGGTGAACTTGACCATACAAATAAGTTCACGAAAGCAAACAATTTGATGCATCCAGACAACTTCTTCAACTTACAAATACATAAAATAAAAAAGTGGAGATCTTTAAAAGTACTAATTATTTTATTCTAATATTGAAATGAAACGATTACAACTATCAGTTTATTTAGGTTTGCAGAAAATACTTCTAAGTTAAAAGGAAAATCACAAAAAAATTGAAAATAAATTTTTAATTTCGTTTGTAAGACCATACATACATTGCAAGCAGTATGAACTACAAGATAATTATAGTGTTGAAACTAAACTAATTTAGTTCTATCTTTTTTCAATCTACGTATTTATTTTATGCGAATTACCAAAATTGAATTCTAACATCGTCTGAACGAAAAGATAAAGTTGTCACTTGTCATACCTACATTATCGTCATCGCATTTGTCACAAGAGAATTTCTTTACTTTATAATAATATGTGTTCGAATCGTATTCAATAATTTATATAATATTTTGTAATAGAAAAAGGAGACGTAATATAAATTGTTATAACATTATATTCTCGAAAAATGTAGGTATCTTGCTAGTCTAATCATATTATTTTTCTTCAGAAGTAATTTATTTGAGTCATTTTATATTAGGGATTGTAAATGATACCTGGGGTATTTTATGCTGATATAAAAAGGTGTAGAGGATGTAGAAATTGTGGATTTTCTTGTTTGAGTTAGGGATTTTTCTTTGTTATTTGCCTCACATTTGTTTTACAAATTATTATGTAGATATTTAGTATTTTCTTGGGTATAAGCGGAAATTAAACTACTGTAATTATGGCCACGTTTTCTGGGAAGAAATCGAAACGTGTAATTTCGGTTTAAATTTAATCTTAGTCAAACCAATATATCGCGATAAAATCCGGAAACTATACTTTAACTTTAAAATGTAGATTTTTGTTAGATACAAGAGTATTTTCTTTATTCAGCGATATGCTAATGACGTAACTGCGAATGTGATTCTTTATTACAATGTTAAAACAAGTGTCCCATGGATCCTTAAAGCACTCTGCTAAGTGTTAGAGAGGTTAGTTAATAAAGACTCTAAGTAATTCAATATAGGTTTGAAACACACCAAAGTAGACAAATAGACATAGCGCCCGAATTTCACTTCACTTACCAGTTTGATTTAGAATCTTTGGACCTTAAAAACAGAAAAGACTGATGTTTTTTTTTATCATATCTACTCAGCTTTAAACTTCCTGGTGACAGAGCATCTAGGTACATAATAATGACACGGTGGTACAGTCTTACATAAGATTTAAACTGACGTACATGACTGTAACTATGTTAAACCGATTTTGAGTACTAACAGTACTCAAACTCGGCTTAACATTTAAGTTTCTGAGTTTAAGCGTCTGCGTTTGCCCGATGTATTCATATGAAAAGCTTTCCTTATGCCACAAATCACGTAAGTTTTAAAGACGAAAGCCTCGGATGAAGATTCGTTCCTTATATATGAGTAGAGTACTGATTTAAACGTTCACCTCAAAAACGTAATGTCAATTGTATACGCGAGGATTTAAAGATATGCCTGACTTAAAACCCATCTACTTATCTAGATCGTCGAGTGGTTGAGGTAAAATTTATCAAAGTGATGACACACAAAAGCTTTTCAACTTTCCAGCTTAACTTCTTAACACGAAGATTACCAAAGCAACTGAGAAATAGGTTCAGATAATTTCTGTTCATAGGTTTACTTTTAGTAATAATCTGGTGAAGTGCTTCGTTGTTGTAATAGCTGAAAGCTTTCTTCGTCCTGTGTAGGTATCGTGAGAGACCTAGTTCCCTAGTGGACGTCTGTTTTAAACTTTATGGCTTCGAACGCTTTATTCAAAATGAAGGAGCTGAGAATCCGATCGATATCAACTTCTCGTGTAAATAATCCACTTTTATTAACACGAGAAAGGCATTGAAATTTTTATTGTTATTGAATTGTAACTTTTAGACAGTTATATTGATGGACTTTCTGAGAAAAGAAATGTGTGTCTAAGAAAAATTATGTGACATTATTAATTCAGGAAATAAAACACGTGTCTAGTTCGAGTGTACGTTCGGTTCTTTTCATGTAAGTAGTGAAGGAAGATCTTAACATTTCTCTTTTTTGGGTAACACGTTTTTTTTTACTATTATATTTCATGGATCGGTTTCACAATTTTTGCGAAAGAATCTTACGAATTGCTTATCACATCCGTTATGCAAGCGCCATGATACAAGCTCAATATAAAGACATACCTACAGTAGTTTGACGCCTTTGATCTCGTAGAAAAAGCCGACAACGTCTAGACAAGGGTAAGGAGGCTAGGGATGCCACATTTAAACAGTACCTACTTATATTCAAACACCGTCTATTTATTTTAGCAAAATATTACAATTGCTACGCTACATGAATATTATAGTGTAAATCACTTAATTATTATATAACAATAATTAACGATAAATAATTATTATAAAACAGTTTGCATTTTTTCGTGCGGTGACAGCTTTGCATACAAAGTGTCAGTCAGCACCTATATCATCCCACAAGTGTCGTGGGAGGCGGTTAAGGATATGAAGCATTTTTCAGATATACTAGGTTGTTATCGTACAAACCAAGTTAAAATAAAGCGATTGATATAGCGGTCGTTTAATGGATGGGTAACCATGGGATCAGCTTGCAGAGTCTATGTTATCGATATGAAATATTTTGCAGATTTATTTTTGGGAAAAGTACGTACTGTACTGTACCTTAGTACAGCAATAGACATCAGGGTTATTTTATGGATGGATGACGGGGCTATGAGATTACGGAGAACATGTGAGGGGTTTATAAAAGGGGGCCAAAAATATAGTTATTTTTTAGCTAGGACGCGGACACGCTGTTACCAAGATATATAATTATGTAATAGGTACTTACCTAATATGAAGGTACTAGGTACTTATTGCATGAAATTAAAATCACACTTGCGATGACTGGTCGATGACGGTCTTGCGGGCTGGTATTAGATTTTAATATTTAACTGCATCATTTCCATCATGGTTCTGATCACTTTCGCGGATTGCCTGCATTATTAGGTATATATAATGTAAGTGGATGCTCCTGTTTCACCATGTCTATTCTGAGGAGGCTAACCAAAACTATTATGCTTGAGTATTATTATGTACAGTAAATATATACAAGTGATATAGAAGGTGTAACAGTGGCAGCACCTTACAAAATGTAAATTGTGTATTATGCAAAACCTGGCGATGAAAAAGAGTGACCGTGAGTTTTATTGCCCGTTCTTTCTCATGGTTCTACCTATTGCTTTGCGAACGTGGCAGTAAATGTAAATGTAGAAGCATACAGTAATAATGTTTTAAATTTGAGTATAAGTAATTATTTTATAAATTTATTATTTTGACGTTCATAAGCGTCACATTGTGACCCAAATGAATCTCCACTCACCCAATGTAGAGTATTTGGAGTTCTCCATTGGATTCAATATTAAGCGGGTGGATTGCATGTTGATTACATTTGATGTATAGTCACCGCCTACGATGTTAATAGTACCTACCTATATTCATCATCATCCTAGCGGTGTCCCGGTTGCGTTCCAAATTCTACGCCTTGGAGCCCGGGGTCCGCTTTCCGGCTGTGTCTCCTCCACTTCGCACGGTCTTCAACATCCCTGGTGGTTAGTTGATTGGCACGCATATCATCCCATACGACGACGTCAAGCCAGCATTTCTTTGGCCTTCCCCGTTTACCGGGGCCCGGCGTAGGTAGCATGGCAAGACATTTTTTACCCACGTAAGATGCCGGTTGACGTAATACGTGGCCACACCAGCGTAGCCGACACTCTTGCAGTTTGGCAGCAATGACACGGACATGAAGGCTACCTCCTACCTACTATATTAAAATGTTTTAGTACCTGCCTATATTAAAATGTTTTAATAAAGGTATTATTTAACTTGGAAACAATTTGACGAAATAATTAGTTTCGATGTAATTGACAGTCGATGTTCTATTTTAAGAGAGATTATCTGTTTCCCGCGGTTTCACCCGCGTCCTGAGGGAGCTACTTCGCGTACTTGGTTAATTTATAGCCTAAGTTACTCCTTGGTACATCAGCTATCCGCAAGTGAACGGTCCAAATCGGCCCAGTCGTTCCAGAGATTATCGAAAACAAACAGACAGACAGACTAAAATTGTAAAAATGGCATTTCGGTATATGTACCGTGTATACATCCATATGCATTTAGTGCAAAGCGGTCATTTTAATATTACAAACAGACCCTCCAATTCTATTTATATGTATAGATAACGAGTTAGTACTTCTGAATCAATTTTATTGCTCAGTCCATTTTATTTTCTCGTATATAATTTGTTTGATTCCTATTTTTTCATTGAAAGATAATTACACTGCGGGGGTTTAAGAAATTAGAAAGCTCTCGAAAGTAATTAATTCGGTGTAAGTAAATAGATTTGTGAAATACAAAAAGACCTGACATTGCATCCGAGTCGTAATTAATTTGTTTTTTAACGGGGCTTTTCATTAGTAGGAACTCAGTATTTTGTATTCAGCGATGGCTAATAGACTGGGATGGGTCATGAGCTTTGCAGTAGGTACACGTTACTGTATTTCTATTAATAGGTAGAGTAACTGTAGCTAAACAAAATGATGATGAGTGCATATGCCGTTTTATTTTATCACCCGTAATGCTTAAATTTACAGTAGTTTAATCTTTAAAAATAACATCAGTTTTAAGAATAACATAAAGGAAAACATAATTGATTGTCGGATTCGCAATTTCTGCTTTGAATAGAATAGAAAATGATTCATAAACATTTTTAAACGTTTTTTTTTGGTGTCGGGTTGGAAAATCCTCATGGAATCCCTCCGTCCTGGGGGGAAGGACGAAGGGGACTGTCAGACTCTTACTGACTAAAAACCAACCCGTGCTCCTCATGTACCTATGTGTCGGAAGGTAGGGTTTCCCCGAAGCATTCCTCGCTAACCCCCGACGGGTATTGGCCCGCCAGATGGACAGGCGGGCCCCGAACAAAACCCCCTTGGCGGCGGATCAAGGTGTTGGGTTCCGTCGCCAAAACAATGAATGGTGTGCCCCCATTTGGTCGCGGGAGATAGGGCGCGCGGCAACGCGACACCGACACGCCTCTCCTCCCGCGACCGCGCCCGACTGTGAGGGACAGACAGAATTGTCCCCCGCACCCGCACCGTTGGACGCATCCTGCGCAGGCCCACTGCCAAGCCCACGCGGAGCGTCCACTCCAGGGATCCCTCTTAGCTTCACTGCGGGGTTCAAAGCCGCGGTTACTGAGCCCCCCCACCACGACAAGGTGGAGATCCCACGGGGTGGGAGGAATACATACCTACATGTATAATATTATACCATATTTTTTAATACTACCTAGGTATATATTGTTATTATAACTGCGAAGCTTTCGTCTATTTTTTAATTACGGTCGTGATCCCATCATTTTAGCGAGATCCTTAATCTGTACAATATGAAATTTCAAGTAAAACAGAAAAGCTGTTAAAATTACATTATATTAAACTTCGTATTAAATCCAGCCAAATATGATAAGTAGGTTTAGCGATTTCTTTAGCTCCTTAATATGAAATGCAATTAGCAGACGTTATTTCAAGTAAAAGATAAACATCGACTTCGTTCGTTATTTTCTTTATGCTGCCTACCCTATTAAGTTTTAAAAATTGCTAGAATGGTTTAAATTTAAGTAATTGATAATTTTATGAATGGGTTTGAAAGCAGTATTGTTTTAACTAGATATATTATTATACAATGATTTTATTAAATATAAGCATCTATTCATTCCAATTTATTTGTTTTGAAAATATTGACGGTATTATCTATAATATCTTTCAATTTATAAAATATTCGCGTAGACCTACGACAGTAAAAATAAATATTTTATGGAGCTTAGAAAAATATATATTATTCAACTCAATTCTATAACTCTTCGAAACTAGCTACTTTTTGTTTGAAGAGTTTAAAGAACGAAATAAACAAAGAACACAACAAGACCATGAATTGAATAGACTCCATAAATAGGTTTCAATATCGTACGAATTTGGACAATCGTGAGCCAACGGAACAATTTACGTTAGGAATGTTGTCTGAAATATTTAACAATTTAATATTTCTAGCATAGAATCAAAATTTAATTATCCTGGTTTTATTGAGCAAACAGAGACAGTGCGACAGCTCTGGATTAGTATGAAATTTAAAATAAAATAACAAAGGGTAAGATAATACCTGTATCAAAGCCACAATAGGCGCGGTTGGATTAGATAACAGAATAATTTTGCTTACAGTGAAACAGAGTGAAGTTCGCAAGGCTTGAAAGGATACGTAAGGGTGGTTTCAGACTAGCATATTTTTTTGCGCATATACGGTCGTTTCAGTTTACCCACTTACACGCGCGCTACGTTACGCGCGTACATAGATAACGCAATTATCACGATTTGTATTGAAACCAAGCGTGCCGACTTTTTAATACCTACTGTACGAACTGTACCGAAGCGATGCGCGACAGTATCGCTTGTGCGATATTCATCGTCTCCTATAGTGTGGCCATTAGTGCTGTGCACTCCCTGAGGTATGCGCGGCGAGGTGGGAGGCGAAGAAAAAAGTGCATAAGTTCACATGAGATCGATACATGTCGGACAGATCTTACGATATCAGTTTGCATTTCTAAGGCAAGACTTGTGGCGGGACGATGGTCGGAGGCTATCTATCTGTAATATATTATACTTACTTAGTTGATTAAAATGTAACCCAAATATACTCATATTTTATTAAAAATATGTAGGTGATAAATAAGAGCTAGACTTGTTTTACTGAACATTTTTTTATATTTACAAACAATTATATATTCTAACGAAAGTTATTCTGACATCGATTCTGTTTCAACTTCATCTTTCATTTCGTCATCATCTTCATCTTTCACTTCGCCACCGGAACTTGAATCAGAGTCTTGCAAATTTATTATGAATGAATCGATAACATTAACGAACCTACTATCGCGAGTCCAGTAATCATTTTCATTTTTCTGGACATGATCGTCGCATCTCTGCCATTTTTCCGTCGTGAATTCCGAAAACAATTTATTCAATAAGATTATCTTTTCGTCTAGAGACGAATTAATATAGTTTTGGGCTATGTTGTTTTTAATATCAGCCCAGACCAACTCAATTGGATTTAAATCTGGATGGTACGGAGGTAAACGAAGAACAGTGTGTCCACTGGCTTTCAGGAGTTCGTCAATTCTATACACGGGTTCTTTTTGTGTATTTTTGATAAGAAGTAGGAGTTGAGCCTTTGACATGGTTCCTGAAAATTCTACATTATGGCGTAGCCACCAGTTCTGCATTTCACTTTTGAGGCTTGATATAGTTGGTTTCTTCTCAATCTGAACGCTGTGGTAAGACGCGTTGTCCATTACAACCACAGAATTCGGCAACAACTGATCTTTTAACTTTTCATCTACCCATTTATAAAAAGTAGGTCCGCTCATATCTCCATGATAGTCACCGGTTCTAGCATCTGATTTGAATATAGTCAATGCATCATCCACTAAGCCATTTCGACACCCAGCATGGAGAATTACCAATCGCCGTCCTTTCCCAATATCAGCATGAATTCCGGGTTCTGTCGATGATTGCCAACATTTGCTGGCATGGTGACTGGCGTTGATGTATGTTTCATCAAGAAAATATATGTTGCGGTTTTGCGTTCTATAATTTCTGATTTGTGTAAGATATTTTTTCCGCCACACTGTAATATTAGGCTGCTCTATAAGGAGATGTCTCTTTGATTTGCATTTTTTGAAACGGTAGCCCATTTTGTGTAAAAGCTGTCTTAAATATTCCCGTCTACAATTCAAAATGCCATCCTGTCTCAAACTTGATAGTAACTTACGGACACTTGGTATTCTTTTTTCAACTTCGTAAAACTGATGAATTTTTCTTCTGATAACTCCAAGGTCAAAATCATCCACAACGTGTTTTTTCTTTAGAACTTTTGTTTTTTTTGGCGATTGAAATTTTAATTGGCTTGAATTTTCAATTGATAAATAACCCGCAGAAATCACATTATGCACGGTTCTTTTGCTGTACCCCGTAGCCTCTGCAAGGATTTTAGCATTAGATTTTATCTTTCTTTGTCTGCTTTTCTTTTCTTAAAATATTCAGCCACCTTAAAAATTAAAGTCTTCATATCACGAGATAACGCACGACCCATCTTTGAATATTTATCTCATGTGCGTCTGACATTGACAGTCCGATACATGCGTCGGAATCTTGCCTACATTAATGTAAAATCATTGAAACTAGCTCCCTCTTTATTCTTCGCACGTAACTAAATTCGTTCCTGAATGTTCGTGAGTACATGGATTTCGATACATTATTGATGAAAAATAAACATAGCAATAGTCTTGCACCTGCTGCGGCTAATCCGTGACTACACTTAATAGTGCAGTTATGGAGGCTCCTCAGTAGGTGTCCCATCACATTCTAGATTAAAACTCTCAAAGGGCCTCTGCGCGTTGGACCTGTCTCCGTGTACGCCTACCAATGGGCCGGTTTTTCTTCTTACATCATAAGTTTGAAGAATAACCGAGAAAGAGAAACAAAAAAAAATAATAATAAATAATACCCCTCTGGGGCAGTCGTTATCTCACCATGAGACTAACGCAATCTCAGTGGGCAGAGTAACAGCTTTCAAACATCACCTTCATCCTGCGATATAAACAAAAAATGTATTACAAGCTGAAAAGAAAGCTTACAAACTCGATTTTTTCAGTTTAGTCAGATAACACCTTTGTCCACTTACCCCTTCAAGTAGTTTCCATAAAAGTAGCAATAGTCCCTCAACTGTTGCGGCTAATCCGTGACTGTACTTAATAGTGCAGTTATGGAGGCTCCTAAGTAGGTGTCCCATCACATTCTAGATTAAAACTCTCAAAGGGCATCTGTGCGTTGGACCTATGCCTCCAAGTACGCCTGCCAAAAGGCCAATTATTTTTCTAACAATATAAATAACATATATAATTTTAAGCTTTACTAAATTAACACAAATTTTATGAAATATAGTACGAACCGGAACCAGTGCCTGCCATTAAGTTTTTCTTTTAAAAAAAAAAATATATATATTTTACTTTAAGTATCAAAACGGCAGACATGCTGTGAACACGTTTTGAAAGTCGATTTTTATGCTTTTCGACTTCAAGGCACGCCTAAAGGAACCCTCTATTGGAATAGTGAACCCCCATTTGATCTACGGCAGATGAATTAGTACAACTAGCATTAATATGAACTTTGCTACTATACCGTAAGTCTGCGGAACACTGGCTCTTAGACTAATACAAAACAAATTAATAAATGGGTATATCATTTTTTTTATTTGGTGATTATTTATATTTATATTATTTTATTTATATTTCTAAAATAATTTTGACTATAATTACAATACTTGACTAACATAAACAACCTCTAGCGGCAATTTTTGTAAAACAGAGGGCAAAAAGTAGCCTGTAAGTTAAAAAGGTGGCGCTTGCGTCGCCTAAAATGTCAATGTTGCCTGTCTATTTCCAGTTATAATATATAAGTCTATGGTTGACAGCGCACTGACAGAGCGCAGCAGCCGATTTTCCCCCCCCGTCTCGCCGCGCGCTTACCTCAGGGAGTGCACAGCACTAATGGCCACAGTATAACACACAACGTCAGATCAAACGTCCAAAGCAATAATATCAAACGTCCAAAGAATAAAGTTTACTTAACGGTAATTTATAGTTAGGTATATTCTGGAACGACACGCAGCTTGGAATACTTAAAAACAGTTTTAATATGAATTTACGCATAATATAATTTTAAAATAACTTACCTGTGATAGGAAATATGTTCCTGCCTTTGGGTGCTCGAAAGTTTTGGGCTATTGCAGTTAATTATCACGCAACGAGGCATTTTTTTTAGTTTTTTGCGGACGTTCGGCTGCAACAACGGACGCGCGGGGACTCAAGTTAGCGGCGACCAACCTCGACGCTTGGTCGGGGTTCAGACACGCGAAGTGCATGCATTTGCGTTATCTATGTAGATCTGTGATTACGCGCTTCAAAAAACCGGACTCGCGTAAGGGCGGTTTCAGATTAGCGTATTTGTCTGCGCGTATACGGTCGTTTAAGCATACGCGTTTACACGCGCGCTACATTACGCGCTTCAAAAAACCGGACTCGCGTAAACGGGCATATTTCGGCGCGTTCGCTCGAAACGGTAGTGACATCTTGTCAGTGTCAACATGGATTCTGACGACTAAGCGCGTCATCGCTCGTACAAGTTGCGCGTGTGCCAAAAGGCGCGCCTATACGCACCTACATGCGCTTCCAAAAACGAGCTTATACGCGCGCATAAAACGCTAATCTGAAACCGCCCTAAATGGGCATATGTCAGCGTGTTCGCTCGAAACGGTAGTAACATCTTGTCAATGTCAACATTGATTCTGACGGCTCGCGCTTATACGAGCTTAGAAGCGCGCCAACGCTCGTACGAGTTGCGCGTGTGCAAAAAGGCGCGCCTATACGCGCCTACATGCGCTTCCATTCTATTTTGGTTATGTTTTTAATATCAAACTTTGTTATCTTTTTATTGGTGTGTCTAATAAATGTTTTCTTTCTTTCTTCCGAAAACGAGTTTATACGCGCTTATAGAATGCTAATCTGAAACCGCCTTTACGTAGCAGCCGGGCGGCATTTAGCAGATGGCGGCCAGGAGTCGATCGATACCTTCCCCATGAGTTATTAAGATGGATGTACAGCTTTTTAGGCTTTCGTAGTGAGAACATTACCACGATTTGATAAGTAACGTGTCATTATACGTCAGGTCCCGAGTAACAGATTTGTTATTTGATTACGCGAAATTACTGTACACAGATTTGTGTGGATAAATAACTATATGCTCGAGAAAACGATGCATTACTTGAGTGACAAAAGTAAGTAATTAATTTCTTTGGAATGTCTTCTGCTGATGTTGTTATGATTTTTAATTTCGCAGTATTGGGACTCTCTTACAGATTATTCAAAAATAATATTTTTAATGCCAAGTATTACTAAGATCAATTAAATTAAAGTGTCTGTTTTTTTTATTTTTGTCGGTCTGAGGAGCATAAAACTTATGTATATATAAAACTCTTCCGTTGTTGACTACCGACTGACAATCAACCTAACCGACGGAATTACCATAAACAAGAAGCTGAAATTTGACATCCACCTAAGTGGGTCAGAGTTGGGATGAAACTTTATCAAAATGGCATTCACTTAGGCAAGGTAAGGCAAGCGGCAGAAGCTAGTCGAACATAATCTTAAATCCTAAAGTAAGACCTATTGAGACATGAAGACGAAAAGTCCGATCTCTTTTGATATACTAGTACAATATAATATTAAAATCAATTTCGCCCCAATCCTGCGAATATCTGTGTGTCGAGGGAAGTCTCGTCATTATACAAAGTAAATTGTACCCATCCGGCATCCATTGAAATTAAAAATAAGGATTACATACAAATGTTTGAATAACATGATATTTGGTCGGTAATTACAGAATGGAGAACGATACGTGAAGAAGTACACGCCTATACGATAAAGGTAAATCGTGCAAGGTAAAAATGTGGTATCAGAGAATAGATAGTAGGTACTAACGTGTGGTATTTTAAAATGTGTGACGTCATGGTGAATGGAGCCGACAACACACGTGCTTATGCCGATTTTTTTATTGGAATCTATTATATGTTACGGTTTAATATGGTTCCTGTGTTTAGTTATATAATTCTGGCAACAAAATATAGTAAAAATGGCTTCTTACTTGTTTTCGAAAGGTAAGCCAGCTATTAGCATGTAACTGGCTATTACTATATTTGTATACTTACCTATATAAAATTCTAGCGACTGACAGACAGCGCACAGCTTAAACAATTGAGTGCAAGAAGCTGAAAAGAAAATTGGCAGATATGTTTCTTGGGGACCCCAGGGGTGCACTACGAAGTCATTTCCCGAAGTTCTTACGAGATCGGGCAGAAATGGTTAAATTAAAATAAAATGTGGTGGCGTAGCTACAGGCATTCTCTAGTTGTAGATATATTTTATTACATCCAGAATCAGCAATCGTGCTCATCATACAAAAAATCATCTTGAGCCGTATCTACGACTCCTGGCTTAGCCGTCGGGGTTTCTAACCACCAACAAGCCAGTAATGTATTCATAATTAATGAAGATTTGTGTGAGTGAAGATATATCGTGCTGATAAAAATGAGATAAAATTATTGCAGCCTTAACTTGCCGATGTGTTGGAATATTTATGATTACGCAAAAACATATCTCGCAGTTGAACTTAGCGAAAGGAAATTTATGACAACACGCATGACGTGTAAGGGTACACATCGAAGCTTGGGGATGAATATCAATGCTATGAATATGATTATTCAGCGTTTATATAGATATGTGTATAAAATAATGTGCGATGGTAGCATTTTATGCTTTTTCTCTTATTTCACAAGGAGGAAACAGAATGAATTATTGTGACAACATACGGCGGGTATAAAACAAAATATATGTACATACATACATACATAGTCTCACGCCTATAAGCCCGAAGAGGTAGGCAGAGGTGTATTTCTACACCCTCTTTTCACCAGATATACTTTAGTCCAAAAAAAAAGTAAATATAAATTTTGTGAATAATTTAGAATTATACTGCTATTTTCGTTTGTTTTTAGTACAATATAATTATGTAGTTATAAGGTATGAGCTCAGAGCAATAATATTTAAAGAAAGACGTAATTTAAATGATGACACAATTATGAAGCAACAAAGGTATGTCAGGATCGTTGCAGGTGGCGTTCCGTAGTCTCTCCATACCCCTCCGTGAAACAGGCGTGAGTCTATGTATGTACGAGTATGTACAGTTATCAAGAGATTCAAAAAAATCTGTATTCCAATTTATTCTAGATTAAACTGTGCTACAATCATCTTCATCGTATTTTATTCTGGTTGCATCCAGTACTTTTGGTGCCCTTGGCCCGCTTTCTGGTACTCATCATCATCATCATCAGCCTTTAACAGTCCACTGCTGGACTAGGCCTCTCCTTTAGCCACCTGCAACGATTTTGTCATCATTTAATTTACGCCTTACTTTAAATATTATTGCCCTGAGCTCATACCTTATAACTACATATATTGTACTAAAAACAAACGAAAATAGCAGTATAATTCTAAATTATTCTGGTACTCATCATCATCATCATCATCAGCCTTTAACAGTCCTCTGCTGGACTAGGCCTCTCCTTTGAAAGGATGAATTGGCCTACTATACCACGCTGGCCAAACGGGTTGGTATAGGGTTTGTATCAAGTTCTCCTTCTCTTACAGTGCTGTTCTCTGCATAATAATATGCTCCCTCTGTCTGCTCTTACGACTCCCGTGGTATGATATGGGGTGGTGACAATCCGTATTCTTAATCCGTCACCACACGGACAGTGAAGGTTTAACAAATTACTTTCGTAACCGTCATCACACGGAATTCTAGCCTTAATTTTAATATTGTCAAAATTGAGTTACTATTTATGTGAATTTGCGCACATGGCCGTTTCATTGAAGCTCAATTTACCCACAAATAAAATAGATAGAGCTTAAAATATGTCGAATACGAATGTCTAAAATGTGTACTAAAATCCATACTTCAGTGTAGTACTTAACCTAGCCCGTCTCATTACGGAACGTGCCATAACATAAAGGTACAAGCGGTCCCAGATGGTCGGACGAAATTAAACTAAGCTAGAATTTGCATATTCAAATCACATGTTACTTCAAACAACTACGACATAAAGAATACAACCTTTTGTAACTGTTTTGAGTAAATGAATTAAATACGGACTTATTATTGTTAAGAGCTTGGGTTTTCAGAAAGATAAGACGAATGATTTCGAAATAAGTTTATATGAATACCACTTTGACCGGTGACCAAATATAATCACTATGGTTGACCATATAAATGGATAAAAGCTAAAATACGTAAAATTATTGTCCATGATTAAAAGTGAAACTAAAAATCACTGAATACTATACTATATTGTACTTGTAAAAACTATATCTTTATTCGAACCTTCAAGTAAGCACGAAATCGAAATACTGTATGTCTAGTTTTAATTCTACGGTATCTTTTGAATTATCTTATTAAACAATTATCAAATATTAATTACAGTCTAAATAGCAACTATGTCAGAGACCAATCCATCATTAGATTAGTCTCTTAGTATCCTAATTGGACGGCTCTAAGTTATCTACTGTATTCAGTCAATCATGATGACCGTCTGTCAAGTAATACTATTTGTCTAAAGCAAAGGCTAAACTATGTAGCTCTAAGTCGATTACTTCAAGATAAATGTAATAAAGCTTTTAGAATTCAGTTTGATTGCACGTACGAAGTTAATAATTTTGATGTTTTCGAAGGCAGTAATTTTGATGTTTTCGAAGGCAGTAATTTTGATGTTTAACCTCTCGCCGAGTAGGTATTATAGGGATCGGTCCTCACGGGACACCTCTTTCCGTGGCCTTCAAGTTGTTGTTACTAGACTGAGGGTATTCTTTGTGTCCGTTGCTTAAAGGTTTGAAAAGTTGACTGCGATTTACATAGGAAATATTCGTAGTGCGGCAACTGTCTTAAAATTATTTCTAACAAGAGGATGCCCGCGGTTACACCCGCGTTATTTAAGGCTTCTGCTCTGCTTCCGTCGCTCATAGCGTGATGTTATATAGCCTTTAGCCTTTTTCGATAAATGGGCTATCTAACACTGAAAGAATTTTTCAAATCGGATCATTAGTTCCTGAGATTATCGCGTTCAACCAAACAAACAAACTCTTCAGCTTTATATATTAGTATAAGATTGCATGCTAACATGCTGGTATGATACGTCAGCATAAACATGTGTCATAATTATAAGACTTTTGTCTTGGAGTCCTACCCTAGTGATAGAAATCAGAATATACGAAAAAATTATATTCCAATACTTAACTAATGCCACTATCAGTGAGGTAATCTGAGATCAACGTCATCGTCGTTTGAAGTTTTGCACTAAACATAAACTTTCTTCGTTTCCCTCTAAGTTGGACATAAAGGCTACAAAATGAGGCAATAATGTACATTACTGGCAATGGCTTTATAAATCGGTGAACTTGACCCTACAAATAAGTTCACGAAAACAAACAATTTGATGCATCCAGACAACTTCTTCAACTTACAAATACATAAAATAAAAAAGTGGAGATCCTTAAGAAAAGTACTAATTATTTTATTCTAATATTGAAATGAAACGATTACAACTATCGGTTTATCTAGGTTTGCAGAAAATACTTCTAAGTTAAAATGAAAATCACAAAAAAATTGAAAATATTTTTTTCATTTCTTTGTAAAACCATACACACATTGCAAGCAGTATGAATTACAACATAATTATAGTGTTGAAACTTTAAAGAAAACTAATTTAGTTCTATATTTTTTCAATTTACGTATTTATTTTATGCGAATTACCAGAATTGAATTCTAACATCGCATCGTCCGAACGAAAAGATAAAGTTGTCTTAAGTCATACCTACATTATCGTCATCGCATTAGTCACAAGAGAATTTCTTTACTTTATAATAATATGTTTTCAAATCGTATTTAATAATTTATATAATATTTTGTAATAGAAAAAGGAGATCAACATCATAACGTACACATCGTCGTTGGAAGTTTTGCACTAAACATAAACTTTCTTCGTTCACCTCTAAGTTGGACACAAAGGCTACAAAATGAGGCAATAATGTACATTACTGGCAATGGCTTTATAAATCGGTGAACTTGACCCTACAAATAAGTTCACGAAAGCAAACAATTTGATGCATCCAGACAACTCCTTCAACTTACAAATACATAAAATAAAAAAGTGGAGATCCTTTAAAGTACTAATTATTTTATTCTAATATTGAAATGAAATGATTACAACTATCGGTTTATTTAGGTTTCCAGAAAATACTTCTAAGTTAAAAGGAAAATCACAAAAAAATTGAATTTTTTTTTTTATTTCTTTGTAAAACCAGCAACACATTGCAAGCAGTATGAATTACAACATAATTATAGTGTTGAAACTTAAAAGAAAACTAATTTAGTTCTATCTTTTTTCAATCTACGTATTTATTTTATGCGAATTACAAAAACTGAATTCTAACATCGCATCGTCCGAACGACAAGATAAAGTTGTCACTTGTCATACCTACATTATCGTCATCGCATTTGTCACAAGAGAATTTCTTTACTTTATAATAACATGTGTTCGAATCGTATTCAATAATTTATATAATATTTTGTAATAGAAAAAGGAGACGTAATATAAATGGTTATAATATTATATTCTCGAAAAATGTAGGTATCTTGCCAGTCTAATCATATTATTTTTCTTCACATGTAATTTATTTGAGTCATTTTATATTAGGGATTGTAAATGATACCTGGTGTTTTTTATGCTGATATAAAAAGGTGTAGAGGATGTAGAAATTGTGGATTTTCTTGTTTGAGTTAGGGATTTTTCTTTATTATTTGCCTCACATTTGTTTTACATATTATTATGTAGATATTTAGTATTTTCTTGGGTTTACGCGGCAATTAAACTACAATAATTATGACCACGTTTTCTGTGAAGAAATCGAAACGTGTAGTTACGATTTAAATTTAATCTTAGTCAAACCAATAATACATCGCGACAAAATCCGTAAACTATACTTTAACTTTAAAATGTAGACATTTGTTAGATACAAGAGTATTTTCTTTATTCAGCGATATGCTAATGACGTAACTGCGAATGTGATTCTTTATTACAATGTTAAACCAAGTGTCCCATGGATCCTTAAAGCACTCTGCTAAGTGTTAAAGAGGTTAGTTAATAAAGACTTTAAGTAATTCAATATAGGTTTGAAACACACCAAAGTAGACAAATAGACATAGCGCCCGAATGTCACTTCACTTACCAGTTTTATTTAGAATCTTTGGAGCTCAAAAACAGAATAGACTGAAGATTTTCTTTTTAATCATATCTCATCATCATCCTCATAGCGTTATCCCAGTTTCAATCTGGGGTCCGCTTTCTAGTCTAACCGGATTTGGCTGAATATTAGCTTTTCCACAGAGCGACTGCCTGTCTGACCTCCGCAACCCGAAGGGATAGCGATATTCCAGGGTTTAGACTAGTGTCAGTTTATTTAGAAGGTACTGACGACCTATAACGACTGTCAAAGATCTTCATGACAATCGGGACCGACGGCTTAACGTGCTCTCCGAGGCACGGGACAAGCGATAATTAACCATTCAATACGCACATAACTCCGAAAAGTCATTGGTGCGTGCCGTGGATTCGAACCCGATACCCTCGGCATGGCAGTCTTTTGGTAGATCCACTCGGCTATCGCCGCCTGTGTTTTTTTTAATCATATCTACTCAGCTTTAAACTTCGAGGTGGCAGACCATCTAGGTACATAATAATGACACGGTGGTACAGTGTTACATAAGATTTAAACTGACGTACATGACTGTGACTTTAATGTTAAACCGATTTTGAGTACTAACAGTTCTCAAACTCGGCTTAACATTTAAGTTTCTGAGTCTAAGCGTCTGCGTTTGCCCGATGAATTCATATGAAAAGCTTTTCTTATGCCACAAATCACGTAAGTTTTAAAGACGAAAGCCTCGGCAAGGTTCGTTCCTTATATATGAGTAGAGTACTGATTTAAAACGTTCACCTCAGAAACGTAATGTCAATGTTATACGCGAGGATTTAAAGATAGGCCTGAGTTAAAACCCATCTACTTATCTAGATCGTCGAGTGGTTGAGGTAAAATTTATCGAAGCGATGACACACAAAAACTTTTTAACTTTCCAGCTTAACTTCTTAACACGAAAATTACCAAAGCAACTGAGAAATAGGTTCAGATAAGTTCTGTTCATAGGTTTATTTTTAGTAATAATCTGGTGAAGTGCTTCGTTGTTGTAATAGCTGAAAGCTTTCTTCGTCTTGTGTAGGTATCGTGATAGAGACCCAGTTCCCTAGTGGACGTCTGTTTTAGACTTAATGGCTTCGAACGCTTTATACAAAATGAAGGAGCAGAGAATCCGATCGATATCAACTTCTCGTGTAAATAATCCACTTTTATTTATACGAGAAGTGAGGGCATTGAAAGTTTATTGTTTTTTTTTATGGTATTAGGCGGCAAGTGAGCAGACGGATTGCCTGATGGTAAGCAATTACCGCCGCCCATGGACACAAGCAACACCACAGGAGTCACAAGTGCGTTGCCGCCCCTTGGGGTTTGAAAAAGGGATAGGATGAGGAGTGGGATCAGGGAGAAGGGATAGGGGATAGACCCTCCGGCACTCTCACTCACCGAACGAAACGCAAAAGTTTAGGTACTGTTACTTTACGTCAATTTTCTGTGAGAGGGTAGTACTTCCCCGGTCGAGCCGGCCCATTTATGCTGAAATCAGCAAGGCTCTACTACCTTCTATAAAGTGTATGTTATTGGATTGTAACTTTTAGACAGTAATATTGATGGACTTTCTGAGAAAAGAAATGAGTGTAAGAAAAATTATGTGACATTATTAATTCAGGTAATAAAACACGTGTATAGTTCGAGTGTACGCTCGGTTCTTTTTGTGTAAGTAATGAAGGAAGATCTTAACATTTCTCTTTTTTGGGTAACACGTTTTATTTTACTATTATATTTCATGGATCGGTTTCACAATTTTTGCGAAAGAATCTTACGAATTGCTTATCACATCCGTTATGCAAGCGCCATGATACAAGCACAGTATAAAGACATACAGTAGTTTGACGCCTTTGATCTCGTAGAAAAAGCCGACAACGTCTAGACAAGGGTAAGGAGGCTAGGGATGCCACGTTTAAACAGTACCTACTTATTCAAACACCGTCTATTTATTTTACAGAAATATTACAATTGCTACGCTACATGAATATTATAGTGTAAATCACTTATTTATTATAAAACAATAATTAACGATAAATAATTATTATAAAACAGTTTGCATTTTTCTTGCGGTGACAGCTTTGCATACAAAGTGTCAGTCAGCACCTATTTCATCCCACAAGTGTCGTGGGCGGCGGTTAAGGATATAAAGCATTTTTCAGATATACTAGGTTGTTATCGTACAAACCAAGTTAAAATAAAGCAGTCGTTTAATGGATGGGTAACCATGGGATCAGCTTGCAGAGTCTATGTTATCGATATGAAATATTTTGCAGATTTATTTTCGGGAAAAGTACGTACTGTACTACAGCTACCTTAGTACAGCAATAGACATCAGGGTTATTTTATGGATGGGTGACGGGGCTATGAGATTACGGAGAACATGTGAGGGGTTTATAAAAGGGGGCCAAAAATATGGTTATTTTTTAGCTAGGACGCGCTGTTACCAAGATACATAATTATGTAATAGGTACACTACAATCAAACCGATTTATTCTTAGTGGACACAAGCCTATTAGTGCAGTGGTTTAAGCGGCCACATCGCCGTTAATAGACACTGCGCCGAGTGTTGTAGGTTTGATCCCCACTAATACAGCACTTTTGTGACCCATAAATTGTTGTGAGCCTGAGTGTTCATTGTGTCTATTGTTCGCACGCTTGTAAAGTCTCGGGTGAAACAGGAGTTGTCGCTGTTAAAGACAAAAATAAAACAAATATATATGCCACAACACTTCACTTATATTGTGTTTCGCCTATTGTTGTGCTGTTTCACTCTCACTAAGGACATCTCTCTTTATATTTGTATTAAAACAACATATTTTACTAAAACCTACCGTATAGGTAGGTTTTAGTAAAATATGTTGCTATGCCATTTTACTTAGTAAACCACAATACAAAAATAATTTCATTAAATGAAAATTGCTTTTAGAGCTGTCAATTATATGCGTATTATTATTGCATCTGCAACGATGATTCAGTAAACTACGACATTTGTGCATCTAAAGTGCAGTTATAGTGAATCACCTAACTGACAGATTGGTCATAATCTCGAGCATAATTCAATAACGAGCACATCCCACAGACAGTGCCAACTTCCTCAGCGTCTTTCATTAATAGACTTCTACTAGAGTTTATATATTCAAAGAGAAATACTGGTCCCATTCATTTTAAGATGGGACAGCGAGATAAGGAACTGTGTACTTTTGTAAGGAGAGATGGTAACGTCGACGCCTTTCAAGGGCTATCGCGCGACACCATACATATATATAGGTTTATGTAAAAAGGGCTAACACCACAAAATGCGAGTAATGCCGTAATACACTGGCCACTAAACAAACACTGCGAAGAAATGGATTGTGGGATAAAATGTAAAGGCGATAAGAGAAAAATAATCGGTATTCATTTATTTCGGACCACTAATGGATATCTACATTTCAATAACGAGTTACCGAGGCGAATATTCATCGGCCAATAACTTTATGTTGCTATCAATAACGTATTATTTATTAAATATCTACTAATTGTTTTGCTTTATAAATAAGTTCAGTGAAAAGTTCGGCAGAGATTCGGGTATAATATACACATATGTATGTAATGTACGGTCACTAGGCAGGATAGTAGCAAGCACAGCCATCCTCTTTTTCTTAGCTTTGTCGCGATTGCGACCCCTACCTTCGCCTTGGAGTTCAGGGTCCACTAATCCGGAATTGGCAGAATGTTGGCACATGAACAATTCATATAGTACCGTTCGTAAAGCTGACGAATAGATCTCATAACTGATGCTAAAAGAACAGGACTATATTTTTTTTTTGTCAAAAGTGGTTCGAATCCACGGCGCGCACCACTGACTTTTCGGAGTTATGTGCGTATGGAATTGTTAATTATCGCTTGTCTCGTCCCTCGGAGAGCACGTTAAGCTGTCGGTCCCACCTGTCATGAAGATCTTTGACAGTCGATATAGGGCGTCAGTACCTCTAAAATAAACTGACACTAGTCTAAACCATGGAATATCGCTATCCCTTCGTTTTGCGGGGGTCAGACAGGCAGTCGCTCCATGGAAAAGCAAATATTCCGCCAAATCCGGTTAGACTAGAAAGCGGACCCCAGGTTGAGACTGGGATAACGCTAGGAGGATGATAACCGTCTGGCAACACGTCAAAATATTATTCTGTACCGAGTTCTTGTTTTATAAAGTTTTTGGACGAACTTTGTATATGCATAATTTGGTTTGAATTGAACGTGTTACAAAATTTCTCATCTAAATGCTCATGCTTAAACTTGAATTTCTGTTTATATACAAACTTTTTCTGTACTTTTGAATAAATATTGCTCGGTTTAAGGTGCCAAGGTAGGCATCTACATCAAAGTAATATGTGATTATTTGTTTAATGCTTGCAGGAACTTTACGTTGATATCGGCGCAAATGTGTGCCTCCTTCCTAGCTCTTCCTATTGACAATGTCTATAAATACTTTGTGTTTTCTCTCTATAAACACGGTCAATATCCACTTCACGGTCAATAACTACTTGTGCACTGCAAGTGATCATATTATAGAGGTGTAGCTAATTGCCGTGACATTTGTTGCACAAATGTACTTGAAGCTAGTGGCGGACATTCATGTTCCGCATAATACTGAAGTGTGTATCTATTTTAGTTTGAGTATTTAGTTTTTGCTGATACATGTAGCGCCTACTATATATATAAGTTTCGAACCGTACAGTAACGAGATATATGTTCAAAATATTATTCGAAATTAATCATTTGTCCTTTTTCAACCATATGTTTATTTTCTTAATCGGCGCATGTTTTTAAATACAGTTTTTGAAACATAACTTTTAGGGTACAACCATAGCGTCCGTCTTTTGATTGTTTTGTTTATCATTAGCATTAAATATCGTATACTGCTAATAACAAAAAAAACAAATTCAAGTAGCCGAGAAAAGTGTTCTGAAATATATTCCCAGTGATTCACAAGCTTAGTTAAATTATTGTGACTTATTTAAAAACCGATTTGCAACGGAAACATTACAAGCGATAATTTTACGAACGAAATATCTTCCTACAACCAATTCGCTTGATAGATTTTAGAAGTCATTTAAAGATAAGTACCTAAACCGTACTTGGCAATACGAATTTCGGCGTGGACGATTATCTGTGCGCAATGAGGAGAGACCACTTTGATGGTTGTTAGAGAGGGGAAAACGTGCTTCTAGATTCAATTTTAATTGAAGAGAATAGGCGAATGACATATGAATACACTCAGAACATATCCGATTGGATGCATTCACGGCGGTATTTTATACGCTTTAATTCTCAGAACAACGCCGTGTTTGACTTTAGATTATTTTGGACTTACGTTTTCACATTGTTATATCTGACGACGATCCTTTGAAAAACACAAAGGCTTTTAATATGCAAAGAGAGAGCAAGTACAAACCCACAAAGGAGTTTTTAAAAATATGCCATTTCAATAGTCTGCACAATCGCGTTTGCATTAAATAACAGCATAGCAAGTTATACATTATTTTTAGTACTACGCTTATTTCGATTGGTTAATATTTGTGTATAATATATAATCCGGTAAGCCTCTTTCAATCATTTTGTCATCCAGTTTTCTTTATCATTATATTTCTATTAAAGCTGAAGGTTTTCTTCATCTGAAAGCAACAGCGAGCCGTTTTTTTTTCAATTTCTACAAGGTTTCTACCTTTGTTTACTCTTTCGATTTGATTTATAATGGACACAGATTTATGTTAACTTTTCGGATAGATTACTTGAAATAAAAAAAGATTTTTATTTTTGCCTTATTGGTGACTGCACTAAGTTTGCCTGAAATATAGGTAACATTCGACTTAGAGTAGGAGGCTTAAAAATATTTTTGCCTGCAACCCAAATGTCAAATGTAAATTTAAATGTTAGTGTTGGCTTTATTGAAATAACCTTAAATAAATAGCCAAAACAATGCTAACTTTGTGATATTAAAAATATAACTATTGCAAGTCATTGGTAACATTGAAGTCTGTACAAATGAGCTATAGTTTTGAAGTGACTTGTCGTATTTAAACGAACTGAGAAAAGTGCCTGACGCCTACATTAAAGAATACCACAAAATATTATATATTATCTTATAGGATGTATTTAATAAAATCGATGGAACTCTGTTTATTAGCCCATTTAAACATCGAATAATGCGCGCAATACTCTGTTATAATGTAACATCGTTATTACCAGCTGTGATTCATCGGTGTAGTTAGTAGTATGTGTCAATAAATCTCTTTGTCCAATGAGTTTGTAAGTAAAATCAATACTCAGGTAAATTGATTCGTTTCAATAGAAGCATCGTGAATAAGTTCTGTGCCTTGTTTATTCAATTTAGCAAGTCCCATTATAAGTTTTAGGGCTTCAGTACTTATAAAAACTAATACTTGAAGAGGGCAGGTTCATGACATTCAAATACGCGAAGTACCTGAGAGGTCAGGAGAGAAAGAAATAGAGAGATAGAGTTATGGCGATAGACTAAATTATCTCTAATAGCTTACACTTATAAATACAATTATCTTTATATCCTCCGTTTAGGTGCGTCATGTGTTTCTCCACGCGCTGCAACCCACGCCGGCCCCTCTGCCCGGCCACTTGAAAGCGATAACGATCAAATGCCCGTGCGTTTTTATCGCCTCGGCGCGCGGGTCGGGTTCCACACAATCGGTCCTTGTGACTTAATTTGTTTTGAAAGGTTGTCAAGTGTTATATTATTTATGTTTCTTATGAAACTAACTATACAATGTTATCTTTGTTTATTTAGATTACGATTCTGGTGTCGAGTGATGCTCGTTTGAAATTGAGATAGCGCGTTTTACAGTTCGCTTTGTATTTATAAGTTCATACCTCAAAACTTAAAGCGGTGACATATCGTTTTTAATATTTAATTACGTTACTTATATATTAGGTAATAAGATAAAAATAAAAAAGTACACTTGTTTATACATATTTATGAATTACAGGCCTCTGATTCCAAACCATTATCTGGCGCCGCGCGGCGTAATTTATGTTAAATTTGATAAGGCCATATAATGCACAAATAACAGTTTTAAACATACAAATAAATAAACACTAAATAAGTAGTCTCATATTCTTTTAAAACAAAAAGAAATCATACGGATAGCATTCACCACTTCTGAGTAATAAGAACATTTCTGAAACAGTTCCCATACTCTCAGTAAAATCACTGTCGCCCGCCTAAATCTACTTAAGGTCTCGAAAAAAGTCAAATCTTATATTTCATGCTGGAATTATTATATATACGTGTTAGTTATTTACATACCTTGATAAACACAATAGATCTTAAAGAATAAAACTAAATTTAACAGAAAAACAGCACAAATACACTCACACATTCCGCACATTCCGCACCGACTCAACACTCAATGACAACATTGACAACGAACGTTTTTTTTTTTAATTTCTCTATGGTATCGAAACTCGACTGGGATTAGTATGACGGGAAATTTAACGTAAAAACGAGATACATAATACAAACTAAGCCATAGAGTGACAGAGACGAGTATATTTCACTCTTTCGACCGCGGGAGCCATGTCATATACAGTATGACACGGGCAAAGCAGACTGAGATGCGATGTTATATGCCATATAACACGGGCAATTTAGTGTTTGAATTTTGTTATATGCCATATAACACGGGCAAGCAAGCGGATACACTCAGAACATATCCGATTGGATGCATTCACGGCGGTATTTTATACGCTTTAATTCTCAGAACAACGCCGTGTTTGACTTTAGATTATTTTGGACTTACGTTTTCAAATTGTTATATCTGACGACGATCCTTTGAAAAACACAAAGGCTTTTAATATGCAAAGAGAGAGCAAGTACAAACCCACAAAGGAGTTTTTAAAAATATGCCATTTCAATAGTCTGCACAATCGCGTTTGCATTAAATAACAGCATAGCAAGTTATACATTATTTTTAGTACTACGCTTATTTCGATTGGTTAATATTTGTGTATAATATATAATCCGGTAAGCCTCTTTCAATCATTTTGTCATCCAGTTTTCTTTATCATTATATTTCTATTAAAGCTGAAGGTTTTCTTCATCTGAAAGCAACAGCGAGCCGTTTTTTTTTCAATTTCTACAAGGTTTCTACCTTTGTTTACTCTTTCGATTTGATTTATAATGGACACAGATTTATGTTAACTTTTCGGATAGATTACTTGAAATAAAAAAAGATTTTTATTTTTGCCTTATTGGTGACTGCACTAAGTTTGCCTGAAATATAGGTAACATTCGACTTAGAGTAGGAGGCTTAAAAATATTTTTGCCTGCAACCCAAATGTCAAATGTAAATTTAAATGTTAGTGTTGGCTTTATTGAAATAACCTTAAATAAATAGCCAAAACAATGCTAACTTTGTGATATTAAAAATATAACTATTGCAAGTCATTGGTAACATTGAAGTCTGTACAAATGAGCTATAGTTTTGAAGTGACTTGTCGTATTTAAACGAACTGAGAAAAGTGCCTGACGCCTACATTAAAGAATACCACAAAATATTATATATTATCTTATAGGATGTATTTAATAAAATCGATGGAACTCTGTTTATTAGCCCATTTAAACATCGAATAATGCGCGCAATACTCTGTTATAATGTAACATCGTTATTACCAGCTGTGATTCATCGGTGTAGTTAGTAGTATGTGTCAATAAATCTCTTTGTCCAATGAGTTTGTAAGTAAAATCAATACTCAGGTAAATTGATTCGTTTCAATAGAAGCATCGTGAATAAGTTCTGTGCCTTGTTTATTCAATTTAGCAAGTCCCATTATAAGTTTTAGGGCTTCAGTACTTATAAAAACTAATACTTGAAGAGGGCAGGTTCATGACATTCAAATACGCGAAGTACCTGAGAGGTCAGGAGAGAAAGAAATAGAGAGATAGAGTTATGGCGATAGACTAAATTATCTCTAATAGCTTACACTTATAAATACAATTATCTTTATATCCTCCGTTTAGGTGCGTCATGTGTTTCTCCACATCGCTATCACCGTGGGGAGGCTGTCAACAGCCTTGGTCACCATTGCTTATCATGCAGCAAGAGCGCAGGTCGTATATCACGACACGGCAATCACAATGACATACTCCGTCGGGCTCTTGTCACCGCTGGCGTTCCAGCCCAACTTGAACCTCAGGGGCTGGTACGTGACGATGGCAAAAGGCCAGACGGTGTGTCTTTACTCCCGTGGAAGTTGGGAAGGCCTTTGGTGTGGGACGCAACGTGTGTCGATACCCTCGCGCCATCTCATCTTTCTGGCACAGCGGGTTGTGCGGGCGCTGCTGCTGCTACAGCGGAGACCTTAAAACGGCGCAAATACGTAAACCTAGTTGGGGATTACGTATTTGAGCCGTTTGGCGTCGGAACGTTGGGGCCATGGGGTCCAAGTGCGAGATTTCGTTTTAGAGATCTCGCAAAGAGACTGGTCGACGCCTCGTGTGACCAGAAGGCTGGAGTGTACTTGAGCCAGAAGTTAAGCATTGCCATACAACGTGGCAATGCTGCCAGCGTTCTGGGCATGCTCCCGGTCGACGGCGATGTGGAGGACTTTTATGACGCCCATTAAGTTATTTTATTTTCTGTTTTGTAAGTTCTGTATATACATATTTCTTAGTATAGTATTTTAATATTGTTAAGTTGTATTATATATCTGAATAATATGTAAATTGGCTTAAGATATATTATTATCTTTATAAAATTATTTATTAGATTCCTATAATAGAAATAAAAATTAATTAGAATTGTAATACAATTGAACCTCAATAGGCCTTCTTCATATACATTTGTAAGAATTTTTACCGGGGAGATGGGCCTCGTTAGCCTTGGTTGGCAACCTGTCTAGGAGAAGGAAAACTCCGAAATTAAACCAAACGTTCGGGGAGATGGGCCTCGTTAGCCTTGGTTGGCAACCTGTCTAGGAGAAGGAAAACTCCGAAATTAAACCAACTTTCTGGGAGCATACCCGACACATAACCCCGATCTAAGGTGTAATCTGACCCGTGCCGAGGGATTTGTGGCCAGGGGATAAGCTGGTCTCAAACGGAGGGTGCCTGTGTTGGTGGTCACAGGGCACAGCTAGGATTCCATCTTACCCCCGTACAGGCCTTTGCGGGGATTGACATTTTAAATCCCTATTACTCGTGGGAACGCTATGAGGACAGACATTAATTATTCTTCAAATGGCGGCGACGCGTCACGTCACGTCTCCCGCGAGGGCGAAAAGCGGCCTACGGAAAGCCGATTTGCAACATTGAATGTTGGCGGTGGAATGGACGGAAAATTGGATGAAGTATGCCAGATGATGGATGATAGAAAGATTGATGTTCTGTGTGTGAATGAAACGAAAAAGAAAGGATGTGACACTACCAAGCATGGCAGCTACACGGCGTATTGGTCCGGAGTAGATAGTACCACCAGAGCCTGCAAGGGAGTTGGTTTAATACTGTCTGCGCGAATGAATGAGTGCGTAAAAGAGTTTGAATGTGTAAATGCAAGGCTACTATGGATGAGAATGAAAGTAGGACTTACTCGTCTTCTTATTGTAGGGGTTTACGCCCTGGTCAATATAGAAACGGGTATGTCACAACAAGAAAAAGACGAAAGACAGTTTTGGGCGAGTTTAAGAGAGATTCTGAGGACCTGTAAGGATAACGTAAGATTGATTTTGTTAGGTGATTTCGATGGATGGATGGGAGTAAAGCGAGATGGATTTGAAAGGGTTTTAGGTGAATTCGGTGATAAGAGTGTGAACGAAAATGGAAAAGAACTGCTTGAGGTATGTTTGGAGTTGAGCTTTTGTGTGACAAACACCATGTTTGATCACAAAAGGATACATTTGTATACACGTGAAGCGAAAAATGTTAGAAGAAGTATGATTGATTTTGTAATAGTAGATGAACGACTGAGAAAGAATGTGTTGGATACGAGAGATTTTCGAGGGATCGGCATCCATACAGACCACTTTTTGGTGTTAAGATAAGCGGATAAGCGGGCTCTTTAGAGGATGGCGACACCGAGAAAATAATCAAGAGAGGGTCTTGGAATGAATAAAAGTAAAAAATCTGCAAGAGAAAGATGTGAAAGATGAGTATAAACGAAGATTGATAGCAAGATTTGAGAGGTTCGATGGCATAAATGATATAGAAGAATTATGGCATTCCTTTAAAAAAGAGGTAGTATGTGTAACGTCTGAAGTATGTGGTGTGATCAAGAGCAGGAAACTACGAAAGGTTAAGAATACATGGTGGGACAAGGATGTACAATCAGCAGTATCAGAGAAGAAGAAAGCGTGGTTAGATTGGTTGGCTGCCAGGGCAAATTAAAGAATGGGAAAGGCAACGAGTGATGACATAGATGAAGCAAGAGAAGGAGTTTGTTAGGTCTAAAAGAATAGCGAAAGAAATGGTTAAAAGGAAAAAAGAGGAAAAGAAAGATGAGTTTGATAGTAGATTATCTGACGACTTTCGGAGAAACATTAAGTTTTTCTGGAAGTCCGTTCGTGCAGTTCGAGGAAAAACTCAATCCTCAGAATACACAGAAATCAGAGACAAGAATGGAAAGATACTGAATGGTGAATCATGTGTGCTGAAGAGATGAAAATAGTATTTTGAAGGATTATTTAAACAACGACAGAGACATCAACTGGTGAAATGAATGGTAATGATAGCAATGATGAAAGCGATATTGGCGTGGATGAGATTTTGAAGCCACTGGCCAGTATGAAATTAGGTAAGGCTGCAGGGTATGACAGGATTACAGTCGAAATGCTGAAGGCTGGACAGGGCATCATAGTTAGTCAGCCGCAGCGTTTATTCAATTTCTGCTGGAGCACCGGCCGAGTACCTGATGACTGGGCCACAGCAGTAGTTGTGCCTCTTTATAAAGCAAAAGGCTCGCAACAAGACTGCAAAAACTATAGAGGCATTAGCCTTCTCAGCATTGTTGGCAAATTGTATGCGAAGGTACTGATTGAAAGAGTTATGAAAGTAACCGACAAGAAAATATGGGATGTACAAGCGGGATTCCGAAAGGGTATGGGGTGTACGGATCAAGTCTTTTCCTTGCGATGCATAGCCGAGAAATTTTTGGCCAAAGGTCGAAAGGTCTACTGCGCAATCGTGGATTTGGAAAAGGCTTACGATAAAGTGATGAGGAATGAAATGTGGTCGGTACTGTCGATGTATGGGGTGAACAGCAGTCTCATTCGAGCTCTGAAATCCCTTTATGAGGATTCTAGAGCTTGTGTGATAATAAACGGGGCATACACTGACTGGTTTACCATCAACACAGGTGTTAGACAGGGATGTGTAGCGTCGCCGTGGCTGTTCAACCTCTTCATGGACAGTTGTTTGCAAGACTTGAAACATAGTGATTGTGGATTAAGCATGAATGAGTTACTTGTCAAATGCCTCCTCTATGCTGATGATCAGGTTATACTTGCGTATTCAGCGGAGGAGTTGCAGGAGATGGTAACAATCATGCATGGTGCGTTAGAGAGGAAAGGAATGAAAATGAATGTAAGTAAAACGAAAGTTATGGTTTTTGAAAAGGAGGAGTGCGTTACGGCTTGTAATGTTATGATCGATGGACAGCGAGTGGAACAAGTGAATGAGTTTGTATATTTAGGTATGCTGTTTACAAGAGATGGTAAGAATGTAGAAGATATTGAAAGAAGAGTTAATGCAGGTAATAGAGTGAATGGAGCTCTGAAGGCGTTTATGAATAGCCAAAACGTGTCCAAAAAGGCACGTTTGGCTGTACATAGAGGGGTGCTAGTACCTACACTTATGTATGGTAGTGATAGTTGGGTATGGCAAAAGAGTCATGAAAGTAGAATAAATTCTGTAGAAATGAGAGCACTGAGAAGTATGTGTGGTGTCTCTCTGACTGACAGAGTAAAGAATTGTGTGATATGAGTGTGTTGTGGGGTAAAAGAAGATGTAGTGACAAGCATCGAGAAAGGTATGCTAAGATGGTTTGGGCTCTGACCAGATTGGAGACATCCTAAAAACAGGACAGGTGAGAAGTACGCTTAACAGAAGAGCATGCATGAGGAATCTGATGGGAGTGAATGAAGCAAGAGAGATATGTCAGGATCGTTGCAAATGGCGTTCCGTAGTCTCTGCCTACCCCTCCGAGAAACAGGCGTGAGTCTATGTATGTATGTATGTAGAATTTTATGCACGGTGGTGTGACACTTTATCCACGTAAAGGCTTTTGCGAATCGGCGTGAGCTTTTACTATTCATGAACGCTATATCATTCACAACCACGATACGTAATAACATTTAAAATATGCTTTTTGTTCACGTCACGTCTAAGTAACCAGTATTACGTAAATGTCAGTACTAAAATCGTTACTTATGAAGTCGTCTGGAAGTCAATTTGTGTTAAAATGTCTTCAGTATTGTACAGCGCCTTTAAGTGAGGGCAGGTTTGCGGATCTACATAATCCTGAGGCAAAATTTGACGACCGGTTGGCGCAGCGGGAGTGTAAGCGACTGCTACGCCGATGGTTGCGGGTTCGATTCCCGCTCAAGTCAAACATTTGTGTGCATGAACATGGATGTTTGTCTTGGTCTGGGTGTTTCTATGTATAGTATGTATGTATTTACAAAAAATAAAAAGTATATATGTATGTTTATCCATTATCTAGTACCCATAGTACAAGCTCTGCTTAGTTTGGGACTAGATGGTGATGTGTGTATGTGGTAGAATATTATTATTATTATTATTTAATGAGTCGTAGTAGAGAAGAATATTGCATGTCAATGTCTTTGAGGGAGGGAGAATGTGGGCGGATGCCATGACAGTATAAGCTACTAAAGATCACGACCTGTCTCGGACGGGGCTCCGTATTAAATACGTAAAAATGTTTACGTTCCGTTACCGTACATTAGGACACTTTTTGAGAAGGGTGAAGAGACGTTGTTTGTATTTCTAAATATAGAACAGGGTCTAATTAACAGGGATCACAGACATAACTGACTTAAATTTTTGAGTATATTGTAATGCTTAAGCCCAAAGTAATGTGGTGCGTCCTAGTGATGATTCCTGTATTTGATTGTCGGGTGAGAAAGACTTCTTTTTTAATTTTGTTAGAATTTTCTTTCAAATTGTATCTGCCATTGTATGGCTGGAAGGAAAAGATTGATCTGTTATTAAATGGGACGTATGGCACGGTGTATACATAATGAACTGAGCCGGTTGGCGTAGCGGGAGTGTAAGCGACTGCTACGTCAAAGGTCGCGGGTTCGATTCCCACTCAAGTCAAACATTTGTGTGCATGAACATGGATGTTTGTCTTGGTCTGGGTGTTTCTATGTATAATATGTATGTATTTACAAAAAAAAGTATATATGTATGTTTATCCATTATCTAGTACCCATAGTACAAGCTCTGCTTAGTTTGGCACTAGATGGTGTTGTGTGAATGTGGTAGAATATAAAAAAAATAAAAAAAAAACTTTGCATACCACTTACGGGGCATATAGACGATAGTCTGTAGGTGGATACGTAATAATATATTGGATCGTCATTTGTGTTTTTTTGTGTTTATGTAAGTGATCGTAATATTATTTACTAACATACTCAAGATTTATTAAACAGTCATGCTACAACATCATTGAAAGTAAACAGAAATTAATACAACAGTGCATTAATGCAAAAGTTTTGTTAATGGCGGTACCTGTTGAATTGACATAAGTCAATTATTATTATGCATAATATTTGCATATTAAAACAAGTACAATGGCTAGTATGAGTATTGTTTATCTCAAGATTGCTATACAAGAAGTCACTTCTATTTTATGTGACGTACAAACAAATCCCAATAGGTATGTCTAATAGGATAGACCTATTAGGCATAGGTATAGTGCCTAGGATGGCTCATGTCCACCTTGTAATTCGTGGATACAATGCTTATTATGACTAATATCTACCAAACAATGCGGCAGTGCAATGCCTAGGATCGCTAGTGTCGCGGTGCTATACTTTGCTATTTTCTTGTTAAATATAACATGTGCTCAAACTTTATTGTGGATAAAGGTTGAAAAGATAACCAGCGGGTCAGACATAACTAAAGTCATAACGCAAGTTCGGAAACTTTTAATCCATCATATTTATGCGAATGAGTTTTTAAGTACCGTTTTGGTTGTTCTAACTGCAACTTTGTTAACAAAATAAGAATCGTAAGTGTAATGTTAATGATAAATTTGTGTAGGAATAAAATTTGTACACGCATTTAATGCTAATAACAAACAACTGAGTTTGCAGCTACTTTAGTTTATCTAAATGCAGATGCTATGTCGTGTTTGTTTATTACCGTGTTCTTATGAACTATTTGAAATTAAACTACAGTTTACGGATTTTATCGGGATGTATGGGTTTCACTGAGTTATTACATTTGAAACTAATGATCTAGAAACTACATTTTAATTTATTACTAGCCGACGTTTCGAATTCTTTACAGGATTCATGTTCGCGATAAAATCCGTAAATTGTAGTTTAATTTCAATGTGTAACATTCGCGTAAACCCAAGAAGATACTATTCTTATGAACTACTTTTAAAAGTGAATTTTGAGTTCACGATGTTCGTGAGATACTTTTAAAATGATATTTTTTATAGAGTCAATATTGCAGATAGAGTATGGGTTTCCTTCTTTACGATCAATATTGACCAGCAGTAAGTAATATTGCACTATTGTCATGAACACGCTTCCTACACAAGTATGTTAGTTGAGCATCGTATAAAGGATTTTACAAAAGTATTTCAAGAAGCCAAACATAATTTACTCGTAGGTACATAGGTACCCGTACGATATAAAATAAAATAATGGTCAAAGTTAACATGTTTAACCCGTAAACGAGGGAGACTGTAATCCATTAGTAACGTTGCCTATGGGAAAATGTTGGTAGAACGACATAAATGCAATTATTGTCACTTGTTGCGGCGTCCTGCTTCAAATTGTGTTTTATTCTCGGCGCTATGGGTTCAAACAATTTTCAGCCAGAATGCTTTACACCGATATTTAATATATCGACCCGATGGTCCAAGAAGATTGACGGTAACAATCGCCCAGATTGATGCGTGGAGGACACTTTCAACAATTGTGTATTTTAAATGAAAGTTTCAGCGGAATTTGGGTTATTTTTGTGATATACGTTTGACAGCAGCTTGTGTACGTATTGGCAATGAATACAGATTTACAGATCTGAGCTCTTTGGTATTGGTGATGGCCAAGTTTTCATTTCAAATTATATCTATTGTAGGTATATTGTGGGAGTGAGCCCGTTTTGTTTGTAAGCATGTTTCAAAAGTTTGTGTGTAGGTTTACATTGCCGGTATTAAATTACATATTTTTTTTATTATGCCGACAGTAGGTAATATTTGTATGATAATGTGTGGACTTTAGCAATATATCTTAATAGGAATGATTTGAAACATAAAAGCTACAAATATGAGCTATCTCACAAAAAAATATGATGGACGCCGATTTGCAAGTTGGATTTAGTTAGTAGCAAAAACACCAAAGACTATACTTTTTCCAAAGAAAATATTTGCAGTATAAATATATTATGTCATGACACACTATACTGGCAATGTAACGGTGCAGCTGCAGCACGGTTATGTCTCGAAGTTGTTAGGTACCGGACGTTGCGCTGACAACCTGCCTTTCGCATTTTATATTAAACGCTTCTATATTATAAATAATTTGATTTAATGGTGATATTTAAATTATAAGTTCGTTGTTGGGTTGAAACAGTGTCGTCACGGTGCCTGCACAATGTACATATATACAACCTTAATTCGTAGCACCACCGATAGCAATTTGTACAATGCTTCCTTGCCCAAAGGAAAGTAAGATATTCATAAAATGTTAAGCTATGTACAATTTTATGTAGATAAAATCTTCTATTGCTAACTTCATGGTTTGATCTACTTTGTAGGATCAGAGAGAAACATATTATCATTAGTAATACTTGCGAAATTGAAAGCTTAACTTTTGTTTGGGCGTATGGTTTACAAAGTCTCAGTACGATTTCGATTTAAACAATTGAGATTAAACAAATCTTCAAATTCGATACTACGACACACATTTCACCCGGTACAAACGTCGTCTGGCGTTTATTTTTCTTTCAGTTACGTTTCAAATTACAAAAGAAACGTTACAATAGATTGTTTACTGTGTTCACAAAAATAGGTACGGCACAAACATTACAATGTTCGGATATGTTTAAAGAAAGATCGATATACTTTGAGATTTTTCATCCAAAGAGAACGTGAATATTTTATTCATTATATGAAACTTCTATATAGAAATATCATGTTGAGTTCGGCAGTTTATAGTTTGGTATAATTTCGGTTAAAATTACCCAGTCTGCGGTCCGTCATAATGACATTGAACATTAATCGATCAGCTATTACGTGGCCGCACCGATCAGTTTTCATATTATTGTGCTGCGGCAAAATTAATTAAAACAAACATTTTATTACACTTACCCGTAGTATTTGTTTGCGTTCGATCATCGTGCCTTTATTGGGCTATCAATATAACTAATCAATCATTTTCGGCGTAGAAGCCTTGAATGTATAATTTTTATTGTGAAAATTATGTTTGCGTATCGTTTTATTTTAATATGGTGGTAGTTCCTTGGTCGAGTCGGCAGTCCTTCTTGCAAATTATAGACATGAAGTGACAGTACCTCTAATTTACGAGTAATGAGGGAGAATATCGGTTGGTGGTCGATACTACCATCACCTTCCCCATGAAGTAGTAGATTGGATGGGCGAATGGACTGTGTACAGCCATGACATTCCAGTTTGACTGAATGCTTACTCTAGGTTACCGCTTTCCACCACGCGAGTCGTTGGCTCGTTAGACATCAAGAATAATAATTTATTGGAAATACTAACATAGTAATCAATTATGTTCTAAAACTACGAGTAAATATTATTTATCAATAAAAGCTATCTTATAAATCATTTGAAAACAACATTTGAGGTGTTCCCCGTTTTGAGGTTATTCGCGAATGAATCACGTGGTTTAGCGTCTCTTAAAAATGCTTTCTCTTCGTAACGGAACCGTCTAGATTAATTTAAACGACGAAAGATTTCAGGTAGAGTTTTTTAATGTCATCTTCACATTGTATAGAAACTACAAGACATAAGGAAATAGATAATTTCTTAAGCGTGTCTCGAGTCAAATACTATGTCTAGAGGATACCTGCGGCTACACCCGCACGGTTGTGCGTTGTCTGTCAGCCAGTCAGTAATGCAAAAAAATTAAATATATTGATCTACTAGTAGGTTTAAATATATTTGCAAGATTTGTTTATATTATAGGGATGAGGGCAAATATAATAGTCTTGATGATTTTTTAGTAAAATGCATGTTGGAGCAATTAATGATGTGTAATGATTTTAGGTATAACAACATCTACTTTTAATGTCATTATGATACCAGATAATAACTAGGATCAAAATTAAATAATTAGGTAACTTTGAAACAATTAACTGAAAGTCTTACTACATTCACAGTTTAAAAAAAAATGAAGGAACGTAGTACAAGACTCTGTTGAATATAATTTGATAGCCGTTCTTAAGACTAAATTAGCTATCATTTTGTGGTGTTCGTCTTAGTTTCTAATATAACTAGTCAACATCCGGCGGTAAATGTCAACCGCATACGGCTCACTGAAAGCCGACCCTAGAGCACTCAGGAAATGGCTCGGACAAAGGAAGCCGGAGTATAACTACAAGTGTGTAGATATTTTATTACAACGACATCGACATGGCAAACAATATCTCACGAGTTGTTCGAGAAAAATATTCATGTGAATAATCATCGTCGAGCCTTTCGAAGTCCACAGCTGGATGTAGGCCTCTCCCAATTTGTGTCACAGCAGCATACTGAGTCAATAGAAAAATTTTGCAATTATAGCACGTTGGCTAGATGGGGTAGGGTGCATAGGGTTCCCACCAAGAACTTAGGGTCCCAAGCCAACCTCACCTGCAAGTGGTGCACCTGCCGATCAACGGACGAGGCTCTGGCAAACAAAATGTCCCAATAAGCGGCAATAGGCTCGCCACCTATTACGTGGGATCAAAACACTGGCGAAAAATGTGCGTTTAATATGCTTCTGCCTACCCCTTCGGGGAAACAGGCGTGAGTCTATGTATGTATGTATGGCTAGATGGGCCCACCCGGGTAGGGTTTGGTGTCGACTTTTTCGCTTCTTCCCAAGGATACTATTGCGTTACCACTCGGATAGAAAATGGTAAAACTGTCAATGATAATCTATTAACAAGGCTCTGTTGGGCACATTTAACGACTTTGTCAGTTGCCGAATATAATCAATAAGTGGAAAAGTTTATCACAACAAATGAAATCGTCTTACATTTTTAATAAGATGTCTTGATAATTACAGAAAGTTTGTGAGCTTGGATTGCGGTTTTGTTATTAGAATTAAGTGTTTCTGGCGGGGTCTTGATAAATTTTTAATATAGCTTCTTGCTAAATCTCGAGTCAGACAGGGCTATTGAATAATATCCACGCATTAATTTGCAAAATTAGGCGAGATTGATTACAAAGTAAAAAAAATGTGTTAAAAAGAAAATGCTCTTTCGTTGCAACACAAATCGGCTTTCCTTTGCGCTTATTAAGTGTTTTATTAATACGATTATTTTTTGTTTCAGGTAAGACGGAAAAATTGGCACATAAAGTGTGAAACGAAGATAAAAACCGGTGGATTTAACAGATAGAATAAATAATAAGTAATGAAAAACTAACATGTATCGAAGGGCAGAAGAACGGGTTTTTAAATGTTTAAACATGAATAAAACATTCGAGTCGCAAATGCATTGAGTGTTATTGAATCTGAAGCCTTTCAGTGCAGCTACAGTAAACCATGGAGAATAAATAAAATAAGAGCATCGATATGAGAACTTTTTATTTTGTTTTTATTATCAATATTTATTCTTTACTCAACAAAATATCTTCAAAGAAAAGTTTTCAGTAAAAATGATATAAAGAGGAGATTGATTCTATTCTAAGAATAAAACGTAAAAAGTTTTATTACTACACATTTTTGAACTCAGACGTGCAAAGTATCAATGAAAGCCATTGATGCGGAGATTTAATTATACAGCGGGATTAAAAAATAAGACGTAAATTAAATGATGACACAATTATGAAGCAAGAGAGGTATGTCAGGATCGTTGCAGATGGCGTTCCGTAGTCTCTGCCTACCCCTCCGGGAAACACGCGAGAGTCTATATATGTATGTATGTACAGTTATGAAGAGTTAAAAAAAAACTTATTCCAATTTTTCTAGATTAAACTGAGCTACTATCATCTTCATCGTACTTTATACTGGTTGCATCCAGTACTTTCGGTGCCTTTGGCCCGCTTTCTGGTACTCATCATCATCATCATCATCAGCCTTTAACAGTCCACTGCTGGAATAGGCCTCTCCTTTGAAAGGAGGAATTGGCCTACTATACCACGCTGGCCAAACGGGATGGTATAGGGTTTGTATCAAGTTTTCCTTCTCTTACAGTACTGTTCTCTGCATAATATGCTCCCTCTGTCGACTCTTACGACACCCATGGGATGATATGGGGTGGTGACAATCTATATTCTTAATCCGTCACCACACGGAATTCTGGTACTACTAGATTTGAAACTAAAAGAATATAAGCCATAATTTTAATATTGTCAAAATTGAGTTACTATTTATATGAATTTGCGCACATGGACGTTTCATTGAAGCTCAATTTACCCACAAATAAAATAGATAGTGCTTAAAATATATCGAATACGAATGTCTAAAATGTGTACTAAAATCTATAGTTCAGTGTAGTACTTAACCTAGCCCGTCTCATTACGTAACGTGCCATAACATAAAGGTACAAGCGGTCCCAGATGGTCGGACGAAATTAAACTAAGCTAGAATTTGCATATTCAAATCACATGTTACTTCAAACAAGGACGACATAAAGAATACAACCTTTTGTAACTGTTTTGAGTAAGTGAATTAAATACGGACTTATTATTGCTAAGAGCTTGTGTTTTCAGAAAGATAAGATGAATTATTTCAAGTTGAAACGAATATCACTATAGTTGACCATATAAATGGATAAAAGCTAAAATACGTAAAAATATTGTCCACGCATGAAACTAAAACTAAAAATCACTGAATACTATACTATATTATACTTGTTAAAACTATATCTTCATTCGAACCTTCAAGTAAGCACGAAATCGAAATACTGTATGTCTAGTTTGAATTCTACGGTGTCTTTTGAATTATCTTATAAAACAATTATCAAAGATTAATTACAGTCTAAATAGCAACTATGTCAGAGACCGATCCATCATTAGATTAGTATCTTAGTATCCAAATTGGTCGGCTCTAAGTTATCTACTGTATTCAGTCAATCATGATGACCGTCTGGCAAGTAATACTATACGTCTAAAGCATAGGCTAAACTATGTAGCTCTAAGTAGATTACTTACTTCAAGATAAATGTAATAAAGCTTTTAGAATTCAGTTTGATTGCACGTACGAAGTTAGCTGTAATTTTGACGTTTAACCACTCGTCGAATAGGTATTATGGAGATCGGTCCTCACAGGACTTTCCGTGGCCTTCAAATTGTTGTTTCTAGTCTGAGGGTATTTTTTGTGTCCGTCGCTTGAATGTTTCGAAAGTCGACTGCGATTTGGGAAATATCCTTAGTGCGGCAATTCATCATCCTCCTAGCGTTATCCCAGTTTCAATCTGGGGTCCGCTTACTAGTCTAACCGGATTTGGCTGAATATTAGCTTTTCCACAGAGCAACTGCCTGTCTGACCTCCGCAACCCGAAGGGATAGCAATATTTCAAGGTTTAGACTAGTGTCAGTTTATTTAGATGGTACTGACGCCCTACAACTACTGTCAAAGATCTTCATGACTACCGGGACCGACGGCTTAACGTGCTCTCCGAGGCACGGGACAAGCGATAATTGACAATTTAATACCCACATAACTCCGAAAAGTCATTGGTGCGCGCCGTGGATTAGAACCCGATACCCTCTGCATGGCAGTTTGTTGGTATCTCCACTAGGCTATCGCTGCCTTCAGTCCCTAGTGCGGCAACTGTCTTAAAATTATTTCTAACTTGAGGATGCCCGCGGATACATCCGCTTTATTTAAGGCTCCTGCTCTGCTCTCATCGCTCATAGCGTGATGTTATATAGCCTGTAGCCTTTTTCAATAAATGGGCTATCTAACACTGAAAGAATTTTTCAAATCGGATCAGTAGTTCCTGAGATAAGCGCGTTCAACCAAACAAACAAACACTTCAGCTTTATATATTAGTATAAGATTGCATGCTAACATGCTGGTATGATACGTCAGCATAAACATGTGTCTTAATTATAAGACTTTTGTCTTGGAGTCCTATCCTAGTGATAGAAATCAGAATGTATGAAAAAATAACGTTCCAATACTTAACTAATGCCACTATCAGTTAGGTAATCGGAGATCAACATCATAACGTACACATCGTCGTTGGAAGTTTTGCACTAAACATAAACTTTCTTCGTTCACCTCTAAGTTGGACACAAAGGCTACAAAATGAGGCAATAATGTACATTACTGGCAATGGCTTTATAAATCGGTGAACTTGACCCTACAAATAAGTTCACGAAAGCAAACAATTTGATGCATCCAGACAACTCCTTCAACTTACAAATACATAAAATAAAAAAGTGGAGATCCTTTAAAGTACTAATTATTTTATTCTAATATTGAAATGAAATGATTACAACTATCGGTTTATTTAGGTTTCCAGAAAATACTTCTAAGTTAAAAGGAAAATCACAAAAAAATTGAATTTTTTTTTTTATTTCTTTGTAAAACCAGCAACACATTGCAAGCAGTATGAATTACAACATAATTATAGTGTTGAAACTTAAAAGAAAACTAATTTAGTTCTATCTTTTTTCAATCTACGTATTTATTTTATGCGAATTACAAAAACTGAATTCTAACATCGCATCGTCCGAACGACAAGATAAAGTTGTCACTTGTCATACCTACATTATCGTCATCGCATTTGTCACAAGAGAATTTCTTTACTTTATAATAACATGTGTTCGAATCGTATTCAATAATTTATATAATATTTTGTAATAGAAAAAGGAGACGTAATATAAATTGTTATAATATAATATTCTCGAAAAATTTAGGTATCTTGCCAGTCTAATCATATTATTTTTCTTCAGAAGTAATTTATTTGAGTCATTTTATATTAGGGATTGTAAATGATACCTGGGGTATTTTATGCTGATATAAAAAGGTGTAGAGGATGTAGAAATTGTGGATTTTCTTGTTTGAGTTAGGGATTTTCTTTGTTATTTGCCTCACATTTGTTTTACATATTATTATGTAGATATTTAGTATTTTCTTGGGTTTACGCGGAAATTAAACTACTATAATTATGACCACGTTTTCTGTGAAGAAATCGAAACGTGTAATTTCGGTTTAAATTTAATCTTAGTCAAACAAATATATCACGACAAATCCGTAAACTATACTTTAACTTTAAATGTAGACATTTGTTAAATACAAGAGTATTTTCTTTATTCAGCGATATGTTAATGACGTAACTGCGAATGTGATTCTTTATTACAATGTTAAACCAAGTGTCCCATGGATCCTTAAAGCACTCTGCTAAGTGTTAAAGAGGTTAGTTAATAAAGACTCTAAGTAATTCAATATAGGTTTGAAACACACCAAAGTAAACAAATAGACATAGCGCCCGAATGTCACTTCACTTACCAGTTTTATTTAGGATCTTTGGAGCTTAAAAACAGAAAAGACTGATGATTTTTTTAAATCATATCTACTCAGCTTTAAACTTCGAGATGACAGAGCATCTTGGTACATAATAATGACACGGTGGTACAGTCTTACATAAGATTTAAACTGACGTACATGACTGTGACATAAATGTTAAACTGATTTTGAGTACTAACAGTACTCAAACTCGGCTTAACATTTCAGTTTCTGAGTCTAAGCGTCTGCGTTTGCCCGATGTATTCATATGAAAAGCTTTCCTTATGCCACAAATAACGTAAGTTTTAAAGACGAAAGCCTTGGCAAGGTTCGTTCCTTATATATGACGACCGGTTGGCGCAGCGGGAGTGTAAGCGACTGCCACGCCGAAGGTCGCGGGTTCGATTCCCGCTCAAGTCAAACATTTGTGTGCGTGAACATGGATGTTTGTCTTGGTCTGGGTGTTTCTATGTATAATATGTATGTATTTACAAAAAAAAAAGTATATATGTATGTTTATCCATTGTCTAGTACCCATAGTACAAGCTCTGCTTAGTTTGGGACTAGATGGTGTTGTGTGAATGTGGTAGAATATTATTATTATTATTATTATATATGAGTAGAGTACTGATTTAAAACGTTCACCTCAGAAAACGTAATGTCAATGGTATACGCGAGGATTTAAAGATATGCCTGAGTTAAAACCCATCTTATTATCTAGATCGTCGAGTGGTTGAGGTAAAATTTATTGAAGCGATGACACATAAAAGCTTTTCAACTTACTAGCTTAACTTCTGAACACGAAAATTACCAAAGCAACTGAGAAATAGGTTTATATAAGTTCTGTTCATAGGTTTACTTTTAGTAATAATCTGGTGAAGTGCTTCGTTGTTGTAATAGCTGAAAGCTTTCTTCGTCCTGTATAGGTATCGTGAGAGACCTAGTTCCCTAGTGGACGTCTGTTTTAAACTTTATAGCTTCGAACGCTTTATTCAAAATTATGGAGCTGAGAATCCGATCGATATCAACTTCTCGTGTAAATAATCCACTTTTATTTACACGAGAAATGATGGCATTGAACGTTTTATTGTTATTGGATTGTAACTTTTAGACAGTAATATTGATGGACTTTCTGAGAAAAGAAAAGGGTGTAAGAAAAATAATGTGACATTATTAATTCAGGGAATAAAGCATGCATAGTTCGAGTGTACGCTCGGTTCTTTTCGTGTAAGTAATGAAGGCAGATCTTAACATTTCTCTTTTTTGGGTAACACGTTTTATTTTACTATTATATTTCATGGATCGGTTTCACAATTTATTTGCGAAAGAATCTTACGAATTGCTTATCACATCCGTTATCCGGCAAGCGTCATGATACAAGTGTGCACGATACCTGTATAGGATACCTATACTAATAATTAGATTACAAATAAATTTTACAATATTAAATGAATATTTATGGCCACAAAGCTTATATTACTATTTATACGGCGTGTTAGGTGGTAAAGTTTAATGCGTAATTTTGCAGTGTAACATATGTGTTTTTAATGAGTTCGGCATGTGTAATATTATTGTTTAGTAAAGGAGTCCTGCTCTGAATCATACTAAAAAGACTAATATACTATGAGCTTAAAAGTGAGAAATGACAAAGCGTTAACAAAGACGTAATTGGCTGTTCAACGATTAATTGCTCATAGCCAGTAATAAATATAAGATTTTTAAAATTGTAAATGTGTCATTCATATTACCAATAAATTCAAAAGCAACACGAATATTTGGTTTTATAACATAAATAGCAAGTATTAAAAGCATAAATTTACTTATTAAAATGATAAAAATTAAGCCGCACTTGATATAAAACAATTTGAAGCAAATTTCAATCAAAACTCTCAAGATAAATAAAAAAAATGAAAACCTGCTGAACTTTGCCAATTTCGCGACGATTGACGAATGTTGTAGACACGAATTGCCTTTTAAAATGGTATTTTGAATTCATAAATTTGGGAGAAAATGGAAAGTAAATTACTAGGCTTAAAGCATTAAATAATTTATATGAACAATAAATTAAATCAAATTCTGAACAATAAGCATAAATTATACCAGCGAACGAATCAGAAAGGAAATTAATTGGTTAGGACGTGTTTTCTAATTGTTTTATATTTGGGATAAATTTATGTGTTTTTCACATTTTGTTAATTATGTACTGAATTATAAACTACTTGAAAAGCTTTTACTTAAATTCCTTTTATAATATCATAGAATATTTCGTATATTCTATGATATTATAAAAGGATTTTATTCTCATTAAAGATGCTTCTTATGCCTCTAAGCCCAAAGGTTTATTCTCAAGTACGACCTACCATTGTGTAACATATTTGTCAATGTGTTGCTTGGCGGGTTAAATGACGTAATGAAATTCATAACATACACGACCCTAATACGCAATTTTTATCTGTAGCCTTTGAATTCGATGTAAAGATCTGGCGAGAGTAACTTTGAACGAGGCAAGTTGTTTGTATTAAGCTGTATTTTCTTACTTTTTCCATTAACCTGCTACTCGCTGAACGGAAGCGCCCGCATGACATCCTGTTTACTTCGTCTAAAGATGTATTTAAAAAAGTAGTCCACAACGTTCCGAAGCTTAACTTCTGAGTGATTAATGCTAGGTACTACGATTAAAAATTAATTGAATTGGCCTTTATGTTAGTAGAAGTTACATGTAACATCATCATCATCAAAGTCATTGGTGCGTGGCGTGGATTCGAACCCGGGACCCTCTGCGTAGCAGTCTGTCTGATTTATATGGTAGACAGAATGCGTTTCGCATTCGTCGTAATGAATAAGTATAGGTACTAAGCATTTCATTTAGAATTTGTTGTTAACTACTAAAACTGGATGTTGCAGTTCTTGAAAATCTGTGAAAATAGGTAAATGGGTCGGTCCTGAATGCTCCAAATATTTTCAATGCGTTACGTGTTGATTGAAAAACTGTACAGTGTTTGAATAGTAAAAACTTTTGGTAAATTTGAAACTCGTGCATTAAAAACAAACAACTGGATGTCACTGACAGAATATATTGATGACTATGGTCGTCATGTCTGAGAGTTCTCCATAATGTTCTCGAAAAATATGTGAAGTCTGCCAACCCGCACTTGGCAAGAGTGGTGAACTATGGCCTTACCCTTCTCATAGTGAAAAGAGGCCCGTGCCCAGCAGTGGGACAATGTAAAGGGCTGATGATGATGATAGTCGATACACTCCAATTTTCTAGTTCGAGTAAGTATCATAAATTATGATAGGAGCGCAAGCTTATGGCCCAGAAACAATACATCAAGTTACTGACCTACGGTAAGAAATTTAAATAAGCAAATTCTTAACTGCCTGTGTCGTAATATCATTTATATAATGTTCGTAGTTCTAAAGTTGTGGATGATAATACATACTGTCAAATCGAAGGTATAAATATATATTTGTTGAATAATAATCTTTACCCGCATACCATTTAGGCCATAGGTATCTTAATCACTTTTAAGAGTGAATATTGTTTCACTTTATTTACTTTATAAGAAAAAACAAAAAGCTGAATGTAATTCATCTATAGTCGCATTTTGTTGGAGCAGTGATCTTACCGTTATTATTTCCTTCTTCATTCCTCAGTTATTCCTGTAAGTATAATCGCTATTCGCAGACAATATTTGTTAAGTCGGATTTGGAGCAGACATTGTCTCCAAAGCAGGCACTACACGGTGGTAAACAAGCATCCCCGCTGGGGGACTTTGATAGAATCTAGGTATTTGCCAACTAGCTTAGTCGTATTAAATTTGGTTGGAAAACTCTATCTACACGATAAAGATATCTTAATATAATTACATATAAAATCCTTGCGTTACTGACTGACTGACAGACACGCTACAGCCGAAACTATTGGGAGCAGGAAGCTGAAATTTGGCTTGTATGTTTCTTGGGGACCGTAGGGGTGCACTAAGAAGGGATTGCCCGAAATTCCCACAAGATCGGCCAAAACGGGCAAAACGGGTAAATGTGCACGCGTAGCTGCGGGCAATCTCTAGTTTAAAATAAGATATCAGAACATCTGAGCATCATTTTATATGATGATTAAGATTTTTATTTATCTAATGTGCACCTATAACGTTGCTGATACACCTGAGCATTTACTTGTAACAGAAAGCGAGCTTTCGCCATTTTTGTTTGTCGAACTGAACAACTAACAGAGCCGAACATATTTACGTACTTTCTAGCGGATATTCTAATCAGCAGAAACGTCAAAGCAAATATACATACCGTCCATTAACTAGAATGCTCGCCAGAGCGTTCGTAAGAATACTCGCTAAAACACACTCTTTTGTTTTTCTTTTTAGTAATATTCGCAAGAATGCTCATTACAGGTGAATGCTCAAATGTGACAGCACCATTATAGAAACTTTTAAACACTCGCGTTGCATGTTTAAGAATATATATCTAACAACACCCTACTTTAATGCGCAGTCGGCGAATGTTCAATATACAGATACGCTTAGTGTGTTTTGCGCCGGTACTTCGAATATCAACGACCCGGGGGTAGAAATAGAATCTTCTACCTCGCACTCGGAGACGTGACATCGCTACACCAGTCAGCTTGCGACCACGGGACGTGCAACCGTCTCGAAACGTCAAGCAAAAATAAGGTATGTCAATACCTAATGCATGTTCGCGTCAATTCCCGTATAGATATATATTCTTAAGCACCATTATATTTCGCCATTAAAACAACAAATAACAATCTGTAACATAGTCTGTTATATCGTTATACACGGTGTCATAACACGAAAGGACAACTAAAGAGGTCAATTGCGAACGTTGTTGCAACATTGTCTCAATCACTTCTATCCAAGACAATTAAAGCAATTGCTCGGTCATTATTCTTTATTGCTAACGACAGTTTGTTCTTACAAAACCCTTAAAAACGGCTTTATTACTTTTAAGTATCTCAATAGTGTTCATTTAATCAAACCGTGAAACAAACTGAGGTAACAAGATGTTTAGTGCACTGCTTAAAATATGAAAGTCAGGTTTTAAAAAAGGCGTTTTAAATCGCATGAACTTTAACTTTAGTTTGAAAACATGAAAGTATTGATTTATAGTCATACCTTTATATATTTGAAAGTTAATCAATCTTTAATTATATTAAGATACAATATTAAGGCCCAGTTTCTCCTGGAAGGGTCGACTTATCAGATAAATTTATATTTGGAACGAATTTGTATGTCTTATCTAACATGTAAATTTAACAGGAGCTTATCAGACAGCGGTGAAAACGCTTATACGTATAATATACATCCATCCGTCCTTCAAAATAGAACAATTAACTGAGAGTTATTGTGGCGAATATAAGCGACTAGCAGCGTCTCACTAATTATGCATAACCGACCTTCCAAGCCGACAAGTTACCACTGTTTGTAGCTTAACTTCCTTCTTAAATACATCTACACACGAAGGGAACTATGTCTTGCGGTTGAGGCGATTTACGCCTACGGGATCTACCGACATTGAGCTTGCTTGTCATAAATTGGTTTTCATAATTCCTTGGAGAAGTTGAAATATAGTACGCATTTTAAGTTATTGGCTTTTTATTGTTTTAAATTAAAATGGCCAAAACTTTATGCTAATTTAAAATGGCCCGTGAAGTTTGGCATTGCGCCTGGAAAGCTGCGATAGCCGCAGAACATAAAACTATAGTTTAATGTTTTAGCACGTAAAGCTTTTTAACTTCTAGGTATCATCATCAGCCTTTATCAGTCCACTGCTGGACTAGGCCTCTCCTTTGAAAGGAGGAATTGGCCTACTATACCACGCTGGCCAAAATGGGTTGGTATAGGGTTTGTATCAAGTTTTCCTTCTCTTACAGTGCTGTTTTCTGCATAATATGCTCCCTCTGTCGGCTCTTACGACACCCATGGGATGATATGGGGTGGTGACAATCCGTATTCTTAAGCCGTCACCACACGGATAACTTCTAGGTATACGTAAACATATTCTTAAATATGTTAGTATCTAGTATAGGAAGTGCGTGTAAAATTTAAATTATCGTAAGCGTTTAAAAAAATGATTTTAATTTTTTTTAAACCACCTCGACTTTCTCATGCACCCGTGTGTCGGAGGGTCGGTTATCGCCGAAGCATTCGTCGCAACCCCCCGACGAGTATTGGCCCGCCAGATGGTCAGGCGGGCCGCGAACAAAACCCCCTTGGCGGCGGATGAAGGTGTTGGGTTCCGCCGCCAAAACACCCAGCGGCCGCAGGGGATAGGGAGGACGGCAATGCAACACCGCATCTCCCCCTCCTCTGCGACCCCACCGCAAAGCAACAATGGTACGCCCCCATTTAGTCGCGGGATATAAGGCGCGTGGCAACGCAACACCGACACGCCTCTCCTCCCGCAACCGCATCCGACTGCGAGGGACAGACAAAACTGTCCCCCGCACCCGCACTTTGGACGCATCCTACGCAGGCCTCACCCAAGCCCACGTGGAGCGTCCCCTACCGGGATCCCGCTTAGCTTCACCGTGAGTGTACCTCAAACCCACGGTTACTGAGCCCCCACCACGAAAAGGTGGCGATGCCACGGGGGGGTTTGGCGGCTACCCTAACTTGAATTTTATTTTCGTTTTAGCCGCCCTGTCGGCACGTCGACATACTACACCGAATATAAAAGACCGACGTATTTATGTCTTAATCACCTTGTTTCGCGATTAAGACATAAAATTTTATAACGTAGGCTAATTACTTCACAAATTAAGGGTTCTTTAAAGTAGATCGATAATCTTTAATGGTCTATTTTTACATAACAATGAAAATTTTATATAATAATACTTACATACTTACTTAATAATACTACTCACCTACTACTTAATAATACTCTTTGAAAATAAAAGTTTTCAAAGAGTTAATAGCTTTGCACGATAGCTGATATAGCGCATAAATAAGCGCACATTTAAAATGATGTAGGTACATTCTATATAGTCGTAATCAACTTGCCGTTTATAATTTATGAGTTGAATATTAATTTATACCGCCTCTATTTAGCAGTATAAATAATTTGTATTGCATATCAATAATAATTAAATAACACGTACCTAAACAAATTGGGGATATAAATTGGTGGTCAGTCATGATAATATTTGCCCACACTCGTCATTGTTCTTTATTAATAGCATAACACAGTAAAATATTTTTGGTTAGGGATATAATATTAATTGTAATTAGAAGTTATGTGTGTATTAAAAATGTTAATTATGGCTCGCTTAACCCCTTGTATGCCGGAACGCAGATCTACGCGAGACACAATAGCTTTTTAATTGTGTCTGGCATTCCGGCATACAAGAGGTTAATGATGTGCCCGGTAGATGGCAATTGACTCGCCCCCTATTACATTGGAACCGAAACATAACTGCCGAAGTGTGGGTGTGTAATACACCTCTGCTTACTCCTTCGGGGATGAAAGGCGTGAAGTTATGTTGTGGTAATTAGATGATTGATTTCCAATGATTTCCATCTTTATAATAAAGAGGTAGGTAACTACCGCTCTTGATAGGGAGAGGTGGAAAGAGGTTAAGGAGGCCATTGTCCTGCAGTGAGACAAGCTACAAATAATAAAATATAAAAAAAATATTTTTGTTTCATGGAGTGACTATTGGCTCGTGAGCTATAAAATGGACTTTTTTAAGTAGCTATCTATAAAATACAGCTATAGGCTATTTTAAAGATGTATTTTATGGTTTTTAAAGAACGCAAGCGTTCAGCAAAATAGTTTGCAGTTATTTTACTACATAAATTCTGTGCTCAAATGTTCAATGCATATGATCATAAATCCTAAGGAACGCCTCCGATAATGCAATAAATGCAGGACGAATATTATATGAAAGACACTGTCTCTCTTTAATCTATTTACTATCTCCACACAAAACAATATAATATACCACATACAAAAAAAACAGTTTATAAAAACTACGTTGCGTTGCATTACTGATTAACAGACAACACACAGCTAAAACAATTGGTCGCAAGGAGATGAAATTTGGCAGGTATGTTCCTTGGAAGTCTGTACTAAGGAGGGATTGCCCGAAATTCCCACAGAATTGGGCAGAAAAGGTTAAATAAAAAAAAAAATGCGGGCAACCTAATCATACCATAAAGTCGCTCTGCTGTGGTGTGAAAGAAGGATAAACAAATAGATATACTTTCATATTTATAATATTACTATGTATAAGTATGGATTAGCAACGTAGTTATGATAAGGTAAACAGAATAAATGATTCGGATGTGTAACTAAATATTAGACTCTAATTTGGCGCAAATGGCCGCAATGGCTATACAACTAAATCCGTTGATAGAGGACGAGAGCACAAATACTCAGCATAGCTCGTCAAATCCGCAGCAAAATTAATTAATTCTAACACAGGTTATTAGGTACTACTAAAATGAATTTCGCTTGAAACCGAATAGTTTTACGCGTGTTGGTTAATTAAACGGTGATCACCTATATTCATTTAGAGTGTTGAGGTTACTACCTATAGTAGGATATAATGCAGCTCTAAAATCGTAAATTCAGTTGTCGTTCATTAAAGCAAAGTAAAGCAATGCTTGCAGAGATCTCTACTTGGATGAGTAACAGCTTGGTGTGGCATTAACATCAAAGCGCTACCATTGCTTCTAACTATGACTCGATTCCTTTTTTCAGGATAAGAATCATTAGGTCAGAGGCTTTCGGCAGGTCCATAAACTCTGACAGCAGACTTTACCACACCCGCGGAACAAAACACACAGGTAATGCAATAGTACATTGAAGTTAAGATAATTGGCACGGACATTATTGAGTTTTATTCTATTTATTTTATTTACAGGAACCGTGGTCAACGTTTTTGTAAACAAACCGAATTGTTGAGTAGTATTGGATAGGTCTTTGCCCAGTAGTGGGACACAAATTAGACTAGTAATAATAATAATAATAATAATCTGGCAACACCACCAATGTCAACGTGCTTTTTTCATCAAAGAATTTTAAATATTAATATTTCACGAATTACACCTTATTTAAATTGTAATAATATATCACATATTAATTAGAATATCAAACTCAATCAAAAGAAGGAAATATTTAATGAAAAACGGCCACAAATAAAGAAAAAGTAAAGAGATGACAGCCGTCACAACAAATATGACACGTCAACCAAAAGCAATAACAATATTTACGAAACGAAAATGGAAGTTATTAGCAATTTAGTATGTTGACGAGAGCCAGGAGCAAGAGAGCACGACCACCACCTCCGGGCTCGTCGCTGAGCTCCGCCTCGCAGCCGTCGGAACCTGCGCCGACAACACCGACGGCTGCAGTTGCGTCGAGCTCCAGCGACGAGTATTTCTCTCCGCCGTCGACACCGTCACCTGCGCGGCGGCGTGGGAGAGGCCGGCCACCTGCGTGCTTGGGACCTCGGGGCCCACCGGCCCCAAACAGGGTCCCCGCTGCCGGTGGTAATGTGCAGCGCATGAAGTGGACGACATCAATAAACGAACATGTCATGCGCGCATATTTTGGGGCGACAGAGGGAGGCGCTAACCTCTCTGAGTACCGTAGTCGCATGCTGTCTTTGTTTCAGGCCCTGGAACCAAGCATCAACGTCACGGCTCAACGACTATCGGATCAGGTACGGGTTATCCAGCGCAGTGGCAAGTTGGATAATGCCGTACTTGATAGGATTCGCTCAGAGTACTTACCTTCGAGCCATGCTAACCCCGTCCAGCCTACACAGACATCTGCACTGGCCACCCCGCCAATAGGCGACAGTGCCATCAGGTAGGAGGATGACATGGCTGATAATGTAAGTACCCAGTGCAATGAGGAGGTAAAGGATGCTTTGGAATGTGCTATTAGGGACTACCGGTACACACCACTAGGTATGAGGCCTAGTCTACCGAGGTTGCCTATGCATAGGCGAAATATAGCGCTGATAAGTGCTCTTGACTCGTTATATCAAATTATTTAGATAATAGCGAGGATCTCGGTGATACCCATTCAATCTTGTACTGTACCGCCGTGGCAGCTTGTCGTATAGCTGGTGTTAATTTTCCAGAAACTGATACCGTTGTACGACAAAGGTCTGCTGTTCCGGCGTGGCAGTGCAGGATTGAGCGGCGTATTGCCGAGGCAAGGGCACTTATTGGCAAGCTGATCTGTTTTAGGGAGGGGAATACACGCCCTAGGGTAATGCGCTTTGTGAAACAGGCTTTTTCGGAGACTAACATTGGTCCTCAAGATTATATAGCCCGGGTCACAGAGCGCATTGACTACCTAAAACAGAAAGTCTATGCATGAGCAAACCGAATTCGTAGGTTTAAGAAACGTGTGGACCGGTACGTCATTAATAGTGCATTCCAGAGGGACCAAAGGTGGGTATATAGAAGTTGGGAACGACCAGATCAATGTGTGACTAATGTGCAGCGGCCAGATGCGGACGCCACAGCCATGTTCTGGCGTAGCATCTGGTCGATGCCCATTGGTCATAGCTAAGGTGATTGGATGCGAGATATCGAACGTGCATGCGAACATATACCCGAAATGGAATGCGTGGCCATTTCTAGCCAGGACGTTACACAAGCAGTCCGTCCATTATCTAATTGGAAATCTCCAGGATTGGACGGACTCGGACTGCACAATTTCTGGCTGAAATGGCTACGTAGTTCGCATGAACGTTTGGCATCTCAATTCCAATCAGCCGTGGAATCTGGGTCGTTGCCAACCTTTATGACGACTGGAATTACCCACCTGCTCCATAAGACTGGCAGTACTAGCGAGCCCGGCAATTATAGACCGATAATATGTTTGCCATCGGTCTATAAACTTCTTACATCTATTCTGAGAGCTAAAATAGCTAAACATGTCGAAGAAAACTCAATTATGTCAGCCTCACAGAATCGATGTAGGAAGGGGGCTCGTGGTTCTAAGGAGCTCCTCCTCATTGACATGGCCATCAGCTAACAAGTTCGCCGTAACCGAAAGGATCTGGCGGCATGTTGGATAGATTATAAGAAAGCGTATGACTCCGTGCCGCATACATGGCTTTTGAGGGTGTTAGAGTTGTATAAAGTAAATACAACTCTACGCACCTTCTTAAAGTCATGTATGGGGCAATGGAATACGACCCTTTGCTATCCAGGATGCCGATGGATCCAGGAGGACGGCGAACGTATTAAAATTGAGCGGGGAATTTTTCAGGGCGACAGTCTGAGTCCCCTTTGGTTTTGCTTAGCCATGAACCCTCTCAGTACTTATTGGAGGGTTCAAGGTTAGGCTACAAGTTACAGAGAAGTGGTCAGGTCATATCTCTCACCTGCTGTTCATGGATGACCTGAAGTTATTTGCCCACTCTGATGCCCAATTGATAGATTTACTAAACGTAACCCAAAACTTTAGTAAGTCAATCAATATGGAGTTCGGTGTGGATAAATGTGCTGTCATTCATGTGAAGCAGGGAAGGATGGTGGAATCTGAGGGGATCCAACTCGCAGATTCCATTAACCTAAGAACGCTTCTCTTAACTGATACCTATAAGTACTTGGGTGTGTCACAGGCTTTAAGTATCAATGAAGCCGTCATGAAGCAATCGTTGCAAGAGCGTTTCTTTGGCCACCTGAATAAAGAACTGAAAAGTTTTTTATCAGGTGGCAACAAGGTTCGTGCTTGCAACGGTTGGGTCATGCCACTTCTTGTATACTCCTTTGGCATACTCAAGTGGACTCAGTCTGAATTGGACGCCCTGGACAGAAGAGTCTGCACATTGTTGACGGCATATCGTATGCATCATCCACGTTCATCCGTGATGAGGTTGTACATCCCGCGGAAGTGTGGGGGGTCGTGGCCTTCTGAATGTCAAGACCCTACACAACCGCGAGGTGTGCAATCTCAGAGAATATTTTCTCCGGGCGAACGTGGACATGCATCGAGATGTTGTCGCAGTGGACAATGGACTCACCCCGCTCAAGTTGGCTAAGGAGAACTGGCGCATACCTGTAGTACTCAGTACTGATGATCGCAAGCGTGTATGGCAGAGCAAGGAGCTTCATGGCAGGTTCCATCGGGCTCTGTATGGACCCGATGTAGACCTATTAGCCTCGGTGAACTGGCTACGCTTCGGTGACCTCTTTGGGGAAACCGAAGGGTTTGTTTGTGCAATTGCTGACGAAGTTATCAAGACGAATAACTACCGGAAATATATCCTGAGGGATGGCACTACCGATATTTGCCGTGCGTGTCACCAGCCCGGTGAATCCCTCAGGCATATTGTTTCCGGTTGTTCATGTCTTGCTAACGGCGAGTACTTGCACAGGCATAACAAAGTAGCCAGAATCATTCACCAGCAACTTGCTCTGAAATACAAACTTGTAGACATCGAGGTACCGTACTACAGGTATGTGGCAGAGCCAATTCTCGAAAATGGCCATGTCACATTGTACTGGGATCGATCTATCGTCACAGACAGGACTGTTGTAGCCAACAAACTTGATATTGTGGTGATAGATCGATCAGAGCGCCTCGCAATAATTGTTGATGTCACCATTCCCCATGACGAGAATCTCGTGAAAGCCGAGAAAGACAAACAGATTAAATATCTGGACTTGGCTCACGAGATTGTCGACATGTGGGATGTGGTCTCGGCAATTATTGTGCCGATAGTTGTAACGTTTAATGGTCTAATAGCCAAGAGCCTCGATCGTCACCTTAAGAGGCTCGCGTTGGGTGCTTGGGTCAAGGGTCTGATGCAAAAGGCAGTTCTTCTCGACACGGCACGTATTGTGAGGAAGTTCCTGTCTCTGGAGCCCTAACCACCGGCAGCTTGGACCCTGTGCCCGTTGCTGGTGGGATCCCACGGTTTTTTTATATTTTTAAATGTATTTTTTTGTTAGTGATATATTTAAAAATGTAAATTAAATTTGAGTAATGATGAATAAATGAATAATAATAACACCATACCCCATGACGAGAATCTCGTGAAAGCCGAAAAAGATAAACAAATTAAGTATTTGGACCTGGCTCACGAGATTGTCGACATGTGGGATGTTGACTCGGCGATCATTGTACCGATAGTCGTGACCGTATATGGTCTTATTGCCAAGAGCCTCGACCACCACCTCAAGAGGCTCTCGTTAGACGGCTGGATCAAGTCCTCTATACAGAAGGCTACTGCCTTCTGTATAGAGGATCTTCTGCTGGACACGACACGCATCGTACGGAGGTTCCTTTCTCTGGAGCCCTAACCACCGGTAGCTTGGTCCCTGTGCCCGATGCCGGTGGGTCTCCGTGGTCTCATTTTATATATTTAATTTAGTTCTTAGTGTGAAATTTATTAAGTATGTGAAATGTGACTGTGAGAAGAATATTTAATAAACGATATAATAATAATAATTGGATTTCAGTTTAAAACTAATCAAAGCAAAATCAAAATAAACGACGGTCAATTCCGTAAATAATTTTAATTGCATGTGTAAAATTCGCTTAAATATAAGACAATAGGTTTCAAAGAGTAGGCAGAAAAACATTTCCTATACTTCAAACGCTTTTTAACTTATATTCATCTTAGAAACCAAGTTGTTCTATTTTTAGGTACCTAGTACTAAAAAAGAGGCATTAAAACACGATTCTAAATGCTGATTTTCCTTTGGTTACTTTTATGTTATAGTACCAAAGATATTCCTAAAGGTACCGGACATAATTTTGCATATTTTCTTTTATTTTTTATTAATAAAATACACTCGCACTAGGACCAAAAATCCGATGAACAGACATAAAAAACAGCGTTGCCGGTTATCGCGTTTGGGAATTGAATCCACAACTCTTGTACACTGACATAGTTTTAAAAGACGAGGTGGCCTCTTAAACCAATACGCATTCCGTGCATTCGTATCGTATCCAACGCTTTGTATTGCTTACAAACGCTTACTATAACCAAGCAAATGTATTTCTACTATGAATTCAGAGTACCGATTTGTCACAAAAGTTTTTTAGAAAGATAGGTTTCTAAAACGTAAATACTATTGTATTTGGTAACTGATAGTAGTATATCCTCACAGCCTGATATAGTTGATGAACACTGAGTTACTACGTTTATTATTGCCAATACAATCAGTGGGAACAAAGGAGAGCAATCGAATCGAAAACCAAAAATCGAAAATATTCAGATATGTAGCTATCAGTTTCGCAATAGTCCGTAGCTATCGTTGGAAAAAGTATTTGGTCGTTGTTGAATTTAACACAGTATTTTGTTATAATCAATTATACAAACTTCATCTCAGTTTCGTTTGCTTGAGAAATTGCAGTTTATGGTAACCCGTGATTGTTTATTTACCGTACATTGTTTAGTCCTTAAAAATATAATTATAATTGAGGAAGATACGACATTTTCAATGGCTTCGTATCTTTCTTAGAAAAATCGAAAATTACATTATAGATCAAAATAACTATTATTAATACTATCATTGATTAAATTAAAGTTAAAGTTTAGTTAGAGTTAGTTAAAGTTAATACCAGACGTCAAAAAAAGTTTAAAAAAAACATTTCTACATATTTATTGATGACGTTTATTCCACAGAGGTGATCGATTTTCTGATAAAATTATCTATCCTTATTTGCACGTCATATCCCAATTTCGCTGAATTAAATCCCAAAATACTCGAGACTATAAACATGCCTATGCGTGAAGTCATAAATAAACCATCGCAGTCTACCTACTGTAAATTAATATTCTCTTGGAAACTTTAAATAGAAAATTAAATTTTAACGAGCTGAAAAGTAAAGTAGACATTGGGCGCTTAAAATTTTCTTTTAGGTAAAGAAATCATGGGGTCAGCTCTCCGTCAAAACATAATTACTTCGACTGGCAGAAATTATGAATGAAGAAGCTAGGTACTTGCTACATGCTTGAGATAAGTAAGAAAAGTTTTAAGCCACTTGAAGAGTGGATCCATTATCGAGCTGACAACTTTTAAAAGGCTTTCGATGACCGTTTAGTTTCGAGGAAATACGTTTATACGTTTATATTTAGTGTCTGGGAGTATATACAATATCGAGCATAATATACTAATATACCTAAGTATTATTTGAACTCGAAATTCTTATTCATGTTCTTTGCTTTGTCGTTCACAAAGGACACATTGAGACACCAATTGAGACAGCAGAGACTACAGTGCCTACAGCTGTTTTGCTATATTGAGATTGTTATCAATCAGTATTTTCTGTATAATGTGTGTTGTAGAATTTGTAAATATTTGGCTGCACAATTAGTGTAGTGTTTTAATCGGCCGCATCGACGTTAATAGACACTGCGCCGAGTGTTTTAGGTTTGATCCCCACTAATACAGCACTTTTGTGACCCATAAATTGTAGTGAGCCTGAGTGTTCATTGTGTCTATTGTTCGCACGTTTGTAAAGTCTCGGGTGACACAGGATTTATTCCTAATGCGGAAGTTGTCGCTGTTAAAGACAAAAATAAAACAAATATATCTGCCACATTCTAAATAGGGCAATTAGCTACACCTCTATAATATGATCACTTGCAATGCACAAGTACCTAGATATTGACCGTGTTTATAGAGAGAAAACACAAAGTATTTATAGACATTGTCAATAGAAAGAGCTAAGAAGGAGGCACACATTTGCGCCGATATTAACGTTAAGTTCCTGAAAGCATTAAACAAATAAAATATACAAATAATCACATATTACTTTGATGTACAAATTGCCTACCTTGGCACCTTAAACCGAGCAATATTTATTCAAAAGTACAGAAAAAGTTTGTATATGAACAGAAATTCAAGTTTAAACATGAGCATTTAGATGAGAAATTTTGTAACACGTTCAATTCAAACCAAATTATGCATATACAAAGTTCGTCCAAAAACTTTATAAAACAAGAACTCGGTTCAGATACGTGTTGCCAGTTGCTTATCATCCTCCTAGCATTATCCCAGTCTCAACCTGGGGTCCGCTTTCTAGTCTAACCGGATTTGGCGGAATATTAGCTTTTCCACGAAACGCCTGCCTGTCTGACCCCCGCAAAACGAAGACATAGCGATATTCCACGGTTTAGACTAGTGTCAGTTTATTTTAGAGGTACTGACGCCCTATATCGACTGTCAAAGATCTTCATGACAGGTGGAACCGACGGCTTAACGTGCTCTCCGAGGCACGAGACAAGCGATAATTAACAATTCTATACGCACATAACTCCGAAAAGTCAGTGGTGCGCGCCGTGGATTCGAACCCGATACCCTCTGCATGGCAGTCCGGTGGGTTCTCCACTAGGCTATCGCTGCCAGACGGTTATATATGTAATCAAGCAATCAACATACTAAAGAAAATTATCTACTAATCCATATCTATGCTTGCTTGTTTCTTCTTTCACGTTGCAACGGAGCCATGTAATAGTCTGATCTTGTGTGTGGCGATAGTTTTAAGTAGCTGGAGGGCAGTGGAGGGTGACATAGGCTAGAAATATAATAATTGAAATATAGAAGATTGGGTAACTTAACCTTTTAATTTTTAACAAGTCAGTAAATTTGGAAATTATCTCCTCTCGTGATGTCACCTACGTTAACTACTTTAAACAAAAAAAATTAATAATATAGTTCTGTTCTTTTAGCATCAGTTATGAGATCTATTCGTCAGCTTTACGAGTACTGTATGAATAGTCTATGTGCCAACATTCTGCCAATTCCGGATTAGTGGACCCTGAACTCCAAGGCGAAGGTAGGGGTCCCAACCGCGACAAAGCTAAGAAAAAGAGGATGGCTGTGCTTGCTACTATCCTGCCTAGTGACCGTACATCACATACATATGGATATAGTATACCCAAATCACTGCCTAACTTTTCACTGAACTTATTTATAAAGCAAAACAATGAGTATTTAATAAATAATACGTTATTGATAGCAACATAATGTTAATGGCCGATGAATATTCGCCGCGGTTACTCGTTATTGAAATGTCTCTCACTCGTCTATTGTTGTGCTGTTTCACTCTCACTAAGGTTGTTTTAATACAAATATAAAGAGAGATGTCTCTTTATATTTGTATTAAAACAACATATTTTACTAAAACCTACTTGTAATTACCTCATATGGCATTTTACTTAGTAAACCACTATACAAATATAGTTTCATTGAATGACACTTGCTTTAAGAGCTATTAATTATATGAGTATTATAGCATCTGCAACGATCATTGAGCAAACAGCGACATTTGTGCATCTCAAGACGTAGCAGTTATAGTGAACGAGCTAACTGACAGATTGGTCATAATCTCGAGCATAATTCAATAACGAGCATATCCCACTCAGAGTGCCAACTTCCTCAGTGTCTTTCATTAATAGACTTCTACTAGAGTTTATATGAAAAAGTGCCATGACTAGCCTCGATAAAATCTGGAAAGACCGTAATATTCGCCGAGTAACTAAGATGCGTTTGGTTCGTACGCTGGTCTTCTCTATCTTCCTGTACGGGTTTGAGACCTGGTGTCTCAGGAAAAAGGAACGCAAAAAGATCGGTGCCTTTGAAATGTGGTGCTGGAGGAAGCTGCTACGCATTCACACAGGACAGCTATCAGAACCAATGTCTCCATCATCGAAAAGCTGAAGGTCACCAAGCGCCTGCTGACTACGTGCCAGGAAAGGATCCGGAGTTTCTTTGTGCACATAATGCGATCCCCATTGCACAGCCTGGAGAAACTGCTCATTCTTGGACAAATGGAGGAGAAGCGCGCTAGAGGAAGAGCGCCAACTAGATGGGTGGACCAACTCAAGGAGGTGACTGGAGGCCAGATACAGGGAGCGGTACATATGGCGCAGAACCGGACCGAGTGGAGAAGATTGACATATAGTCACGATCCTCAGCATTGAGGAAACGACCAAAAAGAATAAGAGTTTATATAGTCAAAGAGAAATACTGGTCCCATTCATGTTAAGATGGGACAGCGAGATAAGGAACTGTGTACTTTTCTAAGGAGAGAGGGCAACGTCGACGCAGTTCAAGAGCTATCGTGCGACACCATACATATATATAGGTTTATGTAAAAAGGGCTAACACCACAAAATGCGAGTAATGCCGTTATACACTGGCCACTAAACAAACACTGCGAAGGAATGGATCGTGGGATAAAATGTAAAGGCGATAAGAGAAAAGATGGCGCATTTTATGTTGTTAAACATACAATTTGTTGCTTAGTTTTGCGTGTGTAATAATGTATTGTTTTGATATAGGAGTGTTACAGTGTAGACTTTTATATCATCAAATGTTGACACACAGTAACCTTTAACAATTTGAAAGACAACAGTGTAATATTATTGCATCAAGTTAGTACTTATTTTTCTTTTCTTCATTAAAAGTATCTTCTTCAATAAATTTGTTGGTCGCGGAATATGTCACGAATAACACCAGGCTGGGATTAAACACAATCATGTTAATTTCCCTAAGCATTGTCTTTTGTGGGGTTCACACCCACTTGATGCAGTGGGAAACTGTTCAGTAGGTATTTTGAGAGCTATACTTGACTGCATATTAAAAAGGGAGTGGCGTAACTACAAGATCTAGACGAAAGCCTTTTCACAATTATTTTTGTACACAAGATGGCGTTTATTGTATTTTATTTCAGCAAATTATCCTTATAAAAACATAAAGTACTCTAGCGAGATAGATGTTGCAAATCGCGTATCTAAAGTGGAATCGATTTTAAACTTTCGCGATTTGTATACATCATACAAAATAATTTAGCGGGTCTTAATCGCGTTAACTTAACTTATTTTAGGAATTATTATGCTTTGACACCTAAACGAATTCCATATGAAAACGTTATAAGTAGCATAGAAGAGGTTATAACGCGCAACAAGTTACCGGCTAACGATGCGGATACACTTAGACAGGATGTTGCCGTTATTTTATGTAAGTCTAAGCCACCTAAACCCAATACTACTGCAGAAGAGCGTCAAGCACTAAAAACGCTGCGTGATAACACGAATATTTTAGTGCTAAAGGCCGACAAGGGAAACGCCACTGTGGTAATGAATACTTGTGATTATGACAGTAAGATAAGGAATCTGTTAAGTGACACATTAGTATATAAGGCTGTGTAATATAACCCGACCACCAGAGTGACAAAACGCATTCGAGCTTTAATTAGGGACCATAAAAGCTTATTTACGGAAGAGGTATTTGAACGGTTACATAAACCTCACATTGTGCAGCCGCCTAAGATGTACGGATTACCTAAAGTACATAAGACTAACGTACCTTTGCGACCGATTGTGAGTCAAATAAATTCACCTACATATGGTTTGGCGAAACACATAAGCAAGGTACAACAACCGTTAGTAGGCAAGACGCACTCTTTCGTAAAGGAATCTCGCCACTTTATTGAAATCATCAAGAGCATGAAAAGGGAACCGGACGAGGTGATGGTGAGTTTTGATGTCGAGTCACTATTCACCAATGTTCCTATTCAAGATTGCCTTGACGTCGTAGAGAGAAAATTAAGGGAAAACGGTCTGTCTAACGAATACATCGTTCTACTCAGGAATTGCTTGGATGGAAACTACTTCCTATATCGTGGACAACATTACCTCCAGATCAATGGAGTGGCTATGGGTAGCCCTATAGCACCGGTAATGGCCAACATCTGGATGGAGCACTTTGAGGAATCCATAGACATGCAGGCGTCAAATGTGAAACTATGGAAAAGGTATGTCGACGATATCTTCTGCATCATGAAGGGCAACAAGCAGGACGTAGAACAATTCGCAGACAAATTAAACTCCATACATCCGAACATCCGATTCACTTTCGAAATGGACGTAGACGGATCGTTACCCTTTCTCGACATTAAAGTGACAGTGAGAGATAATGGTACCCTTGGACACACTTCGTATAGGAAACCGACACACACCGACAGGTATCTCAACGCGAACTCGCACCACCATCTGCGGCACTTGGATTCCGTTGTGTCCTCGTTAGTGAACAGAGCGTATGACCTATGTGACCCTGAACAATTAAAAATAGTGAGCTGTCACATGTTCGGGAGGTACTTAGGCGCATCGGATACAAGAAAAACATACTCCGTCGGAAGAGGAACGAGCGTAAACCTGAAGTAAGCAGAGTGCCCGCTTACATCCCGTATCTAAAGGGAGTGACGGACAAAGTTGGAACAGTACTCAAGAAATACTCCATCAAGACTGTATACAGTCCGCTCTCTAAGATAGCACACAATCTGCGTACCCCAAAGGATGTCATTCCTCTCCAAACACCTGGCGTCTACAAAGTCGATTGCAGCTGTGGTAGTTCATATCTCGGGCAAACTAAGCGTACAATCGCTGAAAGAGTAAAAGAACATATCGCAGCTGTAAAAAACCGACATATTAATAAGTCAGCGATAGCTGAGCATTTGTTGGAGTCTGGACCAAACCACTGGATAGAACTGCATCAACCACGCCATCCACCGATCGTCACTATTACTCCAGGATAGTACGTGAAGCGGTAGAAATCAAGAAATATAACAATTTCAACCGGGAGGATGGATATAGATTATCGGCTACTTGGAATCCAGTCATCAGCAAATGTAAACACCGCCGCAGTGATAAATCTCAACAGTGTGTAGACGTCATTAGTGTAGTGTGTCGGAGTACCGACATTGCGAACTTAAATAAAGACCAAGTGAGGGTAGGTGCCGAAACCCGCACTTCCACAAGACGGCGCTGAGCTCTCATCAGTCTCTCCGCGACCAAGCTCGGTGCAAGACGAGCGAAACGTCGGCAACAAATAGGTATTTATACCTTAAATAAGTTAACGCGATTAAGACCCGCTTAATTATTTTGTATGATCTAAAGTGGAGTAAAAGGTTTCTAATTGTCAGATTCATAATTATCCTCGCTTTCTTCATTACACACGCCTATAAACAGCAGGCGTTAGTAAAATCTACGTAGGCGGCTAATTTTGTAGCCACGCATTATTAATACATAATTCATCCACCAATGAACTCGTACCAAAAATATTATGTATATAATACGAAAAGAAAAATATTTGCTTTTGAACAACTCAATTTTCTTTAGGTTAAGAACTCTAGTGAAAACAAGCAAATATCTTAAAACGGCTGAAACTGTCAGCAAACCTGGCAAAAATCTAGGTCGATTGAACCAACACATAAAAGAGAGGCTATGATTTCGAGACGGCTTAACTTAAGGCGTTGAAAGGTCACTACATCCGTTCTTGTTTGTAAAAGGGCTAAAACTTAGTAGGCCTAAAAGCTGTTTTGGTTACGCTAAATGAATATGCGGTTCTTGTGCAATATGAACCTTCTCATTTGTAACTTAATCATTATCGAATTTAACTAAATACTCAAGCAGGTATGGCTTCACCACAATTCCGTAATATCATTGCAATTTACCCAGACCAATTCCTTCATACATTAGCATTATCCCGTTGTTAAATTTCTATTTGCTGTAATTTAATCTGTGGAGTAAACCTGACATTGCACCACACAGTGGCAGCGGTAGGGGGAACTAATTGTTGTGGTCGATTGCAATCACGATACGACACATGGAGGGAACGATACCATTTCATAACTTTGAACACACGCCGAGAAGGTATTACTTGTCTGTGCATTGTGAAACAATTGATAGATTTATTGAAATACGATACATAGATAGTAAGTTTATAGGTATATTTTAGATAAGTTTGTACGTAACTTGTAGACCTAGGTCGACATTTTGGCACCAGGGTTCTGTATAGACGCTATGGTGCTATGAACGCGATATGACTTTAATATTGACAAGCAATTGATAATGCGTTGATGACAATCAGTAGTTAAGCAAGTCTTACCAACTAAACTACATTTTGAGGTGTACTCATGTGTAGACATTGAAATAAAAGTAAATTTAATTGATCTTATCGTCCATTGAATACTTTATTCCAGGTATTACTTTTAAAATATATTTCTCGTTTTGCTCTAAACACAGACATGAGAATAAAGGCCTAAAACTTGTAAGTAATCTTTACTTTGGCATCGTTGCCAAAGTAAAAATAAACGTTGTTATATTCGTTAGAAGCAACACATTACAAGGACTAAAAAGTAAAAGCACACAATACCTTTTAGCGTAACGTAAACATTACATTTTCCTGCATAATTTAGAAGATAATATCTCGACTTGAGAAGCACTCTTATTGTTACTCACATCTCTACTTACATGCAGTAAGAACAATCTTAATAAAGTACAAATATGCAATGAAATTAACACAAGAATGCAAATGCAATAGCAAGCTCAATTGTTTGTGTATTGAGAAGCTGAAACGATATCATAACAATTCCTTCACTCCAGTTATCATCACGTATACATATCTCATCATGTCAAAGATATTTCGGATCAAAGCTGAGCGTTCGGTTATTTCGGGTCGACTTCATCGGCTTAATCCACTTACCCACACGCTGGTTGAGTACTGACGTACTTCGTATTCACGCCAATATATGAGTAAGAATGCCACAAATCCCGTTCTTGATTGCATTTGTAGTGATGCTACAGAATAGTGGAAATCGATGTCGATACTGAGAATAGTTACAGTGTGTTCCCGTTACAATGCTCTTGGTTATGTCGGGTACTTTTAGATTGCGTACAAATGTCACTCGTGGAATAATGGGTGTGATAAAATGGCGAACGTTCTGTCATCTGTTCATTCGCAAGATTAAGTGACACTTGAACTCATGTCCTTGAATGGGTTCGCTCGTAAAAAATATACCTTACTATTGATTATGTTGTTTAATGATATCGGTTTTGTCTAACGTTGAAAACCCGGTTGCGAGCTTTCTGACACAATATTGAGGTTGTGACTGGTCCTGTGGTGACTGGAGATCTTCATGTGCTCTTCACAGCCGAAATTTAATCCGCACAAAAACAAACACAATTAATTTGTCTACACTTATGAAGATGAACTATTTGTTCGTTTGAACGCAGTGGCTTCAGAAATTAGTAAACCAATCTGTTTATTTTTGTTCGATAATATATTTGGCTAGTAGTATGCAAACAGTTTATTATTCGTATAAATCAAACTTAACTCGATCAAGGATAACGCTGTGTTAAAAGTGAAAATATTTTTGATTCAGAAATCATTTTTATCCAAACTTAAGATATGTTTCTCTTTGCTTGGGGCTAACCTAATTTCACCAATATCTTTTAGAGATAGAAGCCTAGATTTCTTTTAGATACCCCTGTGTATAGCACGACTAGTACGCTGGAAATTATATTATGTAACAGCAAGTGAACTTATCTGATAGCTGATTTAAGGTTTCTCTACGGACTATATATTTAGCTCGTTTGAGGTTGTATAGATTTCGCCTTTTAGCTACTTTTTTAATTGCCTGCCTCCGTGGTCCAGTGGATAGCGTATGCATCCGCTGATCGGGGGGTCCTGGGTTGTATACCCAGATCGGGCATAATTTTATTGAGTTTTTCCGAATACTCAGTAGTAGCACGGAGTCTGGTTCTGGTTACGGCAATAGGCTCGCCCCCCAAAAAAATATTAACTGCCTCAGACAATACTACGTATAGGAAGAAGTAGGTAATATTAACACCCCAATTTCTTTAAATATAATATTTTATTGATTGGATGTTACCAAAAGCGTGCGTGGAATATTGTTGTACAGGATTTCAGAAATACTACATTGAGATCTTTTACAAATTCTGGACACAGCCTCGGGAATTTAAATTGTGTAGCGATAAGTGATATTTGTTGCACAAATCTACTTGAAGCTAGTGGCGGACATTCGTGTTCCGGATAATACTGAAGTGTGTATCTATTTTAGTTTGAGTATTTAGTTTTTGTGATACAAGTAGCGCCTACTATACATGTAAGTTTCGTACCGAACAGTAACAGTAGTGAGATAATTATACCTAAAAATATTATTGGAAATTAATCGTTTGTCCTTTTTCAACTACATGTTTAACCACGAATTTCGGTGTGGACGACTAACTGTGCGCAATGAAGAGAGACCACTTTGATGGTTGTTATAGAAGGGGAAACGTGCTTGTAGATTCAATTGTATTGAAGAAAATAGGCGAATGACATATGAATAGACTCAGAACATATCCCCTTGCATGCATTCACGGCGGTATTTTATACGCTTTAGTTCTCAGAACAACTCCGTGTTTGACTTTAGAATATTTTGGACTTTTACGTTTTCAAATCGTTTTATCTGACGACGATCCTTTGAAAAACACAATGGCGTTTAATATGCAAAGAGAGAGCAAGGAAAAACACAAAAAGAGTTTTAAAAAATATGCCCTTTCAATAGTCTACACAATCACGTTTGCATTAAATAACAGCACAGCAAGTTACACAGTATTCTTAGTACTACGCTTATTTCGGTTGGTCAAGAGGTGGATATACGACGTTGACCTTGCTCGTACTACTGGTTAGTTGTCCACGCGCGATTTGCGAGTATCGGTGACGTAAAAAACTCCTTAGAAAATAATAAGTAAAGTTATTTGCAAAAATAAGCTGAAGGTTCCCTTGGTGTTCTAATATATAAGAGGTGGATTTAAATTTAAACAATCTTATGATTGATAGATTAGTAGAAAAAAGTAACTACAAAAACAGAGGTTAATTTGCATATTTTATTCAGATATTTAAAATACTTTTTTTAGGATTTGGTACCGAAGAGAAAATGCTTTATATCATGTAGATTAAGACATATTTTTTTGGATTTTTTACATTAAAGAATACTACAAAATATAACATAGAATCTTTTACAGGATCATTTTCTACAACATCATACGTCTTTAACAAAATCGATGGAAATATAAATCATTATATTTCCTCAGTGTACTAGCCCATTTAAACATCCAATTATGTGCGCAATACTCTGTTATAATGTAACATCGTTATTACCAGCTGTGATTCATCGGTGTAGTTCGCATTTTCAATAAATCTCTTTGTCCAATGAGTTTGCAAGTAAAATCAATACTCAGATAAATTTATTCGTTTCAATATACGTATCTTAATATATAAAATCCATGCGTTACTTACTGACTGACAGACACGCTACAGCCTAAACTATTGGGCGCAGGAAGCTGAAATTTGGCATGTATGTTCCTTGGGGACCGTAGGGGTGCAATAAGAAGGGATTTCCCGAAATTTCCACGGGATCGGCCAAAACGGGTAAATTAAAAAAATACAGGCGTAGCTGCTGGCGTCCTCTAGTCTTAAATAAGTTCTGCGTCTTGTTTATTCAATTAAGCACGTCCCATTATAAGTTTTACGGCTTCAGTTCTCACAAAAACTAATACTTGAAGAGGGAAGGTTCATGACATTCAAATACGCGAAGTATCTGAAAAGACAGAGGGTTAGAGAGAGATAGAAATAGGGAGATATTGCCATAGCGATAGGTTATGAATTAGGTATGCCACATATACTACATATACCACATGATCTCAAGCAGCTTACACTTACAACTATAATCTCATTTTGATTGTAGGAATCTAACAAATATCTTAATGATATTTGTTAGATTACTACAATAATAGTGAGACAAAACAAAAATGATTAAGAACTGTAATAAAATTTAGCCTCAATATGCCTTCTTGTGATACGTTTGTAAGAATTCCATGCACTGTGGTGAGACACTTTATCCACGTATAGGCATCTGTGAATCGGCGTGAGCTTTTTCTATTCACGAACGCTATATCATTCGAAACCACGATACGAAATAACATTTAAAATATGCTTTTTGTTCGTCACATCTAAGTAACCATTATAACGTAAATGTCAGTACTAAAATCGTTACTTATGAAGTCGTCTGGAAGTCAATTTGTGTTAAAATGCCTTCAGTATTGTACAGCGCCTTTAAGTGAGGGCGTGTATGCGGATCTACATAATCCTGAGGCAATGAGTCGTAGTGGAAGGGTATATTGCATGTCGATGTCTTTGAGAGACTACAGAATGTGGGCGGATGCCGTTACAGTATAAGCTACTATATTAAAGATCACGGCCTGTCTCGGACGGGGCTCCGTATTAAATACGTAACAAATGTTTACGTTCCGTTACCGTACATTAGGACACTTTTTGAGAAGGGTGAAGAGACGTTGTTTATATTTCTAAATATAGAACAGGGTCTCATTTACAGGGATCACAGTCATAACGGAATTCAATTTTTGAGTGTATTGTAATGCTTATAGCATAAAGTTCTGTGGTGCGTCCTAGTGATGATTCCTGGATTTGATTGTCGGATGAGAAAGAACTAAATTAGAACTTTCTTTAAAATGTTTGTACAATTGACTTATTGCACAGTGTAAACACAATCAATTTGCATACCACTTACTAGACATAAAGACGATAAGAAGTCTATAGTGGGTAAATATACCATCCCATAAAAAACAATATTTGTCATAAATACAAGTCTCGCCTACCGTAAAAAGTTGTGAGATCCATGTAATACCAAGTCGGTTAACTAAAAATCTTTAATGTTTTAAATAAATAGATTGACTTGGCCATCGCATGAAAACGCAATATATCTCATAAGTAATACATAATATAAATAAGATTGTTAAGTGCGATTGCCAAGTCAATCTATTTATTTAAAACATTAAAGATTTCGAATTAACCTACTTGGTATTACATGGATCTCACAACTTTTTACGGTAGGCGAGACTTGTTTTTTTTGACAAGTATTATTTTTTATGTATCATTTCTTTTTGTAGATAGTTCTACTTTTTTCCTTTCCGGTACCTTCTACTTCTTGTACGCCAACAACGAATTTTCTTAATAGGCTTGTGTCCTAAAATGTAATTAGCGATTGATTCGTTCCTTTATTAGATATTAAACTAAAACACCAGATTTTTTCTTCAGAAATAGCACAACAACATTACTAATTACGGCTTTTTAAAAGCCTTTTTGAATTTGACACGAAAACGCTCTAAAGCATCATGGCGGTTGAGTGATATCACAAAGTGCAAAACAAAACAAACCGTGAATGAAGTCTGGTCTGATGTACCCACTTTTATTTTGTTATATTCGATTTGACAGGTAGAAAGTTTGACGTTTTAATTGTATTTACTACTAAAACGTCAACAACGTGAATGGCGGATGTACTGTTTGACATAATGCTCTCTGATTGGTCTTCACTGTCACAAGAATAAATACATTATTTGTTGTTTTAGAATCCTAAAATAACATTAATCTTAGCTTTTTATAATAAATAATAAACTTTATTGACATCTTAAAATCATAATGAATCTATAGATACTACAATCAAACCGATCTATTCTTAGTGGACACAAGCCTATTAAAGCCCTAACTGCAAATGTAATTTTGTAATCCTATATATTTATATAGGATTACAAAGTTATTTATGCAGTTGATGTGTCTCAAAATTGAACCGAAATTGATAAATATTTTAGTTTTTACTTGATTCATACACTAAACACTAATTGTATTCTAAATTTGAAGCTTCTATGTCTGCAGAAGTGCCATAGACTTTTGATGATCGGTCAGTGAGTGACAAAATTAGAAACGTTGACTCGTTATTATTCCTAAACTACTGGTTCAAATTAAATGAAATTTAAAATATTTATACAATACCCGCTTGGTTACTAAAAAACAGGCTTCTAGTTTTATCCACAATGAAGTTATACGGGAGTCAAAAATGGCCTGAACTACTTCGAGAAAAGGATGGTACGGTCGTGCCGCTTTTTTGCTCTCAGATATTGTCATTCGGGCTTTGTAATGTTTATGTAAGTGACCGTTATATAAGTAGTAGTATGGCTAGTGACTAGTTTATGAGACGCTGAAGCAAGTCTCGGATTTTGATAGAATAGACCTATTAAGCGAAAGTATAATACGTAGAATGTCTCATGTCTATCTTAAAATGCGTGGGTAAAATGCTAAGTGTACTCGAACTAACTCGAACTAGAGTACTCCCGCGGCTACACCCGCAATTATTTTCATTTAAACGTTTCTGATTTCGTGATATTCCTTCTTAGTGCACCTCTATGTAGTCCAAAAGATCATTCAGTAACGCAAGAATTTTTATATACATATAATTATGTATATTGATTTATATACAGATATCTACCTCATAATGGCATTACAATGGCTAGTACGTGTCACGGTGGTATACTTTTCTATGTTCTTGTTAAATATAACAAGTGCTTAAACTTTATTGAGTGTAAGGGTTGAAAAGATAACAGATAACCAGCGGGTCAGACATAACTGCAGTCATATCGCAACTTTGGCAACTTTTAAACTATAATATTTATGCGAACGAGGTTTTAAGTACGGTTCTGGTTGTAGTAACTGCAACTTTGTAAACAAATAAGGACTGTAAGTGTAATGTTACTGAAATTTGTGTGTACGAGGAAAATTTGTTCACGCATTTTGTGTTAATAACAAATTACTGAGTTTGTATAATATAAATATGAAAATGTCGTGTTTGTTTAAAACCGTGTGGCTATGAACTATTAAAAAAGTTGGGTTTGAAATAAAAATCCTGAAGTAAGTTTCAAATTGAAAGTTTTCTTAAAGTAAAGGTCTGGTTTCTGTCTTTACAATCAATATTGTCAATCGGTAACTATTATCGCACACGCTTTCTTCAAAAGTCTAATATTTGAGCATCGCGATTTTCTAAAAGTATTTCAAGAAAAAGCCAAAAACATTACTCGTAGGTACATGCCCGTTAAAATAGAACGTCATAAAAATAAAATAATGGTCAAAGTTAACATGTTTAACCCGTAAACGATGCAGACTGTAATCCATTAATAACGTTGCCTATGGGGAAACGTTGGTAGAACGACATAAATGCAATTATTGTCACTTGTTGCGGCGTCCTGCTTCAAATTGTGTTTTATTCTCGAGGCTATGGGTTCAAACAAATGTCAGCCAGAATGTTTTACACCGATATTTAATATATCGGTATGTGTTGGGTCCAAGAAGATTGACGGTATCAATCGCCCAGATTGATGCGTGGAGGACACTTTCAACAATTGTGTATTTTAAATGAAATTTTCAGCGGATTTTGGGATATTTTTTTTTATATACATTTTACAGCAGCTTGTGTACATATTGGTGATGGCACAGTTTTCAAATCTATTATAGGTATATTGTGGGAGTGAGCCGGTTTTATTTGTAAGCATGTTTCAAAAGTTTGTGTGTAGGTTTACATTGCCGGTATTAAATTACATACTTTTTATTATTCCGACAGTAATAGGTATTTGTATGATAATGTGTGGACTAGGAATGATTTGAAATATTAAACCTACAAATATGAGCTATCTCACAAAAAAAATATGATGGACGCCGATTTGCAAGTAGGATTTAGTTAGTAGCAAAAACACCAAAGACTATACGAAACTTTGTCCAAAGAAAATATTTGCAGTATAAATATATTATATCATGACACACTATACTGGCAATGTAACGGTGCAGCTGCAGCACGGTCATGTCTCGAAGTTGTAAGGTACCGGACGTTGCGCTGAAAACCTGCCTTGCGCATTTTATATTAAACGCTTCTATAATATACATAATTCGATTTAATGGTGATATTAAAATTATAAGATCGTTGTTGGGTTGGAACAGTGTCGTCACGGTGCCTGCACAATGTACATATAAATACAACCTTAATTCTTAGCACCACCGATAGCAATTTGTACAATGCTTCCTTGCCCAAAGGAAAGTAAGATATTCATAAAATTTTAAGCTATGTACAATTTTATGTAGATAAAATCTTCTATTGCTAACTTCATGGTTTGCTCTACTTTGTAGGATCAGAGAGAAACATATGATTAGTAATACTTACGAAATTGAAAGCTTGACTTTTGTTTGAGCGTATGGTTTACAAAGTCTCAGTACCATTTCGATTGAAACAAATGAGATAAAATAAACCTTCAAATTCGATACTACGACAAATATTTCACTCGAAACGAACATCTTCTGGCGTTTAGTTTTCTTTCCGTTACGTGTCAAATTACAAAAGAAACGTTACAATAGATTGTTTACTGTGTTCACAGAAATAGGTACGGCACAAACATCACAATGTTCGGATATGTTTAAAGAAAGATCGATTAACTTTGAGATTTTTTATCAAAAGAGAACGTGAATATTTTATTCATTATATGAAACTGCAATGTTGAAATATCATGTTGAGTTTGGCAGCTTATAATTTGGTATAATTTCGGTTAAAATTACCCAGTCTGTGGTCCGCCATAATGACATTGAACATTAATCGATCAGCTATTACGGGGCCGCACCGATCAGTTTTCATAAATTATTGTGCTGCGGCAAACTTAATTGAAACAAACATTTTATTACACTTACCCGTAGTATTGGTTTGCGTTCGATCATCGTGCCTTTATTGGGCTATCAATTTAACTAATCAATCATTTTCGGCGTAGAAGCCTTGAATATGTATTTTTTATTGTGAAAATTATGTTTGTGTATCGTTTTATTTTAATATGGTGGTAGTTCCTTGGTCGAGTCGGCCGTCCTTCTCGCAAATTATAGACATGAAGTGGCAGTATCCATACCTCTAATTTACGAGTAATGAGGGAGAATATCGGTTGGTGGTCGATACTAACATCACCTTCCCCATGAAGTAGTAGATTGGATGGGCGAATGGACTGTGTACAGCCATGACATTCCAGTTTGGCTGAATGCTTACTCTAGGTTACCGCTTTCCACAAGAATAATAATAATATTGGAAATACTAACATAGTAATCAATTATGTTCTAAAACTACGAGTAAATATTATTTATCAATAAAAGCTATATTATAAATCATTTGAAAACAATAAATTATTTTCGGGACAAGCTTCTGAAATCTATGCTGTTAACCATTGAGGTGTTCCCCGTTTTAAGGTTATTCGGGAATGGATCACGTGGTTTAGCGTATCTTAAAAATGCTTTCTCTTCGTAACGGAACGGAGTCAAGATTAATTTAAACGAAGAAAGGTTTCAGGTATTGTAATTTAATCTTCACATTGTATAGAAACTACAAGACATAAGGAAATAGATAATTTCTTAAGCGTGTCTCGAGTCACATACTATGTCTAGAGGATACCTGCAGCTACACCCGCACTTTACTTTTTAATTTAACCCTTTCTTCTTGAGATGCTCATCAGTAATCTCGGTTGTGCGTTGTCTGTCAGCCAGTCAGTATCGCAAAAAAATTAAATATATTGATCTACTAGTAGGTTTAAATATATTTTCAAAATTTGTTTATATTATAGGGATGAGGGCAAATATGTAGTCTTTGTGACTTTTTAGTATAATGCATGTTGGAGCAATTAATGATGTGTAATGATTTTAGCTAAAACAACATCTACTTTTAATGTCATTATGATACCAGATAATAACTAGGATCAAAATTAAATACGTAGATAACTTTGAAACAATTAACTGAAAGTCTTACTATATTCACAGTTAAAAAAAAAGAAAAACGTAGTACAAGACTCTGTTGAATATAATTTGATAGCTGTTCTTAAGATTAAATTAGCTATCACTTTGTGTTGTTCTTCTTAGTTTCTAATATAACTACACCGTCCACATCCGGTGGTGAATGTCAACCGCATACGGCTTACTGAAAGCCGAACCTAGAGCACTCAGGAAATGGCTCGGACAAAGGAAGCCGGAGTAGGACTACAAGTGTGTAGATATTTTATTACAACGACATCGACATGGCAAACAATATCTCACGAGTTGTCCGAGAAAAATTTTCATTTGCATAATCATCGTAGAGCTTTTCGCAGTCCACAGCTGGATATAGGCCTCTCCCAATTTGCCAATTATAGCACGTTGGCCAGATGGGCCAACCCGGGTAGGGTTTGGTGTCGACTTTCCCGCCTCTTCCCAAAGATACTATTTTCCGTCACCACTCAGATAGCTAATAATGTTAAAACTGTCAAGAATAATCTATTAACAAGGCTCTGTTGGGCACATTTAAAGACTTTGTGAGTTGCCGAATATAATAAGAGGAAAAGTTTATCACAAGAAATGAAATCGACTTACATTTTTAATAAAATGTCTTGATAATTGCAGAAAGTTTGTGAGTTTGGTTTGCGGTTTCTTATTAGAATTAATTAGTGTTTCTGGCGGGGTCTTGATAAATTTTCAATATAGCTACTTGCTAATTCTCGAGTCAGATTGAGCTGTTGAATAATTTTCACGCATTAATTTGCAAAATTAGGCGAGATTGTGATGAAAAAAAAATGCTCTTTCGTTACAACACAAATCTGCTCCTTTGCGCTTATTACGTGTTTTATTAATGAGATTATTTATTGTTTCAGGTAAGACGGCACAGTTAGCACATAAAGTGTGAAACGAAGATAAAAACCGGTGGATTTTACAGATATAATAAATAGTAAGTAATGAAAAACTAATATGTATCGAAGGGGAGAAGAACGGGTTTTTAAATGTTTAAACATGAATAAAACATTCGAGTCCCAAATGCATTGAGTGTTATTGAATCTGAAGCCTTTCAGTGCCGCTACAGTAAACCATGGAGAATAAATAAAATAAGAGCATCGATACGAGAACTTTTTATTTTGTTTTTATTATCAATATTTATTCTTTACTCAACAAAATATCCTCAAAGAAAAGTTTTCAGTAAAAATTATATAAAGAGGAGATTGATTCTATTCTAAGAATGAAACGTAAAAAGTTTGATTACAACACATTTCTGAACTCAGATGTGCAAAGTGTCAATGAAAGTCATTGACGCGGAGATTTAATCATGTTCAAGAGAATAACTGATTCAAAATCTTTGAACTTGACCTTCGTAGATGTCTTTGACTTCGATGGTAATAATGACTTAGAATAATGCATTGATAAGTCTAATGACTTTTTAACTGGATGTGAATAGGCACGTTTAATTTTATAGTATGTCAATTTCAGAAATTATATCATAACAAGTTTATGAGATTTTTATAATCAGATTTATAATACACATACATACATACATATACTTACGCCTTTTTCCCGTCGGTAGGCAGAGACAACGGGACGCCACTTACTTCTATCTTTACAAACCTCTCGCGCTTCCTCTACATTAATTATAATACAGATCAAGTCAAGACCACATTTAGATGCCTGCGATAATGAAGTACTAATTGGCACTATCGGTTTATTAATATAACATTGTGTGAAAAATGTCGTTAATTTAATTTTGTTATTATATGGTTGATACAAGGCAAGTGTCAAATATCGCTTGTCCCGTGCCTTGGAGAGCACGTTAAGCCGTCGGTCCCGGTTGTAATGAAGATCTTTGACAGTCGTTATAGGGTGTCAGTACCTTCTGAATAAACTGACACGAGTATAGACTAAGGTCAGTTTATTAGCGGGATATTCCATGGTATAGACCATGGAATATCGCTATCTCTTTGGGTTGCAGAGGTCAGATAGGCAGTCGCTCTGTGGAAAAGCTAATATTCAGCCAAATCCGGTTAGACTAGTAAGCGGACCCCAGGTTGAAACTGGGATAACGCTAGAAGGATGATTATATAGTTGATACACATATTACTTCGAAGAGCAGACTTTATAACTGCCTATAAACACCTTACTCCTTGTCCTGACTGACATATGTAATTAATTATCATTGCAGAGCCGAAACTATTGAAGCTAGGAACATTAAATTTGGACACTGGTTTCCTTTTATGACGAACGCACCCACTAATGTAGGATTTTTTTAAATGCCCCTTAACCCCTTGAGTGTCCTACGGTCACGGTGTGCCCGTAAGAGAAATAGACCGGTAGTGTCCTACGGGCACGGTGTGCCCATAAGGATGAAGAAGTGTGAACTTCACTCCGGTGTTGTGTGATTGGTTACAATAATAAAAACGTACATCGACTAGTTACAGATTAACCAACATAATAAAATCAATTTTTACCATATTTCCAAGCTTGCAACCGAGAAAAATAATAAAATTGCTGATTTCGGTGCTCAGTTTTCTCCGTGCCGCCATATTGGGCTTTGGCGATCCACTAAGTAGAATTTGTGATTTTTCAAAAATGTGTTCTCAGCGCAAACGCTATGTGATTGTATTAGTATTATATATCAAATTATTGACAATTTAGTGAAGTTTATGTTTTAAATATTTTTTTAGGCAAGTATAAAAACATTTACAAAAAAAGTGTTAGTAATTTTTGTGATGCAATTTTCGCCGTCCTCTATATTTTAAATGTTTATATGTAAGTATTTATTAATTACTTTACTAAATATAGATAAGTTTCTCACAAAGTTGTCTTAGAATCCATTGTTAATTAGACATTTCGTATTGTTTTTGCTATAAATTGGTATAAATATATATTGAGAGTGAGAAATGCTTCCGTCGGATCGTCAAAATGGCGCAAATTTTTCGCTGCTATAAATAAATGATTATTGTGAAGTGATATCAGTGACCTGTGCTAATTTAATGTATATAACCGTCGCGTCGTCTACCCAAGTCAATATTAGTGCAATGAAAAAGTGAATTTCGTGAATAATTTATGTGTATTGTGGAAAAATGTTTCACATGGCGTAAGAAAAAACAAAGTGACCAGCGTTTATCAATTTTTTTCGACATGAAAAGGTTAAAGGTAAGCTATTTTATTATAATTTTCATATAGAGTAACTTTTGAACTGTATACGGTTTAAAATTTACGTCATATAATTACACCAAACGCGAGAAAATTAAAGTTTTATAACCTAGGATCTTATAAACATTACTTCCTCAAAATGGCTATACACTACCGGACAAAATGCATTTTGGAGCGGGGCATGCGAAGGGTTAAAGTCGTCAAATAAAATTTTGGTTAGGCGAAACGTCGGCTCGTGCTAATTGTACATAATTATTGGATGTATGAGTTAATGTACCTACTCTATTACCTATAGCTGACGCACTCGCAAAATCTCGAAACACGTTTAAATTAATCGAGCAGGATTGCTTACTCGACTCAACAAACAACTGGATGCATCGATAGAAGCCAGGCGGATGGAAGAGCTCAAATCCTATTACTGCGGATACATTTAACCAGCTTTGTGTCACACTAGCAATGAACTTACGCTTAATGTGAACATGAGTATTAATGTAATAGTTTCAGAAAATAATATATAAAACATTTTTGTGCAACAGAAATAAAAGATAGCACACTTAGGTTTTATTTCTGGTCAAGCAAAAAAGGTTGGTCCAGCACATTGCGAGTGAAGCTATAAAGGGAAGAATATCAATTTAATATACTTCTATCATGCAGTACTGTGTACAAGTTTATTGTTTTAATCTGCTCATTATGATTTGAAAACATCAAAATAATCATAGTGACAGCGAAGCTAAACTAATAATATTAACGAGGCACTCAAGGCGAAGCTAATAAGTCCTAGTGGACTCGTAGTGCTTGTCATACGACCACAATTATTTAACTTCAAAAAGATTGGCCATTTGCTGTTTATTTTCTCGAAGCTGTTTCAATATTCTTTTTTATATCTATTCGCTGTATTTGACGGTTTAAATTATAAATATTTTGTAGTAATTTATTCTTGACACATGAAGAGTTAATTTCTCTTGAACTATCTTCACAACATAATGTTAGATCTATATTTTTTTTAAATTACTTATTCCAAATTTTAGTTAAATTGTCATATAAATCAGTAATTTTTAATCACAGTAGCAAAATGAGATTCTATTGTCGTCCAATTTCTAGTACCTATAGAACTAATGCGTTCTAATATAACTTTTGACCGCATTGGACTGCGCGCACAATGACAATACATGATTAGTGACCATCTAGATAATGCTGCGCACAATAGAGTTCATTCAAATTCGGTCAGGTTAAATAGAATTATATTATATCTATTTATCTCCTTAAAACTCAGGCAGCCCCTGATTAGTGCCGACACAATAGAGCCTTACACAAAGAACCAGATCATACAGAAACATTCTCATTAATGACGGAATAACAACTTCCACGGTAATATGAAGAGTTCCTGCCTTATTTATTTTGTTCAAAGACAAAGCAAAAAAAGTTACACCAAGAAAGTGGCAGAATCTTTAAGAGCGTAAAGCGATGAATTGTTAGATAGAATTCGCAGAGCTGAAGAGATCCACGCGCCTATATAGCTTTAAGGATTTTTATTGACGTAATCAAAATTTAGGATAAAGTGAAAAGATCCCTTTGAAACCGTCCGGAAGTGACGTAACGGCAATTTACCAAATAGCGTAGGAAAAAGGAATATTATTTATTTGAATTGATCGTGTGGGTTAAATTCTTTAAAGGATTGATATCCTTCTCATCCATACTTTTGATCTGATGATCAAAAGTAGTTTCACCGTTACTGCGTGTGAGGAATATGTTTGCTAGCCCCTATTGAGTTGTGCATATGTTTTGCCCGCATTGTAACACTTTACTACTCATTGATTATATCACGTTCAGATTCAGGGTAAAGATTGTTAGTTGCAACTTATTATTGCTTAACTTTTAAACTACCGTATAGTTGAAAGTTACAGTAGATTATGCGGAACCGTGTTTGCTTCTGTAATGGAAAATCCACTTTCTTTACACATAGCATTATCACTGACTGACCTGCAACTGTAAAATAACATTAAATATACTCATCTTATTGAAACAAAATATCTGTACAGGCATTCTGACCGTCACTTAGCATCTTATTTTACCTTTTCTTCGTAATGAGATAATATGTAATGTTTTTACCACCAACACTTATTTTAATACCTATTACCACGATTGGTGTCATATATTATGGGATGTACGGAATGTGTAATTTGCACATGTCCGACTTTTTGCTGCAATAAGGATGTCTGACCAAAGAAGCAGAGAGGAGCGGACCATTGTTCGCATAACAAGAAAATTACATAAAAACTTTCCTGGGCATCGTTTTATGTGATAAAATATTTAGAATAATAAATTATTGTTATACCTTTATTTTATTGTAGACACTAAGATTTATACTGAATATTGGTTCACCGTAACCTAGAGGTCTAATCATATTCTATAGTTTATACTAACATATTTGAGGATGTCTACTCCTCGTAATAGCAGCCAGGATTGGCGGGTCAACGTCTTCTTCCAGGTAGGTGTTTATTTGGTGTGACCGGTCTACCATACAAACAGCATTCAAATCGATAGTGTCGCGCGGTTGCCTCGTTTTCTCTCGTACATTTCATTATTTCATCCCTAATAATCATCATCATTATCTCAGCTAAAAGACATCCACCGCAGGACATAGGCTGTCTCCATAGACGAATCTTGAGCTGCCCGCCCGCCTTGAGTTATTTCTTAAAACAAAATATATCTTTTTAAATTAAATATAAATTCTTATCTAATAAATCGACGCACAATGGCTGCTACATAATTTAGCTATTAATAATCTTAATATATAAAATCTTTGCGTTACTGACTGACTGACAGACACGCTACAGCCGAAACTATTGAGCGCAGGAAGCTGAAATTTGGCATGTATGTTCGTTGGGGACCGTAGGGGTGCACTAAGCAGGGATTTCCCGAAATTCTCACGGGATCGGACAAAACGGGTAAATTTAAAAAAAATGCAGGCGTAGCTGCTGGCGTCCTCTAGTGTATTATATTTTTCTGCACTTTCCGTACTAGGTATAAATTCTGTGTCGCGGGGAACACTACAAAAAAATCAATATCAGCCAGTACCTAATTTTGAGTGCCCAATATATTTGTTTTGAAATATGTAAAACGAACACTTGAGCGTACTCGCACAAAACAGTACTTTATATCAAAAATATCTAATACCTTGCATTGTGATTGGATACCCTTCCGTTACACAATGTTCTCAGACGTTCAATACAGATTGTTGTTTAAGAAACAAAAGGAAATACGCTATTAAAAGGTTTTATAAAATCTATGCCCGCTTCCCAGCCTTCACTGAAGGCTTTACTTGTACTTTTATAGAATATTATTTTAAACTAGAATCTGCCCGCGGCTGCACCCACTGATTTTTATTGGGAAAACAGGTATGTGTTATTTTGATGTAGCTACATATAAGACTGCAAAGGTGCATCAACTTCCATATAGTTCTAGCGTAAAAAAGTAACAAACATCCAGTCATCCATACATCTATACTCACAAACATTAGCGCTTGAAAGTAATGGGACGTCGTAGCTTTCGCTCTGGGACATTGATAAGTAAACGAATGTGTTGCAATATGTTCATAATAATGCAGCCTGATGACGGCAAAGGCGTAAAAGCCAGTTGATCGAGTGAACTGATATTTTGAACGAATGATGCATTTCAATTCGCGTTTTCTTTTATAGATAAATAAAACTATGATATCTCGCTTGCTTTTGTATTTATTTTATGTCAGACTGATGTTTGTTTACTGGATAAAAACGCTTAAACCTCTATCCTCAATGTTCAATAATTTTCTGTGCGAGGGTAGTACTTCCCCGGTCGAGCCGGCCCATTCATGCTGAAATCAGCAAGGCACTAATACCTTGAAAATTAAAAAAGCTAGAATCTGCCCGCAGCTGCACCCACTGATTTTTATTGGGAAAAAGGGTAGTATATGTGTTATTTTGATGTAGCTACATATATGATTGCAACGGTGCATCCACATCCGTATAGTTCTAGCGTAAAAAAGTAACAAACATCCAGCTCACAAACTTTAGCGCTTGAAATTGAAAGTAATGGGATGTCGTAGCTTTCGCTCTGGGACATTGATAAATGAATGTGTTGCAATATGTACATTATAATGCAGCCTGACGACGGCATTAAGGTGTAAAAGCCAGTCGATCGATTGAACTGATATTTTAAACGAATGTTGCATTTCAATTCGCGTTTTCTTTTATAGCAAAATAAAACTATGATATCACGCTTGCTTCTGTATTTATTTTATGTCAGACTGATGTTTGTTTCCTGGATAAAAACGCATATACCTCTATCCTCGATGTTCAATAATAATCATAGTGCATTTTCTTATGTGGCAAACGAGCAGACGGATTATAAAAGATTACCACCGCCTATGGACACAAGCAATACTATAGGAACCACAAGTCAAAGTCAAAGTCAAAATCATTTATTCATCTAGGTCACAAGGTGGCGCTTATGAAAGTCAATGAAAAAACTTTAAAACGTGGGTAACCCCCATTTGGGATGGGTAAAGGAATAGGAGGAGGATTGGGACGAGGGAGAAGGAAAAGGGAATGGGGCCTCCGGCACTCAAATCGAGAACGTGAGTACTTTTCGAAGATTGTAATCAACGAAGAATATAGTGCAGAATCCATGCAATGCCTTCATCTATTTTACCTACGCAAATTATAAGTGGCAACTATAGTCGAAGTCATCGCCTATATACATTGCTCTAAGGGCAATATGCCTATAATGCAGTTCCCTTCATCTATTTTACCTACGCAAACTATAAGTGGCAACTATAGTCGAAGTCATCGCCTATATACATTGCTCTAAGGGCAATATGCCTATAATGCAGTTCCCTTCATCTATTTTACCTACGCAAACTATAAGTGGCAACTATAGTCGAAGTCATCGCCTATATACATTGCTCTAAGGGCAATATGCCTATTATGCAGTTCAAAAGTTCTTCTACTTTTTGGTATGGATGTGTGACCAATTCTGGTGTCAGTTAATTGACATTCTGAAGGTTTCCAATTTCATTATTTCACGATTTTTGTGCTCAGACAAGAACCAGAATTGCCGATTTTACGTGCCCTTAACGCTATGGTACAAGCTAGAAATGCAATACCATTGAGCTTTCTTATTAATTTCGCTAAATCTCTTTATTTATGAGTTTATTGGGTAACATGTGATTATTAATATGTATGCGTTATTGTCAAGACAAGCTCAGAATTATAACATAAATTAAATTTATTTGTTTATTTTCAGCATAAGGAATTGAGTATTAAAATATTTTACTTTAAAAACACTCGCGAAATTACAAGTAAATTTAATTTTAGCGTATGCCATTACTTAGGTACATATTAGATTAAAATTACTTCACGAGATTTGAGAGTTAACTGGCATAATGTTAACTATTTCTTAAATAATAATCATGAAAATGACTTGCCCTGTATTATCATTGCAAAGCCTAAACTACTGAAGATATATGCAACTTGGATAGTAGGTCCACTTTATAACGTAGTAGGCAGCCACTAAGAAAGGATTTTAATATTCCACCCTTAACCGAGTAAAATATGGGTTGAAAGTACGCTGAAAATGTGGGGAAAAGCTGGTCATATAGGTACAGTATTAGGGCCCCGTAACTAACAAAATAATAATCGATGCATTTATAGGATCACTTTGTTGTCCGTCTTTCTGTACTTCTGTTGGTCAAGAATCTTAATTTCGAAAACGCGTGGAGGGTATTGAGTTAAAAATAAACATTTACTCAAATCTACAGTCTTTGAACCTTTCTCAACTAAGGGCGTTTTCAGATTAGCCTATAAGCTCGTATTTGGAAGCGCATGTAGGCGCGTATAGGCGCGCCTTTTGAGACACGCGCAACTCGTACGAGCGTTGACGCGCTTCTAAGCTCGTATAAGCGCGAGCTGTCAGAATCCATATTGACACTGACAAGTCATGTCACTACCGTTTCGAGTGAACACGACGAAATACGCCCGATTACGCCAGTAATCCCTTTTTTGAAGCGCGTAATGTAGTGCGCGTGTAAGCGCGTATGCTGAAACGACCGCATACGCTCAGAAAAATACGCTATTCTGAAAACGCCCTTACAGGACAATAGGGAAGTGTCCTGCAAGTGAAATAAATTATACAAGTGTTTTTATCTAGTGAAACATGTCAAAATAATAGTAGTTTCATTCATCAATTAATGTTGAAACTTTATTTATCATTTTTGTCATGATGAGACTTACTATGAAAAGTTGTAGCGTAATATAAAGTTTCCTAAATATGTAGATACTAAAATGTTACCAAATTCAGTAACTACATGTTTTGGGTATGCAGTAAGCTTTTTAACACTTTGAGCATAAGAATAATATGTTACATAATAAAATAATAATGTAACGTGAGTATTATAGTATTATAGTTACCAATCAAAACATATATACCTAAATTTAGTCGGAGGCAAGTGCTCGCCAAAACAAAATTACGATATACATCATAATGTATGAATTATCTATAAGCTTTGGACAACATCAGAAGTAACTTCCAAGAACATGAAAAAGTAAAACGGCGATTAAACGATCTAATAAAATCAAATGATTCATCACAACTTGATATGTAAGAATCGATTTTAATCTTTCGCGATTTGTATACATCATACAATTTAATTTAAACGGGTCTTATTCGCGATATTTAATTAATTTAAGGTATAAATACCAAGAAGTGTATATATATAAAATATAAGGTATAATTTCGGATAAAAATAAAAAACAAGTGAGGATAGCTGCCGAAACCCGCGCTTCACAAGGACGACGACGACGCTGAGATGACATCAGTCCTGCCGCGACCAAGACGAACCGACGACCGAAACGTCGGTAAAACATAGGCATTTATACCTTAAATTAATAAAATATCGCGAATAAGACCCGTTTAAATTAAATTGTATGAGGTTGATATGTAAGGTCCCACGTAATAGGGATAATAAATAAAATATTTACTACACACATACAACAGCGTACGCGACGGATGTAAGTAACGTTCCGGACTCGTGTTTGTGCATTAAATATCTTTTTAAATATTCAGTATCAGTCACAGCCTCAGCGCTCAGAACAGTTTTCACCGTTATTATTTTTAGACTAATGATGGAATTTCGTGATGAGAAAAGGTATCTAAATCTACTAAAATAGCTATAGATATTTTATGTATTGCTTGTGCTCTGAAACGAAATTCATTATGAAGATTGAAAATTTAATGTGTACATGGTAGTGCAGACTAGGAAGCGGCTAAGCCCGGAGCTTTACAAGCTTATTCTTTGTTTACTTTTTCTGCGTCACGTACTTAACTTTTCATGTAAACAAATGTTACGCTAGGCAATTTTTTGGTGTACCCGTTTATACGGTCGTACCTACAACAGTCTTTGTTTTCGCCGTAGTTTGTCTACATTATTACCCATAGTAAATCTTTGTAAACGTCTGACAAAATATTTTGGCGCCAACACGTGTTTAGATCGTGCAGAAACATGATTGTATCACCCCGTGAGAAATGTGTCTGTAGTATTTCGGTTACGACTGTGTGAATTAAAAATATCTCCTGTAATCGTCGTGGAGTAAACTCGGATATATGAACTCGTAAACGCCACATCTGGTAAAGGTAAATTTGAGCACAAAGTTTTATTGATAGACTAACTCATGTTTGCGAGTCTTTCCTAAATACACATCACCGGTCCCTACTTGAAGGGAGATATAAATTCGGTACTTTTTTCTGTGATGTGATCAAAATCTGAAAGTAGAGTAGTTGCTTTCGAATTCTTCCATTAACTAATTCTTACTTTTAAAAAAATCTTCATAAATAATGTAGGAAATGAAGATCTAATTGATTTAATACTCTTGGAATTTGTGTACTTTACATAGCGGGTGTTACTACGTAAAGTACGTAATTAACAAATTTTGAGGCATGTACCTCTGTTATTCTTTGACATTTCAACAAGCTTACTTCATACACGTGGTTAGGTTATGCGAATATTACACAACTTCTACTGTTACTAGACATGTAAATCTAACAAGTACAAGATTTTTCCTTGCATCTTGAATGACAAAGTCGCTATCTTCATTGATACAGTGATAGTTCTAAGGAACAAATTTCATCTTAATGACTGTAATAGACTAGCTTTAGGCTTTTCTTGTCTTACACTTGGGATAAAGACCTTTTCTTTTGTAATAAGTCGTCAGACATTTTTCTACTTGGAAATACTTTCTAAAGGTAGCGTTAATCACACACTACAATTAGTTTTCCCTTCCACTTAGAACTTTCAACTGAGATTTACTGAATTCAGGCATACCTACTGAATTCTCTATTATATATATAAAGGTCCTTGGGGTTTCCATTAATATATAATTGGCAAAATATAGTGTACAGTAACAAGGAAAGGTTCTGTGTCACCTAAAATATCGATACGAATAAATCTCGCTAGTTTATTCACCCACCATACCCTTATTACTAAACATTGAGCAACCTTACATCGTGTATCGTACCATATTTCGTTTCGTTTTGTGTTGATTTTTGTATAATCTGATACACGACAGAAAATAACTTGTATTTTCGTTCTTAAAATGTTTAGTTCATGGTAGAGTTATAGATTCATAATATTATTTTACAAAACTTAAGTAAATAATAGTAGTGGTGATAACATAAAACGCATTTCATACAAAAGACCGATCATTCATGGTACAGTACTTCCATAGCGACGTTGAATTTGCTTGTACTCACTTCAACGCAATATTGGTTGCGAGACTTAATTACACACCGTCTGGGATTGCAAAGGCTCGGAAACATAGACACGTTCTGGCCTAACTAGAAAACCGCGCTACACTGATGACATCAGAGCATGCATTGCTCGTGTGTTAAGCCATACAAAATTAACCCCCGTTCCATCCTCACCGACAGAGGTGAAATACGCGATGCGCTAACGTGACGGCCATGCAACACCATGGTTTACTTTTCCAACAACGCCTCAAGCCTAGTACTGTTATATACTATACTAACTGGGAAAACTTCGAGGTGTAAGTATATCATTCTTGTCGTGTAGAAGCGTTCTGTACTCACATATGAGCTATTTAAACTCATCAAGGACGTCATTGGTTAAATCGGTCCAAACTCGAGCTTTCATCTTATCAGAGGACGCCAGGTATTGTCACAAAATATTACTAAAACACTTCAATGGACAAAAGTAGGCTTAAGACAAAGTTCTAATCCTTGACTTCAAGATGGGCTTACAATTTAATTAAAGAAGTTCTGAAGCTATAAGTTGATAATTATTGTTCTTGTTAGGTAAACAGAGCGAAGCTTTTCATAGAAATTGGGATAAAGGCCTGGATTACAGGAATGAACGTTAAAATATATTATGTGCAAATTATTTGCAATTACCTATTCCATTTCCACTTTGGTAGTCGATAAGCTCTCGTCGAAAATATCTCGAGACGGATCTTTAAGAAGATATAACAAATTGCCAGGTCGTGTTCTGAAAGACACTTCGTAATACAGCCACGAGAATAGATAGAGTGTATTTATAGTTTGAAGACTCGTGAATCACAAATTTTCCCCAATCCATTCGTCATAATTTTATAGCGTGGGTAGTAGTCGTAGCGTTTTCAATGCTGCTCACCGAGAGAGAGGCAAGCAGGGAGAAAAATCAAAAGAGTGACTGAGACTCCACCCTTCTTGCAAAATCCTTGATAGGTATCTTACTCTCCGTTTCGGAATCACAGTAAACAATTTTATTTTACATTAATTACAGGTGGTTTATAAATCGTCTAATTTATTTCAAATACGAAATCTACTGATGAAATAGAACAACGTATTAGCATATTTTTAACATTTTTTTTATAAAACTGAGTTTAAATTTTTCTGTTTCCCAATAATACCCGATTGTCATGGTAGTCATAACGTGTTCATCAACCAACCGCCTTTCCCATTTATTTTTATTAGATTTGATTATTTCATGTTACAACAAAAACGGATTTCATAGTAAATGAGAATAAACTATACCAAAAAATCTATCAGTAGCAACACTACATAGTCGCTTAGTCGTAAAGTAATCACTGTATACCTAGATGTTAAAAATAAAAAAGAGAGAGAAATTACAAAAATAATTTCTTTCGATTCAGGGTTTTATTATTGTGGTCACATCTACATTATGAGTATCACATATTGTACGGATATAAATAAAAACAGAGAATTGTAAACAATTTATGCGGCCAATGAGGGAGCTTCGAGTCCTCTATGCATGAACTAGGTATATTTGCAGTGCGTATAGCGCGGTTCTTGATTATACGCTTACCAGTCAAATAACAGACAACAGAAACAGAGAGTTCTATCATATATAACATGACATAACTTCACGCCTTTATCCCCGAAGGCGTAGGCAGAGGTGTATTACATACCCACACAATAGTCTGATATGAGCCTAAAATTCCCTTTGATAATATTGACAGGATGAATACACGATATTACGTGGCCATTATTGCCTACATTCGTTTAACCACACACTAGAGCTAGGAAGTTACACATGGTTGCCACTTAAGAACGAACCTTTTTGTTGATGGTACCATTAGAATAAAATTCTTCCAATATCTGAGAACTCGTTAAATTTTATGGAGCATTTACTGGGTAAATTAAAGGTAGCATCCAGGCAAACATTACGTACCGATTACTTATTTATGCAAATAGTGATTTTATTTTGATTTAACTCTGAACTGACTTTGTGGCGAGAAGATTTTTGGCAATTTACTTTCTGAGGATTTCGGGCCAAACTGCCAAAAATCCTCTCTTAGTGCTACCCTACACTCATTTTAGTTTCATGCGCCAAGTCTGCTGTGTGTAATCTGTCAGTAACAGAAAATTTGTTTTATATACAAAGATAGATAAGTCAACTGTTATCAAACAGGTCAGTCAGTATATTTTATATTTTTTTGGTGTGGTGACTTTTGCTATGGGACTCCACGTATGCTTAAGATCAGGCGGCGTGGAGTGATTTTAAATTTATGCTTCAATAACAAAACAAATCCGGTTAAGATTATATCGCCAATATTCTAAAACTGTATTTTCCCGGCGTTGAAGATTGAAAACTCGAAAACGTTCTTTGATCCGATTATAGAATTCATTAGTTTACCTCGCTTACTTAACCAACGGCAGCTACCATTTATTGCCCAACGGCGTTTTATACGCCACGCAAATACCAAAACTTTTCACCTGATATATGAATATGCAAATTTATGTTAATGGTGGTGACTACATGAGAATAATTACGGCTTTCTTAATCATTTCACGCTCTAGTTTTATTCTTTGTCGGTTCAATAGCGAGGTTTTATGAATTTGTGTTTTACAAGGGAACAGACAATGGAATTTTAATTACAATGCCGTTTGAAATCGGAAGGGAAATTAATAAAATGACAAGATAATTAAGTAACATTTTATTCATTAACTTAATAGAATTTTGTTAAAAAGACCATGCCCTCCGTATTCATTTGACTTGGCGGAAATTATAATGAAATTAATAATTTATTTAAATTGGGTAGGACGGGTTGAATTCTTTTCATAATTTTATTGTCAACGTAGTTAAAATAGGTACCGATCTGTGAAAAACTCATTTCAAGGATCATTTAGTGGGACAAATTAAACGAGACTTGGTTTCCAGGTACTCTTACCATAACGTAATAGTGAGATAACGCGAATATTTCATTTTGTTTCATTTAATCTGCTCGAAGCAGAAATGACTGAAACAAATCTATATTCGGATTTATTTATCTCTATGGTATACGAGTAAACATGTCTTCTAATTTAACTTGTGTAGGCTTCTATTAAATCCGCTTTTAAACTTTTAAACCAAATTGGTTTTCAACTAGTCGTATTATATCAGATCATAGGCAAAGGCAAAATGTGTACATTTACGTTAAGAAACGTGAATAGTATGTATCATAGTATCATAATATAATTCAGCAATACTAGTTTCCTTTTTGTTTTTGAAAGACATCTCCTGCTCTAAGAATAAATCCTATATCGCGAAGGACATTACACCCACACAATGAACATCCAGACTCGAAACAACAATTTAAGGATCACATAAAGAGTGGTCTCGTTTCCCCACACCCCAATCAAACCCACAACAATCGGCGCAGTGTCAAGCGGTGAGGCGACAGCTTATACTACTACCACAGTCAAATAATCCATACAGTCGTTCGACGAGCGCGTCTAGACGGGTCAATCGTGCGGGGGACAAGAGGTGAGACGCGGGAAGAGCGGTACCTACTTACGTATATCGCCTTAGTTCCTAACTAGGTACATGTTTTTGGGGGCTGGCGCGTGCTTGTTTTTTATTCGTTACTTATTTATTGCTTATGAATATTAATTAAGATGGTGCTTACGACTTGTGCTGTGAGACATTGCAATTCTTCATTCTGCTTAAAGATTAAAAACATAAGGATTTAAAAAATCTGCGATTTCATCAATTTACTTACACCAAAAATAAAAAATTCATTAATTATAATTATTTATATTATTTTGGAATGTATGTACCTATAACCAATTAAAATAATGTGCACGTACCTACTAATCTACTAACTTTTTACAATATCTCATGTCTGGCCAAATCACAGAGTAAAGTAATAATTACTGTACGTAATAACATGGCAGACGTAAGAAAATAAGCGTTGTAAGGTAATATTCGATTCAAGCGTGATGGAATAAGTACCTACCTAGTACCTCTGCCTACCCCTTCGGGGAAACAGGCGTGAGTCTATGTATGTATGTATGTAGGTAAGTACCTATCAAATATTAATATTATGTATCTTGGTAACGGCGCGTCCTAGCTAAAAAATAACCATATTTTTATATGGTTATTTTTTAGCTATTTTATAGTTATGAATGTGTGGGTACACACGTTCTCAGTAATCTCAAAACCCGGTCACCCATCCATAAAATGACTTTGATGTCTATTGCTTTACCTTAACGTAGTTTGCTCGAAAATAGATCTGCAAAATACATCATATCGATAACATAGGCTCTGCAAGCTGATCCCATGGTTACCCATCCATTAAACGACCGCTATGTCAATCGCTTTATTTTAACTTGGTTTGTACGTTAACGACCTTGTATATCTGAAAAAATGCTTCATATCCTTAACCGCCTCCCACGACACTTGCGGGATGAAATAGGTACTGACTGACACTTTGTTTGCAAAGCTGTCACCGCACGAAATAATGCAAACTGTTTTATAATAATTATTTATCGTAAATTATTGTAATATAATAAATAAGTGATTTACACTATAGTATTCATGTAGCGTAGCAATCGCAATATCTTTCTAAAATAAATAGACGATGTTTGAAAAAGTAGGTATTGTTTAAAAGTGGCAGCCCTAGCCTCCTTACCCTTGTCTAGACGTTGTCGGCTTTTTCTACGGGATCAAAGGCGTCAAACTACTGTATGTCTTTAAACTGTGCTACTACGCCAACCGTCCATTTGATACTCATACAACCACCAGCTGGATCTTAGTCAGTTTAAGACGAACGAACTGTTGTCTATTGGCGACATTGTCTGATTCTGTTATATACGTGAAAACATTATCATTAATTCCTTCATCGGAGTTGCTTGGTGATCGTCCAGAAATATATTCAGATATATGGGCACGTCTTCAACTCCCTCTTTGGAATACTAAGCTTTAAATCCATATCCATCCATCCAATAGGCGCAGTGTCAAGCGGTGAGGTGACAGCTTACACTACTACGCCAACCGTCCATTTGATACTCATACGACCACCAGCTGGATCTTAGTCAGTTTTAGACGAACGAACTGTTGTCTATTGGCGACATTGACCGTGAAAACATTATCATTAATTCCTTCATCAGAGTTGCTTGGTGATCGTTCAGAAATATATTCAGATATGTGGGCACGTCTTCAACTCCCTCTTTGAAATACTAAGCTTTAAATCCATAAAGAAAATGTGGAATTATGTTATCAATGGATTTAAGTTAAAATGATTACCTACTTGGTAGGTATAAAATTAATAAGCTACGACACCTTTTGCCTTAACGCCACAGACAATTTTTTTTTAAAGTCTGCTTATGACCTTTTACCTACAGATGGCATATCAACTTTGGAGTTTTGGCGAACGAATTATCATTAAAGGTTGGACAGATGTAACCTCGGGCCAAAATTTATTCATTTTAAACACTAGGCTCAATAAAACATTAAAAATACTTTCTTCAATATTAATCGACTGAACTTACTTTGTGAAAGTTTTATTTTCCTTTGAACTTTTATTCTTGATAGATTACTTGAGTATTTCTTTGACAAGTCGAAATTAAGAAACCGAGTGGTATTCTTTGCAATCCTCCAAAATAAACGATCTTAAGAAAAGTAATGGGCGAAGTATTATTTTCGTAACATTTTTATCTGTTAGCTCGCTGTGGTCTCAATACAAATAAAATAAAACAAAGGAACGCTCTATTTTGTGTTCGCTGTAGTATAATTTAGAAGGTAATTTCAGGTGTGGTTTTGGCGTATCGCATTTCAGATCCGTGGTGACGACTTAATGTTACTGACAGACAGCTGATATTGTTTCACGAAATATAATAATGTTGTAGCTACGGCGCAAATATCAGGAATAATGTGGAAATGAGAGAGGGGATTGTCAGTAAAGACTGTTTCATATATTATTACATTAATTGCTCCACATCTAGCCACAGTGTTCAATGGCTGTGTCGATTCTGGAACATTTCCTGATTTAATGAAATGTAGTAAAATTACACCCTTATCTAAATCTGGTGACACATCAGACCCCTAAAATTTTCGACCTATTTCTGTATTGCCAACTCTTAGTAAAATTTTTGAAAAGTTAATACTTAATCAATTGCTTAATCATTTTAATAGACATAATCTTCTTCACAAGAAACAGTTCGGATTTACGAGGGGTTGTTCAACTACTGACGCAGCAGTTGAGTTACTGAAAAGTATTTTTGCGGCTTGGGAGAAGTCACAAGATGCGTTAGGTATATTTTGCGACTTATCAAAAGCCTTTGATTGTGTACATCATGATACTCTTATCAGGAAATTATATCACTACGGCATTAGGAACAAAGCTCTCGATCTTCTGACTTCTTACTTGGGCAACAGAATCCAGAAGGTCCAAGTTAATGGTAAGACATCTCCAGGTTCAGCTTTAAAAATGGGTGTCCCGCAGGGTTCAATTCTAGGTCCATTTCTATTCTTGATATATATTAACGATTTACCTAATTATGTAAAGGACAATCATGATATTGTGTTGTTCGCGGATGATACATCTTTGATTTTTAACATTAAAAGACAACAGGTTAATTTTGACGAAGTAAACAATGCACTCTCTAAAGTTGTTAATTGGTTTAATGTAAATAACCTATTACTAAATAATAAGAAAACGAAACTTTTAAAATTCTCTATGCCTAATGTTAAACAAATGGAAACCAATGTGCAACTTAATGAATCTAGGATTGAGCCCGTCGAGACAACCATGTTTTTAGGTATTATGCTCGACACCAAACTACAATGGGGTCCACATATTGAAAGGCTATCGGGCAAACTCAGTTCTGCAGCTTATGCAGTTAAGACAATTAGACGCCTTACAGATTTAGAAACAGCTAGAATGGTTTATTTCAGTTATTTTCATAGCTTAATGTCGTATGGGATTCTTCTCTGGGAGAGTGCTGCAGACCTAAATACAATATTCGTTCTACAGAAAAGAGCTGTATTTTTTATATTTATTGACTCACGCCTGTATCCCTGAAGGGGTAGGCAGAGGTGTAATTTTACACCCACATTTCGCCATGAATTTTTAGGTTCCACGTAATAGGGGGCGAGCCTATTGCCGTACCGGGAACATTACCAGACTCTGTGCTGCTACTGAGAATTCCTAACGGAAAACCCAATAACACTTTGCCCGACCCGGGAATCGAACCCGAGACCCGATCGCACGCGCACATTTATGCCGCGAGACCAAAGAGGCAGTTTATCTTAATTATTTCTAGTATTCTTCGTATTCTAGTTTCTGCATGTCTGTTCAGTATCTAGTTTACCTAATTGAATGAATTTACTGTACTCTAACCTATCCGTTATCCTAAATACAAAGGTCAGTGTTACACTTAGTAATCCTTCTGTATTAGATATACTCCTGGTAACTGATTCTATTTGATTTGAGGTAATTGAAGGTTTGTATGTGAATAAAATGTTAATTATTTATAATAACACACTTAGTAAATAATATTTTACAATAAGTAACAAAATTGAATTCAAGGGCAAGTCTTGCGCAACAAATAATTTTTAGATTGAACAAAGTACCTACTTTACAAATTACATAATATACATTACATACAGCTGGGACATTTTTAACTCTCAAAGCACTTGAAAATCATCTATAACTACTTCAAGATATTAGATGTACTTAATAAGAAATGTTAAGCAAGCGACCTTAAATGGTCGTCAGTCGCAGCAGTACTGGATGAGCATCGCGTTCGTTCAAATAACTCTGATTTTCTTGACTGATACATAAAATGTTACAAGATATCTAATTCCAGATCAGATAAGTAACTTTATCCTCACTAGCCGGTTGCCATAATTATCTTGTTAATAACCTATTAGTTGTCGGAACTTAGTCATAACACAAAGTAAGTAATTAATTCAAACGAATGTATATAAAAGTGTAATTTGGTGTTTATATGTTAAGAAATTGGGTTTTTGCCGAGCTGTTTATGAGATAATTACATGCACGTAAGTAATAAAAAAACTATGAAAAAGATGTAAATACATGTTTATTAGAGAGAATGAATAGATAAATTTAAACATTTTGTTTTTTTGTTTAAGCGTGTGGCCGGGACCGACAGCTTTACGTACCCTCCGAAGCACAGTATCGCTCTAATGTAAATGCCACACGGGGTAACCTATGCAAAGATTGCTTATCTTTGCCGACCTATTACGAACGGCAAGGTAAGTCACGCTATGTGCGCTGCACAGTTTAAACTGTGATCGTGTTTCGCTAGTGAATACAGCTTTCGGTAGAGGCTTACACGGCGGCACTACAAGATCTGAATCCTTAGATACACTTCATCCCAGTGGTGCTGTGTAAACCTCCGATACCTACAAGGCTACATGAAACAAACACCGAGAGAGACTTATTATACCCTTGATCCCACCAGACCCTTGACTTGCAGCAGTGCAAATATAACGAAGAATGAAGAAGAAAATGCTCAGTCCGTTTAAAATAAAAATAACATTTCACTGTATCAGGAGTGTTGTTACGTTACAATGAGAAAATATTATTTTCACCACAGCAGCTCAAACATGCCGCTTTTGCTGCGAGACAACAGTGAACAAACCGCGATTTTGATTCGAGCGTGAGGCAAAGTAGCTTTTTAATTTTTCAATCTTCAGTGCCACGAATTGACATTGTTCAGCCACAAATTTGAAACATTCGAATTTTACTGTGCTCTGTCTCTTTCACATGCATATAAAATGTGAGTAAAAAAACAAACCCCTTCGAATTCGAAATTCGATTTTGGAATTCGACCTCAGAGAAAACACCTACGGCAGCGCAAAAAAAACAGATATTTGTAACAAAGAAATTCCTTTTTTTTATATGTTATTTTTACATGTTTTATTTATTATTGGATTTTAATAAAAATAAGTCTAATTAATAGTAAAAAAATAGTATTTAACCAATACATTTTTATTTAGAATTACAACAATGATACATTTGAAAAATAAACATCAGGGACGCGGTATTAAAACGCGATTTAAAAAAGTAGCGGGAATAAAAATTTCGCTGATGCCGATACAGTATAGCGTAACGTGTTAAATTATATTAATATATAAAATAATCTAAAAAGATGAGTGAAACTAGCGATGATGACTGTACTTTAACACCAGAAGAGTTAAATCAACAAGTGATTATGCAGAATTCAATCTATTCCTGTTCATTTCTATGTCTCTTAAGTAATATGTGTTCTCACTGCTGTGGTGAAAAGTTATGTGTGCTACACGAGAGCAAAGTTTTTTGTATCTCGTGCTATTGAGTCCCTCACCACGCTCAGGATTCTAACTTTGATTCACTCGCTACTCTCGTGAATCAATCATAGAATCCTTCGCTTGCTCGGGACTCAAAATCAGCACTCGAAAAAAAAACAACTTTGCTCTCTTGTTGCACAAATAACTATATCTCAGGTTCGGAAAATGAACATTTGGATAGGAGAGTCATTTTAGATATGTGTATCGTTTTTATGTTATAATAATAACTAGCTGGTATGTATATAATATATATAATCATAACTAAACTCTCATCATATTCCAGTGACGTCTGTCGTTGATGCTTTACAAACTAGGTCCTCTCTCAGTCCACCATCAACAAGTCTAACAGTACTTAATATTTGAAAACATCTGGTACTGGTAACTTTTACCACTACCAGATGTTTTCAAAGCTAGAGCATAGCTTATATTGCTCATCAAAGTGCGGTTTACATTTCCTGGCAACAATGAGCATTTAGGTAATAAATTGAGAATTTGTGCTATAAAAAATGCATTGTGGATTTAAAAAGCCATAGGCTGGCGAAGAGACAGTAAAATGCTTTAACAAAATGTAGCGCTATAGATACATTTTTCGTTATCCAAGCAATAGAAAATTTCATTTACGTATTAAAGAACGAGCAGCTCGGAGAATTAATTAGTTAGTCAACGGCTTCGGTTCACAGCCCATTTGAAGGCCAATTATAACATATGCAAATCTGCCATCACTGAGACGTTGAATACAAGCAGGTAACCAAAATATCTCAACAAATCATAACATGTCATGTTAGTTTGATATTATTTTCGCTCTATTTGAGGACGCAGGTGTCATAGATATATTGCAGATTTCTGCCAATGTAAACACATTGTTTATTTCATAACTAGCGTGAAAATATTATTTTTTTGGCAAACATACTTAAAGAGTTCCCCAGCGTTACAAACGTGATGCATAAGGAGATGTTATTTTTAGGCCCGTGTGTTGTTTGAAAATACTTCCAGTTGTTGAAGTGTGTTTGGTAAGATACGATACGAAATTAAAGTGCTTGTTTAAGTAAGCGGGCTTTGCGAGAGCTTTACGTCGATACTGACTGTGATTGAGGCAGCAAACATGCTGTGGACGCAAGCCCTTAAGATTTATTTTTATTTACAAGGGTCTTACAATACGACGTGGGTGGTAAAAAAATGACATTAAGTTTACATCGCGGGCAACACTGGAGCGTGAAATGAGACAGTGTAGGTACATAAAAAGTGTAAAACATGTTTACGTTTATAAACATAATTCAATAAAACATAGAGACCAATCTTCAAGATGGATTACACTTCAAAAAAATTCTGATTGGTTACATCTTTGGCGCAGAAAATTCCTTAAAGAATTTCGATTTGTGATAATCCAATCTATTGCCTATTTTCCAGGTGTGTGGGATTTCGTTATTTACAGCTTGTCGCTTCGCCTTGATACTACCTACCGCTATCTCGATGTAACCTTGAGATTGGAGATTTCTATCTATAAGTTGCTAATATCGCAGTATTTGAAAATAGATAAACATAAAATATACCGTTTTCTCAGTAAGAGCGCGATCGCTGTCGTTGTTAGATTAGAAAAACATGGACGCTGTTTTCTGAAACGAATTTATGAATGTTGAGATATTTTCGCACCATTTAAGAAACTTTGATACCATTTTAGATAGTGACTAGATGGGTAATTAATATGTTATCTTTAAAGGTATATATTTTTATTGATAGTCGAAACATTTGTGATCTTTATGCTATAAATTATTTTGCAACGTGTTTATTGTATTAAAATAAATAAAAAGTGTCAGATTATTAGCACAAGTACTTACGACAGCTGCCATACATGTTCGCTTTGAGAATCACGTGCAATAATGACGGCAATTTGAATCCGACTTTATCAGTAGCAGTAGTATAAGTAGCAGTCTAGCATAAAGCGCAGTATCTGCATGCCGATGTACGACGCAGTGACGAGTTCTATCGGTTTTCTCATCTTTCTATGAGCTCTTTAACAATCCAACCTTGAAGCAAAGCAAAGAGCTCAAAGCTATCTTGACGAAGAGTTCATCTTTTCTACAGCGTATATGTTGGGAAGAATTTGGTTTAAACTTTTTATTACATAGGCTTCGAGCGTGCGGGCAAGCCTGATATTCTGTCCTATCACGCTAGACTAGTAATTGGAACCCGGACTCCAAGGTATGTAAGTCTTGGATCCAACCGGGATAAAGCTAGAACGATGATGATGATTTATTACATAGGTTTCATTCAATCCACGTCATTTCAGTGCCACTTGTACATTTAAGTGCAGCCCACAGCTAAAGTGGCAGTCATATAAGCGAGTGATTTATATACCAGAAAAGCTTTTATGATGAATGATCCCTACGCAGTTAATTCACATGATGGTGAATCTGTTGAACTAAATCTCAGAGATAAGAAAACTACCTCACCAAACCATATGCGAAGTAAGTGTCATAAATCTCTTCTTAGATAAACAGATAAAAACGTGAACGATGTTTTGTGATAGTTGATCTACAATAAAACTATTCATAATTGGATTCAGTGACGGCCATTTATCTTATACACTCTGCAGAATCATGAGCGAATTATTCAAGAGTTTCACAGCTGTCATTTGGCTCTTACCATGATAAATAGTTTGTTGATTTATTCGCCGACCAACTACGCTTGCATCACGAAACGCGGATGGAAAGCTTTCTTTGAAACGTGATCAACAGAGAATTTGCAAAAAGATGAATACTTTTAATATATTTCCGTGGAAAAATTATTTGCATGTGAAGTTTTCTAGCTATAGCTACATACAACTAAGGCCATCACCGAGAACCACCATTTACGACCGTAGGTGACCACCTAGCCTGGTCAAAAGATCTTCCCTCTATTTGGCAGAATACCACACCGTATTCCTCCACAATTTCATACCTCAATAAAAATATCCGTATAGATAGATAATACTTAGGTCTTACAGTGAAGGGCAACACGTGCCTATTGCCTATATCCACACACCGTATGTGGCAGACGTATTTACATATTCAAATTCTTATGTACTACACTACACAGATCTTCAAGTGATCACTTCTAGTAATCTGCTTAGTAGTATGGCTACGATGCTTATAGAGTATGTTGTTGGTATGCTTGTCGTTAAATAACATGAAATATGACATGAAGATTATGCTCGTAATTTTTTTTTGAAATTTTAATTTCATACAGTGCATGCATTTCGATTGTGTAAATCTTTGATTATCTAAACACGTAAGTCTATCAACTAATTTCGGAGACCGTTAAACCCTGTTAAGTTCGCAATGATCTTACACATAACATACACAACGTACAAGTTTCGTAGCACAGTAGGTGGGTGTAGTTACAAAACTACGACCGTCCGAAAGTGTTTCCTCATGTGAACAACACTCCTGTACAATAAAGTACCCTCTTGTCGAGTGGACTGCCAGCTGTTTTATTATGTACAACTCGTCCGAAGTATCCGTATATCTGTCAAATGACGTCACGTACTGGGCCTCTCATTCATAGGTAGAATATATATACTGCGGAATATTAAAGTTGTAATATAAATACAACTATGTACATGAAAAAATACAGCAAAAGGCACACAGGTATTTTTTAAATAGTCTTACCCAAGTTTTCGAAAATGCTTTAAAATAAAGTAATAGAAAAATGTAAATAATAATAATTCTATCCTCAGACAAATCACAAACAGTGGTTATGGCAACTAGATATTGATAGACATATTTATTATTTAATTTTAATACACACTTCATCATCATCATCATCAGCCCTGTTTACATACTGTCCCACTGTTGGGCACGGGCCTCTTCTCACTACGAGAAGGGTAAGGCCATAGGCAATCACGTTGGTCCAGTGCGGATTGGCTGACTTCGCTTGTCTTTCGGGAACATTATGGAAAATTCTTAGAGATGCAGGTTCCTTCACGATGTTTTCCTACAATACGTACTGTTATGGATGGCGTCATTTTCAAATATCACCATTCGTAACACTGCCTCCGTCTTAGACGTGTTCGTCTCGAACATCGTTGGACCCATAGTTCGTTACTATGGGTCCAACGGTCCACATGAACTATCTTCGGTGCACCTCGCGACCCCTTCTGGATTCGATAGGTGACGTCGTTTATCCTGGTAATTATGCGATATGGCCCGTCCCAGCGTCCGGTCGTAGCGAGTCTTCATCTTCTCAGACATCTGTTATCCTGACTCCCTGATGTGCTCATATACATCGTTCATCTTGTTGCGTAGCTCGGTCGCGTAATCCGTTATATTGCGTGGAGATTCTGGTGGAATACCGGTGATTAAGTCTGCTGGTAAACGTAGTTCTCTTCCAAAATTGGCAAAAGCTGGTGTTATTCCTGTGGTTTAGTGAACCGCACTACGATATGACTGGAGAAACGGTTGGATGTGCTTGTCCCAATCTCTTTGTTTGCTCTCCACGACCTTCGCCAGGTACCTTTCCAGGGATTGGTTAAATCGCTCAACCATGCCATCTGATTGCGGATGATAAGCCGTGGTCCTGGTTTTATGTGCACCCATTGCGCGACAAGTCTCCTTGGACACCTCAGATTCGAATTTCCGTCCTTGATCGCTGTGGATTTCCAAGGGCACCCCGAACCGACAAAAGACTTCATGCACCAGCTTATGGGCCACTGTGGTAGCTTCTTGATTTGGGATTGCAAACACTTCAGGCCACTTTGTGAAGTAATCCATCACAACCAAGAAGTATTTGTTTCCGTCCTGGCTCTCCGGAAATGGTCCAGCGACATCTAATGCTATGCGCTCCCATGGAGCTCCTACATTGTACACCTTCAATGCACCACTGCTACGAGTGTGTGGCCCCTTCACAGCCGCACAACTTGTGCATTTGCGGCACCAATCCTCGACGTCATCCCGACAGTGGAGCCAATAAAACCGCTCCCGGATCTTAGTAAACGTCTTCTTAACTCCCATGTGACCTCCTGAAGCACCATTGTGATAGAGCTGCAAGACTTCCGGCACCTTAGTTTTGGGCACTACCATTTGCAAATGGCACTGGTTACCGCGAGCGATTTCCCATTTGCGGCACAGAACTCCATCCTGGACAACCAAGCTTTCCCACTGTGCCCAATAACTCTTGGTGATAGGGCTCATTGCTGCGATATCACTCCATTTGGGCCTAGGAGCGTCTGATTTCTTCCATTCGAGAATCGGCTGTATGTCCTTGTCATCTTGCTGAGCACTCTGCAAAGCTTCTTTCCATTCGTCGCTCAGATCTGTCTTCAACATCCTCACTAATCCTGCCTGCTTTGCTTCCTGTCGGATACAGTGCTTGCACTGGTCGGGACACGGCCTACGCGATAGGGCATCTGCGTTACCATGAGACTTGCCGCTGCGATGTTGTATTACAAAATCAAACTCTTGCAGTAGTTCAATCCATCTGGCTACTTGTCCTTCTGGGTCCTTAAATTGAAGTAGCCATTTCAGCGCAGCGTGGTCGGTTTGCAGGTGAAATTTAAGCCCAAACAAATATTTGTTGAAATGCTGCAATGTCTTTACTACAGCCAAAAGTTCCCGCCGGGTGACGCAGTAGTTTCTTTCAGGTTTGGATAAGGCCTTGCTGAAGTATGCTATATCAACTTCTTCTCTCTTCACCCTTCCTCTGTGACAGCACGCCGCCAATTCCGGTGTTACTGGCATCCGTGTCAACTATGAATTAATGCTCATTGTCAGGGTAGCCTAGAATAGGTGCAGTACACAGATATTCCTTGAGCTTCTTGAATGCAACGTCACAGCTCTCATTCCAACAGAACTGTACTCTGTCTTCGGTGAGCTTATGAAGAGGTCGAGCAATGTCAGCAAAGTTCTTCACAAACCGTAGATAGTAGCAGCATAATCCGAGGAATGCTCTGACCTGCGTTTTGTTCTCTGGAACTGGCCATTCCTTCACGGCAATGATCTTATCCGGGTCGGTTTGAATACCGTTCTCCGAGACCACATGTCCTAGAAAGTTCACTTGCCGTCTGAATAACGCGCATTTCTTCGGACTCAGCTTCAAATTAGCTCCTCGTATCTTTGACAGCACTTGCTCCAAGTTCCGAAGGTGATCCTGGAAGGTGCGCCCCATGATGATGATGTCATCCAAGTAGACCAGGCAGGCGCCTCCAATCAGTCCCATGAGCACTCGCTCCATCAGTTTCTCAAAAGTAGCCGGAGCGTTACACAATCCAAAGGGCATGACGTTAAATTGCCATAATCTTTTGCCTGTGGAGAATGCCGTCTTCTCCTTGTCTTGGGGATCTATTTCCACCTGCCAGTAGCCACTTTTTAGGTCTAAGGTAGAAAACCACTTCATCCCCGTCAGCGTATCCAGTGTGTCATCGATTCTTGGCAGCGGATAGCTGTCCTCCTTCGTGATGTCATTTAATCGGCGGTAATCTACACAGAAGCGCATGCTGCCATCTTTCTTCTTAACTAGCACCACCGAAGAACACCACGGGCTGGACGAAGGCTCGATTACGCCTTTATTCACCATACCGTCGATCATAGCTTCCACTTCACGTTCCCGTGCCACTGGCACACGTCTTGGTCGCTGGCGAATCGGTGCTTCACTTTCCGTGTTTATTTTGTGCTGGACTAGTGCTGTCTTCCCTATGTCGGCATCACTGGTCGAGAAAACATCGGCGAACCGGTCCAACATCTTCTCAGCCTTAGTCTTCTCTTCTTCCGACAGGGTGCTTTGGCAGTCCTCTAGAAGTGAAGAAACGTCGAACCGTGCACTCTGAACCTTGGCACTGGTAGGTTGCTCTTGACATCTACGCATCCAAGCCGCTCCTTGATAGGTGCCCAATTCCGTCCCTTTCTTGAGCAACACTTCCTTGTCACTTTGTCACAGATGAAACTTTGGTACCCCTTACCAAGGTTCGAGCAATCTTCCACGAGGCCTCTTTCTCTAGGCCTTCGATAAACAAACTGGTACAACCGTTTCCGACCGCGGGTGAAGAATGACATTCTTCAGGCAGTACACTTTTCCTGAAGTTGCACCTTCCATGAAGACTTCTTCCGAGCCACACTTCAACACTCACTGGTGAACATCGATCTCGCAGCGATACTTCCGCATGAAGTCTAGGCCTAAGATGCAGTCGTCCACTATATCCGCCACGATGACTTTGTGACGGTAAACTTTGTTGCCTAGCTTCAGATCCACCTCCATTTCACCTCGGACGGTTATGTGCTGACCGGTAGCTGTTCTCAGATTCACAATGTCATTGTTCCTGAAGCAGCCCCGAAGAACCCGTCTTGTCAGATGGAATCCGATGACTGTCCGAGAAGCACCCGTGTCCAATGTCAGCTTGCATGGTGTTCTGTTAATTTCGCCTTCGATGATCAGGCTGTTCCCATCACATGATTGCGAGATCGAAATAGTTGGGGCTCTTCCATTACCAGCCAGCACCCGCCCCGCAGTCCTGGCTTCTCGCTGCCTGGCAGGCACATCAGGCGACCCCTTTGGTGGAGAAGCTTCTCGTAGGTGACGTCTTGTCCGAGTGCCTCCAACACTATCAAGGCCCGGTCGCGAAGGCCCAAGGTTAGGGTGGTTAAGACTTGTTCTTTATTCCACCCGGGGGACTTTACAAACATACAGCTAACGGACACAATGAACACCCAGACTCGAAACAACAATTTATGAATCACACAAAGTGTTGTCTCGTGTGGGGATCGAACCCACAACACTTCGGCGCAGTGTCAAGCGGTGAGGCGGCCGCTTAAACCACTACGCCAAACGTGCAGTCCCCCGCGACACAGGTTTTAGTCCTACTGCGGGAGTTGCCTTTTTTTAAGTGTGTTTTTATTAGTGTTGAGAATTAAGTGTGTATAAGTGTTGTTGTGTGTTAAATAAAGTGCAGTTTTTCTGGCATAGTGTATATCATTTATCACCGAACCCCAGCTCGTAACAGTAATATTACCGGTAAATTACACCCGACGCAGACCTCCAGCTTACTCGACAAGATCACTAAACATTAAAAAAGAGGCCAAGCATTGAAAGAAATAAAGGGTACGATCTCAGGTTTTACATACATATATGTAAAATTTTCAGCACTATCAGATTATCCTGTATATTACACAACAAAATGTGATAGCCCTGAATATTGTTGTATCGTAAACGATATGAAGTTCTAAATAGTACTTACAATTCGCTCAATCGGGCTGTTAGCGATGTCTAGACGGTAATAGCTTACTGTATCGTATAAGACATAATAAGCAGGTAGTTTGAACTCGAAGAGTACATGATAAGCGAACGATAGCATTGTAATCCTAGCTTAGTTGTAGCCTTAACGCGCTAAAGCTCCGTAGAGCAGCAGAACAGAATATTACAAAAGAAATATTGATGGACATTTTCATTACCGTAAATAAGGAAAAATATATAATATTTTAATAAAGACGACTACAAACATTGCGCTTTTATTTTTTTACACTCCAGGAAAAGATTTTAATTAATTATTGAAGCTCGTCTGATTAAAAGCTCATTTTTATTTGTGTGTTTAAAATCTGGCTACAAAAGTGCTCCCATTTAAATAAAAGTTATTATCGCTCTCCGGTCGCTATATATTTGATCTAGTAAATTGTACGGCATTATTGTTAATTTATCTGCAGAGAGCATTGTGTAAGGTTGTTCAGAGTTGAATAGCTTAATGATGGCATAAAACCAAATCAATGGTCTAATTCGGGGTGCTCCAATGTATGTGGAATATAGGTCAGTATACATTGTAGGTACTAATAGATAGTAAATGTATGGAATAAGTACTCTGTATATTTAAAATTCTTCTGTTACTGACTGACTGACACACGACTCACTAAACAAATAATTTAGAAGGGATTTCCCGGAATCCTACGGCGTTTGTAAAGAAACGGTAATATAAAATAAAATGTGGGTGAACCTGCGGCCATGCTCTAGTGTCATTTAAAGCTGAAAGCTTTTTGCATTCATTACGGAACACGGCGAATTGAAAATACACTTTTTTCTTGTTTAGTAAAGATACCAGTGTGCCTATTGAGTTCAGAGAGTTAATGGAAGCTAGTGCTCTTAAAAGCCACTACGAACACATACATACTACATACTTGTATCATTTGCGTAATGATATGATTGTGAAGATCTTAATTTTTATAAAGTACATTAAACACCTTTAATGTTTCGACTTTGTGCATGTAACGCTAGTCCGCGGGTGTCACACTCCAGGACAAAGTACCAAATACTTACATAAGAGGTAAATGCACATTACTGGGTCGCTCTTATTATTGATAAGGTGTAAGAACGCCTCTTCCAATGGTTTGGCCATATACACCGACACTCTAAAGATCATATGATATATGTAGCACATACCCGCCATGACGCGACTCCGCGGGAGATCCTCGCGACTTGGTTGACGACGGTCGGAAGATTGACGACCGACGATATGAAGGAGAACGAAGCAACCGCAAAGGAAAGAGATACATGGAAAAACGAACTAGGAAAGCTGATGTCACCAGTAACTATACTACGAGAAGAAGAAGAAGAACGTATTATTTCGTATTAAATAAATCAAATTTAGAACAAACCAGCTATACGTCTAAGAAAAGACATATACCTACTACTTAAAAAATAGCCCTAGTCTAACCTATTAAAAGCCAGAAATATATAAGGCGTATTACGGCAGTACTAAAGACGAAGGATTAGTCACACATGATGATAAAAGCTTCGTCTAGACACAGATGTTATACGTCGTAAAGATCATATGAAAGTTGTGGTTTATTAACGAATGTTTCGCTTTATACAGCGCCTTGTGAAGATAAGCGGTTATGACCAGGCGATACTTGAGACTACGGACAATTAGTCACAGTTAAAGTGCTTAGTGCAAGACTAAACCTATAAATTTCAGTACATTCTGTTTTATATGTGTGAGTGTAGGATTTGTTCATGATCGTATGTTGTGAAGCACTTTTGTAAGGGTACTCCCTAGGTACTCTTTCTTAAGTTTTCTTTTTGTTTTAATGGGCATATCTGAAAGTTGATTTATTTCTTTTATTGGGGCTTTGTTTGCTTTTTACCAGTTTGACATGATGGAACGTACGTTGCACACACATATGACGCTCTTGCTTTTATTTCGCCCATGTATGTACATATTAAATATATTGTATTCTAGTGTATAAGCTATTAATGAAAAGATTTTTCAAAATCCGTTCACTAGTTTTTCGTGAAAGTGAAACAAAGATTCATACATCCATCCTCACAAACATTCATATCTATGGTTTACTAATGATTAGCATAAAATATATTGTCATAATTTACACCGGCATAACGAAATTCAGCATAATGATCATTACGCATAATAATAAGAGCCATAAATGTCCTGCCATAATGTCCTGACTAATCGCATAACAATAATGAAGCATAATTTTATAAAGCATAAGTATATATAGCCATAATGATATTTACACATAATGTTATTTGGAATAAAAGCCCTAATAAATAATTCCTAACGGTAGTAGACACCATTTTGCAGTATTCATCATTGCTCAAGTAAAGGTAAGTTTTTAATTTTTACTGTTTAAAAACAATATCATCATATCAGCCAAACGACGTCCACAGCTGGACATAGGCCTCCCCCAAGGTTCTTCACACAGACCGTTCTTGAGCCGCCCGCATCCATCCGCCTCCCGCGATCTTGACAAGATCGTCGGTCCACCTTGCGGGGGGCCTACCCCTGCTTCGTCGTCCGGTACGTGGCCGCCACTCCAGAAACTTTCTGCCCCAACGGCCATCGGTTCTTGGAGCTATGTGCCCTGCCCACTGCCACTTCAGCTTTGCTATCCGGAGAGCTATGTCGGCGACTTTGGTTCTACTGCGGATCTCCTCATTTCTGATTCGATCTCGCAGGGAAACGCCAAGCATAGCTCTCTTCATCGCCCTCTGAGTGACCTTGAGCCTTCTGATAAGGCCCATAGTGAGCGACCACGTCTCTGATCCGTAAGTCATCCTTGGCAACACACACTGGTCAAAGACTTTCGTCTTGAGACACTGCGGGATATCGGACGAGAAGATATGTCGAAGCTTCCCGAATGCTGCCCAACCGAGTTGGATTCGACGATTGACCTCCTTCTCGAAATTGGACCTACCTAATTACAACTTCGAGCGTAGAGTTCCCAACCTGAAAAGGAACAGTTACAACATAGACGTTCGACATGATTTTCGTCTTTTCCATGTTTATCTTAAGGCCTACTTGTTGGGAGATTCCACAGAGGCCATCGAGCATTGTGCCTAGGTCTTCCATGGTCTCAGCCATGACTACGATATCGTCTGCGAATCGAAGGTGAGTGATGTACTCGCCGTTGATGTTGATGCCGAGTCCATTCCAGTCCAAAAACTTGAAAACATCCTCCAGCACCACTGCGCTGGAGGATGTTTTGACCCGAAACTTACCACTGTAAACAGTTTCGGGTATATGACATCCCCCTGTCTCACCCCTCGCTGGAGTTGAATAGGTTTCGAACTCTGGTCCTGGAGGTGGACTGACATAGTGGCTTTTTCATACAAATACTTCAGCACTTCGATTTATCGGTAGTCAATCCGGCACCGTTGGAGAGACTGTAGCACCGCCCAGGTTTCGATCGAATCGAAGGCTTTCTCATAGTCCACAAACGCCAAGCATAGAGGCTGGTTATACTCTTTGGACTTCTGTAGAACCTGCCGCAGCGTATGTATGTGGTCTATGGTACTATAGCGTTTCTGGAAACCGGCTTGTTCGGGCTGAAAGTCGTCTAGCTTGCTCTCGAGACGATTCATGATGACCCTCGAAAATAGCTTGTAGACGTGGCTCAGAAGTGTGATGGGTCTGTAGTTCTTTAAGTGGGTTTTATCCCCTTTCTTAAAAAAAAGCACCACCACACCTCTATGCCACGCCTGTGGCGTTTTACCATCAAGAATGACGGAATTAAATAGCTTCCGAAGGGCTTCTACAACGGGTATGCCGCCAGCCTTCAGAAGCTCGCTCGTAATTCCGTCATCACCCGGCGCCTTGTTGTTTTTGAGCTATCTTCGGGATATCTTCGGTATAGTGTCGGGTCAATCCAGCTCTAGGGTATGACGCTGGAGTACTTGCGGGTTGTTGCGTTGTCGTGTATAGCTGTCCATAGAACCATTCGATCTCCTCCTAGAGCTCAGGCTCAACAATATACATGCACTCAACTAGTACACTTGTGATGTCTATAAAAACATATATTAACTACGAGCTGCCTTAAGAGACGAAAATAAATATCACAGATTTATTACTAAATTAAGATAATTTTTGCTATTACAATTTAAATTAATATCTGAATGACAAATTATAATTCAAACTTACATTTATTGAATAAAGTCACTTGGCTGCATTAGAATTGACATAATTTATGTATTTATACAATTATTATCATTTAATATAATTAATTATTATTATTTAAGCTAATATAATTGACTTAAAAAGAAAAGAGAATTATGTTCAGTTTCTTTACAACACTTTAATAATAACAGTGTCTTTCTCCTTTCTCCTCTTCTATCTATTTATTTTGCCATACCCGACAGGGTCCATATTTGGTCTATATCTAATCTTTGTACAACATTTAGTAAATATGGAGAGAAATAAAGCATTTGAATTTGAATGTTGGCGGCTTACGGGTGGACCAAGGGCCACCTTCGCCGCACCCTTATCTATATCAATACAGGGATTTCCAAATTATGTACATAAAAAATAAATAAATAAAAGCGATTCTTCATTTTTCAGATTCAAAACCCTATCAATAAATTAAAAGAAGTCGCGGAATGAGTATAAAAAATATTTACTTTAATTTGACATACTTTTATATTTAAAATGCATGGCAGTTAATTTAAACAATGATTTATCTTGACTGTCTTTTATTAAACCTACTGTAAAAGATAACATTGCCCTCCACTGACTACCATTAATGTTGTTAATCATTTACTTAGTACCTAACATTATACTAATATAATAAAGCTGAAGAATTTATTTGTTTGTACGTTTGTTTGGTTGAATGCGCTAGTCTAACGACAGGTCCGCTTAGTTATTTGTTTTTGTGTTGGATAGCCCTTTTATCGAGAAAAGCTATTTCCCAAGAGTACGTACTGCAGTAGTCCTAAAAACGCGGGTGTAACCGAGGGCTCAGCTAGGTTTTTTTTTTTGGCCAAGTAGCCAGTGTTTTTACCTCCAATTATGGCTGTTTACATTTGTGACTCATGATTATTAATGAATATTATGCATTACAAATTACTACCACAATATCTTATGCCATAACAGATTAGAGCAAACGATAGTTATTCTACATTATGCATTATAACAAAGTACTATTGTGCCAAATTATTATTGTGCTGATAAAAGTTATGCGAAAACGTTATGCCTAACAATATTATGGCTAAAATTATTATGCAATAAAGAGGAATCTGCATGCACTATAAAATAAGAGAGAAAATAAGATTTCACTATATCAAGTGAAATCTAACGTCTGCATTATAAACTCTACACATGTCTCACAAATTAGAATTAAACAAACAGCTCCTACAGTTGCTTTCTGTTACGTCAATTTATATTATCCGTATTAATGTGTACGCCATTAAAATGATAATTAAATTCGACATGAATATATTAAGAGCTGTTCAGATTTAATTTGTTTTGGGTATTTTGGTTAATATGAACGATAAAATGAAGAAAATTTCCTTCTGACGATTGATGTTCTGTTTGTACAGTACACATTTTTATAATTGATTTATCCCAAATAATTCTTAAAGTTATCATTAAGTATGATTGACATAACCACTTCACGCCTTTATCCCCGAAGGGGTAGCCAGAGGTGTACTACACACCCAGACTTCGTCAGTTATTTTTCGGTCCCAATGTAATAGGGAGCGAGCCTATTGCCATCTACCGGGCACATGGTCAAGCGAGCGATAATTAACATTTTTAATACACACATAACTTCGAAAAATCGGAGGTGTGTGCCCGGGGTAACTGGGGATCGAACCCGGGACCATCGTCTCGACAGTCCGTTACATGCACCATGAGCTATCGCCGCATTAATGATTAGTATGATTACTGATAACGTAATCTCATGTTTAAGTAGAATGGTGTCAAAGTTTAAATAAAAAAATAATCGTAGGACCAAATTCGATTTGTCGGTTTCTTAATGTTCTTCCATACATACAGATATAACTCACAATCGATTCATTGCTATTAAGCTAGCAAGTCTATGATCGTAGATACAAAAGTCTTCCTCTTTCTTCTTCTTCCTTTCTCATGGATGCTAATTGATCAGATTAGCATAAGTATACAGGCAATGTGCTTTTTGTTGTAAAAATTATTACTGTATATCCAACCAACATTTGAGAAAAATGTATGTTTTGCATTCTATACTAAAACAAAATTACCAACAATAGATATAACGAATAGAGTGACTGATCAAAAAGCTATTTTACAAACAATCCCTCAACAATTTTCAGGTTCATCTGAGCACACACGGATAAAAGGATAATTTTCAGTAGGATAGATTATTTGAATAGCGATCATCGCCACCATAATAAAGAGAGATCTGTTTTCATAACGAATAAACACAGAATATTATCATAATGCACTCCGATGGTATTATTTGTACATTCATTAATCGAGCATGGATGAAAACGCGAATCAAATTTTAATGCGCGTGGAAAGCCAATGATATGAAATCTATTTGTTATGTACCTTACATTCAAACACGTTATAAGTGTTGATTATTATATTGTTAAACGACTTATCAACTACGTTATAATAACTTCCATAACATATCACAATAAAAGAGAAATAAAACATAATGTTACTATTTCGTTATCAAATAAGTACACGGCAATTTAGTACTATGAGATATGAAGTGTTTGTCACATACATTCATAAACTTGTTTACTTTTTCTCAAACATAAATATTATCATTCAAATCAAATATTGCTATTATGGATACATTTCAAGAGTTCTTCAGCGATTTAAATAGCTCAATGTAAACGAATAATTTTGGTGTCCGATAAATGTTGTGAATGATTTCCAATAGCATAGCGACGTAGAAAGTCGTAAACAAAATGAGCGAAAACATTTAATAAAACATGATGAGATGATGATACTTCCGTGCATCAACGAGTAATACGTGGAATAATTAATTATTTCTTTATAGCACTGGACAAGAGCACATGGCCGCTTTTAGCTGCAGGGTAAACATACGAGTGTACATCTATACCTTTGCAGCAATCCGAACATGCTCTTTGATTTATTATTCCATGAATCATCGCAGCGTATCTACGATCCAATAATACAGAATTACCTTTGCCTACATATAATTCATCTCGTAAAAAGACTGATATTCGACCCAGTTCGATCAGATATAAATAGTGATCCATTTGGCATGCAAATTGACAATACGGTGACTAGTGATGCGCAATCTGAGTTCGGATAGTTTGGCCGGACAAACGAAAACTTTTTGTAGAGGTGACGACCTAATCGATGTTATTTATCAGTGACTCTATTTCGACTCAATTCTCTCCACTTTTTATACGGATATCTCTTTTATTTTTCAGTTATCAAAGTTTAGTCCTTATTTTGGTGAAAGTAAATGAGATACTTAACAATGTATCATAATATGTAGGTATAAATGTAGCAGTGACGATTTTACGGAGAAATATTTTTTACTATAAGCTTATTATGATGTGATTTCTTACCATTAACGAAGGTATATGTGGTTGTATATATGCTAATGATATTAATCATAAAAACTGGTATAAATGGACTCAAACAAGATTTCTAGTGCCCAAGACAAAGTCACACGCGAGTTTTAATCGTGTTTGCAACATGACAGACAAAGCTTTGGTGCAGTCTTGCCTCCAGGGACTGAGCGTTCGAACGGCTGCATGCCTGTAAGAGCCAAATCACTCAATCTATACAGAGTGACTAATCAGATGAAACAGTACCCAGAAGCCTTGCCTGAGTCTTATGATATGTGGATATGGGCTGCTGTGCCAGAGATAAACAAATCTGGCCATGTTAGCTGCCACTGAGCAATTTGAGTGACATAATCTAAGGTAACTATGGTGTTGCCGCTTCAACATGGTGTCAAAGACAGCTTAAGTTGAAGGAAGTCTTCTTCAAAACGAGGAAAACATGCAAATCTCCTATAAACCGCGTCACACGAAGTCGTTAAGCACCAATAAAGCCCTAACCGGAGCCGCCTTATGGTGAAGTGGAATCTCGTGAGGATCAAACGTGTTCATATATAAATCACAAGATATTTCTTACTGGTACCGAATCCAAGAACTGGTGGGTAACTTGATATGAGAACAAGTCACGGTGAAGCAGTGAAAGCACTGATACTTCTTCGACTTGTGAAGTAGTGTAAAGAGGAGCAGCCAGCCACCTTTTTGCTCTTTGGTTAATGGGTTTTGAGGAATATGTACATTAGAGCTGAGTTCTATTTCCGAGGAGGTCACAGAAATAAAAACCGAAATTTGTTTCATACCTACTACTAAAGTTGGTGACATGAACCAGTATCCCAGTCCTTTTCATTCAAGGTCTTGGTTAGCATCTTGGAAGACGCTGGAAAGATGAAGGTAATCAATCATCAAAGTTTTGAATATATAATAAAAGATCACAATGATGAATTATCGACTGGCGATATAAACATAATATATGTAACTATGAAAAGAATTTAAAAAATCGACACCAATCTGCTGTGATATCCGAATGCACATAAATAAAGTGAAGAAAGCTATTGTACAAGTGTAAATATTTAACACTAAATAACTACGTCCACAGTCATCCATATTATAGCTGATTACTGGATGCTACAAGCGATGTATAAAGTATACACAACGTCGAATGATTACTCTGTTGAACCATTGTCGATGCGGTGACTTGCGGCGTACGCCACAAAAGGGCATTGCCACACGCTTTGTGGGAATTAGCTAGCATAGAATAATGTATACAATATGTGTATATATTTTCAGATGTATATAAATACTGAATGCATAATAAGACATTTTTTTTAGTTAAGTAATATTATACCTGCAGCCAGTAGAAGATTTCTACAAAATATTATAAGAATAGAGTACATCTGTGCTCCAGGTATATTTTGGAGACTTGATATTATTGGTTTATGCGTTTGGTATGAGTGAAAATATAGAAAATTATACTTTTTGCCACTAACAACATAACAGTACACATACATTTACTGATTGAAGTTTAATATTGCAGAAAAAAATTGCCAGAGCCTGTCATTCGGATCAATCGTGTCGTTTCCAAATCGAGAAAGTTTTAAACAAAATACTTCGAAACAACAAGTTCAAGTTATGACGTCACTCTCAAATCCATTTTGTTTATTTCCAGTTAGCAGGTCAAAGTTATGATGTTTAAGATTACATGATCGATCCCTCAGATTCAACCCAGTTTATCGAAAACAAGAGACTGCGACCGCCTCAGTTGTGAAAACAATCTCAGCTTTGGGTTTAATGCGTTGGATTTTTCTGTACCTGTTTGTAATGTCTCGGAAAATCAATTAGTTCAGTTTCTTCTCTCCGCTGTTTATTGTTTTGCCAAAGCATCTTAAATATAAAGGTATTGACGCGTATGCCGCCTCATAAATATTTAATACAAGAGATAGCGGGTGGTTTTTAGAGCTTTATCGAAGTAACGTAAGATCAAATAAGTAGCAATCTGAAGCGCATGTGCGTATTGAGAGGCGATGAAAGGCTTAACTGATCGATCTCTCCATGCTTTGATATTCAAGATAATCTTACATAATTACACGGTCCAGGTAATTCAATGGAGTTTACGCGCAAACACGCAATTTCATGTTAATGATATCTCTCTACCTGAGTTATCATGTACATTTAGTTAAACTGGAAATAGATTGGAGAATGTCATCTAAATAATACATCTACATACATACATACATACATAGCCCCACGCCTGTTTCCCGGAGGGGTAGGCAGAGACTACGGAACGCCATTTGCAACGATCCTGACATATCTCTCTTGCTTCAATCACTCCCATCAGATTCCTCATGCATGCTCTTCTGTTTAGGGAACTTCTCACCTGTCCTGTTTTTAGGATGTCTCCAAACTGGTCAGAGAACGTCCGCCTAGGTCTTACCCTTCGTCCTGTCCCTTCCACACTTGCCTTATATATCTGCTTGGTCAGTCTTTCGTCATCCATCCTCTCCACGTGCCCAAACCATCTTAGCATACCTTTCTCGATGTATGTCACTACATCTTCTTTTACCCCACAACACTCTCTTATCACACAATTCTTTACTCTGTCAGTCAGAGAGACACTACACATACTTCTCAGTGCTCTCATTTCTACAGCATTTATTCTACTTACATGACTCTTCTGCCATACCCAACTATCACTACCATACATAAGAGCAGGTACTAACACCCCTCTATGCACAGCCAAACGTGCCTTTTTGGACACGTTTTGGCTAATCATAAACGCCTTCAGAGCTCCCTTCACTCTATTACCTGCATTAACTCTTCTTTCAATATCTTCTACATTCTTACCATCTCTTGTAAACAGCATACCTAAATATACAAACTCATTCACTTGCTCCACTCGCTGTCCATCGATCATAACATTACAAGCCGTAAGGCATTCCTCCTTTTCAAAAACCATAACTTTCGTTTAACTTACATTACCCACATTTCATTCCTCACCACTTTGTCGTAAGCCTTTTCTAAATCCACGAATGCGCAGTAGACCTTTCGACTTTAGGCCAAAAATTTCTCGGCTATGCAGCGCAAGGAAAAGACTTGATCCGTACACCCCATACCCTTTCGGAATCCCGCTTGTACATCCCATATTTATTTGTCGGTTACTTTCATAACTCTTTCAATCAGTACCTTCGCATACAACTTGCCAACAATGCTGAGAAGGCTAATGCCTCTATAGTTTTTGCAGTCTTGTTGCGAGCCTTTTCCTTTATAAAGAGGCACAACTACTGCTGTGGCCCAGTCATCAGGTACTCGGCCGGTGCTCCAGCACAAGTTAAATAAACGCTGCTGCTGACTAACTATGATGCCCTATAATACATCTATACATATAAATAAAATTTCAGTGTCTGTAGTATTAAAATAACCGCTTTTTACTAAATACATATCTGTCTGTTTGTTTTCGCTAATCTCTGGAACCGCTGGACCGATTTTGACGCGACGTTCACTGGCGGATAGCTGATGTACCAAGGAGTAATTTAGGCTATAAATTAACTGGGTACGCGAAGAAGTTCCCTCAGGACGTGGGTGAAACTGCGGGAAATAGCTAATAGGCATGTAATAAAATCTACTTGATGAGTAAGTTGCATCAAACTTAATGTTTGGTAGGTGGGAAATAACATAATATACAATCTTTAGAGCAGTTTCTTGTAGAAATACTTATGACCAATTCAATTGTCTTTTTGCTTATATTGTGCTTAAACTATGTAGATCAATGTGCTTAAAAACATTACGAACTTGACATCTTTCCAAGCACAGTTTTGCTCTAGCTTTTAATTTGATTCGACGGATAAGGTAGTAGTAAACAAATTAGAAAGTAGGACAACTTTTCATCTTATTTCTTAAAATGGAAACAAAATCGTGCTGAAGCTATGAGAATTTTCCGGATTTGAAATTGGCTACAGCGACTGCCATAGTTAATCGTATAATGACCGGCACTGACGAGTTAATGTGCTTAAATAGACACGAAGGGGTCTAACACGTACACAAATCGAACCAGCAAAACGCTAAAACGTTTGGACACATTCAAACTAGTTAATATGTACGAAAACTTATTTGCAAGCTATCAACGTATCTCCTATCTATGTACATATATATGACGTTTGAGATATATTTATTTTTCATAAGAATTATACATTCACTTACATGAGAAAGTTCACAATATTATTTAACATTTTGTTCGGTGCACGGTACTAAACAAGTTCACAATAATAAATAAAGTAGGGTTGTTACATTTATACTAAAACTGACCAGATATATGTATATAAAACTCTGGCATTACTGACTGACTCCAGTAGAATTATCGGGCGTAAGAAGCTGCAATTTGGCATGTACCCATTTTCTTGGCGAGTATAGGGGAGCACTAAGAGCCGATTTTTGTAAATTCCTAAGGAGTTAAAAAGCCCCACGCGGTTGCAGCCGTGGGCGAAGTCTAGTTTTATTATAAATCATCCTGATCCTGCCGTTGTTCCGATTGCAATCAAAAACTTTCGCTTTGAGGCCCAGATTTTCCGTCCAGTTTTTTTTTTTCGCGTTTTTAACATACTTTATTTTATTCGATGGATTACGCCGTTGCCACGCGATAAATATTTTTAATAAACGTAAAAACTTAAATTCAGATGTAAAAAAGTTCAAAGTATAAAATATATTTTTAACCGACTTCAAAAAAGGGAAGAGGTTCTCAATTCGTCGGAATCTTTTTTTTATATATGTTCCCCGATTTCTCTAAGACGCCTGGACCGATTTCGAAAATTCTTGATTAGATTGAAAGAGTATATATACCTCCTAGTTGGTCCCATGATCATCCGGCATCATCTAGAATAGGGTTTTGACATGTATAAGTGTTGTAAACAACCAAAATGCAGAAATAAATATGTCTATGTCTATGTCTATCAGGTCGGGATCTGATCATGGAATCCTGAAAAAATCGAAGGAACTCTTCAAATTTTATAAGCACACTTGAAGCGATTTGAAGATAACAGCCCAATGCCGTCGAGTTTGGGCTCGTTTGAGTCGTCTTTATATAGACTTTGATGCTGGATGATTTCCATGGTCTGATGATAGAGCTGGAAGGTAACCATGAGATCTTTGTGATACAACAACCCAATCTAATCGAGTTTAGGGTCGTTTGATTCGTCTTTACATGGACTTTGGTACTTGATGTTTACCAGGGTCGAATGATGGAGCAGGAATGGGATCTTTGTAAAACAAAGACGCAATTCCATTCAGTTTGGGCTCGTTTGATTCGTCTTTACATGGACTTTAGTGCTGAATGTTTACCAAACTCTGATGATGGATCGGGAAGGTAGCCATGGGATATTTGTAATACAATTAGGCAATACCATCAAGTTTTGCCTCGTTTGAGTCGTCTTTACATGGACTTTAGTGCTGAATGTTTATCAAACTCTGATGATAGAGCAGGAAGGTGGCCATAGGATCTTTGTAATAAAATAACGCAATCTCATCGAGTTTAGGCTCGTTTGTTTTGTCTTCTCAAACACTTTGGTATTGGATGATTTCCGGGATCTGAAGCGAACGTGTTTAGGCTAGTTAGTTGAAAACAAAACAAATACTTGAAATTGCCAGAAAGGCACAGGTCTACATTTCAGAATTGAGGCACGTAAGGAAGGCTTCCCCATCATGTACCACCTACACTATCCTATGTAACTACTTACCACCTATTACTATTTTTATTAGTATACTACTAAAAAACAAAAAAATAAAATTATTTTTAAATAAAAAAAACGACTTCAAAAAGCACTAAGGAACTAAAAAACAAAACAATAATTGGTTTTGGAGCAAACATTTTTGGAGTCGGTGCCAAGCCCTTACGCAAAAAGTTACTAAATTGCAAACTAGGTACCTATTCTATCAACAACGAAAATTATATAAAAAAGTGCAGAGGTTTTATAGTCAGATCAGAAATACTGGGCGTGGCACTTAGTCCAAAAATGTTTCCTCCAAAACCAACTATTTTTTGTTTTTTAGTTGCTTAGTGCTTTTTGAAGTAGGTTTTTTTTATTTAAAAATAGTTTTTACAACTTAAAAATACTCACTGTAGGTACTAGCAGCACTGAATGACTAAAATATCCGCTCCTAAAAGCCTTTTCTGTATAAAAATATTCGAACTGTTAGTTGAAATTCCGGATTTTTCTGCCTTACTATGAAGCATTAAAAATATTTAAAAATATAAAAGAAGAATAAACTTTATGTAATTTAATTAATACTACGAGCTATTTGTATCCTTATAAGTATACCCTACTCCGCGAGCTAATTATACTGTTTTAAGTTCATATTCGAAACGAAGTTAAAACCTCATTTATTATAATATTGCATATTTCTTTCATTTACTCTAAATAATGTGTTCTACCTCGTGGCTGAGGTCTTTATTAAAATATTCTTACTTCAAGCTAAAATATAGATGTGCATCAATCTCAGTGTGATAGTAGTTATTTTCTGGTTGAGACGGCATTACTTGCAGATGTGTTTCAGTCAGATTATATATATTACTAGCTGACCCGGCAAACATTGTTTTGCAATTTTTTTTTTTAAATAGATGTTGGCCGATTCTCATAGATACCGGATAAGCACAAAAAATTTCATCAAAATCGGTCAAGCCGTTTCGGAGGAGTATGGGAACGAAAACTGTGACACGAGAATTTTATATATTAAACTAGATGATGACCGCGGTTACACCCGCGTTAATTAAGGCTACTGCTCTGGTCCCGTGGCTCATAGCGTGATGTTATATAGCCTTCCTCGATAAATGACTATCTAGCACTGAAAGAATTTTTCAAATCGGACCGGTAGTTCCTGAGATTAGCGCGTTCAACCAAACAAACAAACAAACTCTTCAGATTTAATATTAGATTTGTCAAGCCAAACTACTACTGTATGATTACTGAATTTTCAATTTATACGTATATAAATATAAAGAATCTGTGGGTAATGAAACGTAATTCAACTGTGTTAAATAAACTTGGATTGGCGAAAGTTAATTTTGTTTTTTAATGGAATATCAGTATTTTGAGTTGCATATTTACATTTGGCCCTATTCTATCTATATTGGCCGAAGTATTGCATAGTTTGTTGAATTTTGTCGTTTACCTCCTGCAACATTTTTAGTTCAAGGGAATTCTATGAGTGAGAAAATACAACTACAATCGAACGAAAAAATAAACGCAATTTCATCCCAATGGATTAACGAGAGATTTACTAGTATTGTTGCTAATCCCTTTAGCTAAGCGTGATATAGGGAGAATGGGCTTAGTACTGGCTAGTGCAATGGTTTGAAATCTATCCTTATTATAACCTCAGAGATTTTAAGATTGATACATTGTGTATTTTCAGTCAAATACTTGACTACTGGAGTTTTGCCATATATTCTGCTAGAATTGCTTGTAACGAAGATGAGAAACATTGGATAGCATTTTATATCTTACTATAAAAATACTTATTTTTCAATGAATGCTTCTTGATCTATAATACTAATATTTTTGATGGAAGAGGACTATCCATTTCCCAATTTCCATCATATAAAACAGAAACTCGGAAGTGTATAATTAATAAATTAAACAAACAGTAACGGGGCGAAACCTGATCCCTAATGGACCCGTGAACCTGCAAAGTAACTATCAGATAAGAAGTTTAATACTAAAACGAGCTATGGTCTATCTCCAGTACGACTCAAACTATTTGAACAACAAACCCTTTGAACTGATTGCAGGCAACTTGTTAAGGAGAATCAAGTGGTTTATCTTATCGAAAGTACTACTCAAATTGGAATCATATACAGTTGCATCTTTCTGTCTATTTGGAGTGAAACGTTTATTACAATCGGTCCATGTGTGCAAGCAATTTAATACATTGTACGTCGTGAATCAATTTAAACGACGTTTTACAATTGTGAGCGCCGATCGCTGAAGCAACGGATACCATTTTCATTAACATACTGTGCAAGTAAACAACCGGGACACAGCTACGCACGAAAACTTTACATATGTCTACAACATTAAATTTTAGTATATTATTTCTAAATGTAAAGTTGATTTTCTGTAAAAATATTTGGTTACGGAAATGTTCTAAAATGTCTTGAAATATAAGTGACGAAATAAAATAATAATTTAGAGAGCACTTCTCCTGTCATGAATACCAGATTTAATCGTTATTAATGGAGATGCCACCTAAATATTTTTCTGTCTTGAAATATAAAAGATGAGTGGCGTTTATATGTAGTGCTACAAGACACTTTTTTGTATATACAAAATATTAATTGTCAATAAATTAGCATAAAAACTTACGCATATTAATCACAGCGCAACATTATTTTAGACGCCCCGACATGTATTGAGATAAAACGAATAGTCCGTGCAGTGCGTCACAAAAGTCTCTCGGGAACTATAAATCATAATAGTCCAAATGAGTGCACGGGTAAAATACGTTCACGGCCAAACAACAAGGCACAGGCACGTTCAATAGTGACATAACATCGGAACGACCCATAGCATAGAAAGGCCACGCAGCATCTCTATCTCTAGCGTCTATGTAACGTTCACGGGATCGGACGCCTCGCGGGGTGAAAACCCTTTTGCGGTCGCACAAAAACATAAGAGACTCAGCGTGAACAAGGTAAATAGGAATCAAGATAAAAGGTTCAAGGGCTAGAATCGTAGGTAGAGCGCGGGCTCGGCGAGTATGTTCGTCCTGCTCGCTCGGCGCCCTAGGCTGCGACGCGCAGTGACGCTCCAGTCGCGGTCTGCCGGCCGTCGCGACGCTCGGGGCCGCTCCGCCGCCGCGCCGCCTCGCTTGCGCTCGCCGCGTATGTGGCCGACGTGTGAGATGCACTGCTGAGCACCAGCACCGTGTGCGCTCGGCGTAAGCCCCGGCTGCCAGTCACTGCGCCCGGCCTCGCCGCCCGCGTGTCGCACCGACCGCGCGCTCCACCATAGTGCACTGTGTCACTCGACCATTGTTTTATGTTTGAATATTTTGAATATACGTCTCATCAGTGATAAATTTCACCAACCAGTGATTCAGCTTTCGTTATAGGACGACTCACGCGATTTTGGTATGCTATCGAATCACTCACGAGATACATGGCCCTGTTAAGGTTCCGGAAAATATTACACTTATTCATGGTGATCATTGGAACGAGTTACGGCACGAAGATAACAGTTTAATCCTAATATCACGCAGTATACAATACATTCATTAGTTCTTTGCACAACGTTACTTACGAGTATACTAAATGTAAAATATAATTCCATTAAAGTGTCAAGGTTCTATGAAACACGCACTGGTTTTTATGTTGTAGCCTTAAATTTATGTGCACGTTGTAAACAGTATTCTAGGCAAAATAAATAATAACATTACATAATATTCGGTGCTTTGAAATAGTGTGAAACTCTAACTAGAACAGCATGCTAAACGGTTTCAAATATTGACCGCATATCTCCTTAGATGAAAAGTGCGGCTGATTCATGAAAAGCAGTACAGGTTAAATAATTCCTGAGAAATCTTACTGTCGTGTAACGTTACACAGAAGATATTGATTTTATGAACAACTTGTTGAATGTTTGGTTGGTCCATTGTGAAATAATAAATGGCAACACCTACCTGTGACAGTGGAATTAATACAGCAAAAATATACCAACAAATAAAATAGCAATCAGTGTACAAATTATATAAATAATGGGCAAATAAATTAATAAAAAACATAATATCTTCACATCGATGCGGCAATTAACCTTAATTTTGAGAGCGGGTACATTACACTTCTACATGTTATCATAATCTGAAAATATTTTATTTTTATCGCTTCCTGTCAACAAGTCTTTCCAACAACGTGGTTGCTTGATGTATTTTTAGGTACTCGCGCTATTTGTTGCACGTTGCGTGTATATTTTATTTATTTCAGCATTAAAATGTAAGCGATCGACCGTGAAATTGTCCAGTAATGTATACTGACGTCACAGACATCATTTAATCGTTAATCAATACGTGGTGACCTTTCACATTAATCAAATGTATTCTTACTAATGTGAAACAACCTTAAAACATTACTGAGGCATAGTAAATACTCGTAGTTCACGTAATATAGAACAGTTAGGAAAGCAAGTTAGTTTTCACGTAACTACAACTGATAATAAGATTAGATCGTGATAATGTTAATGCAGTAATTAGATTGTACGTATGACGATGTAAAGACAAATAAAACGTTTTTAGCGCCTGCTATGATAACAGTGCATTAAACAATACAATATCACGTGTGAATATATATTTATCTCATGTACTTGTATCAGCTACAAGAGCGAGTGTATCAAAGTTCATTAGAGTATATTGGCTTACTGTTTACACACGACCTAGTGTTGTAACGAAGTTCTAATGAATGGCAGGAGCCATCTAATTAGCATCGAATAAATCTCGTTGCGTATTTCGCAGTGAGTTAGAGCGCACTGAACATTGCGTATCTATCCATTTAGTCGCCGATGACGTACGGAACAGCTACACAATTGAAACTACCAACCGTTCAACGAGTAGTAATTGATTGTGCCGATCGCTATTGGTGCTTGCAATTCCTTACAGGGAACATTATATTATCAATTATTTATTCGACTTGTTCAATGTCCAGTCCTCACTGAATATACGAAAACGTATTTTGATCAATGCGTAGTCTTTCAGGTCATAATAGAAGTAGGAAATTATATAGCTTACTATTTGGCATCGTCACATGTTCTTTGATTATTTCTACCTCGGCCTTGACATAATACCATTTAATTGGATTGCTTTTTCGATTCTCCAATATTATGGTAGCTTTGTCCGATTGCGGTCGCCTTTTATGATGATATTTTATTATGTTACCCGGTAACGACATGATTTAATATTAAAACCCACAGTGACCAATTCAATTACATACAAATTAGAAATGTATGTGAGTTCATAGGATATTTTATTTGATCATCGTTCTTCTAAAGAGTTCCTTTTCGGATTTTTTTTTCCCTCAAATGCAAATTAACAGGCACATGACGAAAGCTGAAGTTAGTTTAAAGACGATACCAAAGACGGTATTTTCGATTCCCTCTGGTTTTAGCTTAGACATTTCAAAAAGATTCAGTGAGCAAAAATATATATCTATCTTCAAAGTAAGCTTGTACATATATTTGAAGATCCTTTGAGTGAAAAGGTTATTTAATAATAATTCCATTGAATATTAAATAATTATTAATTTGCAAAAACGTTCCAAGCGAATAATATCCCAATTATGTGTTTAACTTATGTTAGTTGAAAATATGTCTCTTTAGTAAACAACTATAATTTTCATGTGTCAGGTTCAAAAAGAAAGAAGAAATATGTAGCTTAATAATATTGTTCTAAATTGAGGAGCACCGTGGGTAAGGGTGTTATCATCACCTTTCAAGTTATATATAAACCACCTACACGAAGTGCCACTAGGACGACTGTCAGCTAAATATGTCGACGTTACAGGCGATATTACGAACTCACATTATATTCTATTCAATTAATTAACATTTACTGAACAAATTTAGGCCATAACATTCCCCTTAAATAGTACAGTTTAACCATGATTATTTGAGTCCAATTAAGTGGTTATAACAAAACTCATTATGATAATAATATTAATTTTACGTAGGTTTCAATCAATCAAATTGAAATATTAATTATATTATTTACTAATATTAATTAAAGCGCGCGATAGATTTCATTTTGTGTGAAATTTAATTGTTTTAAGTTTTGGTAGTGAATACGGTAATTGTATTTGCCTGACGTAGGCGTCTTTTTAATTTACCACTGCTCTTTAAATGCCCTTCCAATAGATACTAGAAACATGAAGACACTGTCTGTGCTCCACTAAGTTTTATTAAGAGGTGGAAGAAGAACTAACTAGAACGCATTTCACCGATATCAAACATACCCAACATATGTATTCCAAAGCCGCCATATTGTATTGTTATTATACAGATGAGCTGTTGAAGTCGTGTTATTATATAGATACGTTGAGTTTCTCTTTGAGGGTTAGCCTACACTAGTTGGCTTTTAAAGTCTTACTTACGAATTTACTATGCAACATGCTGACATGCTTTGCACACAATAACTAAATATTGAAATAGTCATAATTAGCATTTATTTAAATACATGCAATACTTGAGTGAATTTTGAATAGGTACATTGTTAGTTTTAGTACAAATAGGTGGTTTACATTCTAGCAAAGAGGGCAAATGTTGTTTAAGCAGGCCTCAGCAGAAATTGGTTTACTGAAGCTCGAGCGATGAATGAATAAAAAACTCTTCGCTATAACCTGGCCAGTGCTAAAGTGGATTCGCTCTCACATTCGAGAGTTCCACGACACATGTAACTAACGATATTCTATTCAGTTTTCCACAGATTATCATGATTTCGAATGCGTCTTTTCTTGATTGTGTCTATTGAAAGATGCATGAATATTTTTAAATTTAATTTTGAACAACGGAGATTACAAAATGAAAATTTTTGATGGCTCTTGTCGGTCCTAGTTCGATAGATAAAACATGAAAGCATTTTGTATAGCAGTGATAAACATTTATTATTGAATTTGAATAGTCTACGTTGGCCAGCATTTTACATCAAATAAACAAAGATTGAAAATTCTACGAAATTAGACTAATGGCCAGGTGTGTGAGGGACGTCGGGGGACTGTATTCCACCATTTTATCCTTACTTTTACAGTAATTTAAAGCAAGATTTTTGCAGATATTTTCGTAGTATGAAAATTGTTCGTCTTAATATAATGAGTAAATTATTCAAGACAATAGGATCGAACACAATGGAGCTCTCATGACTGAAATTTTCATTTAAAATTTTATGAAAATCTTAGTCGTCGTTATATTGTCACTTTACTTTCACATAATAATTATATTATTTATGGCTTAGCATTCGAGTCTAATGGACATAAAATGATGCTTTGATTTGTGTCGCAGTATCATACATGTTTTATGCTCCAGCTATTTATTCATGTCTCAGAACAGATGGTATCGGCCGCGGTTTCTGAAACATAGATCTTGCTTATTTTAATATTTTAGTATGACTGGAGGTGAATTAGGTATGCTCAAAGCGGTAGCTTGTGAAGAACTCCGCTACTGTTTGGCAGCTTTCCAATCCGTACATACAATAAAACGATATTTGCTTATACACACTTTAATCTACGTCTGATTTCATGTGCCATGATATTTCAACATCTACGACTGTTATTGAAACTTTGTTGTGTAGACACAAATATGAGTAAATACACATTCGTGTATCATAACAATATCGTGTAATGATGTAGACTTCATGAGTGATTCGATAGCATTGAAACCAATTCAAACATACGATATCTTCTTCTAGGCGTTTGCTAAAAGGCGTCAACAATGGGTTAAGTGAATTATGTTTGTGACGTATATGAATGAACAATGATGCCCATAAAATTACACTAACTCTATGCACAGTAAAACATACAAAGTGAACACATAATCGAACATATTCCCTTTCTTTTGCCCCTCCCTTCTCACTTGATGTGTTTTCCTCTTGATCCCCATAGTAAGTTCTTATAAGTCGACTGACATATCGATACCTTAACTTATCTTAACTTCTAAGCCAACTTTCAAGACTGAACTAGATCTTTCTCGTAATAAATTATTCTTAAATCTATTCTTATTAAAAGTGCCAATCTTGATAAAATTGTGTTCATAGACTCGTTCGTTATTGAGGAAGATAAGTGACAGTGTTTAGTGACATATGGTGTATAGTGTGCGTGTTTAGTGTGCGCATGTTGTTGTGTGGTAGTGTGTGAGCTCGGAGCGGCGCAGCGCGTTGGCTCGGAGGCGCAAGGCTCCAAGGTGGTCGGAGGCGGGGTGTTCCGTTGCTGCGTGCCCTGGTGCGGGGCGCGCGCGGCGGCTCCCGTTGACGACGCCGACTATGCCCTGCGGGAGGGCAGCCCGCAACTCGACCACGATGAATACGGTAAGCACTTTACTCATTTATACTCTTATATCTTGGTCTGTAGTATAGCGGACCCCGGGCTCCGAGATGTGTATGTGTTGGATGCGTCCGGGATAACGCTAGGACGATGATGATGATCTTGATCAGTGGTGTATCCAGAGTATAGTTTGATGGTGTTTGACAATATTGTGTTATTACGTGGAGGAAGCTCAAGTCAGCTGTAATCACGACTCGCTAAAAACCTAACTCTCTACTCCTGGATCCACCACTATCACACTTATACTGATTGATTATTGGGTGCGACAATGCGCAGTTTGAGCCTGTTACGTCCAAATAACAGTTTCTGCTTTCACAATAAGTTGCTTACCTTCTTTGAAACAATAGTCACGAATAATGTAATCATTAAAGCAGCGATTTACTAGTGTTTCGTATAAAATTATTAATAACCGCTTACCCCTTGCTTAACCTGGTATCCGAGATACCAGGTTAGGCATATCTATGCTCTATGGTTAGGCCATCAATCCCAGCTGTCGTCAACATACTGACACTAGTCTTGACAGATCGCTATCACTCAGTGTGACTCAGTATTATAACTTCTTGTTTCAAATCTGAATACCATTACTCGCTTATATTAATTCAAAATGCAGTTTCGATCTAGTCTCGGTGGAAAGTGCCCTTAATGCCATAAATGTATGATATACTTTATAAATCGTATTCTTCTAAATTAGTTGACACTTGAATGATTTCGTGACCAGAGTTAAAATTAAACAAGTGTCAAACTATGTTTCATATTCGAGCTATGTTAAATGTAAAAATTAGACTATAATGACCTTAAGTGTAGCAAAAAGTTAATTAACTGTTTATTTAAAAATTAAATCACAGTTCGATAAAAATACAGTTTAAGTGTCTGTAAATATCACTTACTTGCTTGGATGCAACTGGGATAATGCTAGAAGAATGATGCATCGTTTAAAAGTGTTTCGTGTGTGCCTCCTTGATACACATGATGTGGCATTATTTGAACCAAGATGTAAAACACTGTTTAGTGCGCCTTCAGTAAGAGTTCAATATAATCCGATAATTTTCCAGTTACAAGTGAACAGGCAAGCGTGCTCCTTATTCGATCGCAGAATTGTTTGTTATTGATCTCGGCAAAAAGGACATTAGTTTCTAATTGCAAATAAAATTCCTTAAACACCTTATTTTACTTTTCATGCAACATTGTAGAACTATGTCGATAGATATGTAATTCAATAATATATCTCTATCCATACCACAAAACTATCTAGGTACATCACTTTTTCCAACAACAGTCTATGACTGCTTAGCGACATTCAGTCGTTTGTGACTGTTGACGAAGGTTATTTGAAAAATATTATAACTGTTTCTACTGTCACGTGCAATTTTGCAATACAATATTTTATTTCCACACCCACTTTAATAGTTCTCATGACAGTTATATTTAAAGCTTTACTTCTGAGTTATTGGGTTGAATATGTAATAAAGATTTCAGAACTGCATAATATATTGAAATACTCTAATAACTGGAGCGAATAGACTTTCCTTAACATTTAATAGTAAGTCTTAGCAAAGATATCTCTATACCAGATATTTCAAAGTCTTGTTACCGAAACTTGTCTCGTATGTTTTACTCAATTTGTATTTCTATTCAAATTTGCTTACCCTAAAATTCCACGTCCGTCGTAAATTCCACCTTCTTTTCTGAAACGAAAATTGCTATTGCCCTCATGAGCATTACAATCAAGCCTTAAATCTTCATGAGGAAACACAGCTTTATTTTTTTCAAGTTTCAACGATATTTATTATCAATTTATTTGTAGAAACAATGATTTTATACAAAAATCCATTTCATATTGAAAACGAAAATCGTAAGACCTTTATTCTGAATACCTCGTTCAGAAATGTGATATCAATTGATTTTCCCTATTGTCATTTCCTTTCGTATTTGTAAATATAGTTGAAAATTACAAAGAAGGAGCAATTTCAGTCCACTGAAAGTTTTCCTGGAATTCAATAGTTATAAATCTAAAGTCTGTTTCGTTGTACAAGAATTAAGTTTCGTCCAAGTTTGTTAAACGACATTAAATTACTCGGCGAGTTTAAAGGTTACGCGGTAATTAACTAAGAACAAAAAGGTCTTAGCTTTTTCTGACCTTGCCTTTAACTTGATCATAATGAACTCATGTTAATATCATAAGTTATGGAGTACAATATTGTATGTCTAAATAACGTACCTGGTAAAAGGAAAAGCCAAGGGAAACGGATTGATAACTTAGTTAATTGTTTTGCTTCGCCATTAATAATTAATGAATGACTCAACTATCTTTGGGTTAGTTATAATATTGACAGTAATGCTATTTACTTTCTATCATGTGTAATATATTACGTGCCTATCTAAAATAATAATATATAAAACTGTTATTTCGAAAGGTGGTAAACCCGCTTATCCGCATTCCCCAATGTAAGATATCATTGGGTATCAATCGAAAGTAAATTTGATTCAAATAAGTTTATATGTAGGGCGGTTCTCGATATAAAGATAGCAGTATTCACATGTATATTCTGCTTCTACGAATGTTTTTTTTTTATTAACGTTTCGTCTCGATATGAAGTCTAAGTGTATACCATTGTTCACTACTCTAACTATGATGGGAAAGTGTGCAATAAAACTATTAATTGTTGTCTTATGATTGACTTTGCAGAACAGGTTTAACATCAAAAACTCATTGGCAGTAACGAGAACGGTCTAATTGTTAATCGATTGTGAATTGGGAAGAGAAATCCACTATACTTATAACCAACTAAGATGTTATGGGAAAAGAGTAGATCACAACGAACACAAGTAGAATCTAGAGTTTCATGTGCTCTCTGAAACATATTTAACATTTGCGCTTACTCTAAAATCACTCATTCCTTATCCTGACGCGCAGAAGTTTACTCGCGGCAATGTGTATAGTTTGTTTTTAAAGTGGACTTAAAAGGTGTTGTCAATATTTAGTATAAATTTTTAGGCTTGCAACTGAATTAATAAAAAAATAACATAAATAAAATAAAACCTTTATTGCCGTTAAATATTAATTTAATTAACAAAACGTTTCTTAAAATATAATTATAGAGGTAAGAAACCAAAAAAAAAAAATAACTTAATCTAAAACTTATGCTCGGCATTTGGCTAATCTTCTCTCTTAACAGCTTGTCTTTTGACAAAGTCTTCTGTCCTTTGCTGTACGTAACCATTCTGGTCCAGCCACTTGCTTCAAATCGTCTTACCATCGCTTTGGCTGTCTTCCTCTACTTCTGTTGCTCTCTCTAGGGTACCATTCCGTTATTATTCTGGTCCTTTTCTCTCAACATATGTCCTGTCCAACGCCATTTAAATTTTCTCCATACTGATTGAACTTTTTCTAAACTTAGTATTTTCTTTGATCTTATTTAATTGTATTTTATCCCTACTCCTCACTCTTAATACACTTCTTTCTATCCCATTTTCACATACTTTTAAACTATTATGCTGTTGTTCAGTTAAAGACCAGGTTTGGCATCCGTATGTAAGACACGGCAATATGGAAGCATTGAAGACTTTTCGTTTTTCCGCCATAGGCATTTCTTTATTCTTCATTTATGAAGAAACTGAATTAATATAGTTCCTAGTGAATAAAATGGTCTATGCTGTAAACAGCTACAATATTATTTTTAGCAAAATCCTTATAAAGTACATAGCCGAATCAAACTTTGTATACTGGTGCTTTCTTGTGAAATTGATATTAAACTAATACAGTAACTATACTAATAGAGTAGTTATCTTGAAATAGATTCCTACGTACTCTATGTTACGATGCATGTTCAGCAATTCACTATGAGCTAGTGGTATGTCAGTACAATTTCCAATTAAGTGCGCTGGCACGCGCCACAATTTTCTTGAACAGAGTAAGAGATGTTCTCGACCGGAAAGAAAATTTAATCAATGTGTGATCAATGGATTAGTCTAGTAGACAGTTCTTGTCTCAGTATTTTCCACATAAACTAAGCTTTATTTCCTTTTTTTCATTAAAAACGGCCAAGCGTTGCGTTGCCTTAAGATGTTCGTTTTGAAATTATATCATACCGATTCTTCGGTGCCTGTCAAGTAGACTTGCTAGTTGAATAAAATTATCAGTAAAATACTGGTTGGTAATTCCCATAAAAAAATCTTAAATCGTGACACAAGTATTCGAATATATCAATTTCGCATGAATTTCACTCGGAAATATACCGCGAACGTAGCTTAATTACATATTGATACAGGTAACAGTGTACATTATTACCGTCACTAAACATTACTATACATTAGACTACGCACACATAGCAGTAGTTTACTTAACGATTCTAATATTGGTTGCACAGGGTGTGCAGTTTTACATAATTATCATTTGCGGGAGTGGTCGCATTTAGCTACACAAACACGCTGTAGACGGATCGATGCCCGCCGCCCCGCCATCGCCAGCCTCTTTTGTTTACTTTAAATTAAGCCCACTTTGCAGTACAAAAAATTGCCTTACAGAACCTATTTAGCCGTAGAAATAGTGGCTAAAGTATATTGAGGTTTTTTTGATTAGCTAAAATTGATTGTATAATAATAAGTACTTCATTTAGAGTACAAAGTACCCACACAAAATTAAAACTAAATCACACGTAAGCAGTGAAAATATAGGATGCCATATCTTGTGGTCATAGAATTCGTTCATTAAAATAACTGCCGGTTAATACACGCATCCAATCGAATCATTTTATAATTACAAGCAATGTAGTACCTATTAAATCATTTCACGTCTTTCTAAGCGTAAGCCAGAACTAATTACTCAAACGCTTGTAATATTGACATCGAGTCCTGGTTATTTATATAATATTCAATTTCTCGAAATCTCTGTTAAGCCGATGACACAATCGAAATAAACTGGAGTTACTCAAACCTATAAAACGATAACCCACAGTTAACAGACGAAGTCCGATTGATCAACTTCGAAAATACCTATTCAGTAGGAGTGAATAAGTTAGTGGACAACGCGATCGGTTCGGTTTATTCCGGAGTTTATATACTACACTACATATGTACACTTTCGACACAAAAAGGCTTTATTTCTATTCTATGTCAAAGGATTTTCATGCAATGTGAATGAAGTTACAGAAAACGTTGACTTTTCAGAATCCTTCACATTTACTTCAAGGATGCACGTATATTGATTTTAAAATGTAGGTCAACTGTTAGTGCCAAGTAAACATTAATTGCAAAAATGCGAATTTATAAGTTTTATTAGATTCGTATTGGTGACATGTGTCAAAAACACTGGGAAGTAGATAATCGTGTTTTATTTTGTTTACTATTCAACAATAGGCAATTAAACAACAAAAGCCAATTTAATCAATAATAAAACACCTAATAGACGTGAACTTTAAAACGTATACGTTCCATTATCGATTGCCGAAAGGCCTACGTCAATAATTAAACATTGTATCAGTGCCTGCCCGCAACGTTCGGAACCAACCTCTAATTTCTCAGCCGATTAACTTGCCTGAATGCTGTTACGTACACTCACAGTATACACCGTACACGCCACTCCCTTCTACCGGGCCCAGGTATGCATAAAAATTGTCAAAAAAGTTAACCCTATGACTGATTTCTTCCCTTACTCGCCCCCATAATTTTATGCAATGCACTTGCCAAACCGAACTTACGGCGTTCCAAGATATGTCTTTAACGTTCACTACGGGTCAATAACTAATAACGAAAGAGCATAGAACATTATATTACTACATCCCTAACTGTAACACTGATTGAATCTTCGAATTTTTCGCGCTCGTAGCATTTGCAAAGAAAATTTTGTCAATCAAGTAGCTTGAGCTAAAAATAGGTAATATTGAATTTATCAAATTCAGGTTGACGCTTTTGGCCTCCTTATTATAATATAATCCAATTATAAAATCTTCGATAAGTATAGCAAAAAATCTTACTTCATATTCCGATCAAGGCTCAAACTCAATTTCTCAAGGGGGGTGGAAATTATTCGTTTAAACTGAATCCTCGGCCCATAACAACGACCACTGAATACGTAATTTCAATTTTTGTTTTTCCTTATATGTAACTAGACTTTTACTTGACCAACATTCTTTAAAATATATAGTATAATCTTGTCGTATTGCAATATAACATAATCAATTTTGTCGAGTACATTTAACATAATTTTTTTCATTCGCCGCGTCGACTGCTTAGCATAAACTGTTATTTGAGACAAATTAGGGAAAGGGTTATCAAGTTGGTGACCGCTGAATATTCTAAATTATTTTTGGTTTGACAAGCGTATAGCAAACATGACTCATACTGGAGCAGTTCGTAATGTTCTTACTTTTAATGCCTTAGATTTTGGTCCCGTCGTGTATATACAGTGCCTTTATTGCTTGTTTGCAGTCGCCCCAGAGCCTGTAATAAGCTCACCGCGTCCGATCGGTCAACAGTCCCCGCTACCGGGGATAGAGGAGGAGGACGATTCCGATTGGCCACTCGAGGACGCGACAGACGCGACGATCACACCCTCGTATAAGAGTACGAAAAGCAGTACAGATACCGCTTACACATCGTCAAGGAGCTCGGGGAAAAAGCGGAGTTTTGGGAGTCCCTCTTCAGTGAAAATATGTTTGTCAGCGGCGGCTAGGAAGAGCAATAAAGCGCGTAAGCGTGGCTCCGGAGCAGTCAGTGCGTCGCCTGGGCAGAGCGGCGAGGAAGTTGCGCTCACGCCGCAGCCGCCGCACGGCAGGATGCAGGCCGAACAAGGCAGTATCGGCGAGCTACAGAAGTACCATGGCAGATACCTCAAGAGTCGACGCCATACCCTCGCTAATGTTCGGTGAGTTTAATTCAGAGAGTATGAACGTCATAATGACGTACAATTGATTATGAAACTTGTCTGTACTAAACGAACTTTATAGTTAAGCTGATAATTCTAAAGCTTTAATAGCTTTATTAGTCGTTTAAGTTCACGTACTTAACGGTGTCACTTTAGTGGAGAAGTTGTTCACTATTCTCGGCAAATGAAAAAAGTCTCTACATCACTGTGTACTTATTACATCTAATAAAAATAAAAGTATTATTACATCTAATGAAAGTAATATTTTTATACTATCGTCTCCTTAAAGATAAATATTTAATACAACGACTATGTTTCCTCCGTTTAATCTAAATAAGTGTAAATATCTGCCGCACTTAAGTCTCCCTGAGGACGGCCACGACTACGGATAATCACGGCCAGTGCGACGCGGCCTGTGTTCTAAATTACACGAATATATTATCGTTAAGAAAATGCTACCACACTGTAGCAATAATTGTGCAATTATTTCTAGTTAATTATAAAGAATGATCTTATAATTACTAAGGGTGATTAATAGGATAAAAATGAACGATTTTCTCATGAGTTTCATTGTGCTCTACATTACGCAATAGGCTATTAATAGTATTTGAAACATTGTAAAAAGAGATGTTATACCTAAACACAATAACATCTTTTTTATTATGGCACACCTACGATTTCCTACACATAGCATAAATGGGATCGTTTTGTCCAGATGGTGCCACACTCATAAAGAATAGCCATGTAAAGTTACACGTTTCGTAACGGATGTATAAACAAAATTGATACCTACTCATAGTATTACCAGTAACTGAAAAATACAATGTTCAATAGGTATCTGATGCAAGAAGTATTCCCATTTAGCTCTCATCGTAGTTTTTTACAACAATGACAAAACTAAATAGAACATTATTACCTTGACCTTTCAAAGTCCTTGTTATAACGGTCCTTTCATTTGTTTGAACATCATTATTATTACAAACTGTAGGCTTCTCATGGGCCTTTTTCTTCAAAGTTAAGAAAGTACTGGCGGAAAACTGGGACGAAAAGTAATGGCATTATTAAGTTATGGCCACTCCTAAATATAAACAATAATTACAGTTTAAGGCTCATGCTTAACTCACTGAGACCCTTTAAAATCAATTATTATTAACATGAGTTCTTAAGAAGTACAACAAATATGACTCTATTACAAAAGTAGAAAGTTTGGCTAAATTAAGTAGGTATTGAAATAGAGTGGCCTTAGAAATAAAAATAAGGAGTTACATTTTATAGCTGTTATCTACGACATAGCATCATAATAAAGAAGTGAACTTTACTTTCAATCAGATCACACGATAAAGAAATCTTCCTTTCACATCATCTATCAAACAATAATGTTTTTATCAGCTTAAATTCTCTTGAAGTCATTATTTGTTAAGAAAGAATAAAGCCTTCATAATATTAGGTAATTTTTCTCATTAGTACAGAACTCGGCTAGTCAACCTTGTTTCGCATAAAAATCAGATGTTACTTAAAAAGAAAATAACAAAAAAAATATAGTATTTGATAATTGGATGAACCCTTCAGAAACTGTTCGTTTCCTAGACTTATTTAGTTGACTGGTTTTGTATAAAGCCAACAATGCCTGGCTTATTATTTTTAGACTGAAACTTTTAGAGAATCCTTGAGGATTAGGTTAGTTGTGATCAGGCACGTCAAGCAACTAGAAAGATTTGTGACGTTTTTTTACATCGTTACAACCTCAGTGCCAAATGGTGTGTATGAAACTAACGTCTTTTTAAATGTCAAGATCTTTATGCTTTTTTAATCTATCTATAGTACGATAGAATTGATGAAAGAAAGATGAACAGATAGCTATTGTAACACTGATAGTTATTATTGATAGAAAATAACTTCAATGTCATAGTACTCTACTTCGTCCTGTAACTTCTGTACTAATTATTTTTAGCACAGGTTTCCAGTAATAACGATATAAGGCTCACTTCTATCGTTAGATAAACTGATATAACAGGATATCTTACATTTCACTTCCTGAATTTTAAACTGAAAGTAATGTAAGAATCTGTGCTGAAAATAATCTACTTGCGATTATTTTCAGCACAGATTCTTACATTACTTTCAGTTAATTCATACTAGCGTTATTTCAAAACATACATGTATTGTAATCTACACCACAAAAACCGCATTAAGTTTTTCTAGACAACGAAACATGAAAGATTTTTGTACGTAATCTACAACAAACGTTTTTACGAAAATATTTCCATGCCTTCATGTTAAATATCTCATGCTGCAATATTATTCACTTCAGGCCTTCAATGAATATTTAAAGTTTCCGAGGAAAATGAAACCTACTGTTATAAATATTAATGTTAATTTAAAATTAATATTAATCAAACAAGGAAGGATTTTAACGGATTCCATTTAATGATGCCGTTGATTAATTAACATAGCGATGAAAAGTACTTGTAAAATACACGGTAATTACGATTTATTTATTTAAACCTAGTTAGTTAATCCAATAATAATGCCTGCTTTCATTATTTAATTTTATCTTTAAATCAATTTGTATTATTATCATTTAGTGTAAATATATACATATATATAGGACATGAAGTTAAATAGGACATTAAACTAACACTAATCACTTCTCAACAGCATTAGTGTCAATTCTTTATTGTTTTGATAATGGTGTGTAACAGATACTAACAGCCATAAAAAAAACGTAAGAAAATAATAAATTTACCGATTCATGCTGAAATGCGTTATACAGCTGGTTAACCCCTTGGGACAAATGACAGAATATTAATAAATATTTTCATTTTATTGAATATTTCGTTCATTTCGTTTGTTTTATTTATTACTAGCTGACCCAGCAAACTTCGTACCACCATATTTTAAAATATTTGTTTTTATTATTTTATATATTTTTTTCATACAAATCTTTTCCTGATAATAAAGAACACGTCATAATAGAAAGATTTATCCAGTTTGTTGCAGTCGTTTGTAAGTTATGCGCGTACCAACAATTCAGTGATACATGTTTATTTATACATATAGATAGATTATAGATTAAAAAAGTACTTATCAAGTAATGACCATTCATTTCTCAATCTGTTTACTATATACATATACCTTCATACAGTAATACTTCATTTTTATTTGTTGATATGTATTATAACAATTATAAACAAACATAAAATAAAACTCCGCCAATCGTCCCATGACTGGCTGTAGGACGAATCTCAAAATGTGTCAACTTAGTTACGTTAGGTTTTAGGTTCTCCATAAACTGTTTTTTTACGTAAAGTAATATTATTACGTATATTCTTAACAATGTGCCCGGTAGATGGCAATAGGCTCGCCCCCTATTACATTGGGACCGAAACATAACTGACGAAGTGTGGGTGTGTAATACTCCTGTGCCTACCCCTTCGGGGATAAAAAAGGCGTAAGGTTATGTTACGTACATTCTCTATCTAACCTGTAATATGTTATGATGCGTACCTATAATTTGACATGAACACCCAGACATGCTCGAGTTTATTGTAAGTACCTACAGGCAAATGGATTTGAATATTATTATTGTTTATAAACTTATGTTATAACTTAACCAATTTGCAGGGAATTCAAACAGACTTCTGCCCGTTTTATACCACAAAGTACAAAAAAAAGAAAATCGCATTTTAATTTGCTTCAATATTAAATAAGTTACGGAAGCCCGAAAAAGTGTTCTATTTTATTAGTAAATTGAGTTTACCCAGTTTCATTGGATCGCGCCGTATCGGCTTGCGGCCATCCCATTCTAATCCATTATACCATTAGTTTTGTATTGGAAAACAACCAACCTGTAGGCTGTTTTTTTGAGTAGGTAACACTCAACTTAAAAGTTTTGTTTTAGTAATTTGAGAATGCTTTAGAAGATCTGAATAGGTGTAAAACTTTTGCCGTCAAAAATATTTAGTTTCTTTTATAGCGTAGAGCTCTACTTTTGAAAATATCGCAGTAAATGTTTTTATTTCCTCTCCTACCCTCAGTTACGCAATCACGTTTGTGAATGAGGTTATTAGGCGTTTGAATGTCGTAATATATCCGGTTAGATTTCCTGTCCCGGGCTGTAACTGAGTATAGGCTCGACGGCAACCCCAATTATATTAAGTTCGACATGAGGACCGTTCCAATAGGGCCCGGGAATCTAAGCGTTAGCGGTTCCAAATCGTGCCGAAAGTTGTCGTCCTTTGGGCCAATGACGACCATCGGCAATCAAACTAAGTAAAATAACTATTCATTACTACCCAAAAGTCTTTTGCCTTCATTCCACACTTTGCTTCTAACCTATAAGCATATTTATATAAAAATCCTTATTATATGTATGTGATTATTTAATATGTCAAAATGAAACGAAGCATTCATAATGTATGCACATATATACACGTGTATACTTATATCATAAATTCGCCTTTTGATATCAGGTATTCACGCATGATGAGGCTTCGAAAACCGTTTTCTACCGTTGTGGACGACACAGTTATAAGACGGTTTATTTCTATGTTTAATGCTGTAAAATGGTTCAAAATATTGTAAGTTTATTTTGTATTTTTGTGACTCGTCAGTAACATGAATTTTATGATTTTATTGAACTAATTTGTAAAATGATCTCAATGTAAATTAAACATTACTGGGTAGTGATGGTGTTATATCAGGCTATTGGAATGTACTGCAATTCACCAATTTTGATAATCTAGTCACTACCAGCTGCCCTTCTTAAATCATCGCTCCATATGGCTATATGGCGTTCTACACTACGTTTGCCAAGACATTCGCGAACCTGCTTACTCCATGGCGATGGAAAAATCTTAAACGTTAGTTGTTTACATTATCCGCAACCTCCGCTGACATAGACTATCCATATCTTTGCTGAATTGAGGATACTTGGTATTATGTTACAATGAATAATTTTCTTAGAGTAGACCTCTGCGGTTTTATTATACTTCTTGTAGACATTAGCTAAATATAGGTCAAATTTTAGTCATTACCTTTTAATGTAAAATTTTAATAAATAAGCATTTTTTGATAATATGATTTGGTATAAAATAAAATTTAAACTAATGACGACTTGCCTTCGTTGATGGTCTAAATTGATGTTCATCTGGTAGTAATTCTGGTGTTAAATTATGCCTTATTCTGGGGAGAGTCTCCCAGTAGTCTCCCTTTTAGAACAAATATAGAGTCATCTATTGAAAGAACAGGTGAATAATATTCTAAAAAGTTCGTACAATCCGCCATCGAGGTATGTTAGCGGGTAGGACCATTGCACACACAATACACCTATAAGTGCTCAAAATGATTGATCGACGACATGGTGATTGATTTATATGTTACTTGATACACAACGCACCGGTACATTTATATTCGAATACAATTCCAATATGTTACATTACCGACCCGACCGACGAACTCATCAAATATAAGAATATTTCAAAAGCCAGAATAATAAAGTGACAAGTCTTAAAATAGCTTCTTTATTTATGATGTATATGAATTTAAGTAGTATTTATATTGCGAGTGTAAAGGTGAAATAACATTTTAAAATTAAAAGTCAAATTGTACTATTCTTGAACGATCTGATTGGAAATCCAGTTTGTTAATGCGATGCTAAAATTTTCAGCTATGAAATTCATAGAAGAACAAGAAATAATTCATCATAGTTTAGCAATTGATTTGCTAAACATGACTGGAAGAGTGTTGAAAGTAATCACAGTATCTATAATCAATGTTACTGTAACTTTAAGCATTTCCACATTCAAATATTTGCTTTGCTGTTCCGCGGTCTGATCAAAATGTAATGTAGTTCTCCTTCTTGAATAAAAAATGTGGAAAAAGTATTTTATAATGCACCATCTGTTGAGATGTTAGTAGAATAAAAAAACTTAGCGATGGAGTTGCAAAGTTGTTGCCCGCCTTCAGGCAGTTATTGCGTTGTACCTAGCTGCACTTCACTTCCGTGGAATATTGTATAAGTTTTAAATAACTCACTTTAGCAGACCTTTTAATGGTTTATCTGAGCTTATCAGCCAACTTTTAGATGCCTTGTTGAGAAAATTTAATTTATTAATTACGTATATTTGCAGGGTTACAAATATTACCGTTGATTTATGTACCGGTTAAAGGTTAGCGTAGGAGGTGTCAAAGATGCCACAAAATTGCACTCAAGAGTGAGCATCACGCTTACAGAAATATAATTCACAACTGAAGTGCAACTTATCAAAACTCTACAGCAGACATTCATAAAATACGGTAATAGTGAACTTCTATAGTAAAAAGAGAACAAAAGCATTACATTATACCTAAAGACTTTCTAGTTGCTACTGCACTGATGGATTGGTGGTTTATTGCCAGTTAGCGAAGTGTTGTTCGTTTGAACCCCACACGAGGAAACATTCTTGTGATCCAGAAATTATTGTTGAAATTGTATATTTATTTTTTTACCAAAAACTACAAATAACCATTATTATATTGTCAAACAATTTTTTTGAATAATTCAAATACTAAAGCTTTGTACATGAAATATTCAACGAAATTTCTTTAAACCGATTTAATTCGATAATATCAGTTCGATGATGTTTTCTCACTATTTGCAAATAAAATCTTTGCTTTCAGATAAAAGCCATTCGTATACACCCTAGCTGTCGTTTTATTTAAATAAGGATTTAGAGCCCGCTTAGATAGTGTCGGACTTGAATGAAGATTGACGAGGCGAATAGGCAACAAGTAGAATATACCAGACTATCAATGCCTACTGTTTAAGTAATCTGTTACAGTTATCTCTTCAACTATCTACCTATTTGTTTTAGAGATGTAGGTAGTATTTTCTTTGGTGTGACAGGTTAAAAGTTTGTAAAATTTTATGTGTTTGTTATTACTTTTGAGCTTTTGCGTTGACGTCAATAAGCTCATGACAGTATAACATAGGTTGTACCCCACGAACATAAAAAATCAACAAAAAATCACAGATAAAAATCTTCGTAAATTGAAATCACATCATTTTTGAAACAAGAAAAATTCTTCACAATTGGGCCATTTGTTTAAAAGCTACAATGCCACTGACAAACACATAAATACACTGCCGCAGAGACGTGAAATTTATAACACCCCTTTTTATGCGTTGCGCGTTGGTGGTTAAAAACTAACTAGTTATTAACCGTCGCGCGTCGACGCATAAAAAGGGGTGTTATCATTTTTTTGTGCCAGATGTAACAAAATTGAAACTTAAATAGCATTAAATATTATGACTCTTATTAATATGCTTATTAATATTTTAAGTTTCACTCAGCGGCCATACTTTACCAGCTGAGAACAATAAAATTAAAGATGCACGTTAAGTGTTCTGTTATAATTCCATACAAGTTTTAGATATCAGAAATTAAAAAAATATAGTATTCAACGATGCCTTATTTATAATTTGAAGCTTAAGCAACTTTGTCACTACCAACCGTTTCTATTTTCCTTTATCATTAAAGATATCTATCTTATTAAACTAATATAGGATAAACTCAACATTTTAATCCATAACTAGATGAGCCCGCGGTTACACCCGCGTTATTTAAGGCTACTGCTCCGCTCCCGTGGCTCATAGCGTGATGTTATATAGCCTATAGCCTTCCTCGATAAATGGGCTAACTAACATTTGAAATAATTTTCAAATCGGACCAGTAGTTCCTGAGATTAGCGCGTTCAACCAAACAAACAAACAAACTCTTCAGCTTTATATATTAGTATAAGATTTTAATAATATCAGAAATAAACAACAGACCAGGTCCGGTAGTAAAAATAGTGTTCTATAAACAGATAATCAAGAAACTATTCAAGATCTCGATATTGTCCATGGATGTCCATGTCCATTAAAAACGATTAGTTTATAGCGCTATTTAATCATTGCAACGCCCACTCACACAGTCGTAGGCAAAATTTAGATTTTGCCTACGACTCCGCCCGCGTGGAATTTGGTCGGTAAAAAGTAGCCTAGTCTCCAACCTTCTTACTATATCTACGCAACAATTATACCATAACATCGCCCCGTTCGATGAGAGAATAGGACAAACCAGTGCATGAAACAAACACACTCTCGCATTTATAATATTAGTATGGATTAAGATAATCGGTCGCTTATCGAAATTTTATTGAATTTAATTTATCGGTTTAGTCTGTATATTTTGTGAAGCTTGTTTTGTTCATTACTTGTTGAAATAGGGTAGTTTCCAGGGTCAAAATAATTACATTTTATTTTGTCCGTATTTTAGATTATAAAAAAATATTGGACACGTATTTTTTCTTTTTTCGATTAAATAAAAAATAACAAAGATATAGGCCATTAAAGTTACGTGTGACGTCATCTAGTGCGAAAAAATGCAGCATGGCGTGACGTTATACGTAACTTTAATGAGCTATATCTTGGTAATGTTTGGTTTAATTTACAAATAAAGAAATACGTATCGCTTATTTTTGAATAATCCAAAGGACGGACTTATAAAATTTTTTTCGTCAACTAGCCAATTGAACTACTTAATGTGGATTTTATCGTAACTTATTTCTAGAAGGCTTGCAAATTTAAATTAAAATAAAACTGGCTGGAACCCATCGCGAAACCTCGGGGCAAATATGGAGTAATTCATCAATTCATCTTCATTTTTTTCGTTTAATATAATGAGCCAAAAATGAGCAATCTTACAAAGCTCAGAGAAACGGTAGCAGATTTCAATTTTGTAAGCTATTTGTTGATAGTGTCATGCCATGAGTGGTGCCATTCTTGCCAATGCGATGACAATGCCAGTCATAGGTGGTAAAGATATCACTCAACCGTGTGTGCACACAATTGCAGTGACCCTCTCGTCACCGTCAATACCTCCGGTATTGTAAGTTCATTAGTTGCTCTAGATGGGATCGTAGATTTTGTAAAATGGATAGACATTCCTGGTTCCGTGCTTTTAAAGTTGTAAACCTATAGTAAACAAGTCTATCGTAAGGGCTCGTAATGTCGGATAAAAAAATAGTATCACTATTTTAGTATTACAATAAGCCTTGAGGTTATTGTAATACTAACATATGTTATTCAATAATGGTATTTTACTCTGTCTACATATAATATAAAGGTTAACTTTAACTAAATTATCATATCAAAACAGCTTAATATTCATATTTCTCCGAATAGTGTTCAACATATATGCTTTCAAACAATCACGTGAAAACTGCCGAAGTAATATTATACCCTACCCAAAATTTGGGTGTAAGTTACCTAAATTCTGTTTTAATGTTTTATCGGTTGTAAAATTTACGTTGTAGAGCAGTAACGGGAGTTTAGTCTTGTTTTTACCCGACTACGGCGAAGCCAAAAGGGAGGGTAATGTTTTGACATTTTATGGCACATTTCTTTTTTTTTCTTTTCTTTTTAAAGACAACTCCCGTACTAGGAATAAATCCTGTGTCGCAGGGGACTTTAAAAACACACAACTAACGGACACAAAGTACACCCAGACTCGAAACAACAAATTATGGATCACACAAAGTGTTGTCCCGTGTGGGGATCGAACCCACAACAGTCGGCGCAGTACGAAGCGGTGAGGCGGCCGCTTAAACCACTACACCAACCGTGCAGTCCAAAGATACATTTGACATTGTTTTTAGTTGGCTCAAAATATGTTATACTTTATCGTATTTTAAATTAAAAATATTTATTGTCGTACAGCTGTACAAAAATTAAAGCTCATGGTTGAGAATATGCCTCAAAGGAACAAGGGTAAACAACGTCGACGAAATTGTTCTGCTTCGGGGTTGACGGAATATAAAAGTAACATAAAAGACTTCCGTGGTATACGTATACGTGCGCCGCAGGTTTCCGCTGCAGGCTTCTGCTCAAAGCGTGTCTTGTACACTATGTGAATGACCACTAACAGTATGCAAGTCCGCTTACTCTCCTCAAAGAACTTGAAGGCAACTCATCCGGAATCGCAGAGTCGGTACTATTCCTGACATAGTAACTATCATTATTCACGTGGAAAAGCGGCGACTCACAATGCGTTTAAACGCTTTAACCTATAAAAGCTGTTTGTATTTCACAAATATTTATTTGACTGTGGCTACACGGTAAGTTGAAACCTTCACTGGGCGTGACTTTACAGGAAAGTGTTGTAGCATGAAATTCCCTGAAGAGGCGCCGCTGTAAAAATAACAAAGCACTTTCATTTGTGAATGATAGTTCATTGGATGTCAGGGCGTGACTAATGATGTCACTCCATGCACTTAACTAGAAAATGGCTATTCGTTTGTCCCATTTGGAAAAGTGCTGATTAAAATTCATGTAAGAAGTAGACGTATTTTGTGTATCATTAAAGAAAAAGATTCACCTTGTTGTTATTCTCTACGTGAAGTATTATCGCTAATAAGTAATAACTTAATGGAGTCCGTTATAAAAAGAATGGTCGCGGTCTGGTACAAAACAAATGTACATGCCTATTTTGTAATATTTCATGAAACGATGCCCTAGCGTAGCTTTTGTTATTTTTCTCCAAGTCACTCGCTTTTTAATGAAACGCACGTCGTGAGCGAGGGAACGAATACGGCAACCTTTCAAAAGGATTGTGACAGAGTGCATAATGTGTATGTATTGGAGTGCTTTCAGCGTATCGAGTGGCGGAATTGTAACGTTCCTGAACCCTATCTTCCTCGGTTTCAATTGTGGCAATCTACTATTCATTCAGTAAGCGTAGCATACAAACATTTGTAAACGAAATTGATTTTAAAAATAGTATGACTACTGTTGTACTTACCTAGTTTTATGCTGAGATGAGAAACTAAAGCCCTATGCATACATCCTAAATTATCTCATGTACTCGTACGTACCTACCTAAAATTACACGATATCGCTTTTTTGCACGCTTTTTCGATACGTTTGCCAATGTTTATGTTTCGTGATTTATACACGGCACAACTATCAGCGAATTAGGTCTTGCATGTAGCAAGTAGTGGTAAGAAAATCACGTAAATGCCAACAGTGCAGTCGATTATCTATTCATTAGTTAGTATCGTCCGTAGCGCATTACAGAATTCGTGAGACCGAAATATATCTAGTAGGTATATAGGTATAGTAGGTAAGTTCAGGGCATCGTACTGAATTCAACTAAATGTCAACATAAATCTTTGGTTAACAGCAACAAAAATAGTGTTATGCTGAGTTAACCTACTGAAATATATTCGTAATGTGTTTCTTTGTAAAGGGAACATGTTCTTTTTATTTCGTGTAGTAAACAAACATTGGTCGATTCAAAATATAATAAATCAGTTATTGACCGATTTTATTTGATGTAATACGATTGAGCGTATACATCATATCTGTAATTCTTTCTCGTCTAGTCAATGACAAAAGAATCTACAAACATTTATTTTATTGTATTGTTTCGTAAACAGGCTGGATCGTTTAACCTTGGAAGACCACTATCATTTATAGATGACAATTACGGTCAAATCAATATGTAACCTGCATTAAGTGTGTGGTTTATATTGAATTGTAACATGTACCTATATGGTGTTTTGTCAGACAGTTGAAATAAAAGGCTGCAAATATTGATAAAACAAAATTATTGCATAATATTAAGTGCTTCATATTAATCGTGAAGATTACGAACTCACCACTATAATATTCTGATATAAAAAGATTGTTCTTTTAAAGCGACGCCAACATTATACAAACCAATATCGTTGGACGAGAAACTTGATCCGTCCTGACAACGACCCGATTCTTCCGTGCTTCTAAACGAATGCACAAGTAAATATATCTAAAACATATCTTGGCATGACAATGTTTTTTCCTGTACTGCCGAGCTTGCCTCTTTCTCGGTGAATATATAAAATAGTTTAGATGTGCGAATATTGAGGTGTTTGTAGTGTATGTATGTGTGCTTCTTAGGCTTATGCCTTTGAAGTAAGAGAGGATACAAAATTGTATTGGTTGATTTTATAACTAGTTGTTTCTTGGCTTAGATGTTGAAGTAAAAGACTATAAAAAAATAGAAGATATTAATATTTCTTACAGCAATCATATTTTAGGGGTATTAAAACAACTCTTTTTGTCTCGAGGCTTTAATCGGCTCGGTCGTTGTCACAACTTGAATCAGTTGTGACAACGACCGAGCCGATTAAAGCCTCCCTCGTGTCACGACCATTGGTGAAACTGTTGAATAAATATCGTATAGTACAATGGAAACCTGCGCTTTTCTATATTCGGCCCTGACAGCTTTATGAAGTACATACACGTAAATAGTATATTTTTTTTTAGTATGAACGCTCAACTCAACACTGAAGAGCGCCTGTTGCCATTAAATAATCATATCCTCCTCCTCGAGTCGTGTTCCTCATTACTGAGGGTCGTGAAGTTCCCGCTGGATTAGCTTCTTATGGATGGTATCTCGCCATCTGCGACGGTTTTTAGCGTCATGAAGTGCGACGTGCAATTGGGCGTCCAGTGTGGATCTGACCTGATCTGCCCATCTTTTTGGGCTGCGGCCTCTTGGTCGTTTGCCCTCAACCATGCCAGTTACGATGAGCTGTTCAAGGTTGTGGCCATTTTTCCTGGCAATGTGGCCAAAGAACTCCAGTACTCTGCGCATGCAGGTAGTAGACAGTCTGATCTTGATGTTCAGTTCACTCAAGATGGAGAGGTTTGTACGGAAAGCAGTCCAGGGAATTCGGAGCATTTTCCTCCAGCACCACATCTCGAAGGCATCAATGCGGTCGCGGTCCGCCTTTTTTAAAGTCCAAGTCTCAGCCCCGTAGCTGAATATGGAGAAGACTAGACATTTAACCAATTTAGTTTTGGTTTTGCGAGAAATGTTGCGATCCCTCCATATGCCTTGCAACTGCGACATTGCACTCTTGGCCATTCCTATGCGCCTCCGGATTTCCTTTTCACAAGAACCTGTGTTGCTGATATTCGCACCGAGATAGATGAAGTCATCAACCACTTCAAGTCCAAGAGTTCCCGTGAGTTGCAACTTTCTACTTCGGTCCACCACCATCACCTTGGTCTTGCTGTGGTTAATCTTGAGACCCATTTCCAGGCTGATGCGCTCCACTCTATCCAGGATCTCAACCAATTCCGCTTCATTGGCAGCCAGAAGCGTGGTGTCGTCTGCGTACCGGAGATTAGTAATCTTGGTGCCTCCGATGGTGACACCTCCTTCCCAGTTTTCACAGGCTCTCCTGATTATGTACTCTCCATAAATATTGAAGAGGATGGGTGACAGAATGCAACCTTGTCTAACACCTTTTTCGAAACTGAAAGGGCCCGAAGTTGCTCCGTCAATTTTAACGACACCCTCGCTGTTAAGATACAGATTTTCTATGAGCGCCACTAGGTGTTCAGGTACTCCCAGTCCCCGCAGCACCCCCCACAGGGCCGACCAAACAACGCAATCAAAGGCCTTGCTGTAGTCAATAAAACACAATATGAGTGGTGTGTTGAACTCATAAGCCTTTTCAATTAGCTGACGTACATTTAGGATCTGCTCACGGGTACCTTTACCTTTGACGAAACCTGCCTGCTCCTGTGGGATCTGCCAGTCCAAGAAGTGACGTATCCTGTTGTTGATTATGTGAAGGAGCACTTTACTGGCATGAGATATAAGAGCCAGAGTCCTATAGTTGTCACATTTTGTAGTGGACCCTTTCTTATGGAGTGGCAGTATAACCGATCTCGTCCAATCTTTTGGCCATTCGCCTGTGTGCCAGATGCCGTTACACAAATCTAGGAGAATTTTAGTTCCAGCTGGTCCCATTGCTTTCAAAATCTCAGCTGTCAGCTGGTCTAGCCCTGGAGCTTTCTTGGCTTTAAGAGCGGCTAGTGCAGCCGTGACCTCAGATTGGATTAAAGGAGGTTCAAAGTCTAAATTGGTCCATAACGCTGTCGGTAGTGCACATCTTTGCTCGTTGCTGGGGTTTCTGTATAACTGTGTACAGTATTCACGCCATCGATCAGTTATTGCCTCTAAATCTTGAAGGGGTACTCCGTCTACATTTTCGACTACCCATGATTTAGGCTTGAATTGTTTAGTGAGAAGCCTGACTTTCTTAAACAGATCCGAGCTTTGCACCTTCATAGCGTGTTCCTCAATTTCCTGGCAGATCCGGGAGATAAAGTTGTTTTTGTCATGACGGCAACGCTTCTGGATTATTCTGCTTAATTCGGAGTATTTGTCACGATCCACTTGGCTTAGAAGACCACCGGATTTTAGCGCTTTTCGGTCTGCAATCACTTTCCATGTGTCAGCAGATAGAAATAATCATATCACCTGACTTTAATTCTATTGAGAAATAATTTATTTCTACTTATTAATTATATCTGTCGCAAACAAGTAGTAAAAGTCTTAAAACTCACTAAATCAATATACATTGTTATTAAAAGTGTTAGAATAATGTCTATGTTTATGTCGAACGGTATTAAAATAGATAGTTAATGTAAATATATGACTTTAAACGTATAAACAAACTCAGATCAGATAAATTGTCTCATGTCGTCAAGCAGATATTTTCTAAAAACCATAATAATAATTTGCAATTATATTTACTTTCATTTTGGGTATGACACGAAATACGTAATGCATACATCTGTATTACATAGTTCAGTAACGCGGCGTTTTTGGAGTTTCGAAGCCAGTTGGAATATTGGTAAACGCAGAGGTAGACCTTAAGATAGTTAATACAATTGTATGGTGTTTACCAATCTAAAACGAAAGATTAAATCGAATATCGAAAGATTTTTTATATGTTTTCACCTTGATGATCAGGTTATACTTGCGTCTTCAGCGGAGGAGTTGCAGGAGATGGTAACAATCATGCATGGTGCGTTAGAGAGGAAAGGAATGAAAGTAAATGTAAGTAAAACGAAAGTTATGGTTTTTGAAAAGGAGGAATGCGTTACGGCTTGTAATGTTATGATCGATGGAAAGCGAGTGGAGCAAGTGAATGAGTTTGTATATTTAGGTACGCTGTTTACAAGAGATGGTAAGAATGTAGAAGATATTGAAAGAAGAGTTAATGCAGGTAATAGAGTGAATGGAGCTCTGAAGGCGTTTATGAATAGCCAAAACGTGTCCAAAAAGGCACGTTTGGCTGTCCATAGAGGGGTGTTAGTACCTACTCTTATGTATGGTAGTGATAGTTGGGTATGGCAGAAGAGTCATGAAAGTAGAATAAATGCTGTAGAAATGAGAGCACTGCGAAGTATGTGTGGTGTTTCTTTGACTGACAGAGTAAAGAATTGTATGATAAGAGAGTGTTGTGGGGTAAAAGAAGATGTAGTGACAAGCATCGAGAAAGGTATGCTAAGATGGTTTGGACACGTGGAGAGGATGGATGACGAAAGACTGACCAAGCAGATATATAAGGCAAGTGTGGAAGGGACAGGACGAAGGGGAAGACCTAGGCGGACGTTCTCTGACCAGATTGGAGACATCCTAAAAATAGGACAGGTTAGAAGCACCCTGAACAAAAGAGCATGCATGAGAAATCTGATGGGAGTGAATGAAGCAAGAGAGATATGTCAAGATCGTTGCAAATGGCGCTCCGTAGTCTCTGCCTACCCCTCCGGGAAACAGGCGTGAGTCTATGTATGTATGTATGTATGTTTTCACCTTTTATGGTACTTACGGTCAATTAAGTTTAAACATTTTAGAATGAAGATAAGTATATATACCTATAGACAAGACAAGTGATAAGACGCATTTACCCAACCAAATAACTCTATGGAAAATGAGACCATGCTATAAAATTTCTTGTCACTGGCACATAAACGGGAAAAATATATAAAACTAATATTTTAATCGTTTATGTATCACGATAGAACTTGTGAACGCCTATTATTCCGTCATGACTTGCTGAAATATTGATATCTTGTCAGCTGTTTCATTTATAAAACTGTCATATTTATATCGCGTATACATTAGTAAAGAGATTTTTAATTTGTTAATTTGCTAGAATCAATGACAGTTATAGCACAATATAAAGTAATGGCTTGTTGTTTGTCATTCCATTTATTAGTTTTATTATGTGTTGTTTCATAATTTAGTATGAGCATTTTTTAAATATGAGAGAATGATTCATTGTACTTTTGTAACTACGCGTTCGTTTGTTCATTATTTGTTTGCATAAGTAATTGCTGATTAAAGGCCCACACCTTTAACCAGCAATTATACGCTAGAGGGACATGGCGGCATTTGACTTCTCATGCTACTTTAGATCCTACGATAGAGCCACGAGGTAGACGATTTGTATTGTACTGGCTACATATTGATCGAGAACCTAAACTACTCCTTAAGGAGCTCTTACAAATCTCTGAACCGCTTCTTTTATTCTACAATGAATACACAGCAAACAAAACATTTTATTTAAAGTAGAAATAGTTTATCATCCTCTTTCGTTTGTTTTGTTTTCTTAGTCAGCAGAATATTGGCCATCACGGCAATAAAAATAATTTAATTCTTTTCATTATATTATAACATTACAAACAGTTACATTATTTATTCAGGAAACGACAGATCACTAATAAATAATGGGCATCTAGACAAGCACAACAACATAATAGAATCGCTCACGCACACTCATACAAATCAAAATATATCCCTGTTGCTTCAATTAGAGCCGACACGCACAACTCGCATAACCTTAATAAATTATATGTGTGGTCACGTGTTTACTATTATGACATACGTGTTGATTATTATATTTTGTTAGGTTTATTTTTATAAAGATGGATATATAGGTTAATAATTTTGCTCTTTTTAGAGTACTGTTTCTTTATACTGCGGAATAAGTGTTTAGTTATAGCTATTTAACCATTCCTATTTAGCCATTAGCCCGCGGCTTAGTTTGGAGTCAATTGACATCAAAAAGCTAAGGCATATGTTTGGGCTTATGACTAATGGCAATTTATTTTGATAAAGTAATTATGAGGCTTGTACTTTCGTAGCCGCTACGGAGCGCTACGGCTCGTAGAGGGCATCTACTACTACAATATTGCTTAATGAGAGCCAGTAAGGTTTATTTAGTTACGGCCATAGGTTCAAATTTGTAATTTTTTATAAGCCCTGTTTAAGGTACAATATATTTTAAGAAGCATGTTTTGATTATACAAGAATAAAGTAAAACATGGATCGTAAACCTGTACTAAACATTTTTAAATGTTAAGTACAGTTTCTACCTTTCCTACATTTCAAGTTTTCAATAAAGACTTTTTTATTACCGCTAGTTCAACAATATTTTTAAATTGAGCATGTACTTTTATTTCGAGTATCTGATATCTCAGCACTAGGACCTTAAACAAGTATAAATATATTTGAACGAAAAATAAATATGTTAGCAGCTTTCAATAACTTATTTTAATTGATATCGACATGCAAAAGCCTTTAAACTTTTCCACTTTGAGTACAATAGAACAGATTAGTTACTCACTTTTATATTTTATTTGCGTGTAAAACCAAACATTCGAACAGTTACCTTTATTCGTTAGTTGAAAAAGTTTTCTTACAAAGCAAATGTGTGTAAACTCTACAGAAGCGAGTTTGAAAACCAATTACGTTCTTTCTTTTTGAGTAACAATATATTCTATACGAAGAGCCTCTGCCTAAGAAGGGACACCTGTTATCACGTATTCAATTAATTGTTACTTACTTTTATCACGACAAGACCTAAACTTACGTCTTTTCGTGATAAAAGTAATTACGTATTATTTAGTTATTTATAGATGTGTAGGTGTTTTATTTCGTGTAGAATTAAGACGTGACGTTTTTATGATCGCAAAATGAAGATGGTACGAAATTATCATAGATATTGGCTTCGTGATTTTGCCGTTAAACAGTTAAATACGACATCGTAGACATCATATCTTTATTTAAAGATTCATAAGAAATAAAACACCGAGTGTGGAAGTTAATACAGTTACATTTTTTATAGATACCAAGAACTGTAGATGAATATTAGAATAGAGAGAACATGAATATAAAAATGTCTAGTCTGATAAACATAGGTAGAGGAAACGGACCACAAAATCCAAGGCAATATTTTGGTTACAAACAGGATAAAACATTTTGTATTTCCAAATTCAGCAGAGTGTTTTGCGGCATACGAAAAAAATGACCGTAGCTATGTGGTAGCCGACGTCAATAAATTTAATTCACCACCAATGAGATCGCAGCGACACATCAAATTGACTCTGACTCGTTCACATATGATTGATGTTACACTCTCAGCGAGCAGTGACCGGCGAATACTAGTCGAAAGCATAATTCACCGGCGCGATCCAGATTGTCACCGCTCGCTCTCAGAACTGGGAACGCGTGGTACTGATTGTGAGACATTCAATTATATTCTTATAACCTTTCACTGAATCACACAGCCTTGGGAGCGTGAATTTTGTAATGAGAAGGAATTATTATAAGCGTGATAAATTCCACTTTATATTACGACTGGATTTAAATAGCTAACTTATTAGTTATGAACTTAGAGTTCAGATCTTTATTTATATCTATCGAGTGAACCATTATCTAATTGAAGGCTAGAAATTTGCAACTATTTTAATGCTATATTTAAAGCACTATAAAACGCCATCCATTGTACAGTTTTGGATATTATGCAGCCAATGCACCATATTTTTTTAGTGGCACAGTCTTCTATAGCTACAATTATTGCGATTTTGGTGATTTAATATATTATTATATTATTATTCTCCTTTGCATATAATATAATTTACTGTCGTATTTTACTTCACTAAATAGAATTAGGAAAAAAGTAAATAAACGAATGTCAATGTACAATTTAATGTAGCACACAAATAGTCTACAAGATGAAAGTCTTCTTTTAGTGGTATGTTGTTATTTGTGCGATTGGTAAGCACAATTTGGGAAGTAATTACTTTGAGGGCGACGTGTTACGAATGCGTAGTCGAACGTGCCTGAATACGTACGTATTCCGAGTAATAAAATTATCACGCAAACAAATTATGTCAAATGAGCATAACTAAAGGCGTATCACGGGTACTTTTAAATGTCCCGTCTAAATATTAATATTTGTTGATACGGGATTAATCACGTAAATGAACGAGTAGTATGGAAAGGATGTAAAATTATTGTGCCTATTTAGAGATGTTTAAGCCTATTTTAAATTGGCGGCTGAGGTTCAGCATCTTCATCACAGGTGTATATGTAGATGGATGACCATCCATAAAAACTCACATCCGGCGTCTAAAATGCGTAAGCATGGCAAGGCACTGACAAGGCACACTTTCATGAAATAAAGTTCTTGTTCTGTCTTCAATGGACGCGTTTGGCCTAAAACCTTAAAGAGTCCAAATAAACTACTATTTAAAAATTTAGTAGGCTTAATTCTACGAATTAAAACGAGTATAATTATGAAACGATACAACTTTAAACTGAAATATTTTATTAAGGTCATTAAAATTTGTTGTTACATGGAGTTGGCCTATTAGTTTCAAGTATCAGTAAGATGTTATCGTGTAAAAATTACGGCAGTAAGAGTAAGTCCAATTACTAGCAGAATGTGATTTAATCATCGCCATAGTTTTTAAAAATACTATAAAATTAAATATCAGTCGTCTTTTACGGTGAATTAATTTTAATTAATTCCTCGTACAGATTGCTTATTTATTTTCTTTTTAAAAATGCAACAGTCGCGGCAAGCTTTAATTCTGTATACCACGGGCTACCTTACATAAATTCAATTAACGTACATGAAGTAGACCCAGATATGAAACAACAATTTGTGGATCACACAAAGTGTTGCCCCATGTGGAAGTGTTGTTGTTCTCTGTGCTATTCGTGCAGTAAATTCTGATTTCGATGCGATTCATTCCTTGAATAACATAAAAAATACAAATAATGATGCATGGTTTAGATATATGGCTGAAAAAGCTATTATTGAGTAATAAAAAAACTAAAGCACTTTAACAGAAGCAATAATGTTTGCCTTTGAATTTTACACTATTTCGATGACTAAAATAGCGAAAGTCAAATCGCACGATTTCTCGCTTTTTTCCTCATTGCAGGTAGCGATTTGGGGTGTTTCACAGGTATTACTTGTGTTATTTCAGAGGAAATGTACGGACCAGATCATCCGTACCCGAATCACCACTTATATGTGTCATAGTATCATAGTATCATGTCATAGTATCTCATACTATCACTAAGAAAGTATCGTTCTAAATATTAGTAATACAAACTTGACGAAATTGCAGGTGTTCTAGCCCTTTATAGACCGCGTGACAGAAGAGAGCTCAATTTATCTCAGAACTTATAATGAAATACCTCTTTCATAAAGTACTAACCATATAGACAAGGTGTAACATTTATGAAAGGTTAGGAAATATAAATTCTCTCAAATGAAAGTGTTAGTGTGAATGAAACAGCAATATTAGAGGGTGTGGCATAAAAAGTATAACGTTTAATAGGCGAGTTTTCAGGCTAATGGCCATTCTTCGTATCCCTTGTTCGGCAGATTTACGATGTACTAAACCACAAGCGTTTGAATTCACACAAGCCTATTCTCTCACAGACAATATTTAAATATATTCTGACGTTGCCAATTGAGGGATTTACGTTGAATGTAAGCTAGTGTTCCTCTCGCAGTTGGAAAATTATGATTTCGAGGCCTAGACTAGTTTCTCAGTATTGATAACTGAAAGCTTTATGCTTTCAGTTATCAATTTAATGAATTTAACATGCTTGAATATCAATGTCAGAAATAAATAGGATACCTTATATTTGTCCCGTCATTTTGGCAGTTTTGGGTAGCACCAGCCGTAGTGATAAAATATCTACGAGACCACGCGATGGGTCATCTCGTGACAATGACTGGTGTAACACATACCGAAATGTTGAGGCAAATATAGGGTATTTCACGTTTTCAAATAATTATGCGATATAGAACCTTCAAATGTTAAAAACCAAAGGAAAGCTTCAATGAAGACGACACTTCTGACAACTCTGATCAGAATATACTAGTAGACATGATCAGAAGAAGACGTAAACGCTAACAGACTGTATTGAAGTTTTATTTTGTGATACCAATAGCTTAATCTGCCATCTGACCTCCGCAGCTCATAAGTTACTTACACTGATTTATCTATAAAGTGGTAAAGGGAGATAAAAACATTAATACCAGACTGTCTACGCCGGTTTAGATTTAGATCCAAGCTGTTTGAACTACGATGGTTTTATATTTTTTGGCTTGCACGTCTATTTGCATCTTCAGATGATGCAGAATATATGCACATTTTTAAAAGTTTTATGATACAAAACCACATGACTATTATGAGTATACTAAATTGATATAATATTGAAGAAAACCGTTATAATTATTAAAACACAATATAAAAAATGTGCATTTAAATAAAGTATCTATATCGATTATCCGCCGCATTCAATATGCGATCTATCCATGGATATGGAGATTAGAGATACTTAAAATTCCAAATCCATATATTGGGACCGGCCTTTAGCCATACACACATAATTATTATCATTCAAAATTAGATTCTATGAGACTAGTCTTAATGATTATCTATTTTTAAGTTATCAAATTCATATTTGAATTTCTATACTTGATTGACAAAAGTGACAAAAACTTGCCGAAATCCAACATAACCTCAAATAACACAACAGAAAAATGTTGCACGTATTCTTTAGCACTTTGCCTCCAAGCGTCATGGCGCCTGTTAACGCCATGTTCTGCCACCGATATACTTCCACTGGCTACAATTTATGAAACCTTTATTCCCTTGTGTCTACTATTTTACGCAATAGTCTCGTTCCTAACATTATGTAAAAAACTGAGCAACATTATCCAATCCATAAGGTAGTCTTTATCACGGGCTATTGAGCATTTTCAAACGATTTAGTCGGCTTTTAGTAATACCACGTTCATTATGGACGTAGATAATACAAACCATTAGTTGCACATGTCTGCTTGTCTGTGAAACCGAAGTGATTGGCAAGTGTGACATTTCTTTCTTCTTCAAGTTAAAATAAGGACGAATGTATAATAGAATTTAAATGCTGAAATACATTAACTCTTCAATAACATTTGCTTAGAAATGAGTAGATCATATGTTTTCGTATAAGGTAGGTAGGTACCTACCCATCCTTTCTATTCCTTACTTAAACATATTTTGAGTTTACTCAGTTCAGATTCAGCAGTAAAATAAACAATAAATGAATAGTAGATGACACGATAAATGCATTATTATTCTGTAGCCAAAACAAAGTCGGGGTCACGCCAGCTATAACATTGGCTGTTTCAAGGACGGGGCTGCAAACAGTACCTACTCTACTCGTAACGGCCGATCAATAAATTTAATTTTAGTTCATACAGCAGTTAACCTAAGTATATCGCAACAAATAGTATTTTCCGTCAATAGTAATAAAATATGTAAATGCAAAAATGTTTAGCATATTATATAGCAGTAGCTACATAATGTGCAAATTTATGAGGAATTACAAAACACATTCCTTATACTTTATATCCAGGGCTTTACGATAAAGCCACAAGGGATAGAGTCTCCACTTATTTAATGAGCCAAAACACGTAGCATATTTTGGTTAAATATTAACAATACGTACATGAGTATCTTTAGGTAAAACGTCAATTTGGAGAATATATATCCACATATCTGGCAAAAAATATGAATATTTATTGAAGCACATGTGACCTGTGAAGCAAATTCTTATACCTTATGAATAACAATGACCTACATAAAATGACAGTAACGGGTTTGATATTATTTTGGCAATTTTAGAAAACATATGGTGCCTTTGTTTGGTAATAACTCTATTTTGCCAGTTGCCTACCGATACTGTGCTGTCCACCACCGATAAAAATAAGATGTGTTTAAACTAGTATAGTAAAACATCTTTGCTATGATTAATTCCTTAGGTATAACCTGATCGGTTTCTATTTTCTGATATTAAAATATTTATTTTAAAACGTGTTATTGATCTGACACTGTCATTTTGTAGCCATTGATTATATTATCCCTACTTAATATTATAAATTCGAAAGTGTGTATGTATGTATGTTCCGTTTTCACGCTTAAACGGCTGAACCGATTTTGTTGAAATTTTATATAAAGATAGATAGGACCATGGAGACGGACATATGCTACCATAAGTTGGAAAAAAAATACTGGGAGGGATTGCAGGGAGGGTAGAAATTAGTACGGCACAAATTTACCTCTTGGAAGTAATAACGCATGTGCTGTAATAATTGAGAGCGCATGTGCTATCGTATATCACTGTCAGTACTGTCACATCATACATAATTTCATATTATGCACGGAGCTTAAAATGTTCGCATATATTATTAGAAACTAATAATTATACACTCATTAGATTTTCTCAACTTATATAATAAATGCAAAAGTTTTCATAGATATACATTGGACTTATATTGAAACATGGCTTTGACATTGGTCTGTATGCAAGGTGATGTTATTATTTACCTTTCGGTACATAATGTCATGGATACTGACCGAGTTACTTTGTACCCTATATTGTTTCTGAAGTCTTTAGAGTAATCAGGAGTGTCTTCACACAAATTGAGACTGAAAGTAGATTTGTGTTACCTCGAATTTAACGCGTGCGAAGCCGCGGGCAAAAGCATAAGATATTTAAAAAAGCAGAAATACTATTTAAAGTGCACTTATAGTTTTAAGTTTCAATTCGATTCCCGTTGTTGATGTTATGTTGAAGTTGATTGCTAATATTGTTTATACTCAAAAGCGAAAAAGTAAAATTCGTAGAAAACATTCTATATATTTTATATATTAAATAAACATTAGATACACGAATTTCCAACTTAAAGTCACGTAAATAGAAAACGTAGTTAAGTTGTCGACACAAACTTGTGTCAGCTAAAAGCTTATATTTGAAACTTTCTGTCTTCCACGTGAAATGTGGTTGGTCTATTTTAATGCAGCTTGGCGTATACCAGCGAAATTTTCGCAACAAACCTCGCATTACATGTTCAAGTTAAATGATCTTTGCTACACTGCTTTGTATTAACTAAGTTACAGGAGCTTTGACATCGCGCTTGCCTAGTGCCCTAAATTCAGAGGGTAACAATAGAGTAATTTGATAGCTAGGTACATTTCGTAAAATACTTTGTACATTTCTTTCGATAATATATTTGCATAAAAACGTTTATATATATATAAACGTGTATTTATTTTTTCTAATATTAGAAGTTGTCAATAATTTCTAGGTTTAATATTTAACTTGTAAGAAATTGTGATAGTTGATTCAAGACAATAATCGTCAGGATATATCGGTGGTATTCGAGTGGCATAACAACGGATATACTGTATTAAAGTATCGTATTGTGTAGTTACGATTCAATTATTTCGTCAGCCCTAGATTTGCTTGCCTTAAAGATATTAGTAAAATGTTTCTTAAAAAGGCACACAGTTTTCGCGCACACGTATTTTTATCCATATTAGTACTCTACGAAATATATGAGAATGCATTGGGATTTGTTAAACGAGTATTTTAATCAGCTTATGATACAAATTTATAATTAAAACGGCTACTGATACAGGTCAGCTGGCATGATTAAACGAATGTAATATTTATTATTCCAATTAATACTTTTATTTAATTAAAACATTTCAGAGTAATAATACAATAAAAGAATTATGCAGAATAATTTCAGGGGAAAACGAACATATATCTAGAAGAATCGTTATGAAACTTCACACTTTTATGAAAAAGGATCTTTTTATCGAGTTCTTATTCTTATCTTTAATGTGCAGTAATAACTTTTAAACTACGGGAGGATCAGCTAGCTCGAGGGGACCCCGCGTGCGTTCAGAATTTAATGTCTCGCCTAGTCGTTAAAAATGTTTTAATAGTCTATAACACGAGCTATGCTTATTGTCCTACATGTTCAATCGATTGTCCATTGTCTATCTGGAAGAAAAGTGTATTACTATTGGGTTTAAGTCTTGTGTGTTTTAGAATTATGTTCACTGATTATATTTATTTTCTTCTTTTTTTTATAATACTCAGCATTTGGTGTAATCTCGCTCAAATTAAGTCTTTCGTTTTAGAAGAGAGATACCGCAATCACATCCCATTGTTGATGGTGAGGTAGTCGTCGCTTATGCAATAACCATATTATGTATCTATCTTAAACATTATAAAGACTTTTTTACGAGCACGGCTATTATATAATTTTATGAAGTGCTTTGTATTTTCAAAGAATTTTAGAATATTATAAACCCGACTCAGTCCCAATTTTTAATTTAATTTGTGAAAGAGCAAGTGGATCGGCATTTGTTTAATACGACTGTCATTTTGCCTTCGCCAGTCCTCTTATATTCCCTATTAATTTACCTGTTCTCGTAAAATGTTTATTGGCATTTTGACAACTTAGATCCACGACTGCGAGAGCGTCACTCAATTCCTTTCATATTCCAACAAAATGGAAACCAGTAAAGTTGTTTTATTTCTGATAATTCAGAGCGTAATGACATTGCGAGCAACGACAGACTTATTTAAAATAAAGACTGCGTGTGTATGATCGATCATCAATTATTCCGCTACACAAATTGCAAGCGTGGGAATGATGAATACTTTTTCTGATGGCATAACAAATATATACGGACATGCTACTGGTACTATTTTGTATGATAGCTGGATTTCCTTCAATTACATTATATGAATGATATCAAGACGTGACCATGCTGCCATTTTTAAATCGCTCGAGTTTCAGGGTATTATTCTATATTTGCATCACACTGAAAACATGCCAGAATTATATTATCATTTGAAACAATAACCTTGACCTTTAACAGTGAGCTCAAGGTTATGAAAATAGAATACGATTTGCGATTTAAACGTTGCCATACCGACTGGATTTATTATAGTAGGTAATATGATCCTCTGCTTAAATGAAAAACAGAAAAAAAAAACTGAATGTGACTATATCTGTCTAAATCAATACCGCAGCTTTCAGGAGATTGTGTGGCTGGATATTGCAAACTAAGGAATATAATTTGAACTCGGTAAATTATGTACTCGTATTGCACATCACCATGCAAAGTAAGTTCTTCGCGTATGTTTATAAGTAGTAGCTGCCTGTTCGCCTCTTTAGCTTAACTTGATACGCCACAATAATCCGATAACAATAACGGTTGGCTTCAAACTTTTTCATGTTCGCTTCAATGGACAATATTTTACTCATAGCTGGCAAACAATGTGCCAATTATTTTTCATCATAGTGATATCAAAAGGGGAAAGCTTTGCCAGTTTGCACACGTATAACATGCATAACACAAACCAATAACTCAATAGAGCAAAAATAATGCTGTTGTATAGAGACACCTTTTATACATGGGGTGATATGCAGTTTTTTAGAGCGATTGTAAGTTGTTTCATAATCTTAATATATAAAATCCTTGTGTTACTGACTGACTGACAGACAAGCTACAGCCAAAACCAAAGAAGCTGAAATTTGGCATGTATGTTCTTTGGGGATCGTAGGGGTGCACTAAGAAGGGATTTACCGAAATTCCCACGGGATCGGGCAAAATGGGTAAATAAATAAATGTGCAGGCATAGCCGCGGGCGCCCTCTAGTTTTAACAAATAAGGGAAGATAATTTATTAATATTTTAAGAAAAGTAAATAGATTAGGTAGACAAAAAGTGGAAAATCACATCATGATCTATAAAATCAGAACGAAATAGCAACATTTTAAGCATGGTCAAGTGTAAACGTAATATTTTCTCAATATAAATAGAACCATGACCTTCAAATTCAAATCTTTCAGTAGTTTTCTTTTAGCTTTTAGATACATTATACATCTCTAACACAATCAAATAGAGTCAGAGTAATTTTAACCTTTATTATTTTCTTTCTTTCTTCTTCTTATTGTCTCCACAACGAGAAGTGAATCACGGAAACAGTGTTAAATGTGAGAAATTCTATTATACCTGTGAGACCCGGTCTCTTGATGACAGCTTTATTGCAGATAAATGAGAGGGAAAATACTTCCCACTCCTATCTGCATATATTTTACTTTGCACTGAAATGAAAAATGCTTTTTGCCCCGAGTTAAGTTTATTTTCAGCAAGGTTCATTTTAGAAAATAAAAATGCTTTGTTTCGCAACTTGTCAAAAAACAAAAGCGTATTTTAACATATACCTTTTCCAAAAGAATATTTTATCGAAACTAAACGAGAAATTTACTGTAAACTATCAATTAATCGCTCTTACGATCGCTATTACTATAATGGAAGCTAAGTTATTATTTACAGTCTATTTATATTTGATTATCTTTTGTTCAAAAACAAATCAAACATTGGTTCATGAACACTTAGCAATGTAAGCGTTCAATAAAATAACGTATTTTTTCGTGAGATAACGCTATAATGCTTAGTTTGTTGCATTTGCGTTCGTGATAAAGTTTTGGAACTAAATAGTTATATTAATATGAACAACAACAGCTATAGTTGATGATTGATGTCATTATTCATATCACCAGAAATTGATGTAAATACTTATATTTACATCAATTTCTCGTATAAAAATATTCAGGTTACATATAGTAATTAAAATATTTATCGGCATATTGTACAAAGATATAATCTTGAATTTCTGTTGGCTCGGTTCTGTTGCAACCGCTGCACGGATGCATGTCGTATTTGGGGCTGGAAGATATTTATGAGCAAGTAAAACGGTGTACCCGCTTTCTCACCTGTTTATTACGTTTGCTGCTACTATTATTTTTATTGTCATCTTGAAATAGATTGCGTGATACCTCCTCGCGGTTTTGGTCTAGTTATTTCGTAGCTTTTGTTGGATCACAGCGTGTCGTAGTCTCCAGATTATAGACCGCCTATCTAAGTCTAAAGTTTTCTTAAATGAGTAATCAATTTTGCATTTTAAAAGTCATTCAGGAGATACTACTTTCCTTTGGTATAGAATTACTAGTACATATATACATATGATGTAAATACTAATATAACATCACAAGTGTGTATGTTAGGTATTTTAACCTTTTCATTTCTGCTATATTATATGTTAATATTTCAGTGCATATAATATAATTATTATCTAGTCTTGTCATAAAACATACAAGTAGGCACTTTATTGCCACTGCTTTACGTAATAACGTGTTGATAATTTTATGTTTAAATACGCGAAATTATTTTGTTAGTTCACATTTACTGACAAAAATATGTTTAGTGGTGTTGTAAACTATTTGTGCACCTTGCAATATTTTAAAAACACGTCTCCTGTTTTTACTCCAATTGTCAACATGATATGTATACAACTCACATATATTTTGTTTGTGTGTATGATAAACTAGATGAGCCCGCGGTTACACCCGCTCATAGCGTGATGTTATATAGCCTATAGCCTTCCTCAGTACATGGGCTATCTAACACTGAAAGAATTTTTCAAATCGGACCATTAGTTCCTGAGATTAGCGCGTTCAACCAAACAAACAAACAAACAGACTCTTCAGCTTTATATATTAGTATAAGATAGCTGACCCAGCGAACTCCGTATCACCTTTTTAAGAGTTTTTATATAATTCCCTTTTTTCCAAGCCCCTTTTCCAAAGTTACCATTGACTTAGCGCTTAGTCTCTTATCTTTTCAGAGTCTATAAATGATGAACAAACAAACATAGATTTTGATATAATATTGAATTCCCCATTGCTTAAAATATCGTAGACGATACATGGGTATCGACTTTAAAAAAAAATCCCGTCCGCCATCTTTGATTAGGAAATAGATGTTGTATTTGGATTCTTCTTCTTCTTTTCAATTTAAGAGCTGTGCTCTAGTCGGTGGAGTGTACGCCATAGATTTCGGTCTACGGCCAATACCTTGACCTCTTTATACAACATGACCTTTGCTTTTTCTTTCATTTGATCCGTGTATGCCTTAAATCATCAGAGACGATACCCATATTGATTTTTAAATTTTTCCCATCCGCCATCTTGAATCACGAAATAGATGTTATATTTGGATTCCCCATCCCTTTAAACATCGGAGACGATACCATATTGATTTTAAAAAAAAATCCCATCCGCCATCTTTGATCACGAAATAGATGGTGTTATTGAATTCCTTATTCCTTAAAATATCGGACACGATACCCATATCGACTTTAAAAAGAAAACCTGTCCGCCATCTTTGATTACGAAATAGATGTTGTATTTGGATTCTCCATCCCTTAAATCATCAGAGACGATACCCATATTAAATTTTAAATTTCCCATCCGCCATCTTTGATTTCCCATCCACCATCTTGAATCACGAAATAGATGTTGTATTTCGATTCCCCATCCATTTTAACATCGCAGACGATACCAATATTGATTTTTTAAAATTTTACCATCCGCCATCTTTGATTTCCCGTCCGCCAACTTGGATCACTAAATAAATTTCATATTATTAATCAGAGTCCCGAAAATCTCGAAAACGATACCCATATAGATTGTAACCTATTCGTTTAGCCTTTTTTTGCCTTTGACCCAACCCTCTCCCTTCTCGTTTAAGAAAAGAAAGAAAAGAAAAGAAAACGTTTATTTTGTCCTCACATGACACTTTTGTTTGACCATTTTATTATTTTTGTCTGGCCTCTAAAAGTTGTGGCGTCATTTTATATAGCCTATAGCCTTTCGGAATGATTGGGCTATCATAGGCAATAACAGTTTTTAAAATCCGACTGCTAGTTCCTGAGATTAGCTGACATTATCTTTTAGCCTTTTGCCCGGCCCCAAAGGGTCGAAGCGTTATGTTATATAGCCAATAGCCTTCCGGAATAACTGGGCTATCGTATAAAAAAAGAATTTTTCAGATCCAACCAGTAGTTCCTGAGATTAGCGCGTTCAAACAAACAAACAAGCTCTTCCGCTTTATTATATTAGTATAGATAGTATAAGATATTGTATGGTATATGATATATATATATATATATATATATATATATATATATATATATATATATATATATATACACGCTGATTTTTTATTGGTTTAGGAAAAAAAAACCTCACGTTGGAAAAAATGTCTGCTATTCATATTCAAAATCAAAATTTACCTACCACGTAAAATAAAAAAGTTATAAACGTCCATAACTCTAGAAAATACGTAGTAATGCGCGACTCGATCGTCGATCGACTCGTCGGCGCGCTGTAGGTACCTAAAAACAGCTGTTGACGTCGCGCGGCGAGGTCAACAGCTGTTTTAGGTACCGTACAGCGCGTGTAACAGTAGGTAACTACCTACCCATAAAACACGTATCAGTCAGCTAAGCACTTCTACTGGGGCTATACTAACGAGAAATGCCATTAATTATTGCGATAATGTACGTTAACCTTAGGTGTAGCCACGATTTAACGCGATAATTTGACAACGGCATTAACATTAGCGTTTGGCGTTTTTATCGCCAATGATGGGAATTCACGTTGACGTTTTAGTCACCTACTTTAAAAAAATATCGCAATAGTTATCGCGCTAGCAGACATTGACGTTAGCCGGTAGTGAGGCAGGCCCCAGCATACGAAGTACGGATGGATAGTGATACCTAATTTAGGTACTTACAAAACACAAATTAATTACGATGACAACTTTATTAATTTTAAGCACATACCTAATAATTAAAATAATAAACACATGTAACTAAATAGCTGTACCTACCTATTCCTTCGTAAGTCAACAGAAATAAGCTGTGGGTTCACGCAATCATAATAAACTAGTAGACGAAAAGTAGAACTTATTGTTATTTACGTTTTAATCGTCGGTACATAATCAGTTTCAATAACTAGTAAAAGCCAAATTTAGGTATTTACTTATTTCTGGCGTGTTTAAAACATGTTATCAACGATGGTATTCACAACAATGAGTAAAGCAAATCACTTACATTTACAGTCTTCTGCTTACATCACAATCAATTTACACATTTGCACACACATGTTTCTCGCGTTCTCGCGACTCCGTTTCTTCCTTGTACACAAATCTTATAACCTTGATCCACTAATAAAACCCTATGGAGTCAGATCAGGGTGCGGCCTATCAATCCACTAGCGAACACATCAGTATTGTAACGATGCACGATTGTAGTTTAATTACGAAACACGGACACAGAGTGACGGGAGCGTGTTAAACGACTGTCCCATTGACCTAATTTCTTAAGACTGAAGGTCAACTTGCGCCCGCGCCGCACGGGGCGCACCCCGCCGCGCCACCGCCCCGCCTCCGCCCCCTGCTGGCGCCCTGCAGCGGAGGGTGGCGCGCGCGCATGGCGGGGAGTGGGAGGGCGGTAATAACTGCCAGTGTGTGTGTGACACGATCGCTCGTACTTCGCCAGTGTGCGGCAGTGATACTTCGTGTTCTAGTACTATTAAATTAATTAATTTATCAAGCTTTTTTTAGCTTATATTTCAAATATTATTAGCTGGTTAGGTTCTATTAACGATATGTAATAAGATGGCTTTCGCTCCAAAACCAATTAAAAATCAGCCTGTATATATATATATATATATATATTATCTTATGAATGTTTATAAAGCATCAAATAAAACATAAAAATTGTATAGGTAATCTTTACTTGTATCTTGCTATGTTCCTTAATTAAAACGAAAAGCTGTCGGTACGCCATAAAGGACATTGACAGTCGTTACATAGAGTCGCAACAGTCAAACAAATCCAGAATATTGGCATCCTGATCAGTGTCCCTTAGAAGTCAGTCGCTTTGTAATAAAGTTTATATTATATCAAACCAGGTTATATTAAAAGACGGACTTCAAGTCTGAGACGGGGAGTCTTGGATGCAACTATGATACCGCTAGGGTGATGATGATGAGCTTTTGTAATACACAACCTTGTCTTTCACGTAATTCATAGGACTCATAGGTTGAAAACGTTGTTAAACATAATTTAAATAGCGGATGATTTTAATAAATAAAATAAATAAAATAAAATAAAATAAATAAAAAAGCCTTTTATTTTTATGCAGTGCCTAAAAATAATACATGTAAATGAACTTATTCTAAATTATATTTTACTAACTTAACATAATTATAAAAGAGCTATACTACAATATCATTAACACAATTGTTTACTAAATCTACTGTTTTATATAAATGTATGATGTTTAAATATATTATATAGGTAATTATGCGTATTCAATATTATTTATGTACCTGCAAGAACCCCTCTGCGGGTAAAGGCCTCCTCCAAAGCTTTCCAGTCTTCTCTGGACTGGGCGGTTTGTAACCAATTGGGACCCGTTACCTTGGTTATATCATCTTCCCACCTGGTATAAGGTCTCCCCTTCTTCCTTTTGCCCGATGGGCCTTTCCACGTAGTCACTCTTTTGGTCCATCTTCGATCTTGTAGGCGAGCTATGTGTCCTGCCCATTTCCATTTTAGTAAAAGAGCATGTACTAGAGCATCTGTGGCTTTTGTGACTTTTCTAATTTTCGTGTGTCGTATTTTTTGTATTTTCCTAATATTTAGCATACTGCGCTCTATTCCACGTTGGCACTTTATTATTTTATTTCTGACGGTTTGGTTGAACTTCCACGTTTGGCAGGCGTAGGTTAAGCATGGTATTAACCAGGTGTTTATAAGCTTAGTTTTTATGCTTACGGGCATGTTGCTTTTGAATATTTCTTTTAGTCCCCAGTATTTGTTCCACGTTAGCTGTGTCCTCCGTTCTACTTCACGAGAATTGTTACTATGGTCGAAGCTGATTTGCTTGCCAAGGTATATGTACTCGTCTGTGTACTTAAGTGGTTCACCTTCGAGGAAAATTGGTCTTCGAGTGCTGTTGGTCATAAGCATGGTTCTTGATAGGTTCATTTCCAGTCCTACTGTTTTACTGACTTCGTTTAATGACTCTATCATAACTTGTAAATCCAGTCCTGTCTCTGATAGTAGCACCAGGTCGTCCGCGAATCGTAAGTGGCTTAGGTACGATTCTCCAATCTTTATGCCGTGTTCTTTCCATTCGAGTTGACTGATAATGGTTTCTAGGACAGCTATAAATATTTTTGAGGATAATGGGTCTCCTTGTCTTACACCTCTCTTAATAATGAACCATGGGCCGGCTGTCTCTAGTTGCACTCTACTTTTGCTATTGTTGTAGATATTTCTGAGCACCTTAATGTATTCTTTCTCTACTCTGATTTTAATATCCTCTATTATATTCGCCTATGCAGTTATTAATGTGATTATTTTATTTTACATTACAGACGTTTATACCGTCATATTTTGCGCCGTAAATCAACACATATTTTTAGTACAACAGAACCATTCGAAAAGCCAATTTATTTTCGAAACAATGACAGCACAATTTATAGTAACTTATTAAAGACACAACCGATTCACCAAAATGAAACCCGTGTACAACAAATACAATAAACCGAAGACAATTAATGTCCACAAAGTTATATAATTCATAACTACGTTCGTAACGGTACAAACTAAAATTAATTTATGACTAAGTGACAAGGTTATTCTATATTACGTTTAGAAATATTATTCTAAATGTTTTTCTCGGCAATATTAACGAAGTTGTTGAAAGTGCCAGCGTTTGAATGGTGTTGGTAACAAATAGCCAGCCGTCAGCGGATGCCGATGACGTGTTTGGTATCGATGCCGCGGTGACACCGTATTTACGCGTTTATACGGCCACTTAGTTACATGTTGCTTATAATCCTCATAGACACAATCTATCTACTATATACCTACGTCATACTGTTACACACCTGTAGTATGATTTCTATTTTTCCATTATTTTTTGTAGTTGTGACGACTCTCTGAAATACATATGTATACGTATTTATATTCCGCGCTGTGGTTTTGATGCTTTCGTTAATTGTTTCTATTGATTTTGGCACATCATTATGTGTGGAATATACGCAGCCGTATAATTTTCTGTGAAAATTTGTGTGGGTCGCTTTCACAGTAGTAGTTAGTCTACATCACAAAGACTACACGAATGCCAGAATCGAACACGCTAGACTATTACTACGTTATGAGTTAGATTTTTAAATTGCCTTATGCTACAAATACTTGGTAATGTTTGTAGAATTAGTCCTTTGAATTCATTGTTTAAATACATCTATGTGTAGGATTAAACATATGTGAGTGAATTTGTATAATGTAGAGACGTGCAACTGTGCAGTACGCAATTGATAAACCTATAAATTATATCTATTTACTTGCAAACTTTAAATAGGTCTGTGATTTGGACCATCAGTGTATATGCAGGTAGGTATATGTTTAAATCAAACTTTATGATTCATAAGAGCTTTTCGTAATTTCCCAAATTATCATTGTTGATAACACATTATTTTAACTGATTTTTATATATTAATTAAAACAGTAAAGAACTAAAACCGAACGGGTAGTTTCACGTAAATTATTTAAAGACTAAAGTCGTTAAGCATCATTTACGTCATCAAGTTGAACTAACAAAACGGTAACTTACCGTTACTTTGTAACTTGACAGGTGGGCAAACACAATAGCATTCGCTTTTTAAATTTATTATGGCTATGTTGGTGGTATTTTCTTTCATTTGAAGACGGTCCAACTTTGTCACGAGCTGTCAAGGACCCTTATCTTAAAGCGTATTGAGTGTCCAAGCGGACTAGTTATACCTAAATCTATTTCTTACTGTCACTTGTTACAAGGGACCGAATGAATAAATATCAATATTAGTCGGCGGGTAAAGAAACTTTACCACGACATATCGTTCAATTTATGTCAAATTATACATATAGTAGGATACTACTCTCTTGTCAAGGGTTTCGCACTCGAGTGATAAATGTTATTATCTCTGACATATAACAAATATAAATAAAAAATAATTATATATTATCATATATCGCTTAATATATAAGTAGCCTACGTCCTTCACAAATGTCTACTCTTTTTTTTGCTGAAACTCATCAAATTTAGTCCAGCATAAAATGTATTGACATGAAAAACGAACATTATTGAAACCGTTTTACCATTTACAATATTACCTATATTAGTAGTAAGGGTTCATGCTCAAAATCAAGTCTCAGGTAAAATTTGTCTTCGTCAGTGTAATACATAGAACAATCTGTAATTGGCTTCTAGGTACTTCAAAGTTCCGAACAAATTTTCTGGCATTATGTTTGCCAAGAAACTTTCTTCTTCTGCTAAAAGTTTTAAATTAATTAAAACAAAGACAGCGTTCTTTGGTCTTAATCCCGCAAAATTATATATGTATAGGTAGGTGTAAGATACTTTAAATATTACACATTTTTTGCCAATATTGATGTAAATAAAGGAATACCTACTTTTTTATATATAATTATCTACATACTATTTTTTTTTCTATTGCCATAATGTGATTGAAGTTCCTAGTCTAAATGAACTCAGTCTATAAGATATCCAATCTTAATAGTCATCATAATTATATATGGGAAACATTAAGATACGCACTTGGATACGATAAACGGTAATATCCACGTAATGTCTGTATTTCCATATAATTTGCCGCAGTTGCTTTTTATTAGCAATCATTGAGATTTAATAGCTTACGGCGAAGGGTGACTTCAGTATGCCACCTATTATTATAAAATACTAGACTTTGCCCGTGGCCACGTCCGCGCGAGGAAACTTTAACGGAATCAGAAGTAGCCTATGTCATGCACCAGCAGCCTATATCCACTTGCAAATATCATGCTGTAACATCGCCCCGTTGCCACCTGTAAGCATGACAAACAAAAAATTACAAAAAAAAATTAATAATCACTATTTAGGTAGAAACCTGCTCTGTTTCGTAGGTCACATACCGCCATAGATCTCGTTTCTTTTGAACATCATCTCAGCCGAAAGACAACCACTGCTGAACACAGGCCTCCGCAAAGGCTCTCCACATAGACCGATCTTGAACCGCCCGCATCCTAATCATCATCGCCCTAGCGTTATCCCGGTTGCATCCAAGACTTACACGCCTTGGAGCTCGAGGTCCGCTTACTAGTCTAACCAGAAATGACAGAATATCAGCCTTGCCACAGAGCGACTGCCGTCAGACCTCTGCAACCCAAAGGGATAGCGATATTCCATGGTTTAGACCAGTATCAGTTTATTTGAGGGTACTAACTCCCTATAACGACTGTCAAAGATCTTCATGACAGCCGGGACCGACGGTTTAACGTGCTCTCCGAGCCACGGGGCAAGTGATAATTAGCAATTTAATACACACATAACTTCAAAAGTCATTGGTGCGTGCCCTGGATTCGAACGCGATACCATCTGCATGGCTGTCCGTTGTTATCTTCACTAGGCTATCGCTGCCCTTATCCTATCGCTTCCTACGATCTCAATAAGATCATCGGTCCATCGTTTCAGGTACTACCAGAACAGGTAGGTCTACAAACTTTGCACTATGGTAGGCCAGTTATGGAAGGCCTGCACTTTATGTTGGTAGTAAATAACCAAACATTAATTCACCGACGTAAGCGTTCCCTTTGGTATAGTTGATGTCAACAGCCTTCCCACTAATGTCTCTGCATTTGCGGGACAACGGTTTTGGTAAAATATAGTCTATTACTCATAGTAAATAAGGAAATGGTCTGCATTCCCTCCCAAACTAATGCAATAACAATTATATGTTAGGTACACATAATTACATAGCTGGCCCAAGTCGAGGTGTTCATTGATTAAATCATAAAAAATTAACATATAAAAACGAATTTGAATAAATTTACTACCTAGTAGGTATAATGTAAAATGTTCGAACACCGTCTCGAAGTTCTCCACTCCGCCTGGGCTTAAAAAAGTCATATTAAAAACAACAATAAATGACCAACTTTAACCAAAAATCTACGCAAAAATTAAACACTATCGGTGCAGTTAACTATTAAGGAGATCCCTACCCTGGGTATCACTGCCAATCCTTGTAATAACAAACCATCATTATAGCAGTGATGCATTATCATTGGATCAGAAACATCATGCAAATTATTAGATCCGTAGGATGACATAGCATAATTCAACTTGTAATATTTATTTTAACACATATGCTAACAAACCAGGCAAGGTAAATTATGAAAAAGCTTTTAAAAAGCAACCCTCAATTTTTCACGTTTCACAAATATTCACCTACCTATGTGCAACACAAAAATTATACTATAAGAACAAGAACAAAACGAAATAACCAAATCATTTTTACCAAATCTTGTTTTATTAGTTAACACACAAATAATTTGTGTTAACATCGTAATAATAAAGTAAATACTTTATTAACATCGCGTGTGTTACAAATATAAGTAATTAAAACCTCGAGCACCCTTACTAATAAAGTGAAACAAGAACTCGAAGACTTACAGAATATAACGACTCTTTTACTTATAGTGAACCAAAGATTTATTCGAATCGAAAGATATAATAAATATATTAGTCAGTAGCTCTGCAATAACTTATATTGTACGAGTAGGTAGGTACTTATGAAAGAGTGGGATCTCCTGACACGTGCATCCGATACTTCAAATCCGGACTAAACTATTTATTTTTGTAAAAGTTGTTTATAGCAAATAAAAAACTATTTTATTAAATTATAAAAGGGATATTATTATGCTTACACGAAATTGTGATTGACGCCATGTCTTAACTATTGCACCACTATTTGCTTTTATATATATCTAATAGCATTTTCCTCAATTTCCAAAAAAAAACAACCGAAAAACAAAAAGAAAATACCAAACACTTTAATACGCCGTCACGATCGAAATTTATGACGTTTACGCAACGGCATTTTAATCTAACCGCACCTTATATTACGCCAATAACTTGTTGTAATCGATGTGTAAACATATTATCCCACATACGAACAAAAACACGTACACGTCAAAGTCTCTCTGTCTGTGTGTGACAGTGCAAAATTGGGGCGTGTGATTTTCGCAATACACTGGATACGGATCAAAGGAATGAACGCCGCTTCCTATACGCATCGATTATTTTCGTAACCAAAGTTTACCCATCTAAAGTCTAGTATACCGCTTGTAAATAAAGGATGCGACGGTTGTATAAGGACTAAGGCATCAGACTTTTGAAAGAGTGATCGTAGGTTACTCACTCACTACGGTCTCAGTAAAAGTCCGGTCAGACAGCTAGCTATAAACTTTTAGTAAAAATCTAACGTTTTATTTTCTTGGCTAGAGTATAATGGCGATATAATATCTTAACAGTTTCTGTTTCCCATTGACATTAGCAACTATTAAAAATTCAGTTTTACTGGGAAACGTAGCACACTCGCATATTTAAAGATAGGTAGTGTAGCAAACTACTGAAAATGAAAATTTATAGAAAACTATCCATCTTATAGCGCGCAAACTTGCTGCACAATAATATTGCTAAGCTGTTAAGATGGCTAGAATACGACTTGGTTCTATTTCTTTGTAGTCCCTTCTGAAAGCTGCTAGCTTCTAAATTAAAAAGCTGCTAGCTTAAAAAAAACAGGCATTAATAAATATATACATACATATGATAGATAACTATAACCTATGGGCCCGGTTACCGTTCTTTATCTTCATGTGGTCCACATTCTGATTCGCCTCTGACACAGAGTCTGGTAATTTTAAACCAACATTTCTAATAGATTTTGGTTTCAAATATGTTCACATTTTAAATTGCGCTGACCCACGATTACTTATGAATAAATATGCTTACATTAACACCGCTAACCAACGACGAACCTTTGGAAATGTGCGATCCGTTTTTGACAAATTGGACGGTTTGATCTCAATTTTGTAACTCGCTCCTAACGTTGGGACGGTCAGAAAACAAAACTTGATTTCAAAATAGCATGATAGTTATACAAACTGTAATAAAAATATATTACATGGTTTGGTATAAAATCAAGTCAAAATAAATTACCATCTCCATTAACTAAATTATAAAGCAAATTTAAACTAAATACATTGTGAAAAAGCTAATGCGTAATATGCCAGCTACCAATCATGCTTACCCATTTCTCTGCTTTACGTTGTACTTACAGTCATAAATATTTACTTCATCATTTCCATTACATAAACGCTGACGCCTGTGTGTAAACGGAAAGTTGAACGTATCTCTCATTACCCAAATTACTTTGACTCGACGTTCTATCATAATTTACCTGCTTTTTAATAACGCCGCATTCTCGGCTATTATTCATAGCTAGCGGTGCTCCAAGGTTTCACCCGCCATGCCTCGTCCATTGAAATGACGTATCGCATCGTTCGGCCCCTTATGTCCTTCTTTCCCTTTTTGTTTAGCTCTAAAGTATCATAGAGTGATGTAATATAGCATACATAGCCTTCGTGAATGGGGCATATCATCCAACAAAACGAATTTTTCAAACGGAACTAGTAGCACGTCCGAACAAAGACATCTGCTTTATTATATTACAGTATAGATAACCGTATTACTGGAACATAATGTTGGCGCTATAAATACCTGTTGTTTTTAGTCTCGAGATTTATTTACAGAATCAATCAATACTGAGTCGTGACACTTGTTCCGCGGTCTCGTAGACATGTTTAATTAAAGATATCAATATCTTGGTACAGAAAATATCGTATATCGTTAATGTGTCTACCAATTGGAGACGAGACAAGGCCATAGGATATTTTGTATTATGAGCCGCCAGTTGTCAATAATGTGTAATTTTGTCTCCTAATATACTACACATGGCTTTTGTTTTAAACGTGTATGTGACTGGTGGTGTATACTAGTATCAATGTATGTAGGTATGCTACATATCGCCCAATCAATTTGTTGTATTACGGAAAGGGGTTACTTTATTTATTTATTATACAGCCTTTCAGTTCAGCAGTTACTGCTGGACGCAGCCCTCTTCCGATTTGAGTCGGAATAATATTGTAAAAATTAAATAAAATTAAAATTTGATTTGATCCATAAAAGACGCTTGTCACACGGGTTGGTAGGTCATCTCCTTACAAAGATATTTTTTGCTTCGTGTATTTTTCTAAGTGACATCTTACAACACTAGTACAACACGGAATGAAGTTGAAACCTAGGTGTTCTTTATCTGTCACCTAGACGATTACGCTATGTATTGAACCAAAAAGTTACGTTGATAAAGAGGCAGAATATTTTATAACGATAGATGTCGCTTTCTAACAGACTTCACAAGACATAAAAGTATGCCATAAAATTCTAGAATGATAAAGAAAGTCGTACAAGTAAACCCACTGTAATCGGTAAGAATTTCCATGATCTATAAACCTTAGCTACGGAATATGCTAAAAGGCGTTTTAGCGTTTTATTCAAATTCAATTCGTCAAATGTAAATTCAATCCGTTCAACCTACAGTATTTATTTAAATATAAGTCAAACAGTTACGGATAAGAACAAATGTTTATATATTCTAAATGAAACATAGCTACATGTCTGTATAATAATATATAAAATTCTAACGTTACTCACTGACTGACAGAAAACACGCAGCCGAAACTATTGTGCGCAAGAAGCTGAAAGGAGAATGACCAAAACTGGGCTATTTTGTGGCAAGTTTGCTTCTAAGCCATTCATATCTGTAAAATCTTCTTTTATTTTATAATTATATATATATTAATTTTAATTTAAAGCGAAACGGGGATTTTTAGTTGAAAATTAAAAGTACCTGCGTTGTTCCGGTCGTGACATCGCCATTTCATATTCAGAACTCATTTTGCATATTTAGGCAAATGTTTACAGTTTCTTGCAAACCCCTTTTAGTAGGGAAAAATTACATTCATAGTGAAAATAGGGTGACATAACAAAAGTTCTAATAAGCAAAATAACACCAAAATCTTATGATATTTTGAAAAATGTTTTGTGGTGAAATATTTTCTATAAATAATATGTTTATCCTTTTTGCAACATATTGCCCACGAAATAATGTTTTGTACTTATCGAAAATATGGGAACATATTTTTATTATACTGGCATCTGTAATGTCTTACGCAAAGAAATATAACCTTATTACTAGTCCAACCTCTCTGGTCTTATGTCAGTTATTTTGACATAAAAACAGTCAAATTGCTTTTTCACCTATATCTCTTTATTGGAAAATAAGTAATTTACTGATGTTTATATTGACTTGAACAATCCTTTGTGGACCAAACAAGTTTATTTCTTGTTATCAAGACTCGTGGGTTGACTAAAGTATGAGACAGTCTTTATTGGTAACATTAGTATGTCGTCAGGAGGATTGCAGTTATGTTAACTCTTTGCGGTACCTCGGCAGCAACGCGTCCGTTCTTTGGACAAGCTATCTGATTTGGAGCTCAATATTTTAACATCATGGATATCGCCAGTCTGTGTAAGTGCTGTTTACTTCCCTTCTCAATTCCTACAATTCTCTCGTGCTCTCCTCACCGAATATTCAAACTACTTTAATTGTTTGTTTCAGGAATTGAACGGAGTCTTATGTTTAGAATGCTACACAAATTATTTCATGCTGTTGTAACTTCTGAGGTCATACCTGCACCACATTATGGTATACGTATACGATATACAAGCTCCTGCTTCATTTTGAGGTGATTTATTTGAAAAAGGTTTAGGTATAATAACAAATAAAATTAAGAATACCATATATATACTATAAAAACTGTGTTTCATTTACCTACTAAGCATAAAACAGTGTTGTTTTAATAAGTCAACTTTGTAATAAGGTCCAATAGAATGAGCTTATCTTTTGCCAACTAGCCTCACTGAAATTCTCATTAATTGTACCACATGGTATTGAGAATTCTCAGTAAGAAATATATCAGACTGAAAAAGCCGCAAACTAATATAATGTAAAGCGTTTGTTTTGTAGCTTCACTTCTTTTTACACTATTTTACATACATACATACATATCGTCACGCCTTTTATCCCCGAAGGGTTAGGCAGAGGTGTATTTTTACGCCCACTTTTCGCCAGATATACTTTAGTCCCACGTAATAAGGGGCGAGCCTATTGCCGTACCGGGCACATTTCCATACTCCGTGCTGCTACTGAGAATTTCGTGACAGAAAAACCCAATAACACTGCCCGACCCAGGAATCGAACCCGGGACCTCCCGATCCCACGCGCACATTTATGCTGCGAGACCAACGAGGCAGTCACACTATTTTCTATATTGTATAATATACATAGAGGCTTCTAATAAATGCCGGTAATATGATTAAATCATATCATCACCGTCCTAGAGTTATGTCGGTTGCATCCAAGACTTCAACGCCTAGGAGCCCTGGGTCTATTAGTCTAACCAGATATGACAGAATATTAGCTTTTCCATAGTCTGACCGCCATAACCCAAAGGGAAAGCGATATTGTATGGTTTAGACCAGTAAGTATCGGTTTATTGGAGGTTACTGACTCCCCGTAACGACGTGCGATGGTGAAGATCTTCAGGACAACTGGGACCGACGGCTTAACGTAAGTACTCTTCGAAGCACGGGCGATAATTAACTAATTCACTACTATTTATATGATTAAATCGTGTAACTATCACAATACTTAACCTCAAAATATTTGTAATCTTTAATGTCCGATAGCTAAGAACTGCCGCCGAATATCGTATTCGTTTTTGCCTAATTAAATTAGGAGTATATTTACTATATTTTACTAGTCAAATCATCGAGAAGCAAACTTAGCCCAGCTTCCATACAAATTTGGTCATTCTCCTTTGGCATGTATGTTCCTTGGGGATTTCACGAAATTCTCACGGGATTGGCATGAAAAGTAAAATTGAAATAAAACGTGTGTCTCCAGTTCTATATATTCTCTTAAATATGTGCTATGATGAGTACAATACAGAATTATGTATTGTAACCTTGTTTATTTATTATTATCTGTTAAATTTAATTAGTTGGCCATTCAAATGTATTCAGGGAGTATTTCTTAAAATAAATTCTTATCTGTTACATCCCACAGACTTTTCGCAGTTTTTTCTAGAAGTATATCCCAAGTGTCTAACGTCTTGTATGTATAAGCAAAGCGAACAATAGTAGGTTCGTTTTCGATTCCTATAATTTTGTATATTTTTTTAAACTTTGCGTAGGAGAATCATGAAAATACATATATACCTACTACCTAATCGAACTATAGTTTGGTTAAGCAGTGATAGCTTAGTTAATAAAAAAAAACTAGGTATAGTAAGCGATTACCGCTACTGACCCTATTTCGCTTTAGTGTATTTAGGTACGAATCTCGATCGTCCAGGTAATTATTTGTGACATCACGACATAACCAAATTATATTATGCCTGTATGAAAACAGCCCAACTCGATAATGAATTATTATTTATATAAATGCTACAAATTTTAATATAAAATCGTTTTAAAGAGAAATGAGGCATATTTTGTAGGGAAAATCGTATTTAAACCACTTTTTCATTAATGACGCCTGGGGTTGACTCGCTACGTGTAATGCTTCATTAGTGCAGTGTTCGACATTGTATTTACTCAAAAGATGGTAAAATGATCCGTTTAACCTTTAGGGAATTCATTAATGTATACATTTCAATATCAGTAAGTTATTTACTGTATTCAATCATGTTTTCAAAAGGCGATTAACTGCGTAGTCATCAGCGTTTTCAGTAGCGGTAATGGCTCATTTAAAATTGTATTATAGAGAATATATTTTGTACATCAGTGAACGATGTTAGTACCCTTGAATCTAATCTAATCTTAATATATAAAATCCTTGCGTTGTTGACTGACTGACAGACACGCTACAGCCGAAACAATTGGGCGCAGGAAGCTGAAATTTGGCATGTACGTTCCTTGGGGACCGTAGGGGTGCACTAAGAAGGGATTTCCCGAAATTCCCACGGGATCAGCCAAAACGGGTAAATTTAAAAAAAAATGCAGGCATAGCTGCTGGCGTCCTCTAGTACTAATATATAAAGCTGAAGAGTTTGTTTGTTTGTTAGGAACTACCGGTCCGATATGAAAAATTATTTCAGTGTTAGATAGGACATTTATCGACGAAGGCTATAGGCTATATTACATCACGCTATGTGCCACGGGAGCGGAGCAGTAGCCTTAAATAACGCTGGTGTAACCACGGGCTGATGCCTATGAAACTAGATAGTTTAGTAAAAAGTTGCTTTGGGTGTCTTAAATATAGATAGATAAATTAAGCAGTCCAGTAACAATAAGTTGTGTTGACGCTGAAGGAAAACTTCGTGAGGCAAACTAAATGTCTGAGAGATTTTCGTGATATTTTTACTTAGGCTGCTTGAAGACGTACACTGACATGATTTAAAACTAAAATATACTTTATACTAGAAGCTGACAGCAGCTACAAATGCACACATTTCTATTTAACTGTTGCACCCCGATGGGGCCAAAGGCTGCGTAGCGTCTCAAAAATGGATTTTGTGAAAGACAGATCTGAATATTTTGATGAATAGAGATGTGTAACAGAATACCTAGGCAATAATAATACAATAAATAAAGTACACTTAATGGCATTAATAGTGGCCATACTACTCGCTTGAAGTAAACCATCGAAAACTTGTCGTCTGGGTATTGCACAAAACTCAATGTTTAGACTGGATTTTCTCAAGACTTTTGTTTCTAGATGTATAATTTTTATATATGCTTAGAAAGAGCATACATTTTGCCTTTTTACTGAGTATAAAAATAATCTATTTACCTGATATATTTATTTATATAAATTATTTTTTGACCCCCTAGAAAATTTCGACTTTGTGAACTTACAGTAGAGTTTTGACAGTTACCGCTGTATACCGCTATCGTAATATTTATATCCTTACTTCGTCAAACCACGGAAAACTAGGGCAATTATTTTTTTTTGCCCAAGACTGCCCCACTCTACTCTGGATCCAAAAATGACGAATACATAAGCGGTAAAAATGACGAAACGCGTGCTAAAGTGAAGTTACAAGATCTTTTAGATCACACTGTGTCCCGAGTTTTGCAGATTGAATCTACTTATAAACCTGAATCACTAAACCTTAAGTTATTTACGAAATGGGGTTGTGACGGATTATCAGGGCAAAGTATAATACAAGCAGATTTCATCTAGAGAGGATGAATTAACATCAGATGCGAATTTGTTCATTGCTTCACTTGTGCCTATAAAATTAATTAATACAGTTACAAATGAGATCCTTTGGCAGAATAATACGTGTTTGTCTGCTCGTTATTGTAGGTCGATTTATTTAGAGTTCAAATAACCAGGATGTTCAAGTTAGACACGAATTATTTCTAACTATGATTGATGGAAAGGTTATTCAGATCCTTACACATACAAGCTCTAGTTCTGTCTGCAGTATATGTGGTGCTAAGCCGAGTGAGATGAACAATTTTAGCAGAGTTACATCTAAACCAGAAAACAAGACTGCTTATGAGTATGGATTATCCACCTTGCATGCGTGGATTAGATGTATGAAGTTGATTTTACATATCTCAGATAATCTTCAAAAAACGGTAAAAGAACAAGCAACTACACCGGAAAATAAAAAAAAGGAAAGAAGATAAGAAAAAGTTGGTGCAATGTATGTTTCGTAATCAGATGGGCTTACATATTGACAAACCCCGACAAGGAACTGGCAATAGCAATGATGGCAACACAGCACGTAGATTCTTTGAGAACTATCACTGCACTTCCGAAATAACAGGAGTTGATGAAGGCCTCATAAGGAGATTTTACGTTATTTTGCAGACCTTAGCTTCAGGCATGTCTGTAAATCGAGAGAGATTTGGAGCATACGCTCCAAATCTCTCTCGATTTACAGACATCTACTCTGGCTCTGCGAACCGCAAATATGTACATAGAGAAATATAATTGGCACTCTTCAGTGCACAAAATCCTCATACACGGGGAAAGTATCATAAACATTTTGCCATCTTACCGATAGGAAAACTGTCAGAAGATGCACAAGGATCGCGGAACAAAAACTATAAAAAAATAAGATTGAGGCATGCCAGAAAGTATTCAAGGTCTTCAACTAATGAAGACGTATTTCACGCGCTTTTGTACACATCAGACCCATATATTTCAAGTTTGAGGAAGCCGACAGAAACCATATCAAAAGATCTGTTTGAAGAGGCAGTTGAACTCCTAGACAACAATTAAAACGTTTTAGGTTATAAAATGTCACCACTTATGAAGAACCTTAGCCCCTAAGTTATATTGTTGGTGCCACGAGAAGATAGACTTTTTGTAAACACACATTCAGGTCTTCACAACCTTTTTCAAACAGTTGTGTTTCAGATTTTATACTTTTTGAACAGTCTTTTTTTTCAATGCCTAATTATGCCACTAATATGTTTTTAAATTTATATTGTTAAATTTAACTGAAATAAAAATATTTGATTTTGTGTTTGAATGGCCGAATGTTCAAAAATTGACGATTTATTTATCGTTTTACACGTAATTTATTCTGTAAATTAAGGAAAAATTGAGTACCATGTATGTTAATGATAGAGTACATACATGTTACTCTATTATGGACATGATTTTTTAAAGTCATAGACCATAAATAATTTGCTCAAAGTAGCCTACCTATCCTAAAATATTAAATTATTGACCAACAATGAAAAATATTACAGATAACTAGCTAGTACCTACATTGCATAAAAAAATCTAGGCATGGAGATTTTACGTTGTCTGTGAATTAAATCGTCAGAATGAACTTAAACAAAATCCATTAAAAGTTACGGTAGACTGAAAACGCAATTTCTTTTTCAGGTATAAATAATTTTCTGCGCGACTAATAGTTTGCCATCTGCTATTCTGCACCCACTTTTTCGAGATGCCGGCAGCGTGAAGAGCGGTGCGAGCCTTTAATCTTGTATTTAACTTTACATTTAACCCTTCTTGACAACAAAAAAATAATAATTTTATCCTCTGGTAAATGCATGTTAAGCCCAAGAATGTAACATTTCAATGAATTAACGCCAAATGTTGACATTCTAGACGTCAGTATCTCAAAACATTAAAAGATCCTGTTGACAGCGCATAATATCGATAAAAACCCGTTCCATTGACATATTAGTTTCCAACGACACGTGTCTATGTACCGTTGCGCTCATTGGATTTGCGTTATTTGTTTTTGACAGAACTATCGCTAAGTCACTTAGTAGAAATTCTTGGTTTACAAAAAGTCTATGTTCTCGTGGCACGGACTATAGTTTTCATTAAATTATATTTTAAATTTATGTTATTATTAAAAAACCGTTACAGTTATCATTAAAAATGAGTTTGTATTTTTAAATATATATTTATAAATAAAACAAACTAATTTAAAAAAAACTTTAATTATTATAAAGCAAATATATTCAAGATAACTTGTGCAAAATTTCATTCTATTATCTCAAGAAACAAAAAGGTTACAGATTTTTGAGACGCTACGCAGCCTTTGGCCCCATAGTATCACGATCATAGGGATCGCGATCCCGAGAAAATCCGAATACATACCATCATTTTTTAAATTTTGTTCTCGATTTCTTTAAACAGTAGCTGTTACTTAAGAAAATGTTTAAATGCTGCCTTTGAGTAGGCGTCTGTAGCGTCTGAGATGTATGAAAAAGCTTTTTCACACACCAAAGGAGGCAAACGCAACAGAATTAAAAATATGGACGGTATCAGTTTCATCCTTTCGCAAGTAAAGGCGATTTGTTACAGTTAAAAGAATATTAAAATCTCAATAAAAGTAAAATGGTGTTGCCAAATAGAAAAATGTTGTCCCTAAAACCTGAATTCTGTGATATTTTTAATTTTGTTGTTATAATGTATTCAAACCCTCTAATTTGCAAATAGTCATTTCTATTGAATACAATGACAAATAGATAACTACTTGCAAAATCATGGCCTCTCGAATCAGCTTTATCTTGTATCTCAAGATGAAATTACACGCTTCAGCATCTGAATACAAATCTTACTTTGCTTGTTTGCCTTTGTAGATTGCTAAAGTGTTTCATCGACTTTGTGCCTCGCACTGGCTCTGATGAATGATTTACAAGTGCTCAGCTACAGACAGGAAAGGTTTCTGCTTCCCACGAATGTGGAGCTTTTCATTCTTCCGTATATAGAGCAACGATATGAGTGTATGATATTTTTTGTGGTAGTTTTAAATATATAGTTAAAATACCTTAAATGTAATTATGTGACAGTGAATTATGATTAAGTTGAGTTTCCTTTTAACAGAATTGGTGAAACTCCGACTCGACGAAATTCATGGCGAGATGTGGGTGTAATATTACACCTCTGCCTACCCCTTAGGGGATTCAGGCGTGAGTCCATAAATAAAAAATAAATAAAAAAAAGAATTGGTAAAAAATGTGAAATATGTGATTTTATTTGGCATGCTTTCACGCGTTATACACGTTTTAGGGGTGTAAAAATTGGCTTGGGTTAACCTTTTAGTTATTGTGTGTTGGTCATTGTTAAAACCAGTGACAAAATTTGTGTAGTGTAGGCTAAAGTAATTTAAAATCTTTAAAGTTTTCATCAACCACCCAGCTTTGTTTCTGGTGTATTAATAATTTATAGTCTAAGTGGGTGGTGTTCTAATGATAGGCGGTGGGTGTTGGTCAATAGATGTGGGAGTGTCTGCTTAATTAATGGATAGTTTATTGTTACGCATATTTGTAAAGATTAAGGAATAAACACGTTAACTGGTGATATAAGTGCCAAATAATTTCATACAAAATTGTTTTTCAAATATTTGAAAATAACGTGATATTATTGATACATTATTGCAGATAAATACGAGAATTGTTTTGTTCGCAGTATATTTCCAAATGTGAAACGAAGATTACGGAGCTTTTAATTCTAAAGATGAAATCAACTGCAAGGCGTCGCAATTCTCAAAATGTATGTGCGTCTTTTACCTTAAAATGTGCTTACCTTAGATTATCTCTCCGCGTCTCGCTCCCGTAAAATGTGCACAAAGTTCGTCAACGCAATTGTCTACGTCCTAAATGCGAGCTTAAGTCACACAGCATTCATATACTTTATCGACAACGCGTTTTAATTTAGCAAGTTTTCTTCTAGAACGCTCCAAGTAAAAGTGCTGATTGTTAAAATACGAGTGGAGGAACCTCTTGAAACAAAACGCAAAGTTTTCCGCCTCAAGGTGACCACTTGTAGAACTTTGAATTGGGCGAAGCGAGCCTTATGTTTCGTATATTACGAGCGTCGATGTGAAAAGCCTTCGTTGAGTTACCTACATGTGGGCAAACAAGCGAGGCTCACTGTTAATTTTGCGCGCACATGTGGCCACGCTGTCGTGTGAACCAATTACGTCCGCCCAAATGGTAAACGCTCTTTATTTGTATTCCATTAACTAAACAGGTGAAAACAACTCCACACATTTTAGTGTTACTTTCAGGCATTTTTGTTCATATACAAAACATGTTGATAGAATGCCAGTTATAACAAGAATGATCAATGTTTCGTTTCAAAGATTAGAGAGGGCACTTTAGTCAAAATGTTTTTGGTAATATTTTACACGTTTTTATTGTACAGAATTAGGGCGCCATATTTTTCAAAAGATTTATTGATTGGTCTGTGATACAACTACAAGTTGGACTGAACGTAACTATGCTATTTTTGTTTGTTATTTCTTACGCTTGTTTTTTATTCAGTATTTTCTATATGGATTTTGCGTAACAAAAACTCGTCCTTATTATCTGCTTATTATTCAAGAACTTTGAGGTAATAACTACTTGTGCCAATATGATGGCTTTTTCAATATAAAATTTTTTATGGCAGGTTTTTTTTTGCTGTAATGTAACTAATATCATAAAAACTTTTTAACAACTTCTTTATGCCGAGCCTCGTGACCTAACTAAGAGTATATCTGTATTAGGTAGTCACAGCTTTATATTATGACAATAATGTCGCTTTGGCAGAAGATTATGATATCCTGTACCACGTTAAGTAACGCTTTTGAGCTTTAATGGCAGTCAGTACTAATGTTGAATAATCACTCTATTATTACAGAGAGATAACTTACACCTGTGTATTTTATTTCATAATAGCAATTTAGTAAAGACGAAGTTATTTATTCATATGTATTTCGAAAACATTATAAAGAATTCATGTTTTCCTTCACCGGCAAGCAAGCGAAAATAAAAAAGGAAATATTACCACGGTAGAACCACGAATGTTTGTCAAACAATTGTATACGGCTTTTTTTTTTACACAAATTAAAAACGTATTGTTCTAAAACCGATGTATGTTTTCATTACCTAAGTTCTTTTTGCCATTTAAGGCTTTAGAAGGCAACTGATAAAAGTGTGAACTAATATTTTATTAATTTTTCACACTTTGTTCTCTTCAATGCCAGCTAAACTTAATGAAACTGCGATATAATTAATTAATATTGAGGTATGAAAACTTGGCGTCCTAGTAAAATTAACTAAGAGTAGCAAGGTACTTGTACTTTACGCTGAAGGTCATCTTCGACGCTGGGACGTGCTTCAGATGAAACAATTATGTAAATATCTACTGACTAATTGCGCCGCCGTTATATTTCATTCGTGATGAGGACTAGTAAAAATTTATCTTCCAGAAAACATGCTACTCCTTACTGTAGGTATTTGACATCTATTAGTATGCTAATGCAACACTATTTAAAATATATTGTGGAAAATAATTATAATTAAATCACTTTGCACACTGTAAGAAAGTTGGATGAAATTTATGTTGTACCTTTAGTCAGGGAATATTTTAATTTGTCTTAGGTATTTGTTTATAGATTTAGTGACTTTAACAAATTATTATATTAATACATGCTTAAGATTTTACAAATTTTACAATTTTTACTTACATTTTTGTAGGAAACTTTTGCAAAAGAATAAATAAATAATAATGTATAAATTATTATCAACCTAATCGTATGTTATTACAGCTTTAACTCAAACAAAATATTTATTCAGTGTAATTTTATTAATTGTCGTTTCATCATCATCGTCCTAGCGTTATCCCGGTTTCACCCAGGACTTAAACGCTTTGGAGCCCGAGGGCCTCTTACTGGTCCAACCAGATATGACAGAATATCAACTTTTCCACGGAGCGACTGCCGTCTGACCTCCGCAATCCAAAGGGGTAGCGTATGGGTAGATATTCCATGGTTTAGATCGAATTATTAATAATTATGTCGTTTATAGCGACAATAATGTCCGGCTTAATGTGTGAGTATTCTTTTTTTTACTGTTGAAATATACTGGATTGTTCATTACAAAGAGCCTGTGACGAATTAGATACCACACAAGTCCAGTAATTCGGCAGGCTAAGCGTGTTTGTTAAAATTGGGTTTACAAATGGATGACTATGCACAAAGAGTCACCCCTCGTACGTCGTACATAAATGCGCGCGTAAATCCATTCAACTTCAGATTTTCATGAAGAGATCTTTACAACAATGTTGGCAGTCGATATAAACAGTGAGCAACCACAAATGTAGTACCGGACGCTAGTTTTAAGCACTGACTATAACTATTTTGACAGTTGCTCTAAAATTAAAAAAAAATTCAAGTCTAATTAGACTTAAAAGCGCGCTCTGGTCCGCAAGGTCCGGGATAACGCTAGAGTTAAAACGACTGAAGGTAAATTTATAGGTGCTACGGTGCTACTTCTAACCGTGTGGTGACGGATTAAGAATACGCAATGTCACCACAGTAAAAGCCGATAGAGGGAAGCATATTATGCAGAGAACAGCACTCTAAGAGAAGGAAAACTTGATACAAACCCTATACCAACCCGTTTGGACAGCGTGGTATAGTAGACTAATTCCTTCTTTCAAAGGAGAGGCCTAGTCCAGCAGTGGACTGTTAAAGGCTTATGATGATAACTTCTAACCTCCAGTGACAAACGCATTTTTTATATTGTAGCCAATGAGGACTACTTACTAAATAATTAAGATAGACACTAGAAATCGTTAGAGCTCTGCTCGCCTGTGTAAGTAGGCTATTATATAATAAAGTTAAGGCGCAGTTATCCTAATGGTTCAGGTGTAGATTTCATAATCAAGACTTCGTTTGCTTCATTACTGTCATCGATTGAAGTAAATCCATGCCTAGTTGAAGTATTCGTACCATCCTTTTCTGAAATATAATTTAATTGTAGTACAAGAAAAAGTTTTTAATATTACTAATAAAGTATCAACCAAACTACCTACTAGAAGACATAAAATCATGTCTCATTCATGGACATAATTATACAGTCGCAATGTCATACATTCGTAATATTTATGATATTGTCACAAATATTTTACATATTTTCCAGTTTCATTATCCAGTTTTTGATCAAACGAAGGCGCTTACAGTCAGCTTAATAAATAATCACCGAACCGAAAGCTTATGAAAGGTAGCGTTTTCAAATCCACGCATAAAATGAAATGCCTTTTTCGTCCTGTCAGACTGTATGAAAGCGATAAGCGATAAACTCAGAAACAACCGAATGGATTTTTGTGATCCTTGAGGCAAGTTTAGGGTGGAATAGTCGGGCGAAGTAGTCCAGTAGGAAATAATGAATAATTGATGAAAGTCAATAACGGCACGTACCTAAGCAAATCATAAATACAAAAAACAACACACCAATATCATAACCTCTAATAATAACCCCTAATTCTCAATATGTTTAGGACAAATTTTGTGACTCACACAAAGAAGAGTAGGGTATTTGACTAAAAAAATCGAATAAGTCCGTCAGATAGATTTCCAAAAAATATTGGACACGTATATTTTCTTTAGTCACGTAAACAAAAAATGAAGACGACAAACTTCGCTGAAAACTCGTGTGACGTCACTTGCCAGTACACTATTTACTGGCGAGTGACGTTACAAGCCCCCACTCTGAGGCGTTTCTCCATCTTTGATGCGTTTTATCTTCGTAATTATTTACTGATTTGATAAAACAAAAAATACGTATCCAATATTTTTCGATAATCTAACTGACGGACTAATTCGATTTTATTAGTCAAATACCCTATTATAGACCATATATCTTTACAAAATTAGTAGTTACTGCCATTGTGACCCACATAAAAATGATCGAAATCTCTCTGGTCGTTTAGGAGGTCTTTAGTAACATAGAAAGTAAACGTTCAGACATGTAGCTTCATTGAGGTAACAGTTGTTATACAGATCAATGTGTGGCTCTATCTAATTTAGCAATGATACATAAAAGCTTGTATTATACCTGCTTTCTTATACAAATCCTATAGAACTTTTTTGCTATATTTACAAACTGGGTTCGTTTTAAACTTGACACTTCATTGTTACACAAACAGACCACGTCGGTACCATTTCGAGCTCCGTTTACTGTGTAAATGAGCGATATAATCATATTATTTAAAACATAAAGGTATGTTTGTTTTCAAAACGACTCTCGTGCTCCCGTTTTATATCTTGTCTAATTGGAAGTGGCACTGTAAGTGTAAATGCGCGATTCTACGACGGTACACAATTTTAGTATACGTTTATTCAGCAAGTAAGTCGTTTCATATACCGTACATCAGGTTATTAATTGTATAAGCCCTGCAACTGTCACATAATAATAATATTAGAGCCACTGCGAGGTATTATGTTCTCCAGTAGGTTATGGCTGCTTATGTCACTTCTACCTTTAAATAGTTATAAGAGATAGTTGATTGAAGGCCCGTTGCTTCTGAGAATGCCTCGTGCAGAGGTGTAACACGTGTCGAAGCATAATCGGTGCATACAGCGGGATATTGTTAGATACTGCAAGTCAGGTACCTTCCTGGAACTTATACCATTCCTAATATGTCCCTTATCCTCTCACACCAGAGGAGTTCGGTACTGTCAACCTTTTTCTATTGCAATAGTTGGGGTGATCAATCTGAGGGTGCGTGGTGGGTTCCTCTTTTTTTCTATAAGAGATATTGAAAAACGGATTTTGCGATTTGTGACGCCATAGGTGCTTGTGACCGAGATAAAAAAATATGCGCGTCACTGCGGCAAACAGCTAAAAGCAAAACACTGCACGATGAGTGACTTGGTCAAGATTGATTGAAAATTGTGTATGATATAAATTTTGTTCTAACTCTGAGTGCTATGCGTACGTGATTCGGTTTTGTCATCAGCTACACATGAATTTAAAAAAGCGTGATTGGTTTACCAGTTCGTTATTTATATCAGTCGAAAACAAATTTTATAAAGCAAATGTAGACACCTTTTCCAAAACGCATTATTTATTTTATGCGAACGGGCTTGGTTTTATAATTGCATTGGAACTACCCGCAAATTTTCCAATAGATTTATTCCAATACGAATAATTCATATAGGTTTATTCCAATGGGAGAATTTGTCCAGATGTCATAAAGTTTCAATTTTTTTATATATAAGAGACAACAACTGTCCCACTAAGAATAAACAAAATTTTTTTGGAGCTTAGAAACACTGAAACAACACCCAGAAATAGAAGAACCATTTGCATACGCACATTATTATTACAAGACTCGCAGTTCACACTCGTCCTACCCCAGACTTTTATGCAAGGATCAAGCACTACAGCACTGGGCGCAATTCTAAGTGGCTAGGCGAACATGGAAACCACTACATCATCTGTGCAGTAATAGGTACTTGTTCTATCTTCTCATCGTTTCAAAGAAAGTAATTAAAAAGTATATAATTAGCGTCATGAATGCTCTACTTTAGTGCCCATTTTGCTTGTAATACGATTTATACAGGTGAAGCCGCAAAGATGCAATTAACTCACTGCATTTTATAACAACCCCTATTGATGCCACCAGCAACTTGCACGGCTTATCAATCCAGTGCTCTTCACATCAACCCTATATATCTGTACCTAGAAAGAACTTGACCGTATATGTATATTTACAAACTCAGTACCTATATCTAGACTACAGAAGCTTACCCAGGAATCTAATCGCTGTGTATTATTGCCTTCACGGTGGAAAGCCAAATTACGGGGTCATCTTGCATCCATTGAGCAGGCAGAGAGGGTATGTAAATTTTACTAAAGCTACCGTGATGTCTGTCAACGATCAGTCACTGGAATTGCGGTTAATATACTTTGCCGCATTTGGCTACCCAAGAATCATACACATTATCCTCAAGAGCTAGAAATCACAATTTTATTATAGCTACGTATTTCTAGTAATTTATAAAAATAATTATAAATTACCATAATATATAATAGCATATTTATATGTTTGTTAATTAACTCTAACATGGCAGACTTACTTTTTCATACATAATTCTAGGTTTATTTACTCCCAGTAATAAGTAAGGAATGTGCTAAATTTATACACGCTTTGAGTAACTTGATGTTCACATAAATCTCAATGTGACCTCGGCAAGATTAAATACCTGGCGCGAAAATTTTATGCCTTTAGAATATATGAGGACAGTACTTTTCACCAAGTTTGAATTAAATGTCACCATTCTTGAGAAAAAATATGTCAATGCCTTACGTCTAGACAATTGAAATTCAAGCCAAGACTACGGTTCGTAATAACTTCATCTATCTCAGTTTTGTTCTGCGTAATTAAAATTTAGTATTAATGCCAAAGTGTGTATGTTTGTGCCTTTTTCACGTCAAAACAGCTAAACTGAATTCGATTAGTTTTAGCATACAAATATAATTGACTTTGGAGTCGCATGTTTGATATCGAGAGTTACTAAAAAAGCATCATCATCATCATCATGGCGACCTGTCAGTAATCCAATATTGGATAAAGGCCTCTTCCCTCTTCTTCCATTCTTGGCGATCTTGTGCCCGACTCATCCAGTCTCGACCTCCGTGTCGTCGAATGTCGTCCACCCAGCGTTGCGGCGGCCTGCCGCGTCCTCTAGTGTCAGTTCTAGGTCTCCATGCAAGGACTCGTTTTGTCCAGCGGCTCTGGTCCATTCGCGCAATGTGTTCCGGCCACGTCCACTTTTTCTTCGCCATGACAACCATGACGTCTTTAACTTTGGTCTTATTTCGCACCCATTCATTGCGTTTCCGGTCACGTAAGGAGATCCCCAGCATCGCTCTCTTCATGCCCCTCTGCGCGACACGGAACTTCTCGGCAGACTTTTGTGTTATGTTTCATGATTTCAGTGTCGTAGGTTAACCCCGGCATGACTCATTCCTCTCTCATCATTGCTTTGACTCGGAGATGTAGAGGTATTTTGCTACAATGTATTCGTTTTTTGGCACCGAATGCGGCCCACGCCTGCGATATCCGCCGTATTATTTCCGCCGTTTGATTTTCAAAGCCCAATATAACCTTGTGGCCCAAATATATATATTCGGTCACTCTCTACACTGGAAGCTGGTAGTCCGTGACTTCAAGAATATTAGTCATTATTTTGGTTTTCCTCAAGTTCATTTGAAGACCAGCCTTTTCAGATTCCAGGTTTAAGTTCTGGAGCATCGTAATCATGTCTTCAATGCTCTCCGAGACCAGAACCAGGTCATCTGCAAGTCTCAAGTTCGTAAGTCTCTCTCCATCTATCAACAACCCTTTCCCATGCCATTGTAGCTGTTGGAATATGCACTCTAGTGCTAGGGTAAATAGCTTTGGTGATATTGTGTCGCCTTGTCTGACACCCCTCTCTAGTGGAAATTTGCCAGTTTTCTTGTGTAGGGAGACACAGGCATTTCGATGGAGGTGATTGAGGGTTTGTATGTAACTGACGTTCATCGATACGGCACTTAACGAAAGCTCGCTCTATGAACCACCACTCTATGGAGTCAAATGCTTTCTCGTAATCGACGAAGGCTAGGATAATTGGTTTCCTGTACTCGTTACATTTCTCTATTAATATTTTGAGAGTTTGGAGATGGTCGTTGGTGCTAAGGCCTGAGCGAAAACCTGCCTGTTCTTTTGGTTGGAAAAAGTCTAGTTTCCTGTCAAGTCTGTTAACTAGAACGCGAGTGCAGAGCTTGTAAATATGTGACAGTATGCTGATGGGTCTATAGTTTTCCAGCTTCTTGATGTTCCCCTTCTTATGGATTAAGGTGATTACTGCGTTGTGCCATGCTTAAGGTACTTTGGTTTCTAAAATGCATTTCGTAAAAAGGGCTGCTAACGCTGTGCCTTAGTTCAGAGTTGATTTTAATAATCTCTGGTAAAACGCCATCTTCGCCAGAGGCCTTTCGATTTTTATGTTGTCGAATAGCAAGCAATACTTCCTCTTCGATGACATCTGGAACTTCTGCGGAACCAACATTTTGGACAGGTAGTCGTAGTGTACAAAAAACATGCGATGTATGAAGTAACATGTTTATTAAAAAAATATATATTATTTTATATTTAGGTACTCGTATACCGAAAAATGCGTTAAAATGTGTGAGTACACACAGTAATTTAATTAATAATGAAGTCTTTCCCAAAAAGTAATTGCCTGAATTCTAATATTGGCTGGACATATTAATAATGTTGACTGTTTACTTATTGAATAGTATGAGACGACTGTTTGTTAACAAACTCGGCTGTCAATCCAATATGACGGTATTTTGGTCTAATACGCTTGGTACACAGCGGCCTTACCGAAATTAATTATGCGTAGATGGATCACTTCATTAATTACTATTAGATAATAGACGCGCTGTTTGTATTAAAGGTAATGAAAGCAACTATATTAGGTGCAGTTACATATATAATTATGTTTTGACTGCTTAGGGTAAGAAATATATATAGATAAATAGACATATTGACAATAAATTAAAGGTACATTTAACATTAAAAAACTGACATGTTTATATCAATAAACTTTTACAAATTGTTTATTTTTTATTTATAGACTCACGCTTGTATCCCCGAAGGGCTAGGCATAGGCGTAATATTACACCCACATTTTGCCATGAATTTTTAGGTCCCACGTAATAGGGGGCGAGCCTATTGCCGTTACCGTCACTTCACCAGACTCCGTGCTGCTACTGGGAATTCGGCAAAACCCAGTAACACTTTTGCCCGATCCCGGAATCGAACCTGGGACCTCCGATCAGCAGTCGCATACGCTATCCAGTGTACCACGGAGGCAGTCAGTTCACAAATTGTAGTTTGATTGATGCATCAAAGGTTACTTGAGTTGCTAGTTGTTGGGATCCTCGTGGTTCGCAGAATCGAGACTTATAATAATGTATAGGTACTTCGTCTCAGCACGATGCATGTTCAGGGCATATTGGCTAAGTCTGAGCTCTCCAATGGATTTTCGCCAACTAATGTCTGACTCAATTAATTATATCTGGTCAGTTCTACCTGTGTTATTTACAACAATCATAATCATTATAATTATTGTACATAGAACGAATAACAGCAATAATTCATGAGTAATGTTGCAAACATGTGCACTGATGACCTCCAGCCTGAAGTGCAATTGATCAAAAGCTGCTGTTTGTTCTATATTCAAATGCAAATAACTACTAATAGTCATAATCGTTCTAGCGTGATCCTAGTTACACCCAAGACTTTTTGCCTTAGAGCTCGGAGTCCGTTTACTATCTAACCACATTTCACAGAATATAAGCTTATTATGTCTCTACTAATGATATTGAGACTAATAATTATGGTTTAAGACGAATTTATTCTGATTTTAATCGTAATTGTACATACATAAATACATAGACTCACGCCTGTTTCCCGAAGGGGTAGGCAGAGGCATATTAAACGCCCACTTTTCGCCAGTGTCTTGATCCCACGTAATAGGTGGCGAGCCTATTGCCGCTTATCGGGATATTTTGTTTGCCAGAGCCTCGTCCGTTGATCGGCAGGTGCACCACTTGCAGGTGAGGTTGGCTTGTGACCCTAAGTTGTTGGTGGGAACCCTATGCACCGTAATTGTAGTGGTCTACGAAGCTCTCCATTAGTTACTTTTTAGTATTTATAACTTCAGCAGTTTTTGGCTCGATGACGATATGACAATCAGGACAACATAATAATAATTGCAGCCTAATAAACAGCGTATGTAATTATGTATCTAGAGGAGAGTAGGAATTGGTTTAATTTAGTTCACAGCCTAAGAAAGTTAACAGTTCCCCAATTATCGTTTTACTAATGTTTACGCTGCTAAGTATTCAACTGTACCAGAATATTTCTGAATGTGTTTAAATCAATACTACGCCTCTAAGTAATTATACGCATCCTTGCCAACGGATCGGCTAGGTTCAATGTTTGTAGTGGTTAGTACTAAAACAACATGTTGTGGTATTTAGGTACATAAAAGCGTTACCGTGTTTTGGCGAGCACGTTATATGGCCGTGGCGATGCTTGCTCGTACAAGATCGTTAGGCTTTGTTGAGGCTTTGGACAGTGTGTAAACTCAGTCACTAGTGTTGACCACATAGCCGTTTGAGAAGACAAACTTTAACCATTCCAAACTTTGCCCACCATTTCGCTCACGAAGAAAGTATAAAAACGCCATATTATGCGGTTCAAGCAAAACAGAAAGACTTTGAGTACATACGTTCTTATTTCAGAATTTTCAAGTAAAGGTAGATGAATCTCTCTGAATAAGCAGTGAAGCTATTTCATACGTATGTATGTGTAAGTAAATGAAGTGTTGCAAATAGCATGGAGGTAGAATATGATCTCCCAAATCGAGAACGGGCACCGCAAGTAGCACATCTTGCTTATTGAGGAAAGCTGGTTCAGACGCTGAACAGTGACATTATATGCTATCTACGCATCCGGAGCCGTAGGAAAAATAATTGATACAAAATGGCTTCTGCTCGTGGCCCATCGACGTAGGTATATAAGCGCTGTTCTGATATATAGTCTACCGCAAAACTTCTTTAAATACGCTAAGCAGTTTTTGCGTGAAAGATTGGCAACAAAACAAAGTTTAGACTAGAAAGCGCGAAAGTCTGAGAAGAGACCGGGATAACGCTAACAAAATGAATAACATAATTTGTAGCTAATTATAATATCAAACAAACCATTCACTAGAATGAAGACGATACGATAATATGCGATATTTATTGTAATAGTGAATGAGTTTTACTGTTATTGATTGAAAGTTCTGTAAACATTTTTTTAACCCTGAAGCTATTCCGTGAAATTTTGCACAACACCATGAAAACAACTTTTAAATTGTCCTAAATTACGAGTGTGATTCATGCGTTTCAAACACAAACTAATCTAAATCTAAGCTTAGAATTGCCACTATGTATATTGTATATTGTAAGACTAATATTTAAATATTACTAAGCTTCTACTAGCTAGTATTAGAAACTCGAACAATACCACTGGTTCACATCACTCAAAGAACTATTATTACATTTCGAATAAACATAACAAGTCTTACACAAACAAAATGTTGCCGACAAATTGAATAGAATCTTATCCTTGTTCCACGTCTTTCTGTGACATGGACGTAATTCGCAATTTATCTTACTATTATTTATACAGGATTTGAGTATTTTATTACATCAGATTCAGTAATCTTCTTTGTCACAATAGTTGACGGCCGAAAAGTGCACACTTGTACAGTCAACATCGAAATAATAATGCCGTACAGTTATGCATTGCCGCTGTTTTGAATTTCTAACTCATTTCAACAAAATATTCTCGTTTTAGGTGAGCTATGATTTTAAAAAGATTAACTTACTGCACTTGTAATAGACTTGCGCGGGTAATTTAGTTCATTGGTAAGTTCTTTGTATTTTAACTGTATCCGTTAACCGGTTTACAGTAAAATCTTATTTGACCAGACTTACAAACGCAATCGGAATGGCAAGAGTCTAAAATTGCAACCTAATTTCGTATGTTACTTTGTTAGGTTTTTGTGGTCTTATAACGTACGGCACTCATAGTTTCACACAGTAAAAGGTCGTCGTACACCGGGTACACAGATAAATCTAATGTAGAAGATGGAAATGTACATGTACTTACTATACTGAGGATGTTAACATAACAATTTTGTGACTTCTATTATTACTAGAGATTCAGCAACAAATTCGATGGAGCTATTCGTGAAGCTTTTGTCTTAACAGGAAAACGTATCAAAATCAGTATTTATTTACTGACTTCTACTAACACATGGTAAACTTAAGTTTTCTTATGAAATCTCAAATTTAATCTGGCTAAACAGTATCATGATGCCTGATTCCAGGTCTCCACAAGTATGTTGATAATTACACACATCCATATGTACTCGTACCAACTCTTTACATATGCAGCAGTAATGTACAAATACATATACTACTAGAAAGTTCTAGCGACGAAGAACCTAGGGGTTTTAAGTTTATATAAACCATATATGCTTTAAACTTTAGTCGCTTTCGTCACATTATTTATGAATGCGCGTAAGTTTCGAGTATTCTTAATCTGACCCTTGTGTTGTTGTAATGTTCCTCAGAGAACATTGTTTAGGTATTCTCATTTCGTCTGCCTTATAAACTATATGAGAGTAAACAACTACATGAGAGTAAACACTCTCATATTGTTCACAAAGAAACATATTATACTATGAAAGTCAGGACCAAAGTTGCCTTTAAGATTTCATGAAAGACTGGCGTGTAGCGGTCTATCGATGCTACAACTAATGTTTAATGCCATTTTAGCGACGATTGCAAATACTTAGCATGTGTTTGTTTTTTGTAGCCAGTGCAAAATAAAATCCTTTCTTTTAAAAACATACACTATAGTAATAGGCTTCAAATGAGCTAAATTAACGTGACTCACACACAATAATCAGCATCATTTAACGGTTTCTAATTAATATTTAATTTGACTAAACCTGACGTGACATTTATAAAATTAGCGCTATCATCAGGTTATTTAATGAATACGTATTTGTAATAACCTAAAATAAGTTAGCTCTTCTTTTAAAGACCGACGTCGCGGCTTCAAAATCAAGTTATCCTTCATTACCCCTGATGGAGGTCGTAATATAATAAAACTGAATTCGACTTAGTTTATTGAAGCTATGGTAATCAGGCTACAAATAACACTCTACAGAAATTATTATAGAAGCTACGGCAACAAAGAAATTAGCATAATGCGTCTTCATTACAATAATGCCAGAATTAGAGGGTAGTCAATTGTGAGAGGAAAGTTTTCAGTAGATATTGTTTGAACATGCATATTTTATACCTAGAATAGAAATAATTTATTCGAGAAAAGACAGAGGTAAGGTCGTTATTTATGATCTTATAAATAGCATGTACATATAAATGTCTCTTTTTAAGCTGGCTCCAGTTGTCTGAAGGTCTAAACGTACTACGGATCATTTACAATATGATGTAAATTTAGCATCACCCAACCTATGGGCGATGCTAAATTTCCATCATATTGGTTATTTTTAGCTAAACTTACTCAGGCTCCAAAGTGGAAGTCTAGGATGCCACCAGGAGAACGCTAAGACCATGATGATGAACTAGAATACGCTTAGACTTGGTATGTGCACAAGCAACAAGTTTGAAAACCCTTGTTATAATTTCGAAAAACATTTCCACAGTTATTTCGTCTGCGTCATTACCGCGATGGTTACCAGTTATCGGTAACAAACATTCTGTAAACTGCAATAAAGCTCATCTATTACCATCTATCTTGTAGTTTCCGAACAAACTTCGCAATCATTTGTTTTTATAGTTCTTGTACAAGGCACAGGTGTGTGTGACAGAGCATGTGCAACTTGAAGCATTTGCGCGGGTTTTATGTTTTTCAAATACGCAACAATCGATGCAGCCAGGCTTCTCACTTTGTACTGAGGAAATACAGAAATATGTGACTTATGGTGATAATTATGGTGGTAATAACAAAGAAGATAATTTATGCTTTTATATGTTACTTATCGACGCAAGAACAGCTGAGCTTAGTGTACCTACAGCAACACCTGTAACTAATCCGCCCGAGAACATTTTGCGTAACTTTCACACGTTATATTTGCATCATGTAATGTATATCATGTATAACATTAGGTAGTATATATATATATAAAGCATAATTATGAGATACTTTGCTCCACTTAGTTTCTACTTGGAAATCGTTAAAAATATAATCGTAATCTAGTCTTTTCAACAATAAGTATTTAAATACATTATTTGTCATACTTTAATCATAGCGTTTTAATTTATTGCCCTCTTAATGTATTGGCTCGTAGTTTTTATAGATAGAGTCTCTATTTATTGAGTTCTGTTACGAAATGAAAAAAATCTGTTCGTTTCTGTTCTTCTCTACAAAAAGAAACTATCGTCAACGTTCAAAAACACTTGGTAGCACTTTATTACACACATTGCAGTATGCGGTACTGAAAATCCTGATATCTTTTTGCAGCGAAAGTTCACGTTCCGTACCCAAAGCAATAAAAGATACTTTACTTCGCTTTCATCGCGAGATGGTATTAAACGTTCGGTCACTTGATTGCATTCGCTTACATTCCTTCTGTCGACGAAGTCAGTATTTTTAAAGCGAACGTAATAAATATTCACTGTTTTCTCTCTTTTAAAAAAGCCTAGTATATTTTAAATCTACATATCGTTCCATCTGTATTACAATTTAGAACAGAAAGGTATGGTATATGTTTATTTATGATTTCTGAGAGAAAAGAAATACGTATTATAAAGTACTCAGGCGAAAAGTTTATTTACTTAGGCTCCCTTAAGCATTGAGATTTTCTATTATCATAGGTGTACCTTACAAAACGCTCGTATTATTTGCATGAGAACAACATCCAATCTGGAGAATGTATTGTCGTTTACTAGATGAAACAGAGACTCGAGCTCACTCGTACTTGAAGAGGTAAGTATAAAATACGTTTTACATTTCGTCAAACACATTTTAGTTACCGTGCACAGAAGACTCGCTTGTAGCCGGCGACGAATAAAGCTTTTTCAATATCATAATGATATGCGAAAAATATAGCTAGCGTCATTCAATATGACTATTTGCCTCCTCAAAATACCTATATCCGTTAAGTCGTAAGACCCTTTCATATAGAAAAATATTATCGTGAAGTCAGGCTCAAGCGGCAGTATTTCTGAAATACACAAACGAAATCACTACATCAAATTGTTTCATCGAAAAAAATACAAAGCATACTTTATTCCTACACTAAAACATATTAAAATAACTTTTGTAGTGTAAATATAAAATAATTCTATAGCCATTTTACCCTCTCTCTGTTTATTTATTTAAGGCCACACGATGTTTTGCGTTTGATCGGTTTATATGATATTTTGACAAGAAAATTCTCTTAAGTCCACATGAACTACTTCAGTCTATTATAAGCTTGAATTACACATAATTCAAGCTTATAATAGACTGAAGTAAGTATAATAAATTCTACATGTATCACATACATGTAGAATTTATTATACCTACTTGAATTATTTGTGTGTACTAACGTGTTTGAGGCGATGGTCTTGAAATAATTTACAATAAAATTATATCTTCTGTATAAATAAAATTCTTATGTTACTCTTCTGACAGACAACGCTTAGCCGTAAAATGCTGAAATTTGCCATGTATATACCTTGGGGAGGGTAGTGGTGTACTAGGAGGGGATTTCCTGAAATGCTCACAGAATCGGGAAGAAAAGTTTAAATAAAAAAAAAAGACAACGTAGCTGAAGACATCTTCATGTGTATTTATACATCTAAAATATTACACAGCAAAAAAAACAAGGTGCCGTGATGGAATAGTAGTGTATATATTTATTATTAAACATAAAAATACACGTTTGTTAGAAGTTTTATAACGCAATAAAATTGCTCCAATTTATAGTGACATAAACTCACGAGGTATGCGACGTGTTCATTCTTCCAATTTGTCACCTGGCCCCTTTATAAGTGGAAAACATAATATAACGGCAGCCTTCATTCGCCAAATTAAAAATATATAGGTAGAATTTTTACACGTCATGTCTTACTAGTATTTTTCCGTAGTGTATATTTCATCTTATGTTGATATATTGGACTGATTCACTCCACAGGTGAATAAAAACTCGGCGTCGGACGGATGGATTAAAGTATCGTTAGAACTGCCACTGCCAAAGAAAATCAAGCCGCTTATTTTTATCTCAATTTCGGTGCTAGCTAACGAAATGTTGATCCAGTGCAGATGCCGATATTCTGAAAGGAATAGGTTTGGGAATATAATAAAAACAGTTCTTAATATAATAGCAAAGATTTACCTTTTGAGTAAAGTGTCCAATAATTAAGCTTAGAAATATGTAGTACATTTTCATTTAAATATTTTTTTTTGAAATACAGAGCCCACTGCAGCTTCACTTTGAGTTGAGTGGGCGAAATATTTTTATGTTACCTCAAATGCATATTATTAATTTCTGTACTAAATATAAAATCAAGTCCCTGTCGCGTCCTGTCTGTTTGTATAAACGCGATAAACTCGAAAAACTACTAAACGGATTTTAGTACGGATTTCACCTTCATATTATTATATAACCTCACGCGGGCGAAGCCGCGGATAAAGTCTAGAAGAAGATATTATTTATAAGCTGCTCTTTGAAATTACTGGGTACAATAAGTTTATTTTTCTGCCATTATAATATATTTCGTAATTGGCAGACTCTGCATTGAAAGATAGTACCTTCATTAAATAGTTACATTATAGTAAAAAAGTAAAAAAGAGGTGCATAGGGTTCCCACCAAGAAGTGGTGCACCTGCCGATCAACGGACGAGACTCTGGCAAACAAAATGTCCCAATAAGCGGCAATAGGCTCGCCACCTATTACGTGGGATCAAAACACTGACGAAAAGTGGGCGTTTAATATACCTCTGCCTACCCCTTCGGGGAAACAGGCGTGAGTCTATGTATGTATGTAAAAAACTAATAGTGAAAACCCTGTTATGTTGAAGGAATCCAACAACTTGTGATTGATCACATTTCTAGTTCTGTGAACTAGATTTCAATAAACTTTAATTCTACACTCACGTAAGGTTTTCTTTTTTAAAAACGTGCCATAGAATTTAAGGATAGGTATATCAAACAGAGTTATTAGTTTTATTACAAAAGCTTTTCAGTTTATCCTCCTTGAATGTTGTTTTCTAACAAACATTGTACTCTATTAAATTATTCCAGAAATAAATCTATACAGCACTCTGCCGTGAAAGTTGTGGATGGCAGGCAGGTTTTCTGATAAATGATAATAAGCTCATTTGTTATTATACTGCCCTTTATATCATCATTTATCATAATTTATTTTTGTCTACGCACTCGGAGGTCCATTTACGAGTATTATCAGCGTAGCAACTATTTATTTTATGTTCTTAGTAGTGAGTTATATCGCGGATAGTCGGCAATATGAACGAAACGCGATCATTTCTTTGACAATATTACATTTGTCTAATAAACTCAATTGAGATCACCCGCCAATAGGGATAATACATTGCTCGTACATTCGTCGAGTCATGACTTCATGAGAGTGATATTGTTGTGACAATTTGTACCAGACGTACAACTTTGTGCGTCGTTTTATCAAATTAAGTGGTACTCACACAAAGGAAGCATCAGTCGAGAGCAACTTCAATATTTCAACGTCGCTTCCTTAAGTACACAATGTTGGACAATGTTTCATTGGTGAACCTTTTCTAGTCTCTTAAATAACTTGCTATCTAGTGCCTAAGTGATTTGATTCAAAGATAGACATTTGGAAAAGAATATTTTCCGAGAACTCTATTTATTTCGTCTCTTCGAAATTTCACGCTTCATAAATATTTTATTAGAAAAGGCAGTACAGGTTTAAATGTACATGAAATATGAAATTTTAATGCTTGTATTAGTGTTATTTGCGTCTTTTATCTTGAGTTTGTAAAATATAACGTAATTTTTCTTGAAACATATTTTGAGCGCAAAAACTATGCTTTTAAAATGACACTGTGATGAATTGTTAAACCTGTCCAAAATGAAAATATTTTATGATGTATTTGTAACAATTCTATTTCAAATTTCACTTTATTTTGAAGATGTAAAAATTTTTACAACATTGTTTACTGAGAAATTGCTAACATCAAACTGCTACAGATTGAAGATTATATATAATATGACAGAAATACATATACGTGCCTTTTTTCGAGGAAAAGCTTAAATACAATGATTGAACACTTTGATGTAGGAAAATAACAAGAATTTTCCCGCATCAATTTTACAACTAACTACAAGTTTAATAATTACTCAAATCGTACATCTAAACACACGGAGTTATCATGAAGCTGACTTATTTAATCTCGGTAGGCGTTCTTTTGTTCAGAAAACGGTAGTCAATGGGTTATTTTATATAAGTACTAGCTGTCGCCGCGGCTTCGCCCGCATGAAATTTAAATAAAGAGTAGCCTTTGTACTTCCCCAGGTTTCAGACTATCCATATCAAATTTTATCACAAACGGATCTGCACATTAGCCGTGTAGCATACATATAAACGGATAGTACTTAAAATTACTTTTGTTTTCATTGTGTATGTATATTATTGAAGTTATGAAGAGCTTATATACCTACTAAATAGAACAGCAGCAAAAATATAAACTGAAAGCATTACCACAAACTACATAATCAGACCGCCCCTCCACCCCGCTGCGCTTAAGCGCGCCAACTAATAGTAAGCGCTTTTCATAACGCTGCGCTGTCAAATATAATCGTGATAACTTTTAAACTGTTCGTCCAAACTACTTACTGTAAAAGACAAAGTTTATCTACATTAAATACTGAAGGCAATAAATCTATCAATTATGAAAACAATTTGATAACTACTCTAGAATGAGCTTTGTAAAAAACATATTTTGTTATGTTACTTATACTGTTTTATTACAATAAAAATTATGTAGTTAGGTTATGTACTAAAAGCTAAAAATTAATTCGGAAAGTCCTAGCTACCAGATCGCACTAATGTTCTCATCAATCTGGGGTATTGATCAGACAGGCAAGAGAAATTTCTATCATAATGTTTACTCTCGATACGCTACGCCCAAAACAATTTTCATTAATGTTTTTAATTTTATTTTCAAGTTTTTAGTTTTGTTGTTAGTTTATACTTCTCATTCTCTTTTCACAGTGATCGCTTTTCTACCAATCAGGCCCTGTCGTTCGATACCCATATTGGGGTTTTGTGGAATATAGGTAATCCGCCATTTCGTGGCGGCGGCCATCTTGGATTTTTCATAGTGAGCTCTATTCTACTAATCAAACCCTTTCATTTGTTACCCATATTGAGGTATTTGTGGAAAATATGTAATCCGCCATTTTGTAGCGGTAGCCATCTTGGATTTTTTATAGTGAGCCGTATTCTACCAATCAAACCCTTTCATTCGATACCCATATTGAGGTATTTGTGGCAAATATGTAATCCGCCATTTTGTGGCGACAGCCATCTTGGAATTTTCATAGTGAGCTCTATACTACGAATCAAGCCCTTTCATTTGATACCCATATTTAAGTATTTGTGGAAAATAAGTAATTCGCCATTTTGTCACGGCGGCCATCTTGGATTTTTCATAGTGAGCTCTATTCTACGAATCAAGACCTTTCATTTGATACCCATATTGAAGTATTTTTGGAAAATAAGTAATCCGCCATTTTGTGGCGGCGGCCATCTTGGATTTTTCATAATGAGCTCTATTCTACCAATCAAGCCCTTTATTTGATACCCATATTGAGGTTGTTGTGAAGTAATATGTGATCCACCATTTTGTATCGGCGGCCATATTGAAATTACAATCATATAAATTATCTTTTAAATCTTAATGACAATATGAGTGTACTAGCTTTCGCCCGCGGCTTCGCCCGCATGAAAGTGAAATAAAGAGTTTCCTTTGTACTTTCCCAGGCTTCAGACTATCCATATCAAATTTCATCTCAAACGGATCTGCACATTAGCCGTGTAGCATACATATAAACAGATAATACTTAAAAATTAATTATGTTTTCATAATCGTCGAACTTCAGGTAAATTATTTAGTGTGTACGTATATTCTTGAATTTATGAAGAGCTTATATACCTACTGAATAGAACAGCAGCAAGAATAAAAACTGAAAGCATTACCACAAAGTATATTATCAGATCGCCCACGCCCCTCCGCCCCTTTCATGACGCTGTGCTTAGGTCAAATATAATCGTGATAACTTTTAAACTATTCGTCCAAACTACTTACTGTAAAAGACAAAGTTCATCTACATTAAATACTGAATTGTAATTTAAAAAAGCATTGTTAAAAACATTTTTTTTATGTTAAACTGTTTTATTACAATAAAAATTATGTAGTTAGAGGTTATGTACTAAAAGCTAAAAAAATATTCGGTAAGTCCTAGCTACCAGCTCACACTAATGTTCACATCAATGTGGGGTATTGATTAGACAAATATAAAATAGTTGGGCAAGAGAAATTTCTATCATAATGTTTACTCTGGATATGCTACGCCCAAAACGATTTTTTTTAGTTAATTTTATTTTCAAGTTTTTGCTTTTGTTGTTAGTTGATACTTCTCATTATCTTTTCATAGTGATCCCTTTTCTACCAATAAGGCCCTGTCGTTCGATACCCATATTGAGGTATTTGTGGAATATAGGTAATTCGCCATTCTGTGGTGGCGGCCATCTTGAATTTTTCATAGTGAGCTCTATTCTACCAATCAAACCCTTTCATTTGATACCCATATTGAGGTATTTGTGGAAAATATGTAATCCGCCATTTCGTCGCGGCGGTCATCTTGGATTTTTCATAGTGAGGTCTATTCTACCAATCAAACCTTTCATTTGATACCCATATTGAGGTATTTGTGGAAACTGTGTAATCCGCCATTTTGTGGTGGCAGACATCTTGGATTTTTTATAGTGAGCCGTATTCTACCAATTAAACCCTTTCATTCGATACCCATATTGAGGTATTTGTGGAAAATATGTAATCCGCCATTTCGTCGCGGCGGTCATCTTGGATTTTTCATAGTGAGGTCTATTCTACCAATCAAACCTTTCATTTGATACCCATATTGAGGTATTTGCAGAAAATATGTAATCCGCCATTTTGTGGCGACAGCCATCTTGGATTTTTCATAGTGAGCTCTATTCTACGAATCAAGCCCTTTCATTTGATACCCATATTGAAGTGTTTGAGGAAAATAAGAAATCCACCATTTTGTCGCGGCGGCCATCTTGAATTTTTCATAGTTAGCTCTATTCTACGAATCAAGTCCTTTCATTTGATACCCATATTGAAGTATTTGTGGAAAATAAGTAATCCGCCATTTTGTGGCGGCGGCCATCTTGGATTTTTCATAGTGAGCTCTATTCTACCAATCAAGCCCTTTCATTTGATACCCATATTGAGGTTGTTGTGAAGTAATATGTAATCTGCCATTTTGTATCGGCGGCCATCTTGAATTTACAATCATTTAAATTATCTTTTAAATCTTCATGACAATATGAGTGTATACCAAAAATCAGATCAATCTGTCATCAGTAAGGGGGTAAAATTCCAATTAATAGCTTTCAGAGCTCAGGATTTTTGCCGACTTGGTTGATACTTTTCCTTATATTATGGCAACATTATCCAAAAATTTTATAAATTGTAGCCTATGTGTTATTCTGATGTATAAACTATATTACTGTAAAGTTTCATCCAAATCCGTTCAGTAGTTTTTGCGTGAAAGAGTAACAAACATCCATACATACATCTTCACAAACTTTCACATTTATAATATTAGTAGGATACCAAAAATCAGATCAATCTGTCATCCATCAGGAAGGAGGTAAAATTCCAATTAATAGCTTTCAGAGCTCAGGATTTTTGCCGACTTAGTTGATACTTTTTCTTATATTATGGCAACATTAAACAAAATCTTTATAAATTGTAGCCTATGTGTTATTCTGATGTATAAACTATATTACTGTAAAGTTTCATCCAAATCCGTTCAGTAGTTTTTGCGTGAAAGAGTAACAAACATCCATCTATACATACATCTTCACAAACTTTCACATTTATAATATTAGTAGGATAGTGCATATGTTACTGTAAAAGCCGACGGGTTGGGAGCCTTCTGCGCTCACCCATAGTCCGCGTAAAGTTGTCAAGGCCATCTGCGGCCAACAACCAGTCCACACACACAAAAAAAAACTGTAAACGCCCGAAGTACGGTAAATCTTAAAATGATTTGTACCAGCATGAGTTGGTAAATATCCGATTTTTTATAAAAGGACACTTAGTTAATGGAGCCATGCTTCGCAGGGCTAAGAGAACTTAACATAACCTAGTTAATTGATACTCCATTACACGTAATCTTTCAAACCTCTTGAATGCGGATCATAGGGCTTATCTTACCTTCCAAAGTTTGCGTTGTGTTAATCTAGCTTTGAGTCTACTTACTACATATTATCGTGAGAAGGTTAGACGCTTATCTAACGTGTATTAGAAGATGGATGGATATACTATCGTACTCGCATGATGACGTGTTAATACCATTAATACTGTTATTAATTAAATGGGCCAAATAAGTAGATATTTTGCCTGTTGGTCTCTAAAACTTTTTTTATATGTATTTGTGAAATAAATAAAGAAAGGCAAGGTATTGTCTTTTCAGGTTACACTTCTTTTGTTCCTTGATTGCAATAGTATTTTTTTTGTTGATAGTTTAATAATTTGGTATATATTCACGAATTCGCATACGCGCACAAGTGAAATCCGTCTCAGTACTCAAGATTAGAAGCAGTTATTAGGTTTTTAAAGATGTAACCTAAATTCGTATCCAATAACTCAAATGTGTAGCCCTGAAAGTATCTAAAGCGGAGGCAGATTTACATTCAATATAATTATAGCCCGCATGATTTCAAAGTGCAGTTTTGACAGCAGCAATAATAGCTTGTTGGCAGAGCCAACATGTTGCTACTCAGAGGATCTGGGTTCAAACGCGAATCACAGACTTTTCAAAGATATGTTCCAATGAAATTATTAGTTATCGCTTGTTAATCGATGGGAAAAAACATTACACGCATGTCTGAACATTCTCCATAATGTTCTCGTATGCTGCGTGACGTCTGCCAACCCGCACTATTGTGCTAGAATGGGGCCTAACCGTTCTCATAGAGTGATGAGGTCCGTGCCCAGAAGTGGGACAGTTCATAACTGTGCTGATATTATATTTACTACATATTTTTGCTATCTATACGAAAGCCCTCCTATGTTATTAGTATATGGGACGGCACCGGTAAATAATAGAAATAAGCTTTATTAAGTTAACCTCAAGAGTCTTGAGGAAAAAGGCGGAAAGATGTTGACGTAACGTAATTAACCGTGCGAGTAGTGCAAGGCTTTTAGTATCCGCCGCTTACGGTCAACCACCGTAACATACTTGATTATATTAAAATCGATTACTTTCCCACTAACTGCCTTCTGTGTGTTATATTTTAGTAGTATGAGCGGAAGAAGCAGGCGCTGTGACAAAGATAGAAATATCGAAAATTTTTCATCACAAAATTCTTCTATAGCTATATTTCTTCAAAGACAGCAGCTGCATTGGGAATAATATTCTGTTTCGGGGCTTCACAAAATATATACTTACTGCACCCGCAGCGAGCTTGGAAATGATAATAAAAAAACACATGTACTATTTTGACCCTATAGGGTCGCTACGTCTTCTGTCATCTGGATCTCCATCTGTTAACTTCTATAAATCTTTTTAAAAGAATTAATTGATTAAATAACTGATCCTTCAATTTGGCTAATATTTCTGATTTAATATGATTTGACTCATAAGTGAAACGCAGAGCAAAATACCAGTAAAAAAATGCTACGAACTTGTTTATTTGATTATCCCAGGATAGTTTCAATTAACTTCTATAAATCTCTTTAAAGGAATTAATTGATTAAAATAACTGATTCTACAATTTTGCTAATATTTCTACTCTAATATTTCTGCTTAAATATGTTTTGACCCATAAGTGAATCGCAGAACAAAATACCAGTTAAAAAAATTGCTACAAACTTGTGTATTTGATTATCCAAACATAGTTTTAATTAAAAGCGAAACCCATTTAGTGATAATTATTAATATCTAGAAAAAAACATCAGTATCAAAAAAGTAAAAAAAAAGATAACTATAAAAATTATATTCTTAAAAAAACACAGCTCCAAGACGTGTTTTCCTTCTCTAAAAATGCGTTGCTATACTTTAGATCATATTTTCATATGAAATGCTTCTGATAGGTCTTTATTATAACATTATTCAAACCTCTTTGTATACAGTATCCAACGTAATTATATTGTAAGCGCACCGTACATTTTATAAACTACTTACCTATATAAACAGACTAATGCGGATATGTGCTGCCAAGGTAGTTTACGATCTTCACATATACTAGTGTATGTTTAGTTCGAGTAATGTCGATGCACTATTATAATTTGCAAGCAACAGCTTATGCTTGTCATATTATAATTTTATCAGATTGTTTTCATTATCTATCCTATCGTGTTTATACGATTTTCTAAGCATTAAGGATTATAATGAGGGGAACAGGTTACTGTTTGCACTTTGATTAGACAACGCCGTGATGTTCATAGAGATATGATAATAGGCATAATTTGAGATACTTGTTAGTACACTACTCGATGTTCGCATCTAACGACCGCCGCCTATTGCGTGCAGCGCACGATTCTCGCTCTCTTTTCCTCTTACATGTTAAAGTTGAAGAGTAATAGAGATGATTTCATGAATGCAAATGCAAAGTTGAAATGTATGAAGTGACTTCGTGGAAGTTTTCAATAGAAGCCGTGGCACACAGTACAAGCTTATTAATTATATTCAATGAAATTTTCCCTTGATACGTGCTTCGTTCACCGAGTAACCAACCATGCCGTATGGAATGGCATTCATTGTATTGAGCACAATTTAATATGTTACTGTACAATCAATCAAATTATTTGCGTAACTTTGCTTAAAGCATTTCGCAAAATAAATCTGTTGTCATTGTGTCATTGGTATGAACATAATAATATTTATTTATTAAATGCCACGATATCGCGCATTCGCGCCCGCGTTTGTTTAACAATTAGTCTGACTTCTACCAGCATGCTGTCAATCGCATGTAACGATAGACAATCCATTAAAGTAATAGTAATAAAATCTAGGGACAATCCTACTTCTAGACATATTTTACTAAATGCATCACAGAAAACTGTATAACACTTTGCTCAACTCGAGACTATTGATAGACTATAGATTCCGAAATGTCACTACCTTGAACTAAGGAGACAGTCACAAATATGTAACTGTGCAGTACATGTATAATGTGACATCAAAGTAAATATCATAAAATAGTCAATCGTGACTAGATACATCTCTATACGTATGCGAAGCAGAATATATTGATTGTACGGCTATTTTAAGAATATTTAAAAATACTTCGACGGTGACCTATTTCTATTTCTCGTTTGTATCCTACGCTACCTCTACACACAGTACGTATAATGTTTACATTCTTAGTTGCAACGCTTAGTTTTCATTATATGGCTTTGTTACAATTAGAATGCTGCGTGCTGCTAAATATGAATAACAGTGAAAACTAGTTCTAACTAAGCAAAATGCGTTTTGACAAAAAGATTCTGGTTAAAGAGTTCCAACTGAGATCAAAGTTCATCGTTCTGCTCTAGATCTACTACATATCCCGTTATTTATCATTATTTAAATTTCATTTACAAGAAGAATACATAATTATCATTATGAATTTCATATGATACGATGCATGGCGTTTGACTAAATCCACATTCGTTAGCTTACTAACCTAACCAGATTTAACAGAATCTTCAAAGAGGTGTGCGACGTGGATTGAACTCGTTACCCTCTGGACGGAAGTCTGTAGGTATCTCCACTCGGCTTTCGCTGCCTTGATCGACTTAACCACAGAATTTTACTAGACAAAACGTGTTGTTACCAAAAAGGGTTCTAACTGTAACATATTAATTATACATAGATATTTGTTGGTTTGAATACATTTCAAAGAAATTATACTGTCCACCTTAGCTGACACAATCTACGGCTGAAAAACGGATTACTTACCTACCTGTCGTTATGTCATCAAAAAAAGAGGTCAAGACGGCTCTGGCAGGCGCGAAAACTTGGGAAATAAGTTATTATCTTCGTAAAAGTAACTCCACAAAAGCTCGTAGGTACACAAGTAAAATGGGCTACCGTGTGAAAACTTTTGATAGAAAACGAATGCCGAAGTTTCAGCCAGTTAAAAATCAATACCATCTAAGCTTACTGAGACCTTGACAAGTGGGATGTTTAAGAAACTGGTCTCAACTGCCATCTTATGAAGAAGCCTCTTTTAGTAAAAGTTTGTAGTACTTGTTTTAAAAGCAAATTAATTTGTGCTTAATGTGTTATTAAAAAAGAGAATTGGATGATAAAAAACGTTCTGAAGGAGTTTATTTTAAGACGCAGTAACGTTTTACAAAAACGTCTTCTTGTATTCTGTTGTTGTTCGCTTCATCATTTTCCTAACGTTATTCTAGTTGCAGCCAGTGCTTACTACCTAACCAGATTTGACTAAATATTAGCTTTTTCACGGAGCAACTGTCCTTATACCTACGCAAACCAAAGGGATAGCAATAACCCATGGTCTACCAGCGCCAGTTCATTCAGAAGAACTGACTCCTCATAACGACTGTTCTCTTACAGTCAAAAATGTATGGAACAGTTTATTCTCGGCACAAATATATATAGTTATAATATTACGAGTATATCCCTGTCATTAAATACGAATATAAACATAAGTTTGGCCGATAAACTTTCATAGCTAAACACCTAACGAATTTTGTAAAATCAGTTACGGAGAACCACCCAGTAAGACTCGAAGCTTTAAGCATACAGGACTGATTAAAGTTTGGCAAAGCGTTATATAATACTTTAGTTGAATTTTAATAGTCAGTCAGTCAGGCTTCAGTTTAGCTTATGTAGAAGTCTTTTGATCTTGCTGACGAAACTCATAATTTATTACAATATTGCGTGTATATATTATTAACAACAAATTATAAGCCAAAACGTGTTAAGTGAGTAAATATTTAACTTTCGTATTGAGAAGGTTGCCTGCTTTATATATTTTGCATAACATCATGTTACAGATGGATATTTCGGCTTTCACAACTATTTTCTCGATACTTTAACCTGAGCCTGCAGCTGTTTGGAATAATCAAGATCCGATATGACGCCGTGCATTCAATATCCGCACCAGAATCTATGCGATTTACCAGTCAGATATTTTTAAATCTGCAGAATTTAATGATCGTGAATTTATAAAATACATACCATGGACTGATTTAGGTTTCGTTGAATATTTGATGAAATAAGTTAACGTGCCAAAAAGGCCGTCAGTATTGCCACGTTAAATGCTACTTTTGGGTAAGAATAATTTTCTGAATAAGAGGTGTATATTAAGGGTCTACAGATGTCTCAGAATAAAAGACTAGACTCGCACTGAATCACGCACATTGCTTTTTTATTCCAAAAAACATAATCACTGACTACATGACTATATTTTCGCTACGCCGCCCGGGCGCGCCCCCATGGTTGCTGCAACAACGCCGGCATGGCGAGCTGTGCTTGAAATACGTGATAGAGCAAGTGTATTTAGTCCACTATAAACCGCATTTTTCAAGACAACAAGAAGGTGTACGTTAGTTCAATGTTTGTAAAGTCCCACGCAACACAAGATTTCTTCTTAGTGCGAGAGTGGTAGGTATCTTTTTAAAGAGAAAAAGATATACCGCCTTAAATCGCAAGACAATACTGGTATTAGGTACTTTATTTTACACAGAGCTATGTCATTGCCTTGATCGTTCCTTCGTTCGTCTAGAGCTATCAACAGATTGATCAATTCTATAATATAGGTAATATTGTCATCTATTAACTTAGTTCTAAATACATTCAAACGAATTAAGACTCCAAGATTTGTTTTGTTGTAATTTAGGAGGTTTTGATTTGTCCTATCACCGCTGTTCAAGCTGACGAATGTATATTTCACAAACTGAAATGAAATTCCTCTTAAGTGTAACTCTTACAAATACATAGAATAGATTACTGCAGAGTTTTGAGACCAGAGTAGAGCATAGGCGCGCGCGGAGGACCTACAGATGATGCCAAGTTTTTTTTAATGTAATAAGCATAAGCGCTTATTCATTTTTAATTAGTTATTTTTATAATTGATTATTCATTTTACAACGGAATTCAATATTCAAACTATAGATAGATCTGTAGATTTCAGATTCGTTTTTGACATAAGCTCCATACAAAATAATTATGTCAAACACGAATCAAAAATCTACTGACGTATCTATAGTTCGAATATTGAAAATCGCCGTTAATCTGCTCGTAGTCAACGCAAGTGTGTTATTCTAGAGATGAACCATTTTACTTATCAGTATTCTAGTACCGCTATTGCCATAGTCCTAAGATTTTAAGGCTATCGTCTATACAAGAAGCCTACTTTGAATGTAATAATCGTAAAAAAACTTTTCTCTTAAAATGGCCTCACGATCATATTATAAAAAGCAGCGTCCCAGTGTCAAGAACTACTTAAGTGATTCTGTAAGTCACTCAAATGCGATTCAACTGTCGACTTCAATTTTACCCAGGCATAAAGTGGTTATAAATCGAATGTTATTTTTAGGTCTGAAAAATTTCTTCGTTAATCCGGTATAATGTGTTTGGGAATGTTTTCATCTTTGAGTAAATATTTAAAAGATATTTTTGATCTGAAGATTGACAAACAATAGTAGCAGTAGTGAGATGAAAATTTGTTACTTACATACGCATAAAACTTAATAATATTACATAGTTCTCTTTCCAAGCCAAGACTACAAAATGTAATAATATTGTGTTACTGTTCAGTACTTAGTCTCCCAGTTAATACGGAGCTATAAGTATTACTTGAGGTTAAGAACGGGTCTTCAAAAGTCTGTCCTACAATCTCGCTAGACCTGTAAACTAGCAACTAGCTAATAGGCGAACAGCACTTTGCTGATGACAGACACAAGAGCTCTTACTGGCAAGCGCCACTTTAATAACAAATGAGGTAAGGGCAACCGCTAACATCCCGGGCTGCACGTTGTTAGCTTATGCTGTCGTAGCAAAACCGAGTTCAGATATAAAAGAACGAACGTAACAATTTTTGTTTACCGTAGTAACTAAAGTAAGCTTTCATTTTTAGTAATGTTTTGAAGGACAGTAAACGAAATATAGTAGAAGTCTTACTGTTATGACGCATAATAATATAGGCGTCGTATCATCATATTAGACGATAGACATCCACTGCTGGACATAGGCTTCCCCAAGGCTCTCCACATAGACCGATCTTGAGTCACCCATATCCATCGGCTGCCCCCAACCTCAACAAGATCGTCGGTGCACCTTAACGGAAGGCGATAGGCGTTTACTGGTCTTCAAACTTGAGTTCCATTGAATATCACCTGAACCGCATGGAACATTACTTTAATCAAAAAGATAAAGCTCGTTGTATCGATCCATTATAGAACTATATGTAGAAGGTACTGTTTTCAAAATCATCATTTTTAAGTTTTATGTGTTTTACACACATATTTCAAAATAGATGTATTTTTAGTATGACGCTGACTATCACGGTGACCTACTTCATACACAGGCTCATGTACAGAAGTAAACACTGCCAACAACATGAAACCTTTACAAACTGAATGATTAAAAAATATAAAAACAATAACGAATATGTTTTGTTATTTAAAAGGAAATACATACGAATATGTCACAATCAAAACAAATAGTCTTTCATAACTTTTAGTGCCAACTTTTGTAAACTTACTTATCATTGGCTTATTCAGATTAGAGAATATTTGAAGCCAAAACCCGTCGATTTTGATTTGATTGATTGTCCAGATTTTGATACCTTCCTGTACAGTAACACAAACCTGTACTATTTAAATATCTTTTAGTACCAGCCTTTAAAAACTTGACATTAATACTTAAAATTGAAATTTAGGCCAGGATTTTCATTGGCTTATTCAGTACAATTGAAGCCATTCGTACTGTATGTGTATGTACTAATGATATTTTAGAAGGTTAATTGCATTATCGATGCATCGGTGCTTCAGTTCACACAAATAAATGATACGTTCTACTTACAGGTTTTATTTGGGGCAAGGCTATTGTTGTGCTTTTAGAAAGACTATTCAGTAATTTCATGTTGTGGCCGCACATCCGTATTCATATTTGATGCAATCATTTACATTGTACTAAATTCCATCCGCGACACCGCAAGCGAGAATTGTATCTCTAAATTTGACCAAAACCGTTCAAAAATCCGTAATAGTTTTTGAGTTCATAGTGTTAATAGCTACAGATAAACAGGAGGAAGAGGGGACCTATAATATGATAATATTATTTTCATTGCTAATCGTTATTGTTATTTTTGTATATTTTGTTTTTGTTCTGCACATTTTGTGCGTACATATATAAAAATGTATCAAGCATTCTTTATAATGACTCCAACACTCATACATTAGACGTTGTAGGGTAACACTCACGGATATCGGGTAACACTCATTCCATTTGCAATGACTGACACCTCTCCAAGCCCTGTCTCCGACTGGCGCCAATTTCCGTGGATAAAATGTAGCGTGTGCCAAATTTCAAATCCGTTTAGCCGGTTTTGTGTAACGGAGTAACAAATAACCAAACATAATATTACATACATACATAGACTCACGCCTGTTTCCCGGAGGGGTAGGCAGAGACTACGGAACGCCATTTGCAACGATCCTGACATACCTCACTTGCTTCACTCAATCCCATCAAGTTTCTCATACATGCTCTTCTGTTAAGGGTACTTCTGACTTGTCCTTTTTTCAGGATGTCTCCAATCTGGTCAGTGAGGCTGCTGTCCACCCCATTCATTGACACCACCGACCACATTTCATTCCTCACCACTTTATCGTAAGCGTTTTCCAAATCCACGAATGCGCAATAGACCTTTTGACCTTTGGCCAAAAACTTTTCGGCTATGCTTCGCAAGGAAAAAACCTGATCCGTGCATCCCATACCCTTTCGGAATTCCGCTTGTACATCCCATATTTTCTTGTCGGTTACTTCCATAACTCTTTCAATAAGTACCTTTGCATACAATTTGCCAACAATGCTGAGAAGGCTAATGCCTCTATAGTTTTTGCAATCTTGTTGCGAGCCTTTTACTTTATAAAGAGGCACAACCACAGCTGTGGCCCAGTCATTAGGTACTCGGCCGGTGCTCCAGCACAAGTTATATAACCGCTGCAACTGACCAACTATGATGCCCTGTCCAGCCTTCAGCATTTCGACTGTAATCCTATCATATCCTGCAGCCTTACCTACTATCATACTTCCCAGTGCCTTCACGATCTCATCCACGCCAATAACGCTTTCATCATTGCTATCGTTACCATTAATTTCAGCTATCGGTGTCTCTATCGCCGATCTTTCAAATAAACTTTCAAAATACTCTTTCCATCTCTGCAACACGCACGATTCATCATTTACTATCTTTCCATTCTCGTCTCTGATGGATGTGTGTTCTGAGGATTGAGTTCTTCCTCGAACTGCACGAACTGATTTCCAGAAAAACTTAATGTTCCTCCGGAAATCGTCAGATAGTCTGCTATCAAACTCATCTTTCTTTCCTCTTTTTTCCTTTTAACCATTTCTTTCACTATTCTTTTTGACCTAACAAACTCCTTTCTTGCTTCATCTATGTCTACACTCGTTGCTTTTCCCATTCTTTCATTTGCTCTGGTAGCCAACCAATCTGACCAAGCTTTCTTCTTCTCTGACACAGCTGATTGTACATCCTTGTCCCCCCATGTATTCTTAACATTTCGTATTTTCCTTCTCTTGATCACACCACATACTTCAGACGCTACACATACTACCTCTTCTTTAAAGGCCTGCCATAATTTTTCCATATCATTTATGCCATCGAGCCTCTCAAATTTTGCTATCAATCTTCGTTTATACTCATCTTTCACATCTTTCTCTTGTAGATTTTCTACCTCAATTCTTTCCAAGACCCTATTTTCATTACGCTCTAGGTGTCGCCATCCTTTAAAGAGCCCACTTATCCGGATCAACACCAAGAAGTGGTCTGTGTGGATGCCGATCCCTCGATATGCCCTTGTATCCAACACATTCTTTCTCAGTCGTTCATCTACTATCACAAAATCAATCATACTTCTTCTAACATTTTTCGCCTCTCGCGTATACATATGTATCCTTTTATGATCAAATATGGTGTTTGTCACACAAAGGCTCCACTCCAAACAAATCTCAAGCAGTACTTTTCCATTTTCGTTCACACTCTCATCACCAAATGCACCTAACACCCTTTCAAATCCATCTCGCTTTACTCCCACCCATCCATTGAAATCCCCTAACAAGATCAATCTTTCATTATCCTTGCAGTTCCTCAAAATCTCTCTTAAACTCTCCCAAAACTCCTGCCTTTCGTCTTGCTCATGTTGTGACATACCCGTAACTATATTGACCGGGGCGTACACCCCCACAATAAAGAGACGAGTAAGTCCTACTTTCATTCTCATCCACAGTAGCCTAGCATTTACACATTCAAACTCTTTTACGCACTCATTCATTCGCGCAGACAGTATTACACCAACTCCCTTACAGGCTCTGGTGGTACTATCTACCCCAGACCAATACGCCGTATATGCGCCATGCTTGGTGGTTTCACACCCTTTTCTTTTGTTTCATTAACTCAAAGAACATCAATCTTTCTATCATCCATCATCTGACATACTTCATCCAATTTGCCGTTCATTCCTCCTCCAACATTCAATGTTGCAAACCTGCTTTCCGTAGACCGCTTTTCACCCTCCCGGGAAACGAGACGTGATGGGTTGCGAACCGCGTCGCCGCCGTGTGAGGAAATATTATTATTTATTGTTCCCATTGCGTTCCCACGAGATTTAGGGTTTTTAAATGTCCATCCCCATAGAGCCCTTTACGGGGGTAAGGCGGAATATCACATGTGCCCCGTGACCACCAACACAGGCACCCTCCGTTTGCGACCAGCTTACCCTCTGGCCACGAATCTCTCGGCACGGGTCGGTTTACACCTTAGATCGGGGTTTTGTGTCGGGTATGCTCCCTGAAAGTTGGTTTAATTTCGGAGTTTTCCTTCTCCTAGACAGGTTGCCAACCAAGGCTAACGAGCCCCATCTCCGCGAACGTTTGGTTTAATTTCGGAGTTTTCCTTCTCCTAGACAGGTTGCCAACCAAGGCTAACGAGGCCCATCTCCCCGAATACATAATAATTTTGACATTTATAATACTAGATTCTGCCTGCGGTTCCGACCGCACAGTTATTGGCAATTGTGAACAAAGGTGTATGGCAAGAACGTAAGGCATATCTAGCTATATATTTTTACGTTAGCGAGGAATAAATATCCATTCACACAATTTTATCTTCTCCATACCTAATAGAAAGGATAAAAATAGAAGGCAATCATACTTAGCACCTAATCCTAATAGGATTATTAGTATGATTAGCATTTGAATCATTTTATCAATGAAATGTTATTACAAAGAAACTCAACAGACCGCAAGAAATTATGATTGCCTCGCACGTTTGGTCTCGTCATGTTAACATTAACAATTAAATATGCTTTCCTACCTGTAAAATGTCCTTGGCCTTTTCAGACTCTTAAATGTTATTATAACTTGTTGCTACTACGCATACAATGAGTAGCGTGTAACTGGTTGTATTACTATGTGTTGTGTTAAGTACAATACCGTACTTATCAAAAACCCACATAAGAAAAATTGTTTGTATGTATGTATAGTATATATACTTACTATAATAATATACTCATTGAGGCTATATTCTGAGCAGTCTACCTGACAGAACACAGAGTCGGGGTGTGCTCAATAAGACAGCCATTTTAAAGCTCTTTCAAGTTGTTGTAAAATACTATACTTATAAGAGTTCTATTGGCATGGATTTCGATTTGATAGTTTATCGAAATGGATCGAAAATGTAAGACGAAAAACTGATTTGGGATAAAAAAGTTCAGTCCATTCGAGTTAGATTCCATCAGCACAGAATCAAGGACACACACGAGTAATGCTGCTCATTTTACTGATGATATCACTTCGGTAAATCCGAGTAAGCAGCGCTTTTTGCCGCGTGTGAACGTATAGAAATGTTGTGATTGTACATATGGCAGAGACAGATTAGGTACTTGGGCTGTAACACAACAGATCCCATGAGACCTGTACCCCATCTGACCTATCCCTTTAAATGGATGTAGAACGTGACATGTGCTCGAGCATAACAATCAGTACCTACATGTCAGAAAGATGAATGTTGTGCAGTTATTAGTGTTGCCCAAATTCAGTCTTGGTCTTGCAGTCTTGGTCTTGTTCTTGCGTTTTTGCAAGACCAAGACCAAGAACAAGACCGCGTATTTTTAGCAAGACCAAGACCAAGACTGATCGTGCAAGACTTGAGCAAGAACAAGACTAAGCCTGCAAGACTCTTGCGTCTTGCAGCTAGGACTTAGCGCTATTTCACGGAGTAGTTAGGTGTAACAGTTCGGTGTATAGGTACGCTTAGGAATTCTATGAGACGCAAAAAACTGTATCAAAGAATATGAAAAACTGGACCTATGCGCATTACGACTAATAGGTACCATAAACATACCTACATAGCGAATAAAAAAATATCCATTAAAATCAAACTGAGTGCATGCATAGTTATGTTTTAACCATCGGCACTTTGATAATGCGGCATCAAAGGTTTTGTACTTACTTCTCAAAGAAATTTGCCGCTTTTCGGAAGTACATGGTTATGATACACGCGCCGGCGGCTTCTTTTGAAATCATATACAACAATCGTTGCCGCCGCGCCGAAATCACAACATTTGACACTATTTGATTGCCGCCACAGGGCATAGGTAGACTCATGCAAAATAATTTCGAATTTTAAGAGTACCTACAGGTGTTCCAAAGAATAAATAAGTTTCAGAGTGCTTAGAATGAAAATGAATACATTATACTGATCACGCAAGCAGTATTATGATTAGGATAAAATGGTAAGGATAGGTAGTAGATGTCATAATAATTCCAATTCTAATACGTTTTTCTAAGATTTAAAAACTTTAATAAATAGTAATAGACTGATAGGTAATTGCAAGACTTGCAAGACTCTTGCTGCAAGACCAAGACCAAGACCAAGACTGGGAGCGCAATACCAAGACCAAGACCAAGACCAGGTGTATTGGCGCAAGACCAAGACCAAGACTGGCTAAGTCTCGTCTTGTTCTTGCATTTGGGCAACACTAGCAGTTATGTTCAGAGATAAGACAGTGGCAAGACTTCATTAAAAATAAGAGTGGCCGTCGTAGTCTCGATGTCAATGCAAACCATAGTGATAATCCGTAATTTCCATCCAAGCAACTAAATAACGACCAGCACACAGACCAGCAGACAGTTTTAAAATAATTATTAAATATATTGCCATATTGCTTGTGCGGCCCCGGCAAACGTACAAATCCCAAAAATGCCGACTTGTCGTCTCACGGTACGAAATGCATGTCATTCTTGCACATCTTGGAATGCTGTGGAGAAAATGTTGTGAACAATCCCGCAGTAAAAAATCTTTAAATGTAACTGAGACGACGCTGCGCTGTGATGTCTGTGTTGATACAATAACAAAACTGAATTTTTGACTCTACAGTTGAAAGCAAATATCGTATTAATACTTTACCGATATTTTGAGTGCTTTTCTGATGTAGTTATTATCTTTATTAAAATAATTTCTATGCTCCAAGGAAAAACTACTATTGTCTTGACAAAGTATAAAGTGAAACTGTGCCTCAAAGGCGAAAGGTTTGAATCATAACCGGGAAATTGATCGCAAATGCTGGTGATGAATTAATATTTAAGAAAACTTAATTAAAATGCTAAATAGCAAACGTCATTTGACACTCGATGTCTGGAGACTGGTATGAGTTATTAACACTGTCAAATTAAACAATAATCAATTCTAAATACGAGGCAACTTTATGGAAATCCTGAAGCCTTTCCAAGAGATCAACTAAATAAAACCACGAAGAGACATGGGAAACAATATCGGAAGGGGAGCTTTATTCGCCAATGAGACCGAAATACCATCAATCTTCGTTAGAAGCCCATACATAATGGTTAAACTGCTTTGTAGCTTGACATATGTCTGGGATAGAAGCCAATACATACCTTCATATTACATGTATCTGATTATAATTGTGCTAATATTTATCTTACGGTTCTCAATCATGTAATGAATGTAATGATGAATAAATGGTGAAATAAATACCTTCCACTCGCCCTCTGTGGACCAGTCGTGATCAAAAGATGACTGACAACTTCATCTTTATTTCCAAACTAGAGGTTCCTGCAGCTACGTTAGTTTTATTCTCAATCCCGTGCGAATTTCGGGAGATCTCTTTTTTCTCCACCGTGCCCAAGGAACATACATGCTAAAAAACAACTTCGTGTGCCCAATAGTTCCGGCTGTGCGTTGTCTGCCAGTCAGTCAGTTACGCAAGAGTTTTATATAGGTATACATATACAGATAATAATTAGACGATTGAAACTCGTTACATAATATAAGCACCCATGTGAACAAATCCTGAAGTTTTGAAAGCCAGTACTCAGAATATAGCTTTTTGACGTCATCGCGTCATTCAATCGTTAAACTTTTCACAATTCGAGTAACAAAGGCACTTCAAATTACGAAATAGAATGATCACGTAACAGGCTGTCGAAAAACGAAAATGACGTTACTCAACCTTTTGTTGTCCCTTTTCTTTCTATACCTTTATCATCGTAATCCAACGATTTTCGAATAGAAATGATTTTTACAAGGCTTTTGCAATATGCGTAAAACTGAAAATATAATTTATTCACAGTGTCTCTATTTCACACAGAAACACATCTGTATGAATATAATGCTGACATTTTGTTGAAAAACAGTTTATCTACTTGTGTTTTAAAACAATGTTAGTTCTTCGTAAATTAGGTTTTCTTTCCGATTTATACAATTTTAAAGAAAATAATTCAATTACCCACACGATTCCTTGTTAATATCACAAATTACAACAGTAATTTTATTAAATATGCTATTTATATCGAAAAATACACTAAAGTATAATAGGACGTTACTAATAAGAGTTTATAAACACGATACGTACTAATAAAAATATATTTATTTGTGAAAATAATAACTATTTGTATCGTTCTATAACCCTTTAACCTGGTTTGATTTTATGTGTCGGGATGAGATGTTTTCTTTTATTTCCGTAACCGTGGGAGAGTCATAACATATTTTATGGCTATTCATCTCGCAGAGTTTAATAGTTTATTTCGAGGAAGAAAGTATAAAATAGGTAATATAAACATAAATAACTGACATTACTGCTGGTCAACACGCAGAGGGCGTTCGCCCTCATGTTTTCTCTAAACATTTGTCACTTAGCGTAAACATTAAAGATATTATAAAGAAATTTTATTACTACGTCTACGAGTAATTTTAGAGTGACCATAACTATAATATAAGATGTTATAAAACGTATGACGCATGCCAATGAAGAATCTCTTAAATGTTCCCGAAGAGCAACATTAAATTTGTTTCTAAAAGAGTAACAGCAATATACGTCAATTAAACATATTATTTTTGTAGTATTTTATAGTAATTATTGTAATTCGATGTATGTGTACCATGGTCGTGAAAACATTAATGTCTTTTTCAGAACGTATTAATTTACAATTTTATCATTCATTTGAATCGGAGAATTATCATGTTGTGAATATGTTTTCATTTTAATTGTAGGCTTTTTACGTTCCGGCTATGAGATGCTTATCACGTTTGTATACAATAACTGTCGTAACGTAGGTGCTAAACACACAAAACTTTATAAAAATATAAAGCCACGAAGAGGTTTTGTATTTTTCGATAGATAAGTTTGTTACCTTATTTAGTAAGAGCTTTAAATCTGGTGTTTGTTTCACATTCTGTCGAATATATTTTATGTGTTTCGCTGCATTATTGAATCTTGATCTATTTTCCATATTCTTCAGAAATATCAATGTGTGGTTTTGGATCTGCAAATACATTGTGTAAATTAGTTAGAAATATTTTCGCATAAAGTTTTTTATAAACGTATTTAGGACAAAAGTTCGTAGACTAACTTTATAATAATACTAGTCGACGCCAGCGGCTTCGCACGCACATATTTTCGAATTTCCCGTTTTGCCCGATCCCGTGGGAATTTCGGGAAATCCCGCCTTAGTGCTCCGCCACTGTCCCCAAGGAACATACATGCCAAATTTCAGCTTCTTGCGCCGAGTAGTTCCGGCTGTAGCTTGTCTGTCAGTCAGTCAGTAACGCAAGGATTTTATATATTAAGATTAGGTACTCACTGTTTCATATACCAATAAAAAGGTTAAATATTATCACATTATCAGACCAGCCACTACCATTACGTTGTGGTGCTAAGAAAACAGGCTGTGTTCCCTTGACAAACAAACCAGCCACTGAACACCGTAAAGGAAACATGCCACCTATACTGGTACGTAGTTTGATCACAAATATCTTTGCTGACTGAAATAGACAAAATAGTGATAGGTACCAATTGTATCAACCATACCGTGAGCTACGTGGTGCTGAGCTCTGAGCTTCTCATATTGAAAAGCTTACATCTTCAATTATTATCTTAACTTCCAGTATGATATTATAAATACTAAACGAGAAGGTGAATCGCATAATTATATGTTAGCATATACAAGTTTATTTTTCGCATTGCTACGCGGTATTTCTTGAAATTGTTTTACAAACAATAAAATTAGTATCAATGATAAATTAAGCATTATAGCTAATCTTTCATGAATTTTACTAAAAAACAAGAATGTTAGAATTCGCAGTAGCTGGCACGGCACCCGCATGACACTTATACTGATGTGCCAACATCAGTTATAAGTGTTGCGATGACAGGCAGGCAGAGTCATGAATAAACTAATAAAGATCTAGGCCGATGGAATAGTTTGAATTACTTAAATAAAAGAGAACAGAGCAAATTCTTTATGGCAATTTCATTAAAACAATAAAGTGCAGTTAGGGAAGTACAAACCTTTCTACGGCTACCGCATCATAGTTGTAATCGACTTGGTTGGTTGTTTAAGGCTTGTGATTAAGAATATTTAATACATTTTAAAACAATAATAGTCTATTATCATGTGCTAACTTACAGTCAGTTGCAGAAAGCTTCAAATTAACTCTTTATTACTTAAAAGGAGATTATGGCTAATGTGTGTCATAATTTAATGACGTTGCACAAACAAATTTTACGCTTGGTTAAACATCATTTAACTAATGAAGAACTAATGCCTACAAGTGAACGAAAAGAGTGAACATTTCCGTTTAGTTATCTGCAAAATAATCTATGAAATGTACCTACTATGAGTAAAAATTTCAATAAACAAAACGTAATGATCACATATATCAAAGAGGTGTAATTCTAAATATACATATTTAGTAAATCTGTAGTCAAGACTATCAAAACTTTTGTCAAAAATTTACACGTTTATGTTATTGTTGTATTGAATCATTTTTACGATTTTAATTAAAATTGTTACGTTTTGAGCTGAAAAGTCGAGAAAATTCATACAAAGAGGGAGCCTGGCGTTAATTATTATGATTGACCATATAATGCAGTTAATACCATTCATGAATGATGATTTTCTATAACCTGAGTACATACGCTACTATTGTATTTGTATTTATATAAAATCAAATATGAAAATGCCCAGTTATTTTATTTATGTGAAAGTCACAAAATGAGAGAAGAGAGAAGGAAATAAGCTGTTATAGTATTCAAGACATATTGGTTAAATTGCATACGATAAAGAAATATTTTTATATCTTTTGTTTGTAATGTGTTTTGTTGTGATAATTCAATTAGATAGAATAAAGACAATTATTTTTATACTTATGGAGAAGTATCTCTTCTTGCACTGGTCTATAGCTTAGATTTATTTATTTATATTAAGCACATCAACAGCATAATTACATGATTTCTTAAGATGAATAACATTTTCAGTATTCTATATTTATGTAACTACACAAATTACAGATATGCATGACCTCCTCTGCTATTAATAATGTTAACATGAGTACAATCCAAAGCGCCTACGACACGTGGAAATCCATCAATTTCTAGCTGCAACTCGACGTAGATCTTAAATGTAGACGTAGAACTTTCCTGTTTGGCAATTTAATACATTTTGAGCTTAATTTTGCAAGGGCTTGAGATCTCTTTGCACTAATCTACACACTGGATTTGTGTTTATTTGATAATCACCCAAGACCTGTTCAGTTGATAAGCTCCTGTGGCAAAACCCTCAAACAAATTAAAAACTGTGTCTGACCATCAAGATAATTATTTATTTCTTTGAGACATGGGTTCCTTTTTAATAGTAATAGGCGGCAAACGAGCAGACGGATTGCCTGATGGTAAGCAATTACCACCGCCCATGGACACAAGCAACACCACAGGAGTCACAAGTGCGTTGCCGCCCCTTAGGGTTGGGAAAAGGTTTAGGATAAGGAGTGGGATAGGGGAGAAGGAATAGGGGCTAGAGCCTCCGGCACTCTCACTCACTGAACGAAACGCAACAGTTTAGGTACTGTGACTTTACGTCCATTTTCTGTGAGAGGGTAGTACTTCCCCGGTCGAGCCGGCCCATTCATGCTGAAATCAGCAATGCTCTACCACCTAAAGCCTTCTAAAACCACCTAAAACCTCCTTATGTACAATGTTTCGTATTTGGTCATCTGCTTCTATGGGTACCCTGTATGTAATACGTAATTCTCCCCTGTCGTGCCTTGAAAATAAATTCGCCTTGCCGGAATTCGACCGCGAGTAAAATCTTCTTCGGGATCAGACAAAGATGAAAGACTAGTTAAGACATAACTTAGGTATACATTGTAAACAACTTCAATACCGTAAAACACTACAATGCATTGAAATATATTATTTAATAGAGCTATATTTGGCAACAAACACTTCAATGTACAGTAAGATATTATGGAACAGAGATAAATTCAACAGCACTAGAGCTTTAATACCTCACTGAGCTCACATTAGATTTTAAAATTCACATCTATCATATTTAAAATTCTCACGTGTCAATTCACGCTATTGGCTGTTTGTGCAACGTAAAACGCGCTTTAATGTAGGCTTTGACTCTTCTTAAATTAAATATAATAAAGGATTAAATTTTACAAGAATTTGGCTTTGTGCAACGACTTAATAATAGATTAGGGTTTAATCTCGTTTTAAAATTTTAAATATTGTTTCTGCAACCGGCTGTTAGACCTAAAGATGTGGAACAACATTATGAAAACAGAGAATAGTATTATCTCCAATTCCTTCAGATGAACGCGGCGCTAAAAGCAATAACAGCTATCCTGCTTACCTTGGAATATAGTAAGTCAGCGAGATACACACACCTACCGCCTTATCATAAAACAAGGCCTTAATAGTTTTAATAGTTCTATGTCTAGTCCTAGCTTTGTCTGTGTAAAATTTATTATATTTAGACTACAGATACATTTTTGTAAAGATTTAAAATGTTTTCTTTAAAATTAGACTTAAATGTTAATTCGAAAGACTATCTTTTTTAAACTGTATTTTTACAATTCTCAATTTAGAACAAAGTCTGATATCAGGTAAGTCCTTTTTTTTGTAATGAGTCCCTTACTACTAAATGTATCTTTCTACTAACAGATGAAGCTGTAGAATATACCTATTTGTGATGTAAAAATAAAATTCAACGATGATCGATTTCAGCGTCGTTGGCCGGTCTAATTATCAGTTATTGGATGCATGAACCAGGTATTGGATTGCAAATGGACATAGACAGCGTAGCGTTGGCGTAATTAGTTCGGATAACTTGCATAGTTGCCGACTGAATCTACTATCGGTTACAGATGGACATAGGTAACGAAGCATTCGCGTAGGTAATTGATCTGGTGTAGATGCATTGCTTATGGGAGCTTATTATTATATACGAGGGACCGACCTCAACATTGAGTTCAATGAAGTTTTCCATTGAATCAATGTATAACCTGCAAATACGTATTTTCGGTATCACAATCTGATCTAATAATATTAAGTGTGCTAGTAATTTTCCTTTTAGTTCTACCAATAGCAAAAGTTCTACTATTTCGTAAGTTCTCAAACCTACACTATAGTATCAATAGATCTATGGTTATTTAACCACGTGTAGATAAGTACATTATGTATATTAATATTTACCTAATGTGATACCTACTGAATTAAAATATTACCTTTTCGTAACTTTTGTGTTTGTCGATACACTATTGATGTAGGTATATGTCTTTATTGATTTTTGACAAGTTTGACAAAAATTCGTACATACAGCTTTGAGTAACTTATACCCGAAGAAACCCTTGTAAAACGTAAAATAACAATGTTATACTTTGAAGACAACTCCCAACTGATGGCCGAAATACAAAAGTATGGGCAAACTTTCTCTTGCCTAACAACTTTCTATTTCTCCAACTTTACACTATTGGAGCTTCAATTCATAGATGTTTAGAAATGTATATTATTATTAATATGTATATGTTTTCAAGAAATTATTTGCTGTAATTTGAACTTTAGTTTTGTCAGGTCATCGCATTTTCTTTTCAGTAAAACATAGTGTATTCACGCCCTTTTCTCGTTAGAGTAGCTAGAGACAACAGAACGTCACTTCTATTCACAAACCTCACACACTTCCTCTCTCCTTCTCGATAGTTGAAAAATTATATAACAATTAAATGCGAAGAGAAAATAAGTACATATCTAAATTTTCAGAGTAGTATGCTAAGTACCTTAATTAAGAACACTATTCTCTATAATAGACATAATTTTCAGTAAAAAGACTTGTCAAGCATCTTGAATTCAAAATTCGGTCTAATCCAAACCTGTTTTAAAATCACATTTGGCTGGGACGTTCAGAACGGCACAACCGTTTACTTTAAACTTACATCTCCACTTTCTATTGACTCGAACATTGCTGAAACCGCAAGCATATGGAGACTAGCCAAAAGCTTTTCCAACTACGCTTTAGTATCGTTCTTAAAACATAATGATCGCTGAAGTCTTTGTTACTCAATAAAATATAGAAATTAATATATTAATTAAAAATAACACTTATTACAGACAGATATAATCGTGCTACGTAACAAAACATAAAATAAATAATCTATCATTGTAGGAAGATAGAAATTGTTTTTTTTATTAATTCTAGTCCATTGCCAATCCTAGCGTGAGCTTGGACCATATTGGAACACTGAACGCATATAACAACTTACAGACATATTATCTTCAACATACGCAGTTGAAGAGAATGTAGGGCTAAAACTAGCCTGCGATTCTAAGAATGTTGAAAGGAATGCTACACTATGCCACCTTGCATAGTGTTTTCGATGCAATCATGTACTAACTGTAACTAACTCGTTTTCACACTAGAGAACCTATTTTGTCAAGTCCTTTAATAGCTTAAAAACCAAGCATTCTGGATTTAAAAAACCATCACATTACATCGAAAGTACCGAAAAAATCAGTTCGCAAATTGCCATATCATAACTCTATGTGCTTACATATCAAAGAACAAAGCAAGCTTAATCACTCCTAAAAGCGCTACCGGTAGGCACTGGAACTTTCGGTTTGCCTTTAACTCGTGTTTACACAACATCAATTAAAACTTCAAAGCTGTAAACTAATGGAACATACTACTAATATCAAACAAGAATGCGCTTAATAGCACGTCCGTTTTAGACTCAGCACACACTGACTACATGCGATTCCCGAAAAAAGTAAGTTTTAAAACGACTTCAAAAGTAATCAAAACGCGCGAAAGCGATTATCGATAGTCGACACAACCACCCAGCATACTATATATGACCTTGTTTGCCGTATGGATTAAAATAAATTTTATTTACATTGCTGTTGATTAATAATTATAATAAGAATAGGACGTTGACGGACACCGTGGTAGTTTAAGTGGGTACCTACTAACGTCTGGCACGCTTGTAGAGTAGAGTCACGCACCGCCTCTGCATACCACAAGATGCGTAGATAGAGCCCGTAATTTTGATTTTCTACGCTAATACAAAAAAAAAATGTCAGATATCGTGTCAACTTCTTTAGTTAAATTAAATTTACAGTCTACAACGCGGTTGCAGTGTTTGTGGCTTAAGAATGTGGCTCGTGTGCACCCACATTTACATAAGACGTAAACAAATTTACTTAATAACATTGATTCTATTATAAAGCACCAGATTAGAACTTAGGACTTGTTTTTACTATAGAGAAGATAGGTACATAAGTACGTCTTTAACATAATTGCACAGTTTGATTTGATTGCATCGGAATGAATGACCATTTCATTGTTAATACTGGAACAGACGTCTTCGTCCGATTTAATTAATGAATTGCCAACAAGATTCATATTACGATATAAGTGCTCCCTTACACTCTCCTAGGTACTATATTAATTGTATTAAATATTCTTCTTGGCTTGTAATAGAGTTAGTAGTACAGTTATGGTTGATATTATATATGAGTTGATGATATTCTTGCAAAATAGTTTCCCTAAATGGTTCGTCTTAACTGCTTGATTAAAATAGTTCAAGGATGAATCTGAGCTTTAAACTTCATTTAAAATGTGCTGTGCAAGTCGGTTGCAATATTGCAAATTTGCCCAAGCTAGGACTATTTGCACAGTCGACTAATTATCTGGCATGACTGCATAAAGTATGCGCTAAGAAATACCGCGGAATAAATTTACGCCGTGTTATAAAAATATAATTATAGTTACTATTACTTAATTAAAAGAAATAGTTTTAATAACCCCGTCGAAAATATTTAATAACTTACCTAATTTTTTGTCGCTTGAATGCTTTTTGGGCCTGGCAGTATAACTTGAAACTTCTTCATAATTCCAAATAATAGTAAGCTTAACGGTTAATGAATAAGGCGAGTCCGCTATATAGTTTTAATTTACCTATTGAAACTTTCTTCGAAGGCCTTTTGTCAATAAAGTTCAAATGAAACTAGTAGATATACATATGTACTACAACACGAATTTTAAATCAAAACCTGAAGATCAAATTATTGTACCTTCTACTTTTTAATACAAAGAACAATATATATAATTATATAGATTGGTATAATGAAAGCAAAAAGTAAGTTTATATACATATATACAATAACATAGTTATACATATGTCTTCTCATGTCTGCAAAAATGGGATCTTGGAAAAACATGTATTACTTATTTGTTTTTTGTAGGTACTCAATGACGTAATTATGTTACTGCTAAAAAGTATCATAATATTGTTGTTGTATTTTTATGATACATTATACCATTGTGCTTTGTTATTTTCATAAGGTACTTGTACATTCGATGCATATATGATGATGTGTGATTGTGGTAGAATATTATATTATTATTATTATTATATATACCAATGCTTCACAATTCTTGAGTACACTACACACTTTTAATCAGTTATCCAAGCTCGAAATAGTTCTAAATTGATGAAAATATCCTCTCCATTCGATCCAATGCAGTGGGCTACGACTCTCTTAGCTGACGCATGATCATTCCGATCCTTGATCATCTCATCCTTCCCATTACCAACATTGTCAATTTCTCGTTGGACAGTGGTTCCTTCCCGTCCCTCTGGCGTAAAGCCTTTGTAATCCCTCTTCCTAAGATCTCGAATCCTACACTACCCAATCATTTCCGTCCTATCTCTATCCTTCCTTTACTATCCAAAGTGGTGGAAGCTTGTGTACATAAGCAGTTGTCTCGATTTGTTTACCTTAACAACTTACTCAGTCCATTCAAATCTGGATTTAGACCTGGACTTAGCACGATTTCCACCCTCCTTAAAGTGACTGGCGATTTAAGAGGGGATGAAGGACACTAAGGTCACTGTGCTGACCTTGGTCGACTTCTCGAACGCGTTTAATACCGTCAGTCACGTTATCCTTCTATCTATCCTTTCCCATCTCTTGGTCTCACCTGTTGTACTGGACTGGTTCTCAAATTATCTTCAGGAACGTCAGCAGTCAGTTCGCGTTGACGAGACTACGTCGAGTTGGCGTGACATCGGCTCTGGTGTTCCTCAAGGTGGCATTCTCTCTCCTTTACTCTTTTCAATTTTTATTAACTTCTTAACTCCTAATCTTCGGTGTGCGTATCATCTCTATGCTGATGACTTGCAGTTGTACTCCCAAGCGAGAGTGGAAGATATATCAATAGCCATTGCTGACTTAAACAGAGATCTTGAGACGATGATGGATTGGTGCAATCGATTTGGTCTAGACGTAAACCCAGCAAAATGCCAGGCCATTATTGTAGGCAGTCGCCGTTTAGTGCCTAAACTAGATTTAAAAACTCTGCCGCCTGTAAAGTTCAACGGTCTTATCATCCCTTTCAACTCAGTCGTCAAAGACCTTGGAATGTATATAGATTCCACTCTCGATTGGCAGGCCCAGGTGTCTAATGTTAGTCAGAAAGTAACCGGAACACTTAGAGCACTATATCGTCTTAAGAATTTCCTTCCCTCCAGGACTAAAACTATGCTTGTGCAGGCTTTAATATTTCCCTTAATCGACTATGGTGATATGTGCTATTATGACCTGAATGCAGAATATCTCAATAAATATGACCGACTTCTCAATAACTGCATTCGATTCATTTTTAATCTTCGTAATGTATGACCATGTCTCTACTTATCGTTCAGAACTTAATTGGTTGCCTATTCGTCAACGCCGGTGCTTGCGTGCTCTCACTACTCTCTTCATGATTCTTAAGTCTACCTCTCCTCCTTCTTATCTCTCCGAGTATTTCCAATACCTATCATCTACACATGAGAGAGACCTTCGTTCTTCGCAGAACCTTCTTCTTTCGTGCCCCAGTCATTCTTCTGGGTTTGTCAACTCTTCCTTTGTTGTACAGTCTCTATATCCTACTCTGGAACGCGCTCCCTCTTGAAATCAGAATGTCCACTGACCGTTTTGCATTTAAATTGAAAGTACGGGATGTCCTATTTAAAAGATTAAAGGAATCTGCACATCACGCTCATCCTTTATTATAAGTATGTATGTAGTTATGTATTTATAAGTATGTACCCTTATATTTATTTTTTGTATTATATTTATAAATAGATATATCTAATATATAAAATTCTCGTGTCACAGTTTTCGTTCCCATACTCCTCCGAAACGGCTTGACCGATTTTGATGAAATTTTTTGTGCTTATCCGGTATCTATGAGAATCGGCCAACATCTATTTTTCAAAAAAAAAAAAATTTGCAAAACAACGTTTGCCGGGTCAGCTAGTCTATAATATGTATCTATGATATTTATGTTTATGTATATTTATTTGTTATAATACTTATAATATATGCATTTAAGTGTATATATATGTATATATTTCCGATTTAAGTATTAAATTTACATTTTAGGTCGTTTTATGTTGATATTTGTTTAATTTACATTATATTTAAAAATATGACATCCTTTTAATATGCGTTAATACATCTACCACATTTATCCCTACACCACAGTTGACAGGTAGAGAATGCCTCATGGTATTGTGTCCACCTTGTTTGTGTATAAAGTCTTAAATAAATAAATAAAATAAAATAATGATCTTACACTTTAGAAACTATGTGGTATTTTCGCTAACGTAACTGACGTAAACTTACAAAATATCAAATTCAAGACATGTTTCACTTCACTTGTTTTGTCACCTTAGCAAAAAAGCATCAATCGACTTTGCCACGCGAAAGGAATTAAACTGAACATAGGTATAAACGTTTTAAATATATTATGCAGATGCTACTGAAAAGGACTAACTAACGTACACGTCGTACACTGAGAAGCTTCTAGACATTTCTAGTGCTGCTGAATTAATCGTATTATGTTCTAGAGTTACCCTAGACAGATGGGAATTGTTGCAGAAAGCAGTGGAAGCTAATTTACACCCCCTTGACCAGGGCAAACAAGAGCGCTAAAAATCAAATACAATATGTACAGTTACCTTGATCCTCACTGGTGTCAGTCCTGGAGCCAAGCTAGATAAACACACAAAAAATAAAGTGGCCACGATAGATGGAATGATATATCTACTTAGCTACTTACTCCAAACGTGATGTCATCAAGGCAAGAGGCACGATGTCACATAATTCACAATTTTACAAAATGTCAATAGTTCCAATATAATATCACAAACTTATCATCACGGGCTGACTGAACCGTGCCGGACAAATCAAATAGCGGCAATTTTACAAGGGTTCTACAAAATAAGCTTCGCGTAGCAATGTGCTTTTCAACAGGCGAGATTCAAAACAAGGAAGAAGACTGTCAACATTAATTACCATAGATAACAAATGTTACTAAACTGATATTCTCGATCTATACTAATTATCATAGACAATATATCTATTTCAAACAGTATTACTTAGTCGCTTCAGTACAAATCCAATGATTTAACATTGAAATAACGATGGAGGTACTGGGAGGATACTTTAATATCGTAATGGACGGCCATCAAACTTTAATATTGAAGTTTATACTAGGAATGGATATTGCTAACCCGAACATTTAACTTAAATTGAAATGTTTAATAACTGGTGAACTATATTTATACTCCGTGCCACGAGAACATAGACTTTTTGTAAACAAAGAATTTCTACTAAGTGACTTAGCGATAGTTCTGTCAAAAACAAATAATGTCAAATCCAATGAGCGCAACGGTACACAGATACGTGTCATTGGAAACTTATATGTCAATGGATCGGGTTTTTATCGATATTATGCGCTGTCAACAGGATCTTTTAATGTTTTGAGGTACTGACGCCTAGAATGTCAACATTTGGCGTTAGTTCATTGAAATGTTACATTCTTGGGCTAAACATGCATTTATCAGAGGACAAAATTTATTTTTTTAGTTGTCAAGAAGGGTTAAATGTAAAGTTAAATACAAGTTTGTAAGATCGCAACGCTCTTCCCGCTGCCGGCATCTTGAAAAAGCCGGTGCAGAATAGCAGATGGCAAACAATTAGTCGCGCAGAAAATTATTAAGTATTATTTATACCTAAAAAAGATATTGCATTTTCAGACTACCGTAACTTTTAATGGATTTTGTTTTAGTTCATTCTGACGATTTCATTCACAGACAACGTAAAATCTCCATGCCTTGAAATTTTTATGCAATGTACTAGCTAGTTATCTGAAATATTATTCATTGTTAGTCAATAATTTAAGACAGGTAGACTAATGATTTATTGTCTATGATTTAAAAAAATCATGTCCCTCCTTAATAGAGTAACATGTATGTACTCTATCATTAACATACATGGTACTCTATTTTTCCTTAATTTACTGAATAAATTACGTGTAAAACTACAAATAAATCGGCAAATTTATGAACATTCGACCATTCAAACACAAAATCAAATATTTTTATTTCAGTAAAATTAAACAATATAAATTTAAAAACATAGTGGCATAGTTAGGAATTGAAAAAAAAGACTGTTCAAAAAGTATAAAATCTAAAACACAACTGTTTGAAAAAAGGTTGTGAAGCCCTGAATGTGTGTTTACAAAAAGTCTATCTTCTCGTGGCACCAACTATAGTTCATGTCATTTATTGTTCATGTCACCTGCATAAAAGCTATTATGAAATATGTTGAAATAGTAATGTCCTCTAATTAAATATACCTACCAAATTTAAGCTCACTCGTATACGTATAACGAAAATTACATATAAGTATAAATATTACATATTAATTTACACAGTATCTTATTAAATGTTGATTACTTTATTCAGCGACAATGACCTCATACAGTTCACCGAATTCAGTCATTCAATAGTTATTTACTTCATGTGCAACATCCATCTAATAATTATCATAATTCTACCCATCGTCTCATGGCTCCAAATATTCCTTGAAATATAAATTAATGTGTTTTATGTAGATTGCTTCATCTGAATCATTCAAAAATATTGTTGCCTTAGTGATGGGCAAAACACGAATTGTAAAAAAAAGGTTAACATTATTTCTTCAAGCACGCTAGTCTGGTAAGTGCACTTATAGCCTGGCCATTCTCCAAAATGTATCTTATCTGAGAAAGAACTGAAAAATTTCTACCCTTATTCATCTGCTTGAGTTATTTGATATTTAATATTATATTATTTGTATAGGCCAGTCTAATTAGGCTCTGCAGGAGCAGGCTACGGCTAAGGTTCACTGAAGTTTCTCAGTTTTTCTCATGGAATATGAACGTCATGCGTATACCGAGAGTATACATATAATACATACCTTACGCTTGTTAACTTTATAGAAGTATCGTTTTGTGTGTTCGGTAAGAGCTCCTTAGAGGTCGTCAAACTTAAAAGTAAATAAATTTTAAGCAAAGCCCACTTATACTTTTTCGAGCTACCGTAATAGTTATTTGTGCAACAAGAGAGCAAAGTTGTTTTTTGTTTCGAATGCTGATTTTGAGTCCCGAGCAAGCGAAGGATTCTATGATTGATTCACGAGCGTAGCGAGTGAATCAAAGTTAGAATCCTGAGAGTAGTGAGGGACTCAACAGCACGAGATGCAAAAAACCTTGCTCTCGTGTAGCACACATAACTTTTCACCTCAGCAGTGAGAACACATATTACTTAGGAGACATACAAATTAACAGGAATAAATTGAAAACGAAATTCTGCATTAATCACTTGTTGTTTTAACTCTTCTGGTGTTAAAGTACAGTCAACATCGATAGTTTCACTCATCTTTTTAGATGAAGTATTTTATTTTATATTAATATAATTTAACACGTTACGCTATACCCTATCAGCATCAGCAAAATGTTTACCACAGACTATATGGATACATGTTTACTTTATTCCCGCTATTTTTTTTAAATCGCGTTCTGATACCGCGTCCCTGATGTTTATTTTTCAAATGTATCATTGTTGAAATTCCAAATAAAATTGTTTTGGTTAAATACTAATTTTATACTATTAATTATACATATTTTTATTAAAATCCAATAATATTTTAAACATATAAACAGTAACATTTAAAAACAACATAATTTCTTAATTTAAAAAGATATTTGTATATATTTAAATTTTAGGGTATAACGCGTTTCCGAACGTGTTTTCTTTGAGGTCGGATTCCAAAATCGAATTTCGATGGGTTTGTTTTTTCACTCGCTTTTTTATATGCATGTGAAAGAGAAAGAACACAGTAAAATTCGAATGTTTCAAATTTATGGCTGAACAATGTCAATTCGTGGCACTGAAGATTGAAAAATTAAAAAGCTACTTTGCCTCACGCTCGAATCAAAATCGCGTTTTGTTTACTGTTGTCTCGCAGCAAAAGCGGCACGTTTGAGCTGCTGTGGTGAAAAAGTATTTTTACACTAGTATGTATTTAGAAGAGCCAATATAAATCCAATAATTAATGAAATTGTAAGTAACTTAATCTGTGTGTTGTGTATACAGTTATGCTGACACGGCTGACTGTCGCTTAACCCCGAAATGATCAATTAACGGTGCAAACAATAGCCTCATTATCATGGTCCAGAGATTGATTTATAATTACCAGTCATTTAGCGCCCGTAATGACTTGACTGCAGATTGATGATTTGTCATACATGCAATCAATCCCGGATGTTAGACCGAGATGAGACTGACATTGATTACAAAGTTTGACGACATAGAACCGCTGAGGTAAGAACTTGGCAAAAATAAGATTGAATAAGCCCTCTAAAAACATGCTTAACCAAACAAAAAATATATTTTACTATAGGACGCTACGTAATTACTTTTTGGCGCTTAAATATAAGCATTGTCTTATATTTTGCCGATTAATAAAGGCCGCGTATCATTTTTTTGTTTGTACTGTATGCGGATGAATCGATTTAATTATGCATTTCGCATAGTAAGGCTCTGTAATTACTCTCTTGTCGTCTTCAGAATGAGAACGAGTTCGACGTGATTCATTTTAAATATCATGTCTTCCTAGTGTAGTCACATATAGGTTAGTTTAGGTTAGTACTAAGGTACACAGTACAGATGATGACTGCTGCTGTTCTCAGAATCCAAGTCTAAATACATAATATTTTTAATTTTGGCTTTTTATGTCCTTTCTGTTTCATTTGCGCCTAACTTAAAACCAAAATAACTAAAACTATTCTCTATCAAACAAACAACTACCGCACGGGAAATTATACTTTATATTTCAATTAAATCTTTTCTAGATGTGTAGTATGTGTACTTTCACTATCTAAATAACTTTCGACGAATATGCATAGACACAAGCCACCCATTTCCAATTTAGGCACAAATTGATTGCGTTCGAGTCGTTCGTCAATAGTAACATAAAACAAACATTTACTAAAAGCGCTCGCTGTTAGTAGTATTAGTGAGGGGTGCGTTTACAAAATATCGCAAGGGCCATCTCTACATTACATAGGTTAACACATACACATAAAAGAATTTGCTCGGTAATCGACCAAATTGGATGTTTAAAAACATTCTCGAACAAGTTTAGTATACATATACGTATTACAACATAAATTCTCATTCAATACTAGTCTCTTGATTCAACGGATTCAACAAAACAAAAAATCTCAGTTCGAGCTAAAAGTATAACATATTCAATATACATTGTATAAATAGGTCATGATCATCGAACTACACCCCTCCCTCATATTCGCACTTCTGAGCACCCATTACAGTCGTTCCGCATTGTCAGCGCCCTAGAATAGCCTGCCGACTGACATAACCTTAATATTGTTATCCCTTCAATTGGAGTGTGTCACATAAGCAGGCTCACTTTAATATTCTACCAAATTAGGATGTACTAGATATTATCATGTTTAGCAAAATGGCCCTTGAAAAGTAAGTAGATGCTTTACAAACATGTAACATCATACAAAATAATTTAGCGGGTCTTAATCGCGTTCACTAAAGTTATTTTAGGTATAAATACCTATTTGTTTCCGACGTTTCCGACGTCTTGCACCGAGCGTGGTCGCGGAGAGACTGATACTTTATACCTTAAATAAGTTAAGTTAACGCGATTAAGACGCGCTAAATTATTTTGTATGACGTACCTATACAAATCGCGAAAGTTTAAAATCGATGAAACATGAAACATAGGTATACTATTGTATGGGCAAGCCGGTTGCGGCAGACCTCGTAAGATGTTCGTCGACCAAATTGGGGACGTCTTGAAAAACGGAAAACTCCGAAGCACCAGCAACCGGCGAGTATGAATGAAAAGAGTAATGAATGTAGAGGAAGCGCGTGAGGTTTGCAAGGATAGAAGCAAGTGGCGATCTGTTGTCTCTGCCTACCCCGACGGAAAAAAGGCGTGAGCTTATGTATGTATGTACTATTTAGATTTAAATCTATGTAGAAAGCATTGTATACAGTAACTTTTAACAGAATAGTAATACGATTAATATAAGTAAGTACATTTATTCTTACAAGAATCACGAATGTGATACAATAATAAAATGAATGTGTTTACAATATTCCCATCAGATTGTCATGACGACACGATCCATATTATGTTATAATTAACAATTAGGTATTCATTATAGCACACTGCTTGTCACACCCATGACGCGTATTATATTGCTATATATCACTTGGCAAACGCTCGTCATACTAATCTAAATTGTACCAACAATTGATTTATAACAATTCTCCTTTCTTACGCCACAGATTATCTAGTACTAACACCCTGATTATAGAACATATTAACACAAGATTAATGAAATAATTACAGTAAATTAATCAACTGTAAGTAGCCTTGAAGTAGGTAGATGTATGGCGGCAGAATTATTAAGTACATAACACAATTATTTATGATGCTAATCTGGAGATTATATATTTTCTACACTAATTTATCTGACAAATTCAAACAATGACTAACCAATATTCATGAAACGCGCTGCGATGTTTTGCAACTAGAATGGTGCGTAAAAAACTACCTGTACATGTACTACTACAGTTTACGGATTTTATCGCGTTATATTGGTTTCACTTAGTTATTACATTTAAACCGAATGGTCTAGAAACTACATTTTTAATTTATTACGTTTAGCCGACGTTTCGAACTCCTTACAGGATTCATATTCACAGCAGACTGAGGTGATATTTGCCTTTGTCTTGAATGTATAAGTTATCTCAAAGTACCCGAACATTTTTCAACTACTGGTATTACTATTTACGCAGAATGAGCTCACAGTGTCCTTAGGTGTTCTGGTGACTTAGTCCTTCTTGGGTTTCGTTAGCCATATGACAGAGTCCCAAGCTGCAGGAACATTCCAACCGTCTTCCTTATTGAAATTAGGTTGTTTTTTTAATTTTAATAGCCTCACGTATCATCCTTGGAAGAAAACGGTTTTCTTTTGCGAGTATCTATGGTTCATCAAATCGCAGGTTGTGGTTGGTTCCTTGTTCCACATGTTTACACACAGCAGAATTTGTTGAGCGTTTATGTTTTATGTCAGCTATATGTTCTTTAAGTCGAACGCCTATGCTTCTCTTGGTTGTCCAATGTATGAGAGCTCACATTCACAGTCTATTTTGTGGACACCGGCCTCTTGCAAGGGTAACTGACACTTGACTGTTGGTAATAATTGACATATCTTCGTTGGCGGCTTGTAATAAGTTTTGGTTGAAGCTCGCTTCAAGATGTAGCCAATTTTGTCGGTCACGCCCTTGTTGACAGCACGTTGTCTTTCTGGCAGAATTTTTCTGTGGCTGATTTTTCTTTCTTCAGGGATATGTGACGGTGGAGCGGTGGTCGGAGCTTGTTTTCTTGCAGAACTTGCCTGACATGTTGAAGCTCAGCGTCCAGGTGCTTCTTGTCACAGATCCCCCGGGCTCTCTGAAACAGAGACATTCCTACGGTAGCTAACTGTTTAGGATGGTGGTGAGATTCACCGTTTTAGTACCTATTTGTATGGTTCTTTTCCCTATACACAGTGTGGCTTAAAGAGTTGTTTTTATTCCTAAAACTGTAGGTAGTTAAATTTCAATGTGTAACATTCGCGTAAACCCAAGAATATATTACCTACCTATGTACTATGTAAGTACGTAAAGTTGTGATCAATATCGGTATCAGTATCTACTTACAAGTATTCATCGCAATTAAGTGTCGCTACAAAAAAGGTAGAGACGAAAAGGCGAATACCCATCGCGGGGTAATTTACCACTAATACCAACTCACACCGAAAAAGGCCTGACGATATATTACAGACACAAATTCTTATGATGCATTTAGTTTTGATGTCACGTTGCGGCACGAATAAAATTCTCATCTAGAACAGGGCTATATTAATTTTATTTCACACCTACATGTTATAATATGCCGACTGACTGACGCACTTCAGCATACATTGACTTACAGAATACATAATCTAAAATTCTTTGTCGCTAAAATTAATATTCTCACGGAAAGTCACGTGCCACTCATAAAAGACTAAAATATAAAATAAAATTTCTTTTGGCATCGACCTCGGCGGGAAATTTATAGAATAGGTATAGTTTGTGGTAGCATCGTTTGTTTTATTTCCAGCATAGATAATATTTTATGAATAAATTTCTTTTAATTTAATGTATGATCTCTATTTTGCTTTTTATTTCAAAGCGCAATTAGATATTCCTAATTTAATTTAGTTGGTAGAGACTTTTTGGCGTAGGTCTAGTTGAGATAATAATTTGAAGATAAATAATATTGGCTGTGTAATTTGCTGCATAGCTAATTTGGCATCACTTCAAATACGCATAAAGACTATATTATGCAGTATTCTTACCAACATTTTTGCATTTGTTTTGAAGTTTCCCATACAGAATTGCCCAAAATCATTATATTTTTCACGCACGTCATAAATGCTTCAAATCTATCATTTTAATTAATGTCTACCCTAAGCTTACTATGCGATAGTAATTTGTTCAATTTATGCTTAAAATTGTATTTTGTAAAATTTTGTCGCTCACAATTTAATTAGAATGCACTACTTAGTTTTCAGTCTCAGTACTTATTTTCGTTGCCGAGATGGTGCTGTTTTCAAGTGTGTATTTGAGCGCCATCTATTAACTGATGCTAAAACTACTTGGTACGGGTAGCGCTCTGAAATTCATGCTTTTGTTGTCGCTGAATAGGGTTTCGCTGGAAGCCGTGTTATTGCCTTACTTCAGGCACTTACCGATAGATGTCACTATAATATTTAAAATTTACAAGTGAATTTGATAGTGAATATCACAGAAATAAATATACTATTTATTTCTGTGCGTATGATCATAGTTATGGATATTATGATCAGCATAATTAAAATAAAAACGTAGGCTTAGTGAAAACTTGTTTAATAATTTCTCGTACCTAACATAACAATTTTGCTCGCATTAAAAGTGGCCACCAAAGACTTAATCTCTCGAGTCCTGAAGTTAAAGATGCTCTTCAGCGAATAAGTAGTTTATATATAGGTATGTATAGGTCACAAAAAGGCACGGTACTCCACATCTCATGGTGAGGTAACTATAGTAAAGACGAATGCATCAGCAATAATGACAGGCAGAAAGAAATGATTTTTATAAAGTTCTTGTACCTTGGGTAAATCTCTAATAAATCCAACTCTTTATGTGACAGGTTCGAATATTGGGCCAGCAAGTATTTTATTACATAAGCGGACATCAAGAATCTTAATTAAGTATTTTAGTATAAGTACCTATAATTGCGTGTAACCTAGCTACTGTCTACCTAATTGCCAAAAGTACCTACCAAAGCACAGTAAAAACTTTTGCAGTATAATAATTCTGGCCGAAATGTCCCTACTATTTCACAAGTCCCAAGCCGTAATAAGTATATACCAGCCTTTAACTTGGACCCTCGGAGTTTCGTCACTGTTCAAATGTCACATCACATCGAAAACTGTAAGTTTATATGAAGGAAATATCAAATGTACCAAAACTTTTACCGTTAGGTAGTTTTTCCTCTGAAAGAAATGAAAAATGTTCCTAGTTCACATTTTATTCAATATGTAATACGAAAATTATTAGTTACATTAAAAATCTCTAAGCAATTATTCTCTAATAGAGCTATTTTAATGATACAAATTTAATGCGTTGCTCGACATACTTACCTAGGCATACCTACTCGACAATGACAAAAAATTCTGTAGTGGACCTATATTACTTAACGTTTTTTAAGGTTTAAAATTACTTTTGTTCCTACTTAACACTTTCGAGACTGCGTGAATTATTACTAACAGAAATAGACTTACGGGCACAATTATAATATGTATTTGACGGTTACTTACTTAGCGATGCAGCTTGATTTAATATCTCATACACTTCAAGACCGGGGCACGGTCGATACAGCTGTAAATCTTTTCGATGCGATCCTCTTGTCTTCAGCAACGTGTTAAGTAATTGCTTTTGTACTGTGACAAAAAAAAACACCAGTGTTCAGAGATTGCCCTAGACAGACTGGGAATTGTTTGCACTGTTTGCAGGCGGCAGTGGAAGCTAAATTACATTCATCCAATTGTTCAGGACAAGCAAATGTCTGACATATGTGGGCAAGTTTCTTGGCGCTAAGAATTAAACAAATTAATTACTTGGAGATCTTCTCTGGTGGCCTGGGGGCAACCTAGATAAACACACACTAATTTTGGCCAAAACAGAGGTGAATTATCGTTAGATTACCAGACTCCAACGCGGCGTCTACAATGCACGATACAGGTGGTAGTAGAATTCACAAATGTCAATGTTCAATATAATTATTAATTATAGGTATATATATATTTCTTGTGTGCATGTGTATGTCACTGAACTCCTCCTAAACGACTGGACCGATTTTGATGTTTTTTTTTTGTGTGTTCAAGGGGACTTAAGAATGGTTTAGATTCACAATTTAGTCCACTGGAAAATGTGTTTTTAGTTATTTTTTTTATTTGTAAGTAGTTGCAGATTAATATAGATTTGACACTGCGCTACCATCGCAGTGTCAAATCTATATTAATAATTTCGTAGGGGGACGGTAGACTCGATCGAAACCTTACCTGAATAATAAAACATTAAAAAATAAAGATTTCGAGTCAACAACATATATCCGCAAGATTCGGATTGTCGAGTATTTTGTTAAATTCTAATGGTTCTGACTTCTGACAGACAAATCGCAGTCGCCATATTGTAGCAAAACGTCACTGATACCGGATAACACACTACTAAGTCTTACTACTAAGTAGTTTGTATGTGTAAATACTTTTTGCAGTTATATATTTCTTAAACAGTTATAACGAAAAAAATTATAGAAGTATCCGCCCATTGAAGGAGATTTTTGCCATCCCGAAATTAGATGATATACCTACTATTACTAGAGAACCCCGAATTTACGCGAGCGAAGCTGCCGGCAAAAGCTAGTAATTATATAAATCACAAATTTATCAACATTCTGGACTAATTAGTGCCGGACAAATCAAAAGCGGCAATTACAAGTTTTTACTCAAGTTAATTCTATACAATTCACACGAAAATCAAACGGTGTGTTCACAATCAAGTCTTTTCAGGAAAGGGGATGAGAATGATTTTGTCAGTTCATTATATGTGACCAGACACAAAAAATAATTACCATACATAAACAATATATGTATTTCAAACAACCAGATTTACATCGCAAGCTGCAAAATCTAAAATCATAGTGGATTTAGATATTTTTTCATAACAAGTGGGAAGAAGGTAAAGAAAAGTGCTTTGTGGTGCACCTATTTTAATCAGCGGCCAACGTAACGAGGAACTTGCCGAGCATATTGTAACTCGAGCGGGCATTTTTCTCGTTCCAAGTAATTTCAACTTGGCTTTGTTAAGTGGAACGCTCCTTCACCTCACAATCTTTGAGGGCAAGTTTTTGTCTATTGTACACAAAAGTGTTTAGTAGCAGAATCTGCTTACATAGTGTAACGCTTGGTTTTGTATTGACTGCCAAACAAACAGTACACTATTTTCAGTCAAGAATTAGTCTTTGACTGAAAATAATCTAGCTGAAAAAAAAAATTGTAGCATAAATTACTTTTGACAGAATTATAACAATGGACTTATGGCCGACTAATTTATGAATGGTGAAAAACCACAATTACCTTCTTATTTCGTGTGCGTCATCTTTCCTTTTGAAAGTTTGGCTAAATTAGATTTTTTATAGAGTATTCCACCACTAGCACATTAGGTACTTTATTAAAGCCTTATACATATGTCAATAAAATTGTTCTAATAGGTACCTACTAATTATATACGAGTGCATTATAATTATTATATTGTATCGAAATTGTTCATATAAGAACACATTTACTGTCCCCTAGATTATACAAAACAATTAAGCAAGTCTTAATTACGTAAAATTATTTTAGGAATAAATACCTAGAGACTCTCTGTCCGCGACCACGATCCTACTTAATTACGTATATTTTGTATTATGTATACATATCGCGAAAGTTTAAAATCGTTTGTCCTCTAGATTTAAAATTCTTTATTCAGTTAGAGGAATTACGGGTGCACTTGTACTTAAATCCCTCCGTAAGGTTTTCAAGACTAATAACTTAACTAAGCGGATTTTCTTCAAGCAACTTTCATGAAGAGACATCCTTTCTTTAGACCAAAATAGCTTTAATAGTCCTAGAATTCTATTAACAATAATAATCTTAGTATACAGCATACATTCATGAAGTTGACATGATCCCGCAGTTCTGAGACATGTATCTCACAAATATTTACCCTGCAAATATACCTATAGCATCCGCTCTACATATGTATGTTATATTAGCACATAATATATTCAGCTCTTGCTTCGGCAGGTGCAATTCCACCGGTACAATCATTGAGAGTAAACACCTGAGCTGAAGTCGTGCAAAGTATACTTTTGATATATCTTTACTTGCGACGCAACTTTTAAAGCTTAGGTACCTAAATCACATCAATGAATATATTTAAATTGGTTTTAACATCCTGCCTAGTTACAATTTCATTAAATTTTCTTTTATAAATCAAGATTGCACTATTAAGAGACGTACCAATAATTCGACAGACATAATGCACAGCCAGACACGGAAATTAATTTTTGGATCAAAATGTTGTCATAGGTGAGGATTGAACATACAACTTACTTTTTCAGTGAGAGTGATATGCAAGGCACGTTTCTATTCATAGGTAGTGATCTAATTTAAAAAATTGAAATTAATAAAGTCTTGTAATTAATAGGTAATGGCTTTTTACTATCAGTATTATAATAACTTACTAACCGTTTCATCCTGAAAATCGGATTCTGTTTGCTGTCTTAAAGTTCAGTCTAAATTGACGCAAATACAAATTGAAAAAGCCCATAACAGCGCTTGAACCTTTGAACAGAAATCGAAGAAATCAGAATCTTACTTCAGTTCAACGCTTTATAATACAGAACTACTAAATTGGAATACCAGCGGTATTAAACGATCTCGGCAAGGTGTCGTTTAAAAGTTTTCACTTGAAAATACTTGGGAGTTATGAATTTAAACGATTTGCATAACGCATTTGCCAAGAGAACTTAACGTATTTAGTTGACTGTTTTCTGTTTAGAGGAAGTCTCTTTTTAAAGAACAAAATAAACATTGTTATTCTCTTGCCAGCAATGTTTGGAACTGAAGGCCAGCGCACGCGTGAAAGGGTAAAAAAGCTTCAACGTGGAGAAATAGAATTGTAGTGACAGTCATAATAAATATTTGGGACACGACTAATGACATGTTTTTTTGTTTTATTTGACATGTAGGTATAAAGCTGTTTATACAACGTTTATGATTTTGAACTTAGGTTTTGTTTTCATGGTAGAAACCAATTTAAGAACTAACAAAAACCAACCAAACCAACGGGTTGATCTTCCACCTGTTGGGCAGGTAGAGCGGAATGTGTGTGTCTCTCCTCTACAAGGACGTGGAGTTCAGAACGCCAATTCTCGTATTTTATATGACATTGAAAGCATATTTTGAACGAAAAGAGATTAGTTTTTGAATTGACTCAGAATCGGTATTCTCTTAATTTAATGTTATTATGGTCTCAATCGACTTTTATAATTCGACGTTGACATATTTTTCAATTTACTATCTAGTCACGATAGCATTCCAATAACATTCAAATATCAGATAAATTACACACGACATATGACACTGACAGTAGATAGAAACTGCATTTTGGACAAATTTATTAAGGAGAATTGAGCCTTTGAGCCTACTAACTGAAACTTAGGCATCCATCGATGTCTCGCAGCGGTGAAGCTACGCAAATCGTGGATTGAATTTAAAGTATCCGTTTTTTTGTAACGTATAACAAACTCCTATCCCAACACACTCCTAACAATTTCCCTTGATTAAGTTTGTCACTAACATAACTTTCTCTCAAAAAGCATTGAGATACCCACAAAGATAATGTCTTGACTGTGATATTTATAGCCCTGTATCTTTCCTTGATTGCAAGTGATCGGAATGACCCTCTATAGGTCCTGATCCCTATTCAAAGAGTGAATTCATTGTTTCGCTTTTCTAAAGAGCAGGTTACGACTAGGGGCACAGCTTTAAAAAAAAAGAAAGGCAAAGCACTACATCAACATTTCAATGAAGATGTCTTCGTAAATTGTCAGTATAATTATTTATTTCAGATGCAAATTTCCGAATCTTTTATCTCAACTCATAAAGTTAACTGAAAATCCAGTCGTCGAACTAGAAGATTTAAATTAAAGTATGAAGGGAATAAGTCTCAAAATTGCTTTCGCTGGCACTCATAATTTGTTGTCGTCATTGGGGCCGTTTGAGAAAATGCTTATCCGGATGGAACTGGAAAGCAGAAATGACTAAGTAAAGAATGTAGCTTTTCTTTATTGAAACTTCGCTGGGGAATACACTTCGTGAGGAAAGATGTTGTGCCTTCAATATGGATATATTCGATGAACGATAAATGAGTGCAATATGTGTCAAATGAAACATTCTGTTTTCTGAAGAATATTTGCAATTTCTCCCATCATTTAATTTTAATAACTGTGGAAATATCAAATTTAATGAGTATATGCATCGAATGTAGTGACAGAGTAGCCTCTTTAGACATGCTTGCATGAACATGTGCGCACCAAATCTGTAAATCTTAATGCAAATAGTAAGGTATAATTCTGGCAATATAAATAGTGCCAATATCCCTGTTACAATTATGAAAAGCACATGACTACCCAGTATATCATTCTCTCAACTCAACAATGTCCATTAACTCTATTCATCAATCATTAGTAATACAATTATATGCAATTAGGAATATATTTCTCATACATAATTGCATCTCCACAAATTGTTTTAAATCTGTGCACTGCATTGGCAGTTTGCCTTGAGTTTGTATCAGGTGACACACAAGAATGTCTCGTTTCGTTACCTGTCTAAAATACTATATCCGTTGCTTTTACAAAAGTTAACTGGGAGTTGAACTGCTTGCTTTTATCTTATATTTGAAAACTGTTTTACTTGTTTATTATTCCGAAGATAAATGTGACAATGTCTGACCAAAATCAGACTTCAAATATGTTATAAATCGCCACTAAGCCCAAGGTAATAGATACTGAGCTTTCGACTTCAGTAACTTCCTGATAACATGATGACCACTAAGTCTTCACTTGAAAACGGGCATTAAATATGCATCTAGGTCTCGAACTCTAGGTTAAAATCAGTAAACAACTTTACTGATTTCTCGGCTATTAATTACACAAGCGTATATTTACAGTCACTCTAAAACAAAACAATAATGGAGAATGTAAATACAGAAAGAAACAAACTTACCGAAATACAAAATAGAAATCGATGTTACAACAACTGAACTGTAAACATGGTTTATGACGTGAAATGACGGACTTGTTATTTGTCTCAATATATTGTTGCTTCACGAATGTCTTCCAACTTTGAGGGAAAAAAACGACTGCGTGGTACTTGTTTGAGATAGTTTACTATCGCCGTAAAAATTCATACAGCTATCAATCAAGTTCATGAGTAGTCGTATGAATCTGTTTTAAAATTTTTGTGAAGAATTTTCAAACTATACTTAATGTACTTATGTACGAGGGTATCGGGTTCGAATCCACGGCGCGCACCAATGACTTTTCGGAGTTATGTGTGTATTGAATTGTTAATTATCGCTTGTCCCGTGGCTCGGAGAGCACGTTAAGCCGTCGGTCCCGGTTGTCATGAAGATCTTTGACAATCGTTACAGGGCGTCAGAACCTTCTAATATTGACACTAGTCTAAACCATGGAATATCGCTATCCCTTCGGGTTGCGGAGGTCGGACAGGCAGTCGCTCCGTGGAAAAGCTAATATTCAGCCAAATCCGGTTAGGCTAGTAAGCGGACCCCAGATTGAAACTGGGATAACGCTAAGAGGATGATGACTTAATGTACTTATTTATAAGCCGTTGCGACTATTGATAACCTGTACCTATTTTATCATAAACACAATTAAATCTAGTGCTGTGTGATTACTTGATCAACGTTGCTTATTCTTAGCTTTAATTTTTATACTTTTTACTCTTCTTCATATCCGTAACCAAGTATTTTTTTATATTTAATTATTACTGAATACTCACGTCGTTTAAAAGTTCGCCTGTTAGGAATGTAGGTATAGAGAAACTTTAATAACAGGCTTATATTTTGTTTGCTTCGGTTATGAGTGAGTTATGACTCTCGCGTTCAAAACTGCACTGTATAAAACTGTTATAGTACCTACGTAGTTTAAAGAAACAAACTATTACGTATTTAAACAGCTCAAGAAAAGTAGTTCATTTGGTCAAGAACCTATTGTTTTTGTATGAGAAAGATGAGAACACGAGTTTGCCTCGGAGCGTAACAGCGCTGTTATTTAGCCGCTTCCATTACATTTTCTTCAACTGTCACCTGCCAACCTCGTCTTTCAACAAATTTAAACGTCTGTCAGTACCTTCAGACAATCTGTCAGTGAGTTGTTATTAAATCTTACAAACTTGTGCGTTTTACCAGCGTGGCGTCTGTGTCCATTGGAACATAAAGAATAACAAGCGGAGGGGAATCGCGGGGGAAATAACTCACCGTTGTAGTAGCAGCCCAGATAAGACCGTATTTGCTAATGCTATTTTTGAAACATGGAACATTATATGAAAAAAGAGCTATACATCAACTTCAAATTCCACTTTGATTAAAATGGCTCCATCGTTCACCGATGATTTTGCCAATGTCAAGGTGGAACAAGAGATCAAAATAAATAAATTAAAAAATAGCTATGGTTTCTCTTTGGAGGGCCAAGTCTCTGAAAAGGGACACATCGCAAATAAATATCCATACCAACAAATACAACTGAATATAATTATTTCACTCTAGATCTATATATTTTACATACATTATGTGGTAGGCTCTTATGTAACCACGAAGAATGAGTGACACAAAATGTTTGTATTCTAAAGATACGAACATAAGTACTTATATAGATATCTTTTTGTACAGAAGTGAATAAAATGTTATTACAAAGGTTTAAAAGATTTTCAATTCTACGAAATTTCAGTTTAACATTATTATTTGTGATTTTCTTTCATATATTAAAGCTACGTTCTTGGAACTAGTTCTTAGACTTGTAACAACCAAATATTTTGGAATCTGAACTGCCTGCATATACTCTATTTACTTACTTGTCTTCATAGACTCGTTTATTTGGTTAGAAAACTTCCATACATTTCTCACTTTTTTTACGTTTCCTGCGACATCACCCAAAATAAAAAGCATATCACTCTCGGGCCCTTCAACTAACTTCTTGCGCAAAATCATGCAAATCGGTTGCTCGGTTTAACGTTAAACAAAAAAATACAAGAGATACCCTTTCACCGAATACAAATAAATGAAATCAAGAAAAGCGAGCATCCAATTTTTTATAAAAGTCAAATCTGACGTCTGTTTCTAGACGAGATAGAAAATGCATAGAATTTCCTTCGCCACTTTCACAAAAAACTCAGCGAGCAGATTCAGTAAATATATGTATGTTTAGACAGACTTAGATAATAAGATAGATGTAAATCACCATCATACATAGAAAATTACTTCTCTCGAGTGACATATCAGCCTGAACTACTGAAGTAAGCAATATGCAATTTGGACATTGAGTTCCATGAATGATATAGGCACTGGCTTCATGTATATTCCACCCTTGAGAGCAAAAAATAGGGATTGAAAGTTGGTTAAAAAAGATGCTGAATTTGTAGCTAACACTATTACAATGAGCAACAGTAGAAATTTTTAGAATACCAGTTTAAACAGCAGTGTTTTAGGTAAAATCTGGTAAAATGTCAATGCAAATGAACAGATGTAGTACATGTTGAGAGCAAATGCTTCAGCGGGCGTGCAGTTACGTAAACTACGGTCGATACCGTGGCCATGCCGACGGTACATTTGTGCCCGATTTGCGAAATTACGCGATAACACTTTTAAAATCTGTTCCATCTTTTTAATACGTAAACGTTTAAGCCGCGCTAAATTGCTGAAAGATTCAAAACTGAAACGTATTCGCATATGTAATGGATGGTACTTACGTTTTTTAAGTGTTTATGCGAATGACATAGTGATGATTGTTTAGAAATTATGTTGTTGAAATGATAAGTTACTCACTATGTGAAGTAAACACAAAATATGATTGACGAGCTGAGTACTTATATGAGTTTTAAAAGTGGTTAAGTTCTCTCGTCTCTCAGTTTGTTCTAAAGTAAACAATCACGTCAATCATCTTTCAGCGCCTGTCAACATCTGTTGCTACTCGCCTGACTTACCTATTCCAGCTGCTGTATTATTGTTATTATTGATCACAATTTACAATTAATGTACTTAATTGACTGATCATTGCATAATTTTCCCGTTGCTATAATAGTCTTCTATAATTTTGAAATGTGGTGACGAAATTAGGTAACATTGCAATCATGATTTTGTCATGTAACGTTTGAAAATATGTATATTCATAGCATGCTAGGTAATTCATGTTGATAGTCTAAGTACCAGACATCACCATCCATTGCTATTAAAATTTATATAGCATACTGCCATCTGCTATTATCTTGTTTGTTAACTCGTCGGAGATTGTGAGTCTAACTCACAATCTCCGAGATGAATTTAACCACAAGTGAATTTGCAAAATGAGACTGTTAGTAAAATGAATTGTTTTAAAACTTTTCAATTTCACAAACATATACCTAGTTAAGTAATTTTTTTTTGCTATATTAATTTCAAAATGATATTTGTTGATGCAATATTATATGTTAAGCATAAAGATTAGTTTACATAGGTCATAATCGTTAGCTCAAAGCAAGTAACATTAAACTCAATTTGTAGTCAGCTTACCCGGAGGGACCCAAACAAAAGGAAACGTATTGAACGGTTGCATCAGCTTAACCCTTAGAATCACATCCGCAGACGGTAGCTTAAAGGAGAATCACTGAAAGTAGATGTCACAGTAAACAGTAGAAGTTGTTATGTAAGTTAAATCACGTATCTACGCTCGTTCGCGCCACCCCTAGCCTAAAGTTAACAGAGTTACTCAAACTCAAACTCAAATATGTTTATTTCCATAAAAATGTTTAAATTTTTTGGACACGTCAGAAAGTCATACAATTAAAAAAAATAAAAAGTAACTTTAAATGCATATTAACATAGTTGAGCATTGAAAAAAATGCCTGTTCAGAAAGTAGAGCCTCGTGAGAAGAATCAGGCAAGAAACTCCGGGCCACTCTTTTCCACGTCTTGATTCTATACAATTTAAAAACTTAGTAACTACATTGAATTTTTCATAAGTTTATGAGCTGGTGTGTCTATAATGTTGTTGTCAATTAATAAGGCTTTTTAAATAATAATATAAAAGTACTTACTAGCATAATATAGACTATAGACACAATAACTCACACTCACATGAAACTTAACACTAATCAAACATAAGTAGCCTGTGGGACCGAGCAAATTAATCCCAAGCATTTTTATCTTCAATATAATCTAGCACTGAATAGTACCCTTTTTGACAAAGTTTACGTTTTATAATCTTTTTGAATTTATTATAACTTAAATTTTGAATATTGCTTGGCACTTTATTGTAAAAGCGCACACATTGGCCTTGAAAAGATTTTTTTATTTTCTCTAGCCGGGTAGCCGGCACTACTAGCTTACTCTTATTTCTAGTATTCAAATTGTGGATATCACTTTTCTTTGAGTATGAGGCCTTGTTTTGGAATAAATATATTAGGTTGGAATAAATGTACTGGCTTGCAACTGTTAAAATGTTTATTTCCTTGAATTTATTCCTTAACGAAGCCCCATAATCCAAATTATAAATTGCTCGAATAGCTCTTTTCTGCAGAACAAAGATGGTCTGAATGTCGGCAGCATTTCCCCACAGGAGAATACCGTATGACATTATACTATGAAAATAGCTATGATATACAAGCCTGGCAGTGTCAATGTCAGTTAACTGGCGAATTTTCCTGACTGCGTATGCTGCAGAGCTGAGTCTATTCGACAATTTACTAATATGTGGTCCCCATTGCAGCTTAGAATTTAGTGTAATGCCTAAAAATTTGGTGTTATCCACAAGATCCAACACATCATCCTTAACCTTTACTGAGGTGTTCACTTGTTTGACGTTAGGCATCAAAAATCGAATACATTTAGTTTTTAGTCTATTTAAAAGCAGGTTGTTAACCTCAAACCAGCGAAGCACCTTTGAGATAGCAATGTTTACATCGTCCATATCAATTTGCTGTCGTTTTAATTTAAATAAAAGTGAGGTATCATCAGCAAACAGTACTATCCCGTGCTTGTCATTGACGAGATGTGGTAAGTCATTAATATAAACTAAAAATAAAAAAGGACCGAGGATTGAACCCTGTGGGACGCCCATTTTGACTACAGACCCATGCGAACGCGTCCCGTTGACATCAACTCTCTGAATCCTATTACTCAAATATGAAGTAAGAAGATGCAGAGCAGAACTACTTAAACCATAGTGATGTAATTTCCTGATCAATGTATCATGTTCTACACAATCAAAGGCCTTGGACAAATCACAGAAGACACCTAAAGCATCATGTGAATCCTCCCAGGCATCAAAGATATGTTTTACAAGCTCAACACCGGCATCGGTCGTGGAGCGCCCCTTTGTAAAACCAAATTGTTTAGAGTGTAGAAGCTCGTTGTTATTAAAATAACTTTGCAGTTGGTCTAGTATCAATTTCTCGAAAATTTTGCTAAATGTGGGCAGCACAGAAATTGGCCTATAGTTAGTGGGGTCTGATGTGCTACCTGCTTTGTACAAAGGTATTACCTTGCTATCTTTCATAAGATCAGGAAATACACCACAGTCAATACACTTATTAAATATTAAAGCTAATCTGTTAGCAGCTAAAGCAATAATGGACTTGGTAATAGTAACGGAATTTCCCCACAAGTCTGCAGTCTTCTTTAAATTTATAGTATTAAAAGCTTTTATAACATCATTTGAATTTATATACTGAAATGAGAAATTACTATAGGTTGTACTCATGTTTTCTTTTAAAAGAGATTCCGCTGCATTGGTTGATGAGTCCAAAGATCTAGTAGTAATAACGGGGATATCAGTAAAAAAACTTTCAAACGCCGATGCAACTTTTGAGTCTGATGTAATAGTGTCGTTATCAATGTTCAAACTAAATTTTGAACTTTTACTTTTAACTTTCCCAGTCTCGCTGTTTATTATATTCCATGTCATTTTCATTTTATCGTCACTACTCCTAATCCTTGAACTCAGGTAAAGAGACTTAGCTTTCTTGCAAAGTTTCCGAAATATCCTAGCATAGTTTCTAACATAATCCTGAAATTGTTCACTTAAATTAAAGTTTCTCTCGTCATATAGCTCATACAATCTCTTTCTACTTTTGTGAAGCCCAGTTGTTGCCCATTCACAGAAGGTTGCATTACCTCCAACTGTAATCGTTCTAGGTGTGAAAACCGAATTAAAGTCTGTACAAAACGCTTTGAAAAAGTTATTATATAACAAATTAGGGTCACCTTCATCATCTAACAGTGACCAGCTAGTCATTAGTTTACTTTGAAACCTAGCAAAACGAGTTGCAGTTTTAGGTATTACAACTATATTTTGCCTAGAAACATTCCTACAGTTATCATTAAAGGAGATCTGCTGTCCACAATGGTCTGAGTCTAACTGTCTAATAATTTGCTTGTCTCTTACTATGATATCTGTAAATATATTATCTAGGCAAGTAGATGTAGAGGAAGTAACTCTTGTGGGCTCTAAGAATAAGTTCTTCAGATTATATGATAGAAACAGCGCTTTCAATTTTGTACTAAGACTACTATCCTCCAATAAATTTACATTAAAGTCACCACACACAACAACATTTTTATTTATTTTTGCAACTTTGTTTAATATCTCATCCATGATACGCTCGAAGCTATCATACAATGCTGAAGGAGGCCTGTATACACTTATTACAATAAATCTCCTCAGTTCCACACAGGCTACCTCAATAGTTCGCTCAACAGACAGACTTACAATATCATGACGCTCCTTAAATTTAAGTTGCTTATTAAGTAAAATCATCGAGCCACCATGTACTGCTTGCTGCCGGCTAAACGAGCTTCCTACTATATGATTACTGAAATTGAACATGAACTGGTTGCTTTTTAGCCAATGTTCAGTGATGCAAAATATATCAACAGCATTACAGTTCATAAACAATTCCATTTCTAAATCTTTATTAATCATACTTCTAATATTCTGATGTACTAATTTAATCAAATTTTTGTTATTATTATGTTTAAGTGTATTAGTCAATGAGTTACGAGTAATCTTATTATAGCTAGAGGTGTTCTCTATTGTCTCAGAATTTAATTTAAATTATTATTATTATGAATGTCAATAATGGAATTGTCATGTACTCTAACAGTACTTGGGTCACTGTATAAATTAAATGCTAATAATTTAGCAAGTTGTCGTTTAAAAGAGCGAGAAAGATACATAGTATCTTTTGTTAAAATAAAATTACTTTTAATAAAAGTATTAGTGTCAAAGAATAAAATTTTGTCATTATGACGATATGTACTATTATATAATAATAGATTTAATTTACTTATCTGGTTGTTTTCTTTATCAGATAAGGTCTTAGAATAAGGAAATGCACAGACTATAAAATTGCACCCCACTTTAGAACTTCTATCAGTCATTATATCCGATAAAGCTAGTATATCTTTCCTAGTAACTAGTAAGCTATCACCATACATAATAATAACCGTAGAATGTTTATTTAATTCTGCATGTTTTAACTTATTAACTAATGAAGACATTCTTTCTCCTGGATAACAAAAGTTTTGTAATGGACGGTTAGTGTAACTATCTATTAAGCTACCCAAACCCACTCCCAATTGGTCAGAAAACATCAATACAGTGTTATTACTATGAGTGTCAAGTGAACATATATGATTTGTTTGTAACAAGGCATCAGAACCGGAGTCATTGTATATTTTATATTTATATTTTATATATTGTTACAGCAGCTAGATGGGAACAATCCGGGTTCAAATAATTGAACCCGCTGTTTGCCCACCAACTCTGGTGTGAGTTGACTATGTTAAAGCTTATATAATATTGTTGATTGCTACTGAGACTTTTACTGGAGAATACTTTGTTTTTCTCAGTACGTAAATATAAGAAGGTATGATGAGCAATCGGTCATCATACCTACTTTTAGTATCATGAGAAATCGGGTGTATAGTTCTTTGGCCAGATATCAATTCATTTAAAATAGTTTTATTTGAATCTCGATGTCCAGTACGTGATTCGTTGTAGAAAAATCAGAAACTATAAAAATATACAGCAATATAAATAGGCCACACGATAATAACATAATATTCCACAAAAAATATTTTATTTTTGTTGAGTGTCTTTAATGTCATGATAAATTTACCTGTTATAATAAAACAGAGGAAATAAAAGGTAACTACGAAATAATTTTAGTAACTCCGCCAACGCAAAATTATTTTGGATGATATGGAAAGCGACGTCGCTAGTATGTTACCTACAATTTTGCAAACACATACTCGAGCTCACGTTGTTTCTCAACCTGTTAGCACAGATTTAGCTCATTATTTAAAACGTTGCTGAGCTTAAAAACCTCCACACGTAGTAGTTCCAGTGTTTTCTAGCTCAGTGTGAGATGGAACAGCGCCAAAGCAATTAAATCGTGAAGCCGCACGCGAGGGTTTCTCCACCTCTCTCACAACGCACTGATGCTAGGGTTGTCAACCTACTCTTAATCATTTTCCTAACTTTCGACTCCTCACATTAAAAAAAATCCGGTCAAATGCGAGTCGGACTCGCGCACCGAGGGTTCCGTACGAACCTATAGGTATATAAGTAAAAGTTCACCAGTCATTGTTATGGTATTTTTATTGCCAAATGAAATCCATAACATTACAGTACGGAAAGCTGGAGGAGCATAAATTAAAGAAAAAGGGGTCTTTGTAGTTTGTAATCAGTCATCCTTTATTTTATATTAACATATATTGCTTATTTTATAATATAACTTAAATACCTATACCAGCCTGGCAGCAGCCTTGCAAAAGTCTGCTGATGAATGATGGTAAGATTTTTTATCAAACTTATTGATTTACAAAGTTTTTGTGACTATTAGAAATCTGTTACAGAAATTCTTATAAAGTACAGAATAATTAGAAATAAGGTTTGAAGACTATGTAATTATTTGAAACCTCAATCTCAATCAGCCTATCGCAGTCCACTGCTGGACATAGGCCTCTTCCAACACGCACCACAGCAAACGGTCCTCAGCCTTCCGCATCCTTTATCTGGGCTATAAGACGTTGCTTCGTACCAAATTTCAAGATTTTGAGTTCTCGGGAAGTACCCTGTAGGTTTTGATTCTCTTGCGAGTAGTCGCGAGTTTGAAAATATGCTTATATTGCTCTTTCTTTAGAAGTTTGATTTTGTTGCAGCCTAACGGTGTTATATACTTGAGTATTTGATATAAATTTCAATTTAATACCTCCACGCGTTCAAGAGAAAGGGGTAGTAACTTTAAATTTATTAAAAATATTTTTCTTATATGATGTAACTAAAAATTTATGGTTTTCGCAATTTTTCCTTTATATGTGCTATAAGGCGTTGCTTCGTACCAAATTTCAAGATTCTGAGCTCACCGGAAGTACCCTGTAGGTTTTGATTCACTTGCGAGTAGGCACGAGTTTGAAAATATGCTTATATTGCTCTTTCTTTTGATTTCGTTGACATAGAAGCTTGATTTTGTTGCAGCCTAACGGTGTTATATACCTGAGTATTTGATATGATTTTCAATTTAATACCTCCACGCGTTCAAGAGAAAGGTGTAGTAACTTTAAATTTTTTCAAGATTCTGAGTTCACTGGAAGTACCCTGTAGGTTTTGATTCACTTGCGAGTAGGCGCGAGTTTTAAAATATGATTATATTGCTCTTTCTTTTGATTGCGTTGACATAGAAGTTTGATTTTGTTGCAGCCTAACGGTGTTATATACTTGAGTATTTGATATGAATTACAATTTAATACCTCCACGCGTTCAAGAGAAAGGGGAAGTAACTTTAAATTTATTAAAAATATTTTTCTTATATGATGTAACTAAAAATTTATGGTTTTCGCAATTTGTCCTTTATGTGTGCTATAAGGCGTTGCTTTGTACCAAATTTCAAGATTCTGAGCTCACGGAAAGTACCCTGTAGGTTTTGATTCACTTGCAAGTAGGCGCGAGTTTGATAATAAGCTTATATTGCTCTTTCTTTTGATTGCGTTGACATAGAAGCTTGATTTTGTTGCAGCCTAACGGTGTTATATACTTGAGTATTTGATATGTATTTCAATTTAATACCTCCACGCGTTCAAGAGCAAGGGGTGGTAACTTTAAATTTATTAAAAATATTTTTTTATATGCTCTAACTAAAAATTTACGGTTTTCACAATTTTTCCTTTATAAGTGACATAAGACGTTGCTTCGTACCAAATTTCAAGATTCTCAGTTCACGGGAAGTACCCTGTAGGTTTTGATTCCAATGCGAGTTTGAAAATATGCTGCAATTTGCAGGATATACGGCTGTATCTTTTGATTGCGTTGGATTAGAAGTTTGATTTTTTTACAGCTCTGTGGAACCGTAGATTCGAGTATTTAGTATAAATTTCAGTTTGGTACCTCCACGCATTCCTGAGAAAAAGGGTCTTGACAGACGAACGGACAACAAAGTGATCCTATAAGGGTTCCGTTTTTTCCTTTCGAGGTACGGAACCCTAAAAACGTATGCTAATGAGAACTGTGTGATAAAGGTTTACAATTTCACATATAAACGCACCAACTATCATCTTTCTGATATCCATAATTATGATATATACTGTATAAATATATATAAAATATACCAAAAATTCATGATTCTTTAAATATCAGAAGCTTATAATTCTTAGACTGCGAAAAAATCAAACGACAAATTCAGTGTACGAAAATCAACGAACGAGAAATTCCCCTCAAGTGACAACCCTGACTACCACCCCGCCTCATACCAAATAGCTCTCGTTACTTGCACTTTTTAGGATAGCAGTGAAACTCTACAATCTTGAAACCGAACATCTGGTTACGTAAAAATTTTGTTTACATTGAAAGTTATTTATTAGGTCAATGTTGGCATTGAAACTCCTTGCGACACACATTCATCTTACCACTTGTAGGATTAGTTTCATACACAATGCTTCATTTTCGTCCTTATAACAAGACAAGTAGCTGTAAGCGTGATCTAAATAAACTAAGAAAACTATTTAAATAATGTACAACGTATCCTACTTGCCACTGTTTTTTAAATTTCGCTTATAGCGTTGTCGTCACAATAGTGTTCTAAATAGGTCGCACTGGGATAGACTTCAGTAAACACGACGTTTTCTTGAATACTTGAATTTAGATGGGCACTACTTTCTCTGAACTTGTTTGTTCCAAATACACAATCTGCCAATTTATTCAGCAAAATTGAATAAAAACAGTTTTTGGATTAGACCGATTACGAGCAAATGTTTTATTGTTAACGTTGTATTCAAAGAAATAATGTTCAAAGTCGGCAATTTTGTATCATCTGTAAAATAATACAGCCTTCCAAAACATTATCCCTTTGTAAATTGTTTTGGTATATATTTTATATCAAAACTGTGTCGGTATCTGCCGCATTACCTTCTTAAATATGTTACGTTACAATATGCTGTGTATGATCTATGATAATGTGTCTTTCTATTGTCAGCAAGCACATAAACAGCAGATTGCCAAATTAAAGTGGTGAATAGTAAATCCCACGAAAACCCATATGAATGTATTAGAATATTTGAGAACGTCACAGTCACACAATGCTTTGCTAAATGATCTGAAATTTAAAACGGACCAAGCGTGTTCCGAATTTGGAAACTTATTACCTGCCATTTCTATATGTTGCAATAAATATAACTTTGGACCATTCTCCTTGTCTTCGGAAGGATTTGCCACTTTCCAAAAGAAATCTTTTCTTTTTAAGCTTTCGCTTTCGAACATAAAGTTTTCGCCCTTGCCATTTATTTTCTATTGAGCCTGTGATAAATGTGTGGGAATGGCGATAACCCTACTATCTAATGCCACCATACATTACGGGTGAAGTCAATGCTAACATTAATCTGTGCAAGAGACATTTAGCAACATTGCAGAGAGTGACTCATGATTTTGGCGCTAAAATTGCAGTAATAAATATCGAAATAACTCCCGAAACTAAAATTAATCTTAGCCATAAGTATAATACTATTGCTTGAAACATTTACGAGAATTTGAAAGATATATTACCTAATTACGTTCAAATTTAAACGTAGTAAAAGTCACGTGATATTCGATGCTATTACTATCACCAAAAGTTCTACAAATTGTTACAATACTTTATTAAATTCGTTTAAGCTACGCAAATTTTCACTGCGGGAATCCACCATTTGCATTTTAATCTTTGGGCAAAATAGGTTTCGCAATGTCAACAGTACTTTTGATCGGCCTGAGAAAAGTAAAAGTGCCATCACATTTTATGTTTTCGTGCGATCCTAAATTGTAAAACTGACAGAACCTTTCTGCGATTGATCTTTTGTAAGCATTTCTAAAAATCGAAACGGGGTTTGTTTTAGGATCAAGCTTCCAATGAATAAAAATTAATCATATTCTAAATTATACCTTTCCGGACCCTGTGAAAATACGAGTTTCATGTGGAGGGATTCGTCAAGCGTAGGCGTATTCATTTTAAATTCAAATGTCTGTACGAGGAATGATTACTACGATACGAGAATAAGGAACTAGAAAATATGAGTCTGGGCACCTACGACTCTTGTGCCTGTTGATTTCTGTACGAGAATTTCAAATTTACTTCTCGGGTAAATCTAGAAATATATAGGCGACGATAAGCGATGCGTACTTTGCTTTTGTAGTGAATTATAAAAGCCTTTGGGCACTTTCTTCGTCTTCTTTAATATGCAATTACGCAGGGACGTAGCCTCAATGGCTGTCTTTTACCGATTGTATCACGGTGAGTGTTCAGAAGAACTCTTTCAACTCATCCCACCCTCTCCTTTCCTATCCCGAACAACACGTGCCGGGTTAAAGTGCCACGCTTACACGGTAGAGCAGATACCGTCACGTACGATAAGGTTCGGTACATCTTATCTTTGCCGTACCATAAAGATGTGGAACTCACTGCCAGCTTACGTGTTTCCTTCCTCCCTTGATCCTGAGTCCTTTAAGCGGGGCGTGTAAAAGCATCTCTCAAGGCCGTCAAAGTGAGGGCCGTCATGTCACATTGCTTAACCAGCAATTGGGGATGGTGGCCTTCCCAATAAGACTTCACTGTCAGCTTACCATCAGGCAGCGTGAAGTCAATTTGACAGGTTTTTTTTTAATAAAAAGAAAAAATATCTCTTGTCGGCGGTGCTTCGACCATGAAGCTCTATCTTCATGTAAGTAAAAATTATTTTGTAAGCGATAGCCCTAAAAATAATTATATTTCATATTATATTATTATTCGTTTTGAAACTAAATTCATAACAGTTCCGATTTTACTGAAAGGTTCGTAGCTTTTTTTATAAGACCCAGTCTATATCAGTCTGCATTTTACACCAACAGTTTTACACATTTTCTTCTTCAACGGCAAGTGAAAGCTACACTATATTTCAAATATTTGTTACATATTTTTTAATCATCTGGTTTCTCTTGTTCCCATGAGAAAAAGGAATGGACAAGTTTGTGAAGTTTTGATTTATTCTGTGGTAGTTTGGTCTCAAATTTATTTGAAAGATCCACAACATGCTGGCTGAAGGAGTGACTGCCTTGACCTAGTTGTAGGTCGGTAGACGACGCCAGTTGCTTTCGAGAGCCCATCATTTCAGTTTAAGGGATACGCGAAATTGCTGAAAAATAAATTGCCTGTGCAGAAGCGATGGCGCCCTTTGAATATTGATTTCAGACGGGTAAATACAGAATGAGAATAAGGATTTCGGTAAACATCGCCGGCAAATTCACTTCACTGTTTTGCTGTAGTGTATCTCTATAGTCAATGAAGTAAATAGCGAAGGCATTATCTGCAGTATGTAGCAGTAAACAATGCTAAGTAGTGTCTGCTTATGATAAGTTCGAGAAAGCGGTCAGTTCATAAAACCACTCAAGCCCAGCGGTTTAAGCGTCTTGTTCAACACTGCTCCGGGTGTTGTGAGTTCTGTCCCCACACGGGACAACAATTTCTTAGATCTACTAAGGAAATCCTAATTGCCTTGTGCCGAGTGTGTGTATGTGTGTTTGTTTACGTAGCTATTTATTTGTGAAGTCCCAACGTAGGCAGACACAAGTTTTGTGTGTAGCCAGTAGATAGCACTAGGAAATACTAGGAATAAAGTCTATATCTGCTTGTATTTGACTTTAAATAATTCCATGAATGCGACAATATTAAATTAATCACGACACTAGAATAACATCATTTCCAGTGCTAAAGCATCATGAGCACACAATCATAAGTGCAATTCCCTTGTTCAATAACAACTGATTTTACAAGTACATAAAAGATAACCATTACTATTAAGCCATTCAATTTAGTAGAACAGAACTAATGCTTGGTAATAACTATGTAAATATTACTGAGAAACTCTTCGCCGCGGAGATACATTGGCTTAACGAATTGACTTTGTAGTTTCATAAAGCTGAGTTTGTGTCATTATGGGTTGCAATATTACTAGTGTGTTGTAACCTACGTGTTAGTAGACATATGAATATGTCTTCGTTCATTTAGGATATCTATTTTAGTTCAGTCAGGTTATTACTTGAAAATGCAAAAAATGATCGTTTATCACAGAATCACGGCAGTCTTACAAGGCCAATTGGTCGCGATGCATTTAATAGTACATTATAAAAATTCATAGTACATTATTTTAAAATGAAAATTTAAATTAAAATAAACAACTTTATACATTCGTAATTAACTAGAATGTTGAACAATAGTCGTAGAATCATTAAACATCACATATATCAATAAAATTAATTTTAATTTGTATGAGACGTGTAATTTGAAATCACTTTCATTTCATAGGTATTCAACCGATAAAGAGTATCAGTAAAATCAATTAAATTAGCCTTTTTCAATCATTAGTATCATTACCAGCTATTGAGGTACTCACCATTTAGGACTACTATAATCAATACTAAAGTAAATGAGAAAGTGTATTAACTAGTTTTCTTCTAAAATTAACAAACTTCTGAATTGATTTCGATTAAACAGTCGTTTTGCTGGTTTTATACATCAGGATGAGGCTTAGGCTTCCTTTTATTTGCTACAACAATACTGCAGGCGGTAACAATTTTGTAATATTTATGCTTATGATTAACACTTCGGTCATCAGTTAGGTAGTAGCTTATTACTACAAGTAATCATTTTTTAGAGCATAACACCCAAAAAATAAACATGTTTTGCCATTTCAATGAATTTTGATGAAAATTACAAACGGGCCGATAAATTGCACATTGATAAAAATGTTGATGATAATATTAGAGAACAACCCATTCAATGTAACTCATGAATCCATTTAAATTATTTTCATTACTGGTGTACAGATACTACCTACTAACATTTTACAACGTGCACTAAAATATTATTGATGTCATAAAACTTCGAAACGTAAACACTCTCTACATATGATGACTCCAACATATACAGCTCTCACCATATTTCAAACTTAAGCAATAAATATTTTAATTGCAGAATAGTGTCTTCTCGTAAACACTACACAACAAAAAAATAAAATAGATATTGTATTGTCAATTTACTTATACTATATGTAAATTTTACGAAGTCAATCACTGACTGCAATTATAGCCTATATGGTTTAAGCAGTCTTGTAACTGTTCCGAGTTTTGTCAGTGCGATTAGCACACAAGACAATACTTTGTGTGATCTAACATATGTAATTATGTTCTTTTGAATATAGGTGTGCAATTGACTGGCGACTTCTTATAGATAATATTGTGTGCAATATTCATTCACCATCTTTTTTCACCGCTTGACACTGCGCCGCATGTTGTGGGTTCGATTCCCACACGAGACAACACTTTGTGTGATCCATAAATTGTTGTTTCGAGTCTGGGTGTTCATTGTCCTCGTTAGTTGTATGTTTGTAAAGTCCCCCGCGACACAGGATTTAGTCCTAATGCGGGAGTTGTCTTTCTTAACTAACTAATAATAAAACTAAATAATAATTCTAGTTAATAGGGAATGTAAAAAGTTGTTTATTTTTATTCCAATTTTCATCTATAACTTTTATAAGGTACTATTAAATGCATCGCGACCAATTGCCTTGCAAGACTGCCGTGATTCTGTGATAAACGAATTTTTTTTTGCATTTTCAAGTAATAACCTGACTGAACTAAAATAGATATCCTTAATGAACTAAGACAAATTAATAATAAATGCTTAATTATAAAATAATTATACTTCTTAGCTATTTTGGGCTGTAAGTAGGTACTATGTAGATTGAATGCGCGCTGGTTTGGAAAGGATGACGCCAAACAATAGGCTTTTAGAGGGATTTGGTTTGGCACCGACTTCAAAAACTAAGTATTTTGTATAAGTTATATACTATGTATTAGCGTATGTAAAAATTATTTCGTACTTTTCAGTGGGTCGATTTTTGGAAGGCGGTTCTCTTTTTTTTAAAAAGAAACTAGACCTAGCAAACATTTTTGGTGCGATTTTTAAGTTTGCATTTTCGTTTTGTTTTTTTTCTAATTATTTTTATTTCATACTTTTTAGTGTTAGGTACTTCGTTCGTTTACTTCAGGTTTTGTGTTAACTACTCTTTTATTTATTTCATACTTTTTAGTGATAGGTACTCCATTTACTTTAAGTTTTGGGCTAATTAATAGTTTGTTTATAGTTAGATTCAATTATTTTTGTGATAAGTTTTCTGCTAGTATCAGTTTGTTATCATGACTTTGACATAGGTACCTACTTTTCTTCTGTGTGCCTATGGGCTTAGGCTTCATGCTAGAAGAGAGAGATGAGTCTAGGGAATCAGCCACATACGGAAGTACGATCCAAACAAATGCGGTGGACTTGTACATACTATTGAATTGGCTGTGAGCTCTCGTATTATGCTGCGGAGAAATATGCCAATAACGGATGGCTTAGGGAACGGGGCAATGGCTGTTCCTAAAGGATTTAAATGGCCGGCACTAAGAAGAGATCACTTGAGCCAGGTGAACTGCCTGATGCCATTTTGATACTATTTGATGATCCATCAATAGCATTGCGTCTTAAAGATGACGATGGATACATTTCCATAGCTCCAGTGCCAGCGACCTATCATGGCAATCGCGGTTATGGTGATATCGAGAGGCGAATGTTGCCAGTCATATTGAGTTGGGCTGTGACGGTACACAAGTTGCAAGAATGTACACTTAATTCCGCCGACCTAGGGCCTAAAATCTTTGCTATAGGCCAATGCTATGTTGCCTTGAGGCGGGTCAAATCCCTAAAAGGTATGGCTTTAAGTGATATTGACTCGAACAAATTACTCAACCGTCCCCACGACAACAGAGCCTTATCCGAAATGACAAGACTGAGAAATATGCTCTCGCATTAGATTCTTTCACCTACTTTCTTTGTTTTTTGTTAATCGCAGAGACATAGACACGTACACACGCACACACACACACACACACATACACACACACATACTCGTACACACACACACACACACACACACACGTAGGTACACATACAAATACACACACGCGCGCGCGCGCGCGAGCAAGCACGTATACACGTACAAACACACACATAATACATACAAACATACTAAGAACCAATATATGTATACGGGTCAAACTGAGAACCTTCTTTTTTTGAAGTCGGTTAAAATACTAAAACTTTCTCCTAAGTGGAACAAATACTTTTTTTCCGAAAACCGCATAAAAATCGGTTCAGCCAAACTCGAGTTAATCGTGGGCAAACTCAGAACCTTCTTTTTTGAAGTCGGTAAAGGGCCTAAAACCTTCTCCTAAGTGTAACAAATACTTTTCTGAAAACCGCATCAAAATCGGTTCAGCCAAACGCGAGATAATCGCGGACAAACATACATACATACAGGTCAAACTGAGAACCTCCTTTTTTTTGAAGTCGGTTAAAAATAGTAAATATAATGAAAATCTAATTAAGACAGCCTTCTGTAGTATTGATATAAGTAATATTTGAAATATTATTTTCTAACTTCTTTTTCTGGAACAGTACTGAAAATAGCCAAGTCTACGACGCAAAGAATATTCTATTTACGAATATAACAATATTTACCTTAAGTAGCGGTTCAACAAAGAGTTGATATTGACAGGAGTAAATAATTATTTGGAATATTGCGCTGCTTGAGTATATATCTTACGTATTGATGTAAGATATATCTTACATCAATACGTAGCAAAGAAAATAAAAAGTGTATATTATCGTAGAACGAACTATCTGTGTACACATAAAAAAAAGAGACGGAGCGAAACTATAAGAGCAGTATAAAGTTAACGAAGCGTGTGCGTAGGGATTGATTTCATTATGCCATACCACTGTCTGCGCTATAGAAACGTTATCGCTCTTCTATCTCATCGCCTTTGGTGTGTAACGATGCTAAGTTTTATTTTGTTGCATCCTTTTATGAAGCATTAAAAGTTTTTAATGACTTGGAGTTATAAACCGGTGTAATTTACTTCGGACAAAATCATAAAAGCGAAGAAGGAGCTGCATCTTGTATTAACATCTTTATGGTTTTTGTGGCACCAGGTTAAAGACCTTTTTGGCCCTCTATTTGTCTTTCAATTACTTTTATTTGTTAACCACTGTCGTTATAATAACGAACATTTTTACATTTAGAATACATTAAATTATTACCTAAATATCCTCTGTAAGATGTAAATTAAAGCAAATCTGTAAAAAAATGTCAATAAAATAATAAATCAAACTAGAGAAAGTAACTTCTACGTTCCCTTCAATGATATAATTATTATTTGCTGAAGTTAATAAAAAACAGCATGTTCAGGAGAGGCAATGCCCGATAAGCATGCAGACTGTAGCTGCTGATGGCACATACAGTTCCAGCTGTTGTGTTTTCATGATCTGATGTAGGTCTAATTTATAATTTAAATAACGTATTGCACTGTCAAGTGACTTCTTTGCATGTTTAAATCTGTTCATTGCATAAAATTGCACAAAATGGTCTGCAAAGGCAATATCGGTTTTTTTAATTGTCACTGTCTATACCACTGAAGTCGAGCTTTGAAAATGCTGGCACCGAGATTTATGGGCTTTTCAAACGTATTGGCAGGTGTACGGTACACAGGAAAGAGAGCCGGCTACAGATAAAATAAAAACAAGACAGCCAATAAAAACATGTCGCTTGAAACATTTAAGACAGGAAACAGTAATTTTGTAAAGATTATTTTAAATCTTCTAAGAATTTTGGGTTGGTATGTATAACAAATAATGGGAGTTCTATTTATATCCTGCGATGGGTCGTAGTCGTGTTTTGGCAAATATGATGTTGGTATGCAAATATTTCTCATTTCGTATCTCTACTTCAACATGATCATAATATATAGTAAATTACTTTGTCTGACTAACATATCATCGCAGAACCTAACCAACAGAAGCCAGAAGTTTAGACAAAGGATTCCTTTCACAGTGGTTTCTGTGTGCATTCATTAAGGAAGATTTTTTTATAGTCCTCTCCAAAAGGGCAAAATAAAGTTTCCTTTATCCCGGTTGCATCCAAAATATTTCGTCTTAGAGCTAGGTCCTCGCTTACCGGTCGAACTAGATTTGACAGCGTTGAACAGCGTACCATCTGACCTATGCAAACTAAAGGAATAGCGATATTCCATGGTTTTGACCAAATAAAATAAAGGTTAAAATTAACTACGAGTAGGTACTTTTAAAATTTTGATTTTGACGATTTGTACACATATTAAAGATTATGCACCAGCTGTGGTCACGGGATGACTCAATCATCCCGTGACCCTGACCACGGCTAGTGTAACCCATGCCGAAACGTCGGGACAAATAGAAAGGTATTTCATCTTTCTTTTCGTTCATTAACACGATTCAGATCCGTTTTATAATCTTTAATAAAGTTAAAATTGTGTTTAAAAATCCGCCCTATACAATATGGACTACAGCAAGTAATTTATTAGTTCTAAAAAGGGAGGAAGGTAAAAGTCAAAAGTCAAAAGTCAAAAATCATTTATTCATCTAGGTGACAAGGTGACGCTTATGAACGTCAATTTTAAAATTAAATTACTTAATGCTTCTACATTTACATTTACTGCCTCGTTCGCAAAGCAATAGGTAGAGCCACGAGAAAGAACGGGCAATAAAACTCGAGGCCACTCTTTTAAATCGCCAATATTATGGTGCATATTTTTATTTTTGTAAGGAGCTGCAACTGTTACACATTGTACTAAATTACTTGTAAATAGTAATAGTTACAGACGTAATACTTAAGCAATTAATGCAGTTACTAAATTATGTGTTTTAGTTAGCCTTCCAATGCGAACAGCGAATATTGTGTAACAGGAGCATCCACTTACAACTTATAATGTATACAACTCGTGACCATGTTCAGGACTATGGTGGAAATGTATGTTACAGAAGTGACGATATATGAATACACAAAATCACAAAAACGTTAGTTCACAGACCATGATAACGAGTTATCTACATCTTACAGTACAGTAAATTGTAATAAAATTAGTGGAAAAACAATGCAAATGTAAATGTAGTAAGTGGAGTGACCTAATTATAATAAACGAATAATAATTTAAAAGAACTAGAAATGTTATATAATAATAAACTGAAAAATGCTAAGTATCTATATAAATTCTAAATAAGTAGTAGATCATGAGTTGTCTAGTGTAAGTGACCATATATCCTTATCACTAAAATAATCATTAACAGTATAATAACCTTTCCTAATAAGGCAGTCTTTTATTTTACTTTTAAACGTATTAAATGGTAATTCTAAGAGACTAATTGGTATTTTATTGTAAATACGAATACCTAGCCCTACAAAAGAATTGTTAACTTTATGTAAACGATGATAAGGGGCATATAACTTATGCCTGTTCCTAGTATTTATATTATGTATGTCACTTTTTGTAGTAAATAGACCTATATTTTGCCTAATATACAATATATTAGCAAATAAGAACTGCGAGGCTACTGTTAGAATTCCTATAGACTTAAAGCGTTCCCTAAGAGTATCTTTAGCACCTAACATGTATATTGCTCGTACCACTCGTTTCTGTAGAACAAAGATATTCTGAATATCCGCAGCTTTGCCCCATAACAAAATGCCGTAAGACATGACACTATGAAAATAGCTAAAATAAACTAGACGAGCTGTGTCAACATCAGTAAGTTGTCTAACTTTTCTGACAGCATACGCTGCAGAGCTGAGCTTACCTGCAAGACATGCTATATGTGCACCACATTGTAACTTATTATCTAATGTAATGCCTAGAAACACTGTAGAGTCAACTGTCTCAAGTTCCTCCCTATCTAGCATAATATTAGGTCCCAGTTGTCTAACGTTAGGTAAGGAAAATTTAACACATTTAGTTTTTTTAGAATTAAGTACTAGGTTGTTTGCTGTAAACCATTGTGTAACTTGTATAAGTGCATTATTTACATCATCAAATTCATTCCTATTCCTGTCTACTTTAAAAATAAGTGACGTATCATCTGCAAAAAGTACGACATCACAGATGTTTTTTTAAATAAAAAGGTAAGTCATTAATATATACAAGGAATAGAAAAGGACCTAGAATGGTTCTATTCTAGGTCCTACTAGTAGTAGGCTACTGTAAAAATCCCTATAGTCTTAAAGCGTTCCCTAAGAGTATCTTTTGCACCTAACATGTATATTGCTCGTACCGCTCGTTTCTGTAGGACGAAAATATTCTGAATATCCGCAGCTTTGCCCCATAACAAAATGCCGTAGGACATGACACTATGAAAATAGCTAAAATACACTAAACGAGCCGTGTCGACATCAGTAAGTTGTCTAACTTTTCTAACAGCATATGCAGCAGAGCTGAGCTTTCCTGAAAGACATGCTACATGTGCACCCCACTGCAGCTTACTATCTAATGTAATGCCTAGAAATACTGTCGAGTCAACTGTGTCAAGTTCTTCCCTATCTAGCATAATATTAGGTCCCAGTTGTCAAACGTTAGGTAAAGCAAAGGGTCACGGTCAAAATGGGCGTAAAACCAACAGCTATAAAATATATTTTTTGTGAAAGCTAATGACCATTACTTAATTTTATACTATGACGGCAATCACCCAAACAACCGGAGAGCAGAGATATTCAGTGATATTCAAACGTATTTTTTTACAGAATCCAAAACAATCGCTAGTACAACGGAGATAACACGACACTATGTTGTGCAGAGCTAGGCCAAAGAAACCAATCTATTGGTTGGTAACCACGGAATTACTACATTCCACCCCTTTCTAACTTCTCTCTTACTCAGGCGCTGACCAAAAAAAAAGCGTGCGGGCAGGCCAAATATGAATAGCAGACAAATATGAATAAAGACTCATATTTTCATATTTTTTTATTTGCTCACGTTTTGCTATCATTGATTTATGTTTCTTCACGACTTCTGACCCCCGCCATCGCTTTCTAGACCTGTTATCCCTTTCTGATTGGACTGTTGTTATATAACTGAACTTTTCGCAACTTGTGTTCTGCTGTTTTTGTTAAGTGCAATGGTCCGCGATGGTGTTTATTTAATTGAATTATATAGAGAGGATTCATTAGATGATTTAAACAGACGTAATATCCTGTAAACTTATGTGTGGTTGCTTCGAATTAAAATACAGTCGCGGCATATCAGATTGCGCATGCGCACATATAGTACTTACATTTTGATCGATAGAGACCAAATCAGTAGCAATGCGATAGTTGAGCATTACTGCACTTGCTTAACAGGCAGAAGAACAGTAGGAAGTTGTGCCCACATAGTTTCAGTTTTGTGGTTTTTAGGGTTAGGATGGCACGAGCCTTTCATTGCACCCACAGAACATTTATTAGATGTTATAGTTGATGATAACCATTGATATTTAAATAAAATGTATCAATATGTAGAAGTTTTTAACAAATATGTGTGTTTTATTTAACCAATTTTTGGGATTTTTTTGCAGTGATACCCGGTCGATATCGGGGTTAAAAAGTATTTAGGGGGCATATAGAAGTACAATAAAGTAAATTACAACACATTTTATTTCTGTTGGTTTTACGCCCAGCTCTCATACAAAAATGCCCATGATCCTTTAACGCATTTAGTTTTTTTTAGAATGAAGTACCAGATTGTTTGCTGTAAACCATTGTGTAACCTGTATGAGTGCGTTATTTACATCATCAAATTGATTCCTATTCCTGTCTACTTTAAAAATAAGTGACGTATCATCTGCAAAAAGTACGACATCACAGATGTTTTTAAATAAAAAGGTAAGTCATTAATATATACAAGGAATAGAAAAGGACCTAGAATGGTTCTATTCTAGGTCCTGCTAGTAGTAGGCTACTGTAAGAATCCCTATAGTCTTAAAGCGTTCCCTAAGAGTATCTTTTGCACCTAACATGTATATTGCTCGTACCGCTCGTTTCTGTGGAACGAAAATATTCTGAATATCCGCAGCTTTGCCCCATAACAAAATGCCGTAGGACATGACACTATGAAAATAGCTAAAATACACTAAACGAGCCGTGTCGACATCAGTAAGTTGTCTAACTTTTCTAACAGCATATGCAGCAGAGCTGAGCTTTCCTGAAAGACATGCTACATGTGCACCCCACTGCAGCTTACTATCTAATGTAATGCCTAGAAATACTGTCGAGTCAACTGTGTCAAGTTCTTCCCTATCTAGCATAATATTAGGTCCCAGTTGTCTAACGTTAGGTAAAGCAAATTTAACGCATTTAGTTTTTTTAGAATGAAGTACCAGATTGTTTGCTGTAAACCATTGTGTAATCTGTATGAGTGCGTTATTTACATCATCAAATTGATTCCTATTCCTGTCTACTTTAAAAATAAGTGACGTATCATCTGCAAAAAGTACAACATAACAGATGTTTTTTAAATAAAGAGGTAAGTCATTAATATATACAAGGAATAGAAAAGGACCTAAAATTGAACCTTGTGGAACGCCTAACTGTATAGGTAATTTAGAGGATGTAGTCCCATTTACATCGACACACTGAAATCTCTGCCGCAGGTACGACTCGACAACACTAAGTGCGGTTTCCTCTACGCCGTAGTGGCGGAGCTTACGCAGTAGTGTGTCGTGATGAACGCAATCAAATGCTTTTGATAGGTCACAAAATACTCCGATAGCATTTTTAGATGACTCCCAAGCATTATAGACGTGTTTTATGAGAGCAACACCCGCATCAGTAGCGGATCTATCTTTAGTAAATCCGTATTGATCTTTGTGAAGCAGACTATTTAAATTAAAGTGTCTTAGTAGCTGCTTTAGTAAAATCTTTTCAAATATTTTACTAAATGCCGGCAAGATAGAGATGGGCCTAAAATTATTTATGTCATTTTTACTGCCAGATTTGAATTAAGGTATGATTTTACTTAGCTTCATCAAATCCGGAAATACGCCTAGGTCAAAACATTGGATAAAAATTATAGAGAGGTAAGGCGCAACAGTCTCAACTATAGTACTTAAAATTTTAATTGAAATGCCCCAAAAGTCGCCGGTATTTTTAATAGTAATTGAATTAAATGCGATCAATATATCTTGCGGGCTGACGTGCTCGAATCTAAACACGCTCTTGCATTCAGGTACACTGCTAAGCAACAAATTTCCAGCGTATAAAGACGATAATTGTAAGGAACTAGTAGTTGTTATTGGTATGCTTGCAAAGAAACCATTGAACATATGCGCAACTTGAGATTTGTCTGTGACTAATAAATTGCTATCTTTGATTTCAAATTGGTTTTCCCGTTGTCGTGCTCTACCAGTTTCATTATTTATAATTCTCCACGTTTCTTTAATTATATTTGTTTGTGTGTGTTGATTGCTTAATTTTACCACTAATAAATTTTGATTTTGCCATAATACAAACTTGTTTAAAAATTTTTGAGTAGCTTTTTACATAATTTAGAAACGGTGTGTCAAATCTATGTTGTTTCAAACCATATAATTCAAATAACTTGGCTCTACTTCTGTATAATTATACCTTTAGTGGCCCACTGGTTAAAAGATCCGGTAGTACCCTTTAGTGTTACAGTTTTACTCTTAAAAGTATTTTGAAAGTCATTAATGATTAGTCCAAAAAGTGAATTATAAATTTTATTTGGATTTTCTGAGTTCAATATTGAAGGATTGAGATTTGCGATAATATTGTTTTCGAAATGTATAAGACGATTGGCAGTTTGAGGCCTACATTCTACTGTATGTGATTTATTATATGCTGAACAAGAAAAACTAGCTATCTGTCCACGGTGATCAGAAGGAAGAGAACTAATAACTACTGGGTTTTTAGCAACAGAAGAACTAAATATATTATCCAAACAAGTAGAAGATGTTGCAGAGACTCTAGTAGGTTCACAGAATAAGTTACTTAAATTAAATGACTTAAAAAATTCAGAAATCTAGTACACTGTGAAGAGTTCTCTAAAATATTAATATTAAAATCGCCACAAACTATATATATGTAGTAGTAGGTAGATCTAGGAAGTGTAAAACTACTCGGTATTTATGTAGTTTAACGCTCTACTATTTACTTATGTTGACAGAAGCGGGATAAATAAAAACTAAATGAATAAGGCTAACAAGTTAAGCTCATTAGAATGAAACTGACCAGAATATTGATTGTTGGCTTCACTTCAGTTGATCCCGTCTTACCAAAGCTCTTCGTTTTATATATGGACTTGACCGTCCCTAACGGGATGGGCATTTATTTTAAAGTCAAATAATTTTCATTGGAAATAAGTAAAATACTCTTGGTAATAACCATGTTTGCGATTGATTAAAATTATATCATCAACAGCCGCCGAAATTTACATTTTGATCAAAGATGTCAATACATCAAAATAATAATACCCTATGTGAATTCTACACGCTCATGTGCAAAATGAAAATATTAAATATGTGATTCACTATACACTGTCCTGGAAAACTTTTTTTACTTTTATATGAGTATTGTTGATTGGACCAATTTTCTCGGAGCCGAGATGGCGATACCAGTGACGACGCGACGTGTGGCACTGCAATAACTAAAACTTGTGAACTGAATAACTAAAAGAACTTTATCGATATACGATGCACGCTGAACTAACAATGTTACAGTCTTCCATATAAAAGAGGATTGTATTTTTAAACCGTGCAGAAGCAACACAACTTGCTAACTTATTTTACAAAATAGACAGCCTTGGCAAAAATATATACGACAAATCCAACACACGTTTTAGTATCCTAATTTAAGCTTATATTAGTCGTGTACGCAACATATATTGAATTAAATGTTGGCACCAAGACAACAGAAATTGCTGACAATTTCTTAGCATCCGCCTCTTTGCTAAACAAACGCTTACCGCGTTAATGTTCCAAGAAAAATAATTTGTTTGTTTTTAAGATTCTTCTTTGTTCACAGCTTATGTTACTGATATGAAAACGAAACTCATCACTTTCAGGCAATTTAATTAAAGTATATTTTTATTTTATTTTAATTAAAGTATATTGTCTGAGTGGGGACGGATTAAGAATACGAATTGTCACCACCCCATATCATCCCATGGGTGTCGTAAGAGCCGACAGAGGGAGCATATTATACAGAGAACAGCACTGTAAGAGAAGGAAAACTTGTTACAAACCCTATACCAACCCGCTTGGCCAACGTGGTATAGAAGGCCAATTCCTCCTTTCAACGGAGAGGCCTAGTCCAGCAGTGGACTATTAAAGGCTGATGATGATGATGATAGTTTTATTTTCAATGTCACTTGGCGTATCGGTGATGATAATCATGATTTGTTAGAAGAATGTCAGTTAACGTCAAATACGAGAAGAATAATGGTATAAACGCACGCAAATTAATCTATAGTTACGTTAACTCCATTGAGCAGCACATGATTAATGCGTACTAAGAATATTTTTACCTTGTGTTGGCATTGAAATACAATAATACTTTAGACATAATTCGTAAACATGCGTGTGTAAGCGACAAGGAAAGTTTTTTTCAATAACCAAAGCATTTTCAAACCACAGAGTCTGTTACGTCACTTTTTCGGTCAATACACAAAGGCCACGTACTACTAACTAGATATTTCCTTAGTGACACTTATAGCTTGAAGCTAAATTCGTTTTTGCTATAATAGTCTTGTATAATTTTTAAATGTGGTGACGAAATTATAATTGCATTCATGATTTTTGTCATGTAACGTTTGAAAATATGTATATTCATAGCATGTTAGGTAATTCATGTTGATAGTCTAAGTACCAGACATCACCATCTATTGCTATTAAAATTTATATAACATCCTGCCATCTGCTAATATCTTGTTTGTTTAAAGCTTAACGGAATTTTATTACATTTTGCCTTCACAAAAATGGATTTTGAAAGGAGTCTAACTCACAATCTCCGAGATGAATTAAACCACAAGTGAATTTGCAAAATGAGACTGTTAGTAAAAGGAATTGTTTCAAAACTTTTCAATTTCAGCAACATATACCTAGTTATGTAAGTTTCTTTTTGGCTATATTAATTTCAAAATGATATTTATTAATGCAATATTATATAAACATATTATATAAGCATGAGGATTAGTTTGCATAGGTCATAATTCATAATCATAACCTCAAAGCAAGTAACATTTAACTCAATTTGTATTCAGCTTGCTCGGAGAGACCCAAACATAAGGAAATGAATTGAACGGTTGCATCAGCTTAAACCTTAGAATCACATCCGCAGACGGTAGCTTAAACGAGAATCACTGAAAGGAGACATCACACTAAACAGTAGAAGTTGTTATGTAAGTTAAATCACGTATCTACGCTCGTTCACGCCACCCCTAGCCTAAAGTTAACAGAGTTACAGCAGCTAGAAGGGATTGTTTGATCTCGTTGTTTGCCCACCAATTCTGGTGTGAGTTGACTATGTTAAAGCTTATGTAATATTGTTGTTTGCTACTGAGACTTTTACTGGAGAATACTTTTTTTTCTCAGTACGTAAATATAAGAAGGAATGATGAGCAATCGGTCATCATATCTACTTTTAGTATCATGAGAAATCAGGTGTATAGTTCTTTGGCCAGTTATCAATTAATTTAAAATAGTTTTATTTGAATCTCGATGTCCAGTACGTGGTTCATTGTAGAAAAATCAGAAACTATAAAAATATACAGCAATATAAATAGGCCACACGATATTATTATCGTCATAACATTCCACAAAAAATATTTTATTTTCGTGGAGTGTCTTTAATGTCATGATAAATTTACCTGTTATAATAAAACAGAGGAAATAAAAGATAACTACGAAATAATTTTAGTAACTCCGCCAACGCAAAATTATTTTGGATGATATGGAAAGCGACGTTGCTAGTATGTTACCTACCATTTTGCAAACGCATCCTCGAGCTCACGTTGTTTCTCAACCTGTTAGCACAGATTTAGCTCACTATTTAAAACGTTGTTGAGCTTAAAAACCTCCACACGTAGTAGTTCTAGTGTTTCTAGCTCAGTGTGAGATGGAACAGCGCCAAAGCAATTAAATCGTGAAGCCGCACGCGAGGGTTTCTCAACCTCTCTCGCAACGCACTGATGCTAGGGTTGTCAACCTACTCTTAATCATTTTCCTAACTTTCGACTCGTCACATAAAAAAAAAGAACTTATGCTAATGAGAACTGTGTGATAAAGGTTTACGATTTCACATATAAACGCACCAACTATCTGATATCCATAATTATGATATTTAATGTATAAATATGTATAAAATATACCAAAAATTCATTATTCTTTAAATATCAGAAGCTTATAATTCTTAGACTGCGAAAAAATCAAACGACAATTTCAGTGTACGAAAATCAACGAACGAGAGATTCCCCTCAAGTGACAACCCTAACTACCACCCCGCCTCATACCAAATTGCTCTCGTTACTTGCACTTTTAAGGATAGCAGTGAAACTCTACAATATTGAAACCGAACATCTGGTTATGTTAAAATTTTATTTACATTAAAATTTATTTATTAGGCCAATGTTGGCAATGAAACTCCTTGCGATACACATTCATCTAACCACTTGTAGTATTAGTTTGATATACAACGCTTCATTTTCGTCCTTATAACAAGGCAAGTAGCTGTAAGCGTGATCTAAATAAACTAAGAAAACTTTTACATAATGTACAACGTACCCTACTTGCCACTGTTTTTAGGGTTCCGTACCTAAAAGATAAAAATCGGAACCCTATTACTAAGCCTCCGCTGTCTGTCTGTCTGTCTGTCTGTCTGTCTGTCTGTCTGTCTGTCTGTCTGTCTGTCTGTCTGTCTGTCTGTCACCAGGCTGTATCTCATAAACCGTGATAGCTAGAAAGCTGAAATTTTCACAAATTATGTATTTCGGTTGCCGCTATAACAACAAATACTAAAAAAAAAAATAATGAAAATATTAAGGGGGGGTCCCATACAATAAACGTGTTTTTTTTTCGTATTTTTGCTCAAAATTACTAACGGTAACAGGTAGACGCTTAAAATTTTCACGGAATATGTAGTTGTATATTACCTTTAATAAATAAATAATTAAGTTAAAAAAAGTAAATAATAAAGGGGGGCTCCCATACAACAAACGTAATTTTTAAGCAATTTGTTACTCGATCTTAATAAACAAGTAGAAACTTAAAAAATATTTAAGTATATATACAACAAACGTGATTTTCTTTTATAGATGATGGTACGGAACCCTTCATGCGCGAGTCCGACTCGCACTTGCCCAATTTTTTAAATTTCGCTTATTGCGTTGTCGTCACAATAGTGTTCTAAATAGATCGCACTGGGATAGACTTCGGTAAACACGACGTTTTCTTTAAATACTTGAATTTAGATGGGCACTACTTTCTCTGAACTTGTTTGTTCCAAATACACAATCTGCCAATTTATTCAGCAAAATTGAATAAAAACAGTTTTTGGATTAGACCGATTACGAGCAAATTTTTTATTGTTAACGTTGTATTCAAAGAAATAATGTTCAAAGCCGGTAATTTTGTATCATCTGTAAAATAATACAGCCTTCCAAAACATTATCCCTTTGTAAATTGTTTTGGTATATATTCTATGTCAAAACTGTGTCGGTATCTGCCGCATTACCTTCTTAAATATGTTACGTTACAATATGCTGTGTATGATCTATGATAATGTGTCTTTCTATTGTCAGCAAGCACATAAACAGCAGATTGCCAAATTAAAGTGGTGAATAGTAAACCCCACGAAAACTCACATGAATGTATTAGAATATTTGAGAACGTGACAGTCACACAATGCTTTGCTAAATGATCCGAAATTTAAAACGGACCAAGCGTGTTCCGAATTTGGAAACTTATTAGCATTTTTTATATTATCCTTTTTACCAAGGTGTTATTTATTCGAATACGCTGCCATTTCTATATGTTGCAATAAATATATCTTTGGACCATTCTCCTTATCTTCGGAAGGATTTGCCACTTTCCAATAGAAATCTTTTCTTTTTAAGCTTTCGCTTTCGAACATAAAGTTTTCGCCCTTGCCATATATTTTCTATTGAGCCTGTGATAAATGTGTGAGAATGGCGATAACCGTACTATCTAATGCCACCATACATTACGGGTGAAGTCAATGCTAACATTAATCTATGCAAGTGACATTTAGCAACATTGCAGAGAGTTTGACTCATGATTTTGGCGCTAAAATTTCAATAATAAATATCGAAATAACTCCCGAAACTAAAATTAATCTTAGCCATAAGTATTATACTATTGCTTGAAACATTTACGAGAATTTGAAAAATATATTACCTAATTACGTTCAAATTTGCGGTTTATAAATACTAAGCAATAAATATAATTTAAATTAAAACGTAGTAAAAGTCACGTCAGAGCGATATTCGATGCTATTACTATCACCACAGTTCTACAAATTGTTACAATACTTTATTAAATTCGTTTAAGCTACGCAAATTTTCACTGCGGGAATCCACCATTTGCATTTTAATCTTTGGGCAAAATAGGTTTCGCAATGTCAACAGTACTTTTGATCGGCCTGAGAAAAGTAAAAGTGCCATCACATTTTATGTTTTCGTGCGATTCTAAATTGTAAAGTTGACAGAACCTTTCTGCAATTGATTTTTGTAAGCATTTCTAAAAATCGAAACGGGTTTTACTTTTGGATCAAGCTTGCCATGAATAAAAATTAATCATATTCTAAATTATACCTTTCCAAACCCTGTGAAAATACGAGTTTCATGTGGAGGGATTCGTCAAGCGTAGGCGTATTCATTTTAAATTCAAATGTCTGTACGAGGAATGATTACTACGATACGAGAATAAGGAACTAGAAAATATGAGTCTGGGCACCTACGACTCTTGTGCCTGTTGATTTCTGTACGAGAATTTCAAATTTACTTCTCGGGTAGATCTAGAAATATATAGGCGACGATAAGCTATACGTACTTTGCTTTTTTAGTGAATTATAAAAGCCTTTGGGCACTTTCTTCTTCTTCTTTAATATCTCTTGTCGGCGGTGCTTCGGCCATGAACTTCTATCTTCATGTAAGTAAAAATTATTTTAGTACATTCATAACAGTTCCTATTTTACTGAAAGGTTCGTAGCTTTTTTTATAAGCCCGAGTATAGACTGGAGACTGATATAGATCAGTCTCCATTTTACACCAACAGTTTTACACATTTTCTTCTTCAACGGCAAGTGAAAGCTACACTATATTTCAAATATTTGTTACATGATTTAATCATCTGGTTTTCCTTGTTCCCATGAGAAAAAGGAATGGACAAGTTTGTGAAGTTTTGATTTATTCTGTGGTAGTTTGGTCTCAGATTTATTTGAAAGATGTCACAACATGCTGGTTGAAGGAGTGACTGCCTTGACCTAGTTGTATGTCGGTAGACGACGCCAGTTGCTTTCGAGAGCCCATCATTTCAGTTTAAGGGATACGCGAAATTGTTGAAAAATAAATTGTCTGTGCAGAAGCGATAGCGCCCTTTGAATATTGATTACAGGCGGGTAAATACAGAATGAGAATAAGGATTTCGGTAAACATAGTCGGCAAATTCACTCTACTGTTTGCTGTCGCGTATCTCTATAGTCAATGAAGTAAATAGCGAGTGCAAATAGCGAAGGTATTATCTGCAGTATGTAGAAGTAAACAGTGAGGCATGTCAACTGAGTAATGCCTGGTCATGATAAATTCGAGAAAGTGGTCAGTTTATACAACCACTTAAGCCTAGCGGTTTAAGCGACTCGTTCAACACTGCTCTGAGCGTAGTGAGTTCAATCCCCACACGGGACAATTTTTGGACCCACAAAAGAGTTCCACATAGCCTTGTTTCAAGATTGAGTGTTTTTATTTCCGTTACTTTATATTTGTGAACTCCCTACGCAGGCAGACCCAGGATTTATTTATATTGCCCGGCTTGTGGCGACTTTAATGTAATTAAATAAAATTATTCACATTACAAAAAAGACTAAAAGACTGCCTACGTGGTCCAGTGGATAGCGTATGCGACTGCTGATCGGAGGTCCCGGGTTCGATTCCCGGGTCGGGCAAAAGTGTTACTGGGTTTTTCCGAATACTCAGTAGCAACCCGGAATCTGGTGATGTGCCCGGTAACGGCAATAGGCTCGCCTCCTATTACGTGGGACTTAAAAATTCAAGGCGAAATGTGGGTGTAATATTACACCTCTGCTTACCCCTTCGGGTATACAGGCGTGAGACTATAAAAAAATTAAAAAAAAACAAATAAGAAGAACTTCATTTCCATTTCTTGTGTGCACAATCATAAGCGCGATTCCCTTGTTCAATAACAACAGAATTTACAAGTACATAAAAGATAACCATTACTATTAAGTCATTTAATTTAGTAAAACAGAACTAATACTTGGCAATAACTATGTAAATATTACTGAGAAACTCTTCGCCGCGGAGATACATTGGCTTTACGAATAGACTTTGTAGTTTCATAAAGCTGAGTGTGTGTCGTAATGGCGCAGCAATATTACTCATGTGTTTTTGTTACCTACTTGTAGGTATATGAATATGTCTTAGTTCATTTAGGTTATCTACGTTAGTTCAGTTAGGTTATTGTCTGTAAATGCACTAAAGTACTTTTAACACAGCCATTTGGCCAGCCAAGGCCAATTGGTGGCGATGCATTTAATGGACCCTTATAGAAGCTGTAAAATGTAAATGAAAATTAAAATAAACAAATGTATTCATATCTAATTAACTAAATGTTGCTTAATAATCGTAAAATCATTAAGTAATATGTTTAATCATTAATCATAGAGCAATAAAATTCATTTCAATTTGTATAATGACACGTGTAATTTGAAATCACTTTCATTTCATATTTAGACAATAAGAGGGTCAGTAAAATCAATTTAATTTGTATGTTTCTTTCATTAGTATCATTACCATCTATGAGGTACTTGCAATAATAGGACCACAACTTATATGATTAACACTCCAATAATTAGTTAGGTAGTAACGTATTACTGCAAGGAATAATTTCCTACGGTCTTATTAATAAAAAATGCTTATTCTTCTCTTTCTCCAAAGTAACACAAGGGGTAGTTAATTCTAGATTAGTTATGGAATAGCTACGTGTTAATAACGGTATTAATAAATACGAAGTAAGTTCGGAGTAACAATACAATTCTTACCCTGAGATTAAGGTATACGTTATGGCAACCCACTGATATTAAAAGTAAAAAGAATGAACAAAATGACCTGGTCGAATAAAAACTTTTTATTAAACACTTTTATTTGACAACTAGCTTTTGCCCGCGGCTTCGCACGCGTTAAATTCGGGGTAACACAAATCTACTTTTAGTCTCAAGTTGTGGGGAGACACTCCTGATTATTCTAAACACTTCAGAAACTATTGGGTACAAAGTAGCTCGGTCAGTAGGTATTCATGACACTATATGTATACCTAGTATTATATCTAAATAATAACATCGCCTTGCATACAGTCAAATGTCAAAGCCATGTTCCAATACATGTCCAATATAATATCTAATAAATAATATCTATTAACACTTTCGCGTTTATAATATTAGTAGAGAAAACTGTTTCAGCCGTTTAAGCGTAGTACTTATATAATTATTAGTTTATATATGCGAATAATGTAATCACCGTGCACAATATGACATTATATTGTATGATGTGTCAGTACTGACAGATATACGCACAGCGCACTCAATTATCATAGCGCATGCGTTCTTACTTCCAAGAGGTAAATTTGTGCCGTACAAACTTCTACCCTTTGCAACGGCAAGCGTTTGTGTTGGTTGGCAATCTTCAAGAAGTAATCTCTATTAATTTTAACCCACAATAATAAAATTACAAAATCAGATACTAGTAAGTACAGACTCTAACGAACACCAAACAAATGTGAAAATATATTTGGGTTATGTATATAAATCTCAATGAAAGTTGGAAATACAATATAAATCTACGAGCTTTTGCCCGCGGCTTCGCTCGCGTAAATTCGAAGTAACACAATTCTCTCATAATAGACGGATACTTTAATAATCATTGTCGTTTAAACAAACTGTTTATACCGATAAGAAATATATCTAACTGCAAGAAGTATTTACACATGGTATACAAACTACATAGTAGATACTCAACATGACTGTTATTCGGTGACAGTGACTTTTCTGTCTTTTTTTATTATTATAATTTCTAATACTGTCAGAAGCATTAGAAATTAACAAAATACTCGACAATCCGAATTTTGCGGATATATGTTGTCGACTCAAAATCTTTATTTTTTATATTTTAGTATTCAGGTAAAGTTTCGATTTAGTCTACCGTACCCCGTGACATAAAGATGCTTACTCCTTGCTTACTCTGGCGTTAAACCATGGGCCTCCGCGGAGTAACTTTTACTCCCTGAGTAAATTATGAATAGATAACTCCGTCCTTACTCCTAGTTTATTAATACCATAATTGCCTAATCTTGGCTTAAGTCTTGGAGTAAAGTTGTTCTGACGCTAATCCTAGTTTATTAATAAGACGGCTCTAGAGCATAACACAAAAATATACATGATTTGCAATTTCAATTAATGTTAATGAAAATTAAAACGGGCCGTTAACTTTCACATTGATAAAAATGTTGATGATAATATTAGAGAACAACCCATTCGATGTAACTCACGAATCCATTTAAAATATTTCCATTACTAGTGTACAGATACCACCTACTAACATTTTACAACGTGCACTAAAATATTATTGATGTCATAAAACGTCGAAACGTAAACACTCTCTACATATGATGACTCCAACATAATAATATACAGCTCTCACCATATTTCAGACTTAAGCAATAAATATTTTAATTGCAGAATAGTGTCTTCTCATAAACACTACACACCAAAAAAATAAAATAGATAAGTATTGTATTGTCAATTTACTTATACTATACTAGCTGACCCGGCAAACGTTGTTTTGCAAAATTTTTTTTTTTTTGAAAAATAGATGTTGGCCGATTCTCATAGATACCGGATAAGCACAAAAAATTTCATCAAAATCGGTCAAGCCGTTTCGGAGGAGTATGGGAACGAAAACTGTGACACGAGAATTTTATATATTAGATGTAAATTTTACGAAGTCAATTACTGACTGCAAATATAGCCTATATGGCTTAAGCGGTCTTGTAACTGTACCGAGTTTTCTCAGTACAATTACCACACAAGACAATACTTTGTGTGATCTAACATAATTATGTTCTTTTGAATATAGGTGTGCAATTGACTGGCGACTTTTTATAGATAATATTGTGTGCAATATTCATTCACCATCTTTTTGCTGTAGGTAATCTTGTTACCTAATAATCTAAGCCGTTTCAAGGTGCAATGTGTATATAATTAAGAGCCTAAGACTTCCGAATGTAGGTAAAATTGCCGCATTCAGTTCACAAAAACTCACACCTCGGAATTTTAAACCAAAAATCGTTGAAAGCAAGTCTCTGCTATAGACGTTCCATATCAACCCAAGAACGGAGCGTTGCTATCCAGTCCTATTCGCTTTTCGTGTCTGTGGAAAAAGTCTGCAGTTCCAAAGCAACAACGGATCAAATTTCGTTGCAACTGGTGTCTGCGCATTACACTGATTGCATTTAATTTTAACGACATATTTTTTATTTTATTTATAGTCTCACGCCTGTATCCCCGAAGGCAGAGGTGTAATATTACACCCACATTTCGCCAGGAATTTTTAGGTTCCACGTAATAGGGGGTGAACCTATTGCCGTACCGGGCACATTACCAGACTCCGTGCTGCTACTGAGAATTTCCTAACGGAAAAACCCAATAACACTTTGCCCGATCCGGGAATCGAACCCGAGACCTCCCAATCCCACGCGCACGTTTTTGCCGCGAGACCAACGAGGCAGTCTGCCGCGAGACCAACGAGGCAGTCTTCAACGACATATATTTTAGAATTCGTTTTTTTCAATGGCAACTTTTATTCTGAATTGATGTTACTGCAGTCAATATTCTGTGTCTTTGGGGGCTTTAAAGTATGCACAGTCCAAACATCTGCCGTTTTCTTCAGGATTTGTGAAAGCTTAGCCATGTCACGGCTTACCTGAATTCGATTCACAGTCGGCACTGCAAGGCTTTGACCGATGCTTGAGTAGCTATGCTAATGAATGTTTCGAATACTGATCGAACTGAGGTCAGTCACGAAATGTCTTTTGGTACTCCAAGAGAATTATAGACATTAGGACTATTCACTTTTTACAGACTTACTATCGTTTTTTTAATCTCGATTTTAACGCGGCGGAATCACTCGCTCATCAGAATATAAACTTAGGACACATAAAATATGAGAAAAGATATTTAGACCAAGAAAATAGGAAATATTATAATGAAAATCAAATTAAGACAGACTTCTGTAGTATTGATATAATATTTGAAATATTATTTTCTAACTTCTTTTTCTGGAACAGTACTGAAAATAGCCAAGTCTACGACGCAAAGAATATTCTATTTACGATTACAACAATATTTATCTACCTTAAGTAGCGGTTCAACAAAGAGTTGATATTGACAGAAGTAAATAGTTATTTGAAATATTGTGCTGCTTGAGTATATAATACTACGTATTGATGTAAAATATGGCTTACATCAAAACGTAGCAAAGAAAATAAAAAGTGTATATTATCGTAGGACGAACTATCTGTGTACACAGAAAAAAGAGACGGAGCGAAACTATAAGAGCAAAATAAAGTTAATGAAGCATGTGCGTAGGGATTGATTTCATTATGCCATAGACCACTGTCTGCGCTATAGAAACGTTATCGCTCTTCTATCTCATCGCCTTTGGTGTGTAACGATGCTAAGTTTTATTTTGTTACATCCTTTTATGAAGCATTAAAAGTTTTTAATGACTTGGAGTTATAAACCGGTGTAATTTACTTCGGACAAAATCATAAAAGCGAAAAAGGAGCTGCATCTTGTATTAACATCTTTATGGTTTATTTGGCACCAGGTTAAAGACCTTTTGACCCTATAATTGTTTTTCAATTACTTTTATTTGTTAACCACTGTCTTTATAATAACGAACATTTTTACATTTAGAATACATTAAATTATTACCTAAATATCCTCTGTAAGATGTAAATTAAAGCAAATGTGTAAAAAAATTACAATAAATTAATAAATCTAACTAGAGAAAGTAACTTCTACGTTCTCTTCAATGATATAATTATTATTTGCTGAATTTAATAAAAAAAGCATGTTCAGGAGAGGCAATCCCCAATAAGCATGCAGACTGTAGCTGCTGATGGCACATACAGTTCCAGCTGTTTCTGATTATGTTAAAATACTTGTAACTGGCTCAATATGAAAGTTAATAAAGAGTGTTTTCATGATCAGATGTAGAGTTTGGTCTAAATTATAATTTAAGCAACGTATTGCACTGTCAAGTGACTTCTTTGCATGTTTAAATCTGTTCATTGCATAAACGAATTATGTATAATTTTTACGCAGCTGAAATAAACCCTTTATCACAAAATGGTCTGCAAAGGCAATCTCGTTGTTTAATTTTCACTGTCTATACCACTGAAGTCGAGCTTTGAAAATGTTGGCACCGAGATTTATAGGCTTTTCAAACATATTGGCAGGTGTACGGTACCCAGGAAAGAGAGCCGGCTACAGATAAAATAAAAACAAGACAGCCAATAAAAACATGTCGCTTGAAACATTTAAGACAGGAAACAGTAATTTTGTAAAGATTATTTTAAATCTTCTAAGAATTTTGGGTTGGTGTATATAACAAATAAAGGGCAGTTCTAATTATATCCCGCGATGGGTCGTAGTCGTGTTTTGGCAAATATGATGGTGGTATGCAAATATTTTTCATTTCGTATCTCTATTTCAACATGATCATAATATATAGTAAATTACTTTGTCTGACTAACATATCATCGCAGAACCTAGACAATAGGAGCCAGAAGTTTATACAAAGGGTTCCTTTCACAGTGGTTTCTGTGTGCATTCATTAAGAAAGATTTTTTATAGTCCTCTCCAAAAGGGCAAAATAAAGTTTCCTTTATCCCGGTTGCATCCAAAATGTTTCGTCTTAGAGCTAGGTCCTCGCTTACTGGTCGAACTAGATTTGACAGAATACTTTTCGACAGAGCGGATACCATCTGACCTATGCAATAAAATACATACATAGACTCACGCCTGTTTCCCCGAAGGGGTAGGCAGATGCATATTAAACGCCCACTTTTCGCCAGTGTTTTGATCCCACGTAATAGGTGGCGAGCCTATTGCCGCTTATCGGGATATTTTGTTTGCCAGAGCCTCGTCCGTTGATCGGCAGGTACACCTCTTGCAGGTGAGGTTGGCTTAGGACCCTAAGTTCTTGGTGGGAATCCTATGCACCCCTGGGAACCCTATGCACCAGAAATAAAATAAAGGTTAAAATTGTGTTTAAAAATCCGCGCTATGGAATATGGACTACAGCTAGTAATTTATTAGTTCTAAAAAGAGACGAAGGTAGATCTAGGAAGTGTAAAACTACGAGGTATTTATGTATTTTAACGCTCTACTATTTACTAATATTGACAGAAGCGGGATTAATAAAAACTAAATGAATAAGGCTAAGAAGTTCAGCTCATTAGAATGAAACTGACCAGAATATTGACTATTGGCTTCACTTCAGTTGATCCCGTCTTACCAACCTTGACCTTCTCTGACGGAATGGACATTTATTTAAAAGTCAAATAATTTTCATTGGCAATAAGTAAAATATTCGTGACAGTAAACATGTTTGCGATTGATTCAGGTTATATCATCAACAGCTAGCCGAAGTTGTTACATTTTGATCAAAGATGTCAAGACATCAACATAATAATACCTCATGTGAATTCTACACGCTCATGTGCAAAATGAAAATATTAAATATGTGATTCACTATGCACTGTCCTGGAAAACTTTTCTACTTTTATATGAGTATTGTTGATTGGACCAATTTTCTCGGTGCCGAGATGGCGATACCTGTGACGACGCGACGTGTGGCACTGCAATAACTAAAACTTGTGAACTGAATAACTAAATAAACTTTATCGATATACGATGCACGTTAAAATAACAATGTTACAGTCTTCCATCTAAAAGAGGATTGTATTTTTAAACCGTGCAGAAGCAACACATATTGCTAACTTATTTTACAAAATAGACAACCTTGGCAAAAATATACGACAAATCCAACACACGTTTTAGTATCCTAATTTAAGCTTATATTACTCGTGTACGCAACATATATTGAATTAAATTTTGGCACCAAGACAACAGAAATTGCTGACAATTTCTTAGCATCCGCCTCTTTGCTAAACAAACACTTATCGCGTTAATGTTCCAAGAAAAACAATTTGTTTGTTTTTAAGATTCTGCTTTGTTCACGGCTTATGTTACTGATATGAAAACGAAACTCATCACTTTCAGCTAATTTAATTAAAGCATATTTTTATTTTCAATGTCACTTGGCTTAGGTATCGGTGATGATATTCATGATTTGTTGGAAGAATGTCGGTTAACGTCAAATGCGAGAAGAATAATGGTATAAACGCACGCAAATTAATCGATAGTTACATTAATTCCATTAAACAGCACATGATTAATGCGTGCTAAGAATATTTTTACCTTGTGTTGGCATTGAAATACAATAATACTATAGACATAATTCGTAAACATGCGTGTGTAAGCGACAATGAAAGTTTTCTTCAATAACCAAAGCATTTTCAAATCACAGAGTCTGTTACGTCACTTTTTCGGTCAATACACAAAGGCCTCGTACTACCAACTAGATATTTCCCTAGTGACACCTTGAAGCTAAACGACAATTTTGACATTATCCTGTATTGAGCACTTCAACCTAGGCACTGTTGGAGAAATTGCACGATCCATTTTAGAGTTCAGTCTTCGACAAAAATCATAAAAATGTAAATGAAGATAGAAAAGCGATAGCGAATCGTAGCCATTGGAATTTCAAACGAATGCACTATTGTAACTAGATAGTTATTTTCGCACATGATTTACATGTAATTAATTGCGTACCTATATGCTTTAGCAAAGTTGTTCTTAATCCATCAGCAATATCAGGCTGTCTAAGCTTTGCAGCTAAAACGACGAAATAATAAATTAAAATAAAAGTGGGCTTTATAATTTAATAACAAAAAATATTTCAATTTTCTCGCTCAAATAAAATTGTTTAGTCTCAGGACTGATTTATAGTTTTATTATAAGCATCTTGGAAATATCAACTAGATGCCTAGAATATTTTTTAACACCCACTTCATATTTTAATATATTGCACCATATGTTATTTCTTATTTATTGCTATAGAGACAGTAAAGGATGGCGTGCTAAATTTTTGCTAAAACAATTATAAATCATTTGAACATATGATTAAAATTTTGAACACAGTCGAAAAGAAAAAAACCAGGCAAATGAGTTTATTTTATTTGCTCGTTGATACCCATAGATATTAGGGCATACACCGTTACACTGTAGTCACCATTTTATTACTAGCTAGCTACTTAGCAACTGAATTGGTTACATGTGTCTTTTTAACAAAGGAAACAGGTACTGGTGACTATTATATACTAAGTAACGGTAAACACTGTAAAGACATATCTATGGTCCTAGTAAGTAGTTATTCAATTGAAGAATCCAAAGTAATCCTTTCACCGTGAGTCGATATATTTTGTGTACGAAAAGCTTTCAGTGAATATGAATAGGGATAGTCAAATATACCATCTCCGCGTCGCCTCGAACTATAAAAGTGAGAGAATAGAGAGTACACTTTTGTTTTAAAAAACACTAACTATTCCACTTAATTGGTTAGTCTCTTGCCACTAGTCTTCTTAGTCAAAATTGGGTTAATAGGACATTATTATTACATTGTATACTTTTTATTGCTTCTGTGTTTATCAATATGTAAGTGATACTTAATAATGTATCAATAGACTTAGGCCATTTGTCACAATGATACCAAAAAAATTATAGACAAGGGCAAAACAGTGCAGAAACCGCACATTCTAGTTCTTTATTTTATACATCCCAGACAGGGCTTGGTTTATCAAAATGTCTGCATCAGACTGTTCGCCATAAATAAAGAAGCTAGCAGGTGTAACGACATTGAAAGAAAAGTAGAATGAAGGCACGCCTTTGTACTAAGTTAACTAATATGAACGAGTAAGTTATTGTTCTACGACTGCCACTGTGAATGGAAATTATACGCGTAGACAATCAACTGTCGTACTCAACATCACAATGCGAGTTGTTTTACACTTTAGTGTGACAGCGCTAGGTACAATATACACAGAGAATAAGTAACGTTTGTAAATATTATACGGTAATTATTATGGAAGTAATTGGAATAACAATGTTCAGAATAGACGAGTGTGGGACGAATTTGCTCAGAATTTATGTATAATAAGAGTATTGAGATTACAGCATTGCCCTCTTACATAATAAGGGTAAAGGGAGGGTGGAGATAGTGGGCGTCGATCACAAGTTGCACCTCTGGCTATATTGCTCTTCTTCCCATCTGCCTTTTCCACTAGAAGCGACAATTTATTTACCTAATTTCACAAATTTAGGTAGATACTGACTGAGAAACATTAATAAAATCATCCCAATTTCAAAGTTTTATAAAACCTTACTTCTTTTGAGTATAAAATATTCTTCAAAGCGCGGTACGGTATCGTAATATAGTGTTTGAAACGTAGTCGAAGCAACTGCACACCCGCTTGGAAAATCAAAATGGTTTTAGAAAATTGAATGCACGTATAACGGTTTGAGATGACGACACCCAGCGTCGCCCGCGGCCAATGTAAAATACTCAGTGATATACACGATACATGCTGGCTTGCCAAGAACCTTGTACTAAAAAAATATAAATTGAATTAAATCAAATAATATAAAAATATTAAGTCAGGAGTAACAAAAATTAGATCATTTTATTTTTCAGACATCTATGGTTAAGGTGCCCAGATATTCTTTGTCTTGTTTTAGTAAAAAATATTAGGTAGATATATTATTGAAGTATTATGTTTTACGGTATGTCATGTACATTTACGACCTGAAGGTCACGCTGACATTGAAGGTACCTATATCAACAGGCAACTGCAACAGGTTGATTGATTCGCGTTATAGAATACTAGAAGATGCCCGCGGTTACACCCGCGTTATTTAAGGCTACTGCTCCGCTCCCGTGGCTCATAGCATGATGTTATATAGCCTATAGTCTTCCTCGATAAATGAACTTTCTAACACTGAAATATTTTTTCAAATCGGACTGGTAGTTCCTGAGATTAGCGCGTTCAACCAAACAAACAACCTCTTCAGCTTTATATATGTACTAGTCGACGCCAGCGGCTTCGCACGCACATATTTTCGAATTTCCCGTTTTGCCCGATCCCGTGGGAATTTCGGGAAATCCCGTCTTAGTGCACCCCTACGCTCCCCAAGGAACATACATGCTAAATTTCAGCTTCTTGCGCCGAGTAGTTTCGACTGTAGCTTGTCTGTCAGTCAGTCAGTAACGCAAGGATTTTATATATTAAGATTAGTATTAAATAGACTAGAGGATGCACGCGGTTACAACCGTGTAATTTAAGGATACTGCTTCGCTCCCGTCGCTCATAGTGCGATGTTATATAGCCTATAGTCTTCCTCGATAAATGGGCTATCTTACACTGAAATAATTTTTCAAATCGGACCGGTAGCTCTTGAGATTAGCGCGTTCAACCAAACAAACAAACTCTTCAGCTTTATGCATATTAGTATTAGATACTAGATAAGTGTCCTAGAAATATTCTGTAATAGTCAAAAAAAGTGTCAATGCCATGTTACGGTGTCTGTAGATACTTATAAAACTTACCCACAATATTAATTTTAACCGCTTCTGGAATCTCGGCTACGTGTATGTAGGTGAAATTCCCCTAGAGGTTGAGAAAATTGTTTACACTTATATCCCTCTGTTTACCTCTTTGAGGATATGCGGACGAGATCAGTCTAAGTTGGAATTGCATTTAATTTTGAGAGTATTTTTTATGAATATCGAAGTCTAGAATGTGACGTTTTAAACCTATCAAGTAGGTAACAAATTTTAGCCAAAATAATTACGTTCTAAATTAAACCTGAAGACAGCTTCTAAATAGTAAGACCTTCTTGCTTATTAGTTAATCGTTTTATAAGACAAATGGTAGATTCGAACAAGTTTTGTTTCCAAAATAAGGGGTCTGTTCAAGTTAGTACGAGGCGTACCAGCATCGGTTCCCGGCTGTTACGTCACCGCCGGTCGATAGCGGCGGCGCACCCAGCGGCCGGTCACAAACGTTCCACAGACAAATTCACCAACTTATAATACTTTTTTACATGGCCCTTGTTATTGATATTTCTTCTTCTACTGTTCTGAATGTTTGGCTAACTCATCAAAGGTTTGGCCAACGTCTTCACAAATTACATAGTTTATAATCTCCCTTCGTATTTGTATTTCGTACAACCCACTTTAAATGCCCACCCTTCATGCCAACTAGACGTACTTTACTTAATCGGTTTTGTTTCTTTTCAGGTAAGTTTATTTATTGTTTGCTGACTACATTAGTACTCCAGAAAACAAGAAGTCGTTAAGGTAAGAAAAATTGGAATGTCTTTGGAGTCTGCTCTACCTATTGCAGAAATGTTTTGCGGCTTTGATTTTTTTATCGCGGCTGTGTTCTCCAGTTGACGTCAACAAATACAAATTGCTTCTATATCAAACGAAAAGAAAATGGTGCACTAGCGCATTTTACGTAAGTATTATTATTTCAAGAATGTATTGATATATAGCAGGACTTGCTAAGAAGGTAGGACATAGTTCTAAATATTGTGAAACATAAACACAAATTCGATTAAAAAGGTTTAATTTTACATTTAAAAATCAAATTGTAATTACTTTTAATTTATTCAAAACATTTTTAGCTACTTTACCAGTAGTATGAAGACTTCGGTAAAATATTTGTTTAACAATACAGCACTCAATGTAAATTTACTTCGATTAAAGTAAAACAATTCTCAAATATTCATAAAACATAATGGTCAAACAAATAAAAAATTACCTATAAAGCACATTTCTAAATATGGTAGTGTTTTCAAATGTAACAAAAAATATGGCTGAAACAAAACTGTATAAAATACATGAGTCATTGACTTAAAATACTTTTAGTGTATAATAAAAATGAATTACACAAACCAACGTTTATGCGTTTCACGTCACATGCACTGCGCACACAACCAGAAAATATTGTGCGATGTGGAAATAAAATGCATGCTTACGTTACGAGTTATATTGCACAAAGTTCGCAGTGCATTTGACTGGAAAGATCAAGTTCTTTCTAATGCTACTGCTACACCTGCGTTAGCGTTAATGTTAATGGCAATGGCCAATAACGCGTTGGTTAACGCGTTAAAAAATTCGCATTGGAAATTAGTATTTTAACGCGTTAAAACGTTGGCTACATCTACGTAGCGCGTTACATCGTACATCGCGTTAGGCCCCTGCTACACCTGCGTCTTAACGCGTTAATTAGCGCGTTAATTTAGGCGCCACGTAGATGTGGCCAACGTTTAACGCGTTAAAGTACTAACGGCATTACTAATGGCGTTAAACGTTAAGCGATAGCTCGGGTGTCGGTTTTTTGGACACATCAAAGGGTTTTAGCGTGCAGTTTAACGCGCTAAGTGATGTTGTCTACATTAACGCCGTCTCATTCAACGGGATGCGAGCACAGAGTAAGGACTGTTTACTTTACAATTCAAAATTAGAACATTTAAGGAGCGTGCATATTCGTTTTTTAAAGGTTCGTTTTTTGAAAAGTCCTTAACGTGTGAATTCACGAGGAATTAACGCTTAACGGCATTGTAACCTTAATGTAGCCAAGGCGCATTTTTAACGCGTTAATGAACGCGTAGTTGGCCATTGCCATCAACGTTAACGCTAACGCAGATGTAGCAGTAGCATGACAGCGTCATTAACGCGTTAAGACGCAGGTGTAGCAGGAGCAAAAAGCTGAATGGACTTCTAATGAGCGAAAGTGAAACACTGAAATAGAGATACATATATCTACAGATGCACGTATTTGTTGGATACTAGCTGACCCGGCGAACTTTGTACCACAATTTTTTTTTAATATTTGCTATTTTTTTTTATATAAACCTTTTCCTGACTATAACGAACACATAATAGAAAGATTTATTCAATTTGGTGCAGTCGTTTGGAAGTTATGCACGCACATATATTTCGGGGATTCATTTTTATTTATAAAGATAAGTACTTTGTGCACGAAAATTACACATTAAAATAAAATTACACTAGCCTTTGTGTTTGACGTGAACGTTCGTTGTCAAGCACCTATTCATTTAGGTATACCCGCAACGGGAGCACACGTCCTAAGTACGCAATTCGTTCCACGAATATGACAATTTCAGTGTCCCATCTGTTGTCAGGTGTTTCAATTGCGAACTGAACACATTTTATCTCGAGGTCCCTTGACTTGGCTCCACAGACAGGAACGACATGTTTATGTCTGGTTATTAATCAAAGCAAGTGTTCGGCGATGACAGCAAATATATCACCTAGACGCAAACCGAACTACGTCATTGCAATTGCAAAAGTTCCTTAAATGACACAAGTTAAATTCAACTTAATAACTTCGCAAGTTATTGCAGAAATGAAAATTTGTCACAAATTTTAAAAGATTGCTTGCTTCATGACCTAAGTTAAATTTCCACATAATTTAACTTCAGGTATGGACGGTATTTCTTGAGTTTTTACACCTGAATATTGCAAGCATATATTCTAGACTACATATCTATAACACTTAATTTGTTGGTACAATAGGCTTAGAATAAGCTAGGTTGTAAACTTTATATTGTTGGTAAAATAGGCTCGCCCCCTTTTACATTGGAACCGAAACATAACTGGCGAAATGTGGGTGTATAATACACCTCTGCCTACCCCTTCGGGGATAAAAGGCGTGAATTTATGTTATGTTATATTGTTGGTATATGTGTGTGGTATATAATTTGGAGGCTTAAGTAGTTCATGAAAGCCTCAGCTTTAATGGATGAGCCATCTATCATGCGTAAGTCATAAATGTAAATGTGGGGTAATGGTTTCTACAATTACATGTCACTAGGCAGTGCCGCAACTGCCACTGTTGTATTTTTGGATGTGCTTAATTTTAGCAACCTTCGAGTTTATACATTGTCAAAATCAAATTGAATTTAATATTTCCACTTAATTAAGTGTACAATACGTATTGTGTAAGGGGTAAGATCTTAACACAAGTAACCAATTATTACAACGGCTAGGTTTTTATTCACTGCTCTTCACGTTAATACACAATGTTGTAAAAACTATAAAACACGTCAGACGTTTCCTGACCCGTAAAAAATATAATCCGTAATGTTTCTAATATTAAGCATTCATAGTTTTGCTTGAGGTCTTCTATTACATGTCATTGTATATGAAATATTACATTCGAACCATAATGTAATATAAAAGGTAGGCTCTCCTCCAAAAATAACATTCTTGTTTCGTAAAGGTGACACGTAAGAATGTATGTCAACTCGCATCAAGGTCGGCCTAATTTATTTCCTTCCGTAATTTAATAGATATTTTAGGAGTTTATTACAATATAGTAGCTTCGTTGTATTTTGCTTAATGCAAAATAGATGTAGAAGCATCAATGCGCATGCAGGTACAATAAACCTGAAATGCGGTTTTGGCACTTTAGAATCTATGAATAAATTGGGAGATAGGTACGAAACTAAATGACATTTAGTGTATATACGTCCGCCTGCGAAAATTAGTTTAGTTTCTGAATAATTATTCAATAATGCTGTTGTGAAGCTAATAAAATATTGTATTTTTGCTATCCCTAAAAGCCTTTTGTAACTAAAAAGTCGTCTTTGCGAAGGTTCATATCGCCACTCAGAAAATAGAGCCAGAATTCACTTACTTTTATTATAAACATAATGAAGTGGCTTACGTTCATCAGGTTCAATGTTTAAAAAGGAAACAGAGCCTGCTTTGGGTTCATTAAGCCTCGACCCGACACGAGTAACGACTAAGAACGGTTAATTTTGTTGCAAAATTATACCAAACAACAGCTGGTCATCTTAATACAATTATTCTTACTCAAACTGAAACCGCCCGAGGATGAAGATACTTAGTAAAAACACTTGCCAAATTGGTCTACTTATTTCATAACCATAACATAAATATTTGCTGTATACACTATGTAGCACGAGCGAATTTCGAATATTGGTAGTAACATTTCAACGGCCACGTTTATGAGGCATATACTAAAAATATGTCTTCATCTTATCGTCATAACTATATTTCTATATGTAGCGGTTGTAATAATTATTTTCTTTATATGTACTAATTGTACAACTTTCTGTTTCTATAGCGCTACAAAATTCACGACATTCATCCTGTTTGGACTTCTAATTTTCGACAATGGGAAACTTTTGAGCTATAAGTGGAGTCTCATCTATACGGCAGCTAGACATTTCATCATTAACGTAAGCGTTCAGCTAAGTTAGTTATTGTATTCAAGTACCAAACTAACTTAGCTAGATGCTTAGTCTAGCGACAAAATTAGGTAATCATCATCGTAATAATCTTAATATATAAAATCCTTGCGTTACTGACTGACTGACAGACACGCTACAGCCGAAACTATTGGGCGCAGGAAGCTGAAATTTGGCATGCATGTTACTTGGGGACCGTAGGGGTGCACTAAGAAGGGATTTCCCGAAATTCCCACGGGTTCGGCCAAAACGGGTAAATTGAAAAAAAATGCAGGCGTAGCTGCTGGCGTCCTCTAGTGATTATATAATAATATGGATAAATTGTTCTGACTGATTAACTATATTGCACCTATCATTAAGTAATTTGGATTTGGGTTCCTTTTTGACGTTGGCAGTTTTTGTAAAATAGGATGTGGAAGTTTAGTGTGGGTGAAGCGCGACTGCTTGTGTTTGTTACAACTGTACAAAATATGTGAATAAAAAGTCGGTGTTGCTACGTTGCACCAAAATTCAAATAGAACTGACGTGATACAATTTTGTATCCCACTAAGTTTATGACACTGTTTAGTGCATTGACATATAGTACTTTAGTACATATATATCGATGGTTTAGTGTAAGATGGTTTAGCACCTGAAGAAAAAGTGTTTTTGTATAGTTCAGATCGAAAGCAGTAACCTTCGATCACCAATCAATGTTAAATCCTTTTTAGTCTGATTTGATGGCAGTTCCACATTAAAGTGCTAAGCCAGCCCGATTTCCAATTAAAACTTTTAGGTCTGATCTTAAGTCATACGCAAGGATACATAGATAACATATTATACTCACATATATCAGAAAGGGCATGTATGGTGGCTACATTATGTGGTTCCTATATAAAAAATTGGGCAAGTGCGAGTAGGACTCACGCACGAAGGGTTCCGTACCATCATCTATAAAAGAAAATCACGTACGATTACTTTTTATGTTTCTACCTGTTTATTAAGACCGAGTAACAAATTGCTTAAAAATTATGTTTGTTGTATGGGATGCCCCCTCTATTATTTACTTTTTTTAATTTAATTATTTATTTTGAAAGGTAACATACAACTACATATTCTGTGAAAATTTAAAGCGTCTACCTGTTACAGTTAGTAATTTTGAGCAAAAAATACGAAAAAGAACACGTTTTTTGTATGGGGGGTCCCATACAAAAACGTGTTTTTTTTCGTATTAACATTTTATTTCTTTTTATTTTTAGTATTTTTTGTTATAGCGGCAACCGAAAAACATAATTTGTGAAAATTTCAGCTTTCTAGCTATCACGGTTTATGAGATACAGCCTGGTGACAGACAGACAGACAGACGGACAGACAGACAGACAGCGGAGGCTTAGTAATAGGGTCCCGTTTTTTACCTTTTAGGTACGTAACCCTAAAAAGCAATATATAACAATATATAAAAAATGTATATCTATATAATAACGAACGAACTTAAAGAATCGCTATTGCCAATTATTCCTATTTTTAGATATTGAATCATGTCTGAAAATATAAATAAGAAACCATGTAAAACTTGATTTATATTTGCTCCATATTGTTAATTTGATACCAAGCTTAAGTTTGGTATTTTACAAAGAGCTAGACTATTTTATTTAAAGATATTTGAAGCTATAAATAGGTAAGTATATTTTTTTTTAACCACCCAATGAATACAAAAAAGATATCCTTAAGAAATTACATTGTTTTTTTTTAAGTAGTTGGATAAATACCGAAAATCAACAAAATATTTTTAGCTGGGCTGTGGCTGGGAGATCCGGATTAGGTACGCCAAGCACTTTTCAATGGAGATCGAACTCACTAAACCCTGTGCACGAGGCGGTTGCTTAAACCACGGTAATATTTACTGTTTGGCAAATAGTTGTTAGTTAATTAAGGTGTCGCCAAAATGATTATATGAAAATATATTTTTAGCAAATAAACGTACCTAGCTGTAGCCTTACATACATTGGTTTCGGCAGCATAGTCAGGGACTGGTTTGAATAAATAATTAAAAAATTAAATTAGGTTACTATACGTGCGCACAGGTGTTAGATGCTTATATCATTACCTCATGTACGCTCAATTTGCTCGCAATTACCACGGGACAAGGTACCCCATGAATTGCGATTGAACAAATACACGGGTTCCCTCATGTTTGCTTACCCTCACCGATTGGTCTAGTGCACCGTGTAGGAAATACGAAATTGCTAGCAAAGCAAAACGCATAAACAGCTGTAAATTGTAGCTTGATCTATATATGTGTTGGCACCGCGCTATGAATATCACTGGGTGTTAATTTGGGTTTAGTAGATTTGGGTTATATTGCTGTTCCATGTGCATGATAAGAGCCCAAGCATAGACAAATGATTGGTCTCGTTCTGCTCTACGATACCAATCATTTGTCTAGGAGCCCAAGATTATAATAGTACTTGATTACATATGTATATTGTGTAAGTTGATATTATAATATGTTATTCAAGCTTTGGCTATCCATGACTGTGGCACGAGCTTTGATCTTTCTATAACATATGTGACTCAAATGTATATTTTTGCAAAGCGCAGAGCCGGTGCGTGTGACGTAAGACGGATCTTTATGCCGTGATGGCAAATGCCGTATGCTCTGTTGTATGTCCTATACCGTCATGCAGCGTCAGTAGAACGCGGTAACGATAAATACCTAAGTATGAAACTTAGGTATTTATCGTTACCGCGTTCTACTTTCATTTTGATCAGCTCAAATACATTTAGGTACTTATTAGTTATTATATTGCCATCCATTCCCGATGTTTGACATTTGTGGAACCGCCCGTCATGGATATATATATTTAGGTTTTTCCTTTTTAATACTAAAAATATAACATTTTTAAAAACAACCTACTAGAGGTTGTTCCAAAATTAGAAGAGTATTAAAAGCAACCTGACATGCATGCCTTTTTTCTGCGCGGTATTGATTTTATCACTAATTGTCTTAGTCCTGCGGCTTGAAGGTTTGACTCGCGTTAATTGACTGTTATGGAGATTAAAAGAGATACACACATACTTTTAGGATCTGATATATTTGTGTAGATTTGAAACCGTTATTAGATATTATTACATAGTATAAAACAAAGTCTGTCTTCTGTCTGTCTGCCCCTATGTATACCTTAATCTTAAAAACTACGCAACGGATTTAAATGCGGTGTTTTAATAGATATAATGATTCAAGAGGAAGGTTAATATGAATAATTGACGCAGGCGAAGCCGCTGGCGAAGTCTTGTAAAATATATAGACATCAGTATGTCCTTAATTTTAAGAAGTTTATACTGAAGATGTAAATGAGTGTCATCAAGGCCATTACATGTGATATTTATCGTCTTAAAGGATGATAGAGACAGATTGACAGCATAACGTATTGCCAAAAGCCAAACCAGAATAGTGTCGCCGCGGCTGGACAATTTTTTACCAAGATGTATTAGATAGATAAGCCATTCTGAATTTTAGACAGGCTCAGACGGACGTGCGAACATATGTTTTATCTTCTACCTAAGATTGCCAATATTTCTTCTGTCGTCTCCGTTGTATCGATATACGTGTATAACCAGACTGCGTGAAACTACTGGGAATTACTGTTCTAGGATAGTATGAAAGTTGTATTTGTTTATAGACTTATCCACATTATGAATACGTCACTCAATACCTACTACCTAGTTAATCTTTATGCTTGTATATTGCTTTTCATCAGCTGTTCATTGGCTGGCGGTCGAAACCACAAGTGAGACCAATTCCTTCACGTTTAGTGTATGTACCATTTAGTAGTAGGTCCTCAATTTTAAAGCGTAAATTGAGGACATTCTAGGTTCTGCACTAGTAAGTAATACCTACATGCTAGTTTGTAGAGTCTGAACGTGAGGTTGAGTCATTAGTGAAATGTGAAGGATTCGAAATCTAACGACCCCATATCGCAGTCCATCGACCTAGTGATTTTATATTTCTTGAAATTAAACTTTTTTTTTATAATAATAGGCGGCAAACGAGCAGACGAATTGCCTGATGTTAAGCAATTACCATCGCCCATGGACACAAGCAACACCAAGAAGTCACAAGTGCGTTGCCGCCCCTTTGGGTTGGGAAAAGGGATAGGATGAGGAGTGGGATGAGGGAGAAGGAATAGAGGATAGGGCCTCCGGCATTCTCACTCACTGAATGAAACACAACAGTTTAGGTACTGTTACTTTACGTCGATTTTCTGTGAGAGGGTAGTACTTCCCCGGTTGAGCCGGCCCATTCATGCTGAAATCAGCAAGGCTCACCTGGAAACTACAGTTCATTGATCTTATCGCGATATAAAATCTGCAAACTTTAGTTTAATGTTAATGTGTAACATTTGCGTAAAACCAAGAAAATACCATTTATATTTTTGCGTTAATTTTTAAGCATAAAAACGCGAGGAAAATTTATTTCAGATCTATAAAAATAATAGTTCCAGTATCTAATGATAAGAACCTAAATAGCAATTTTCCATTTTCCTAACTAAAATAAAAGTCAATAAAAAACGTCATTGTCGTCGATTCGTTGTTCCTTGGCATACCTCTCATTAACTGGCAGTACTTCTACTTTCGTAATGAAGGTGGTAGTTAATGAGCGAAAATATTAGGGATTCCGTGCAGTGGTGAAGCGGTCTCGTAAAATATAGCTTAGTTCTAGTCTTAGCATTTATCACGTACACTTAAGTACTACATTAGTTCCCAAAGAAAGAAGACACTTTAAGTTTTAAATTGACTTTAAAATCGCACGACCGGGACTTTTTCCTTGGGACTAGTCCTTTTTCCATTACTGTATTCACAGATGTCGATAGAGGCGCAGAAGACAGGCAATACATACGGGATCATAATATGCGAGGGCGTAAACGGCCTGTCATGTAATGTACTTCATTACACAATAACTTTGGATCTATACCTGTCCCAAAGATGCAACAGTTACATATATTAACTCTTTGATATCACAAAGTTAAGCTGATCATCATCAGCCTTCAATAGTCCACTGCTGGACTAGGCCTCTCCTTTAAAAGGAGGAATTGGCCTACTACCTATACCATGCTTGCCAAACGGGTTGGTATAGGGATTGTATCAAGTTTTCCTTCTCTTACAGTGCTGTTCTCTGCATAATATGTTCCCTCTGTCGACTCTTACGTCACCCATGTGATGATATGGGGTGGTGACATACCGTATTCTTAAACTGTCACCACACGGACTGTTAAGCTGATCAATGTGAAAGAAACTATTCACCCGACTGCTGGACAAGAGCCTCTCTTTAAGGAGAGTATAGCTTTATTTCATAACGCCGGCCAAGTGTGTGTTGGCAAACTTCACATGTCTTTCGAGAATTATTGTTTTCTGGAGACCTCTCAGACATAAAGCTTTCCTCACGATATTTTCTTCACCGTTTATCAAGCAGTATCCTTGCGTGCCTATCATAATGCGATGAGGTAACTAGTAGAGGCTAGGTAAGGACAACATTAGTGACAATTTTCCAGGCAAACCACTAAGCAATTTTGTGGAATTGCAATTATTGAATATAGCCTTTTCACATAACATCAAAACTTTATTTCAGTAACAAATTAGATCTACTTTTGCTAACTATATATGTATGATAATACCTCAAAAAAATATTATTCATTCTTTTTATATAAATGATATACACCTCTTATGATGTTTTATAATATCAATGTATTATATTATTTTCATAATCAAGAAAAAAATACCTTTCACTCAACAAAGGAATCGCATTATCTTTTGGTGAAAACCGTACAAAAATGCATTCGATGGTTTTTAGTTTTTTTACAAACAGCCTTGGCGGCCATTTCATTTTATAATATGTATGACATAATGACCTATAGTCATTATGTTCGTCATGTGTTAAATTGAATTGAAGTCAACCTTCTTCTACTCAAGTGTAACTTGTTTTGTTATAAGGTACATTACTTATCACACTGGCTGTTACAACTGTTAATTAATAAATCGTATAAACGTGTTTGGCGTTCTGTTTGTTTCCTAAAATAACATACTATCTCGTGTTTTCTTGGGTTTACGCGAATGTTACACATTGAAATTAAACTACAGTTTACGGATTTTATCGCGATGTATGGGCGATGTTACGGCAGACTGTCCTTTTTCTAAAAAAAAAGAAAAGATAAATATCACCTCAGTCTGCCGTGAACATGAATCCTGTAAAGAATTCGAAACGTCGGCTAGTTATAAATTAAAAATGTAGTTTCTAGATCATTCGTTTCAAATTTAATAACTTAGTGAAACCAATACATCGCGATAAAATCCGTGAACTGTAGTTAAATTTCAATATCTCGTGTTGCTAAAAATGAAACATTTTTTATATTAATATAATTTATACAAAAATCTCAACAACTCTAAATCGATGAGTGATAAAAATAATGTATCTCACATGTTTTTGTGCCGCGTTTATAACCCTTTTACTGAGAATACTAATTAGATTAGCCATTATATCGCCATTATTGGAACTAAGATAAAGTTGAAAGTAATTAACTTCACTTTTAATTTTATCATAAATATGCAAATTAACGCTTAATAAAAACAAAATACTTGAAGACCTTGAGTTTTGCGAAAAGGTTTCGGCAGTTAGTAAAATTCGGTTGAAAAAAATATACGATGAAACTGACATACCTCATAACAGATGGTATAATATGTATGTATGTATGTATAGTTATATTATTCCAATTAAGTATTTTAAAAAGGGCATTAAAAATTAAATATCTCGGTGCAAAAATAAATTCTATAAGTAAAATATTTTTTCACATTCTTTAAACAATGTCATAATCGGATTCAAATTAATTCGTTACAGCTTCACTCAATATGGACTAATATTTTTTTATAAATATATGTACATACCTACGTATTCATAATGTGTACCTAATCAACATCATCCTCAACTTAGCGATATCCCAGTTGCGATCCAACACCTTCGCCTGGTAACCCACGTTCTTCTCAATGTGGACTTGATCATTGAGAATCAATTTTTGACTAATCGCCAGATTCCTACTTAAGTTTCAAAATTTGTTATAGGTACTGCCAATATTAACCCCACGACTTGAATTTCGTTAACTAAAACAGGCTTAAAATTAGTTTAGCGGTTTCAGAATCGACCCAATTGGCTGTCGAGCACTTTAGCGAAAACTCCTCATATTATGAGTATTTTATTTATCTTAATGGAACTGTGACGGTGTTAGCTAACAGATATGAAATCACTTCACACTGTCGTTCACACAAGTTATCGGCTATTGCAATGTATAATTACATATTTTCTGTTGGCAAACTTACTACGTACTTGTTTATATACCAACACTCAATGAATTATCTTTACAGCTACATATCTTTCTTTACGTTTTGAATACTATCTACAGTCATAAATATCAACACGCGGAAAATGAGTACTATGTCGAAAATAGCGTTAATTTTATACTTAGTTCCTTCGCGTCACTTCCGTGTCAGTTTATACATAGCGTTGGCACTGTTGCACCTACATGTCATCAATGCCTAATTAGGCGTCATAAATTTAAGAAATTGCTGTCTCACAGTTTATTTATATAGACATTTACATTTACATATATAAATAATGTAAATATTGTCAACATTTAAATATGCGATTACTTACACTTATTTTAACATAAACCGTTATGTTAAGTTTGGTGGCGTCATATATACAACTGAGTCACAATATACACTTTTTAATGCAGGTTACGTATAAGAGGCCTTTAGTTCGAAACGTTCTGGTGTTGTGGTTTCAGCGAAGGGTATCAAGGGCGCTGACATTTGCATTGACACAACGAAAGGTTGCATTGCGGTGTGTCGCGACGTGGAGACGGGCCGGTGACGAGTTGACACTCGTGTTGTCACAGAAGTATGTTATTAACGCGCGAGGGATGATTCAGGTCGGTGCGCTCCCTCACCAGCGAGGCGAGGAGACAATCGTCTCGGGCTCCGCTCCGTTGGGCAGCATGGTGCCCGCTGTCCGCTGCCCGCTGTCGCTCCGCTCGCGGCGAGCGGGCTGGGCCGCTCAGCGCGCAACGGGCCGGCGAGCGAGCGGGCCGCACGCACCACAGTCCTCTCCTAACCGCGAGTGAGCGCGCTGCTGCCGCGGCGCGCCCTCCGTTGCAGGCACATGCCTACGAAATGTCACCTACCTACATTTCCCGATAACGTCCGATTAGCAATTAACACCGCCGAATAGCATGCTCAGTGCACGGCGACGTTCGATAGTTTTAAACGTTCGACTTGTATCATTTTCGTCGTGAAGTTTTTTTTCGAGTAAGATTTTACGCGTACCGATTACATATATGGAATGTGTTGCTAAATACATAACCTTGGCTACAAAGAATTGCGCTTTGTTTTTTTTGTGTTTTCTTAGTTTCGTTGCCGGTAATTGTCTCCTCGTGTTTGTGCGTACAATATTTATAACGCGTCTAGTTAAACTGTGTTTCTTCCGTGAGCAAAGAAGGAAATAATGCAATCGCAACAGTTGCATGCGTTGTTTTGTTATAAATTCATGTGTCGATGAATATGTTCGCTTACTTGGATTTGATTGTGACGTATAGAATCCGGTTTTTGTTTACGGATCTGATGCTGATGCTGACCTTGCTGGTAAGAGAATACGACAGTACCTGTCGTCGTGCCTTCACTTTTTAATTATCAAAAAATAATTATAAAAAAAAATATTCAATGCAATCCAAAGAACGTACGAATCAGACGAAGAATAGATAAGCTAACCATGCGCATCTTAATGTGTACCTAATTAACTACGTGCTCGGCTTTATATGCTGTGGGAAAAAGAAAATCTAAGTAGTGTAATATAATTAAAAGACACAGTGTGTGTTTTGTATGGGTAACTGTATTTACACGGATTACTAAGTGATTTTAACAATGGCGTAACTAACATTACAACAATACACATTTAACGGTCAAAACTATACAGTTTGAAGTACCGTAGACACCCTTTATTTTTTAATTGACATACTATTGGTTTTACTTTTTCTATATAAAAATAAACAAATAGTAAAAATTTGCAAAATGTTAAAGAAAAGACAGAAAACAAATCGCGAATTTCAAGAAAAACATATTACGGATGGTATAGTGAATATATAATAATTAGAAATAATAAAATTACAGAGAACGAGAGCCATACATTACATACAATTGACACATTATAACGCAGTGACACACTGGATACGCGTAGTAAAAATAATATCGTTACGTCACTACTGGCTGGAGCGTAACATGGGAAGCAGACGAAATAATTCAATTACTAATTACTGTACCATAATCTCCGCTCGTTGTATGTAAAAACTCGTCTATGGCGTCACGGAATATTAACATGAATAATAATGCTATTATCATTTGACTATCCTTATTAGTAAACCTACCGTTTTATAATATAAACACGTCGTATAAAACCTGTTTGTTTAGTGCTATTTTGTAGCGCCTTCTGTGATAGGTCTATGCATCCAAGTTTTATTTTGTGAAGATAAGTTACATTTTTTTTGATTTTTATATAACCTGCTAAGTACCTACCATATGGTAAACTTTCAAATATATATGGTTAATCACTTTACAATCAAATTAATAAAACTAACAGTTGTTGTGACGAAATTGTTTTGCTTAGTAAGTAATTTTCGATAAACGATGACACATCTTATTTTTATAAAACTTTTGTTCAATAACTTATGCGTTAACTATTCACATATTATAATGCACCAACATTACAGTGATAATTTATTTTAATTTCCAAATTCAAAATAAAGTTATAAGGTAACCAACGTATTCTGTTCCATTTCTAAGCGTACTCCTGTTTCACAGCTCCAAACACAAATTAGTTTTAAATCGCAAGGACAAGCAACTAATAGGATATGCCAAAAAAAGCTTTGATGAGTTTATTTCAAAGACGTAAATACTTCGTTATAACTGATTATTAAAGAAACTGGAATCCTCTAAATCCCTGTAATCATGAACATGAAACTGTTGAAAAAAACGTTCGTGTTTGGACCTCCCACTCGCCGGCCTTCACAAGCAAGGGACATAATGTTTAATTCTGCCTCTAGGCAGCTACTAATCAATCATGAATAATTTTCTTTGCTTAGTTTTCTGACCATTGACTTCCGTAACAATACTGTTGTATTATATTACTTAGCGGTCATGCTACAAATAGAAATAAGGCAAATATGTAGCATGTGTGATAGAATTATTTATTTTCTATTTATAGTCTCACGCCTGTATCCCCGAAGAGGTAGGCAGAGGTGTAAATATTACTTACACCCACATTTCGCCATGAATTTTTAGGTCCCACTTAATAGGGGGCGAGCCTATTGCCGTTACCGGGCACATCACCAGACTCGGGATTGCTATTGAGTATTCGGAAAAATCCCGTAACACTTTAGCCCGACCCGGGAATCGAACCCGGGACCTCCGATCAGCAGTCGCATACGCTATCCACTGGACCACGGAGGCATCAGTGATAGAATTATTTTGAAAGAAAACATATCGTTTTAGTTTTTGACTTTTATGAACAATGTGTGTTTGCTTATACGTAATCACGGGGAAATAAATTTTCTTATTGAAAAAGTATATTTTTCGATTAACATGAATTACTTACATAGTTATGTTAACATAACCATAACTTGGAATCGAGTAAGCCGGTATTCAAGTTCCAACTCACGACACGCACCTTCTCAAAGTTATCAGCCTATCGAACAGTAAGTTATTTTTCGTTTTACCGTTAAAGGTTCACCGTCGTAAAATCTACCCGCGTGAAGGCTCCCCATAATGTTCTTATAAGGGTAGGAATTATATCAGTACGTTTTAGCTTTCATGCTGAAGTAAAGTTTATCCGGGCGTATTGGAAAGATATCCCAACGATAATAATTTTATTAGTAAGTACTCCTTTTTAAACAATTTAATATACCAAAAAAGGGAAAACTCATTAAAACTACGAAGCCTTAAATTAAATCCCAGCACTGCTAGTTACTGTTATCTTTTCACGATTCGGGAACCTTTTCCCATTGTAAAATAAACGTAAACCTTTCGGATGTACGTATTTTATTGTTAATTACAAACATTAGCCGGGCTTAGGACGCAACTCGTATCTCTAAAACACCTATTGTTTAATTATATCCACACAATTATCAGTTAATTCTGAAAGGAGATTCTTTACAATCACTTTCATGACTTATCAAAGATAATAATCCGTTTTAGCCGAGATAATCCGAGATAATTGAGTTTATATATCCCTCTGTTGTGTATAAATATTTAAAGAAGCAACAACACAGATAAATAATTTTATCTGCGTAGGTTTGTAATTATTATTTTCTCGTAAAAGAAAATTATAAATCTGTCGGAAACAATGTAAGGATATTATTATTAGACTAGAGGACGCCAGCAGCTACGCCTGTATTTTTTTTTAATTTACCCGTTTTGGACGATCCCGTGGGAATTTCGGGAAATCCCTTCTTAGTGCACCCCTACGGTCCCCAAGGAACATACATGCCAAATTTCAGCTTCCTGCGCCCAATAGTTTCGGCTGTAGCGTGTCTGTCAGTCAGTCAGTAACGCAAGGATTTTATATATTAAGATAATGTTACTTACAAGACCTCATGAAAGTATCAGTCTAACTGAGAATGACATGTTTTTACGATAAATTGCTTCCTCCCACGTTTTCAGATGTACGGTTTCCACACGACCTTTGTCAAAACTCCATACATAAATTATTAAAACATTACGGTATATACCACAGACATACCTATTTTCAAGGACATGAATCACATTATGTAGTAACTTTCAATTTCATTTAGACTTGTCAAGTAATAATAAAATAAAAGCTTGTCAAAAAACCCTTATAAGTCTATTTTCGTTTGCTCCCTGCGGTACCAAATTCTGTTCTGCTGAATAATTTGTGCTCGTTAAAAATCTCCACATAATTTTCCTGATTCCTTCTTTCTGATATAATCCCGTAAATCTTTTCGATATAAGCTGGAGCGCATGCACACGTATCGATCGTAAACCACAGGATTATATACCGGGGGGCGCTTACCGTAGCGACTTGCTGGCGAGAGCGCCAATGAAACTATTTGACATGAAGTAACTTTTTCAGATATTATAAGCTACTTTAAGGCTTTACGTTTGCCGGCATTTAAAAATATATGGGGATTCCATTACAAAATATTTTTCTACGCTTAATCAAAATCATTCAATGCTTGTTTTTTATTTATTTATTTATTTATTTAAACTTCACATACACAGAGTACGTAGGCGGACTTAATGCCAAAGGCATTATCTACCAGTCTACCTGACTGAGTGGTGCAGAGAGGAAGAAGTAGGTGTATTATAATAGTGTGAGGGGAGTGTACTAGTAACTTAATTATGTAGGGCATGATATACTTGCATAAAGATAAATTATAAATAGGTAAAATAAGTAGATTAATGCATAAACTAAATACATATATAATAAATACAGGAATAACAAAAAAAATACATAAACGTACGTGTTTTTTGTAACAGGTCTAGGCATATTATCGCGTAATTATTACAAAATAAACGAGAAATACTTTTGTTTTACCAGACTTATCGGTGTGGGTTACATCAGCCGTGTTCACGGATTTTCTTTTTTCTTAAATACAACGTCGCACTAACAATATATTTTATGTCGCTGGGGCCTTTACTTACAAACATGGAACCCACGCACACAAAGAACACCCAGAGATGACATGATTTTATGTTATTTATAATAATAGAAAGAAATATGACACGCATATGACAGAGGCCATCTTCGTGTCACATTCATAAATTATTCTGATATGTTTATCTCCTAAAAAGTAAATATCCTGTCGCAATTCCTTTCTATCATCATTATCAGATTATTGTAACTTTGTTAGTCTTGTGTCACTACAGATTGCCATCAGGCAATGCATACAAAACATAGCATTCACGAGAACCAATTAATCGTCGTGTCCGTGTGTGCAAATAAATTAGCAAATAAATCGATGTCTGTAGCCTACAATGAACGGCATTTGATTAATCACCACTGTTTACCAGCAGATATGCAAATGATAGCAATTTACGATCCAAATCTAAACATTTATGATTAATTACCAATCTTCCCAATCCTATTAATACCTAAACAATATTAGAATCGGATTGCTAGTCCAACCGGTCTAACCAGATAAACCTTTATAAGTACGTATGACGTCATAATGTTATAAAATTATTTTAATACTAGTTTTTTATGCTTTTTTGTATTACCAAAATGTTAATGCTAACTTATACTCGGTTTATGTGTTAATTATATTGTACATAGGTTTTACCCATTTTTTGAACAACCCGTAGTATGACAGCCGAAAGGGAAAGGATAATAATATCTCTCGCAATGCAAGAAGAATGTAGAAGATATTGAAAGAAGAGTTAATGCAGGTAATAGAGTGAATGGAGCTCTGAAGGCGTTTATGAATAGCCAAAACGTATCCAAAAAGGCACGTTTGGCTGTGCATAGAGGGTTGTTAGTACCAACTCTTATGTAGTAGTGATAGTTGGGTATGGTAGAATAGTCATGAAAGTAGAATAAATGCTGTAGAAATGAGGGCACTGAGAAGTATGTGTGGTGTTTCTTTGATTGACAGAGTAAAGAATTGTGTGATAAGAGAGTGTTGTGGGGTAAAAGAAGATGTAGTGACAAGCATCGAGAAAGGTATGCTAAGATGGTTTGGGCACGTGGAGAGGATGGATGACGAAAGACTGACCAAGCAGGCAAGTGTAGAAGGGACAGGACGAAGGGGAAGACCTAGGCGGACGTTCTCTGACCAGATTGGAGACATCCTAAAACAGGACAGGTTAGAAGCACTCTGAACAGAAGAGCATGCATGAGGAATCTGATGGGAGTGAATGAAGCAAGAGAGATATGTCAGGATCGTTGCAAATGGCGTTCCGTAGTCTCTGCCTACCCCTCCGGATACAGGCGTGAGTCTATGTATGTATGTATGCAATGCAAGATTTTAATTGCTGAAGTCCTCAGCAATCTAGTTACTTCAGAGTCACAGTGACCTATATGTCAGTAATGTCTTTTTTTGTTATTTTAGTCTGAAAATGTTTGTAGTTAAAAAAGCCAAGCTACATTTTTAAACGGTTTGTTAAAACGTCTAAAATGTTCCTCAAGTAATTATCGAGTCGGGCTGAATATAGGTTTTCTGTTTTAAAATGTCTAGGTGCAGATTTAACTCGTTAAAGTTGCTACTGGTCGCTGTAATGAAAGTAAAATTTAGTCTTTGTTATTTGAAATTAATAAATTTGGCTTAAGTTTATGCGAAACTTGTTACAAATTGAAATTAAACAACTTTAATGCCTTTTATTGTGGTTAATCTCTACATTACAGCGATTTACTTAAAACTATCTTAAAACGGTATTTTCGTGATTACATATTGTGTGCCAAGTTTCATTTATAGGATTCGTGGAGATGTATATTTGAATGAATGGCTGTTTGTTCCTCAATCAATTTGTGGTATAGCTTTGTACATCAGAATATAACATAGGCTATAATAAGTCGCAAATTCGGGATATGTGACACCCAAGCAAGCTGCGCCGCATGTGGGATCTAATGGTATATAAAATGAAAAACAATTTAATGCGACATTAAATAGTAATACGTTAAAACCCAAGGGGATTACAACAAATTATTCTGCAAAACGTAAGAAGTCCTAGAATTTGGACTGGGCGGTGATGAGACAGTCAATACGTGAGTCTAGACGATTTCTTATGTATAAACGCGATAGTGGTGTAGGTATAAATGCGATAGATCTTTCACACAAGAACTTAGATTTATCAGGTTTGATTGAAGTTGTTGAAAATGATCATGATTGCTTTATTCACTTATAGGAATAATTTATCAGACAAACAGAGTTGTTCTAAATACGTTTGTGTAATTTAATCTTCAGCGGAACATAAAAGCCGAAATACTTATTGAAACATTTATATTCAACTGCACTTCTGCATAGTTCAACCTTCTAATAACGTTTGCTTCTAGCTGTCTAGTAATAGTGGAATGAGCTGTGAAGGAAATGCGAAACTTCGGCTTATAGGCATACTTGCGTCAATAGTTCGGAGTGTAATCCAAGGTGAAGAACCGTTATATGACCTAAACTATACTGTTTCAATTCAACAGTACGTCGTTCTAAATATGATATACTTCGCGAAGGCTTTTACGATTTCATACTCTATCTAGGCTTAAGGTCAAAATAAAAATGTATATAATTTTACTGGTTATTCTCCATAATGCAAATGCGTTCGGTAATTTGGCCAAATAACGCTTGAAGTGGACAAACATGCTACATATAAATATTTGTTTGAACGTTAACATAACGTTGCGATACTGATATACTACCTAATCTATGACCAAATACAATAATGACAATATTCTTATTTAGCGCCATCGCAATATCAAACATCGAGAATGTTACTACCAAAATTACCTCCTAAGTTGGGCAATACGCGAAGTATATCACGTAGGCTTCGGCTTCCATATATTACGTATTACTCCCACTCCAAACGCTGTTTTATTAAGAATGCCTCCTAAAAATACTTGCCTAATCTTCTTTCCCGACACATGCTATAATTAGTGATGTAAAAGCGATTGTTTTTCACAACATTGTATGCGCGAATCGGTACCAAGTATTGCTTGTATGCTATTGGTATGTGAACGTTTCATATCTGTTTTCGCCTAAGTAATTACATTATTTGCTTCCAGCTAACTAAGGCGACCACTGTGTCTCATGTAGTTAGTGTACCGTAACCGCTGGATAGAGACTTAGGCACGACACACAATGCGGAGCATTAAACAGGTATTTGTATACAACAACGTGTACATAGACTGCCTCGTTGGTCTCACGGCATAAATGTGCGCGTAAGATTGGGAGGTCTCGGTTTTGATTGCCGGGTCGGGCAAAGTGTTATTGGGCTTTTCCGTTAGGAAATTCTCAGTAGCAGCACGGAGTCTGGTAATGTGCCCGGTACAGCAAAAGACTCGCCCCCTATTACGTGGGACCTAAAAATTCATGGCGAAATGTGAGTGTAATATTACACCTCTGCCTACCCCTTCGGGGATACAGGCGTGAGTCTATAAAAAACGCGTATACATGTAAAACGCAGATTTATGCCACTGACAAGATACCAACAACCGGCCACAGTGCTACTGTATCAAACTGGGATGTGAATGTATTATTCATTGTTCTTCTAACATCTGCACTGCTAGTGTTCAGAAAAAACTCGCATAAATGTGATTGCGAACAGATTTGGAATATATCAATTGTTAGTTTCTAGAGCCGTAAAGTGTTACATTAATATTAGGTACATGATATTATCATACGCGCTAATTTATGAAATATTTGACGAAGCAATCATTATTTCTTAAATTGTACTTGATGGTAGCCTTTTATGATCTTTGATGTTGTATTACTTGTATATAATCTAGGATATGATTGCATTGAGAACTAGAGCGCTCAAATATTTTTAAAGCAGATATCATCATACTATTAAGACGGAGCACGCTTGTGGTTGGAGACGTTATTGAAAACCTTCACTATTCCTTACCAAAGATTACTTTCTTAGAGAGCTTAGACCGAATGGTTAGTGATCGCAATGTGAAATTAGCCTTGCTTTCCTAAACATCCTCTTTGCTCGAACAGTAATAAACTCGACCAATTACTCCCAAAGTAATTATGTCTTAAGCCGAGGGGTAATTTTTTTACCTGCAGACTCGCTACGTTCTTTTTTTGGTTTTCTCATCGTAGTATTTTGTCGTTAGCGGTTGGAGAATGGCACATAAAGGTTTTGCCGGCAGATACCGACTTCAATAAAAACAGTGAAGAAATAAGTGCTATTTAGCTAAAAGCTGGTTTAAACTAAATATAATATGACGTACAGTAAATCGAAAAAGTACAAGATTCACAACAAATCAGCTTATGTTTCTTTAAAATAATTAACTTTTCCTTATAAGTGGCAGTGACAACAGTGGAATAAATTTAGGCATAGAACGACAATGTCTAAGTTAATTGACTTCTATGTCGTTAACTTTGACCTAAACTTGGCTTTTGACATTTATTCCATTTCACGATGTGGCTTTCTTTGATTAAAAAAGTTGCTTTGGTTTTTACGTAGCTATTTAAACAAAAGTAAAGATATTAAGTATTTCGGGCGCGTCTGATTAAAATAAATCATTAGATAGAGTATTTATTACGTCTGAAGTTTGACAGAGAGTATTTTGATTCTACATAAATGTGATCCCATAAAAAAACAATACTTGTCAAAAAAACCAAGACTCGCTACCAAGCTCGCTACCGTAAAAATTTGTGAGATCTATCCGTGTGATCCGATCATGTGAGATCCGGAAATCGCATGAAAACACCACATATCACATAAGTAATACATATACAAATTGGATAGTTTAGTGCGATTGCCTAGTCAATCTGTTTATATTAAACATTTTTAATTAACCGACGTGGTATTTATTTTAAATTGTCTTTCGGGATATATACCACGTACCTTTATTTGCTCGTAACATTCATCCACCCGCAATACCCTCAGTACATCCGTGAACATGGCGCTTGCAACAGTGCCGAAATATCGGTTACTCCAAACAAAGGTACGTGGTATATATGCCAAAAGACAATTTAAAATAAGTTTAAATGACCACGAAAGTTTAAATTCCTACTTGGTACGTAAAACTTCAGTACATAAAACTTCAGCCCGACCCGGGAATCGAATCCGGGACCTCCGATCAGCAGTCGCATACGCTATCCACTGGACCACGGAGGCATCAGTGATAGAATTATTTTGAAAGAAAACATATCGTTTTAGTTTTTGACTTTTATGAACAATGTGTGTTTGCTTATACGTAATCACGGCGAAATAAATTTTCTAATTGAAAGAGTTTATTTTTCGATTAACATGAATTACTTACATAGTTATGTTAACATAACCGTAACTTAGAATCGAGTAAGCCGGTATTCAAGTTCCAACTCACGACACGCACCTTCTCAAAGTTATGAGCCTATCGAACAGTAAGTTATTTTTCGTTTTACCGTTAAAGGTTCACCGTCGTAAAATCTACCCGCGTGAAGGCTCCCCATAATGTTCTTATAAGGGTAGGAATTATATCAGTACGTTTTAGCTTTCATGCTGAAGTAAAGTTTATCCGGGCGTATTGGAAAGATATCCCAACGATAATAATTTTATTAGTAAGTACTCCTTTTTAAACAATTTAATATACCTACCAAAAAAGGGAAAACTCATTAAAACTACGAAGCCTTAAATTAAATCCCAGCACTGCTAGTTACTGTTATCTTTTCACGATTCGGGAACCTTTTCCCATTGTAGAATAATCGTTAACCTTTTGAATGTACGTATTTTATTGTTAATTGCAAACATTAGCCGGGCTTAGGACGCAACTCGTATCTCTAAAACACCTATTGTTTAATTATATCCACACAATTATCAGTTAATTCTGAAAGGAGATTCTTTACAATCACTTTCATGACTTATCAAAGATAATAATCCGTTTTAGCCGAGATAATCCGAGATAATTGAGTTTATATATCCCTCTGTTGTGTATAAATATTTAAAGAAGCAACAACACAGATAAATAATTTTATCTGCGTAGGTTTGTACCTAATTATTATTTTCTCGTAAATGAAAATTATAAATCTGTCGGAAACAATGTAAGGATATTATTATTAGATAATGTTACTTACAAAACCTCATGAAAGTATCAGTCTAACTGAGAATGACATGTTTTTACAATAAATTGCTGCCTCCCACGTTTTCAGATGTACGGTTTCCATACGACCTTGGTCAAAATTCCATACATAAATTATTAAAACATTACGGTATATACCACAGACATACCTATTTTCAAGGACATGTATCACATTATGTAGTAACTTTCAATTTAATTTAGACTTGTCAAGTAATAATAAAATAAAAGCTTGTAAAAATACTTATAAGTCTATTTTCGTTTGCTCCCTGCGGTACCAAATTCTGTTCTGCTGAATAATTTGTACTCGTTAAAAATCTCCACATAATTTTCCTGATTCCTTCTTTCTGATATAATCCCGTAAATCTTTTCGATATAAGCTGGAGCGCATGCACACGTATCGATCGTAAACCACAGGATTATATACCGGGGGGCGCTTACCGTAGCGACTTGCTGGCGAGAGCGCCAATGAAACTATTTGACATGAAGTTACTTTTTCAGATACTATAAGCTACATTAAGACTTTACGTTTGCCGGCATTTAAAAATATATGGGGATTCCATTGCAAAATATTTTTCTACGCTTAATCAAAATCATTCTATGCTTGTTTTTTATTTATTTATTTTTATTTTTACACTTCCTGCATTTTTAATGCAAAGGCGGACTTAATGCTATATAGCATTTTCTGCCAGTCAACCTTAGGGTGGTGCAGAGATGATTGTGGCAGGTGTATAAACTACAAAGATTGAAATAGTAATCCAACATTATACTACTTTTTATATTATATATAAATATTATGTTAATACATACATATTATATAAATAATACATACCTATAAATAATATATAAAATGAATATATACTTATACATACATATATTTAATACACAGTGTAGCAAATGTAAGAGATGATGTTTCTATGGTCTTTCAAGTGACAGTTTGATGTAATACTGGCGCACCTTAGCCCTAAACGTGAAACGATTCGTCGCCATCCTAATCTCGAGAGGGAGCGCATTCCAGAGAAGTACAGATTGTACAGTGAAAGAAGAATGTACAAGGCTTGAGCTATGAGAAGGACACGAAAGAAGAGAATTATTAGAAGACCGAAGATTTTTGTCATGGTTGGAGCAGCGGTATTGAAAGTAAGGAGCTAGGTAGCTGGGGCTATTAGATGAATGAAGAAAAGTGAAAAGAGTGGTCAACGCGCGCATATTACGACGCTGACGTATAGGTAACCATGACAGCTGTTTACGATATGAGGAGACATGGTCATATTTACGGAGATTGAAAATGAACCGAATGCAATTGTTGAGAAGTCGGTCAAGTTTATTGAGTAGATCTGCATTCAGGTCGAGATAACACACATCACCATAGTCGATTATAGGAAAAACCAAGGTCTGCACAAGCATTGTCTTTGTCTTGACAGGAAGGAAATTCTTCAGGCGATAGAGAGAACGCAGGACACCGGTAACCTTTTGGCAAACGCTTGTAATCTGGGGTTGCCAGCTAAGTGTAGCGTCGATGTGTAAACCGAGATCTTTAACGGAAGGACTCAGAGGTATATTGGTTCCATTAAATGTTACCGGTGGAAGCGATGCCAAGTCCAGCCTGTTTATAATTCTAGAGCTTCCAATGATGATAGCTTGGCATTTCACAGGATTGACGCATAAGCCGTATCTCTCGGACCAATCGCGAATTCTTGCCAAGTCCCGGTTCACATCATCGATCGCATCCGGCAGATCCTCAGTTTTGGCCTGCGAGTAAAGTTGTAGGTCATCAGCGTACAAATGATACGAACACTGAAGATCAAGGGTAATGAGATTTATAAACAGAGAAAATAAAAGAGGAGAGAGTATGCCACCTTGTGGAACACCAGCCTCAAGGTCTCGCCAACTCGATGTAGCCTCATCAACTCTGACAGACTGCTGACGTCCACGAAGATATGAAGAGAACCATTCCAGTGCTTCGGAGGAGATCATAAGATAGGATAGGATGGATAGTAGGATATCGTGACTGACGGTGTTGAAGGCGTTTGAGAAGTCTACCAGGACCAGCACAGTGATCCTAGTGTCCTCCACACCCGCCCTCACATCGCCAGTCACTTTGAGCATAGCTGAGACTGTGCTATGCCCAGGTCTGAAGCCGGACTGATAGGGACTGAGGACATTGTGTTCATACACAAACTGGGACAGCTGCTTATGAACACAAGCTTCAAGGACTTTGGAAAGGAAAGGGAGGATGGAAATGGGCCGAAAGTGACTAGGAGTGACAGGATTAGTGACTTTGGGCAGTGGCCGAACATATGCTTTCCGCCAAATTTCAGGGAATTGCCCAGAGTCAAGGGAATGGTTTATTATGTGGGTAATAGCAGGGAGGAGGTGATCCAGGATGGTGATAATCATAAAGCGGCTGACTTCATCGCAACCAACCGCTTTAGATTTGATTGAAAGGATAATCTTTTTGATCTCAGCCTCAGCAACTGGAGAAAAGCGAAAAGGAGTTATGCTTGGTCGAGCTAAGCTATCTATGTAGTCCACCGTTCGACTCATAGCCTGACGATCAAACTTTGGAGTGGAGACAAAATAAATGTTAATGTCGTCAAGACTAAGCGCCGGCGGTGGATCCACACGGCTAACCCTACCGATACCCAGAGTCCTTAGGAACTTCCAGATATCGGTAGGGGAAGAGGAGGAAATGTTGTTGAAAATGTGGCTTCGTTTAGCATTTCGTATCATTTGATTACAACGATTCCTAGCAACTTTGTAGAGAACCCAATTTTCATCGCAACGATCCCGCTTGAACTTGCGGAAAGCTCGGTCCCTGCGCCTCATTTCATCAGTTTTTTGTAACAGGTCTAGGCATATTATCGCGTAATTATTACAAAATAAACGAGAAATACTTTTGTTTTACCAGACTTATCGGTGTGGGTTACATCAGCCGTGTTCACGGATGTTCTTTTTTCTTAAATACAACGTCGCACTAACAATATATTTTATGTCGCTGGGGCCTTTACTTACAAACATGGAACCCACGCACACAAATAACACTCGAGGATGACATGATTTTATGTTATTTATAATAATAGAAAGAAATATGACACGCATATGACAGAGGCCATCTTCGTGTCACATTCATAAATTATTCTGATATGTTTATCTCCTAAAAAGTAAAAATCCTGTCGTAATTCCTTTCTATCATCATTATCAGATTATTGTAACTTTGTTAGTCTTGTGTCACTACAGATTGTCATCAGGGAATGCCTACATAACATAGTATTCACGAGAGCCAATTAATCTTCATGTCCATGTGTGATTTTTGTGTGTTAACTGGTTCAAAGCAAATAAATCTAAGTCTGTAGCCTACAATGAACGGCATTTGATTAATCACCACTGTTTACCAGCAGATATGCAAATGATAGCAATTTACGATCCAAATCTAAATATTTATGATTAATTACCAATCTTCCCAATCCTATTAATACCTAAACAATATTAGAATCGGATTGCTAGTCCAACCGGTCTAACTAGATAAACCTGTATAAGTACGTATGACGTCATAATGTTATAAAATTATTTTAATAGTAGTCTTTTATGCTTTTTGTATTACCATAATTTTGATGCTAACTTATACTCGGTTTATGTGTTAATTATATTGTACATAGGTTTTACCCATTTTTTGAACAACCCGTAGTATGACTGCCGAAAGGGAAAGGATAATAATATCTCTCGCAATGCAAGAAGAATGTAGAAGATATTGAAAGAAGAGTTAATGCAGGTAATAGAGTGAATGGAGCTCTGAAGGCGTTTATGAATAGCCAAAACGTATCCAAAAAGGCACGTTTGGCTGTGCATAGAGGGTTGTTAGTACCAACTCTTATGTAGTAGTGATAGTTGGGTATGGTAGAAGAGTCATGAAAGTAGAATAAATGCTGTAGAAATGAGGGCACTGAGAAGTATGTGTGGTGTTTCTTTAACTGACAGATTAAAGAATTGTGTGATAAGAGAGTGTTGTGGGGTAAAAGAAGATGTAGTGACAAGCATCGAGAAAGGTATGCTAAGATGGTTTGGGCACGTGGAGAGGATGGATGATGAAAGACTGACCAAGCAGATATATAAGGCAAGTGTAGAAGGGACAGGACGAAGGGGAAGACCTAGGCGGATGTTCTCTGACCAGATTGGAGACATCCTAAAAACAGGACAGGTTAGAAGCACCCTGAACAGAAGAGCATGCATGAGGAATCTGATGGGAGTGAATGAAGCAAGAGATATATGTCAGGATCGATGCAAATGGCGTTCCGTAGTCTCTGCCTACCCCTCTGGATACAGGCGTGAGTCTATGTATGTATGTATGCAATGCAAGATTTTAATTGCTGAAGTCCTCAGCAATCTAGTTACTTCAGTGTCACAGTGAGCTATATGTCAGTTATGTCCCTTTCTACTATTTTAGTTTGAAAATGTTTGTAGTTAAAAAAGCCACGCTACATTTTTAAACGGTTTGTTAAAACGTCTAAAATGTTCCTCAAGTAATTATCGAGTCGGGCTGAATATAGATTTTCTGTTTTAAAATGTCTAGGTGCAGATTTAACTCGTTAAAGTTGCTACTGGTCGCTGTAATGAAAGTAAAATTTAGTCTTTGTTATTTGAAATTAATAAATTTGGCTTAAGTTTATGCGAAACTTGTTAAAATTGAAATTAAACAACTTTAATGCCTTTTATTGTGGTTAATCTCTACATTACAGTGATTTACTTAAAACCATCTTTAAACTGTATTTTCATGATTACATTGTGTGCTAAATTTCATTTATAGGGTTCGTGGAGATGTATATTTGGATGAATGGCTGTTTGGTCCTCAATCAATTTGCGGTATAGCTTTATACATCAGAATATAACATAGGCTATAATAAGTCGCAAATTCGGGATATGTGTCACCCACGCAAGCTGCGCCGCATGTGGGATCTAATGGTATATAAAATGAAAAACAATTTAATGCGACATTAAATAGTGATACGTTAAAACCCACGGGGATTACAACAAATTATTCTGAAAAACGTAAGAAGTCCTAGAATTTGGACTGGGCGGTGACGAGACAGTCAATACGTGAGTCTAGACGATTTCTTATGTATAAACGCGATAGTGGTGTAGGTATAAATGCGATAGATCTTTCACACAAGAACTTAGACTTATCAAGTTTGATTGAAGTTGTTGAAAATTATCATGATTGATTTATTCACTTATAGGAATAATTTATCAGACAAACAGAGTTGTTCTAAATACGTTTGTGTAATTCAATCTTCAGCGGAACATAAAAGCCGAAATACTTATTGAAACATTTATATTCAACTGCACTTCTGCATAGTTCAACCTTCTAATAACGTTTGCTTCTAGCTGTCTAGTAATAGTGGAATGAGCTGTGAAGGAAATGCGAAACTTCGGCTTATAGGCATACTTGCGTCAATAGTTCGGAGTGTAATCCAAGGTGAAGAACCGTTATATGACCTAAACTATACTGTTTCAATTCAACAGTACGTCGTTCTAAATATGATATACTTCGCGAAGGCTTTTACGATTTCATACTCTTTCTAGGCTTAAGGTCAAAATAAAAATGTATATAATTTTACTGCTTATTCTCCATAATGCAAATAATAAAAATGCGTTCGGTAATTTCGCCAAGAAACGCTTGAAGTGGACAAACATGCTACATATAAATATTTGTTTGAACGTTAACATAACGTTGCGATACTGATATACTATCTGATCTATGACCAAATACAATAATGACAAGATTCTTATTTAGCGCCATCGCAATATCAAACGTCGAAAAATATTACTACCAATATTACCTCCTAAGTTGGGCAATACGCGAAGTATATAACATACGCTTCGGCTTCCATACATTACGTACCTATTACTCCCACACCAAACGCTAAGCTGTTTTGTTACGAATGTCTCCTAAAAATACCTGCCTAATCTTCTTTCCCGACACATGCTATAATCAGTGATGTAAAAGCGATTGTTTTTCACAACATTGTATGCGTGAATAGGTACCAAGTATTGCTTGTATGCTATTGGTATGTGGACGTTTCATATCTGTTTTCGCCTAAGTAATTACGTTATTTGCTTCCAGCTAACCAAGGCGACCACTGTGTCTCATGTAGTTAGTGTACCGTAACCGCTAGATAGAGACTTAGGCACGACACACAATGCGGAGCATTAAACCGGTATTTGTATACAACAACGTGTACATAGACTGCCTCGTTGGTCTCACGGCATAAATGTGCGCGTTAGATTGGGAGGTCTCGGTTTTGATTGCCGGGTCGGGCAAAGTGTTATTGGGCTTTTCCGTTAGGAAATTCTCAGTAGCAGCACGGAGTCTGGTAATGTGCCCGGTACAGCAAAAGACTCGCCCCCTATTACGTGGGACCTAAAAATTCATGGCGAAATGTGAGTGTAATATTACACCTCTGCCTACCCCTTCGGGGATACAGGCGTGAGTCTATAAAAAACGTGTACATGTAAAACGCAGATTTATCCCACTTACAAGATACCAACTACCGGCTACAGTGCTACTGTATCAAACTGGGATGTGAATGTATTATTCATTGTTCTTCTAACATCTGCACTGCTAGTGTTCAGAAAAAACTCGCATAAATGTGATTGCGAACAGATTTTGAATATATCAATTGTTAGTTTCTAGAGCCGTAAAGTGTTACATTAATATTAGGTACCTACATGATATTATCATACGCGCTAATTTATGAAATATTTGACGAAGCAATCATTATTTCTTAAATTGTACTTGACGGTAGCCTGTTATGATCTTTGATGTTGTATTACTTGTATATAATCTAGGATATGATTGCATTGAGAACTAGAGCGCTCAAATATTTTTAAAGCAGATATCATCATACTATTAAGACGGAGCACGCTTGTAGATGGAGACGTTATTCAAAACGTTCACTATTCCTTACCAAAGATTACTTTCTAAGAGAGCTTGAACCGAATGGTTAGTGATCGCAATGTGAAATTAACCTTGCTTTCCTAAACATCCTCTTTGCTCGAACAGTAATAAACTCCACCAATTACTCCCAAAGTAATTATCTTAAGCCGAGGGGTAATTTTTTTACCTGCAGACTCGCTACGTTCTTTTTTTGGTTTTCGCATCGTAGTATTTTGTCGTTAGCGGTTGGAGAATGGCACATAAAGATTTCGCGGGCAGATACCGACTTCAATAAAAACAGTGAAGAAATAAGTGCTATTGAGCTAGAAGCTGGTTTAAACTAAATATAATATGACGTAGGTACAGTAAATCGAAAAAGTACAAGATTCACAACAAATCAGCTTATGTTTCTTTAAAATAATTAACTTTTCCTTTTAATGAAACTATATAAGTGGCAGTGACAACAGTGGAATAAATTTAGGCATAGAACGACAATGTCTAAGTTAATTGACTTCTATGTCGTTAACTTTGACCTAAACTTGGCTTTTGACATTCATTCCATTTCACGATGTGGCTTTCTTTGATTAAAAAAGTTGCTTTGGTTTTTACGTAGCTATTTAAATAAAGGTAAAGATAAGTATTTCGTGCGCAACTCTGATTAGAATAAATCATTAGAGTATTTATTACGTCTGAAGTTTGACAGAGAGTATTTTGATTCCATATAAATGTGATCCCATAAACGAGACTTGATTTTTTTGACGAGTATTCGTCAAAAAAATGAAGTCTCGCTACGTTAAAAAATTGAAAGATCCATGTAATATATAAATAGATTGACTCGGAAATCGCCTGAAAACACAATATATCACATAAGTAATACATATACAAATTAGATTGTTTAGTGCGATTGCCAAGTCAATCTATTTATTTAAAACATTAAAGATTTTTCATTTCTTTTTTAGGAAGTCCTCCTTTTGTCCTTTCCGGTACCTTCTACTTCTTGTACCTACACTAACAACGAATTTTCTTAATTAAAGCCCTAACTTCAAATGTAATTTTGTAATCCTATATATTTATATAAGATTACTAAGTTATTTATGCAGTTGATGTATCTCGAAAACTGGACAGCAATTGTAAAATATTTAATTTGAAGCTTCTATGTCTGCTAGAAGTGCCTTAGACTTTTAATGATCGGTCAGTGAGAGACAAAATGAAGAAACTTTGACTCGTTATAATTCTAATACTACTGGTTCAAATTGAATTAAATTTGATGTATACCATTTTTATACAATGCCTGCTTGGTCACCAAAAATCAGGATTCTAGTTTTATCCACAATGAAGTTATAGGGAGTCTAAAATGGTCTGAACTGCTTCGAGAGAAGGATACTTGATACTTGATGGCACGGGCTGTTTCCGCAACTCCACGTCTTGGCGTGTATTTTGCGTGCAGGTGGGAATGGTGTCTTCATTCGAGCCACCCCAGCTCTTCGAGGAAGGCCAGCAGACTCTTGATGTGGCCCACTGCCTCCCTCAGGGTGCTGTATCTCGTCAGGTACTGCTGCCTGTACTGTGCGACCTCAGGGCAGTCGAGGAGCAGGTGGGCTGCCGTCTCGTCCGCTGCCATACAGGCCCTGCACAGCGGGCTGTCGGTGATACCTATAGTAAATAGGTGTTTATTAAAGAATCCGTGTCCTGTGTAGGCGGCCGTGACTGTCCGCAGTTGTTGTTTGGACAGCCGGAGGATTTGTTTGGCTATCTTACCGTCTACTGCGGGAAGAGCCTCCTTGGCCTGCCTACATGTTTCAATACCAATCCAGGACTGGTTGTGTTGGGTCCTGGTCCTATTCCTTACCAGGTTGCGATAGAAACCAGAAGGGAGGGGAATAATGGGCTCGGGTCCCACCACCTCTAAAGTGGCCCCTCTTCTGGCAAGTACGTCGGCTGCGTCATTCCCTCTTGAGCCACTGTGGCCCTTGATCCATTGCAGTGTTAATTTGTTTTGTTTACCTACCTCTGTTAGTTTCTGGTGGCATTCAAGCGTGAGTGCCGAGGTGATAGTATGGCTTTTGAGGGCTGAGAGGACAGCCTTACTATCTGAGAGGATCCTAATGGATCGTTCCCTTACCTCACGTGCCATGATTGCTGTGGCAGCTAGGATTATGCCAAAACATTCGGCCTGGTAGACCGTGTTGTAGGCTCCCAGCGGTGCTGCGATGTTGATGTTAAGGTCCTCGGAGAATACTCCTGAACCCGTACCTGTATTCGTCTTAGACCCATCTGTGAAGATCGTGAGCTCGTTGTGGCCAACCGCTCCCTCGTGTAGATCCTCGTACAGTTGGATTTTGTATTTCTTATCGAAAACAAATTGTTTCGGTATTCGGTCGCCAATGGCTTGTGTGAGAGGAACTTCTTTAAAGAGTGTGTTTAAGTTGCTAGTGTGCAGTGTGTTAGTGTCTTTCCAGAGCTTCAGTGCTCTTAGCCGGATCGCCGACATCGTTGCTTCCTGTTGTATGAACAGGTGCAATGGAGGCAAGTCCAGCAACACTTCGAGTGCCGCTGTAGGTGTAGTTTTCATGCAGCCCGTGGCCGCTAGGCATGCAAGTCTTTGAAGCTTTTGAAGCTTGTTGGCGGCCGTTGTTAAGTTGGTCCGAGGCCACCACACTACTGCGCCGTAGCTTATCATCGGACGTATTATTGTCTTATAGAGCCATAAGACAATTTTGGGGGATAGGCCCCATCGTTTACCTATCATCTTCTTGCACTGCCAGAAGACGATGCTGGCTTTATTGAGCTTATTTTCCATGTGGCTGTTCCATGTCAATTTGCTGTCAAGAGTGACTCCCAGGTACTTTACCTCGGTGGACAGCTTGAGCTCTGTGTTGAATAGCCTGGGCAGTCGGTAAGTACCCAGCGCGCGTTTGTGTGTGAACATAACTAGTTCGGTCTTGTTCGGGTTTACTGATAATTCGTACTCATTACACCACCACTCTACTATGCGTAGAGCCTGTTGAGTAAGGTCGTACACTGTACTAGTTACCTTACCTGAGGTGAGAATGGTCAGATCATCTGCATATCCTATTGTGTAAAAATATCTCGCGTTGAGTTTGTCTATGAGTTCATTGATGACTAAGTTCCACAATAGCGGGGAGAGTACACCGCCCTGCGGGCAACCTTTAGTTATCAAGGCTGTCTGGGAGTCGCCGTGCAGGCGCACTACTCTTTTGCTGAGCATGTTTTGGATCCACTGTATGAGCATCTGATCCACACCATGTCTGGCTAGGGCGTTGCTTATACTGGAGAAGTTTGTCTTGTCAAAGGCTCCTTCTATGTCAATGAAGGTGCCCAGACAGATGCTTTTTTGTTGTATAGCAGCTTCTATCTGGTTCACGACCTGATGTAAGGCCGATTCCGTCGATTTCCCTGAGCTGTATGCATGTTGATTGGCATGTAGGGGTAGGTGTTTAAGTGCCCCACTTCTTAATTCCCTCTCGCATAGCCTTTCCAAGGCTTTAAGCATGAAGGAGGTCAGGCTTATTGGTCTGAAGGACTTTGCATTTGTGTAGTCTGTTTTGCCTGGTTTTGGTATGAAAATTAGTTTGACTTCCCTCCAATTCTTCGGTACATATCTAAGGGCCAGGCTAGCCCTCATGATTGCCAGAAGTCTTTTGCGGACCGGTTCACCCCCCCATTGTAATAACCCAGGGAAGATGCCGTCCAGTCCGGCTGCTTTGAAGGGATGGAAGCTATCGATGGCCCATCGGAGTTTTTCTTCTGTGACCACGGTGTTTGCGTGTCTCCACTCGTGTTCGGTCGCCACTGTTGGTGTATCGTGCCACGTTATTACCGGGGTGAGGACGCAGCCTGGGAAGTGTGTTTCTAGTAGGACGCGTCTTGTCTCCTCCTCCGATGTGGTGTATGTGTTATCCGGTTTACGGAGAGTACCTGGTGCAACCAACGGTTGCTGAGCCAGTAGTTTCCTTACCCGGTTTGCTTGTTGGCAAGATTCAATGCTCCCACAGAATTTCCGCCATCCCATGGTGCGTCTGAATCTGAGGCATTTCTTGTAGCTTGATTTGGCCGCTTTATAAGCGTCCCAATCTGCGTCCGCGCTTGTGTTCATTGCCCTGTTAAGGGCCCTTCTTACCTTCTTGCGCTTGCGTTCAAGCTCAGCGCCCCACCAGGGTTGTTTACCTGGGGTTGAGGGTAGAGTTGTTTCTGGGCATGCTGCGTGGTAGCTGTCTAGCATCGACTGCGTCAGTGTACATACCTGCTCGTCGATCTGTTCATTGTCACCCAGTACCGTCGGCATAGCAGTAAGGGTAAGTTTCTCTTTAAGTAATTGGACATACTTTGCTTTGTCAGTGTTGTGTGGTTTCCTGCGTGGCTGTGTAGGTTGTATAACGACTTCCATAGAGAAGCTGATCCATCTGTGGTCTGAGCACGATGCCTCTTTCGAGACGTGCCATCCCTTGATGCGTTCAGCCGCTCCTTCTGTTGCGAGAGTTAAGTCGATAATTGTCTGACTACGTCTTGTGACGAAGGTGGGCTCCGTACCTGTGTTTAATAGGGTAAGATTAGTGGTGAATAGGTATTCAACCAGTGATTTACCTCTGTTGTTATTGCAGTTCATGCCCCACATTTGGTGGTGGGCATTGGAGTCCGTGCCTATTACGACCTCCGTTTTGGTTCTCTCGCACTGGTTAACCAGACGCGTGAGGTCGAACGGTGGCGGGTCTTCGGCCTCGGGCATGTAGACCGATGCGAAAACAACCGCTATACTCCTTGGCTGCTGTGTTATTTCAATTTGTATCGCTGTGATGTCTCTGGAACAGAACTCCGTTAGAACTTGGGCTCTGATGTTTTTAGTTGTCAGTATGCAGGTTCTTGGATGTGTGTGGTCAGTTGAAGAATAAATCTTACCTCCCAGGCTGGAGAGGCCTCTGATGAGGCCACCCCTTATCCAAGGTTCCTGGATGAGCACGATGGCTGATTGTTGGACCTCCATCCATTTGCGCAGTTGCGCAGTGGCCGTTTGGCTGTGATGGAGGTTGATTTGGAGGCAACTGACGTCACTAGGCAGAGGGTTCATCTTTGGATGATGTCCCCACCTCCCCGACCGTCAGCTGCGTTAGGCCGGCCAGGATGTCGCCAGCCTCCACCCCGTCGTCCCGCCGCACCGGGCTCAGGAGCAGGCTCTCATCTTCCGAGTTACCCTCGGCTGACGGGCCAGCCCCCGAGCCAGACGCGGCCGGCTCTGACGGGCCGGGTTCTGCGTCGCACCCTGGCTTGGTGTTTGAGTCCTGCTTGACTCGTGTGGAGTTGTCGTCCGGAGGATGGTCGACAAACTTACCTGAGGGGTCCCGGAACCTGACGTAGACGGCACCTACCCCCAACGCGAGGCGGCGCTCGTTCTTCATCAGGATCGGGACCTGTTCTACTGGGACGCCCACTACTAGGAACCACCCACCCGACTGCCTTTCAGAGTGCAGCATCGACCATTTGTCAACCTCCAACCAGGGGTTCTGAAACTCCAGAGCGCGACCCACGTCGCGCACGTCGTCTAAGACCCCCTGTTCGTCGGGTACGACAATGCCGCACCGCACTCTCTTCGGGGTCTCTTCCTGGCCCCTGACCTCCAGTTCGAAGCCCGGTGGTGGGACCAGGAGAGAGACTGCCTCCGTCAGCCAGGTACGCGTTGCCTCGTCGGCGCACCAAAGTTTGAGGACCCCGTCCGCGTGCACGGGTTTCCCGGTGAACGCTGGAGCGGGGCGTTTAGGGGTTTTGGTCGACCAGGCATCACTCAGGATCTTCTTTTGGAGCTCCCGGAGTACCTGGTCCACCAACTCCTTCGGCAGGTTCCCTGTGCGTTTGCATGTTACTGCAACACCCAGGGACGCCTTGGAGGCCTGTGCGTAGGACTTACCTTGTATCCTGGAGGAGTCGAGGCGGGGCTTCTTGTGCTCCCCTCGAGGCGAGCTGGTCTCGTTGAGAGCACGTTTGGCCTCACCTCTTTCCTTGTTTTCGGCAGTTTTACCTGCCGCGTTTCCCGGTGGTGCTGGGGCTGGATGCCGTCCAGGGTGGCCAGCCCGCCGCTTGGCGGCAGGCGGCTTCCCCGTACTGCCTCCGGCCTTCGTGCACCCCTCGCTACTGAGCGTGGGCTGCGCGCTGGTCACATTGCTGGGACCTGCGACGGCAACCTGCTCAGCTGTTTTAGTGGAGGCAGCACCGGCAGTAGCAGCGGCTTGTTCAGCCTTCCGCCTAATTGCCATGCGCTGTCTCTTGCTTTTGTTGTTCCTCTTTTTCTTCGTGGAACTGGTAGCAGCGGGGCCACTCGGTTGTGTGGTGGGCGTGCGTTGGACAGGACCGGTGGTCTTGCCCTTACCCTTACCCTTACGGTGACTCACCACTTGCCAGCCCGCGAAGGAGGAGTCATCTTCCCGCTTGATCTCAAACGGGCTGACGATTGTAAGGACGGGACCAGTACTAGCGTTAGCCAGCGCTGAAGTCACGTCCTTGGGGGATGGTTTGACACCTGCAGCCGGGGCCACGGCGTCGACCATCTGTATGGTTTTGGTTGTGGCGGCGGGAACAGCTTTCGCCGTCCCCGTCGCGGTTGGGGTAGTAAAAAGGATTTCGGTATCCATGCGTTTACTTAAAGACTTCATCCCTCTGGCTTCCCACCCTCCATGGAGCCCGCAACAGGGAACGTCATACCGGACGTTAGGATTACCAGAGGGATATAGGAACGCAAGGCTGGCTTACAGCACGACATCGGGCGCCCGCTCGGGTCAAAGGTCGGAGCCGAGTTACCAACTCCATCCGTCTTCCCTCGCTTGCGCCTTCAGTATAGCCTTCACCCACCACATCAACAGCCGAAATAAATTCCAACTGCTGATGCGGACCCCACGTCCCTAGCCTGTGGCCCTCTGACGGGACACGATGGCCATTTCCCCCGCTGCGGCTCACAGCGGGGGCTACCGTTTAGCGTGAAATCGGGACCAAAGAGGGCGTGTTGCCTTACGGTCGCATTACCGCCAGCGCCGCTCGGCTCAACCCCCCAGGACTCCGTCATCCCCGCGTACGGCGCTCGACTGCGCAGGTCCTAGCGCAGGTGGTCAACTTCTCTTACCCGTGACTGTTTACTACGGGCCCAAGCCCACCCGGCCACGAGGGGGCGTGGTGAAGAGATGTGTAAGTGAATGTGTGTGTGTGCGCGCATGTGTGTACGTGTGTGTGTATGCGTGTGTAAAGTGCCTGTTATTTGTGTTTCGGCTGGAGGTTTTGGTTGCATCCATTTCTGAAGGAACTGGACCAAGAACGGGCGGCAACCTCGAGAAGGATAGTCCACCAGCCTTGCCTTAGGGATCATCGCGACCTGCGCTACCCCTGAGACCATTCGCCACTCCCTGCACCGGACTCAGGTGCAGGGAGTAGAAGTCAGTGCAGCTCAGTGATGCTAAAGATGAGTTGACCTGCACGGGCTTCCGCCCTTCGAGAGAAGGATGGTACGGCCGTGTCGCTTTTTTGCTCGACTTGGCGGGGGCACTGCGGTGCCCCCAGATTTTCGTCCAGTATAAAAAAGTTCTGAATAATAAATACACAACCTCTAGTAATTTTGTTAAGATTCATCTTATTATGTTTCGTTTATGTCAGTGCATATTCATATTTGACGTTAACAAACTTCAGTTAAAAGAGAGCATTTTCTGTGGTATTATAATTTATGTTCTTTATAAACATCCAAAGACTGCGCAGTCTTGAATACGATCGGTTGAGTCCACATGGCTTTTGCGCATGTCATGCGCCTTATCGTAAAACAGTCCACTCACTTTGATGGTGTCGAACAAAATTACATACATGACAGAAGTAGGTACACGTTTCAATCGTTTACACTTTATTTCTGGTTTATCTAGCGCGCCTGTCAGTGACAATAACAGCTCCTTCAGTAGATATCAAACATGCGTACTTCTAACAATTAACTTTCGGCCTCCAAGCAATACTCTTCAAAAGAACTCCTAATAAAATTTACATTTTTATTCGCCTCGTTACCGTTAGCGTATGACGCCGACTAAAGTAGAAGTTATGTAGAAGTAAAATAGAAAGTTGTAAGGATTGTTTTATTAGATTTCTTCGATTTATTTAAGGGCCGTACGATATTTATGGGCTATATAAGTGGGATTTATTTTCTAAGACTGGAGAGCGAGTATACAGGTCGGTTGGATTTCGCTGAGGTGGAAGCATTCGACGTTTATAACTCTAAATGAAATGTTCGTATTTTGATGAGGATTATTGAAGTCGAATGACCCTATTCAAAGTAGCGTCAAGCTTGATAAAATTTGAATTTATCTAAGAGGATATGTCCTAATAATATTAGTGCTCAGTTTCGGTTTCCATCATTTCATTATGAAATAAGGAACTCTTTTACATGTCTTCTACACACAGGCGTAAAAGCGTGTATTGCCTGGACTGCTGCTTTTGTTGTCATTTTCTATATTTCTATTATTTATTGACAATGACTAAAGAAACTGAATGACACATAAATTACAATAAATAATATTATAATTTATTAAAATTATACGAATTCTGGCTATTTTATAAATACTAGTCTCTGTCAAATTCTAACCTAACCTAATGCGGGTTGTAAGAATATTACTTATTGTAGTCTGAATGCGTAATTAAATTGTAAGAAGGTACACTAGTACTAAGGTCATGCTCGCTGAGGCGTGCAACATTGTGACTTTGTATGAGGTCAACCAACTATGGGGTTGGGCGAAGAAATGTATCCTAACCTCGCTAATCGATCCTCTTGGATGTTGACCCCAGGCTAATTTATCACGAATCTTTAAAATTGTGAGGTATTCGAACACGCTTGCACTACCATGCTTATTTTAAAATTCTATAGTTAAGAATTTCTTTACTGATAGATAGTTAAATTAAATAATAAAGAATTATCCTTGAAAGTAAACGTTTTTTTTTAAAAACATTACATTGAAAACAAAATGTTTGAAAGTTCTAAACGAAGTACAACATTGCTTCGAAGGCTGTAGTTCTCAACTCCTATCTTGGAAAGTGTTCGTACAATTTCAACGCTTACATTTTTCTTAATAGAACTTGGGATTTCTTCTTAGGTTCTTGCTTGAAGCTTTTATTCTAATTTTGTTAACTATTTAAATAAAGCAAGTACCTTTAAAGTCTACGTGTATAACGTATAATTCTCGTCTGTTATAAATTTATGTGTCACTGATTTTTAAACTTGTTATAATGACATAATTATGTTTCTATACGGAGTAGGTACGTTATACTAACAAGTTCTTTATTTTGTTTTCCAAACTTTTAAACTAGGCAAGTAACGATAAATCTCGGCAGTCTGTAAGAATACCGAAGAAGTGATTTTGATTGACACATCTTGCAATGCTCAATAACTACTTAAATATCGGCTAGCCCCGCCAAGTGGCTCAGGCCGGCCGAGTAATCCCTTAAGGCGAGGCCAAGTAAGATATACGGCCACGATAATCTTCACTCAAGGCTCCTGAAAGTAAAATCGCTGAATACGATACAACTTTCCAAGCGAGGCGGCGAGCGAGCGAGCATTCGGTTGTCGCGTCAAGAGGATTAAGAAAGGTGGGCTAAACCCAACTTAAATTTCGAATATTTGAGCCGGGTAAAGCAGTTAATTATAGACGTTGGTTTATTACATTGTTCAACAACACGTAATTAATGCTGTGCTAATAAATAAAGCTGCATTTTGCATAATTAGATTTTATTAAGTGATTTATAGTGCTTATTTATGTACGCTTAGTGTTTCAAAGGTATCATAGGCGCTTGGATTTAAAACCCCTGCTATTAGATACAGTAATCCTATATGTCTCAATTTTTGCATTAATAATTTTGTTAGGTAGTGATGCTATCCTGGTATAATGGAGGTGTCTTGCTGTTATTATTAAGTAATAATATTATTATGTAAGGTCAAAGAAATGTTAGCTGAAAGATCTCATATATCAAACGGGGCAAGTAAAAAGAAAACTGCTCAAGTTCCACTGCCAAGTCGGACCACAAATAATGGCGGGTGCTGTAGTTACCCTTAGACGGGACTTTAAGAACACTATTCATTTCATCGCCCACAATAATAAATAAAACTAAGCGGAGAGCGCCGAGAGCGGAGTACTGGTCGCGTAGCCTATTGATGTGTATTCATTGTTATTCTAGCTTCAAGATATAGGACACTTTCTAAAACTATTTACACGGTATAGTTAGTAATTCGGAGATGAAAAAATATAATTGAAAATTCAAGCCGAATATTTCGCAAAAAGATACCTGAACAGAAAATGGTTTTAAAGGTCGAAAACTTATCTAATGAAATGAGATTTCTAAAAAATTATTTTATTGTATGATATGTGTTTGGGTGGGCAAAATGTATAAATTAATAAAGTATAATATCCGAGAAAACTAAGGTTTTCTTGGAGTTTAATACGGAACCCTAAACACGAGGTAATACGAATATGCCTGTCTTCCTGTTACTGAATTCTGCCTCGGTATCAAATTTAAAATGCCTAACATCTAAGCATTTCTTAGAAAAACGCTCGCAATTGACATCCAGTCGGACGTAAAAGATCTTATAAACGTTACCTATTTTCCTTTGGTATCCTTTGTCACATTTTAATTTAACAACACTAACATTTTATTAAGAATACGGAATTTCACCACCCCATGTCATCCCATGGGTGTCGCAAGAGCCGACAGAGGGAGCTTATTATGCAGAGAACAGCACTGTAAGAGAAGGAAAACTTGATATAAACCCTATACCAACCCGTTTGGCCAGCTTGGTATAGAAGGCCATATCCTCCTTTCAAAGGAGAGGCCTAGTCCAGTAGTGGACTGCTAAAGGCTGATGATGATGATCCTTCGTCACAAAAAATGTGTATGGTGCACATTTTTAAAATGAAAGAAAATGTAAATATTTTCGATTATTCTGCCAATCTGCGTAACACTGACGGGGTAATAATTTGAGCTGAATCATTTTTCAATATTAATCGTGTAAAACGCTTACGCCATAAGGCACTTCTTGATTGTTTAAATATGGTTCAGGTTTACTCACTAGAAGGATAAGACCAGTCTTGCTTGTGGTGTGACTTGTGCTATATAAATTGCTTATCAATATTAGCAGTTTTAACTAAAAATAACCTATACCGAATTCATTTTGCGAAGTATTCGTATACAAACTGTTCAAAATTGGTGAACCGAACCTGCTAAAAGAATATCGTGATTAAAAGCACTTTAAGAGTATTATTGCACAGATGGCTTAGTGGTTTACAGTCGACTTGCCTTTAAACAGTACGCCGAGTGACGTAAGTTCGATCCCTATACGAAACAATAGTTTGTGTGAACCAGAAATTGTTGCTTGCAGACTGGCTGTGTGGCTGTAAATTAATTGTATGTTTGTAAGAGCCGCCGCGATACGGAATTTACTCCTAGTACGAGCGCTGTTTTATACAATAGCAAAATGACTTGATAGCAATCAGTTGCGGAAAGTAGGTACCATTAAGACAAGACTACATAAGAAATATATTTTATTCCTTATGATTTCTAGACTTGATCTTTTGGTTACTTACAAAAACTATAACAATAGATGTTAAATTAGCATTACTATAAATTTTATGTTAATTATAAAAAGAGTTGGATTTCTTTTACAATTTTTTATTTCTGCTGTACTATAAAGTGTATACGCCACAGAATTTGACCTTCGCAAGAATCCTTATGAAATACAGAATATATAACATTTAAGTCGTGAAATAAAACCATGTGTTGTTATTCATTCAGATTATAACGCAACTTCAAGGTTACCAATACCATTCTAGATAATCTATGAAGTGGTATACATACATAAAAACAAGTAGGTACTTCATACGTCATCACTGTTATAAATCCTGCGGTTAAAACCATAAAATCTGCTTCATCAAAGTGTTTTAATTGTTTTTGTTATAACAAAATACCCGACTAGTTTTTACATGCCACTTTACACTAATAGAACGTCTACATTTTATGCGATATTTTTAACTCCAAATGGACAAACTTATTAGAATGTAGTATTATGGGTAATCTATGCATACTTATTGGGTGCTTACGTTTCTCAAGGAATATTTGTGCAACATTTGAACTTTGTAGTACCAATGCACAGTAAGTTAGTTAGTTTTTCATTATGTGTTATATATAAAACATTGGTTATATCGGGTGGGAATTTTTATTTTTACATTGCCCTCTCCGTACCATTCAAATATCAACTCTTAGTGTCTCGCACAAGTCACGTATTCGTCATATAAATGGCAAATTAAATTGCGAATATGATGGCCATATTGCAGGATATCGTCAGCTCATAAAAAGCTTCCTATTTCTATTTTTGTGTTGTTTGCACATTTGAATATTTTTTTAATCGACCTCACTTTCGTACAGACTGTTCAGTTTGGTACCAACGACATGACGCGACGTGAAGTTCCTCAGTTTAACTGAGAAATGTCTGCTTCGAAAGAAAGGTTTGTGCCGCGAATTGAAAGCGTTTTTATTCTATTCTATTTCAGCGATCATGTTGCCCACATACTTGTGGGCTCTTGAATGAAACATTGTGTCTTGTGTCAATGAGCTTTTAAAATTGCCCTATCCTGAAACAACTATGCCGTTGATTTGTGATACGCTGACCCTACTGTATTACAAAGCGTTTTCTAGCATTATGTAAATTAATATAAATAGACTCTAATAAAAGAATATGTTTTAATGTCACCCACGTATGATAATAGAATAACACAAATACTTATATAAAACTTATAATTATTATGATACAAACTTCTCCGATCAAATATGACCTAAAGCTTTAGCGTTTATTGGTCTACTCTCAGAGTTAAATAAACACCAGCATTGAATCGATTTAGAAGGCTCCATTGCCACAGACAGAAGGATAAATAAAGGCTTCAGACTTATTATCTCCGAGCCTTTGTTTGTCTATTTGAGAGGGTGTTATTAGCACCCCATTTCGTATTGTGTGGGTTTTACCTACTGAATTTTCCTAGGAAAAGTTTATCGAGAAATCGACTCTGTAACGGGTTTACACCCGCATGCGGGCAATGATAAAGGTGCAATTGTTTGAAATACAGGGTTCCGATTTCATAATGAGAATCGCATGCAAAAAGGGCGCTTTAAAATTGATCTATGTATTAGATCATTTATCTTTCGTCACACTTGAGAAAATCTCGTCTCCGCACGGGTAGTAAAATAGGTATATTTCACTACCCGTGCGGAGACGAGATTTTTACTACAAAACTTTTACTACTAAAGACAATTTTAAAATTCTACCGCATAAAAATCTGTTAAGTACTTAGTTTTTGAGTTTGTCACGTTTAGAAAAACTCGGTGGGATACTTTATTTTATAATATGTAGTGATGTAAGATATATGTGTGTGTATACAAGTATAAGCATAGGCCTACATATATTCGTGGTTCCAAATATTTTATAGGGAATCAAATGCAGGCTTCAAGCAATGGCTCGTACAATACCAGCTACCAGCCGGGTTATCGAAGTGTAAAATGGTTTCGCCCCATGCACGAATGCCTTATCCTTATTTGAACGAATAATACAATAGGTATGTGATATTTAAAAGCAACATGTTTCCTACTTAACGTTCAAAGTTAGTTGTTTGTTATTGTTTTGATACCTTTTATAGAGGAAGTTAAATGAGAGAAATAATTTTAGTCTACTTAATTATAATTGTACCTATTGTTATGTTATAGTTAACAACAAAATATGATTTATTCAGTATTCTACATAAACTTCTGAACAATTTAGGTAACTAGCTACTTAACTATTGTGACCTAATTTTAAACGATGTAAATCTAGATTTAAATTTGTATTATATAATTCAATCCATATAAAATTAAAAGTCAACATTTAGGTGATCTGTTAAGCTTATATTTAATTAAACAGAAAGTAGAGTACAGAGCTACATTTAAGAATATAAAAAAGAGTATTATGAATATTATAAGCATCACATTATTAATTACCTTGGTTTTCTCACAATCAAGTCAGCCTTCAAAGTATCGAAGTGAGTAAAATGAAGTGAAGCAAAAAGCGTCCTAATGAAATCCTATTGAGATTCGCTAATGGATAAATTTATTTGAGTCGCGTTCTATGCTGATTCGATATTAAGTTCCGTTACACACTGGAGCTAGGGTACACATTGGATATATTCAGAACGCTTAAGTCACTTAGAAGCTTTCAGGCACCGATAGCCAAATGACTAATGGTTCGTTGTTGATTGAAGGACTAATATTTGCAAATGGTGACCTTTCGCAGCTGAGAAAATACTTTATTCCTTGAATTTATTGACGCTTATGTATCTACAAATGATTAGGGTACTAGCAATCATGGAGAATTCGGATTATTGTTTTAGTAACGAACGCACAGTAAGTGCAGAAATACATTGTTTATGTTGAATCAAGTCGTGTATGTTTTGCCAGACACATTTAGATCGAAACAAATTTAGATAGACATTGTATAGCAAGTAGTAACATGTTGTCTGATGTTTTGATTTAACCATCCGATAGACTTGTATGGAAACCGGAAAATATTGGTCGATTTCACTTATCTGTTCATTATTAATTTATTAAATGAAATGTGTAACTTTGAAAGAAAACGCGTTGAAACTCACAAAGTTATTACAATTTATTTGTCGCGCATTGAGCATTGTGTGTAGCAATATATTGACTAGACATAGCGAAATAGGATTTGCAAAACAGTCTGCGGGGCAAGCGGCTATGACTGTGGAACGTGCGAGCGTCAGTCGTCTGCATGCAGATATTTCATATCATTCGTGTTATGTGCGCGTTCACCTAAATCACCCATACAGATACTTATTGCATTATTTATGACTACGACTTCTCATTACGATACTCATAGTTTGACATTAGACGGGTAATGGTTGTAAATTGCTATTATAATGGTGCTGCCTAATAAGCTCTTAAACTTCATCTTAAATATGTATAGGAGGAGAATTGTAATAAAACAACCAGTCACGTAGTTAGCAATGGCCAAAATCCGAAACGCTTCGGGCGCTAAGTCCAACTATCGATGTCTCAGAATACGTCAGAACATCGCCGAAATATTACTTGGCAATCATGACCCGTTTCCTTACATAGATATATATATATATATATATATATATATATATATATATATATATATATATATATATATATATATCATTTTTATTGTACACCAGTTAATGAACAGAATTACAATAATTAAATTAAAAGCCTTATTTGTGATACAAACGGCTTATGACAGAATTTCGTCACGTTGTCAAAATTTTAGTGGCCTACCTTACTTATACAAGGAATGGGTGAACCACAGATATATTTATTTTTTCCGAAGTTACTCAGTCTAGCTTGAAAAATTGGGTCCCAATATTGACGTGATTCAGTCAATTGTAATGAGTCTAGGCCTAAACTGGAAACAAAATTAACCGATATCGTCATTATGTTGGTTACTAACCGACATTGTATTAGTTATTTTGTTTTTGTTTTATTTTGTATTGCTTTCTGTTGTTTAGATCAATATCTGTAGTATACAGTCTTATTATACAATAAACTCGAAGTGGTTATCGGAGGCCATTTTTTTCAATTGAACCGATTTCCAAATGTTCGAATATATTAGGACTGGGGAGGTCACTTAGCGTGAATACATTTTCCAATCGATTTTATGTTTAATTCATAAATTCGCCTCGTTTGCAACGTAATTTTTCGTGGTTTCTCCTTATAAATCGCTTTATTATTAATACTTTCTGAGTAAAAAACGTTTTATTTCTCTCCTTTTTACCATCTTTGAGCAATAAAGCATAAATATTGCTGAGTCTTCGCATAATAAAGATCAATACTTAATAACATAAGTAGGTATAGGTACGATTAAAAAGTATTTAAGTGTCAGCATTCCATTTTAAGCATTGTCTAAGGTGAATACAACTGTCTGTAAACAAAAAGGTAAAACAGAGGTTTGTCAAGATGTCCCATAAAACAGATAGGGACTTATTTTATCTTTAGATTTGATATTCTTACCACCATTATACTAAAATGAAAAATTCATGGCGAAATGTGGGTGTAATATTACACCTCTGCCTACCCCTTCGGGGATACAGACGTGAGACTATAATTAAATAAATTATACTAAAATATCAATATGTTTTGTTAATTATATTGACTGATTTTGAAATAAAACCTCCGGTACACTTGAATCACGGCTTACATTTCAATCATGAATCAAAAAAATAATCGAGCTTTCAGCAGAATTATTGTGTTTATCAAAGAACTACCCGTATTTTCTATAAGCGGATAAATATTTTTCGCAAAATACTGTGATTCAAAGAGGACGGGCAAAAAATCTTATAAGGTATACAAATACAGTCAACTTCCAAACCTGCCGGTTCCGGTCAAAATCCCTAACAGGTACTTATTTTTATAAGCTTTAGTAGGCGCACCACTTACCGTAACGCGTATGAAATGATTTTATACGTTTACCCCGTCATATAATACGCAGCATATTGTAGTTTGATATACAGTAACGGTAATCCGATATCGTGCGAAAGGCCATTTTATCCCATGTTCTTGTTACCATAGTAATTGCCATCTTATTATGGTTGGGTAATACATGTTTCTTTACGATTATTACATATTATTATCTTGCTATATTGCGGGGCTAGTGCTTTTATAGGGTGTAACAAATAGGTGTGGTTAGGTAGTCAGAGTCGTAAACAATGACGACAATTTCAATTATGATATTAACTACAAATACAGTAGGACAAAAATATACACGATATATTATACAATAAAATACACGTTGCAAAATATGCACTTTCTGGTTTTTAAGTTATTTCTGACAGCTGAGATATCGATGCACCACATCATAGTTAAAATGAATGTATAATAAACAAAATACAATGTACGTTCGTAACGGTTATGATAAATGCGATTGCGTGTTCGATGGTCTTGCAAGCCTATTTCATGTTACGCATTCGCAAGTAACAGGTCCTCTGTTTTGTTACCATCTAATTTAAGAAGTAATGCGTTCAATCTCCATTTGCCACGGAGCTTATTTTTCTCAAAATGACTCCTTGTTTGTTGAGGTAGTCATGTTTTTTGGTTGGTTTGGTTTATTTATACCTTATATTCACAACACAGTAACAAAACAGATATTTAAAGATTCTCTTAGACATCCCTGTTATCACGACAAAAACAGCTAAGTATGTCACAGTGTTAATGACTTTTTAATTAACATATAAAGTCCGTGCCACGAGATCATTTACTTTTTGTAAACAAAGAATTTCTACTAAGAGACTTATAATAGCGAGAGTTCTGTCAAAAACAAATAATGTCAAATCTAATGAGCGCAACGGTACATAGATACGTGTCATTGGAAACTAATATGTCCATGGATCGGATTTTATCGATATCATGCGCCGTCAACAGGATCTTTAATGTTTTGAGGTACTGACGCCTAGAATGTCAACATTTGGCGTTAGTTCATTGAAATGTTACATTCTTGGGTTTAACATGTATTTATCAGAGGACAAAATTATTTTTTTTAGTTATCAAGAAGGGGTAAATGTAAAGTTAAATACAAGTTTATAGGATCGCAACGCTCTTCCCGCTGCCAGCATCTCGAAAAAGCGGGTGCAGAATAGCAGATGGCAAACTATTAGTCGCGCAGAAAATTATTTACACATAAAAAAGAAATTGCGTTTTCAGACTACCGTAACTTCTAATGGTTTCAGTTCATCCTGACGATTTCATTCACAGACAACGTAAAATCTCCATGCCTAGAAATTTTTATGCAATTTACTAGCTAGTTATCTGTAATAAATACTATTCATTGTTGGTCAATAATTTAATATTTTAGGACACTTTGAGCAAATGATTTATTGTCTATGATTTAACAAAAATCATATCAATAATAGAGTAACATGTATGTACTCTATCATTAACATACATAGTACTCTATTTTTCCTTAATTTACAGAATAAATGACGTGTAAAACGACAAAAAAATCGGCAAATTTATGAACATTCGACCATTCAAACACAAAATCGAACATTTTTATTTCAGTAAAATTTAACAATATAAATTTAAAAACATAGTAATAATTGGGCATTGAAAAAAATGTGTTCAAAAAGTATAAAATCTAAAACACAACTGTTTGAAAAAAGGTTGTGAAGCCCTGAATGTGTGTTTACAAAAAGTCTATCTTCTCGTGGCACCAACTATAGGTAGGTACATTATTCAGCCTTATATTAATTTCATTATTTATTAAATTATCATAGGGCTCTATACGTTAATTGAAAACACACTAGAATCTAGCTGGTTATTATTTTAGATATGGGAAAATTGGTCGCATCTACTGTCTGATATATATTTTAACTTTCTTTATAAAGCCAACACTGTGGCTTAAGGCTTAAGGTTAAGGTAATTCAAAGAGTCGGTCGAGACAGTGTTGTCCATAGCTAAATCTAACGTTTACACTCATATCAAGTGACACTTGAGATTTTTCTACGGCTTCGTCAGCTTTGCTTATCAGACACCGTCTTACACTTTTAGGTGCCATTTAGTACGATCGAACATGACTGTATTCTAATTATATGGGCAATTGAAATACAGATAAATTACCTACACGATTTTTTGTTGCCTACAGTGGCTAACTTTGCTAATACAACATAATTATGTATTTTGCACATTTTATTTTTTAAACCTTTAAAAATAGTAGGTAATTTAAAAACCAGCCAATCTGTGTCAATTTAATGATTAACCAGCATTATTCCATCAGTGTCTGCCGTAATTGCTACGTTGACTATAACAGTATTACTTAGATATTCCAAACATGTTGCTTAAAATCAGCTGAATGTAATAACATCAACCGCGTCTGCCCTCAAAAGGAAAACGTTACGTAAATATTCTTCATAGCGTACCTAGTTTAATTCAATATGTATCAGAAATTTTATTTTATTATTCATGAATGTAACCCCACGTTCAAATCAAATTGTTGGTGGGAGCATCGTTCTAAGTTTATGCCGTCGCCTCTTTTACACGAGATCGTAAAAATGAATGTTAGTATACCTACATTTGGTATTATGCAAATGTAGATGCTGATATTAGCTCGCGACCCTTTGCTTCGTAACTTTGATGTTTCCGTACAATGTCAGTATGAACCAAGCATTCAGAAAGTTTGTATTGTTAAAATTTTAAAAGAAAATGCTTATTTTTGGTAAATAAGTATACTTATACTTTGTAGCATTCACGCCCGATATTCCAATACCTACGCCCACATCTTACTCAGGGCTTACCAAATCGTTGTACATACCAAATCGCATTAAAATTGGTGCAGTGAATTAGCCGTGACGATATGAAAAATATACAGATATAAACAGTCAGAATTATTTATATAAGTAGTTGTAATTATTGATAATGAAACCTAACTGAAAAATAAAGTAAACGTTAATAGTTTAGATGATAATGAAATGAGGTACGGTAGGGCAGAGGCTGAAATTTGCATCGTATTTAGATTACGAACAAACTTAGTCTCAGTGTAGTGGGCTATTACCTCTTCTAAACTATCCCATTTACAAAGTTTAGTGATTGTTTGTAAAATTTTTCTATGGCATGGAACTCATAACTAGTAATGAAGCTATGATAATAATAATATCTTATCAACTTTGGATATATTTATAAGTATCTACTAGCCCGCAGCAGCGACCGCGCAAGTGACCGTTATCGCAACAAAAGGTAGCCTTTGTGCTATTATTTTATTTATTTCATTTTGATCTATTTATTTATTTATTTAATTTTTCATTTATTTATTTATATCAACATACAATTATTTATCAACAGCCTTTTGCAGTCCACTGCTGGATTTAAGCCTCTCCGTATGGAGGTTTTGGCCTACTATACCACGCTGGCCAAACGGGTTGGTATAGAGTTTTATTTCGAGATTTCCCTCTCTTAGCAATTATAATCTTTGCGTGGTGTGTTTCCCTTAGTCGCCTCATACGACACCCTCGGGATGAAATGGGTGCATAGGGTTCCCACCAATAACTTAGGGTCCCAAGCCAACCTCACCTGCAAGTGCTGCACCTGCTGATCAACAGACGAGGCCCTGGCAAACAAAATATCCCGATAAGCGGCAATAGGCTCGCCACATATTACGTAGGATCAAAACACTGGCGAAAAGTGGGCGTTTAATATGTCTCTGCCTACCCCTTCGGGGAAACAGGCGTGAGTCTATGTATCTATAAATTTTTCATTTATCAAGTAACGGTAGGAACTTGTATGATAGTATTAGAATTGAGTGTCTCGTGAAATTTTCATTCAACCTAAAACAAGTACAGCAACTCAGGGCTTGTTAAAGCCAACTTTGCTTTCGACACACAAAAGATTATTAACACTGTGTCTGTCGTGTTAATTTTAAAGCTCACGCGCCCGGAAATCGCAATTTCAGCAGCGTATTGAAATGTCAGTTTTATACCAAAAAGCTATTTTCAAGTACATATTAAAATGTATAGTAGTGTACTTCGTTACTTGCGATGTTAGTTACTTTATACACAGACTAGACGTCGCCAGCGGCTTCGCCCGCGTCAATTATACCTACATATAAACCATCCTCTTGAATCATTATATCTATTAAAATAAAACCGCATTAAAATCCGTTGCGTAGTTTTTAAGATTTAAGCATACATAGGGACAGACAGACAGAAGAGAGACTTTATTTTATACTATCTAGTGATAAGCGTTCGTTGATGATATTATATATATACGTAATGCTGTTAGTATATGCGTCTATAGATCTTATCATCAGCCTATTATAGTCCACTGCGGTATAAGTACATATATGCCTCTCCAATGGCGTGCCACTTAGCTCGATTTTTTTGGCTCTTCGTGTCCAGCCGTTGCCAGCCACTTTGCGTCATATACTATTTAATTTTTATTTTGGGCATTTACTATTTTATATGTTATACAGAACATGATTTCAAAATAATAATATTCTAGGAAAACTCAATTGATTCCAAACTAAGCAAAGCATGTATGCCATAGTACTTACAATTGCACTGGACTGCAAGATTGGCGTTGTCGCCTCGCCGCTTAACACAGCGTGTTGTGGGTTTGATCCCCACACGATACATGACTTTGTGCGATCCACAATTTGTTGTTTCGAGTCTGAGTGTTCAGTGTGTCCGTTAGTTGTATGTTTGTATAGTCAGCCGCGACACAGGATTTAGTCCTAATGCGGGAGTTGTCTATTAAAAAAAAAATGTACTATGACAACAGATATCTGATAAACATACTTATATATACATTAGGTATCATCATCGTCCTAGTGTTATCCCGGTTGCGATAAACACTCCTTGCTGCACAGGGTTCTCTTACTAGTCCAAACAGAAATCATAATCCATACATGACATAGATGTGTTGAACGATAATCGCGCTCATAACTCATAAGTTGACATTGTTGGGAATCGAACTCGCGTCCTCAGATTTAACAGTCAAGTAGGTACACCAACAAACAGGCTAGAAATACTTTAATGGCTTTCACAAAAAGCAAAAATGGCGGCAATAAAAATATGATAACAGTTATTTATGAACCCTCCCGGGCACGGAGTAGTTGTGCAGAAAAAAGGGGAAGAGAGCCAAATATTTATTTTAGTATAGTGTAAACAAAAGTTAAATTATTATATTTTGATAAAAAATCCACTGTTTGGTGTACTAAAACCAGGATATTTTAATAAAAATAAATAATCTGGTAAAATAAATTACAGCACTACTAAATTTACTACTACTAAATTGTCCGCCAACCCGCACTTGGCTACCGTGGTGAAATTTGGTCTTACCCTTACCATAGGTCTCATCAATACGTGAGAAGAGGCCCATGCTCAGCAATGTGACAGTATAGATACAGGGCTGATGTTGAATAAATTAGAGTTGTGCCTCTATTCTTCATTATATCTTGTACCATCATTGCCAGTGATAACGCAAAGTTAAAAAATATCAATTGATTTTACCGAATCAGGACCGTATATTTATTAAATAAAGCCCTATAAAATTTAAATTCTATAAGCAGTACTGGCTTCTAGTAAAATGTAATATTTCCTACAAAAATCCTTTTTTCGGTGGTGTTTGAACGCATAAAAGGAGCCCTGAAACAGGTCAAATGAGTTATCAAAGCTACGCGCTTCTCAAATGTAATATCGGCAACACGTACCTTCTTATAAGTATTACCTATGGTAGGCATGGAGATCAACTTATCTCGGCGTCTTTTATATCGCCTTCGTATTTGAATATGACATTAAATTAGGCCCATTGACATCTCTCCATTTCTGAACTCAATTTATAAGCAAATTTTGTAGATCTCTACAAAACAGGAGCGATGTACTTCGCATCAGCCCTGTGTTAGTTGTTTACATGACTCCCTCATCGATTTAGCTATGTCATATTCGGTGAGTGGGTACGTCTTAAAGTCTTAGCGTAACTATCAGTAGCAAGTTTTATAATTTTATTCAAGGCGGATTAATTTAATTCACTAGTTTTTAAATATTTTCATTTTGAATATAACGTTTAAAACAACGGTAAGAAACAAATAAATGGTGCATTGATGTCTTGGACGTATTCAGGCAATTAATTTCATCCTCAGTTGCTAATTTTTAAGCTTGTCAGTTTATTACGAAGTGATTAAGGACGAACATAATAATTGCGAGTTGTAAATCGAGAAAAATCTTTAGATACCATAGCCACGCATTTATTCGTCTAGTTTATTCAAATAAATAACGAATACTTTTTCAATTCAGTAGTTTTAATATCCTGCCGATTGTAAAGATCTTTAAGACTAACGATTTTAAATAATTTAATATTAATGATAGATATCTGTTGGGTCTTCCTATCAAGTTCCAAGATTAGTGTTTACATCAGCCTGTGCTTTAATTTTTTTTTGGATACTATTCTTTTTCATTTCATTCTTCCTTCGCGTCTTGTAAATAAGTTAACATCAAGTTATTGTGTCATATATTTTCAAATTAAAAATGCCATACAATGGGTATCTTTGATCAGTTTTCTGTTTCCACTTTCCAAGTCCACTAGCAAATTAAAAAAAAAAAAAACTTTTTAAAAAATTTGCCGGTACTATGTAGGTATATTTACCATTAAATCAAAGTCAAAATCATTTATTCATCAGGACACAAAGTGACGCTTATGAACGTCAAAATTGAAGTTAATTACTCAATGATTCTACAATTACATTTACTGCCAATCCATAAATACACAGATCTAACACCCAGACGCTTTAAACATTTAAATCACACAGTTATTTTTTAATCTGCGACATCTCGCCACGACGAAACCGCTTAGACCACGACGCCATTTTGAACTCGGTTAATTATTAATTAATTTTCTAAATATAGGCAGCCCTGACATGATTTTGTCTTCAGTTCTCAGTTTTAGTTACTATGCTTGATATGTGGTCCATAGGATGTGATTACAAGTGCGACGTCAATTTATCAACACCCATGTACTTACTTCCTTCCTATTAAAGCGATAATATCATAATATTTTTGTATTTTTATTGTACTATATTTTAGTAATTTTGATGTTTGAATTTTTTATTTTAGGACAAGTTTTATATAGGTACACATCTTGTTATAAACTTACACTGGCTCAAAGTTACATCGTTTTGTACATTTAACTAGGTTTAACATAAAATATGCAGCTAAGATATAATAAACAATGGAAATAGAATTATTGAGCCAGTTACTCAAATTTAAGTTTTTGTAAATAAGTATGTAATATCGGCAACTTTCTTCTTCATCGTGTCAATGGTTGCGTTAGGAGTGGCCTCCCAGAACTCAGACACAGTGCAGGTGCTCGGGCCAGAATGACATATCAGCAAGTGATCCATTGTCTGCTCCAGCTCACCACATTCACATTGGGCAAGTTCGGTCGGTCTTTCTTATTTGTTTATTAGCAGCTGGAAAACTGTCAGTATAGACCAAATTGGAAACTAGAAAAGCATTTAAATTGTCCACAATTTTTACTTTATTCCAAACATGTCATTCAAACGAAGTGATGCCAATTTAAAATTTCCACGCGGACAACGAACGGACTTGCGTTTTAATACTGAATACAAATGTTTTACAACCTCCAACACCTTCCAAGTTTACATAACAAGTTTATTTTCAGCAAAATTTAAACTATTGAACAGTGCTACAAACAGTAAGGATACGCGAAACTGTAGTTGGAAAGCAATATAGCGATAGTACAATGTATAAATAAAAACTAACTCTCTCGAAACTCGCTCGAACACATGATATAAATGCACTCTTGCATACAAAACTAACTGTGAAATCTCTTATACGATAAGAAAGGCAATAAAAATATGCATACTAAAACATTTATATGAAACGAAAATTAAAATTTCACTGAAATTTATAGCCTTAACATGTGGTACATAGAAAGGCTTTGTGTTGTAGACTGGTGTACCTACTACTGTCAATACAAAGCAAACATTCAAAATGAGTTAAGGGAATTTGGTTTATGCATAGTACAATGTATTTTCCCTTAACCTAGATACATCGCATTATAGACTACAACTCACCAAATGCGGGCAGAGATCGATCAGGCCTTGATTCGGTGAAATATATTTAGGTATTTCCTATTTCAAAGCCCTATCTAGGCTATCTGTTACAGAGTAGAATTTGACCCAGGTTTCGCGCTATTTTGCATAGTTTGTTAATTAAAGCTTACTTTTTTCGGAATCAAACAGTAATTATCTGATATATTCAATTATTTTAAATCTGTGGAATGGAAGACACACCTGGTCATCTCTTTTCATATCGCAGAAATAAATGCAAATCCCTGAGCACAGTGCCAAAACTTATAAGTCGGCTTTAGCTAAGTAATATATATTCGGTTTTGACAAAAAGTATTCTGTATGTAAATGGAGAGCATACTTATTTAAATAGAAATTATGAAACAGCATAATAATAATAAATTTCATTAATGGCAACAGCGCGAAACTCGGCTCGAAGGCGTTGTAAATTCTTGCGGTGACAACGTGAGGACTAAGAATGTTTCCATCGAGACATTGAATTCTTGGGCTCCAGTTGGCCTTACTGAACATCGCTTGGGTATGTGCGTAGTACAATTATGAACAAGTTGGATTTTGTTACAGTTCTATCTACATAACAGAGGATTTAATCCTTCCCCGGAGACCTATAAATATTAGGCAGAAAATAACGTTCTTTCATTTATTTATTTTATTTAAAAGCAACAATATATTGACTTTAATGCGCATTGCATATCAGTACCATCAAAAGATAAAAGAGATTCATGATGACTTTATTATATGTATATTCGATCAGGGGGAGATCAATCTGTATCGTCTGTTCTACAAAACCGTATTTTATGAAACTTATACTTATCACCATGATCGGAATACGTTTTATACTCGGCGCCTATACAAACAAACGAATAAGTAAACAAAAAGGAACCAAACCGTAGTTTCAGTAACAGCCATCAATTATTTTTCAAATATTTTAGTGTAGGTACAGCCACAGAACTTTAGTTCAGTTAACCGTGTAAAAAGAAGACTGAATTCCTATTTTTGACAATTTCGTATTTTAGTGATTCTTTGGATAGCTCAAACCCAGTATGTAGTCAATATACAAAACATTTCACGAACAGAACTGAGAGGCACAGCTAGTATACGTATAGTCATTAAAGTTGTACTTCTGATCAAAAGTAACGTTTTGCTACTTTGTTGTGCCGCTCATTTTGGCGTTGCCATCCGTCCATCCATCACGCACTTGAGTGAGTTTGTATAATCATGATCAAGCACAAATTGACCGAAGATTCCTTTGGCAATAGAAAGGGGAGCAAGGGACTACCGATCACTTTGCAATTTTCAAATTATTTTTTAGCTTTTATAGAGCAAAGTCTCGTATTATTTGGACGTGTTACTTTGTTTAATAACTTGTTGATCATTTTACGTAAAAGCTTAAGTATTTAATAAAGGTATTTGGACAATTTAGTTTGGAGCCCAAAAAAGTTTCAAACACAATTTACATTTAGGTAAGTGATAACAAAATATGTAAGCTAGCATAAAGCTACAGGCCTCGAAGAAATAACTCCGCAGTGAGACCCAAAAACTTACACACATTTGGTCCCTTAGATAAATTAACTTGAAGTACAAACTACATACATTAAAAGATTACCGCTAGCTTATACTACAAGCAAATTACTACAATATATTGGTATATTTCTGCGTACCATTCCTTCAAAACTGCGAATGTGTTTTTTTTTTAAATATTCTGGTCAGTCACACTATAGATAGTGTTTGATATTTAATTAGGCAGTATCAATGATGTAAACATTTTGTACATCAATGGACAGTATATTGATATTTTTTTGTAAAAAATTACGTAGGTACTACCCCCTGGCAAAATCAAACACAACTTCTTTAACAAAATAATTATATTAATATCTGGCATATAAAAGAGATAAAATATTATGACTTGAGTAGCTATTGGTATTTTTACTTATATTGGGTAGATTTAAACACTAGGGCGGATATAATAATATATAATATTCTACCACATTCACACAACACCATCTAGTCCCAAACTAAGCAGAGCTTGTACTATGGGTACTAACGGTGATAATGGATAAACATACATATATACTTTTTTTTTGTAAATACATACATATTATACATAGAAACACCCAGACCAAAACAAACATCCATGTTCACGCACATAAATGTTTGACTTGAGAAGGAATCGAACCCGCGACCTTCGGAGTGGCAGTCGCTTACACTCCCACTGCGCCAACCGGTCATCAAACGGATAAAGGCAACAAGAACATTCCATAATACACGGTGTAGAAAATGTTTAAGTCCAATAGAAATTCTTCACCGCATCATTTGTATTGAAGAGAAACCTTTCCAAATCCCTTTTAATATACAATGCGGTATCGGATACTTCTCCGCAACACGCTTGAAAGCCGATATACCATGAGTTATCCTTATATCCGTCATATTTTATTTAAAAAGCTTTCATGCAGCTTTTTTACGAACATGAATCAGGTATACAAACGCCGTTTCGAATCTCTGATTTTTCACATTTCCGTCAAACAGAATTACATTATGCAAATGAAAGATTCGCGTATTTTCATATGTAATTTATTTTTAAAATAAATTTCTATATACTATAGATATATAACTTCTTATACCTCACGGCTTAGTCAAGCTGAAATATGAACCTTACTTACTTTAAGTCTCAAGATTAAAAAGTCATGGGTATATTGTTGTGTTATCCATTATATAATTTCCCGTGGGCACCCTCCCTTGCCTGTACATTTTGCTATTACGTTTGATGTATTAAAAATCTCAAGGTTCCACCGTGTATTTTCTTATCCTGTGTTCCTATTGGCAGTCATGTTAATATTTTATACCAATACATTGATAAAATAAGAACAGTAGCATGAAAATGGTCGTCAGTAACTTAAGAACCATTTAGTATTTCTCTAAATCAACTTAGAGATTTTCTCTGGGTGCTACCTCACCAGCTGCATTGACGTTGATAAATGATTTCTGATGTGATTTCAGTAGACTTCGAGTAGTCGCAACCGTCACCGATATATTAACCATATAGTAGGACAATAAATAGATGGTTCAATCGGGTTAGGTTATCGTTGTCTTCAATCTATGTTTGTGTTTTAGATGATATTTATTTTCTGCAACAATTGATATAACACATAAGTAAATATGAGAACGTAATATTCTATAATCCACGTAATTCCTTTAGTATTTTTATAACGATAGACCGGCGCGGTTTATGTATTGGCTCGCATCGGACGTGCCGCCGCTGTGTTTGTAAACAAATTGAAACATGGCCGAAGCACGTATGAACACACGCTCGTTATTTATTCCTCCCTTACAAACAAACCACAACTGTGTGAATAATCGCACTGATAACGTTCGCTCAAATGTTTGCACACACTTCAATTATGTTGTGATATTTCTGCTAACGTAATTCTTATTGCGCGTTCTTATCAGATGTGCCGTTTATTTTATTTGTACCTACGCTACGTTGTGAAAAATATTCAATCAATTCCTTGTGTTATAAATGCCGGTTTGCGAGTATTCATAGTAGGTACTATTATCACAAAATGCTCCCATTCGCTCTGATGACATTTCATTTTTTGTATAAATCTGTGCTGAGTGTCTTTATATGAAGTTGCGTTCTGTAGACGATGTTGTTGTTTAGATCAAGAAATAGTTGTCATCTTATTGCTACTACTGATTCAATTATAGTCCATAATTCAGGCGTAGATATTCGAATATCTAACCACTTACAATTTACCGCCGTCATATTATCGCACATAGCAGTAACAAATCATTATTTATTACTCCATGTATACTATATCTTTATTTCATTCGTCTTCTATGAAACTTGAAGTGTAGGTACGGTATAAATCATACGACATGTGCCGTATGATTTATATTATTTTATATTAAAAAAGAATCAATCCTTCAGTGCTTATAAAAAAAGAACAATAAATAGAACGAGCAGCATGATCACAAAACAAATGTGATAGTAATTCTTTATTATTTCATAATATTGTCCTTATCTGCGGGCCCATATACTTTATTTATTAGTAGCGTTGTAATAATTTATGTCAACTTTAGCTACAAAGGACGCTATAAACACTATATTATTATGTCCTTTTACGCTCTTATTCACTTGAATTTACGCATACGTGTAAAACTCTGGGTCATATATTTGTATAGGACATAGTTAAATAGTCTAAATTACCATGATATTTATATAGGACTTAGTTAAATAGTCTTAATGTTTCAGCAGATTTGTATTTTTAGTGTTTAATAGGAAATGGCTTATTCATGCACCTAAAAGTAAGTACATGGAGATCGATATGTGTGCAATACATATTCCTTTAACGTATTTTTAACTGTTTCGACACATTTTTGTGAGCTACTGAATAGCATTGAGAGCACGCAGACAACAAGATTATTCTCTGAAGCAATAGATATAAAAATATTATTGTAATTAAATTGCCTTCTCGCCATTACTGAAATATAAGTTAAAATAGCAATTTATGTAAAATTGCAACTCCAAAGAGTGTGAATAAATTCACACAGTTAAGACCGTAATTCAAACTTCAACAGCATCTTCTAACATAATTGTGATACTTTTGAATCTAGGTAGTGTAAATCACTCAAAAGTGAGGCAAGAAAAATATATATTTTTTCATACACACATTACACATTATAAGACATATATAAGAGATCAATACATACAAGCAATACTACAAAAAAAAAATAAAGTGACAAAAAAAGGAAAAGATATATGTAATAAAAACAAAAAAAAGAACATTAGGTACATTATTATAAGTATAAACAAAAAATAACAAACAAGACAAGGAAAATACAATTAAATGAAAGAGCAGTACAGGAGGTAAGGTGTGTAGTCAAAATAGGACCCAATTCTACTCAATATACTCAATACTGATGCAGTACGTATCATATACGTATACGTTTGATTCCAGAATTACGATATTAATCGCAACATGCCTCCAATTCCCTGTCGCAAACAATCGTGGTAATTCATGAGAGTAACATTTGATTAACGACCTAAGTTGGTCTCCTTTAAGCGACCCACTAGGGATTCTGGACTATACTGAGGTATAATGCTTTATTATTTAGAGGTTAAACAGGTTAGTCTAGGGAGGCAATTATTTAAAAGCTTATTAAGTGACTATTAGTGGTTTAGTAACTTCGTTAGCTGTTTATTTCATTAACATTATCCCATATAAACGTAACATTAGAGCTATCCATTATCTTCACGTTGATGATACATTTAAAATGTTTCTTACTTTTAAAAGAGACTCTCGTCTTCCTGGGAAATAATCTTGCCTTTTCGACATTACAAATATGTAACCAACGGACCTGAGTAAATCCAGGCTCGAAACAACAGCTTGAGAATCATTGAAATCAAACTACGGTTTACGGATTCTACAGTCTACTACATATCGCAGACTGTGTCTGCAGTGACCACGGTTCCTGTGAAGAAACTGAAACGTCGGCTAGTATTAAATAAAAAAAGTCGTTCTAGATCATTCGGTTTTAAATGTTATTTAACTAAAACCAATATATCACGATAGAATCCGTTAACCGTAGTTTGATTTCAATGTGTAACATTCGCGTAAACCCAAGAAGATACTAGCTTGAGAGCCAGACAAATTGTTGTCCGTGGGGATCGAATCCAAAACACTAGGCGTCATGTTAAGTGACGAGACGACAGCTCACATCATCGCTCCCCGTGTAATAAAAATAATGATAAATATCCAGTAGGTTTATGGTAACGCACTAAATGGAATATTAATTGATTGACACTTAAATGCTTCCCGCCAGTTACAATGCTAATGGCGTCAGGATTTTATGATGCGCTCAGACATTTAACATCAATTAATTTCGTACGAAAACTTAACGACCGATTTATTTGATTCTTATGTGAACATAAAACAAGAACGTCTGAGAAGTGTTTATTGTGCGAAATGGAGGAAATTTACAACTACAGGAATTCAAATAGTTTCTAACTTTCGGAATGTGTACACATAGTAATATTTTTGTGAAACGGGTCTCAATCTAAAATGAAATTATTTTAAAACCCGACGTTACAGCGTGGGTCACGTGGAGCGTAGACACGGGATGACATATTTATTGTAGAAAAAATACGCGATTGGGACGTGGTACATAAATTTAAGATTCGATTTCACCAATGGTTGTTGTACTAAGCCACTTTATTTAAGGTATCATATATACGATAACACAATGATATCATAATTTATGAGTGTACAGTTATCAAATTAAATTTATCAACCTATATTAAATAAAGTGTCCAGGGTACGCTAAATAATATAAATCTTAGAACAACCATTTAAATTAACAAGGAAAATTAATTTCACATATCTTTATGAATTACATTTTAGGCTTATTTATTGAACTTGTAACTGGTCTTAAATAATATACAATATTGTATGTCAGTGTTGGGAGGTAAACCTCTTTTAATTTGCATCTCAATACTATGATGAGTCAGGTACACACCTACATACCATGCTGACCATCTATCAGACGGTATCGGGTTTTAAAGTTCCAACCTAGTCGGTCTGCCCTTGACAGCGTTTATTAGCCAGCATAATATGGTTCTCTGGGCCAACAGCTCTCTCACTTTCCTTCTACATTGCTTTCAATTATATTGATTATTACAACTACAAAGAATATGGCAATACATAATTATTCGGTTTAGAAATTTCGTAAAAGAAAAGGCAACTAAACTTATTTGCCCTTTCTTTTCCGAAATTTCGTTGCCATAACTATATAACATCTAGTATGATTCTAGCTGAACACTCTTGATAAAACATATTAATAATATAATTCATGTATAATACATGTAAATAGCTTTTAGGTATTATCATAACAAAGTAAAATGTATAATTACGCGCATCTAATCTATGCATGACGCGCTCTAATTTTTTTTTTTCTGTATATATTTTTTTATATGTTCTGTATATATTTCTTTGTATAGTATTTTAAGACTTAGTTACGTTTCAATCTATGCATTACATATCGTATTGCGCGTTTTCTGCATTTCTAGGTAATATTTGTTGGTTAATAAATATTGTCACCCTACAATATCAACATATTTTATCTCCTCGAAGCCATAAAAAAATCTCGACTGAGTGCTCGATAATCGCTGAAAATAAAAATTAAATCAGAATAGTTAGCAATAATTTTAAAATGAAATAGGTATTAATTTATATTAATGAGTAACTACGTATTTAAACAATGTTACTAAGATTCAGTATAATTTAATTAGACAAATAGTAGAGATAACATAGTTGGAAGTATTGAAAAATACCAATTTTTATATATAGTACTAGAGGATGCCCGCAGCTTCGCTTGCACATTTTTTTAATTTAACTGTTTCTGCCCGATCCCGTGGGAATTTCGGGTAATCCCTTCTTAGTGCACCCCTACGGTCTTCAAGGAACACACATGCCAAATTTTAACTTCCTGCATGTAATAGTTTTGACTGTAGCGTGTCTGTCAGTCAGTCAGTAACGCAACGATTTTATATATTAAGATAATAGAACATTATTCCGTTATTATATACTAATAACGGAATATATAATGTTCTTTATTCTCGCCTTATTTATAAACAGTCCTACAGTTGGGCAAGAGCGTTTTTACTATGAGAAACGTTAGGCCATACCCCAACACGCTGGCGGTTTGCAAATTAGCAGACTTCGCATTATCTACAAGAATATTATGGAACGTTCTGAGAAATACAGCGTCTCTACATTGTTTTTGAAAGCGCCGTGTCGACAAAGCGAGCAATCACTACGTTTATGCATATAATAAAAACGAAGATCTGAAATTTTCACACATGGTCATCTAATCCCATAGCAATATCCTTATAAAATTAGTGTTAAGCTTAATGCATTATCTATATTATGTTCTTTGCGGCGAACATCTTTAAAATCATCTTAGGCTTAATTGCTCGGGAAATCTCGTCTTGTAAATTTTCTAACAGAAATAAATTGTTCATAGATATCAATTTCTTTTCTTCCCATCTACCTATCCGTTCTGTAAGCTGGAACTAACCGTAACATCACATTCATATAATTTAATTGAAATCTGATTGGTAGCTTCGCAGGTTGCGTCTACAAGCACAGCGACACATGGTTTTTGTACAATAAGATATAGTAAATGTTTAGGAATACCTAAAATTATTTTCAAAGTTTAATCTTATGCTATCATGGAAGGAGGTTAGTTCGCGTTGTGTAAAAAATGTTGTAAAATGATGTTATTACTAAATAAAATATAGGAATGTTTTAGTCCGCTCGACTACCAGCACATTGCCTACATTTGTATCGTATCGGGATATATAAAGGAGCCAATAATCACATACAGAAAATAAATTCGGACTAACCGCTAGGACATGGACATTCGAATCATATTATCATAATGAGCATACTTTGTAAGCAATCGAAGATTCCATTAAGATATTCCTTTGCATACACGTGAGCTCCTTGATTTAACTTCTCGATCAGAGCACAAATCAAATTGCTTTTAAAATTTAAATGTTCCTCTAGTAGTATATCATAGTACTATATAAACGAATCACGTAAAATAAAATGTCATCACAGGAAGTAATTACGCCGCTCGCGTTGGTGTGTGAAATTAATCAAAATCTGCAGAGGACATGACAGCTGCTTACTCGACGCACACGGCTCTTGACAAGGGTGCACTCCCATACCACCTTGTCATTGTTACTCGCTGTTCTTGAAAGGTGTTTATTTTCTCTAATTAGTCAAAGAGTTAACGATCTGTAGAAATCATTTCTTTTTGTTTGAAAAACGGTTTTCACCTCCAACGCCAACTCACGCAGATTGTGTGCGTGATTACGGAGTATTTTTCATAATTTATTTTGACATCAAAGTTTTAGATCTAACGGTTTTTGTAACTCGTGCGGAGATAATATACCTGTCATCAACATAGCGAATCCTAACTAATTTCGTGTTTGACATTGTGTTGTAACTGATGTTACCTGCCATGTCACGAGCTCTCTCATTAAACCGACAAGAATTTATTACACAGGAACTTCTCAATGTCCATGTCAAATTCATTTAGACTCTCGTACTTGGCAGCTCTCTGAAAAAATATAAAACTAAATGTAGATATCCACTCAAGGTTTTAAACAAGAGAACCTTTTGCTCGCGACATTCATCTTAAGAAGTTTTGGGTGCCTATTTCAAGGATATTAGTCTAATTAGGCAAATGACCTTCAAATAGTTTCAATTCTCAGATGAGAATAATAAAACCTCTACAACAAATGAAGCGGCTACTAAGACGGTAGACATTCACAAGATATATATTCTTATTCATTCATAACTTTATCTAGACTGAGGACAACGCGAGATATCGTCGTCCATTATTATAAAAAGAGTATGGGTATAATTAAGTCATTATGGCTCGTAATGGGCACGATCATCTTCATCTATTCAAAAGGAGTGTAAATCTCTTGGGTCTTCATTATGACGTCGTCATTCAACGGCACTTTACATGTAAAGCCATTGTTTTATAATAGAGACTATCTATCCTATATCTTGTTTAATTACGGCACATAGTAAGGTTTATAAAAGATACCTATCACCTTTATTTCTGGAAAATATTTTGTAAAGAGACAACTAGGTAGTTATATGAACGAATTCTGGACCATAAGGAATTTTTGGCCAGGTGAACCAATTAATTGAAAATTTGCAGACGTTTCCAATTAATTGGTAAATTCATCAAACAACATCAATTTTTACTTAATTCAAAAAATAATGACAAGTAATGATTAAATCATATTTTTTCTTTTCCAAGAGTTATTATAACATATTTTATTTAAAAGGTTAAGGGTTTAAAGGGTAATTTACAAATATGCAATCAACGAACACATAGTACGCCTAGGAAACAACAAATTGTGGATCACACAAACTATTGTCTGTCGGCGCAGTGCTGAACAGCAAGGCGACCACTACGACAGTCTATCTATTACATTATTACTTTGACAACATACGACAAATACGAACGAACGTACAGTCGAACAACTTCCCGCTAGACCACCATAAGGGCGAGAGTAGCTCAGCAAGACATCGTCGCTTCCAGTGCTACTTTACACGCACATTGACACTCGTATATAAAACCTGTTTCTAATGTGCCTCGACTCTATGAGCGAGCCAAGCGCTTTTTTATCAAACTGGTCCACCGCCGACTTGTTTGATTGTACGTATTTACGTAGAATATTCGTAATTATATTATCTGAATCTGTCCTTCACAGTGTTCAGTCGCGATTTAAGTTGTCGAGATGACAGCTAATTATGACAAACAGCTTTGTCACTTAACTTCACAACCATGCCAAGTAACTTCTTATTGAATGTCACAGTTATAACGTTGTATTACGAAGACAGGCTTAATAAACTTCCTTATAATATTTGCATGTATGTTGAGATGTTTATTAACTGAACAGCTATTTGAATATGTTCCAGAATTGAGTGTAGATGGCATCTTATTAGAATTATCATAAACGTATCATCTGTGTAAAGTATCATGATGTATGATGTTGATCCTCCTCGTCCAATGTGGGTGAAACTAAATAGATTCAGAACCGGGCACGGACAATCCAACCATCATTTTCACAAATGGGGGCTCAGAGAGTCGCCATCCTGCGAGAGCGGAGAGCTCGAGCAAACTCTAGCCCACGTCGTGAATGATTGTCCACTCCACCGCTTCCCTGGCGGTATATCCGAGTTGCACCAGCTCTCTGCAGCGGCCAAAGACTGGCTAATAAACCTAAAAATAGACCTATAGGATCCAGCGCAAAGAATGGCATACGAAATGATGATGATGATGTATATGATGTGGGAGCAGACGGCAGCCGCTTCTGAGAAAAAGCTCAGAATTTATGTCAAATCTTGCTAGATCAGTAGGCGGACCTCGGGCTCAGTGATGAAAGTCTTGGATGCAACCACACCACATATTTGTTTCCCAACTTAGTAAATAGATTTGGTTTAAATAGATTCACTCAGAAAACTGTTGGTTGAAGCCTAGCATTTCGAGTTCAGATAAAATATCTTATAGTCGTGCCCTGTATTTGTAATACTGACAGATCGACGCGATTGCGTTGTTCTAAATTCGAAATGCATCGGTCTGCTATAAAAAAATGTACAGTCAGCAATTCGATGCAAGATTCACGCGGTTTTTACAAGCGTACGTCGACACCTGAACAAGCAACCTCATCACTTGTAACTGTTTGCCAATTACTGATTTCGTTTAACCACATGCAAACATTTTTTTTATTTTTGCTTAAAATATATGGTATATGAATGTGGACAGATTAGGTGCAAAGATATAAATAAAGCTTACCACCGTTCAAAAATACGCAAAACGTCACTCTTTTATTAGATGTAACACAATGTGTTCCTTAATAAATAACACTGTTTAAAATTCAATATGACTAAACGGTCATCGTTATAATAAAATAGTTTATTTATTTATTCTGTACGGGTGTTTCGGTATCATTCCAGATCGAAAATAAAAATGTTACGGAAGTCTTCGCAAACAATCGTTAAAATTGATCGAGTGTAATGAAACATTCAGGTTTATGTATCATCATTTTGTGTTCGTTGATTCGAGAAACTCATTTCAATCGTCTGCTGCTTTCAATCGTCACCAATCATATCAATAATAGTAATATGAGTGTCGTTACTATATTCAAACTGACTCAAACCTTTTTATATGGTCAGTGTTTGAGCTTCTTGAATATACTAATACATATAAGTCTTGGTTCATTGACGTAATTATAAATTATCGTCTGATTAGTAGTAGTTTGTGCAAAAGAGATTGATATAGCGATTGCAAAACCATGTTCAAAGATAGACGTAGCTTGGAATCCGTTTAAAATCGTGATGAATCATACACGCATGTTGAAAAGTAGGCAAGGTAGGTCTTGTTTACCTACTTTCATGAATTGGCTTTTCGGTATTCGGAAAGTGTACTGAATTCTGGTATATCAATATAAAATAAATATTCATCTGTTTAATTTTTAACTGCAATATAAGGTACGAATGTTTAGACACGGGCAGAGAAAGAGATCTAACGTAACTTATTCGCCGTAGTTCTCTTAAACGGCTATGAACTGGTTTATAGCTAAAAATAACATTTGTTGGTATTTTTGCAGTCCGAACCATACAATTTTGATGAATTCTGTAGGTTTTATGGGGGTGTAAACTTCATCTCAAAACTTATAGTAATAATATTTTTGCGTACAAATAACGCAACGCAACAACAAACGATGTTTACAACCGTCGAGAAAATTGTCGTAGAATTTCTATCAATCTTGAAGTTTATTCAATAAAACGTTTTAGAGTAGTAAATGGTTCGTTTCCTTGCTGTTGTCGTTTGTTGTCTATCTCTTTTTTCAGCCGGTAGGCTTAGTATTTTATCTTTTCTAAGCCTTATACCATTATTATTTATTTTATTGACAACTTCTTATACGAAACTAATTTTTTGATCAGCATCTATCGTACTACTATTATACAAGCAAAACGTTTGTGGGGATGGATGTTTGGGTGGATTACGTTAGTCTGTTAGGTACTCTTTCACCCAAGCACTACAAGCAAACTTTGTTAAAATGTTACAGTGATATAGCTGAATAACACATAGGCTATCTTTTATCGCGGTAGTTGGCTGAATCTAAAACCTGCAAATATATTTTCTTTTCATCTTATGATGTTGTCAGACTTTACTTTTAACCTGATTTGCACTATTACGCAATTCGCAGTGCATCACGTTACATTTTTCGAAGGTACACACAAATCACGTGACAAACCAAGTGTAAGGTTAATTCTATTTACGCTAAGAAGCCCGTCTGGTTTTAATCTCAAATGAAAAGATTCACATCGCTAATTAACAAAAAAGGAAAACAAAGGGACGGCTTTACATCGTAAAAAGAAGTGAAGGATATGATTGCTGTTATCTAGTACTCACTTTGACAACTTGTGAAGTATATAATGGATGTTAAGACTATTATTATGATAATGAAATTGGTGATAATTGCTAGTTATTACATTTGTGCAACTGGTTTCCACGTGGGATTAGCTTGATATTTTCTCCGATTGAGAAATACAAATTGATGTTATAAGACATCAAGTATACAAGATACTTGATATCTTGTTAATTTGGGGTCCCTGACAGATTTTTGTTCAAATCTCATCCGGCAACGATGTGCGATATGAAGTGTGGAGACAGGTTCAAAATATTCCTTAGCTAAATCGATATTTTAAAGAACTGTATCTTACAGCAAGAAAGAAGTCATATATTCGTTTATTTCCAACACTTATAAATAATTATAACTTGAATATAATGGAAAGGAAAGGTTAGAAGTACCCTTAACCGAAGAGCATGCATGAAAAATTAGATGGGAGTGATTGAAACAAGAGAGATATGTCAGGATCGTTGCAAATGGTGTTATGTAGTCTCTGCCCACCTCTCCGTGAAACAGGCGTGAGTCTATGTATGTATGTATGTATGTATGAATATAATGGATTAAAAATTAAAGCAATTGGTGTTATTTCAGGGTATTCCGTAGGAATATGGTATTTTCCTATGTCATCAGGATGAGCTGTTGCGTGTTTAGTACTTCTATCTAAAAACAGCTTCCGTTAATTAAATATGCATAACTTCGAGATAATAAAACTTCAAGTTTATGTTCTTTGACTACTACTTAATCTTAGTCTTGTTTGAGAATAGATACAGTAGTATCTGTAGTTGCCAACACGGGCAATCAAGTATGATTGCCCGTGTTGGCAAAATTTCACATTGTTTTTACGTTATATTCATAAGGACTTGTTTATCATTGTGACGTTTTCTTACAAGTGTTCCTTAATAATAATTTAGCACTTCGTCACCAGGTGCCATTTCACATCATTACAGTAATGTGTCAATGACGAAACTGCTGACGAGTTGAAACAAACAGATAACTAATGATATGCAAATCATTATTTTAGGGTGTTGCTTAATTCACAAACTTAACTTACATAAAATATACATATTTCGTCGGATTCTAATTTGCAACTGCCCGTTATAACTAATATTCTAGCTAACTGGTCTGGAAAATAGCGACTTATGCATGAAAGGTGCATCCTTTTGCTGACAGCAAAGTAACGAATAGTGTGCTGCATCCAAAAAATTAAAGTATTTGCTCCTCAAACCGTGAAGCAGAGTACTCGATATAATAATAATATAATTAAGTTTTATAATTCTTTATATATTTTCTTTTTTACTTATATTGTTAACTACAGCCACATTGGAAATAACAGCATTTACAAACATTCAAAGAACGGACGCAAATATCACTCAAACTCAAACAAAAACTTTTGACTCAACATGCTGTCCCGTGAACGACTCTAAAAAGATCGAACTTAGACACTTTGTGATAGACGAACAGGCGACCGACTAACAGCCGGTTCCAATATTCGATCCATCCATGGATTTTGAGATTCGAGATTCGTGTTTGACATATTTTGTATGGAGCTTATGTCAAAAACGAATCCAAAATCTCAAAAAAATGCTTGGATCGAATATTGAATTCCGCAGTAAGCCATTACACAATTCGTGCAGTCATTTCGACGGTACGCTACTAAAGTTATAAGATGCTTATTATTAAACATAATGAGTATAAGGAAGGAAATAAAGAGGATAGGATATTTATATACCCATACCGTACACTAATAAATGATCAATTATTTTAATGAAACGTCGTCATCGAAATGTCAAAAACCATGTAAACGGGAAAATACCAATACCAGGATCTAGAGGCGTCAAATTACGTCCATTGTGAGATTTATATGGCACTGAATATTTGAACAAACCAATACATAACTACACAAAAACATACAATATGTAGTACACCAAAGAATTGAAATATGAATTAGTAATGACATTTGTGAAACTTCCGATTCACGCAAATAATAACGTTATTAAAGAAGGTGCACCGACAATTTGTTTGGGATCCTAGAGTGCAGATGAAAGCACAAGATCAACACAAGATCGATCTGCGAGAAAACCTATTTTTGACAATGGACGTTTTAGGCTGATATGATGATGATCAAACTAAGTTTAGGTGGTTTTGACTCATTACATCAATATTATTATAATTAATTTCATTGATTTAAATTTTAGTTTTGCTTATGAATTGACTTATTACCGAACACATAATTTTACTAAATAAACGTTCAAAACATCGCTTCATTGCCCAAAGCTTGTTGATAAACACAACAGAATTCCTGTCTAATGCGAGCAAAAATTAGCTTTTCAAAAGAGTGTTTACAAATGAAGCCCTGGAGAATTTTAGCAATTTACATCATTTTAATTAAAAACACATCGATCTTATGTACTAACATTTACTAAAGAAGCGTACCTACTCGAAATGTGATGAAGATTTTGACTTCAACATTTATACTGTTTTAGATGCTATCAGACTAACATTTATTTGTAAACCTTTTTAGCCAAATTGATCTAAATAGCTTCACTAATTAAATACTGTACACTACATCACATGGCAACTAATGATGAGCAACATTAAGCACCGAAAATAGGCAACAGCGATAAACCACAAATATGGGCAATAGAAAGAGCAGAATAACAAATTATTTGCAAGAAATAATCTTACTCAATTACGTGCTTAATAAAACAACGCTAAAAGAACTTTAAGTGCCATAAAATGCTTTAATCTCGGGGCTATTAATTGGAAACAAACTTGGAGTTAAGAACCGTCTTCGTTTGTAATCTATTGTTGCAATATTCCGGTCTCTTTTCCTCCCATTGTGACGTCAGCACGTGTCATAAATGTAATTATTTTGTTTGCGTGTTACGCTGCCATTATAAACTGAACCTGATTTACAGACACACGTACTTATTGGTCAATGTCTAACGTCAAAGCATAGTATACAAGTACCTACTCTCGTGTACAGTAGCGCAATTGACTGTAAATCAAGAGATAGGGTTTTTCTACGCAGTTGTTACAATTGACGAAAAAAAAATTTATTTGTAAATTAAACCAAAAATTACCAAGATATAGCTCATTAAAGTTACGTATAACGTCATGTCGCGCTGCATTTTTTCGCACGGGGTGACGTCACACGTAACTTTAATGGGCTATATCTTTGTTATTTTTTATTTAATCGAAAAAAGAAAATACACGTGTCCAATATTTTTTTATAATCTAAAATACGGACTAAATAAAATGTAATTATTTTGACCCTGAAAACTACCCTAATAGGGCCATTTGTCGAGTTTCGCAGCTTTTTGTAATGTTATAATAGCATGTACAACGTCATAGACATATATTTTTGTAACTATTTCTAGAATTTATTTACTCTTTATATTAAGTATTTATTTTCTCATAAAATAGTAGTCTTTAATTGCCATACCGTCGTAATATAAACGTCTCTGACAATGAAAGGGCTGAAGCCAATCCTTTTGCTCTCCTTTATTATATTCTTCAAACAGGACAACTCCCTTTCTAGGATAAACCTCTGTAAGTATCGTTATTGATTGTACACGCAACAAACAACGGACAACGGTCCCAATAAACACTTAAGCCCAGAAGAACAATTTATGGATCATAAATTACATGTGTTGTCGCATGTTAGAAACTTACTTACGACATGTGACCGTTCACAGTGACGAAGCTACTATCATTACCTACGCTATACATAAGTACGTGCTGCCAAATCTAATAATTTTCTAGCTTTTTACATAATTTTATTCGCACGACGAGTTGGGAAGCTTTCCTTCGATTCATTCTGCAAATCTACTCGTAAGGTTACGCAGTCATGACTGCGAACCCGAATCAGAGTTTATCATCAAATGGACTGCAAGTAGAGAGGCCAAAGGCAATATAAAAAGTATTTATCAGAATGTTGTATCGACCAAGATACCCACATGTGTAATACCAAGTTATGAAATAAATATTCCAATGAATAGCAATATGTCTGAACCGTTCTTCAAAATATATCACCCAAATTTTTATTCCGGCCCCGTCTCCATCAAACAAACGGAATAAGTAGGCAAATCGGAAAATATGCTATATAAGCAATATCGATCTTGTATCTTCATAACCGATCATTTTCACAAAAGTTCAGCTAGAACTACAATACGTTTTATTTTTTAAAAGTATTCCGACGTGGGTTTCGTTTACAGCCCTCGCTAAGCACATTCAGCCGATCGACCTAAAGTTAATATGCGCGTAGCCCGTTAATATGCAAAGGGTTTATCCCGACATTTAAACCGTTATTTTAGTGTGTTCTATTATACGGATTTTGGAAAATACTGTGTGGGTACGTTTTTATTTACAATTTGAATATTAATAGAGAGATATAAAAATCAACATAACTCTAACGAACATGACACGCTTATAAAATATCCAACATTTATACGCCAGGAGAGTTAAACCGATTTAAAATTTGCATCATTTATTCCTCTGAAATTATATTTTATTTTAAAATGTGCGGTGCCTCTGAAACGTAGATAATGTATCGCGGGGCGAATCAGCCCGGCTCTGCCAAACCAATTATGTACTGGGACCAATTGGTACAGAGCAGTGATATACCTACAGGATGCAGTATAATTGTAAGCTTTCAAACTAGTAGCCGAGGTGGCGGTTATTTATTTGTAATTTACAAGAAAACAACAAATGATTACAAGCCCAGAATAATGGCAGGTAGCCAAGAAGATTGAAGCATTACTTTCTATTTTAAATATATCTGTAATAAAAAGTTGTCTATAATTTCCATGAGCAGGTGTTTTAAAATGTATTTTTATTATAGCTTGTATACTTTTATTTGGCAGCGAAGACTAATAATTTCGAATATAGTCCAAAAATACTTGCAAAGAAATACTAATACACTAATGTGAGCATCCTCTAATACCATCACAAATTCTATCAATGTCAATGCACCTTTAACGTAAGCGAAGTACCAACTGCAAAAATAGGTACTTTAGAACTTTTAGAGCTTTGTAAGATGACGTTCCGCGCCATTAGCCGGTTGTCTTTGATCACGATAGACGACGTTTTTCTCCAACGCACGTTGCTCGGGAACATCACAGCTGATGGAGGTTCTTTCCTCTCATTACTGTCAAAGAAATTGGAAATACTACCTTATACAAAAGGCTTCTCTAAGCACCTATTCTTATAAATTACTAGCTGTTTCCCGCGGTTTCACCCGCGTCCTGAGGGTACTTCGCGTACCCGGATAATTTATAGCCTAAGTTACTCCTTGGTACATCAGCTATCCGCCAGTGAGAATCCCGTCAAAATCGGTCCAGCCGTTCCAGAGATTAGCGGGAACAAACAGACAGACAGACAAAAATTTAAAAAAAATGTCATTTCGGTATATGTACCGTGTATACATCCATATGCATTAAGTATATAGATTGTAGTTAACTCTTTAGATAAAATTAGTTGCAGTTTGTTGAGTTCGCGGATAAGAAAGAAATTTTTATTTCCGTATTTTAATTGTTCAACATTTTGTTGCAGTTTTTATTAAAATATTAAAATCATTGAGCGTTGCGCAACTGCGTGAATGAGTACTCATTAGTACGTTATAATTATTGAATTCGTTCAGCCGTCTACGCCCGACGAGAATTTTAACCATTTCAATTCTGACCACCCGTTACTTACCTCTGTTCGTAATTTCGAGTATTGGAGTTACAAAAACAATGTGAAATACGGGGCCGAGTTGAAATATTTAGAAACAACGCTGAAAGTATTTTCCATAAATATTATGAAGGCATGTATGGTGAACAATTTGTGTGAATAATCACAGACGAATGTAACTGGCATATAGGCGTAGATTTATTAATGGAATACCCTTACTTTCATACCTACAAAGATTATCTTCCTTGATGGTAAACTACGTAAATTTATCTCCTTTTGGTAAAAGCATCAATATTCAGGCTACTCTAGAGCGAACCGAAAATATTTTGTATGGTCGGATCATATAAAAATAGAAACATGGTCAGAATACCCAAAGAGTACCTACCTAAAGTTTTGTGTTTGTAACGGGTTGCGCAAAAGTAATGACCCTATATGGTTCAGCTACAACTTCGTTTCTAAATTAGGAAACTAGAAATAGTTATTTAAATATGTATATTTGTGCCATGAAATTTAGCTGCATTATGATTTAAATATGATGTCTATTTAAATGTTGACCTCCAGAGTTGAAGCACATTTGAACCCTATTTATGACATTTTCCATAACTAGCTGTAACCCTTCCTGCGATATGTTTCTTATTTCTTGGTGTATGTTTTCTTTTAAAGCTGCGAGAACCTGTGCTTTGTTCACATACACCCGAGATTTCAAATAATCCCAAATTAATTAATTTTGAAGAAAAATTATTCTCTTCAAGGTTGAGGTTTATGTCGCGCTGGCTGTACTCTAGACGATCACGGTGATCAGTAGGCAGCAGCTGATGAGTCAGTTTTACACGGAAACATCTTCAATTCTTTGACCAAAATACGCTGCAGAGTCAACTTCACGTTGTGTTTTTATCACTGATACGATTATTTCACGTTCTTGGGGAGTAAAGCATGATTATTTTTAGTGAATTTTACATTTGATTACTACAAAATGTTCAATATCAGAATGACAGGAGATGTATTAAAAAAATTATATAAGGCATTTCTATAGGGTCTTTACTTTTGCGCCACCCTGTATTTAATAATGGTAAAACTGACTAAAACATTGTGGTGCGCCGCACTGAGTTGTCGCACTAATTTTGTTCGCGGTAACCTCTCTTATGTAGCCTGTATCGTCCATGTTGGGTGCACGAAGATATTATAGTTCAAATACAAAACAAAATTTCGCAGATATAAATAAACACTGCCTCGTTGGTCTCGCGGCATAAATGTGTGCGTGGGATTGGGAGGTCTCGGGTTCGATTCCCGAGTTGGGCAAAGTGTTATTGGGATTTTCCGTTAGGAAATTCTCAGTAGCAGCACGGAGTCTGGTAATGTGCCCGGTATGGCAATAGGCTCGCCCCCTATTACGTAGGACCTAAAAAAAAATTCATGGCGAAATATGGGTGTAATACTACACCTCTGCCTACCCCTTCGGGGATACAGGCGTGAGACTATAAATAAAATAAAAATAAATTTAAATAAATAAACACAATCCTTGTCTATTTCCTCCCTTTATTATTCGTTCATAACTTAACTAAAATTTGTCATTTTAGAGTCTGCAGTTCTCGAAGCACATTTTATTACAGTCATGTATAATATTTGTTTGTGTGAATCTCGTATACTCCGGTTATGCTTTTCGCATAATTATAGATACAACTGCGCGTAAACAATGGAAAGTCATAACAATATATGAGGCATCATAAAACAGTTTATGTAGTGATACGTATACATATTGTAGGTGTGCAATCGCTAAGATATGTTCCCTAGTCAGCAATAAAATAAAACGAGGGCTCTTGACGCGTTGTGGCGTGTGGATTGTGACGTCATAGCACACTTATCACTATATCTAGACAACCACATGCGTGTATTCTTTTATTTTATTGAAATGACACAGTAGTTTTACGAAGATTTTGCGTGGTGTCAACTTGTGGAGTCAGTTCGTGAGACTAGCCACGTTTTAAGTAGCCTTAACTTATACAATGAAATAAACTATAGTAGGTTCTAATTCTACGAACTTCATACTAAATTAAAATGAGCAACGTCACAAACCTTTTTTTTATGTGTGGGTCAGAGATTCAAACAATGTCATCAGTTAGGAGGCACTGTGACCTTTTCAAACATAAAACTCATATTGTGAGTACACCAAATAAACAGAAAATTACATTGTTTACATCATATCGTTTATGGTAATGTTTTTGTCATATCCAGGATGCTGTGACAATTAAAACATTTACGTTTCAGTTTAAACGGCTAGACAAAGCGAAATACAAAATTTAATTTAACATTGTTATCGTAATAAACATTTTTAACGGTATGTTTAGTTAACGTTATTACTCTACATTCACAGAGCACCATAACACTTAAAATGTAGATGAACTTTGAGGGTAAAGTTTTACTATCAACAATAGGGTATAATAACCTTTTAAATTAAGTACATTTACCTTCTTACAACGGGTTATATGTTGTGGTATTTAATAAGCTGTTCTATCGTTTTATAGCAGGCCTTGAATCCCTGGTTCATGGCTCGCGATTCACTTTACGTAACGCGCGCGCTCGCCCTGGGGGAATTGATATTCATTCTGCAACCTTCGCCAATAAATTTGCCCGCTGATTTGAAGTATACCCCACCCCAATTCTATGTTGAAAGAAAAAGCATAAAATTGACGACGGAAAATGATTAACTGAATAATTTTTTGTAGGTTGCACAATTTTATCTTATTCGATTTAGGGGAATGGACTGAAAGAATTTTAATACAATTTTAAACTTGAGATAAGAATTGTGAGCAAGACTTAGACCTTTCGTTCAGGCACAGATAGGCCGTAGTAAGTAGACTTCCGCCAGTTAATTCAAGTTTAAAATGGTTTCTTTTATCTTTTCGCAGATTAAGAGTTTTAGCACTAAATCAAGTATTTGAGGACCTGTATATATTATTATATACATATTGGATGTGATGCAACTTATTGATTTTGTAATTTATATTTTGTTCAATACTTTTACTATTATAATAAAATGTAATAATGTGTATTGCCTGGATATGATATGATTTCGATGTCAGTCATTTTTCAGACGCTAGAGCTTTTTGAAAAAATTAAAACACATTTTACAATCTGCCAGTTCGCTTTAATTTTTTGGATGTGTTAGAGGCTTATAGGGTGATTCGCCGCTAAGCAATGTGGCTAATGCTATTGATTTAACGTTTATCTTGAAATAGCTTTATTCAAATGATTCATAGGGATTTTGTTGCAAATCTGACTGTACTTTGTGGCCGTTGTTTGAATGTTTGTGAAGTGCCCCATGATAAAAGATGAATTCCTAGTACGGAGTTGTCTTAAAAAACATAACAAAGAAATAAAAATACTTCAGATAACCTCATTGGCAGCAGATGATCTTGCGGCCCGGCTGATAAGTGAAGCGATGATAGAAAGCAACCATGGTTCATTAACGTAGCTGTGTTCCCACGACAAGAAAACACAATAAACTTCTATTTAGTAAAAAAGTCTAACTATATTTTCCAGTTTTTTATTTAGGCTGGCGAGAATACCAGTGTTGCAGACAGCAACACTAACTGACGCACGTACCATATTTTATCTCCAGGTACCACTATCTACATAATTGTACCTATATGATTTCATGCTATAAGTTACGAAAAGACATAGCTACTTGCATAATTTTAGTATTTTAGTACTTAAACAAGTGAAAAATTACTTAATTAGCCTTAAAACTCTCAGGCCTTAAATCAAGTACTTAATAAGCATTAATTTTATACGTTATAGTGTATCCATTAGTCAGTAGATCACGCGGTGGATTACGTACCCACAATTTGAACTGACCACTGCGGCATTTAATTTAATTAAATCACGCCTCGTTCGCGTAGTAGGTTTTAGTGTGACGCGCGACGTTTTGTATAGGTACTGATATATTTTGTATTAGAGTGCTTTTACACTAACCTTCGCTAGTGAAAGATAAATGAGAGCCTTGAAAAGGCTCTTGTGTGCCTTTACACAAACATCATATAACGAGGAAAACTATGCACCACAAAGGCCGAGTAATGTTAGCTTTGTTTATGTGCTTATGCCTTTTTGAATATCTCTAATATTAAATATGTTACAGACGAAATCTTCTCATAGTAGGCAAAAGCTCTACATATCAGTGGGGCAGTATACATATAGGGCTGATGCTGATGATACAGACGGAGTTATTTACACCAAAAAATATTTTACTCGTAAAACTACTGTACTGTTTCCATTACGCTATGCACACATTTTCCGGCGTTATCCCTCACCCGAAACGCTATGTTTTGTACTGTGAGAGCTCATGCTACCGTTTCTCCAGAGCTATCGTTCGGAAAATGTATACATACGCGCCGCGTGTCATTCATTATGATCGTATTTACCCTTTACAAACAATCTTTGTGTGTAAGCGCTCTTTGTATTTTGCGTAGCGTACACCCGATGCCTAACTTTCAGCTAATCAGATAATCTATTCTATACTCGAGCGCACACCTAATCTTATCACATGCCTGTATCACCTGTTTTAATTAATTCATACACGACATTACAACGTTTACGAACAATTTTGTAGGAATTATCAGATAAAGCTGTTTAGCTTTTTAGATAGCCAGTCACTGCGAGACTTGTCGACGCTCATTGTGTTATGAAAAGTTTAGATTATCTCTGTACCTTGGCTGACTTGATTGAAAAATACGTACAGAATAATAAAGTGAAAATGCCAATTTGCTCTTTATTCTAGAGCTGATAAAAGCCATATTAGTGTAAACTTTTATTCGTCATCTTGGGTTCATTTTGTCTACGTGCGTTGTTGGACTTAATCACATAATCTACGTATATCGGCAGTCAAGATTTATAAACATACAAAACGAATTAAGCAGCTTGCGGTTAATCTGTGAAGCCTTACAGCGCCATCCATGTAAGTAAGTAGATAGAGGATGGCCGCAGCTACCTCGCACATTTTATTTTATTTAACCATATAGAAAAAATCCTTTTGCCGTGTGGTTGACGGCATAGAATACAAGTGTCACCACCCCCTATCTTCCTGTGGGTGTCGTAAGAGGCGACTAAGGGATAACACGATGCAAATACCATCTTTGTGTAGAGACGGAAAACTCGACATCAAACCCTATACGACTGCCTCGTTGGTCTCGCGGCATAAAGGTGCGCGTGGGATCGGGAGGTCCCGGATTCGATTCCTGGGTCGGGCAGTGTTATTGGGTTTTTCTGTCACGAAATTCTCAGTAGCAGCACGGAGTCTGGAAATGTGCCCGGTACGGCAATAGGCTCGCCCCTTATTACGTGGGACTAAAGTATATCTGGCAAAAAGTGGGTGTAGAAATACACCTATGCCTACCCCTTCGGGAATAAAAGGCGTGACGTTATGTGTGTACGTATGTATGTAAAAAATCCTTTCTTAGTGCAACTTACGGTCTGCAAGCAACATACCTACATGCCAAATTTCAGCTCCTTGCGCCGAATCGCTTTGGCTGTACGTTGGGTGTCTGTCAGTAACGCAAGAATTTAATATATATGTCGCAGGTATTTAGTCAAAAACGTGATATTATAATTTCACTAGTGAAATTATGATTACACAGATTATAGTCAATGACGACTGGTTCGTATAATTTCACGGGCTCTTTTCAGTGATATTGTAATAGGACCTAGATTTATTATGTGTTAAGTTTGTGGTGGGAGACCCGCGTGTTCTGATTAGTCAATTGACTTAATCAGTCGCACAGACTTACGAATGTACTACAGTGACCAATCTGATAAAAAGAAAAGATCAGAACTTTGGCGATGTTTATGAGGCATATTTAAGTTCAGGATCACGAGAAAACCTAACATAACCTATTAAGGGGGTTGTTTATTTCCTAACTCTGTGTTTAATACAGCTGGTAACGAAAACGGATCAATCAGCAATCGCTCTGATAATCTAACGGCTTTCTTAAACCAGTGTTATTGTCAAAATATCAATGCCTTACAATTTCACTGTATCTAGTGGCACTGAAACTAGCCCGTTAAATTATAAGTAATACAAACAATTGACTATAATCTGTGTTATTATAATGTCACTAGTGAAATTATAATATCACGTTTTTGGCTAAATACCTGCGACATATTTACATATTGATTTGACAGCAGATTTTAAGAGAAATAATGATGGTTTGAAGTGGTCCATATATTACTTGCAAAATGCGTGTGTATGACAATTGCTTTGTCTTCCCTAAAATACTTAGTAATGTATTAAATTAAGTGAAATGTGTGGAACGTGACGTGTCAGTTTCGGTGCTTACTAGCGACTAATTGGATACATATAATGGCTAACCATATGTCTGTTTCACTGCAATTAGCGTACTTTGTCATTTTCCGCGGCTCACTTAGTCGGTGAATAAGAAAACGATGTAGGAAAGAGCGAAATATACCTCCTTGAGTCTAACTTACATAACTTTTAGTACCGTAAAATGGGAGTACATAGACTATTTTTTAAATTCAATTGATCATAACTTTGCTAGTTTATGCTAGAAAAATAAAAAATATATAGTGTATTGACAACTTCGGACCTGCTATCATAATACATACATACATACATAGACTCACGCCTGTTTCCCCGAAGGGGTAGGCAGATGCATATTAAACGCCCACTTTTCGCCAGTGTTTTGATCCCACGTAATAGGTGGCGAGCCTATTGCCGCTTATCGGGATATCGGCTATCATAATAAGGCAATAAAAAATTGCATTTATTGTTTTGGCGCAAAAAGTCACTAAGTGTCAATTCAACCTTATACTTGCAATGGGGTTATATTGATAACCCACGACTTTATGACGGAACATCATAGTACATCATAACAGGAGTTAAAAGCAAAAACAAAAAAAAAATATTGCTTACTTAGATTTCAAATTAGAGCAATTTGAAAATCGGTGGGGACTGGGGTGTCTTTAATTACAGGGGTTACATTGATAACAGATTTAAAGCAATCGTTTTAGGATAATCAAATATATGACACAAAAACAATTAAACTGTAACATCATATACTACTATAAAAGTTTAAAATCTTTAATAGATTAAAATCTTTAAAAAACTCAAAACTTTAAGGAAAAAGAAAAATCAAAAATGTTTAATTACTAAATTATTACTAAGAGTAATCAGCCTTTTTAATTTTAATTAGAGAAAATAATCAACTTTTCCTATACATTTAGTTACGATATCAGGAACTACACAATCAACAGTCTTGTGGAAGAAACATTGAGATCAGTACACGATTATTTTCATCAATGCAATTTACTTGCTCATAGCTCTTTTACATCACTTAACTTCATCGGTAACTTTTTGCAACGCTTCTGCAAGTGTTTCTTCCGTATACTTCCTGTAATTTGGGTGTTGTTTATCTGTAAAAGTGGGTATCTTTGATAAACTGTACTTATTACATTGAGATTCGTTTAAATTAATCTTGGGGTTACTTTCATTGTTATCAATGTTGCCCCCTACCACCTATCAAAATAAAACCAGGAACAAATACTCATAATAAAACAAAATATGGCCACTATCTATCCAAGGCAATCAATTAATTTTACTCGGAAGATACCATTTCATCATTTGAAATAACTAAAAAAACGACAACAATAATACCAACCTTTGTAGCATTGAAGTTATCCCGCACTATTTCTTGGGTTTGCACGTACACGAAATAAATATTTTTTTAAACGAGGAACTTTATCAACACCAACGCTCACGCGTATTTACAGACTATACAAGGCCAAAACGCAGCCATAGGGAACTGGTCGCTTACATATTGTAATGCTATATTTAAATTTGTGATTACAATATATACACGAATTTTGCGTACTGCTCGTGTATAGTTCGTAACGTGAATACATGCTTCCTAGTCCCGGACTATACTACATTAGTTACATCTGCCTGACAAGACAAGAGATATAGTTTAGTGAAATAATGGGTGCATATATAATATTTGAACTTTATTAGTGGAAGATTAAATTGTATGTAATTCAAGTAACTATATTTAGTTACTTGAATTACATACAATTTAATCTTCCACTAATAAAGTTCAAATATTATTTCATATATGCAAAAGAGAACCTAACATAACCTATTGGTTATGTTAGGTTCTCTTTTGACCCTTAACCCAAACATAGGAGCCCTGCGAAGCAGGGCTCCGTCAACTTAGTTTATTAAAAACTATTTAATGGGACATAATGTCTACTTACCTACATATTATATTTGTGATATAATATTATAATATAATGAATGCCTTACAAAAACCAGAATAATCTTCAGATCTATACACGATTAGTCCGTATGCGTACTAGCACTGTATATTATGGTTAGAGGATTCGGTCCCGGGATCCCGAAGACCGGAATCCCGGGATCCCGATCATATTTTAGTCCCGAAATTTTCGGGATTAAATTCAATGAATCCCGGGTTTTCGGGACTAATATATTTACCAACTTCCATCGAGCCTGAACGCGCGTTTTCCACTGCTTCATATTTGTGCAACAAAATAAGAAGTATGCTTTCGGATGAGACGTTGGATGCGTTGTTATTTCTTAGATTTTATTTTCATGGCTTAAATAAGTAAATTATATCTGGTCTATTTGATATAAAATATGAGTCCTATTAACATTGATCTCTGTTGGCAAATTTTAAGAAGTTGATTTTTTTAATAAGTTTATTGTAAAATAAAATAAACAGACTAAGCAATAATTTATTAAACTATTTTAAAAGGGCCTAGTTTGTCAATTTTATTCGAAGAAATTAGATATAATTTTGCTTTGTTTTTGAAGATATAAGTAAAGATTTAAAATAAAAGGTTGACTTTGATATGTTTTACTTTCTTTTTGCTACCACTTTCTTTTAGATACCAACACAATCCCGGGACTATCCCGGGATCCCGGTATTAACTGTTGATAATCCCGAAATCCCGGGACTAGAAAAATCGACCGAGATCGAATCCTCTTATTATGGTATAAGCAAGTCAGTTAGATCACTACGAAGTATACTCGAGTATTTGCGAACTAATCGTGTATAGATTGGAAGAACTCAGCAAAAAAGTGATTTCCAATCTATACGCGATTAGTTTCACACCCCTGCGTTCTGGCCTTGTATATAATGTAAATACGCAACGTTCACGCATTGAAGAAAGATAACTGAACAGTCAAAGATGCCAACGAAAAAAATCTAATGTCTGCGTTCCATAGAAAATGATATTTTAATAAAAAAGCGTCCATAAAAAGTAATCATTAAAGTTACCCCGCTATTTGAAAGTAACCCCATTTTACGGTAACAAATTTATGACATAACTAGAGGATGCCCGTGGTTACACCCGCGTTATTTAAGGCTACTGTTCTGCTCCCGTCGCTCATAGCGTGATTTTATATAGCCTATAGCTTTCCTCGATAAATGGGCTATCTAACATTGAAAGAATTTTTCAAATCGGACCTTTAGTTCCTGAGATTAGCGCGTTCAACAACAAAACAAGCAAACAAACTCTTCAGTTTTATATATTAGTATAAGATAAGATTATTGGTGTTGCCGGCCTTTTTACTTTCAAACACTTTTAAACCCTCTGGGATGGCATGCTAAAAAAGTCGTCTAATGGGTGCCGACGACAACAAATGAACACGCTGTCCTTATTTTATGTTTCTAGCTTCAGTAATTTGGGCTCTGCGATGATATATCAGCCTGGGCAAGCAATTTTTAATAGGTATGATGGTGTTTATTCTTGTATAAATTTACAAGACATCTGCCTTTCCAGATATTGACACAAGAACGTTTTTAGTTCGTAAATGTGTTGTTCTTATAATTTTATTTCACATCCACAGCCTAGCTCCTAACTTGAGCACTATGCAAAGACGACGTAACGACCTATAACTACAAAACACATCGTCTCACTGACGGCTGACCCAATCATAGTATCCATTCCTGCTCAATATGCACCGACTGATTACATTTCCACGGGCCTCTGCCAAACTCAATTTCAACTTTTGCGCGTTCAACGTCAATCTCACATCCCGCCATAAAGATCACTGAATATCAAGCAAAATTGACGTCGAGACGCCATCGAGAAAAATATGCTATTGGTTTCACTGCCGAAAGATCGTCAATGAAGTACCTATTTAATTTAATTGACATAATTCCGTTTTTGACGAGGCTTCAGGGAGGTCGACAATGTGATACTAAATATATTTTCAAATCCACCAGCTAGCAATTTATAAGAAAAATAAAACCAGTTCTCTTCCTATGGGTAACATAAACTTTATAAAATGTCAATAGTTAAATACTGATTACATGTGGCAGCGAATACCAAAGCTTACAATGTTCAAATAATATAATTTTGGCATTAATGTATCAACGACAAGTATACCTACCTACCATAGAGTCACAGATTATACAGATATACTGGTAAGTACATAGAGTCATAGAGTATATTATACATGTGTGTGTTTGTAGTATAAAGTTGTAGTCGGTACAGTGCTGTGCCCCAGATGTTAATCGACTGTAACTAGTTGCATTAACAGCGTTAACAGCCTATTATATCGGAAGCGAAACTGTTTCCCGTTTAACTAGGAACACTCAGAAACAGCTAAACAATTTTGATCAAATATGAATGTTGATTGCAATAGGGACTCAATAGTTAAAACTCACATCTGTGAGTTAAAATGGGCTCGTCAATTTTCCCACGGTGACCAAAATATTGTCTGAAATACACAACTAGTGTTGCCGATTCTTACATTATTGGTATATTATTTATTTATATCCATTGCATTCATTTTATTTAAGGTTATTTGTGCCTTTCCACATTTGGAGCATTTCATGAATATAAAATACATACATATATGTACATATTAATTATAATAAAGCCGCAAGCTATTTATAGATATTACTAATTAAATTTATTTTGATCATAATTTTATTAGTAACTAAAACACAGATTTAACAAACAATTCTATAGTCTTAGAACTAAAATATCGTTGTGTCATTCTAATTGAATAATCATGTATTTACGCTTTAGAAGAAGTTGAAATTTCCTCCCGTTTTTGCAACATTTTTTATTGCTGCTCCGCTCCCATTAGTATTAGCGTGATGTTATATAGCCTATAACCTTTCTCAATAATTGGGCTATCTAACACTGAAAGAAATTTTCCAATCGGACCAGTATTTCCGAAGATTAGTGCGTTCAACCAAACAAACAAACTCTTCAGCTTTATATATTACAAAAGTATAGATGATCGTGCTAGCAAGCTAACTGTAGCTTCATTGAGTACTTTTTCAGCTAAAATGAACATAGATTGCCTACTGATCTTTCACAAATGAGAAAGAACCGAGTTCATATCTATTACTGTGAGACAAAGATTCCACTGGCAGAGGTCTTATAGAAATCTTTTTATATTGTTATAAATCGCCGACATTGCTACAATATCCGCTGTACTTAATCAATCTATTGACGCATCGGCAAGCTTTACCGTCTTACCCGCCTAAGCTCCTCGCACGTACAAAATCTATCAATACTGTGAGCCGATGTAGAAGGTCTCCGAATGACTTCTATTCGGTCAAAATTAGTCGCCAGTGAAAAGTCTTACCGGATATCTATAAAGTTTGTATAGCGTACAATAAAGGGGTTTGAGATTTATACCAGCCATTTGACATTTTGATAACCTAATCTTTGTAAACGTGTTCACGATAAGGCAAGAACACGGCCTCTGAAATGATTTAAGCACAAACCTCGCCACTGAATGCCTTAGTAGTGTAGAGCCAAAAGACGTCGACAAAATAAATCTTTGTGAGGTTTTCCAAATAGATTTTTAATTATTTTTCCTTTAAATCGTGGTTTGCTAGTCATCTTACAAGGTTAATGAATACAATGCTACATCATTAAGACTAAATAAAACATCTGTAAAATATTTTTACTAAATGTAAGCGAAATTGTTTTCGCAATTAGCTATAATTATTTTGAATTTTCGTGAAAATAGAATTATTTTTAGTGGAACGTAGGCACCTGAGTCTCCTCTCGTAAAATATTTTGATTCAGATTTTCGTTGCTTAGGGTGACTTATTGTATTGTTTAATTTTAGTTATTAAAGTATTCATCGTTGTTACATATTTTAGTCACGAATGATTCCACATAGTTTAGGCACTGTACTAAAATAGGTATTAAAATAGGCATTTAAAAATAGTCATGCAATTTATATTTATTTCCCTGCATTTTATTTTAAAGTAAAATCAGTGTAGTTTTCAGACACTGTTATTCTTGCCCGCATGCCTACACAAGGTAACTGAATTTTACAGTTAGCGCAACTACCAATATTTGACGAGTACGCAAGGTTAATAAGCCCAAATCGTATTTAATCTTGATGCGTATTGACTAATGAGGCGAATATACATTTCTACGTATCAATTCGTGCTAAAATTTGTAGCGGTGAATTAATAAAAATACTTCAACACTCAATTTGTCTTCAAATAAAAGTACAGATCGTGATATTTGACAAGGCTAGCCTGAATTTCGTCACAATAGAAGTTGCTTTTTAAATGCCATTAGTGGTACAGGTGGGCTTTTCTGATTAAGTAAATCTAATAAAAAATCTATTTTAAAATTAATTCATTTATCTAAAGAGAATCATAAAGAATCAAAATATTTTGGCTAAATTATATTATTAAGTTTCTCGTATTTGCCTATAACTTTAGCTAGTAGATTGTGAAAATCAATGGAAATTTGCTCAATTTTCAAACACTCAGCAGACTTTGACTCACAAAAAGAACAGTTACAATATTTACAACCGAGTTTTAAGCAGTCATTTCAAACTTTGCATTAGTAGGTACCCTTTTTTTTGTTTTTTTTTGGTGTCGGGTTGGAAAATCCTCATGGAGTCCCTCCGCCCTGGGGGAAGGGCGATGGGGACTGTCACACTCTTACTGACTAAAAACCAACCCGTATTCCTCACGTACCCGTATGTCGGAGGGTCGGGTATCGCTGAAGCATTCCTCGCTACTCCCCGACGGGTATTGGCCCGCCAGATGGTCAGGCGGGCCCCGAACAAAACCCCCTTGGCGGCGGATGAAGGTGTTGGGCTCCGCCGCCAAAACACTCAGCGGCCGCAGAGGATAGGGAGGACGGCAACGAAACACCGCATCTCCTCTTCCTCTGCGGCCCCACCGCGACGCAACGATGGTGCGCCTCCATTTGGTCGCGGAAGATAGGGCGCGCGGCAACGCAACACTGACACGCCTCTCCTCCCGCGACCGCACCCGACTGCGAGGGACAGAAGAACTGTGCCTCGCACCCGCCCCTTTGGACGCATCCTGCGCAGGCCTCCGACAAGCCCACGCGGAGCGTCCCCTCCTGGATCCCTCTTAGCTTCACCGCGGGTCACCAATCCACGGTTACTAAGCCCCCCCACCACGACAAGGTGGAGATCCCACGGGGGGGATTAGTAGGTACCCTATGAATCATTCATTATTTTATTTCGAATTAATATATTTCCAAGATTAAAGTTAATTAATAAAGTTTTGGCTAAATGTCAAGCACTCCATTGTGGACGAGTCGATGCATGAACTCGTGACCTTTGAAAGCTGGTGTCGTATTCACACTAGTTAAGGTTTTGAGAGAACATCTTGGTGACAATTCTGAAGAATAAATTTATTATAGTATTTAATGACTTGTTAGGTTTATATTCTCATTTTTTATACGATACAGTTTAACTTTACATTTTCTTATTTGATCTTGTTATTGTGTAGTAAGAATGCCAATTCTTACTACACAATAACAAGGTTTTTAATTTTTATATTTTCATCCTATAAAATCTTCGTTTTGAGCTTGATTAAAGTTAAATGAAACTTAACAATTACTATCGTCTCTAAGTACTTCACGATACTTTATAAAATTAAATGTAAACTAAATAAATACTACACAGACTTGCGCTAATTGTTTAAGCGTCATAAAAATAAAATTATAAAAAAATTACCTGTATTTAGTAAAGTGAGGCACTAAGGGGCAGTGAGATAGACAATCATGCACCCCAATTAAACAAGGAATATCTAGGAATATATAGCCTATGATTAAAGTTATGATTCTTCTTCAAACAAAATCTGTGAGTCTAACGGCCAATAAAAAAAAACAGATCGGCGAAGGACCGAAACGCTTTCTGACCTTCGCAACCCAAAGGGATAACGATATTACTTACTCTTTTTAGTTTTCAAAACATTTGCGGGTGCGAACACGAGCTTTTGAGTGCCGTATGGTAACAATATCTGAAATTTATGTGCTAGTGGTACGACATATATTATACCGAATATTAACTTTATATTACGAATCTTTTGTGAACAATCCATTTTATACCGGCTTATGCTCTCGGATTCGCACGCGGATGCAAGATAGACGCGGATGTAAGACGTATAAAATTATAGTAATCGCCGTGGTCATATTTATTTGTATGCATATCGATACGACGACTATAAAATTGTACATAGGTAGGTATGAGTATTTTCACACAGTCTTTTGCATTTAAAATACCCAGCTTCTCAGGTGAAGTATTGAGAAACTAGCAACGAGAATAACCAAAAGTAAATAGTCAGAAAGAAACGTAACGAACCTACAATTCCATCGTAGATAAATGAAAGATAAGTAAACTTACTTATCTATCTGAAACGAACTAACCAGGTCGCCTTAGTCCGCTACGATAGGTAGCGAATGTACCAATCGCTTTTCCAATACGCAATTTCTTGATACAAAGTCTGATTACTCCGACATGGCTTACATCACGGCGCATAGCGTAGCAGCTTAATAGTGTCAATTAGATGAACACAATTAAACACTGTTGGCCATTGGCCTCTTCATACAAATACGTAATAGGAACGCATTTGTATTAAAGTGCTATTAAGTGGTGGATAACCTTGTCATCAACTTGTAACGATAGTAGAATATCGATGCGTTGAAAAATATATTTAAAATAATTAGAGAACACTTTTCGAGGTTCACGATTATTTGGAGCCATCTTGTGTTGAAAAGTGATTTATTTATTATTTAGTTTAAAGACAGGCAGATTGAAGACAGCAATTTGCGTGTCTCTCTAAGAGTTCTCCCGTTTTCGGATCGAAACCACATCACCTTTTTTAGAAAAGCAACTCGCACAGTACTGTGGTAATAAGTACATCCTTTGTCGCTGGGAACTTAGAAACATTCGATCAATAGACACAAGAACACTCAAACAACAATTAAACTTGTGGATCACGCAAAATGTAGTCGAGTATTAAAATTTAAAACACAACACATAGCTTGGTGCCAAACGGCTAGGCGACCACTACGTATTCACCATTCATGTGCCCAAATTGATAATTATTTTTATACATTAGCCATAAGTATGTCTCAATAAACCCACGTGACCCTTCCATCAGGCCTTGAACTTCAACATAATGGTATAGGCGACGTAGGCGTGTGCGTTATGGAGCTAGCGACGATACCAAACATTAAACACAGACAAAACAGTTATTAGACAGCTAAATGGCGAGGAAGCTACCATACACGACCGACGCCTGCTTTTGTTAGGCAGGTGACCGACTTAGGACGGTTTTCGAATATATAAATTCGCCTATTATGTAGTAAAATTGAATTCTGTTTATTGGCAAGTCAATTAAATCTCACTTTAGTAGGTGCTGGATGCAATATGAGTGCTATTGATGGATTAATTATCAATTAACAATATAATTTATTCATAATTTTAATAGCAAAAAAATGTTGTTGTAAATTGCAAATCAAACTCACAAATACAGTCGTTCATTTACTTCAGCGTCTCAAGAGACTTAAGAGAATAAGAAGTAAAAAGCGAGTGTTTTTATATTCTCGTACCTTGTCACGACATACAATTATAATCACTCATTAGGCAATAATTTAAGTTCTTAAATTCAACAATCGTGATCACTTCTATCATCAGACTATACTTGTCTGTTTATACTTCGCCAAACATCTGGCACCAGCATTATACATATATCATCAAAATGTTCCTTTATATCAGAGGCGTGGCATACATTGAGACGCTGTTGACAAATACAAACTATAATCATGTCAAGGGGATAAGACATATATAATTTACGTCGTAATTAATGGTCATATTGTATTACACATATTTAATTAGGATAATATTCTTCACGTCCGCTAATATCATAATTATTTAACGTTCATAATCGTAGTTAATATATTATGAATTAGTTTGTTCACCAATGAAATATATTTTAAGATATGTTTTCACCTAAAAGATTATTTTTAACGATTTATTAACGATCAGCGTTTAAGTATGGAATTGATAATGATTTAAAATAGATAAATATATTACAACTATTTATATCATTTTTTTTTTTAATATTCCTTCTATTTTATTTAAGTTAGAACATTAAAGTAACATAATTTATAAGTAGCATATAAGTGAAGCTTAATCTAATCTAATACAAAAACCATAAAAACAAATTTAGAAAGTGAAAATATTTACATGGTTTAGGCGTCGTAGAATGCCTCCGCATCAATGTCATCGGGTAACGTGCCCAGAAGGCTGGCAGCATTGCCACGCTGGATGGCAATGCTGATTCTCTGAGCAAAGAACACGTGAGACGTCGATTAACCGTTTAGAAATTTCCCGGAATAGAGAACGAGCGCTCGGACCCCATGAGCCTAGCGTTTCCACCCCAAACGGCTCAAACACGTAATTACCTACTAAATTACTGTATTTGCGCCGTTTGAGGGTTTCCGCAGTTGCAGCAGCAGCGCCAGCATGGCCTCCCGTGCTTGGAACGTGTGATGGCGCGAGGGAGTCTACGCAGGTTGCGTCCCACACCAAAGGCCTACCCATTTTCCAAGGCAACAATGACATACCATCAGGTCTCTTACCGTCGTCGCGTACCAAACCATTTGGTTCAAGTACAGCTGGTACGCCAGACGCGACAAGAGCAGGACGGATTATATCATTCATATGGGCATGACGAGGAATTCTACCAGCGCTTCTGCTGCAAGATAGCCCATGGTGGCCGAGGCTATCGACGTCTTCTCCACAATGACATCGATGCGGAGAAACACACGGAGCACCTAAACGAAGACAAATGGCAATACGGAATGTCTCATCGTCCAACATGGTTCCAGTGTTGGACGATGGTAGTGCCTGAAGCCATAGACCGGATTCCCACTCTCCCACAGCCAGCAAGCGAGCTCGCTCTGTAACATTTAAAGAATTATCCAAAAGATTTTATCTTACTATGTTAGAAAGCGGCGCGTCCCACAGTCTTTGGGAGAATAGGTTGGTAGGCAAATCAGTGCTTGGACAAGCCATTTTCCAGGCCTTTATGCCTTCGGTTTTGCACAACACTTCTGAGTTAACTAGTGTAGGTGATAAAATTTTCCTAGTTAACTCTTCCGTGCTGTGAACCGAAGACAGAAACGCCGGTAAACTGACACTGGAAATTTTGCGCACGCCGAGCCCAACCAAACGTATGGGCAAAGACGCTTGTAGCCAGGCTCGATCGTCCAAGTCCACATTTAAAATTCTCTTTAAAGTAATTAGGATAATTTGGTCGATTTGTTCTAAAAGTGTTTTTTTTTTCCAAAGTTGGGAAGATCTTAAGGCATGTGTGAACTTTGGGACGAAAAGACAATAACGAATAATAGTATAGGCCGAATGAATATTAATTTTGAATAGGCGATCTGAAATTTCACAAAAATTTTGTATCTTTTCGTCTAAGAAAGAACCGAAAGATTCTTCAAATACTGGAGAACCTAGGAGGCGAAGAGAAGTTTTATCAATAATTTTGATGTTTGATGCCAAATTATTAAATTTTGATATTATCGAGTGTTTTTTTTGTGGAGTCTGTTGTATTTATAAACAATTCACACTTACTAGAATTTAGTTCCAAGCCAATAGATGCGAATTTATTTATAATAAAAGCTAAATCTTGTAATACAATGTCTGCAGCGCCCCCTAGGGTCCCGTCATCTAAAAACCATGCATTAAATTTAGAATTTACATACATATCGTCACGCCTTTTATCCCCGAAGGGGTAGGCAGAGGTGTATTTCTACACCCACTTTTCGCCAGATATACTTTAGTCCCACATAATAAGGGGCGAGCCTATTGCCGTACCGGGCACATTTCCAGACTCCGTGCTGCTACTGAGAATTTCGTGACAGAAAAACCCAACAACACCGCCCGACCCAGGAATCGAACCCGGGACCTCCCGATCCCTCGCGCACATCTATGCCGCGAGACCAACGAGGCAGTCGTGTAGGGTTTGATGTCGAGCTTTCCGTCTCTACGCAAAGATGATATTTGCATCGTGTTATCCCTTAGTCGCCTCTTACGACACCCACGGGAAGATAGGGGGTGGTGACACTTATATTCTATGCCGTCAACCACACGGCTTTAGAATTTATTTGCCGAATAATGGGTTGTATAGCTAAACTAAAAATAACTGGTCCAAGAGGGTCACCTTGTTGGCATCCAACTGCAGATTCCAAAAGATTGTCCTGATATAATAATTTTGTGGGATACCTGTAACAACCTGGCCAAAGAAATTTAAAAATTTTGGGGGTTTCTAATTTTGCTTGTGTCAACAAAGTGTCCCTATTCACTGAATTGAAGGCGTTTTTCAAGTCAACCTTCAAAATGACCTCTTCATCACCACTTCCAAGGTACGTGAAAAGGGCATGTATAGCAGCCTCACAACCCCCTTTGGAACCAAAACCTAGTTGTAGGGGTTGGAATTTTTCTGATAGCTCCCTGCTGTAAAATTTACAGCATATCTTGGCTGCTATACGCCGATATGTGCAACCCACGGCAATGGGACGAATGCCACCATCCCTCTTGTTAAGGGCACATAGATATCACAATTTTGTTTTAAACATATTGAATAATTAAAAATAACTGTCATATGCATGGCTTACATGATGACTTTTTTATTGATTTCGGAGACAGCGATTTTAAGTGTGACCATAATATGAGAATGCCAGCAAAGTGTTCTTCAATGACTGCAATAATGTGTTAGTTTCACTTCTAGCTTAATAGTCATAATTTTTCACTGTATGAATTTAGGCTATAAGTTAGACGGATATCAGCATATCAGAATAATAATACGGAAATCAGCATGCCATATGAATTCGCTACATCTCACCCTCAGACGTACTCGAATATTCAATTACTAACCGAGAAACTCCATTCCACAAAGCATTCGCATATAATGTAATAACAGAAGCTAATAATCATATTCCATGCCGTGTGCACCACTTCCTATTATACCTATTTGTAAACGAGGGTTGGCCATCTAACGTAACACGTGTAAACACATTACTTATTCTTATCAGTCCCTCAATTCGGGCTGAAACGTGATGTCACGGATGTACCGTCAATAATAAGGCGTCGTGTATCCTAGGTATAATTAGACCGGCAATTAAGATGATTCATCTGAGGTATAAGTACTGTTAAACTTATACTTTTCGTCTTATCTGAAGTTTTGAAACTGTGTACCTGACGAATAACGTTTAAGGCTAAGCTGCCTCACGTATATCTATCTAGTTAAGTACCCAGCGTCATAAGTATGAATACAAACTAGGCAATTTGTATAATGGAAAGAAGGCACGTGTTGCGTATAACAAAAGATATGATGTTCTTACTATTTTTTGAGTTTGTTGTAGGTACAATAGTCATGTACGATCTTAGCATCGCACCAGTTGCATAAGTGTGTTATCCTATTCTCAGTTTTCAACCTATACTTTGTTTGAATGCTACGGAGTAGGCATTTCCAGACGCATTTTTTTACAAAAATTGCATATGCTACTTCATCAACTACATAGACTTAAGACTCAAAATAATTATAATCTAGCCTGTCCGATTGTTGCATTTCTTTTAAAAGATTTGTGCTGCGATGATAAATATGCTTGAAGTTTGCGAGCAATGTAACTATAAATGTCAAGTTAGGTACAGATCGACTGAATAAAAGTTACTTTTTTTCAACGTAGGTATGTACCTAAGTATATGTAAGTAAGGTATGTATATGTAAGGCCATTTATTGACATACATATACCATTCCTATAGAACAGATATTTCTCATTCTACATGATTACAGTTCAAAGTGAAAAAGGTGCCACCGTTAAAACCGTAGGTACGGCATTAGTTTCTGTTTAAACTTTTACCAAAAGTTGGAACGAAAGTTAGGCATCGTTGCACAGCAAACTAAAAAGTTTGGCTGCCCCAAAAGCTCATTACGTTGCACCCAATATTGTTTCAAATATTTGAACAAAGGAACTTACATATACGTTAGTAACTACAACATTGTTTTTTTATTTTACCAACTGAAATATACGACTACATTTTTGCGGTAGTAAATAGTTAAAAAATGCAATCGAAAAATTGGAGCTTCATCTACGATGACCATTTACTAATCTGTACCGCATAACGCATAAGTCTTTAGAAAAAGAAACACCTACGCCAGAACGACCACCCAGACTCAGCAAAACTGTTTATGGCGAACGTGGCAGCGATGTTGCACCTTTACTATTCTATCATCAATGTAATTTATTGATCACTTGTATAGAAGTACTCAAGTAATGATGATATGTGACTACTTAGGCCGTTGTCTGTTATATTGAGCAAAGCAGTTTAGCACAGTGTGCGGTCGCTATAAAGTTTACTGCTTATTGTTTGCGCCTCATTCTGAATGCCACCGACGAACTCCTAATTTATCAGGTTCAGTCTATTGTGTACATTTTCATTAGGCCTGCATTTTAAGTAGCTCGGTAATGGAATACGCAGTAGAATTTTAATAAAATAATACTTCAATTTTATTTTGTTTTTCGAATGTAATTTGAAAATGTAACACAATCAGGCGGTAAAACAATTAAATGAAATGTATACTTTAATGGTAAAGTTTATTTCATATCTGTCACAAAATGATTTAAGCACAAAAGATATAGTCAGGTAGTTTTTAGTGGTTTGCTTATTCTTGATGTTAGTAGAGTAAGTTATGTGTGTGTTATATGTCTGGGATATGGGTCTCAGTTTGGGCTGAAGTCTTCTACAAACTCTGTCACAAATTTTATTTTCTTTGCCTTTTGGCAGCCATTTACTTCCTGCAACAATGAGTACATTATCCGATGATAAGCCGTAGATTTTCTGACGCTGCTTTCGCCCTATGGACCTTTTGTATTGAAAACGTGACATTATGACCCGCCCATCGCCAATTTAGTGGTAGGTAGTGCTTAGATACAGCCATGTGATTTTCGCACTGTAATAATAAATAAACTTTAAGAAATCTGTGAATTCTAAACAACTAATCCTAGTAAAGGCTACTATTATGGTAATAATACAAAAAAATTGCTAGGATGTTCAAACTTCCCGAAATTGAAAAAGTTCGGTTGAAGAAGTTCTGAAATCCTGAAACTCGTCATCCAGAAATTTGCCAGCCCATGCGTGAAGGCTCGTCCCTCTGACCTCTAAACTGAAGTATCTGGCTATAGAGGTAAATACCTTAAGGTATATAACTATCCCAGTACGTACCCTTCTTCAAAGTTCTAGTATCACATTATAATCTGCCGCCTCGATATTAGAACCCTTGAACTTTAGTACCTAAATAGATAAAGTCATTATATCTGCATATTCTTAGGTATTCACATTTTTATCACTCTCGTCTCGTCTTATCTGCAGCCCTGCTGGTTTTTAAATGGTCATTAAGAGTCCGTATCAATAAGCTTTCAAGTTTCTAAAAAAATACATCCTAAACGAAATGTGAGATTATTAGAGTTCGGGAAGAATCCGATAAAATCAATAAACAACAGTCATAGTGACTTAAAATTATACCTCCGTTATTTTTGGACATTAAACTGACATAATTAGCAGTGTTAATATGACTATTTAACCACATAGGTAATAGGTATTTAATTGCTGTATCTATTAAACATGCATGTTACCTATTACCTAATAATTTATAGCGAATAAATAACATATTAAACTAACTAATATACATTTATTATGAGCTATGAGGTATTAATTCATATTAGTGCCACATAAATACGAATATAGTAATGGTAATTTATTTACGAATCAATATATCGGTTTCGCGTAAAAAATATTGAGTAGGATTGAACGCCTGCTAATATAGCAACAGCAAACAGTTCGGGTACGTTCGTGCCGCGCGGCTGTCAGGCGTTCGGCGCACGCGAAGGCCGGGATCTCCGATTAATAGCACTACGAGGTTGCCCTACCCGCCCTTTATTACCGCTCCGCCCTTCTCGAGTGCTGCGAAATGAACAATGTTAAGGTCACATGACGTATTAGTACTTATAACGTCCCTCCCTCCTTAATCTGCGTAGAAGGGAAGTTTTGATCAACTTAGGATTCAGCGAAACTAATCTTCCAGTTTCTAATATAGATTTGGGATCGTAATTAGATTTTGTTGTGACGTAACTTGTTCTGACTTCGACGTAAGGCTTCCTTAATTAACTGCTTATTTATATCCACATGTGAGTGAATAATTAATTATGCTCTAGGAGTCAATTAATACATACTTCGATTGTGTGACGGCGGAGAAACTGATTAAGTTCATTGTTTACCGATTCGATTACTTCGCTCTCTCCTTTAAATAAAGCACCAAAAATATATAGCACAATAAACCGCTGATAAAAGCCGTCTAACAAACAAACGTCATAACTGTGACAAAAATAAAATGCGAGATTGGGGGTTGACATCAGTCGGCCGGTCGTATACCTACTCCACCCTATTACCACATCCTTACAAAAAATGAAAAACGTCCGTAAAAAAGTACCTTGATTTAGCCTGAGATATTGTTTAACAAAAAAGCCCACGCTCCAAATGTTTTGGCATAACATAACAAAAAGGATATTATCGGTGAGTGTTTTGTTTAACCTACATTATATATTATGAAGAATACTTGAACATTCGATTCACAAGATTATCGTAAACACGCAAATACTCGTAGGTTTCAGCATTTTATAGTTGTCTATCTAACAATAAATTTATTTTACGCAAACGTGCGGTGTACAAAACAAACCGCGTTTTGGTTTCAGTAATTGAATTTGACGAAAACCGACGTAGCCATTATATTGATATGTTTTCGCACCTGACCGGGTATATAAATATCAAGCGATAATATCAAACAGCTGGAATTTATTAATAGCAGCCCGACACATCTGAAAATATCAACATCAATTCACAGCTTCAATACTTAAAACTTTGCGTCTCATTATTTTTTCTTATTTCATTATTTTAGCAGTTTTTTTTATTAATTTTAAATCGTTTTAATTTTAACCAGAGAATGTTGGGGATCATCCCAGACACGGAGGATAAAGCTTAAACAAAAGTAACACGAAAACAAAAAAAATCGTTGCGTCGTATAGGTACGTAGAGTCGTGTCCAAGGCATTATGTCGTGTCCTACTTACGTCGGCGGCTTGACGTCTTGTGTTTCGGTATTCATGACCACCTTTTCATGAATAGCTTTTTGTTCTCGCCATCTGAAATTCTTTTCTATTGAATTTCAGCGGATCTAGTGGACAGGTCTTGAGATATCGTCGATCAAAACTGTCACCTCCCTTAATTTTTCATGCCTGTTATGTATTAGGCTTCAGGATCATAAAAATGTTTGCTTTTTCGTAAAATATGACTTTGAAGGGATGTAAATAGACATTATATTTCAGTGGGTTTATAAATGTTATCTATATTTATTTTTGTGTAGGCATTACGTATTCACTAGTTAGTAGGCACTCATGTTGTTGATTATACAATTTAAAGTAATTAGAATAGTAGATACCCATCCGGTTGTAAAAGCAAGTTTCGCTAATGTAGTTTGTTTGCCGGATGTTTCGTGACACATAATGTAAACAAACCCGCACAATTGACCATTAACGCCTTGAAAACACATAAAAGTAACTACTGTATAAATTATAATCTAGGTATTCTAATCACGCAATCCAAATAGTTCTTGAGGCGTCTTCAACACGCCAATTAGTTAAAAGAAAGAGGTATAGACACTTTATAGTCGTGTTTTATCACATCGATGATATTCTGAAGAGGAAACAGCCTTCCGAAATTGAATACCTACTGAGATATTTATTAATTTTCTCTCAGCAGCTAAGACTTAAAAAGATGTAGAACGTTTGAACAGTCTACCTTTACTAGCAAATTTAGGTCGGGTTTAGCTTTGACGCGATGCAGGAATATTACATTCAAGTGGTTATTGGATATAAAAGAACGGAAGACGTACGCAATATCGAGATGAATAACTTTTTATCAAGCGAAGTTTTCATTGGACAAAAAAAGGTGAGCTATCGGTGTGATTGAAGCTAGGGTGTAGATAGATTCTGCAATGTCACACAGATTTTGATGAGCCTGCTTGCACGTGCCGTTTGTTCGAGTGTAAGCCATGTCGACGTTTTATTTAGCTCTATATCATGTTGACAGTATGAAACGTTTTGTAGATTTTGTTAGAATTTCATACGGATCTACCTGTACGGATTTATAAAAAAATATATCATCATCATCATCATCAGCCTTTAACAGTCCACTGCTGGACTAGGCCTCTCCTTTGAAAGGAGGAATTGGCCTACTATACCACGCTGGCCAAACGGGTTGGTATAGGGTTTGTATCAAGTTTTCCTTCTCTTACAGTGCTGTGCTCTGCATAATATAATCCCTCTGTCGGCTCTTACGACACCCATGGGATGATATGGGGTGGTGACATTCCGTATTCTTAATCCGTCACTACACGGACAACTTGTTTGTCTGCATTCTTTTATGTTTGCCCACTGTTTTTCGTGTTCATGTGCGGTTCTCTCACGTAGCCACGTTTTGATTTGGCTTGCTGGTATCGGTACAATCGGCTCGGGTCCCATTATCATTGTGTCCGATCCTTGCCGTGCCAGTTGGTCTGCGGCGTCATTGCCTGCGGAGTTGCTGTGGCCTTTAATCTTTTTTTCAAAAAAAATATATATTGAACATATAATCAAGAATTGCCAACAATTATTACCTAAAGTCAATAAAATTGTCACGCAATCTTTCTCCAAGATTTGTTTAGTTTAAATCCTGACTTTATCTCGTTTCTTAAATCACTGTACGGCATAAACCACAGTTTACTAAACGAAATTTTATTCAAGATTCCACGCTAATTCCTGAGGTAAAAATATTTTGATAGCCGTGAAAAAATTTAACAAATCGCACCTTTCAAAATACCTATCGTTCCCGGAGTCTCGGGGGTATTACTGGGATTATTGTCATACTTTTCCACCGAAAAATAGAATTTGTTTACTAAGATTACAAGAATGATGATCAAATACCGTTCCAGTGGATGCGACGATGTTGTAAAAGCGACGAAATATTCCTCTCACATTTGCCACCCGTCTTGTTACGTGCACAGATTTTTCACAAAAAGTCTCATCCCCAATCGACCCTACTAAAAGTGGGTCGTAAGCCTTTGATGGAATTCCTCATAAAATAAAGCCTGGAAAAGTGCGATTATCCAAGGTTATGTAGAAAAACGAATAAATTTGGTTATTTCTGAATCAAGTCAGCTAGAAAATTTGCGCTCTAAAGCATTTTACAAAATAGTTTCTATATATTCTCGGCGCATATGTGCCTATCTGTTCCATAACTTGTAACACATTTGCGTTTAAAACTTTCAATGTAAGCCGTAACCGTCGTTAACTTTAATGTTTCCCATAATTACTCGATTTTTAAGCAGTTTAAAATTTCTCAGCGGACATTACGCGTCACAAAGTTTAACTTCGAATCCAGATAGAATTCGTGACAGTAAAAAGTTAATGACAAAAAGACTCGCCAATCAAGAGAAATTTTTCGACGGTGAAATATTTCCTTGAGATGAAATTTGTTTCGCATTAAGCTGATGTTTATGCACTAGTAAATAACTCTTCAAAATAGATGGATGGAAGGATGGAACTAAGAAATTTCGACATATACTCGTAGATACATAGAAAAGCTTGTGTCTATCGATGGTCCCTTGTAAATGTAAATAAAATAGGCTTTGATCGAAAGAAGATTTGGTCATCCTTATTATTCTCAGCATCGAAAGAATTACTTAAACCTAAAATGATACTAAAAGAAATAAGGACCAAGACCTCAGTTAAAATATATTTTGGTTAGAACTATATAGTTGTTTCGTGAAATACGTTCGTAAAGAGGTCGGGGTCGCGTCGCGGCCAGGTGTTAGGCAAGTAGCCAACAGATGGCACAATAGTTCCGTCGAACGTTTGTTGGGACTATCTTTATTGCTCTACGCATGTATTGTTTACTAGACACATATGAATGGAACATGTGAGAAAGTTAACTGAAATGAATGTAAATAGAGTTTTATAATACCATCCTATTATTCGCAACACGTAATTGTATCTTTGTTCAAGAATTAAAATAATATAATAATTAAATTAAACCGTAATATAAAATCGCAACCACTGTAGTACATATTTTTCTGACTGCGGTTACCCTATCCTCTCGTTAAAGCACTGTGAAAAGTACTTTTTTATTTCACAAGCTGCTTTTATTTTTGACATTCGAGTCGTAGATTTTAATGAGCCTTTATTTTTATAACTCGTACAGTGTGCTTTAGGTAATATAGCGATAAGAGAAAGCCGTCAAGGGTGAGATCCATTAAAACAAATCTCTTTATGCTTAACACGGGCGTTCGTAAGCGGATGTAGTGAAAGGGCTTCGTCGGTAGCGCACAGCCTTTTGCCCTTCTGTCGCGTATTCAATGTAAAACAGTCACAAAAATAAATCGAGATTCCATTTTATTAGCAGAGCCTTATTAAACGGAACACGAATAGGTACTCCTAACCAACTAAATAGGATTATTCTATTTGTTTTGCTGTATGTTGAGACTCTACCACATTTATTTTCGCTCGACTTATGAGTAGTTAATGGACGTGGAGACAAGATAAATTACATCATATTCTCGTCTAATGTTCGCGGCAGGACGAGTATCTGTAACGGAACTAATGAATTAATGACGTTTTAGCTAACATTATTTATATCATACCAAATAAAATTTGCGACATTTCAAGATTATGGCTGTTTAGTAACACGTTCCATATTAAATTGAATTAAACATAAACAAACAAATTATTAAACTGATTTTCTTTTCGTTTTAGGAGCAAACCACAAACCGAATTTATAAAATAAAACGTTGAATTTTGATATACGATTTTTGAGGATCTATCAGAGATATTACGAAGCGAAAGTTTATGAAGAAAAATGTTTGGTCGGAGCTATTTTTAGTGATGAGTGGCCGTCATCAGTTGCGCGTGCCGGAGTTGCGCGTAAGCGGAGCGCCGGCGCAAGAAGAAGATGACCCGCCGACGGCACTGCCGCCCTTCGCGCAACTTACTCTCGCTTCTATACCGAGGCGTAGACACTCCTGGATATGCGGGTAAGTTTAATAGAAAGGAAATTCATTAGGCTTCACTGGACTATCTTTCAGTGAATGTGAGATGGATCTGCTAAGAAAAACAACAACTTCAAACAGATATTGAGCGTAAGGTTGCACTATGCAGTCTGTTGGGTTTTGTTGGGTGAGTGCTAGCAAGGCAGGTTTTGCTTCCTTTTGAGTTGTTACTGTAATATTGTACTGGTTTGTGTGTCTCTATAAAATATTTTATCACCATTACTCATATCATCGTGCCACTATTACTCACACCAAATTAGAGGATGCTCTAAGATTAGTGGTTACTTATGTAAGGAGTGTATGGGATTCTACACTTTTAGGTATTTTTACTAAAACAAAGTGTGTGAGTCGCGTACTTCGACCGTTGCCAGAGACGGGTAAGTAAGTTATTATTTTATTTCTTCTTAGCAGAATAAAACTGAAAGATGTGATAATATCTGTTACTCCACGGTCACGTCCTGAATATGTACTGAAAATCAGAAAAAACTAATTCGTAAAGATAAAAAATTACATCTATACGTAAATGTCCTTCAGTTTATGAAATCATGGCATTTCAAATATTATTCACTGTAATAATAATTATGGTACTACCAATACTAAATAAGTGAACATATTTTACAACATTGTACAAAGTTACATACTTGTATTTTCAACTTTGCAACTTAGTAATGCTCTGCAAGCTAGAATAGATAGGCCAGCTGTTTATTATTTGTTATGAGCTAAATGTTTGCAAAAAAATTATTGACACTCAATATGTTAACAAACGCACTTCTACTTTGGTACCTTACCCCGCGCTTTAACACCTCATTCAACCTGCAAAAATTTTTGTACTCAAGCTTAAAAGGATTTTAAGGCTCCAAAACATCGACTTCAGTCCATTACGATATTTGATTACACAAGTTTGTTCGTGTGAAAAGGACCTATATCTCAATAAAACAATTAAAAGATTAAGACATGTTATCTGTATTACAGATAACATTATCCACAAACATCATAAACACAGACCACTTCAGATCTAGCCTATATATCTATTATTCACGATTGTCTTATTAGAAACACTGTGAGATTAGTCTCACTGTATGCTGTATGTACAGTATAACAATGTCGCTCGAGTGTCGTGTCTATATTGAATGGATATTTTCAGCAGTGAGTGGCTATCTGTAAGACAAATATCAGTTAATATTCATGAGGGGCTCCGGCGGTGGCCTGTCCCAAGCATTAGCACAACAATGGCCGGCCACGTAAACGCTCATCCTAGCTAACCTCGACTATTGTACTGAGATCGCAGTCTTCAACTGTTTTTGTATTCCATTATACCCGTCGACGCTTTCACTGAAACTGGCCCATGAATCATTATAATATTGTCGCCGCCTTTTTTATAGCCTGCCCCTTGCCATGTAAGTTTTTCATTCATTCGATGTGTTCCATTGAAAAGTAAACGATAAATTCCAAATTTCTGAGCCAGGAGTCTTTTATTTCGAACACGTATTGCCAAAGACTTTTTTATTCTTTTTGCTGTCAGTGATATTCAATCACAGTATTAGATAGCACATTTAAGGAAACCATAAATCTGGTATCAGCAGTATTCATGCGACATTTTTACGCGCAAGTTGCGATGCTGCTTCATCCAAAGATATAATATTTATACTGCAAATATGATATGATATTATAATAAATATAATTTTATTTACCGGAAAACTGTAAAACTGATATATTCACCATGATGGGCATTTTCAGTGATTTTTCACTGCGCAGTATTTCCTGGTGATAAAATGGCAAATACAATGGACAAAATTAATCAGTATGATTGAAACTAGTCCATAGGCTCGGGCGGAAATTGATCAATCTCGAAAATAGGAAATAGGTCTTTGCTTCCAATTACAACTGCCTTGATGTTTTGATTACTCTGTTTGGATGAAAAGAGTAATTTGTAAACTTAAACCGATAGAATAGTACCTACTTGGACATTTTCTTATTTCAATCTTCTTAAAAAAGTTTGTTAATTCGATAAGAACTCTCTTTTATTGTTCAAGTTGTGCCTTTGTTAAGTTCAGCACATTACGATTAATTACATCGAGAGCGTTAAACTGAGTGTTGTTCTTTTAAAGTTTACAGCTTTTTTAAATAAATGGCTTTTAATTTGTGAATAGCGCACCGGACGTTGTAATTACTCAGAGGATTTTAAGGGAACATAGCACCGCTATTTTAGTTGGTACCTTAGAGTCTATGAGTTATCAAGTATTTAAAATTTTGTTTGAGGTATACATATTATATTACGACTTTCATGGGACATACTCAAAGTCATATTTACTTTGACGCACTAATTTATTGGTAAATAACTTTGTAACTTGTCCAGCAATTCATAATTTACCCAACCATATACACATTAGTAACTAAAACAGTTACTTCTAGACGTACTCTAGTAAGGTATATACAGCCCATTTGACGCACGATTTACATACGAATTAGTTAGTGAAATAGAGGGTTAAAGTTTATGTCGCTCTTGTGTGCAAATATTAGGGGAAACTGTCACGCGCATGTACGAGAAATTTATTGAGGTTAATAAATATATTGTGGCAAGTGCATGCTCGTTTTCGATATCCTTCTAAATATAAAAATAGTAGCTGCTGTCCGTATTTTAATAGCGCTAGCTTTTAAGGGTACTTTGTTTAATTCGCTGATTTAGCAGCAAATTTTCAAACAAACTTTCGACCCCTATTTTGTGGCCATAGAGGTGAACTATTAAAAACCCTTCGTTAACACCTAACAGGAAATGTTACAAAAGTATTCCATATAGTGAGTAACTACATCAAAACGAACTCCAACCATCCAAACATGTTTCCAGCTTCAGTAGTTTGGGCTCTGCGATATTATGTCAGTTAAGACAAGTGATTTTATATAGGTACTTACACAATGATAACGTTGATTAAAATCGACATACTCTCATGATGTAGTTGTGTTTTTCATCTAACGAACGTTCAAAAGTTTGCATAACTAAACTTACTTTAGACGAAGTACCTTTATTTGTTGTTTAAATCTATCTAGACCAAAGTTAACATCCTTTGATCTTTTTCTTATAGCCTGTTGAGCGTTACTTCAAAGATCTGTCACTCAATCGTATACGTCTAGTCAGTCCAAGTTGATTTTATTGGGTAAACTTTAGCTAAGTAAACGAAAATAAAGGCATCAACTCTTTAGCATTTGGTGTCCGTTATTTGGCAGAAGCAGATCATAGTATGATGATAATATAAGTACGTTATGCTTCCAATTTTACGTAAATAGGTTTGTATTTCGGCTCGTGTCCAAAGCGTACTTGTTGCGATATAAATTCTATTACGTATTCTCACTCCAGATAATATTACCAAAATAAGACTATCCGCTGAGTATAACAGACTTTTGTTTCCTGGCTGCAAGCCACTTTATACAGCCAGCTTTAATAAACACTAATTTTCTACGTTAAGTCATACTTGTCAGACCACCGATGCTACGTTGCTGTAGTACTGTTTGAACGCTCTTATCATTGGTGACAAAGTGCTGTTTTCTTGGGATAGTTTGTACTTTTATCGAGTGCAATGTATCTGCGTCAATGCTTAAAAAACTTTTGATTATTTTTTTTTTCAAATAAAGTTTCGCGATACCTTTTTGTATTTTGATTTCTGTTGTAGTCTGTGTTGCAGGATAATATGCGAGGTATATATTTTATCTTTAAATTAATTAAACTGCAGATAAGAGAAATAAATAAAAACACTCATGCATTTAAAACATAGGTTATACAGTCGTGTATTCAATCCTTGAATAGAAACTCTATGAAATTGAAATACGTACTCCCTCGCTCCGCAAAGATTTCGTTCTAGTATACACATACGAGTATCTGTATCAAAGACTCATTTCTATCTATTAAACGTTTGAGTTTCTAAATCTTTATATAAGAATTTAATTTTGTACCGCTGCACAGATAATACTGTCCTTGCTGGCCTCAAACAGTATCTGTTCTTTGAAAACTGAAAAGCCACGGAGTTAGTTACGACAACTTATTTTGCTTAACCATAAAGTTTGCACGAGCTTTGACGCAATTTGCGCAACATTGTCTATAGCTGCACCTTTGAAACAACTAACTTTGTAACCTGTACAAAGACTTGCAGGATCTATCAGTTTAAGTTTTTGCTGCTTCTCAACTTATGGGGTTATTTTCATCTCCTCACGGCAATGTAAGTGAATGAAAGGGGTACACAGCGTGTCTAATCGGACTCCAACTGATTGTGACCGTGCTGCCTACGTAGGTGGCCTCGTGTAACTTCAGATATGTACAAACGTATTAACACCTCACGAAGAAACGTTGTTACGCTTTTACAGTGAATTAAAAGCCACTGTGCTAAAGCAGTACTAAGCCTCATGCAGCTTGTGATTACATTGATGTTTTAAAAGAAATCATGAGATTGTGCGAACTCTTAGTGATGATCAGGATTGTTAAAGATATCCATATGCGTAACCGAAACTATCGGATATCCGAAATAAAATAATATCCGTATCCGCAACCGAATTCGAAATAAATGATTCGGATAATTTCGGGTAGGGGCGGAGTCTAAATGAGACACGTTACGATAACTTGTTTTTGATCGGCCCAGTGACACGCTGAGCGCGTCCTTTGGATTGATTGTTTTCTTTTGTTGTTCAAGTTATAACTAGTCAGCACTTTACGAAATTACGAATACTTACTTCAATAAACTGAAAAATAGGTGTTGTGATAGTAAGTGTTTTATTATCTATTTGTGTGTTACTTTTGATATTCCTTAAAAATCTATTATCCGTAACCGAAACTATCCGAAACTATCGGATAATCTGAAATAATATCATATCCGTATCCGAAACCGAAACCGATATAATTTTTTTCAAATATCCGTATCCGTATCCATATCCGAAATTCCATATCCGTAACATCCCTGGTTATGATTTCAGCTCTTTTACTATTTTGTGTCCCATGGTAGCTGAGTTGAGAAGTTATATTTGATAATATTGTTAATAAAATAGAAATCTACGAATTACTTTCTGTGCATTTGTAAGTTTTTTAGGTTTTATTTATTTTTGTTTGACTCTAGATTTCTTTTCGCCTGCTATACAAACAATCCTTTTAAAAATCCCTATTTTTATCTTACACCTCGCATACATTTTCAACACGGAGAAAAGACAAACCCAAGCTAGTATTTAAGTTAAAATGTAAAAACACAAATCCGTCTGCTTTAATAAGTAGTAGGAACCTTAGCTCGCTCTTTTGTTGCGGGTTTTTCACTCCACGAGTGCACTCTGCTTTGCTGAAAATCCACATTAGTTCACCAGAGTGGAAGTAAGTTTTTATAGTGAGCCATTTCAAAACTCACATTTAATATTTACATTATATGAATTATTTATACCTAGTCTTTCGTACTTGGTCTTCACTAACTTTGGAACTTTTAATGAACTAGATTCGTGAATTGAAGAAATCATTTAGTAAAGATAATGAATAGTTGAATATTTTATTCATGTTTAGTTTACAGTTATTTTAAGAACAAAAAACTATTCAGTTAGTTCTATTAGTAAAAGTATGGCGATAAGAACGTATCATACATAGTAGAATTTATTTTGTATTGAATTGTTCTTATCGACATTTAATTATGAAGGTATATTACAAACATCGAGAAAATTATAAAAAGAATCGAATACATATTACAATATATGTGACAGGAATATTTAACAGAAACAACTAATACTCAGTCATATGATTAAACTCAGTATAGACAACGTTGAATACGTTTAATATTTTGAATTAACACTTATTTAAATAAAAATTCAGCAACACGATATCTGCGAAAAGTTTGCAAAATCTTGCCTCTACTTACTTGCCACCACTCCTATAGAATTAACAACTAAATCTGTTATATGGCATTTCAATATATTGGGCAAAGCCGACACTTGTATACTGAACAGTGAAAATCTCTCAAATATCTATGCTATCAATACTCTTTACAATTTCTGGCATTGTTGAGAAGTTTAACTATAACTATAAAACTGAATTGGATCACGATAATAAGATCCGTAACGTCTGTGTTTCTGCTCGTAAACTCACGTCTGTTCAAACTGAGATTTAAACATCTGCAAATATGCAGTGCATTTCTCAGTTTTCCACGTCTTATCCACATATTATAATCACACGTCCAACCACATATAATTTATCCACGAGTAGATAAGAGAAAATGCCGGTAATATTATATTATATCTTTTGAAACATTACTCCTTCAAAGTCTGAAATATTGCATGAAAGATAAATTATGTGATATTCTGAAACGAACAGGGTAAAAGAAGAAAAGTTAGACGTTGTTAATTCAGCGTACGTCGAATTTGTATGTAAGTATGAGACGTGTGGTGAGTGACTAGCTGCTCAATATGTGAGTAGGTCCCGTTTAATTCACTTACGTGAACTCACCGCCACCGTTTTACGAGTTTACGCCTTACCTTGTTAGTGCTATATATTCAATTGTCTTACCGTATTCCGACCGCTCGAACTTCCACTCAGTTTAATGTGTTTACTTATTTCATTAATTTTACACCCCAAAAAGTTCCCTGCAGTAAAATTTAATTTAATGCGGGGCAAATTAACTTCTGATATCGTAAATGCTTGTTTTGTTTATTGTCGATGTTACTGTAAGTACATTTAACTGAGACCTGTGGGTACTTGTAATTTACTTTTTCATCAAAATATATAGTACCTATCTCTATTTTAAGAACACGCGGTACGTGGAAAGATTACCTGCATTTTTTAATTTATTCTGAATGTTATCCGATCATAAAGCCCATTTATCGGTACACTATTTATTACAAAATATAACTGATATCTAACATTTTAATTGTGCCCCACCTACGATACATCTAGAGATAAAATTCACAAAAAGGCCCAGCCAAATATAAATTTTATATCATGCGGTTAAAATACATACACCAATTTACTGCCTTTTAGATAGTAAAAGCCACTATTCATAGCAGCCCCAATTGAATGTTCTAGATAAAGTTTATTCGCGATATATTAGGCGTAGTTTGTCTTATAAAATTATTTATTTTGTAGGAAAATTGCAATATTTCATTAAGCAACCTCATTTATAAGAAGCGGAGTAGGAAGCGACCATCCATCACCGGAGGGTCCATTGTTTTTTGCTTAATGGAGCCTATAAACTCATTGTTGTCGCAAATTTAAGAGCAATATTGTCATATGTAGCTTGAAATTATAACGTTAATATACAGCAACTTTAACATATAATTATGTTATACTATTGTATGGGCCTTCTAGTCTATTATAGTATGATTTTATAAATCGAAGAAACAATCTTGAATAAGTAACTTGAGGTTGAAGTAATCGTAAATGTTATCGAGATCTGGTTATAACATGATTTACGACATTCAGTACAAGGAATGGTACAAAACGGTTGAAGGCATTCAGCAGGCCCCTTATTTATTAAAATTAGTATGTCATTTGTCACGGGCGCCTGACGCTGTCTGCACTCGTTAGAAGTGACGATGCTCATGAAACGTACTTTGAGAAAAAAAATGGAATTCTTGGCAATAATGAACTCAAAACTGTAGCGTTACACTGTTAGCGAAGATTATAAACTTGATAAAAAATCACACGTGAAGAAATGAAATAGAATTAAGGTAAAATCCGTAAAAAGATGGAACATTTATATTATAGAGCATGGCTAGGTTACTTCGGATATGATTTAAGTGGTTTTGCGAAGGTGAGTGGTGACATGCTACACAGTAGGTGGTACATAAATTACAGGTATACGCTTATTAAGTGTGACAGTGTGAGACTGTTCAGAGATGCGGTTTAGGACACGACGACATATTTGAAACTCTGCCACGAGTTATTCTTGTCCTCGGTCGCGTAAACACCAATACGTAGATGATATTAGATATTATTATATCTAAAGTTATTAATAAACTAATGGTCGATTATAATATGACTGCGAGATTTCTTGATTTATATGTTTGAATATAGGGCGCACTTGCCTTATTGACAGTAAGAAAACCAATGCCAATGAAAATCGACAATATTTTACGTGAACAGAACTTCAATTTTCTTTGAGCTAAAACTTTACAAGTGGTCTGTGTAAGAATTAAGACGCCCTTGCCCAAGTTTTTAAAGTTCCCTGGCTCATTTCAAAAGCAAAATTTGTTAGTAGTACAATAAACATTTCAGGGCCGAGTGAAATAATAGGGTTAGTTACAGGCCATATACAAATTATTTCATGTCTGTATTTCAAACATTTAGCTATGCAATATCTAAAGCGATTATTTTACCGAAATTCTCAAACTGGTCACGTACATCGCACTCTAATCAGAACTTTGTAGATACATCAAATCCTAGCGTTGAAAATGGCTGGAGAATATTATTGTTCGCCAATCTAAAACAAAATTGTCTGGATAGGCGTAGATACACTGTAATTTATCTACATAAATGAATATTTCTCATATAGAAAACAAACAAAAATCTTTGAACACCAATGTATGTTTATAATTTGCCCAGACAAAGACTAGAAGAGACAAATTTTAGAAAAATCTAAATCAAATTCGTGGAATTTTCGTGAGTCACACGTACTGTGACAGTGAGTAATTTCTGTCTATATTTTGTGAGGAAAATAATACAGAAAGGGAGACAAGTACATGCCATCGGTATGGCGATAATGCGCCGATGTGATGCCGGCGTTAGAGTTGCGATGTGACGGTTAGGCGGCGGGCCGCACGCGCAGTTCTCATCACGCTTCGCCCAATATAAACGTTGATCGAAATTAAAACATAACGAGAAAGTATGTGCCGGACTTTGTGTTATTACAGATGTGCTTCAGCCGCCTGAATCTGCGCATTTCGTTGTGACCTCGGCCGAGTGCACTCTGTGGACATATGTGACGTGCAACTGTGATCGTTCAGATGTTCAGTGTGATTAAAATGTGATAGAAAAGTATTGAGAGATACGCTTGGTAACGTAGCAATACAGCATTTGGCAACTATCGTAACAGAGTTACCTACGATTCATTGATATTTTAAAATTATTTTACGTTTATACTAATGCTTCTCGTTGTTAACGACTAAGTAAGTTACATTTTTTTAAATCAAATATTATTGTTGTAATTTATCATAATAGAGAAATGGGTCACAAGCATAACTTAAGATAACATAATTTTCGTTTTCTGTTTACGCTAGCTATTGTAACTCCACTATATGTCAAGACGTGGTAGTAACAATAAACATTATGCTTTGGATTACCTCAAAAATACGATCAGATACTTCATAATAAAAGGTGATGGTGAATGTCTGCCTTTATGGGCATATTCCAAAGTTTGTAATACAATAACGAATAAAGTTTCTTATAACGCTTTGGGTACAGAGAATAAACTTTATTATAATATTTGCATATTCTCGTTTTTGATAATGTAGTGACTATTATGATAATGAGAAAATTATATGACAAGAAATTGGTTTGAAGATAGAACTCTATTATAAATTCATATTAATTCATTGCATTTTATTTCAACGTTATAGTTTTATTGTAGCATTGTCTTCAAAAATACACCGTCTGGTAATAATTTAGGAAATACATTTGGATGTTCTTAGCAATTGCTTTTAAATTAACTGTCTTGATTTAGATATTATGGTAATAATCCATACCTATAATTATACTAGCGAAAATGAATACACCTAAAAATATATTTTTCTTTGAATCTGAGAGTAAGATCTATGATAATTCATAAATGATGTACAAAGTTAATCAATGTATCGACTACAGTATGAGAAATAAATAATACTGATTATGATATCTTTGTTCAGCTGCTTTTCTATCTTTAGGTATATAATTTGTATAACAATACACACAAAAACAAACCGGTTTGACTAAGTACACAGACACAGTACAGATTATCACAAAATATAATAAAAATTAGGTATCTTTATTCTATTCTAATTATTAGTTAAAATCTTTTGATAAAATGATAAGAGATATCTCTATCTCATATATTTTTTAAAACATGTAGGTTCAACTTTGTATAAAGCTTTTGTTCTTGTTTCAATTGTTTATTTTATATCTTTGATGCCAGCAGCCCAAGCCCATAGGCTCGTTGTAATCACGTAAGTTTATCAAAAAGAAACAGAAACTCAATCTCATACTTGTGTTTTGCTAGTGTTTCAAGTCAAAGCCAAACAAATTTTGTTTTTTTTCTTACTTTCGCGAAACAAGTATCATTACTTTAGGTAATATCATGTTATTTAAACAAAAACAAAGGCTCTTTCTTTGTTCATTCGGAAGCTTATTTATATAATGTAAACACAAACGCTATGTTTTACGAAATGTCTTCGAATGTTTCGTTTTCGTTCATGTCTCGAATTACAATATTTTATGTTTATATTAAACTTGTTTTTGTGGTAAATAATTACTATGTGGATGATAGAATATAATCACTACATAGTATGAAACAAAGTCTGTCTTCTGTCTGTCTGTCCCTATGTATGCTTAAATCTTAAAAACTACGTAACGGATTTTAATGCGTTTTTTTAATAGATAGAATGATTCAAGAGGAAGGTTTATATGTATAATTGACGTGAGCGAAGCCGCTGGCGATGTCTAGTTAGTACATAAAAATTAAACTGTAATTTAACAAACGGTTCATCACACATCATTAGCCTGTAACAGTCCTCTGCTGAACTAGGCCTCTCCGTTGAAAGGAGGAATTGGCCTACTATACCTCGCTGGCCAAACGGGTTAGTATAGGGTTTGTATCAAGTTTTCCTTCTCTTACAGTGCTGTTCTCTGCATAATATGCTCCCTCTTTCGGCTCTTATGACACCCATGACACCGATCATCCGATATGGGGTGGTGACATTCTGTATTCTAAATCCGTCACCACACGGACTAAACGGTTTATCGGATTGTCAATATTTGTCAATTCGGATAGATGTAGTACCAAACAGGAGAAATTATTATCATCATCGTAGTATTAGCGTTATCCCTTTTGCATCCAAGTCTTTCGCCTTGGAACTCACGGCCGTCTATTTACTAAATAATCTAGTCACTATTTAGTCCAACCAAATTTGACAGAATATTAGCTTTTTCGACAGACTGTCATCTAACCTCCGCAACTCAAAGGTCAATATTGCATTACTAAGACCGGTTCAATATTTAAGGGTACTGAATACCCATAACGTCTGCCAAAGTATATTACTTTATTTTATACCTACGTGTTCAATTTAATATAGTTTTAACAACTCCGGCTTGTTTCTTGTATTAAAACTATCTTACCTTTAAAGAAATTTTCTGTGTACCTGTCGTACTTGCTGAAAAAGGGTTATTTCAAGCTTGCTTATTTGTATTCGTCCTTAGTTGTACCTTAGACTATTAAAATTTATTCTCAAATCTCCAGCTTTGAAATGTAGGTCTTAGGGCGTTTTACACTAACTAATAAGTTGCTCAATGTAAATTCTTTAAAATTACGAATACGGTTAGGATTTCGTTTTAAAATCATGAGCATCAGTTCCAGTAATTGTTATGCTAAAATGTACCAAATACCACGTACACATATTTTTGTATGGACTAGCTATTTAGAATAACAAATTCTACGCAAATGCTGCGTAGTTCACTGGATATGTTTTTAAAATCTTTGAAATATTTGTACCAACATAAATTTAATACGGCTTCTAGGTCATATTTGAGCGCTGCCAAATTCCAGTGTTCTCATATGAAAATTAATTCTTTCTTATTATTTTTTTATGATTTACCTCGAGGCAAGTGGGTCCTCCATTAATAGTTTCACGTTATCATTCTTAATATCTGTTTCAAGAATGTGATTAACGTAATGAGTGTCATTTTACTGTTTTATTGAAAGACATTTTTCGTAGACTCGTAATAATTTGTAGTATGAAGTTTCACCCTCTTCAGTTTAAATCAACGGAATAACAAATACCATTAAGCCTTTTATATAGTAAAACGCAGTGACAGATATTAATATGATAATACATAAAGCCCAAGCTTAGAGATCTTAATAGAAAGATATTCGTGCGGAAGTGTTGCGATTTACCTACGAGAACAAATTTTCACCCGATGCTTACTAAATCTGCCATTCACTTTATTCTAATTAACATTTCTATTGATATTTGGTTCCATATGGATTTTTTTATTGTAATTAAACAATAATACAAATTAATTATGAAATATTGGTAATGATTCAATTGATAAGTGACCTAAAAATTGTATAACTATAACCATAAAACCTTACATAACAGTTGTCGCCAATGAAAGCTTAATATGATTCACCATAATATCGTAGGTGGCAATTTGTAAATTGTACCCATGAGACATATCATTTATGAATAACATACCCAAGTGGAATGTATGTAATCTGTTTGCGTATTTACGTACTAAGCATTAACTTTGGAATTTGTAGTATTTTTTAATGTTGAAGAACATGCTTTTCAGCAGACATGGTCACAGAAAGGCTAACTTAATGTTCTCCTTAATGTACCAACTTTACCCTTACTAAAGTTAGTTAAGAGTAGAGAAAGATTCTTTATTTTCTTCATGTAACTCTTTCACTCGACAGAGAAAGAATATACCAATGTGTTTCTTTACAATGAAAGAACGTACCGTACAGGAGTAGACAATACGTTACTTGTCAACAAAATTGAAACCTAAATCGAAGAAATATCAATATCGATGACGGTTGAAAGTTACAAAAGTTCGACCATAAAGTGAATCCCAAAAATCAGTACTGAAGCATGGTTTAAAAGATTATGTAATGGATCTGATTACTTTGGTACAATGTTTTTATCATAATGCAGACCATTTAAATCAACCAAACTATGACATATCAGTAAGCAACCGCAGTTACATTAAAATAACTATTAATGACGAACCACCAACTTAAGGCCGATTATAGACAATACTTAGGCATTAATCTTTACAAAAACATCACATCGATTAACACAGTGAAGTCTTATATATGTGTGTGTCATATATAGATCAGAGCATTTCCTAACTCTCGAACTGTATTTTAATATTTAAGTCCTCGTTATATAATGAGGCTCATTCGGCCGAGTTTAATAGCGTCATGAGTTATATCAAAATCTATAAAGCAATAATATTATAATATAACAGAGAGTCTAGACACGATGACAGACTACGATCGTCATAAATAAGAAACATCAATAAAATACACAACACAATGATATCATGGTTCACTTGGCGAATCTATACCTCATATAAATCAGAATATCTATGTAGAATGAATGGCTATAATAAGTTTAAAAATGGATCCTAAACTGCCATATAAAGCAATGGCGTTTACCATAATATCAACAGACCGCATTGTTGATTTTTTTACTATAAAGAAACGCTGTTCATACATGCTGTTTCTTTTAGAGCTTTGACCTAAACTATTTCCAAACCCCAAAGATTATTTATTTCAATTTTTCTTGGCTGCAACAAACATATTGTTGTAAGTATTTATAATACTGAAGGTTAGACATAGTTTATGAAATACCTGTTCATGTTTTCTTTTGTATTGGCCACCTTCGACTCGTAAATAAATGCGAAAACATTTTCCGTACAGTATTTTAATAAGAAAAAATGCAATGTCCCGTACATTGCATTTTTTCTAGCAAATAATAGAATCGCTTTCCTTACGCCATTACTGAAATAATATTATTTACTCAACCTATGTAGGTTTATATATAAACTAACTTCTGCATTTTGTACCTGGGATGGTTAGTCAACTCGTACTTAAGTTTTAATGTCATAAAATGAAGAGCAACTTATTACAACCTTATAACTTGCCGCAGGCTCTCAGCACGTCTGAGAATTTTCGGAAAGGAAATGCAGACTTTTAAAATCATTTCGCAAAGGAAAATGTTTCAAGAATATGTTGAAAGTAGGGCATTTCAGAACATGGTTATGTGTACTTGTGTAGTGCCAAGGTAACAAAAGGCAACTTTTAACTTTAAATTTTATCTTTGTTTTATAATACTACCATCCGAAGTTAGGTCATAAATTAGGCAATTCTATTAGGTCTGTTTGAGACTGAGAAAAAAATCTAAGAACTTGTTTCACCCTGAATGAGCCTGGAGATATTTCGATTACATAATGTGAACTCAATGTGCAAACCTCTGGAGGTCTAGTACTTTCTAAAATCGCCCCTAACGGAGAATAGCGATCGATAGAGTCCACTAGGAGGCGCATTTAGAAATTGTATAGAAATTGTTCCCGTCGACTGGCCGTCCCGGCGACGATCGAGTGCAAACTCGTACTAGACCCTCTGGACACAGAGCCAGATAAAACTCCGAAAGTATCGTCGCGTTGGCAGCCTTGATTAGAGTATGACTAGAGTATCATATTTATACACAAGTAATGAGTTCTCTCACCCAGTTGTATTTCTGTCCTCATCATTTTGCAAGTCAAATACTTTAATCAACAGACTATTTTTATTTTTAAATTAAGAACAACATGTCTGTAAATTAGTAGTAATTGAGTTAAATACGTAGGTATAGATAAAAATAACTGCTTTATTTTTACGCTATTGGCAGTCCGTATAAATAATTAATGTATTTGTATTTCTGCTGCCAAATCATGATGAAAGCGTTTTTCACAAACGTGTTTACAAACACCTCGCCTTTGTACTTATTTATAAATTAGGTATTATAGTTTTATGTGACCAAAACTTTTGTGTTACCTAAATTAGGGATTTCCAATCAATCGTTGAACGGGATAGATAATGATAATATACTTAATTATTCAATAGCTTATGCATTATTATACAAAGGTGCTTATTTTTAAATAGACGAATCAGGTAAAATTTCTTTGAAAACAAATTACAAACAATGAACAAATCTTGATATCCAGACGAACTTTTCATAAATTCAAACAGCGATCACAGTTTACCTACAACCATATCGTTCCCTTTAGGTAAATGCCTATGGAGGAATTGAGCCACGGAACTTTCATTATTGTAAGCAAACATTGAAAAAACTACACCATATATCAATGCATTTATACCTAATGTGTTTTGTCAAACTTATAAATTATAGGACCTAAAAATGTTAAGTTCATGATTAGATTTTGAAGAGACCCAAACGGCTGGTGAATGCATAATTTTGATAGTCATCGAGTCTCTGTCTATTGCAACATTTTGCCTCCTAGGTATATCTATCATAATACCTGAACTGATAATCCGGCTGGCTATCAAGTTGCTCTGGACCTAATTGTTCCTTAAACAGTCTATTAACCTTAATATATTGGTAAACACAATATTTAGTTACATAATAAAACAACACGTACTCACCAATGTAATAATCGATATGTATGCAGTAGTTTTGAACTGCGCACATTGGTATTTATCTACACAATTAGTGGCACACAGTACCTAATCTGTGTTCACACAACAGTACACATTATAGTAAGTACCTATATAGACTACGTAATATCTTTCCTCTACCGTTTTCTAATTATGTTTATTTTGTGTTATCAATAGAACAATGGTTTGTATGAGACTCGGGACTCACGTCTCGGCAAAATGAAATGTTCTCTCAAGAGGACAGAATAATATGTTTTGGGACCCATTTCTCATTTCATGTTCCTGTAATCATAGATCAAGTGAATTTAAATGTTAAATAAACAGAGCTCTATGTTTATTAATATTGAATAAATTTTCTTCTGTTATGATAAGTAGGTACCCTACCAATGTTTTTGTCTAACGGAATTACATAATGAACGGAGGAAAGTGGATGCTTTATTAAAACGATGATCGGTTACATAATTATATAAATACTGAAATTAATCATCTATTTTAATAATATTATTTATTTGTTATTAACTGAAAACTGATCATAGTGTTTAATGTAATTAATATGTATGTTTATCCATTATCTAGTACCTACCCATAGTACAATCTCTGCTTAGTTTGGGACTAGATGGTGTAGTGTGAATGAGGTAGAATATAAAAAAAAATAGAGCTTAATTTATTTGTCATGCTTTGTATAATGAGATAAGGCACTGGAATTAAATTAAGTTATTACTTGCTTACGTTGCGTAGGTACCTACGAGCATGATAATCATTTTATTATCCTACGCAATTACGTCTTCGTTTTGTCTTCTTTATAGGCCTTTAAAAACGTCTCGTAGATTTTGTGTACCTATGAAGCTAATTAGATGAAATGATTGATAATAAAAGATTACCCGAAATGTTGTATTGCTACGTTTTTATTATTATTTCTATTATTAATCTCCTACCCCAAAGGTGTCATGGTCAAGATGTAACAAACTACAAACTTGTGATAGCGACATCTGTTATTAAGGGAGTAAATCCTCAACAAAGTTACTAAGAATAATGTTGCCAATCGCGGAGACGGACGAGAGCGCCACCGCGCAAATATCAATGAACGCAGCTCGACACCGGAGGCGGGACCGCGTCGTCACGGCTGAAATGCGCGCCGTACGTCGCCGTCGGGGTTGGACGGTGGTGGGCTCAGAAACTAGGTAAGTTCGTCCGCCGCCACGAGATGCCGCTTTACTCAAATGATGCATGTAGAGAAATATTATAAATATCTTCGTCATTTGACTGTAAAGAAACGTAGTCTGTACTTTTCTTTTAATAACTACTTACATACCTACGTAATGAAATAAAAACAAACAAATTATAAATTAATTAGAATATGATTCGTATAAAAAAACATTACATGGAATCTACTAACGAAACAAAATATTTTTTCACAATCTTACCAGCACAAAATAAATTAACATAAAAAAATTGTTCCTACTTTTATAGGCCTTTAACAGTAAGAGAGAGCGTGAGATAAGTATAGGGTTTTTCGACTTTTATCTGGGGGCTACTTTTAGACGCGCTATAATTGGCAATTAGCTGGGCCCGAGGGCCATGTTGTGAGCACACAACAGCAAATACATTGGGTAAATGGTTACAAAAATCGCTGCCGGCATATTTTTCTTAAGCAATTGAGCTGAGTAAATAGGTTACAGTCGCATCTGTGTGGGTAGTGTTTTGAGTTTGCTGAAGCTGAAGCCGCTATTCCTTATCAAAGTGTTATTGTAAAAATATTTAATATTTTTATAAAGGCACACTACAACTTTCATAGAGCACATAAAAACTTCATAGATTAGCTTTGATATGGGTCTTTATAATAAATAATAAATAAAATAAAATAAAATAAAAATCATTTATTATCAGACAGAGTCCATAGCACATAATATTACCTCACAATAACATAGAGTGTACATATTATACATATGTATTTGAATTTATTTAGTGGAAATTGAATTAAATTATTATTATTATTGTTGTATTTCATTTTCAAATATATTAAAATAACTGAATTATCTACTATTATCTACTATCTTTTTATTTACATAATTATTTAATTTTTGACAGTAGCACTGGATCCCAACACATGCAGCTCTGTAAATCTACTTAGCAATATCGTGTCAGTTCTATTACCAATCATTCTCAGCACACTGTTTCGACTGCCTCGCACACGCTTCATCACTGACGCAATTTTTACAATTACCCTTTCAATATCCATATCATCGTGTAACGTCTCAGTCACTATGTGACCAAGATATTTAAACTGTGATACACGGCCCAAAGGCGGGGTGCCTGTTCAGTAGTAATGGTAGTATAAAGTTGGGTTCCTTCTTATTCCATTTAAATATCATAAACTCACTTTTCTTCTCGTTATATTTGAGACTGTGTTCCACAGCATACTGTTCACATATCCTCAACAATTGCCTTAATCCCCCAATTGAGGGGCTCAGCAAGACCATATCATCAGCATACTTATATATGCATATCTTTAGGAACCGGAACTTAGTTGATAGACTACGAACGCCCCTTAGAAAATGCCAACTCAATCCGTCAATCCGAGACAGACAGACTGTCTTACAAGAAGATCTAATTTCGGTAACCATTGACCAACCTATTAACTTCAACGCCATCTTAGAAACTTCAGCCTTTAATCCTTTCCCAGGAAGTCCTATTTTCATCTAGCGCTAACCTCTTGATACGACGTAACATTTACTTTTTCTTTTTACATGTCTGTAAAATCCTCCTGAGCCTTCGTCGCCCCTCCTGCCTTCTATTCTGCCTTTTTCCTCGAAGACGTTTCTTATTTATTTTAATAAATACATTATTATTCTTCTCGTAAGCAATATTCAAAATGGTAATAAGAAAAATCATAGTAAATGTATTAACTTTGATAACTTTTTGCTGATTTACAATAGGTAGGTACTCTGAAAAAGGGAAACAGTGACCGCATGCTGAAAAAGGGAGAACCCCTGTCTTTACAAGCAAATCATTTTCTTGCTTTTGCAGTTGTTTATGCTTTGTCTTATCAGTCGTGCACCTAAAGGGTTCAATGTAGTTTGTACTCAGTACACACGTACTTGTTCAAATATGATTAAAGCTGATATACTCAGATAAAGGACCAACGCCTTTGTTACAAAGCTATCAGCATAATTATGAATTAAATATAAGTTAAATGCTAATACTTCAGATTTGATTGTAGATTAGCTTCAGTGACGCTATAGGTTTGTCTGTGTGTCATGAAATTGTAATATGCTACTGCAAATTAGGCTAACAGATAGTGTAACGTTATAAACCATTATACAAGAGTCACTAACCATCATATGAATAAAACGATTCCGAATAACAGATCAGACTTTACCTACCTTATAAGGACTGTAAAGAATTTGATGAACATTTTACACTTCAAGATGAATAATAGTATTACTACAAAAAATGTCGTTATGGGACTTGTATACTTATATTGAATTGGATTTGTCCCGTCTTTTTAGAAACTCACGTGAATTAACATGCGAATATTGTGTAAATTCAAAATTGAATAACCTATGTTATCCATAAAGCTACATTTAATCTTTGTTTTAGATTAATTTAGTTCTCCAACAATGTATTATAATTTATAGCTAGTAGCGCTGCTTTGATAATAATATAGTAATTCATTTCATTTCATGAAATCTCATTTCAGTTTGGCCTACATATTGTACTGGAGAAATTAAACAATAGCGATATAATGAGAAATGTTTCATTATATCACTGGGTGTTTCTATGTATAATATGTATGTATTTACAAAAAAAAGTCCGTGTGGTGACGGATTAAGAATACGGATTGTCACCACCCCATATCATCCCATGGGTGTCGTAAGAGCCGACAGAGGGAGTATATTATGCAGAGAACAGCACTGTAAGAGAAGGAAAACTTGATACAAACCCTATGCCAACCCGTTTGGCCAGCGTGGTATAGTAGGCCAATTCCTCCTTTCAAAGGAGAGGCCTAGTCCAGCAGTGGACTGTTAAAGGCTGATGATGATGACAAAAAAAAAGTATATATGAAGAAGCATTCCTCGCTACCCCCTGGGTATTGGCCCGCCAGATGGTCAGGCGGGCCCCGAACGAAACTCCCTTGGCAGCGGATGAAGGTGTTGGGCTCCTCCGCCAAAACACCCAGCGGCTGCAGAGCATAGGGAGGACGGCAACGCAATACCGCATCTCCTCCTCCTCTGCGGCCCCACCGCGACGCAACGATGGTGATGGTGCGGCAACGCAACACCTCTTCTCCCGCGACCGCACTCGACTGCGAGGGACAGACAGAACTGTCCCCCGCACCCGCACCTTGGGACGCATCCTACGCAGGCCTCACGCAAGCCCACGTGGAGCGTTCCCTCCCGGGATCCCGCTTAGCTTCACCGTGGGTGTTGTACCTCAAACCCACGGTTACTGAGCCCCCCCCCACCACGACAAGGTGGAGATCCCACGGGGGGGATGTTTATCCATTGTCTAGTTCCCATAGTACAAGCTCTGCTTAGTTTGGGCCTAGATGGTGTTGTGTGAATGTGGTAGAATTATATTATTGCCATTATTTAAATAATTTAGTATGTTGTGTTGTAGTTGGTGTTTAAAATAACTATGTTTAATCTGAATTCAATTCAACATGATATTAGCGTTATCCCGGTTGCATCCCGGGTCAGCTTTCTAGTCAAACCAAATATGACAGGTCAAGGGTACTGACTCCCAAAAACGGCTGTCAAAGACCTATTGTTACCATAGGTTAATTTATGCTAATAAAATTAACGTGGAAAATGGATAGCGATTCCTGTAATTATAAACTTTAAAAAATACATACCTACCTACATTCAACCTACCTTATCCGCTTGTCACTACTTCGTCATCAACCCTACATATAAGTAAAAACTCTATTCTAGACGAAACCGGCTGAAAAAACAAAGTACGGTTTCAAGAGAGACGGTATCCATTTAAACATTTTTATATATACCTATAAACTCCTTTTAAATATAATCCCAGTGAATATAATAGTATATATATATATATATATATATATATATATATATATATATATATATATATATATATATATATATATATATATATATATATATATATATATATATATATATATATATATATATATTTAAATACAGGTCTATGCAGTAAAATCCATCTAGCCGATTCTAGCCCTATTAGTTTGTAAACCAACAATTCCAGAATTCACAATCAAATAACAATTACGTCATAAACGATTACAACAACATTTTATTACGTATCGCTCACCTAATATTCCCAAAAGAATATAGAAATAATAAAAGCTGGCCTATTGGCCTCAAATTATGAGTCCCACGGGGCCCATCTAACAATAAAGTTGTAGTTGAAAAGCTCACGTAAGTGGGTCTATCATATATTTCCACACGCGAGTGTTTCATACACATGAAATAGATTTCTTTGTAGGCATGACGATGCTACTTTTTAAATTGGTGATTTAGATGATTCAGAAGCGATTCTTAGATTAAGTATTTTTTTTAAAGTGATTAAAACTAGGGCTCAAATATTATCATAATATAATGTTCTGTTTTCCTTTCGAGATTTTAAATATTACATTTTAACCAAGAAGCGGTAGATTAAAGTGCGAGTTAATAAATTTAAAGAATTCTTACTCCAATCTTACTTCAATGAAGAGGAATAAAGAATTTACAAAACTCGCGGGGAATGAAACTAAATTTGAATTAAGGTTTATTAGAGTACTTTTATTTACGTGGGACTAAAATAAATCTGACGAAAAGTGGATGTAGCAATATACCTCTGCCTAACTCTTCGGGGATATAGGTGTGAGACTATGTATGTATGTATGTAGAGTACTTTTATAAGGAGAACTAGGTCCCGAGAGGTATCTACTCCCATCTCCGCTATTTTGATATCTTTGCAGACAAGCTTATGGGAAATTCTGGCCCCAGGTGTATTAGGGCTCTACAGAGTAAGTTTTTAAACTTGTTAATCAGTTTATGTTACCTAATAAATTAAATGTTTATGAAACTAATCTCAGACAAGTAGAGGCTATTATACAATAATGTCTTATTCTTTCGTTACTTTTTCGAATTTCAAGCTATTGTTCTTGTAAATCCTTGTACTCTTATCAATAGTAGAGACAGTCATGAAATATTTTAATTCACGAAAAATATTTAGACCTAGTGGTCTACGTATTTTTATTAGTTTTAGTATTTTGCTTTGGAAATTAAGTTTTGTTATAAAACTCTTTTATCTGAAAACATGCATTGATGTTAACGACTACAAAATAAAAAGAAAATTTGTTTCTTTAAAGTAATGGGTTAGCCCTTTTCCATTTAATTTAAACCGTCCTTAAATGTTATTCTAATGTAATTACGCTAACTAGCGAGACCCACGGCGGGTATTTTATGAAAATTTCTGTATTATGGTAATCTATTAAGTACCTTGCCTTAGAGAATACCAGCTACTTAATATGCAAACTCTACGAGAGCTAATTGGGATGTTCGTTCTAGCTTAACTAAGTTCGCAACTAAGCGGTTGTTTTATCACTACATAGTATAAAACAAAGTCTATCTTCTGTCTGTCTGTCCCTATGTATGCTTAAATCTTTAAAACTACGCAACGGGTTTTGAAGCGGGTTTTTTATAGATAGAGTGATTTAAGAGGAAGGTTTATATGTATAATACATGCCTAATAAGCATTGCACCCATGCGAAAGCAGGGCGGGTCGTTAGTTACTTACACTTGTTGTTACATGTTTGCAGAGTTGCTATTTAAACGTTATTAGCTTTTTTAATTGTTTGCGTTTGCATTGGATTCATCATTAGTCTTATTTATTTATGTTTCACTGCTGGCACAGACCTCTTCTTGTTATAAGAAGGCCGTGGCCTACGCCATAGTCCACCACGTTAGAGAGTGACGTGAGCAGACATCCCATGTCTTTCGAGAACGTTGTGGAGAACTCACAGACATGCAGGTATACCCACCATGTTTTACTTCACCTTTTAAGAAGATAAATCAACGATTTAATGCGTTTAACTTTGAAAAGTCAGTGGTGCGCAAAATGGGTTTACACTGGTAGCAGTCTGTTAGTTTCTCTATGATGCTATCGCTGGCGTACTGATGAATTCTGGTCAATAGAATCCTTGTTGTTAAACACCTTGTTTGCGACTTGCATACATAGTTTCATAGCATCATAATTGCTTTAAACGTTTGTTTTCTTAATCAACACTGGAGTCCACTATGTTACCAGGTTACCTATATTGTACCCACCTCAATATATGATGGGTAGTGTTTCAATATTTTTCACTTCTGATATCTCGCTTGATTCGCCGCAAATTGTAGTTTTGTAACAATTTTCCGTGCAGACACTACTATGATGTGCCCGGTGACGGCAATAGGCTCGCCCCTTATTACGTGGGACCTAAAAAATCATGGCGATATGTAGGTGGAATATTATACCACTGCCTACCCCTCCGGGGATACAGACGTGTAGCCAGCACAAACAAAAAAGCAAAGGCCAGCACAAAGCCAATTAACTAACTGACTGTTTGTTAATTACTTAGAATGAAAAGAGCGGGATACAATATGATATTTTCAGAGCGTAAGGTGAACTCCGTAAAGGTAATTGATAAATAAATTTATTTTTGTAAGCATTTCTAGATGATATTTATGAAACTGTTATGGATATAACTATAATAAGTTTGCATTGAGCTCATATTCTTAATTAAGTTTATTGTGGATTCAATCAGTAGTCTCAACAATTTTTTTAATTAAAGATGCAGAACATAGTCCTACTATTAAACCAATGACAATTTCCTCTGAATTAAACTCGTTTCTATCACGAAAGCAGAACAAACATCTACCGGTAACTATGTCATTCGGCGAGCAGTGTCGTTAAATCCCAGCAAACAGTCGGCATTAGAGAGTCAACAATTTCCTACCGAGATTTGGCATTTCAATTGTGAATTGTGTACGTAACTAAAACAAATACTGAAGATAAACTACTGTTAAGTATGTCAAACAAAATGTAGCAGTTACTATTTATCCAATTATTGGCTCTTAAGAAACTGAATGAAAATCGATTCGATAAAACTCGATAAAATTATTCCTGGCGCGGGCAGTAAGATCTAGTTTATTTGATGTTTTTAACACTGTCTGCCCGAGTCTTAAGAGGAAACCAGTACATGTTTGTGACAAACGAGAAATTAAATTAATTAAAGAATTTATGAGAGTGAATGGAGCAAGATAAATATGCGTGGATCCTTACAAATGGCGTTCCGTAGTCTCTGCCTACCCCTTCCAGAAAAAGGCGTGAGACTATGTATGTTTGTATGAGAAATTAAGGCAGGTTTTCTAGACGGAGCTGCTAATTATTTAAACCTAGTAGCTTTCAATTCATTGAAAGAGGTTTGGTATTGCTACGCAGCGTCTACTTATGCTTATTTTTGATATAATATACTTATTGTTATTCGAGGTGACGATTCGACCCTAATAACAATTAGGGTTAAAATCATGAAAACAATTGCTATTACTATGAGATTGAATAAAATGGGTGCTAACAACAAATTTTTCAATGTACCAAAATTTTATTGCAAAATATGTGAGTAAATTACCGTACCAACAAGTGTCTGAAATTAATTTTGCTTACAGATTTCAAACATAAAATTTTCTTTCGACTCTCGGCACTTAACCTATTTTTCCAGTTTCAACACGAGAAAGCTGTTTTGATTTCGTTGACATTAAATTAATTGCTTGTAAAATCGGTTTACATTCCGTAAATATCCGCCAAGTTGTGTCAACCCACGATCATGTGTGTAGCATACATATATGCTTCAACAATTGCAATGTTGGAGATAATTATTCAGCAATAAATAAATTGATACGTGAACACAAACCACACACACACCAAGAGTAATGCAATTTTCATTGATACGAATTAATTGACTAAAACATAGTATTTTTGATATCAGCCCACTCGTAAATTTCTGGAAAAGGTTTACGACACCCACCGACCAAAGCTGCTATAAGTACCCAATCCTTATTTCCCTTCTGTAAACAGGACAATGCTTATTTTCTTTTATACAATTATTGGAGTCTATCTAAAGTTGAATACTTAGACATTCCGTCCACACTAGCATCCATTATCCCTCCTTTGCCACTGTTCATAAATATACGAACATTTCAGCTACATAGAACGAGTTATGGATTAAAAATACGAATTTCCATTACAAAATGATATAACATGAAAATGGATCCGCAGTATAATTTTTTCACCCGCCGCAGATTGTCACATTTGCAAGAGAGTTTCCTTTTGCAAATTAAACTTTTGCTTCTGGAATAAACTCGAGATTATCTTCAAGACAAAAAAGGGCGCTGAGAGATTTTAATATTGTAGGTTATCATAACCACTATGACTCTGTGGAATTTGTACTTTTAAACTGGTTGATTTGGGGTAAGAAATAGATGATGTGTTGAACATTATGTTACTTTGATCTGTAACCTTTTTGTTTTCGATATATAGGTATTTATATCTCAAACATATTATGGTAGTCTATTATAAGCTTGTTTCGCTAAAGATTACTAGTAAAGATCGCAGCAAAATCAAAAATCGCAGTGAATTGTATCACAAGCTTGAGCTTGACCTGTGAAAATAAAATTTATTGTTATACTAGAGGACGCCAGCAGCTACGCCTGCATTTTTTTAAATTTACCCGTTTCGGCCGATCCTGTGGGAATTTCGGGAAATCCCTTCTTAGTGCACCCTTACTGTCCCCATGGAACATACATGCCAAATTTCAGCTTTCTGCACCCAATAGTTTCGGCTGTAGCGTGTCTGTCAGTCAGTCTGGTTTTTATTGGCCCATGTTCTAATAATGGTATTGGTTTGAACCAATAACATTATTAGAACATGGGGCAATACAGCATCAGCCTGCCTGCAAGGTATAGGCCTCTCTAATGGCCCTATTAGATTATACTTTGTTAGGAAATGCCGAAATAAAATATAGGTAGGTACATATTAGATCCTTTACTAAAACAAAGATGCTCAATCCAATTTCTTTGCGATTTTTAGATAATTCTCCAACGCATGGCTTGTTCATACAGGTAAAAATATTTGTCAGATAAATGTTATTGGACAAAAACAAGGGATTTGATTGCACGCCCCTGAACAACTACAGTATCTGTCGAATAGGATTATTGGATTAATTTTTTTATATCAGTGGGCCATCGGGTTTATATGTTATATTAGATTACAGCCTACATATTTATGGCAAAATAGACCTATCGTGAAATGAAATAACTCATTAAGATTAGGTACGTGTATTGAAACTTTCGAGTATTAAACGTACCTAAACGGTACGCTAAATACTCGAAAGATAACTAAATTCTATTATATCATCAATACCTATGATTTAAATATTATGAAATAATACACATGTAGAGAGCTTCTGCAATGTCCGGTACAGATACGCAGACATTTTTCTGACAGCGGAAAAACATGGGAAAAATCAAAGCATACGTAGTAGGTAATTTTTAAAACAATACGTCTAAAATTTACACTTACAAACCTATTTCAGGTATGCCATATACCTACCTATACATATTATAAAATTAGATCTTCCGGCCGTTCCGCCCATCAGTTTGAACGTGATAAACTCACATGGGATTCTGCACGATTACTACCAATAGTGTGATTTTTGACGATGGTTTAGGTGTATAATACACGCAGTTTTATAAGTTTTTGTAATTATAGTAGTAGATAATATTACATCTAAGAATTTAGCCTAAATTACGAAGGTGAGTGAGACGCATCACAAGAAATGTGATAAGTCAAAGCGCATTATAACTGTAGTTGCTCATAAGTGGCTTATACGGTATTCTTCAACAAACAAACGACAATACGACAGAGACAAAACGATACCAAAGAAATGATTATTCCCGGTGTCCACCCCCTGCTTGTCCACCGCGGGTGGACAGAGACACAAATATTTAAAAAAATTCTCGCTGTGCACCCCTGGGGGACAGCGAGAATTAATTTTAAATTATTTTCGCTGGCCACCCCGGGTGGACAAAGACACGAGTTTTTTCATCACTTCTGATTCGGGTAGATAGGTTATGTTAGGTTCTCTTTTGACCCTTAACCCAAAAATAGGAGCCCTGCGAAGCAGGGCTCCGTCAACTTAGTTTATTAAAAATCAAATATTTAAAAAAAATCTCGCTGTCCCCCAGGGGTGCACAGCGAGAATTTTTTTAAATATTTGTGTCTCTGTCCACCCGCGGTGGACAAGCAGGGGGTGGACACCGGGAATAATCGCAAAGAAAAGGGTATTATCACGTCAACAAAAATATGCCGCCACTTTTGAAGATATAATCCGACCCAAGTGTTTAACCGGCAATTAATCTAAATTACGGTAGCAATAAAGATGAGATGAGTGGAGTTCGGATGTACCTGATGTGCTATGAGTAGTCGGTATGGCACGCGTTCAGTTGTTCAGGTGACGCTGATAAGCCCGGGCTCGTTGGCAGCGTGCCCTCACAAATATAGACAGACATGCGTCGTATCACATATTCGTATGAACCAGCCGTTATGTTCATAACCGTGGCGAGAAGCGGTAGCGATCAAATATATATTTTTTTTAGCTTTTTGTAAAGGCGAGTCGTCAGTAAAACTTTGAAAGCTTTAATTACAGACTTCTTAACTGTGCGGTTCGGCCTAAGCGGAAAAGGATAGTGAGGAAGTTAAATTTGTGCTTATTTTACTACTTTTGCGTAATGTAGTAACATAACATAATACAAATTGTTGTTTAAAGTACTGAAATATTGTCCCGAGTGAGGATCGAAATTTCGCCATTCGGAATAGCGCTAAACGGAAAGGCGGTGCCTTAACCACTTAGCCTTACCACTAGTCAATAAAAGGTTATTGACTAGTGGTAAGGTATAAAAGAGATACCCTATAAATTAAAAATAATTGTCTGTTGAACTTATTTAAAATAACTTTCCATAAAATTTGTAAATAACAGAAATCTAGCTTTAAATAGTCTGCAGCAATTTAATTTAAAGTCATGATTACATTTAGATAAGACAATTGAATACATTAATGTTTAATATCACAGCACTGCGCTTTATGGAGATTAAAATTTTCACTACCCTTCGAGGCATGGCTTAGTGGGTTAAAAGATTTCTATTTCGCATTATACACGTACCTATTAGTTGCAGTCTTTGAATTAAAGACACATCACATTCAGTCCATCAAAATAATTTCGTTTACTAATTAGGTTTAAACGTAAATCTGCTTTCAATAAATATGCTTTTGAGCTTTCGTGCCAGTAAATTAAAATATCATAAATTGTTTACATTTGTGTTGTTTATGCAAATGTTTTATTTTTCAGAGATATCGCCTGCTATAGAAATAAATACTACATCTCAGGGGACCATATAAAAATGTAATCAAAACATAATGGTCTCGGAAAATATTTCCCGATCGGGATTGCAGTATTTTAGGAATAATTATTCACAAATCTTTAATTGGTTCGTAATTAGGTAGTAACTGGATGTTATCGATTGAGTTACAAACATACACCATTTGGACCTAGTGAACATTAATAGCATATATTTCATTCAAAAACAATGTCTATGCGATGAAAAATGCCGAAACCTGTGTCCCTATTAGTGACCAAAATAGTATTGTGTAGCTTTCTAATGCGTGACACACTTCTGATACATTACATATATTTAGCAGATGAAAAGAGCAAATTAATAAATTGTTGAAACAACTGCTGAATTCGTGCGTCCGTTTAATTATCACCACCTATTTGTCACTGCAGCGCAATAATAGACGAATGACTAAACACCTTTGGCAAACAAAAATTATTGGAACACCGAGACAGAACGCATTATGTCTGGTGTGTAATATATGATCATCTTCAGCGCAGTACACACTGCAAGCTAAGTTAACGAAGCGAACGAACTAAAGCTGCCTTTTCACGAAGGATGTGCAATGCAGTTTAGCGGTGTGCGAAAAAACTGTTCACTATAAGTCTCAATTGCGATGAGAGACGCTAGGTACGTTTTGTATAAATAAGTGGTCCCTGAGTCGCAGAGACTTTAACAAAAGTAGAAAATAGGAATACAGAGACTCAGATTCGAAACAGCCATTAATGAGAAAGCGTAACTCTTCAGTAACACTACATAGTATTTTCTTGGATTTACACGAATGTTACACATTGAAATTAAACTACAGTTTACACTAAGCAGGTCTTTCTTCTTCCCATTTATCATAGAGGTAAGAAGAAACCGATAGCCTAGTGGATACACTAATAGACAGCTAGGCAAAGGGTCTCGAGTTGAAGCCTACGGCGCACACAACTTAAAATTTGGTAATAATTGCGTAGTTTTATTATCTGTTCTATTATTGCTTGCTAAACGGTGAAGAAAAAGATCGTCAAGAAAATTTGTGCATATCGGACTTTGAATCATGCGATATCTAAAAACATGTGAAGTAACCCCTTGCACTGTCTTATTTTGTCTTGTTTGCACTTGGCCAGCGTGGTGTATCTGTCACCGTGGCGAAACTCTTCTCATGAGAAGAGGCTTGTGTCCAACAGTGGGACATATTATAATCAAGGTTGAATAAAGCGCCTGTGTATAACGTATTTTATTCCCCAATATGACCTACATTTAGCACATACTGACGCACAATATCGGACGTATAGATCATCGCGTAGTATTTAACACAAAGGTTCACACGTGTTCCGTATTACCTTACACTAATCGAATTTTCCGTTTCAATGGAACGTGTTCATGTATTCCAAGAGAAAATGTTTATTGGCACAAATTCGCTCAGCCAGTTTCGGTGAGATACCGAGATTTCAAGAATTTTGTCACTTTACATGAAATGGGCGGACCTCTCTCGTCATTGGATTTATTTTTAACCTTAGGGATTCAAGATATCTATAAATATTTTTAATAATAGATGTACTATAGCTTTATTCAAGAATACATTAGTGGAGTGCACGGGTGGTGTAGTGGTTAATGCGGCCACCTCCACTGTTAACACTGCGGTGAGTAAAACACTTTGTTTGATCTACAGTTTTTTCGATCTTGGATGATTTTATATCCATTGGTTAACTGTTTGCAAGTCCCCAGATCTAATTGTGGGTACCTATTTAGTTTTACATAAATTCGCATGTATGCCTTTAATATTGTACATGGATATTCTTGTTTGTGTTTAAATTCTGTATAACAAAAAAGTTTCAAACGCTCTTATCTCATGACTTGTTCGATGCATATTTTGTGCACAGATTCGTACAATCATCATCTCATTGTTCCGCGTGCCACTGTCGATGTCTCAGATATAATTATTATTAATAATTAATCAAGCACAGATTAATTGTGCATGAGTAAGTTTAATAGCTCCCTATTTTCACGTGGCCAAAATACATTGGCCATAAAATCTATTTACTTTGACTAACTTTACTGAGAAAATATTATTTATTTTCGGATAAACATCATTTATTCTAGCTCTACATCATGGTTGTGACAAAATAAAACAAAATTACGTTACGAAACTAGTTACAACATGGGTGCGTTATAAAATACATAAACATTGATTGTCTTCAAAACGCCTTTATAGGCAGATTTTACATAGTCCCACAAAAAGAGACTTAATATTTTGTACTAACTAAGTATACTTTTATAAAGTAGGCACTATATTAACAGCGCGTGGTGGCGTGAGCGTGGGACTATTTTCCCATGGAAAATACTTTCCGGTCCACTTCCCTATATATGCGCCGGCCCTTAGGGTGTGAATTTTCAAAAATCCCCTCTTAGTGCTCACCATACAATCCTTGATGAATATACATGTCAATTTTCAGCTTCTAGCGCTAGTAGTTTCGGCTGCTCCTTGTATGTCAGTCAGTAACACAAGAATTTCATATATTCAGATAAGAAAGCTGCAACAAAACTAAAAAGGTTTGTCTTTATCATGTTCCTTTTTGTTGAACAAAATTCAATAGCAAAAGTTTCAATAATATTTATTGCATCTTTAATCACATGGTATTAGAGTGTGTACTATATCTAAGAAAACAAGGTACAACAGTTTTCTGGGATCAGTTTGACTATGAATTTAGTATTTCAACATAAAAGAGCTAGAAGTTAGTTCAAAAGTAACTGCACACGACAAGTTTGATAGTTGGGTTTTATATTAAGTCTCAAGAGAGAGCTCTAAAGTAAACTGGGATGCACGAAACCAATTTACGTTGTAACATGCAAACATAACTCGAATTTTCTCAAAACAAAGGTGAATGTTTTGATAAATTAACTCCAATTAAGATTAAACATGCTGTGAGCTACAACAGCCGTAATATCGCCCAGAGGATTTCACGTGTATACGTGATATGTTTGATTAGAAGTTTTAACAAAATAATGCCAATACGCAATGGAGCCGTCTATTGTAAAACTCCATCAATTGTACAATAAAACACAGATGCCGTACATTTTCTACTGAAAGGAAATTTGTGAGAATATGCAGCTGTTCGAACGTCGATTTTAACCAATCGTAAGGAGCAAACCAATTCACAAATTCGTGAAACAAATATTGCACTGAAATATGGTAAGAAAGTTTATTGAAAGTCGACCTAGTCTTTAATAATAATAAATTATGACTTTCACAGTCACTCTAAGTAATCAGATGTGTTTGGAGCATTTAATGGGTTGGAGCTAGACTTAAGCGGCAGACATAAAAAAATACACGCAAAATACAATGTGATATCTAAGCCTCTTTTTAATTATAAAACTGCCTTGATCTGACACACTTTTAATTTCAGTGAAACGTGTACGTTCATGCAAGGTATCGCAATTTTAAAACGGCGGTGTTCAAAACTGTATGAATATTTAATACGAAGGTATTCAGGTAACTGAAAAGAGTAATTCGTAGTTCGAGCTTTTGGGAATTGGACCGCCAATGCCCTTAGGGATCAACCCAGCTATGTAGATTCATTATTTACCCAATGGAATTTGTAGTTTGGAAACTGTCAAGTTGTTTTTCTTGTATTAAACCTTTTGTTCTTCGAAATGCGATGATAAAACATTTACTATAGTAGATGGTCCAAACAAAGAAAATTGGAAAAGAAAATGCGGAGTTTCTTAAATGTTTTAAGAATGTAGTAGAATTGGCGAAACTTATACTCGTAGCAACTCGCAAAGAAATGGCTTGGCTCATGATAACTTTCGTGTGTATGGGTTAGTACACATACGTAGATCAATTTGTGAAATTTGACAAAATAAAGTCTTGGGCCTGTTCACGAGATCGGTCTAAGCGGCGCGCGTCGCGGCGGGCGGCGCGGCAGAGCGTCGTGCACGCCACGACCCTACAGCAGCGGTAAACGCAGCGGCAAATGTGGACGTATTTGGGCCGACGGAGTTACCCATAAATATGGCGATAACCAAAATATCTTTGTGTAACTATACGGTATACCTACAAAATTGTCGACATTGGATCTTCATTTCTTACAAGTATTTTATATCAAAGGAATAATACATATTCGCAATTAATGAGGCGTTGAATAGGTACCTACACAACGTAGATTACGTTAAGTAGGTAGGTAAATCACCTTTTAACTTTCATAGTAGCTGTGTCTGTACCTAAATAGGTACATAATTGTGTACATTACACAATGTTTTAATGTTTGCGATTTATATTAAAACCTACCATTACATTCTGTAAAACATTGTTTCATTACATCTCGCAACGTTTTATTAATATTTTTGTATTTATACAGCGGATGTGTTGCTATCCACACACGCGACCGTTTAAAAATTTCGACTTTAAATGTCTCCGTATTCATTACCGCCACAAAATATTTAAGAAATAGTTTAACCGCCTAGTTCGTCCCTCGCGTAACGCTGTCTGTGCCGCTCGGAGTCGTGGCGTCGGACTCGGTCGCAGTACATTTGTTCCCGCCGCTCGCCGCACCGCACGCCGCGCCGCTCGCCGCGCAGCCAATCGCGCCAAAAAAAACGCGCGCGTTATCGCTGTGCGCGGCGGCTCGTGGCGTGCTTCGAACGTCTTCATACATTTGATCTTGCCGCTAGCCGCCCCGCGCTAAGCCGCCGCTCAGAGCGGCAAGGTCGTGACAGGGCCGATATACTGCAACACATACACATTCTATACGACTCGGTTCAATGAGATCAGCGTTCTAAACTGGACTGGATACCAAACTGGAGTGCGTTGCTCTAACATATTCTACTTAAGTTAATGCAATTTCTTGCGAATGTGGAGTACTCTAGCTCTACAACTGACAAACTGCTTGCATGACGTGTACTAACACTAGATGAAAAGACGACCCGGGTAATAACATTGTATAAATGTAGAAACCGAGATTGCTTGCTAAGCTGCATGGAAATTTCTTACTAACGTACTTTTTTATAGTTTAACTTTATATCTTATAAATAAAATTAATATAAAAATAAGTGTATAACTCAGATTGCATTTCTCTCATAATTGTGATACACAGTAAAAATTATTCATCACACAAATATTTCCTAAAAATAAAAGCTGCTTACCAGCCACTCACAACCCTTGTTTCTACGAAAATTATAGGTAATCAATTTATAAAAGAGGAATTTATATCTAAACAGCACATTATTAAAAACCTTCGCATATTATAAACTAGATGTCGCCAGCGGCTTCGCCTGCATCAATTATACATAAAAGCCTGCCTCTTGAATAAAAAAACGGCATTAAAATCCGTTGCGTAGTTTTTAAGATTTAAGCATACTTAGGGACAGACAGACAGAAGACAAACTTTCTTTTATACTATAAGTATATAGTATTATAAAAGAATAAACTATATAATACGCGACTGTCTCCGTGTCCAGTGGATAGCGTATGCGAATGCTGATCGAAGGTCCCAGGTTCGATTCCCGGGTCGGGCAAAAAGTGTTACTGGGTTTTTCCGAATTGCGAAAACGGACCTAAAAAATTCATGTCGCAATGTGGGTGTAATATTACACCTCTGCCTACCCCTACGGGGATGCAGGCGTCTATAAAAATAATTACAAAAATATTATATTATAAAAGCATATTTATTGCCCAGTGATTAATCTTTTTGATTGGTTGTTTGAATTCTGAATTTACCTTTTCATGACTCGGTACTTAATTAATCGTATACCATACAAAAAGCTACGAAAGAAAATATTGATGATTAAATATTTTGCGGCGAAAATGCGTAGTGATCGAATTTTTCGCCTTCGGTTTTATAACAGGCATCTTCGCCTTTAATGCTTGTCCCAACATCGTTAAATTACAGAAAAGATTACTGTTATAATGGGAATTTTATAAAGTGGGTTCCCTGAACGAGATCGAATGATTAAAATTTCAGCCCAACTCCGAAAGATTATTTTCCAAGGCTATTCTGGAGTATCACAGCTAGAATTCTGATTAACTGATGCTTTAATAATAATCAATGCTAGGTTCATAATGTATTATTTTTATTTTTACTGTGCATTTTTACTGCTGTGATGCTAATCTATCTTTCGTTTCAATTTTTTATGAATGTTTGTAATCGCTTATTCAGAGGGTAGGTATAATAATATACTCTAAAACTTAGCTCCTAACAAATGACCTAGTAAAGATCACTTGACTTAGGTAGAATTAATTCATTTTCCTCTATTATTCTCCCAAAGACAGTGGGACGCGCCGCTTTGTAACATTGTGAGAAAAATCTTTTGGATACATCTTTTAATGTTACAGAGCGTGCTCGCTTGCTGGCTGTGGGGAAATCGGAATCCGGTCTATGGCTTCAGGCACTGCCATCGTCCAACACAGGAACCATGTTGGACGATGAGACGTTCCGTATCGCCACTTGTCTCCGTTTAGGTGCTACGTGTGTTTCTCCGCACCGATGTCATTGTGGAGAAGACGTCGATAGCCTCGGACACCATGGGCTATCCCGCAGCAGAAGCGCTGGTAGAATTCCTCGTCATGCTCACCTAAATGACATAATCCGTCGTGCTCTTGTCGCGTCTGGTGTTCCAGCTGTACTTGAACCAAATGGTTTGGTACGCGACGACGGGAAGAGACCTGACGGTATGTCATTGTTGCCATGGAAAATGGGTAGGCCTTTGGTGTGGGACGCAACCTGCGTAGACACCCTCGCGCCATCCCATGTTCCAAGCTTGGGAGGCCATGCTGGCGCTGCTGCTGCATCTGCGGAAACCCTCAAACGGCGCAAATACAGTAATCTAGTAGCTAATTACGTATTTAAGCCGTTTGGGGTGGAAACGCTAGGTTCATGGGGTCCGAGCGCTCGTTCTTTATACTGAGAAATATCTAAACGGTTAATCGACGTCTCATGTGACCAGAAGGCTGGTTTATTCTTTGCTCAAAGAATCAGCATTGCCATCCAACGTGGCAATGCTGCCAGCCTTCTGGGCACGTTACCCGATGATATTGATGCGGGGGCATTCTACGACGCCAAACACACCTGTTCATATATATTTTCAATTTTTATTTTTAGATTTATGTTAACATATATTCTTAGAAATTATGATTATTTAAGATAGTAATGTACCTATATAGTTATAATTAATCATCTGTAATATTATTATGAAAATTCCTCTTATTATGTACGAGTAATACATGATCTTCTCATAGATGGGTTAAGTGACTCGCTCGGCAATGGACAAACTTGCAACCAAATCTGACAACTTTGACACTGACAATAACCTAATTATAAGGCTCGTCATACTAAGGCACTGTTCACACTATCAGGATTCATAGGCGAGCTCAACTTGGTCCATACACAAATAAGTTTCACAACGAGTTCGCCCTAGCTCGAACTAACGATAAAGTTGGACTAACTACCTTAATTGTGATATGAATATTCGTGTAACATCGTTATTGAATATTTGATTTGAGTTGGGTACTCTACCAGAGCACTGTAAATTAAAAAATAAACTGTTACAGGTCTTGTTAGTATAGGTATTTGGCAACATACAATTTTTTGGGAAAACGGGGCAGATTCTAGTCCAATAAATAATGATCACAAGTACATATTTCTATGACATCAGTTAGGTTGCTGCACTAATAGATTTATCACATTTTCGTAAAATATCAATAGGTACCTAAGCTTGAATCAGCTATCTCCACTTCTGCTTAAATTTTATTGAGTTCTAATCTTTGTGGAAGAAAGCAGAAGAAAATCTTAAACACCAGGTTTAGAAAATGTAATATCTACATTGCTCGTGTTCAAAAGTCACCTCTAGTTAGTGTTCGATGAGCTAACAATACGCAGATATTTTAAAATACTTAAAATACGAGAATAACTATTCTTGTGGTTTGAATAAGTAATTGTAAATATTTACCTACTCCTTCGAAAGTATGTTTTGGTTACATGAATTCGTTATTTTCCTGTAACATTTAAGGAAAATATAACCCATCACGTGGCAGTTTTCCCACCAGGATCGTAAATATAAGAGAAACAAAAACAGTATGAGAGCTTTTGGAAACAAATGGGATTGTGTATTACCGTATTGTTTGCGCATTGCCACTCAAATGATTTTAACTGCCGCGCTTTGCATACATTTTATAATATTTATTTATGGGTCGTGTAGGACATGTAGTCATGTATTTAAGTTTTTTTTTTGCTCAACGTTTTGACCGGTTTATGTACATCATGGCTAAGCAAAATATCTTACAGGTCGACTTCGCATAAATTTAGAACCTAAATATTGTTGGACGTTTACTTGACAAATCAGTGCTACTTACTTTTATAGTACAGAAAGAACCATTTATGATTTGGAAACAAACTACCCCAACACAGTAATTACATTCGCAAAGACTATGTTTCTCGATTTGTAGAATATTGGCAACGATTGTTATACAAATACTTTAGCTAAATATTATAGTCATGAACTTTTTGCGCTTGTGTTGAGGACGCATCTACTTTTACAGACCAGAAGGTTGAATTACACAAGTGTATACGCGATCTCCTTAGTTACACAGCTACTAAGTCATAAAAGTTATAAATCCTTCAAAGTTACCTTAAGTATAAAAAAAATCACAATATACACCAAGAAGCCTACTAAAATACGTAACAATAGCTACTTGCCGACGTAAATTAGAAGTTACGAATATAATGGCGCAAGTAAAAACTTCGGAATCACGTTTATGGTTCAAGTTTAAGTAAATATACCGTGGTCGCAATTTACTTAAGCGCGTGTGAAAATTTATATACGGTCTAATATTATCAGCATTATTTATTGTTTTCAAGGTGATAAGAGCCGTAATTACGAGTAGATAGCAGTCAGACATTGATAATATATCGATGTCTAGCTGTTATCACATTTGCCCCAGTAAATTGTAGGTAATTACGAGTAACACAAGCAACGATGCGTAGGTCACAAAACGATCGCAAACAGAATGTATGAAAATAAGTATAGTACATATTACTCATTCCGCGTATATAACCAATTCAATAGCGATATAGGAATTGAAACATTCGTGATTACTAACATCAGTTTTACCTCGTATTTCGGGATATGTACTACGTATCTTTATTTTAAGTATCCGATATTCCGATACTGTTGCAAATGCCATGTTCACAGGTGAACAGAGTACAATATAAAAGCTCTTGCTATTGAAGTCTTGATTTCACTAGTTCGCACTATGTAGAATAGGTCTAGACGAATACCAGTAAATCGTAGTATCTCCGCTTCGTCGAATATTGAAAACCAGAGCCGCTCCCGGGACAAATATTTATGTGACACGTCTAGTTGTTCCTAGTCTGAATATTCTATGTTGTTGTGTTTTTAGGCACCCGCGATAGAGAGTTCTTTTTTGTGCAAATAAATAAAATGGAGTCAACCTATATATCACTGGGGAAGAAACCAAGAGGCACTCTTGATTTTTTATAAATGATGTTAATGTAATGGTGAGCAAATTAATTGAGAAGGTGATTTTGAACGTTACGCGGTTGCCTTTAAATGGTTTAAATAAAACTGTTGCCGATCATGTTCATAATTTAACTACTAGTATCAAATTCTCTAGAGTAAGTATAATAATAAGTAATTGTTTAGAACAAAAATATTCTACGGTAGGATTAAGTCAATTTGATGCAAATTAGCCTAATAAAGTAATCAACATTCCTCTGTTCTTAATTCCAGAAACATCTTAAAGCTAAACAAGTCAGATGAACCGTTAAATGGGGCATTTAAGGTCAACCACTGAATTTATTTTTGCCAAAAGGTTTTTCGACATGATATTGTTAGATGCCTTAAACATTTTCAGTATAAGAATAGCATAATTATGAATAGTTGCGTGAATAAAAAAATGGTTCCTCGCTGACTGTCACGTATTGAGCTAGAACTTTTAAGGGGCTGAACATGTGCCTTTTTTCTGCATGGATAGGCACATAGTAGGCTCACACAAAATATTTTGTGTTAGTTGCACGGCACAACCTCTTACAAATCTCGGTAGATAGCTACTTGAGAATACGTACACCATTGCATTTCATTTGTAAATCAAAGTGAATGCACCATGGATACGTCCATCATCAGCTGAACTTCTGGCTCATTGGAATCCTTTGATGTCTGAACAAACAAGATTATAGACTCTTCGTGCAGAAAATTGAACTGTTAATATAGAAGTAGCTGGTACACACATCAAGCTGTATACATACATATGTTCAGAATCAGTTGATTTGTGTAAGTATGACAAGGGTGTACAATTGTAGGTCAGGTTATACTGGACATGCATAGCTAGATATATAGCATGTGTACTTGGCATACATTTTTCTATCATAAGGTGGTCTGTATACTGTTCACAGATGTATGAAGTACGGCCGATACTAAAACAAATATTATGATGTCAATCAGTGGTGAACTAACTGGAGCCCCTTGGCACGTAAAGCGTACACCGACATGCGCCACTTAGTAAAGACATTAATCATTTACATGCGTTTCTACATGTTGGAAATATATCTTGTTTACCAAATTCTATGACTAATATTGTGATGATGCCAAGAAAAATTACCAAGCAAGGTATTGCATAATCGATACGAATACATAACGAACTGGGAAGTAAAAGCATTTTGCTATAATACTCAAGGAAGGCAGCATTTTTGGGCGTAATTTGTATAAAAATTATACTCTTGAGAACTCCCTGAGCGAACATCAAAGGTGAAGTCTTATAACGTGCTTCTTTCAATTTGTAAGTAAATACCGCTAAACAAGTAGGTAATAATGTAAATCTTTGAATAAATTTGAAGTATATAAATATTTGCTGGCGCTTACGATATTTATTCAATGTGCTTAGGTACAATTGGGAATCGTGTTGGTTGTAAAATACCTCATAGCAAGAAAAATGTTGGTAAAAATATCATGTATCAATTACTGTTAATTATTATAATAATATATCTTTGTTTGCTCGAATATGGTGACAATAGTTTTTATAAATCATAGATCGGTTCATGCATATTCTACCACATAGTGGCGTGCAAATACATTGAAGTCAATATTTCTATTAATTATACAATTCTATTCTTGTTAATATAATTATTCTGTAATGACATTTAATTAATATATTTAGATGATGTAAGTACATATTATAATCAAGGAGGCTTCCATTGAATACCCGATTACATTTATTTCCATTTGTATTCCATTTCATTTTATTTGTACTTAATTTCATTACATTTCATTTAATTTGTATTCAACTTCATTACATTTAATTACATTGGTTTCATTTCACATTATATTTTATATCTTTATCGTTTAGGAAATCATTAATATTATAATACAATTTCTTATCTAACATGTCAATTAGGGATCTTCTAAATGAGCATAAAGGTAAATTATTTTATAGTTTTATACATATATATTACACATTTTTCTTTAACTCTAGTCTGATTTTGGGAAGACATAACTTATCCTTGTGTCGGGTTCTACTGTTTGGATAGTCGCCAAACCTTTGAAATAATAATTTTTTTAACAAATGAGCATATGTCTAAAATATATAAGCAGTGCAGTGGTAAAATTTTTATTTTTAATTTTATTTTTTTGCCGTTTAAAAAGTGGTTTACAACTGTTAAAGGGCTCCGCCCCACATATCGCACGCACAAACCTTTTTTGAGTTTTAAATACTCTGTCAATTTCTACGGAATTTCCCCAGATTATAAGACCGTACCTAAGAATTGATGATACATAAGAATTATATGCCATCATTGATGCTTTAAGATTTAATGTTAGTTTTATTTTCCTTCAGCTTTATGTTTAACTTGTATTGACTGGAGATTATTTTCGTTACCATTTCCATTAAATTCGTCTACCTAAGTACATTATGCCTATGATACATATCTGTGGTCAATTTATAAAAAAATCGTTTAATACTTTCCTCACAGCGGACCTGTGCAGCGGACACAACGGCGGCGGTGCTTTATTACATTACAATGACGGTTTATTCTCGCCGTGTAATTTATTTGTCAAGAAGCATTATGAAAAACGATCCAGAGGATACTTTTTAAGTGCTCTTTGAATAAGAAAGTACTTTAAATTATTTGAGGGTGATTAAGTGTTTAGTTTATTGAACAACTACATTATGACCACATGTGAAGAAAACTCACTGTCTTGAACACAATAATTGTGTACTTTTATTAACGGAATATAATATCTGAATATGAAAAGATTTGATTAATTTTATAATGCTTCATTCAACGTTTTATTCCTTCTTTATCGCATTATTTAAATATTTGAGAAAATGTTCAATAAATTTATAATTTCTTAATTATATTTGAAATATAATTAAGAAATAATAACTAAAAAGTTTTATTACTTCTCCGACAAACTCTTACAGCAGAATTCAAAGTACTTACTCGTAAATAGAACAAAACACAATGAGCATAATGCAATTTTCCCTAAAAGGAAAACATTATGCAGATCATACTTGAGAACTGTAATACTCGAAACAACAGTTAGACAATATTTGTATGTAATGGAAGATTACAGTAACAACTATAACACATGGATGACCATTTGATATCAAATTATTATTGCGTTCGTAATGGTTCGGCAGAAGCCTAGGCAAAAAATATAAAAAATAGAATTTAAAGCGACGCGCCGAAAATCTTTGATCATGACGTATGTTTTTAAATTATACTAGTGAACGCCCGCAGCTACGCCTGCACTTTTTACCCGTTTTGCCCGATTCCGTGGGAATTTCGAGGAATCCCTTTTTAGTGCACCCCTACGGTCCCCATGGAACATGCATGCCAAATTTCAGCTTTCTGCGTCTAATAGATTAGGCTGTAGCTTGTCTGTCAGTCAGTCAGTAACGCAAGGATTTTATATATTAAGATAATATAGATAATACTAGCTCTTGCCCGCTGCTTTACACACGTAAATTTTGCTTAGATAAAATGTTTTGTACAAACTCCCCTACACACCTCAAGGAGCATACATGCCAAACCTACTTCCGCCCAGTAGTTTCGGCTGTAGCGTGTCTGTCAGTCAGTAAGTAATGCAAGGATTTTATATATACCGAAGATTGGACAACAAAATATACGTTACCGCTATTTAATTAGTACAAAAATTTCACAGAATTGGTTACTTATTCTAGAGAAAGTACTGGATTAAGTACGTGTTTTGTAATACCTAATACTTTACGAGCCAATATTTTATTACAGCACAAAATAATGGTATTATTTAATAAAACGTAGATATTGTTTCACTTTGAAATGTTCACGGGTATATTATGACGAGGATAAAATATGAAGCAACAAGTGTAGGTACGACTCAGTTAATCGTGTTTCAGGGAAACATTCTCTTACGAATGTTATGATAATATTTTCTTAAAATTGTTTCCTTGTATGATGCATATTGAATGTGATTTGCTACCGTGGTATTGTGGAGGATAAAGGTGTGGTGTTCCTCCAACTAGAGGGAGGAGCCTCTAACGAAGCTGGGTGGTTGTGCTTGGTGGCCTGCAGGCCGACGGACATACTTTGGAAGTTGTATATATGCGTCGTAGCGCGCAAAAGTTGCTAGCGCGGTTCAGGATCGTTTGAATTTTTCTGTTTAGATGGCGAGTGTCGAGGTAGTTCTATCGTCATTGGCTAGATGGCGTTGTGCGGGTGTTATGTAGATAGTCGCTACAGTATTATTTCTTTCTTTGTTTTGTACCAGAAATGCCCGGATGGCGTCGTTGTTTAAGCGGTCACCTCGCTGATTAGCGCTGCACTAAGTGTCGTGGGTTCAATAGAAAATACCCACCAATTCAATTTTGTGATACACAAATTGCTGCTTGAAATCGAGCTGTTTTTTTATAATTTTTTGTAAAGCCCTCCAGCACTCATGATAAATCATTAGAGAGCAAGTGATCTTTAAAAATAAATATAATGTTATACCCACTTCATCCAAATACTCAATACCCTTGACAACAACAAACATCAACTAAGTGCGAGGAATACCGGTGTAGCTAAGCAACTGAGCGTTAAAGATTTTCTTTTTTTTAGACAACTCAAGCATTACGAATAAAGCCAGTGGACTGCACAACTCACGACAGAGCCAAACCGCTTAAACAACTACGCCATAAGTGCATTCCAATACTATTCCCCTTCTCCTGTACAACAAGTGGATAAAATGGGAGTAGAAGCCGCGCTCCCACTCTCCGTACGAAATACGTCAGTAGGAATACTACTGCTACTTCACGTCGATCTTTTGGGAGAAGCAGGACCTCGGTTCAGTTGGTTTCTTTGTGCTGTAACAAGCATAGCGCCATCTCTATCTACTAAATTAAGGCTGCCCACCAGAGTGGCGAAACGCGGCACTGTGTCAATACAGCCAATATCAATGCGCTGAAAAGTTGTAGCGTTAATTTTACGTATTTCTATTGCTTGTATTGACACAGCGCCGCTCTTTTCCTTCTAATGGACACGCAGCCTTACTTTTACTAACATGCACTTTATTGATCCAGGATTTCCAGGCTTTTCCAGGATTGTCCACAGGTCTCATACAACGCTTATTGAAATACTTTTACATATTACAAATCATATTTTTAGAAATGGGATATAAATACAATACAAGTAGCTTTATGTAAGTGACAGCCGTACATTTCAAAGGACACTAACCCAACAAGGCTGGCTACCCTTTGAAGAATAAAATCATACTGAAAATAATATTACACTACAGCGAAAAGTTCACAATAGTGCGTTTAGTTAACCTTTTATATGATTGTGTTGTTTGGCATTTTATAGTAGTAACTATAAATATCTTAACAGCAACAATAATCTAGTGGAAAGATCGACAAACTGCTACGCACCAATGACTTTTCGAAGTTACAGTTAGTTTGTATATGCGTATGAAACTGTTAATTATCGCTTGCTAAACGATGAAAGATAACACCGTCTTTGCATGTATGAAATAATGTTTTCGAAAGACATGTAGAGTCTGCCAACCCGCACTTTGCCACCTTGTTGAACTATGAGAGGAGACTGAATTAGGTCTCGGCCCAGCAGTGGGACAGACTATTTAAAAGGTCGACGAAGATGTAAATTACGATGTTATTTAGTAGTAAATATACTATTGTCAACTGTATTCAATCGTTTGAAGCCATTAAGCAAAACTAAACAAGTATTTTAAATTAACTTAATAGTAGCCAATTCCTCAAATCTATTATAGATCTAAGTTTTCGTATAGATCATCAATGCAGCGTCATTATTATTGATGATTATATTGTTATACACCAAATGTAGTATTAGTATGAACTACTGGCCTTCGATCAATGGTATATTTGATAGAAGCTACAGGCCGTCAAGATAAGCTGACTTCTTTACCTCGAGTACACACTAATGCTTTTATTCAATAAGCAAAAATCTTTTATTTTCACGGTATAAATAACAAATCAACAAAAATATTATTTTGTATATGCGACAGCTATAAGAGCTTGCCGATGGCCGCCTGGGAAGGCTCAGACTAAATACCCTTTCACTGAACTAATATTAGTACACAGATAGGACGCAGAATGACTTCGCTTTTTATTTTTACGTCCACGCCCTTTGAACAAAAGGCAACCACTTGGGGTCTGCGCTAAAGCTCAATAAAACAAATACTATAACGGTTCATTTTCTGTCTATTAATATACTGCCTTTTGTTTCAGGTAAGTACCTGAAAGCGATAAATTCTCTTCAGTACTTCGAGTTATTAATGCCAGAGACGTCGCAAGTTTTCTACATTCAGGTAAGCTTACAAGTTTTTGAATAACTCATAAATAAACGTAATATTATGTCTTCAGCAACGATAAAATGTGTCGATACTGAAACGTCAATCCAACTTTGGAATACAACGACCGTGTTTATTCGCTAACTTATTTCATGTGTACCGAAGAATATAGATTTTACAACTTTTTATTGCTATAATAAAACATACTGTAAATGGAAGACCGTCGTTTTCGATTTAAGGACTTTTTACTAAAGGGAATACAACTTTATCCTTCGATACCTTCCAATATGTCTCTATCAGCAGGTCTTTGGGCGGTAGTTCGTTCAACTTATCGTTTAATTAAATAAGCTTTCACAGCTACATTTTTCTTTTCACGACTAAAAAGGGCCCTCTAGGTTTAAAAATGATAATTTGTAACGGTATTCATGCCCATACATAAAATACAAGGCTTTTGTAAAATAGGGCTGCAAAGAACTTCTAATAAATATTCAACATGTAAATCTTTTATTACGGAGTAAATGTTATGTGGCGCAACGATTCGGTATATAGCCTACGGCTCTAACAAAAACTCTTCAAGTATTTGTGGAATGGGTATTGGACCATTTCCTTTGTTTGACGGTAGACGGCGATAAAAGTTGGTCGAGATTATTTCATATGCGCGCCTGTGTTCAACGCAAATTGCTCGTAAATTCAAAACGTTAACTTAGGCGACAACCCCAATCCGTGAATGCGTTAATTAGTTAGTAACGCTCGAGTTTATCCGAGAAAATTAATTGTTCTGTTATAAGCTTGTAATTGTGGGATTATTCTAATATTAGACTTTGAAATACTAAATAAAGCACCAAATATAAAAGAACGGCATACTTGCTTATGGTAATGGTATAAAATCCGCAACCTTCAATATTAAAAGGTTCGGATCCGCGCCATCTCAATAAGTGTAAATAGGTGAACACTGATTAAATAAAATGGGCCGTTTTAAATTGGCTTAAGTTCAATCTTTCCGGGTTTCTATTTCAGTTAATTTTGATTGTCGACATGATCTTTATTAATGATGATCACATTGAGTCTCGAATGTACGAGAGTATTCCTGCGCATCTCATTACAATACACTTTATTTTCAGTAAATAGTTTTATATTAAGTAAACAAATAGATTTTGGCATGTTACTCCGTTCGTTAAGATGAAATACATATGTTTAAGTGTCGTTATGCTCGTGATTCATAAAGTGCAGAAAGCTACATGTAGAAACTATAAATTTTATGTTATGACTCCCAACTGCAATGCTCTCTGGCACTTTAAGAATCCTATATATATTACCTGAATACGTTCCATGAATTCTATGAATATCTATACTAATATAATAAAGCGGAAGAGTTTGTTTGTTTGTTTGTTTGTTTGTTTGTTTGTTTGAACGCGCTAATCTCAGGAACTACTGGTCGGATCTGAAAAATTCTTTTTGTATACGATAGCCCAATTGTTCCGGAAGGCTATAGGCTATATAACATAACGCTTCGACCCTTTGGGGCCGGGCAAAAGGCTAAAAAGGCTAAAACATAATGTCGGCTAATCTCAGGAACTAGCAGTCGGATTTTAAAAATTGTTATTGCCTATGATAGCCCAATTATTCCGAAAGGCTATAGGCTATATAAAATTACGCCACAACTTTTAGGGGCCAGACAAAAATAATAAAATGGTCAAACGAGAAGGGGGAGGGTTGGGTCAAAGGCAAAAAAAGGCTAAACGAATAGGATCCAATCTATATGGGTATTGTTTTCGAGATTTTCGGGACGCTGATTAATAATATTAAATTTATTTAGTGATCCAAGATGGCGGACGGGAAATCAAAGATGGCGGATGAGAAAATTTTAAATATCAATATGGGTATCGCATTCGATATTTTAAGGGGTGGAGAATCGAAATACAACATCTATTTCGTGATTAAAGATGGCGGATGGGCAATCAAAGATGGTGGATGGGAAAATTTTAAAAAATCAATATTGGTATCGTCTCCGATGTTTAAAGGGATGGGGAATCCAAAAACAACATCTATTTCGTGATTCAAGATGGCGGATGGAAAATCAAAAATGGCGGATGGGAAAAAATTTAAAAAATCATTATGGGTATCGTCTCTGATGATTTAAGGGATGGTGAATCCAAATACAACATCTATTTCGTGATCAAAGATGGCGGATAGGAAATCAACGATGGCGGACGGGATTATTTTTTAAAGTCGATATGGGTATCGTCGCCGATATTTAAAGGGATGGGGAATTAAAAACACCATCTATTTCGTGATCAAAGATGGCGGATGGGATTTTTTTTTTAAATCAATATTGCTATCGTCTCCGATGTTCTAAGGGATGGCGAATCTAAATACAACATCTATTTCGTGATCAAAGATGGCGGATAGGAAATCAAAGATGGCGGACGGGATTTTTTTAAAAGTCGATATGGGTATCGTCTCCGATATTTTAAGGAATGGGGAATTCAAAAACACCATCTATTTCGTGATCAAAGATGGTGGATGGGATCTTTTTTAAAAATCAATATTGGTATCGTCTCCGGTGATTGAAGGGATGGGGAATCTAATACAACATCTATTTCGTGATTCAAGATGGCGGATGGGAAATCAAAGATGGCGAATGAAAAAGTTAAAAAAAATCAATATGGTTATCGTCTCCGATGTTCTAAGGGATGGCGAATCTAAATACAACATCTATTTCGTGATCAAAGATGGCGGATAGGAAATCAAAGATGGCGGACGGGATTTTTTTTAAAGTCGATATGGGTATCGTCTCCGATATTTTAAGGAATGGGGAATTCAAAAACACCATCTATTTCGTGATCAAAGATGGCGGATGGGATTTTTTTTTTAAATCAATATTGGTATCGTCTCCGATGATTGAAGGGATGGGGAATCTAAATACAACATCTATTTCGTGATTCAAGATGGCGGATGGGAAATCAAAGATGGCGGATGGGAAAAATTTAAAAAATCAATATGGGTATCGTCTCTGATGATTTAAGGGATGGTGAATCCAAATACAACATCTATTTCGTGATCAAAGATGGCGCATAGGAAATCAAAGATGGCGGACGGGATTTTTTTTTAAAAGTCGATATGGGTATCGACTCGGATCGATTTAAGGAATGGGCAATTCAAAAACACCATCTAATTCGTGATCAAAGATGGCGGATGGGATTTTTTTTTTTAAATCAATATTGGTATCGTCTCCGATGTTTGAAGGGATGCGGAATCTAAATACAACATCTATTTCGTGATTCAAGATGGCGGATGGGAAATCAAAGATGGCGGATGGGAAAAATTTAAAAAATCAATATGGGTATCGTCTCTGATGATTTAAGGGATGGTGAATCCAAATACAACATCTATTTCGTGATCAAAGATGGCGCATAGGAAATCAAAGATGGCGGACGGGATTTTTTTTTAAAAGTCGATATGGGTATCGACTCCGATCGATTTAAGGAATGGGCAATTCAAAAACACCATCTAATTCGTGATCAAAGATGGCGGATGGGATTTTTTTTTAAAATCAATATTGGTATCGTCTCCGATGTTTGAAGGGATGGGGAATCTAAATACAACATCTATTTCGTGATTCAAGATGGCGGATGGGAAATCAAAGATGGCGGATGGGAAAAATTTAAAAAATCAATATGGGTATCGTCTCTGATGATTTAAGGGATGGTGAATCCAAATACAACATCTATTTCGTGATCAAAGATGGCGGATGGGATTTTTTTTTTAAATCAATATTGGTATCGTCTCCGATGTTCTAAGGGATGGCGAATCTAAATACAACATCTATTTCGTGATCAAAGATGGCGGATAGGAAATCAAAGATGGCGGACGGGATTTTTTTAAAAGTCGATATGGGTATCGTCTCCGATATTTTAAGGAATGGGGAATTCAAAAACACCATCTATTTCGTGATCAAAGATGGTGGATGGGATCTTTTTTAAAAATCAATATTGGTATCGTCTCCGGTGATTGAAGGGATGGGGAATCTAAATACAACATCTATTTCGTGATTCAAGATGGCGGATGGGAAATCAAAGATGGCGAATGAAAAATTTAAAAAAAATCAATATGGTTATCGTCTCCGATGTTCTAAGGGATGGCGAATCTAAATACAACATCTATTTCGTGATCAAAGATGGCGGATAGGAAATCAAAGATGGTGGACGGGATTTTTTTAAAAGTCGATATGGGTATCATCTCCGATATTTTAAGGAATGGGGAATTCAAAAACACCATCTATTTCGTGATCAAAGATGGCGGATGGGATTTTTTTTTTAAATCAATATTGGTATCGTCTCCGATGATTGAAGGGATGGGGAATCTAAATACAACATCTATTTCGTGATTCAAGATGGCGGATGGGAAATCAAAGATGGCGGATGGGAAAAATTTAAAAAATCAATATGGGTATCGTCTCTGATGATTTAAGGGATGGTGAATCCAAATACAACATCTATTTCGTGATCAAAGATGGCGCATAGGAAATCAAAGATGGCGGACGGGATTTTTTTTTAAAAGTCGATATGGGTATCGACTCGGATCGATTTAAGGAAAGGGCAATTCAAAAACACCATCTAATTCGTGATCAAAGATGGGGGAGGGGATTTTTAATAAAAATCAATATTGGTATCGTCTCCGATGTTTGAAGGGATGGGGAATCTAAATACAACATCTATTTCGTGATTCAAGATGGCGGATGGGAAATCAAAGATGGCGGATGGGGAAAATTTAAAAAATCAATATGGGTATCGTCTCTGATGATTTAAGGGATGGTGAATCCAAATACAACATCTATTTCGTGATCAAAGATGGCGCATAGGAAATCAAAGATGGCGGACGGGATTTTTTTTTAAAAGTCGATATGGGTATCGTCGCCGATATTTAAAGGGATGGGGAATCCAAATCCGACATCTATTTCGTGATCAAAGATGGCGGATGAGAAATCAAAGATGGTGAAATGAAAAAGTTAAAAAAAAACAATATGGTTATCGTCTCCGATGTTTTAAGGGATGGCGAATCTAAATACAACATCTATTTCGTGATCAAAGATGACGGATAGGCAATCAAAGATGATGGACGGGATTTTTTTAAAGTGGATAAGGGTATCGTCTCCGATATTTTAAGGAATGGGGAATTCAAAAATACCATCTATTTCGTGATCAAAGATGGCGGATGGGATCTTTTTTAAAATCATTATGGGTATCGTCTCCGATGTTTGAAGGGATGGAGAATCCATATACAACATCTATTTCGTGATTCAAGATGGTGGATGGGAAATCAAAGATGGCGGATGGGAAAAATTTAAAAAATCAATATGTGTATCGTCTCTGATGATTTAAGGGATGGTGAATCCAAATACAACATCTATTTCGTGATCAAAGATGGCGGATAGGAAATCAAAGATGGCAGACGGGATTTTTTTTAAGTCGATATGGGTATCGTCTCCGATATTTTAAGGAATGGGGAATTGAAAATTATATAAAAATCTATGTTTATCTTTGCATCATTTATAGACCCTGGAATGATAAGAGATTAAGCGCTAAGTCAATGGTAACTTTGGAAAAAGGGCTTGGAAAAAAGGGAAGTAAATAAAAACTCTTAAAAAGGCGATACGGAGTTCGCTGGGTCAGCTAGTACTAGATAAGATCGAAGTTAATAGACATGTAAAATTGGTATGGTATACAAGTTGTTCCCCGCGGTTGCATCCGCGTTATTTTCGACAATCTTTAGAAGAGCGCCACTTACCGCGTCAACTTATAGCTTATTCCACTGTAGCCCTACGAAGTCGTCTGACATCCAGTGAAAGGCCCGTTAAAATCAGATCAGCCTTTTCAGTGATTACCCCGCATAAACAAAAAACAGACAGACAGACACAAATACCTACTATAAACGAATATGCTCACTATTGGCAGCAATTTAAGCTAGTGTTATACGAATTTCAAATACAACCAGTGAAATCTAAGTATTTGCACGAAACAGTGAATAAAGGAATCAGCGCGCTGCGGCCTTTGTACGGATTCCGATGTGGCATCCGAGAACCATTTCACTTTGTGCTTAAAGCGTAAATAGCTGTCTGTGCCTAGATACAAACCTAATATTTCTACATTCTTGCTTTTTCTTCTTGATTATACCTTTAGTCTCTCAAAGACTACAGCTTATATTGTTATTTTAAAGGAATAATACATTTTTCTTTTGGCTACCTGTGGCGCCATAACACTTGTTGAACACACGCTTTTAAAGATTTTACCATGGCTAAGGTGTCTACACTGTACGTATTTCTTTACCAGGTTACAGTTCCTCTTTTATGGAAATGAATGAACCAATATCAGTGATATTGGTTACATAAGAGAATAATTGTACTCGTACGTGTCAATTAGCAGGATGTATAAAAAATTAAGGCCTTATGAGTTTTTTTATATATTTTTTTTCCAAACAGGATATTAGCTCAATATATTCACTCTTCGAAAACCTAATGCATATGTACTTGTACTTACACATATCGTATTAACATTAAAATTAATGATAATTCTTCAAAATAGAGGACATAGATATTTGTATGCAAACGCTATTTCAATTACATGATCTTATTTCCTCTGAAGCCATGCCCTAAACCGCATTATAGCCACTGTCTATAAGGATCAAGGAGTAAGCGAGAAGGCAAATCAATGCGGGTGAGAAGGGGCTATGATTGAGCCCCTGGCTTTCTTTAATCTAATTAAATGCATACGGATGCTGCTACCTTTTATCGATTCTGTTACTTGGAGTATATATAATATTTTGCCACATACAGTATATACACAATACGATAGTAAACTGCTAGTTGTATTATGGGTACTAGACAATGGATAAACATACATATACATATATTGGAATTAAACTACAGTTTACGGATTTTATCGCGATATACTGGTTTCACTGAGTTATTACATAGAAACATTTTTTTTTTTAATTTATTACCAGCCGACGTTTCGAATTCTTTACAGAATTCATGGTCACAGCAGACAGGTGATATTAGTCTTTTTCTTGAATGTATAAGTTATCTCAAACTACCCGAACATTTGCAACTATTGGTGATACTATTTACGCAGAATGAGCTCACAGTGTCCTAAGGTCTTCTGGTAAACTGTAGTTCAATTCCAATGTGTAAAATTCGCGTAAACCCAAGAAGATATTACATACATATATACTTTTTCTGCAAATAAATACATATCATACATAGAAACACCCAGACCAAGACAAACATCCATGTTCATGCACACAAATATTTCATTTGAGCAGGAATCGAACCCGCGACCTTCGGTGTGGCAGACGTTACTCCCGCAACGCAAGTGGGTTGTCGTCTTTAGAATAGTTCTACACGAACCTTCCTTGCTGAAACCTGCTAAACTCTGATACACGCTCCTGATTACAAAGTTTCATATTTACAATTCATACCGCCACTTTATTTGCTACATAATTTGAATATTAAACAGTTAGCATAACATCTCGGTAGGCATACAAATATGACGAGGACAGCTTTTAGTTCAGGGTGGTATGTAAATGCCTACTTTATGAAATTATTTATTATTTTCTAGGACACAGTAATACGAGACATTTATTTTTATTTTCGCTGTAAGCTAATAACAGCGAAAATAAATAGTGTATCGTGATGAATATTTAACCAATATTATAATAGCCGAGTGGAGAGACCGACAGACTGCTACACAGCAGGTCCCGGGTTTGAATCCACGGCACGCACCTATGACTTTTCGGAGTTAAGTGCGCATTACATTGTTATTTAACGCTTGCTTATCGGTGAAGGAAAACATCGTGAGGAAACCTGCATGTCTGAGAGTTCTCCATAATGTTCTCGAAAGACTGAGGTGAACTATGGCCTTACCCTTCTCATAATGAGAAGAGGCCCGTGCCCAGCAGTAGGACAGTACATAGGGCTGTTGATGATGATTATAATAATATCGCATCTGCATTTATTTCAAACGGCTAATTAAAGAATGTTATCTATTCTCTTTTTTGCTGATCTCACATCGAACTTTCTGTGATTATGAGTCAAGTGAAAGCCGTAAAAGATAAACAAATAGATAAGCAGAGCAAAAACCATATTTTAGTATGGGTATTGATGAGATGCCAAAGGCCTTTTTTTATAAAAAAACCCTTTGAAAAATCTTGCCATTCACCTACGGCAAGGCCGGGGTGCGTAGGCTTTTTACCACACAAAACCTCCTCGGTAGCCAATTTCAGCAGAATAAAGGGACACCTCCAGAAATGTTTTATGCTACCGAAGCTCCTCCTGTACTACGCCGTTAAACGTATTAAAGAGAATTCATCTCTCTCTCTCTGTACCTTCACGATGTGAAATGCACGCACACGGTGGCACGTGACTGTTACATACTACCGTCATCTTCAACGCCGTTATTAAAAAAAAAGTTTATACATGGCGGGAACGAAGAGTAAACGCCGAACAAATTGAACGAAGCGCATACGCTTATTACGCCGTGCACTGCAAAAAAACACGCTACAGCAACGACGCATTCGCTCGACAAATGCTAGTGTGTAGAGGATCTAATGGTTCCCGTAACCATGACAACATTGAAGTGGGCTGTGAACGTGACGTTACTCAAATTGGTGACCAATCGGCGCCCGACCCTCGACATATAATTGGCATAAAAAAACTGTGTTACAGTGGAATACGATTTAGGAATAATTTTGTACTTAAGTTGTCCTCGTGAACGGTTCGCAACACGACAAATTATAAGCCCAGTTTCAATTTACCTTTTATACAACATGGACTAAATGTATCTATGTATAGTTCGAAATTAAGTCCTACCCTTAATGTATATGAACGATGATATAAACCAAACGCAATATTTGTGAAATATCTCTCTTAAAATGATGATGCATGTACACGCTTTAACAAAATTTAACTTTGAAACATTATCGTAGCAAAAACATTGCAGTTGATATAATAATATTTAATAAAGCGTTATTTAGCAATACTCGCGCCTATCTAGAGCCATAAAAGTGTATTTGACCCACAGACCTCCCACGTAGAACAATTGACAATAAGCTTCGCACGAAGCAATTTTCACTGTTACAATCTGAGGACCAACATGGCTTTCTGTAAAATAATCCTAAATGTTATGCATATTAGGTATACTTACACGAATGAAAATGTATTTATTTAGTAACTGCCTTTTTCTTGTCAAGTAAAGGTACAAAACATTTAATTTTAGTGAGTCTAGTTGACACAAAATATAATTCATCGTAACAAAGATTTCACAATAATTTTGCCCTATTTCCATCTAACACTGTAGGCTCTACCTCTACTACACAACATAGAACCTTCTAGATAATTTTATGTATTTCCTTGAAACTTAGATCTTTATTGATTATATGCGGGACTGCGCCTCTGTGTGCGTTCATAGGTACGCGTCACCTCAGCGAACATCAAGCCTATGTATGTACATAAATATCCTTAATTCAATTTCTCATCGCGTCTAAGTGAATATGTCAGGGTTATTGATACATATTTTCAATTTGGTGACTTTGAGGATCCCTTACAATTCTGTCACGTCCCTTGCACGACGCCGATCACTTTTATACCATCTGCGCCACTAAAGGGAACGGGGCTTCTACATTCGAAATACAAATTTTCAATACTTTGCGAAAGCAGTTGATATTTCGTCTTCTCAATCAATAACTCCTTGTCGCGGATATTTTATTCATTTAGTAATGGATTGGCTTTTATCCATTTATCTAGAACCAAAACTCATTTCTGATTTACACCTAATAATCTTAATATATAAAATCCTAGCGTTACTGACTGACTGACAGACACGCTACAGCCGAAACTATTGGGCGCAGGAAGCTGAAATTTGGCATGTATGTTCCTTGGGGACTGTAGGGGTGCACTAAGAAGGGATTTCCCGAAATTCCCACGGGATCGGCCAAAATGGGTAAATTTAAAAAAAATGCAAGCGTAGCTGCTGGCGTCCTCTAGTAATATATAAAGCTGAAGAGTTTGTTTGTTTGTTTGATTGAAGGCGCTAATCTCTGGAACTACTGGTCCGGTTTTAAAAGTTATTTCAGTGTTAGATAGCCCATTTATCGCCGAAGGCTTTATAACATCACGCTATGAGCCACGCGAGCGGAGCAGTAGCATTAAATAACGCAGTTGTAACTGCGGGCACCTCCAGTAATAGTAAGTATATAAATAAAAGTTGAATAATGATAAATCCTTATACCTATGACATCTGAATGATTCACGATCATGTACTCTTTGCTTGCTAATTCACGATCTTCTAAAGTCAAGTACTGCACTGGAATTAAGCCCATTGAATTCACTATATTGATAGCGGCTACCGCTTGAACCGATACGTGAAGCGTGAGCGAAGGCTGAAAAGCTATAGCTCTTTCTATTAATACGGAGTTATTGGAGAGTAGCTTCATCAAAATGTATATTACTTCGTAGTTAAAATCTGGCTCTTGGTAAAATATGAGCATTATGTGACTGACTGAAGTTTGAGGTATTCTCTCATATGTACCTACGCACAAATATTTTTCACAATCAAATTACGCTATTAATTATGTTTATGTTATTTCAAAATATTTTTTATGTTCGTAGTAGTCTCGAATTTTACGGAACTATCATATCGATATACATCAACAGTATTTCGCAAATAGCAGTTCATTTGTCAAGCTATATCGTGTTCAATTTATATATTTATGGGCTAATGAACCACCCAACTAGCTGTCTGATAAACCGTTAAATGTTCATGAGACGTTAAAATGTCAGATACAGTCGCATCATCTGCTATGACATATTATTTTGGAATGGGTTAAAATCACACAACTAAAATGTATCGTCAAATTATAACAATTTTTTTTATAAAATATTTTGTAAGGATAGTTGCAGAACGCCATATATTTCACTGTAATATTTCTATGATAAAAGAAAATGGGACAGTTTTCTTTTTCTGGTCGTTAAAACGGTGCATTCAGTGTTTACGTCGCACCATATGTCATTTAACATTTTCAAGTCATACCAACTTTAATGAAGCTTGGTTACAAGTGCAAATAAGATAAAAGTTTCTAGCATTTTACAAACCAAATGTAGAGCTTTCATCATCATCATCAGCCTTTAACAGTCCACAGCTGGACTAGGCACCTCTTTTGAAAGGAGGAATTGGCCTACCATATACCACGCTGGCCAAACGGGTTGGTATAGGGTTTGTATCAAGACAGTGTTCTTCTCTGCATAATATGTTCCCTCTGTCTGCTCTTACGACACCCATGGGATGATATGGAGTGGTGACATTTCGTATTCTTAATCCGTCACCACACGGCCGTAGAGCTTTAAAGATGTTTTATATTTAACCAGATTTCGCCTTCGGCGCCGCCCGCGTGGGACCCGCGTGGCTATTTTAAGGTAAAAATCTCCGAAAAATTCTTTCTCAGTGCTCTTTTGCACTCTCCGAGGAATATACATACTATGTCACTTAGTAACGCAGGATTGTTATTTCCACTATTTTTGTTATATTCGCACACTAGCGATATATGTAGGTATAGGAGTTATATATTACTTGATATTTCTCAATATTACAATAAATTAACAAAGAACATGTATACTATAATGTACTACCAGATCACACAATAGTCCCTGCACGAAAGGGGACGAACTCCTAATACTCTGCACTGGTAGTGACTAGGTGACAACATAAACCACTTCGCCTTTCAAGCATTCGTGCAGTTGAAGAGAAATCGTATACTGTGACTTGCGAAGCTTTCAGCAAATTAGATTGATGTCAGATAACGTTCAACGTAAATGCGGTTAGAATCTCGTCAGGCAATCAATTATTGGCACTAGGGCTTGTGGCGTGCATCGACATCACGTTATAAACCTGTAAGTTTTAAGTAAAAGGCCATCGTACTACTTACTGCAGATTTGGACCAAGCTTCGAATCAGGAGCATGGATGACTTTAACTAAGGATTTGAGTCATGAGCTGATAACTAGGTAAGTCATTAAATATGCAACATACATACATAGACTGACGCCTGTTTCTCGGAGGGGTAGGCAGAGACTACGGAACGCCATTTGCAACGATCCAGGCATATCTCTCTTGCTTCATTCACTCCCATCAGATTCCTCATGCATGCTCTTCTGTTCAGGGTACTTCTAACCTGCCCTGCTTTTAGGATGTCTTCAATCTGGTCAGAGAACGTCCGCCTAGGCAACCTAACAAACCAGAAATAAAAAAGTGTACATTATTTGAAATCTTCTTATTCAAATATCATTACTTCCAATATTCAGCGCAGTTGTATTAAATTTACAAAACTATGAAACAACAATTTAGAAATGAAACAATTTGAAAGTTGAGGAGAAATTAAACGTTTTCAGCAAAATGTCAAACTGTTTTGAACTTTCCTCTGCTAGTTATTAAGTATATTATCATTACCCATGGCAAATTAGTTAGCAAGTTAGAGCTTACATAAATGTATTTTAGTATCATGTTCGACTTACGTCAGGTGACACTGAGGTTCCTAATCTTCGCTATTATGCCAATGGAGTTGCTAATAAATATAAAAGTTTAATAGTTCTGCCTACTTTTTATGACACACAAACCTGTAAAATATTATATCGCTGTTCTTTTATTTCTTAAAAACCGTTCTAAGTTATTTTTCTGGCAAACTAAGTACAACATTAATAATCATAAAATTGTTGCTCCGTCTTACTACTACTACATCTAATTGTCACTGATATCGACAATACTATATTTAGCATTCCCAAATGGAGCTAAGTCTTGTAAAGTAGAGCGGTGAATTATCTCGGCGAGCACACTTTGCTTAGAGCTTTTCATTTGAGTCTGTACTCAAGCTCAAACACCAATTGGTAAAACTCAGGTGCCCTTTACTGCCTTAATTGAACCCGTCTTTCCGGGAATTAAAAGAGAAATTACTCTGGATATATTATTTATATGTGTATGAATTGTAATCATAATTATGATTGCCCTTTTGTATATTTGCTCTTTTGTACTTTTAATTACATACACACGACACTTATCAAAAGCAAAGAAAGATATAAATAAAAACTAGACTGATTCTGCGCAAAACAATTTCTAAATATCTGTCACATAATGGCTATAAATAGTTATCATTAAAAGGCTTACTTCATAAGTATTATTGAGTGTGATAACACTAAAGTACCTGTTAATTTACCGCTTGGGTAAGTAGGTTCTTAGAACATATCATATAGGTTTGATATTCTAGATTACTGTTTGGTAATAAGAAGCTCTCTTATTCCCTATCAGATTACAATGGTGTATCGTAATGTATTTATATTATCTTCTATTATTGATACTGACAGAAATTATTTACAGTCATCGCATTATTTCATCGAAATCGAATATAACCTACATGTTATTTTGATCACGAGCTTTACGTAAACTAAGATCCATACTGTTTAACCATTCTATAGTATTGATACCAAAACATTACTCATACATGTCTTAGTATGTTTGAATATTGTATAGGATGTACATATTTGTGGGTCAGTTATAAGCGAACTTTTCGACCGGGATGTTAAGGGTCGAAGGACATAAGTTAACAACCCTTCGCCTCACCACTAACAGGATAAGTTACAAACATACTAACGAATGGGTGGAGCGTGATCCCAATAAACGAATTTTGTTTGCATTGCGACGACTTTTCTTTCTTATTGTAATTGCGGATGATATGGCTAGTTCATCGTAACTGGTAACTTTTCCGTTAGTATATACCTACCGTCATACATCCTTGTTTTGCAGCCCAAAAATATTGTAATTCAATAGGACCATTTGGGCTACTATACCACTCTGACCTGACGGGCTAGTACAAGTTTAGATGCCGAGTTTTCCATCTCTTCTTAAAGATGTTTCATCATCATCATCATCCACAGCCTGACTTGGTCCACTGCTGAACATAGGCCTCTCTTTGTTGATGCCATTTCCCTCTATCTTTTGCTAATCTAGCCCAGGCTCGGCCTGCGATCGCAACAATATCGTCGGCCCATCTTGCCAAGGGCCGGCCGACACTTCTTTTCCCCATTCGTGGCCACCATTCCGTTACGGCCCAACTCCACCTGTTGTCACCGCGTCTAGCCAGATGTCCTGCCCAATCCCATTTCAATATCATTATTCGATTTCCCACGTCGAGCACCTTTGTACGTTTTCGGGTAGATGTTTGCTTCGTGTAAATTTCAGAATCGCCTTTTACAACACTCACGGAATGAATTGGGGTAGTGACACTTTGTATTTTTAATCCGTCACTTCTTGTATTTTTAATCCGTCACTACACTTAATAAAAACTTAATGTCTTAGTGTCAGACTGTGCTCCTTTGACATAGCTTCAAACGAAACACAACCATATAGACACTACCTGTTAAAGAGAGAAAGATCATCAAAGGTACCCCGCTCTTTGCCCTGAAGAGCAATCTGATTCGCAATTCAAATAGACAAGTGATATTAACGATCCGTCCAGGACCATCATTAAATGGGTACTTTTAATTAATGCCGAACAAGTTGTAATCAGGATTACTCTCAAATAGTTAATTGTTTAATACTATAGCTTTATACGTATTTTAGTCAATTTCATCGTATTCCAAGAATGAGGATGAATATTTTTCAACGTAAATAATACATACATACATTAAAAGTGTTCTTTTAGGTATCAGAAAAATGGTACCGCTATGCTCTTTCGTAGTTATAGTTATTTTGATTCGACTCGACCCGATTAACCTACTCAAAAATTTAATCCCTAATAAGTAGCCTATATTCACTTTATTGACACACAATAAGGTTCAGGCGTAAAATTGCCTGCTACCAGAAACCAGAGATACCTACAATTACCTATATTTATGTAGACTAGCTCTCGATTTACTATCTGTAAAAACTGCTTTAAAGCATCTTAAGATTGCAGCAACTTCAGCTGTAGTTTTTATTGCAATTAATATAAAGCTATTAATTACAAGAAGCTACCTCTTCTTTGCTCATTAAATTATAGGTGGTATCCAGCGCTTGAGTTATCTATAAGCAAAACACGTATATTAAATTTAAACCAAAGTGATAGGCATCAAATCATAATTTCTTCAATAAAATATCGAGTCAATAAGTTGCTATTTTCTAAATGCCGAATGAAGTTTACCAAAAACAAAATAAAGTATCAAATTCAAAATATATGTACAGCAACAAACAATACTTATCTCTGAAACAAGACAAGATTGACTGTGTCTAATATTGTATAAGAATAATCTGCGATTGAAACACAAACGTAAATAATTGATCCACTTCTCTCAGTATTTAGTTTGTTTGATCAAGCGACGTCTTTGGATCTAAAAGACGGATACAAACCAAATGAATCCTTTATTTTCGGTTAAACAATGAGTATTGATTGATGTCACGAAATTTCCTTCCTTAAAGTCCTTTCTTCACTGATACCATGTAGATTGTGATCGAAAGCTAATCTTAATGAAGACAAACGAGACAGACATTTTAATTAACAAACATTATTTAAATTAATTTGGCCTGTCTTCGAGTCTAGAAGCAATTAATTTAAATATCGTCCTCGTTCACATATGTAATTAAAATAAAATCTGTATAAAAAGCAACCCACATGGAGATTACGGACTTTAGATGAATTAAAAATAACGATTGTAATCGAATTTTATAGTTCGATTTAAATCGTTATCGCACAAAGTGCATAGTGGTAGCGCGGGCGATAAGCGCAGGCCGGGTAGCGAGCGCCGGGCGTAGCGATGGTGGCGCAAGTGTTGCGGCGGCGGCGGCGGCAGTCACAGTCGGTTGGCACGCGCGGCCACACGCGCCTTCCGCCGCGGGCACGCCGCCCGCACCTGCCGCCCCTCTCCGCGACGCACACAGGTAAACAAACACAGTGACACTCACCCGACACATCACACATACCCGACCTCGGACCCCAGACCCATCCGAACCCAGTTCTAGTGCTCCATCTTTGTCAACATTAAAATAAATAACATGTACATCTATTTTAAGTGCCAGTTGCAGGTTTGGATTGTTAACAAAAATTTCAGTGCTTTGTTTTCAATGATTTATTTTAGAAGTGCCAACAGATAGACGTGTATGACATAATCGACAACTACAAATAAATTTATGAACGCTTCTCACTTTTAAACAATAATAGTTCGGTTTGTAACTAATTTATTAAAAAAGACGCAAAAGGTCAGGTTGTAACAGGAAAAAAAATTGAGTATGATAAAGCATACCATGGACTAAAACAACTTCGAAGATTTGACTGGATTCGGAAGGATCAAAATCAACTCAGGCAAAGCGTCAAATATCTAAAATTAAGATTAAGAACGTAAGTGATAAGGAAACAGGATAAACTACAGAGTTACTGAAAGATGAGATAAAGCTAACACATAAGTGGATTTAGTTTTGTCATAAAACTAGACAGCTCTCTTATCGGTTGGAACCTTGAGATGAGCCTGAATCCATCCTGCTTATCAAGATTAATGAGATGTTACGTAGTCGATAACAGCTTATGCCGAGAACAACTGTGCAATTAACACAGAGAATATTTAATGGCCAAGCCATACCGCAGCCTTATGTAAACTAAATGGCTTAAGAAAATGTCATCTACGTTCTTCATGATACTAATCCGTATTCAGCACACAGAAATTTATAAAAACTTGGGCACACCCAATACGAGTATGTGCAAGTACAATGAAGATCGAGGTATCGACCACCAACAAGGAAATTGCTTCCAGCGGGATCAATTGGCTGATGGTTCAGGCATCTTATTCGGATATCTTATTGCTCTAAAGGCATCTTAAGCTATGGCAGTTGAAAATGTCACCACCAACGGCATTTTCAAGTAGTGGATCGGTTTCTTGAGGTAATTTAAATATGTATCGCAATTTACATCGGCTCAAATCTATCATCTCTACAAATTTTACGAGTCATTTTACTGTCAAATTGGTATACACGTGTCCATATATATTCTACCTTCCAACATCAATCTAAGTTGTATTGGTCAAATAAATGTTCGCGACTTAAAACGAAGGTACATTCCGAATTACGTCGCTTTTATTTGTCCCTACTTAAGTAGGTCAATGATAATAACTCATAAATTTAAAGCTTAATTTTTACCTCCCAAGCTCACCGTGACATTAAGATTTAGAGACAAATAAGTTTTATCTTCTTCGTCTAAAATGCCTCTTAAATGAGGCATCACGACAGTGAAGGTTCTATGTATATAGCTATCTGGGATCTACATGTTTGAATTTCCCTAGCTAACTATAATTGTATAATATAATAAACTAAATAATGTATTGCCAATTTGTATACAGAATAAGATTGAATTATTCATCTGAATCAAGAATAAAGGATCTGAGGAACAACATTGTATCATATCTGTTTAGAACATCATCCAGACAGGGAATTATACTTTCATATTTCGCTACCACTTAGGTACATAGATGCCTTAGGTACATAGTATAGTCCTATCAAAAGTGAAATTTTACTCACACGCAACCAATCTGGGATTGGGGATATTCCAAATAGTTCTGCTGTGCGTAGTTTATAGAGACAATCAGTAGATCAGTATCTGATATCAGTACAACAATAGTTTTTCCTCCTGCTTTAAGGATCGTCAACTGGGGAAATACAACAGTCAATAGACTATGTTAAGCGCTTACCATGCAAGCTTTACACCAATTCACCACGTAGGAAGTATAAATTCTATTAATTGATCTTATGTGCAGTTTAGTATTCATAATTGTTGCATCGGTCTTAATAAGGTTAGTCTGAACAATACATTGATATTAATCAATAAGACAATGCGATAGATTGTCGATTAGTGGTTATTAATATCCCCAAAAAGCGATAGCTTCTCTTCCTACCACCGCAGCCAGAAACGTGTTTGATTTATGGTTCATAAATTCATATTGTTTGCGATGTTAACGTCGTAAATTTTATTATTGATTGGTGAGCCTCTGACGCATACAATCCTTATTATAACGTCATCGAAACACCTAACTACATATTTACTAATCCACGTATTTCAGTTTGTATTTTAACTTTTTTGTCAATTGGCTGCATCTGTGCATAGTATAGGTTGCAAGCAGTATTTAAAGAGAAAATTTGCTGTAGAGAATGTGTTTAATTGTTTGTTATTTTCATTTACTGCTCAGACAAATCGATTATTTCGTGTTAAAGCTTACGTTTTTTTGGTGATTTTGTTCCATCTCTGCGGTTCCGGTACGGCAAGTAAATATAATTTTAACCAGAAACTAACCTTGAAAGTAATGCAACTTGGTCATACATCGTGTATTTATTATTATGTGTTTTTATTGTTTTTACATTTGCTTGTCATTTATAGAACTGTCCTTGCCATTGTAGTTGAAAGTTATTCAACAGTTGTTATCAATAATAAAATACAACGTTAACCATATGGTTTCATTACAATAAGTTTGCTTCTATTTCATATCATTACAGTACTGTAATAGTAACTGACCGTAAATATGAAAGAAGAGTAGAAATTGTAGGTATTTAAAATGCAAAATCGATTTTGTCACCGTTTATTGAAATTATTTTATATCGCAAACGTAATATAGCTAATCCAGAATAAAATATATTTAACTGAAAATAAAATAATGTACAGAAAATCTATTGAACTTGTAGAAACAATAATATTTTTCGGTAGAGTTGTAGAAGCACGTGAATTCCAAAACAGCTGTTTGGCCTTGGCAACGACAGTTATCTTCCACAACTTTTACATTTTTGGCCTCATGACTGTAAACTAAAATTTTAATAAACACATCATATATTTTATTCGCAGCTCTTCTTATAACTTTGTAGATTACGATACAATAATCAGAAACGATTTACGCCGCATAATAGGCCAAAGAAATAGCACATTTCGGAAATCATATTTCATAACACTTTACGAGGAAATAATCCAAAGTATACGAAGAAATTGTCCAAAGTAGAAACGTTAGTTTTTGTACAACGGTAGCTCAGCACTGCCCAAGGGCAGCACTGGCAGGGTCGCCATGTAAAGGATGGAAATCAAACGCGTGTAAGTTTCGAATAATAGAGCTGTATTGCATCAACTTACAGACTAAAATTACAATATACAGTGTTATTTGTAAAATCGCGAAAAAAAATTCTGCTGTTTCATACAAAATTGAACTTTGACCCCGACAAAATGTATGGAACAGCTGAAATTTTTTTGCGATTTCGCAAAATTGCAGAACAAAAGTTGTTCATAATGATGAATATAACCACCCCCTAAGAGGTTAACGGTGTTTTACAAATAACCCTGAAAAAGGTGGTTAGGCTAGCTATACACTACAAAATAATCAGCATTTAAATATATTATATTTAAACATATCATACATTTGTATTAAAGGTGTGTATTATGTTTGTGTGTGTGAATCTTATTTTATGTTAATATGGTCCATTGACCATTGCATTCCTCCGTAGCTGTTGATGCTTAGACGTCTAATGCATTCTGAATGTAAATATGTCACACACATAGACTGCCGCTTTGTATCTACTTGTTTGATAGTATTACAGAGCCTGCATAGCGCATAATATTGTGATCTTGGGAGACAAATATAAAGGCAATATACTACTTACACCTTTTGTCTCACCTCAATTAAACCATCGCATTACCACATGCGATTTGGTATAATTCCAATTTTCTTATTCGTGCACTGTCACAAGATCCTTTCTAACTGATCTCAATTTATTGCTGATTACTGATTCAAATCAATCAATCTGACGCAATCCGCTTCTAGATAAAGAAAGATTTCAAGCGAAGTAAGAAAATATAGAACGTTTTCTTGAAGTAGAAAATTGCTACCGGCCGGACGCCATGAAGCTTGTGTAGCTGTAGTTTTTGTCATATTTCCAGACTTCACTTTAATTACTAATCTGAATGGTATCATCATCATCAGCTTGCCATAGGCCACTGCTGGACATAGGCTTCTCTGGTAGTAGGTCACTGAATGAAAGGTTTAACCGAATGTAATATTGATACATATATTTACGCGAATTCACCTTCCATCTTTCTACTGCATCGCTTTATGGGCTCTAATATTTAATAGATAACCTATAGTGACATTAAGGTCGTGCATGAATATTTGTATTGAGTAAAATTTTACTGAAAAGTGCATGTCTTTTAGACATGAAACTATTTGCATGTATTTTTCCTGAAGACAATACATAATAAAATTTTTACTGCTCGCTTACCGTGATAATCTGTGTGATTACTTCGCGAGTCATTACGCGATACCAAGTAGGTATTGCTCATTAGATTGCCACACGGGATAAGCGTATACAAGATGCCGTTTGTATCCTCAGTGTTTTGTTACCATTGTGTATTCTGCATGAAAATTGTATAATTCTCCGTAGCGTAGGAATCACAACGTATGTTACAGAATTGAGTTTGTGTAGAATATTATAAGTGTTTTTATATTTACTGTATTTAATTATTCCTAATACTCAACACCAACTGTCTCCATGGTTCAGTGGATAGCGTATGCGACTGTTGATCGGAGGTCCCGGGTTTGATTCCCGGGTCGGGCAAAAGTGTTACTGGGTTTTTGCCGAATTCTCAGTAGCAGCACGGAGTCTGGTGATGTGCCCGGTAACGGCAATAGGCTCGCCCCTTATTACGTGGGACCTAAACATTCATGGCGAAATGTGGGTGTAATATTACACCTCTGCCTACCCCTTCGGGGATATAACGGCAATAGGCTCGCCCCTTATTACGTGGGACCTAAAAATTCATGGCGAAATGTGGGTGTAATATTACACCTCTGCCTACCCCTTCGGGGATACAGGTAATAAATAAAATAATACTTAGTAACCTTAATGTGAATAAAAACACAAGACTACTTCAAAATTCATGAAATTAATTAATTAAGCTACAAATCAATCAAACTCGCTGTCGCTTAGAAATTATAAACATTTTGCCAATCCAATCTCTGTAGCCGAAAAGCCACCCTGCTATATATTTACTTAACAATTCGCGACCTTCGCTCAGAACTTCTTGCCCCCATCTGTTCTCCGGATAATAAAGCTCAGCTCTTTGCCATTTTTACTTGTTATTCTATGAGCTGCGAATGCAAAAACGGATTTTTATAGGCCTACACTCTGAAACATCAAAGTACCTTCCTTAGATAAAACTAGCTTAAAGTTGCTCTTTACAGCTAGCTGTGCGACTTTTAATTTACTCACGAACTATAGTTTAAGTGTCAACATCTCGACGTTGCGGGTCATGGCGCATTATTTGGATATTTTTGTGAATGCAGTAAAAGCGAAAACAAAACGTGCTGTATGCATAATTATGTAGTTTTATATTGTGTAGTAAATCTAAAATATACTTTTGTATAGTCAGTTATCTATTTTATTTGAGTACATTATTGTGCTGATATTTTATTCGAACAATAACTAAAAAATCTTGGAGGTTGAAATGGGTATAAACGGTACGAAACCTATTATTTTGTAAGTTAAAATTGCAAATATGTGTTTTCATAAGCGTGCGAAGTTGTGGGCAACAGCTAGTACTGCATATGCAACTACCGTATACCTTTACAGCTGTGATAAACCGTATACGTAACTTTAGAACCGCGATTAACAATTTCTAGGTAACATCGACTCTGTACACCGTATTCACCAACTACAATAGCTACAGTTAAGTGTTCACGACGGTACTAACAAATTGCTTTGAATATTTACATGAACATGGATATTCACGTAGCCCGCAGTTTATTTACAGCCATTGAATTTGCTTAAAGATTACTCGTATCAGCTATCCACTAGGTAATTATACTGGGGCATTATATCGAGCGTCAATAGTTGGGGTTAAACGAGGCTTCAATCACGCTATGCGGATACCAAAATAACCATATCTACGTGACTTAAAAAAAAACTAAATAAAACGCGTGATAAGTTTATCATATTTTTAATGTAAAGATATTTTATACATTATCAACCAAATATCTTTATTGCTTGTCTTATTGATATAAAACATGCTTGCCCAGCTTGTTTCTTGTATGAATTGTCCTAGAATATTATTATGTCTTCCCGTTTCACGAGTATTATTCTAACATTTTCGTTAGTAGGTACAATACACCGGGTGTGTTTACATGGGGTCGGCGGTCCAACGTTCAGAGTCCCGCTACTATATTATTATTAAACCGTTCAAATTGTACGTACTATTAGGTTGTAGTCAAATTCGACTCAAAATAAAATTCTATTCATACTGCTTTGATCCCTTACCTAATGTTTAAATGGTAATAGCCATGTCTAGACCTATATCGCATTTGGTATTCATAGATTCTGAATAAAGACAGCAAAAGTACATAATATCCTCCATTGTTGCATTTAATAATATCCTGAAATGATTAAAAAATTTAGGTATACCTTTATAGGTTTCATCAAAACAGTATTATCAGTAAAAAATATCTAGTTGTTATAGTACTTCAAACGTTTTTGTTGTTATATTAATTCCCAATTAAAGTCGTAAAGTAGTAATGCCTCAGTACTTTCCCTGGGATATCCAGTAATATCCATGTTGATACTCTACTACTCTACATAATCAATCCTTGAATTACAATACAAGAAAATGCCTTTTACCCGACATATTTCTATGCTCTTTTTGGAATCTGACTGCATTACATTCTAATTTTATATGCAGCTAAATATGAAATTACCAGTTATAAACGTCGATATGAGAGATTTCAATCACTAAACTGTAAACACCGTGGTCTCAAACGCATTCATTCGAAAAAAATATATTACGGCATAATGTGTTTCGTTTCTCGTCACACCAACTAAGTATCATAATTCTTATATATGGCATTATGCGCACGCTGTCAAAGGTTTCCAGCGTGTGCATATTGTGTACCCACACAGAGTGACACGGCTTTCGTCCGCCATGATCCCTCGCCTAGTCACAGTTTCACACGTCACAGTTATTGTATGGTTTAAATCCCTCTATAGTGGCGCCCACAATACAAACTAAATACCTGTAAGTGTTAAATCCTACGTATATTCGTTTTATAGAACAACTAGACTTGGTCCGTGGCTTCACTCGCGTAGGTAATCGGGTTAGAAAGTAGCCTGTGTTTTTTTTTTATGTATAAGCTTAGATATACCTCAGGAAAAAAAACACGGGCTACTTTCTATCTATATTTTATCAAAATAGGTTGCAGTAGTTTTTGTGTGAAAGAGTAAGAAACATCTATCCAAATACATATTTCCCCGCAAACTTTCGCACTTATTATAAGTATCAGTAAGAAGCGTTGGTACAAACTTCGCAAACTTAATATGCCTACGTATTTGTTGCGGTATCGATATCGTAAAACAAAAACCACACTGTACAAGGCATACTGGCAATTGTATAATATCAATGGCACGTAGTTTACGTTTCACTTTAAGTCTTTCTCGTCTAATAAGTTCTCGAATATTAAAAAAGTTAGCTGTGAATAAATATTCCTTCGCGGGCGCAAGCAAAAACGCTTGGAAAAGTTATGACAATTTACTGAATTACCTGCTATTTGAATAGTGACAAATACGAGCAGCGATAGCCGAGTGGAAAGACCGACCGACTGCTACGCAGAGGGTCTCGGGTTCGAATCGACGGCACGCACCAATGACTTTTAGAAGATAAATGCCTATTAAATTGTTAATTATCGCTTGCTTATTGGTGAAGGAAAACATCGTGAGGAAACCTACATGTCTGAGAGTTCTCCATAATGTTCTCGAAAGACATGTGAAGTCCGCCAACCCGCACTTGGCCAACGTGGTGGACTTTGGCCTTACCCTTCTCATAGTGAGAAGAGGCTCGTGCCCAGCAGTGGGACAGTATATAGGGTTGATGATGATGAAATACGAGCAAATCCAGAGTTTCGTCATTTGAAAAGGAGCAAATTATTTGATGCACGTTTGAAAGCATGTAGTTTATATCAAATAATTTCCTATACTCCTAGCATTTTGACCGATTTTCTGATGTATTGAAAGTAAGAAAGTATATTCTATTTTTCTTTTTGCCTAAGTTAGTCAAATTAACATGGTTCTAGAATAGTTTTAATAGTTATGAATAAAGATTTATTTCTCGTTGTAAAAACCGCAAACAATATTGTATTCCATGCAATAAATTACTGTGATTGCTTTCCACGCGTCGGCGTCGTTAGTCAACAACTGCAACAAAACACATTGCACAAAGTAATGAAGTTTAACCAGACACAGAAGGCGTGAACAAGGTGACAAATGTAAAACTGAGAACTGCATACATACATACATAGTCTCACGCCTATATCCCCGAAGAGGTAGGCAGAGGTATATTGCTACACCCACTTTTCGCCAGATTTATTTTAGTCCCACGTAATAGGGGGCGAGGCTATTGCCGCACCGGGCACATTACCAGACTCCATACTGCTACTGAGAATTTTCTAACGGAAAAACCCAATAACACTTCGACCCGGGGATCGAACCCGAGACGTCCCAATTCCACGTGCACATTTATGCCGCGAGACCAACGAGGCAGACTAAGTCAGAGACTGAGAACTGAACAAAACTTAAAGCCGAGTTTCACTACCTCTGGATAGGCATTATATTCCAAATAAATTTAAATCTCAACGAAAATTGTATGAGTTAACTGAAAAATTTATTTAACAGGATCTTATCGGACAGCTGTGAAACTTGTCCGAAGTACAATAAACTTTTTTACAATGCAATTTATTGACTCAATGTTAAGATTCAAATAAATTAAGGTAAAATACGAAGATTTATACGTTTTACGCGCTCTCGAAAATAGCTTACTAATCACAAGGGTTGGGAATGGAAAAAACGGAAATTAATTTGTTACACATTTTATGAATATATTTATTACCCTACAATTGATAACAATCCTACCTATTATAATATTATTGGTTTAATGTTGTTATTTAATTACTATAATAATAATTACCAATTGAATGAATAATGTTAAGCCATAATTGCCGGGATTGTATTAATAATAACACAAATTATAGTTATCGAGTTACGGTTATCATAATGGCATTTGTGAACACACGGATCGGCAGGGAATTTATACTATAAGGGAATTCTTAGAAACAGTATTTTCAAGTTCTATAACCAAAAGACTACTGCATCCTCTGAAATGTATTACTATAAAGACATACATATATCGCTGTGCGTAGAACGGTGAAGCAAAGACGTTTATTCGCGATTCCTATTTAGATTACCTAATCTAAATAGGTTTTGTGAAAAACCAGGCATAGGAACATTATGCCTCGTTGGTCTCGCGGCCTAAACGTGCGTTTGGGATTGGGAGGTCTCGGGTTCGATTCCCGGGTCGGGCAAAAGTGGTATTGGGTTTTTCCGTTAGGCAAATCTCAGTAGCAGCTCGGAATCTGGTAATGTGCCCGGTACGGCAATTGGTTCGCCCCCCATTACGTGGGACCTAAAAAAGCATGGTGAAATGTGGGTGTAATCTCTCTGCCTACCCCTTCGGGGATACAGGCGTGAGTCTATAAAAATAAGAATAAAAAGGAACATAATATCCGTCTGTTTGTCTAGTAATTCGTTCGCCCCGCATTTGCTGGTGAATTAGGAATATTTTACTTACTAAGCTTCCTACAAAATGTACCTAACATTTTCTGCCAAAACATAGATTTGAACACCTAGCGAAATTGTTCTTAGTAATTTAATATACATACGATAAGATTATAGGCTGTTGAACACGTATTTATATAGATTTCATAATATTATCATATTTTTAAATAAATATTTATTTTAGTAATAATTTATGTATTCTAAAATGAATATCGTAACATTGCGGCATATCAATCGCAAGCGCGAAATGATTCCGTGGTTAAAACAAGGATGTTATGAACAAAAATTAGAACTAGAAAGGAACATGTTATTATTAATGGACATTATGCCACAAACAAAACAATATAATAGGTATACATCATATTTAGTAGTTTGGCGTAATAATTCATTGGTCATAATGACGTGATCACAATTCATAATATAATTAATTTGATAGATATGAATCATGGTAGCACAGTCATTGAGTGATAGTGGGATAGGATATACTGCTTTATACCTACACCAGATACACATTTTAGATACTAAGCTAAATTCAGCAATGCACAGTAACCTAAAGGAAATTTCAACCAGGCAATCCTTGGATGAACAAAATCAGTGAAATAAAGAAACAACAGTAGATATTATGTATATTACCCACGAATATATTTTTTTAAATCTAAATCTATATCTATCAACTACACGTATTAATTCAGCATTGAACTCAAAGCACTCGGCAGAATAGTATAAAAAGTATATATTTTATAGTATCCGAACAATAAACCTATGGAGTTGTTTCATGCTATGAATTAAACGATGTAGTTATCGTAATTGGCAACAATCCGATTCTTTTACAACGACTGTCGATACGAGCATCGAGGATAATTAAGGTTTATATTCATTAAATTTGAATGAAAAAAAATAGTCCTTGACGGTGTGATTTTAAATTGGCGAATCATACTGATTATAAATGATAAAAAGGTTTTTACTTCATTTATTCATTCAATTTCCACAGTGCACAACTAAAATACATATTCATACATGTAAATGTAATCAAAATTGTTTCCGTAAAATTGTATGCAATTCTACTTTTAGTGAATATCATCAAACCATTGGAAAATGTTGTGCTTTTGTACAAACAGTAGTTTTCAAGTGTCGTCATATTAAACTGAAAATGAAAACGCGTATACTCGACTTTCAATCAACCTCTATGTATTTGTAGTGGTTATACTAGTAACCATCGCGCACATTTGAACAATCACTTTGTGTTATTTGTAGTTTTTCCTAAATATGTTAATGATTGGTATCCGTACTAAATAGTCATCATTATCAGCCTTTAACAGTCCACTGCTGGACTAGGCCTCTCCTTTGAAAGGAGGAATTGGCCTACTACACCACGCTGGCCAAACGGGTTGGTATAGGGTTTGTATCAAGTTTTCCTTCTCTAACAGTGCTGTTCTCGGCATAATATGCTCCGTCTGTGGGCTCTTACTACACCCATGGGATGATATGGGGTGGTGACATTCCGTATTCTTAATCCGTCACCACACGGAACGACCAACGTCAGGACTTAAAGTAAAGTACTAAATAGTACTAAACTTTAAGTCTTCAGACGTTGCCATGAATTTGGGATAGTATCTATTTGCTGTGCAAACGTTGCTACGGCCCTTTCTCTCTGCCACTCTATTATTTGTTTTATCCTAAGAGAGAGGGAAGACGGAAAAGGAATGTGAGCTTCACCTAGTCTTTTGGGTGACCAAAAGCTATACTAACCTATGTATATTGACCTATGGGAACAATATTATATCCTTACAGATAGATATTCATTTAATATCTTAGAAACCCATCGACAGTAAAATATTATCCCACTTATTTAAATTACTTTGTATTTCATAGTAAACAGTCGTGAAAGCGTAACAGACATGACAAGTCAACAATAACAATAGGTATATACCTACTTCGTTTATGAGCTAGTTTACAAAGACTGTCAAAGTCATGAGTTCTAATAATACACACTTTGTTGTCGAATAATAGCAAGGTAAACAATCTGCATTAACAGAAGAATAACTTATCTAGCAAAGAACAGGTTTCACTGTAATACTTAGGTAATTGTCAATCCATAAGTAGTAAAATATTTTTCGTCACACATGTTACCAAATCCTCAATAAAATAAACTTAGGAAAAGATTATAATACACATTCGACGCTCGGTCTCGTATTTATGGACTAGTAAAATAATCATACCACTGTATATCTTCCACTCAATTTTCTTTTATGTTTACTTACGTCATAGAATACGTGGCACTCCCCAAATTTGTCATTTACTGGTCTTCCAATAGGATCTGGGAACGATGAGTCATTCCATACAAAGTTTCTTAGTGAACAAAAACATAAACGTCGTAAGTATGAAGTAAGATTGTTACAGGTGTTATAAAACTTCATATTTACCACCTGTACTAACACCGGTAACCTTACATACTGGAGCAAGAGAGTAACATAACAATACACGAATTGTATGTAGCAATGTATTTGCGTTTATACCATCTTTTTTTTTATAGACTCACGCCTGTATCCCCGAAGGTGTAGGCAGAGGTGTAATATTACCATATTCCCACATTTCGCCATGAATGTTTAGGTCCCACGTAACAGGGGCGAGCCTATTGTCTCATACGCTATCCACTGGACCACGGAGGCAGTCTTGTACCATCATATATGTAAAATTACATGTCCTGACTGACATATTGTCGCAGAACCCAAACTAGAAGCTAGTCACATGAAATTTGGACTTTTAAAACATAGGCACATATGAATTAAGGATTTTTAATATTCCACTCATAAGATAGTAAAACTGCGGCAAACATCGCAGTGTATTTAAAGCAAGCGGCATGAAATAACGTTCTAAAGCCATTATATCATTTATGCATAGCTTCAACAGTGAGTGTGTCTTTTACGGTTCTACCATATGCGCATACGTTAACGTGTAACACGTGACTGTGCTCATCAGTGTTCAATGCAAATCACGACTTCATCGGTATAAGATAATGTACTTATTTGTCACAATACAATCTTGTCGCACGCCTCATCACACCGTTTACAAACTCGAAATAAACAAATTCTCAAATGATCGTCACAGTCCCGATATTTTGATTTTGAGATTGTTTCTGAAAGTGACGTCTTGAACAGTAGACGCTTCGACAGTGTCAATTGAATGAAAATAGCATGGCGAAATAGAAAACAATTCGCCACAAAATGAACTAAAACGGTCTTTATTTTGTAGTAGAGTAATGGCTACGGCAGGAGTGTAAAGCGTGTAATCAATATTACAAATAATAGCTTTATAATACATACTATTTTACAAGACAGTATTTAGTCCAGAAACGAATGACATTATAACAATTTTGTTCAAAAACCAGACTTTGCCCGAGGCTCCATCCACGTTATTTTTATACCTATTCATTTTACAAGACGTAAAATTTGTATCGCTTTCTATCTATATCATAACATACCATGTGGCTGAAATTGCGATATCTACACGTATTAAAAAATCACTAAGCGAAAATGACATTTTAAAAATAGTAGCTGGTATTGGCTTACTGACAGAAAAATATGCGTGTCGTCAAAGCAATTAATGAACTACTACTACATTTATCTCACACTTCATGTTTCTAAGAATTCAGTGCTATTGTATGGTATGTCGTGTTTTGATAATCATGACACTATATTTAAATCTTTACTTACATACCTACATACATAGTCAGTTATCCCCGAAGAGGTAGGCAGAGGTGTATTGCTACACCCACTTTTCGCCAGATGTAGTCCCGCGTAATAGGGGGCGAGCCTATTGCCGTACCAGGCACATTACCAGACTCCGTGCTGCTACTGAAAATTTCCTAACGGAAAAACCCAGTAACACTATGCCCGACCTGGGGATCGAATCCGAGACCTCCTAATCCCACGCGCACATTTATAACGCAGGACCATCGAGGCAGTCAAATCTTTACTTAAAGTATCGTTTATAAGGTTACAACAATTCTGCACGGTTCATGAATTTTGGTTGGTAACGAACAATATTTAATACTGTTAATTATAACTTTGACGAATTACAAAGACTTGTTCGAAACAAAGTTAAATAGATTTTTAAGGATTCTTTGCAATTAATACTTTCAGACTTTCATATTTCGTTCGGCAAAGATTCGTAATTTATTTCTCAAATAAACAGTATTAGTAATACGTATAAGTCATAAAATTACAAGTGGTTATTTATATTCGTTAGTTATTTGTCAGCTGTTCCATTTTGGTTAAATCCATCGATTGTATCATCATATATTTGTTTTTAATTATGCACACATACCACCAGTGTATTGTACACCTGTGTTAAGTATTTCCATCATTAAAATATTGTTCTGTTTTGATCGTAACTTGATTAATAAGCCGGTATCACACTGCACCAGTGGCAATGTAGGTGCCAGTTTTAAAATACTGGTAGGTAATATTAATTCGTCTGTATCGTCTTTGAAAAATGTATTTGATTCATAAAGATCTTCAGTCGTAAATTGACACAGAATCGTTTTATTCAAAGCATTTTGAAAAGAAAGCTACGAACTAAGGCGCTTTTTGCTTTAAACATCATTGAAAAAGTATAGACGCTGTTACGATAGATTTTACATTTTTTTTTGGAATTAATTAGTAAGAATTTAATAAAGATAAAGATATAGGGTAAATAATTTAGGATTTGTGTTCATTTCCTGAGTCGTGCGATAGGGACTAATTATTTTTTACGAGGCAGCGTGCCGTAGGTAATTCTGCAGTCGTATATTGTGTCAACGATTCCCGTTCTCAACCCTTTTTGAGCCGCTTCTGGATTATTTCCCCTGAGTAGAGTTACTTCATGCATATTGTAAATTGACTTCGCATAGATTCATCTTTAGCCTAAGCTTAAGGGATTTGAAACAAAAAACGTCCTACTGAAACATAAATCTAAGATGCATAAACAATAAGTCTTATTTTGAAACAATGTGCCTTTTGAAGTTTTCTGCAAAGTAGTTTTTGTACCTCCAGGTCATCAGTTTGTTTAATAAATTGTATACCTAATTAATAACTTAAGCTTTCAGAATTTGGTTTAACTTGAATTTAAACACAACTTCTGGCAAAAAACATTCTGTGCTCGATAAAGTTTTATTAGTATCGTGAGTTACAAATCTTAGTTGCACATCACGAGCAGTAAAAGCTACAAAGACTTCAGATCGCCGCGCCGGCAACTTGAATAAACATATTAAGCCTAAATTGGCTCATTAAATTAAGAAGAGCAATGTTTCATAGTTTTTACTGTTCCTACGGGTTAGATACCACTACTTTTGTTTTGAGTAACCGATATTTCGGCACTGTTGCATCCTACGGGTTAGATACCACGTACCTACCTTTGTTTTGAGTAACCGATATTTCGGCACTGTTGCAAGCGCCATATTCATTTGTATTTTTGTGACACACATATAAGAAAATCTTATCAGTCACAAAATCCCAATAAATATATTACTTCCGTGACTTTGATTTATACCAACTGGTTACAATATTTTTATTTGTTTTATCATTAGGTTATCGCAGAGTCACATATTTTTAGTACGTTACACAACAACCACAGTATCAGCGCCCCTAAACGAGTAGATATATATAGAAAAGAATGGCCCAGTTTTTAATTAAACGACGTTATTTTCATTCAAAAGAATGTTAATGAGAAAATCGTATGACAAAAATATAAAAGTAGCTAAGCGCCCTATTATTTCGCTGAAAGGTACAACTGTGATTAATTAATCATTATGTTTTGTGTGAGTATTGTTCTTGACGACTACCATTTGACAGAAAGTCTTATAAATAAAGCTACAAGGTCTATTCTTCTTTCAAAATTGATAGATATAAGTCTTTTTGAAACTAAAAGTTATGCCCATGAAAGGGTTTATTACTGAACGTGTTATGAAACTCGTCTATGATTTATTGCTTGAGAGGTAGTGTGCGAATCGTACATCAGCGCACTACGATCTACTTTATCATTCATTCGTTTACCTTGACGTCCACTTCGTCCAATTTCTCAAAAGGGATCATAAAGTTAAACTGTTACCATCTAACGATTTGAAATAAGTACCTAATAAGTATTGTTGTCAGACAATAAGTTTGCTGTCGAATTACACGGCAATTCGAAACATTTTAATTAATAAATAATTAACCTGCATTTTGGACAAATCACACCGTGTCGAGGTGTTTTCCCCTTGATCCTAATAAATAAGAAGCCATCGCGTTCTTCTAAGAGTATTCCCAAAGGATGAACAGTACCTAGACAAAAACACATTATGATGTCGATATCGTCTAGCGGTATTTACCCGAATTTTATTTTATTACCTCCGAAGCGTACGGGATCCTGTAATCGTAAATTACAATCAAACTATAAGATGTAGCTTTTGTTCCTATCTCTTTACTTTGCTAGTAATTTAGCTGCTCAATTAGATTTATTGAAAATTATATTGACCTCGATTTATTTTTAGACGACTGAAAATTTTATTTGTATTGCGAATCTTCCTTTACAATTTTGAGACATCATTTGTCATTACATAAGTAAAAGCTTACCTTAAAAGAAAGTGTTGAAAAAAGAATTTGAGGTATAAAATCTGGCATTCACAGTCACGTTTCTAAGTATTTTGTCTCGTAATGACCTGAAGGTAAAATGTGTCTAGACATTTTATTTTATTCTTTGCATTACTTACGTCTAAAAGGTGTAAAAATATCATTAAATATACAAAGACTATAAGTACATTATACTGTAGGTAAAGTAACGAAATAAGTCACATTCTAACGTGTAGGTAAAGGTATCCTGAAGCATAGACATCGGTCTATAAAACTTGTGCCGAAAGACTTTTTACATATAAATAAAACATTATAATTATACTTTTCCGTGTCCGTGTGGTGACGGATTAAGAATACGGAATGTCACCACCCCATATCATCCCATGGGCATGGGTGTCGTAAGAGCCGACAGAGGGAGCATATTATGGCATAATAAAATAATAATTATGCAGAGAACAGCACTGTAAGAGAAGAAAAACTTGATACAAACCCTATACCAACAAGTTTGGCCAGAGTGGTATAGTAGGCCAATTCCTCCTTTCAAGTGGACTGTGGAAGGCTGATGATAATAATATGATATGATATATTATACTTTTACATTTTTCTTGGGCGCAAACTGTTTAAATCTGTACAAATGCGCGCCTCAGTACGTTAAAAATGTAAACAAAAGTTTTAACAAAATTGTACCTAACGCAGATCCGGACGTAACTTTGCTTGTAATGATAAAGTTGTAGGTTTGTGGTGTAAAAACATGATGGGTGGGTAACTCGCTACAAGTGTACATATATGAACAAATATATTATATTATATAGCTTCGAGATTCATCAGACTCATCTTGTTTAAAGTAAAATTATAATATACAGAACACATACCGCGCGCAATAATATGGATCTAGGACTCCTTAATCCAAGTATTATAGTATTCTGATATAAGCCCTAGTCAGGTTCGGGTACTGTTATAATATGGGATATTAAAAAGTCATCAAATTTAGATTAGCCTATATCCGATGCCATGCGCTGGTTGTTCTATTACGTTATAAGCAGCTGTAATAATATGTTTAATAGATTCAATGCATTCCAATTACTTGCACTACGTACCGGAGTAGATCCTGCGTAACTGCAAAACATAATTAATTACTGACCATCTCAATATTCAAATGAAATGATTATTGGTTATTAGATTGTGTAATTTTGAGATCTAATAAATAAATCTAATGAATCACACATTATCAATAATTTAATTTGCTTAAATCTTTTACATAAGTGCTTAATTCTTTCTCTTAAGTGCAAGTAGCTAGTAGTGGTAAACTTGAAAGTTATTCTTTATGACTTCAGCTGTCTCCCAAAGATGTCCCATCAAAATTGGTCATGCCGTTTTGGAAAACTAAATTTGAAGGTTTGAGATTTTATCATAAGCACACTTGTCGTGTTAAACACGTCAAGTCTGCCAACCCGCACTTGGTCTGCGTGGTGGACATAATATGGCCTTTTCCTTCACATAGTGAAAAGAGGCCATATCGAGTCGATCCCACAACTGGATACGGCTTATATACAAGGCTTTTGTTGTAAAAGTGTATTATTTTGGTGGTACAATTTTTATTCAATTCAATTTTCTTTATTTGTATGTTGTAGGGATGCAAAAATATTATCATTTGAACAAAACTGAAAGCTAACAATTGCAGGTGGTTTGTTGCAATATTGAAGAGCGAGAATATGTAGGTCAAACGTTTACAAAACATGTCTGCTATCTATACACACCACTCAAATATCTATTACAAAATCTAGGCTCAAGTCAACAACATTGACCGATGGCGTTAGGTGTTACCATAGTCAACAACATTACGAGAATTAGTTGAGGCCGCAAGATGGATGTTCCTGTCCACAAAAGTAAATCCTAAATATAGGCCTCGGACAATGTGTCCCATATAATTATTACAAAAACCTATATCCAACCTCTTGTGGACACAAAAAAATGATTTTCGGCTCGGTTCGCACGTCTGATTGCTTCACGTTGACAGCTGTAACCCTCATCATAGGTTTTATGGATTTGAATTTCTGGGACTTTCTAATAAATATTTATATTGCTTATAGATTGGATTGATTCTATTATTTCCGTGGTATTTATAGCTACGTCATGTCATTAGGCAGAGAGATTTCAGCTGCCAAATTATAAAATTCTGACGCCCGTGCCTATAAAGAGTAGTAACCAGTACGTAATAACAAAAACATATTTAGGCTTAATTGCAATAATTGCAATAAATACTTAGTTTTTTGTCTGGCCTAGCACTGAGTATAAAAATGTAATGAATGTAACACTTTGATTCAAACGTAGAATGTTCATAATCTTTAAATAGATACTTTAGACAGTTGTAATCCATTTACACGTTAAAAGATGAATTACCCGCGACAAGCAGTAAACCATGCACGAGAGTGTCCGCACATCATAAATCACGTTCACAAACACGCAGACACATAATTACACAAGATTTACACCGCAATGTACTGATCTAAAACTGTCCTAGTCTCCTTTCTTAATAATTTAGGTACACAAACAATTAACAAAACCGCAATGTGATTCTAAAAAGCATATAAGAACCATGGTGGCTTTATATGCGGTTTCCCTAGCCACATAAAACAACAGTAACTAAATTTTTAAGCCTCTGACTGTATTATAATTTTGCGGCTAAACACGCACCATTATGCTTTATGTTTAAACAGAATATTGTATTCAAAACATCACGTGTATCGTAACATTGAACTATGAAGACAATGGTAAACTAACGAACGTTGCGACGAGCGTAATGACTTGACCTGTGACTTACGACGCATGTGTTGCATTCTGCTTGATACTTACATGTACGTTTTACAGATAAATATTAAAGTTATGCGTCATACTTATAATGGAATATAGTTGATAAACATCTTATAAATAGCTCGTATAAATACTGATACATGAAATAATCTTAAGTGCTCCGGATTTTCTGCTTGTATTGACTAAGTACAAGTTGGCCTATTGGGTTGTTTACAAACTTAGATCATGTTTGTTGTACTTGGCTATATTTGATTATAATCAGAGAGATAATCAGAGTAAGTATATAAGAATAAAATATTAATAATAGCTAATCCACAGAGAGCTCATTCTGCTGCTACATATATAAATATTAGTATCAACCGATATACAAAAACGGTTTGCTTTTACAATAGTAGTCTTGACAGGCACCTATCCACACAACATACAAATTACATCACATTATGATTACACAAAATACATACTTTTTACAAATTATTCTTTGAACCGCTTTCTTAGTTATAAGGTTTTTAGTCATAATAGACTTACGAAACGAAGCTTAATTTAAAGACCAAATTAATTCAGCTAAACAATAAATTAATTTAGTAAAAAAAAAGTACTACGAATAACCATGTTAAATTTTATCTTTAATTGAACACCAAACTTGCAAGAATACTAAGAATAGATGAGTATCTTGGCAAATATTTCATTGAATATTAGAATGTATAACCGTCAAACTTAGAAACACTGGGTAGAAACTCTACTATTCCTCAGTGGTCAAATTATTAGCCTCAGAAATAAAGTTATTAAGCTTTTTGAACCAGAAGACAAATCTACACGTAATTACTAATTTATTAAATTGTAGTCGAGAGTTATATTTTTCTATAAAAATTATAAATAAACGGAATATAATATTTTGCATTTGGTGGCGTTATAGCGATATTGTCTCCAGTTTAGTTTTACGAATACTTTTCCGAAGGAATATTCCGGGCCTTTGAGAAGCTTACTTTGTCACTCAGATGGACTTGATTTGTTTAAAATAAGATTACACGTATGGCTACGGTTGAAGGCATACATAAATTTAAAATTACGTTTGTATTAAACAACAGTTACTTGTGAGATGAACTTTTCTCCAAGTAGCTGAACAGCTGCAACGCTAAAATAAAATTTAAACCACTGCCTAAGCATCGTGTACTTTATTGTCAATAGCTCACTCCTACATTGAGAAAACCTATCTATTTATAAGAACTTCCACACCGCGGCTTTTCGATTCTACCTATGATGAAAACCTCTATCTTGAACATATTTTCGTTTCGGTCCAACTTGAATTGGGGATTACTTCTTTGCCGACGCGTCGAACCAAACTTATCCATATTTTATCCGTACTATGTTTATCTATGTGTTAGTACTTACGACAATATTGGAATGATCAGTCACTTGAACTAGGAGTATGGCGTCTGGAGTTATAGCCGGAAGACGGTAATAGACTTGCCCTTTACTAGTGCGCACCTAAATATAACACAACGTTATGATTCACAGGGCATTAGCTTGCCATCTAATATTATGTTCGCGGTAGGATTTTAAAGCACTTATAAACCAGATAAATTTGATTTAATAATGTATTTAGACAGATCGCAATTTGGTAATAATTCGGAAAATAAGGGGAAATGCCATCTATTTGCCTTTACGTTTCGGCAAGGGTTACTCCAGCCCGTGGTTACCGGTGACTCATCTTGTGACCACAGCAAACGTAGGTAACTGTTAAGACCCTTACGTTACCCTTTATAATATATATATCAGTATATTATGTACAATCAAATCGCAAAGGGTTGGGATAAATGTATTTAAATAATATGCATATTGTGTTCGTTCTTATAGAGTGATTCAAAATATGCAGCATGTTTCAAGTTCGTCATATTTGGCAGCCTGATCAAAAAAGGCTATCAAAGATGAAAAGAACATTTCTATATTTAATATAAATTTAAACCCAATATTGAACCCTTGTAAATTAATAAAAAATTCAAGATCAATTCAATATAAGGCATGTATGAATATAGTACAGTGGTTATATTGTTCTAGGTAACATTGTTTCACAGTTTCACACTGTTAAAGTTATACAATACAATTTTGCTCAAAATTGCTGGTAAAACAGCGATAAACGCACAAAGCTACAATATTGAGATTAAATTCATCATCAGCTAAGTATATGCATACCTTTACCCTCGCATTCTCGACATATGTCAAACATAAAATCATGAATTCATTTTTAGGTATGTAGTTGAGGGTCATGATAAAGGAGAATATTCTTTAAACAATTATTCTGCCTAGCTAGATCTACTATTATAAACTTGAAAATGTGTAAGGATAGATTTATGTATAGCTATTTGTTACTCTTGCAAGTAAAAACTACTTAAAGGATTTTGATGAAGTTGAATTCTCAACTAGCCTCTATATATAATAGCCTCTCAATTTAATTTAAAATCTCGTCAACCTGTTTCGACTAAAGTTGCTGACGTATGCACTCTCCATAATTTTATGGAAACCGGACGTTCGGTTATATCCAGGCGAATATTGCGCTCTCTCGCAACTAACCGTAACCTAATTAATTAATATCGAATATCCGTCAAACCTGAAACTACCAAAAGTTTTATTTTGTACCGCGATTAAAAACCTGATGCAATTATGTCATTGTTTGGATATAATAAATACCCATATACCTATTTTTTATTTAACATATTTATAACCTAAACATGATAATCAAGTATGCTCACTATAAAATAAACCTAATAAAGTACAAAGTATCCGATAATAGTTACATTTTTACTAAAATATTTGTGCTATCGATATATTATTCCATTTATTTTTATAAATAAGTAAATAATTGAAACTATGTAAATTTTAGGTGCTGCATCCCATCCAATCGCTGACATTTTGATCAGTTTTTAAAATCGCTTATAAAATACATAACAAATTAATTATTGCAATAATATATAAATATCACCACATTAAAGGTTGTTTAAACAGTAAACTGTACATAAATATTTAATGAGAGGAAATTAAATTACATTATCTATAAACATTAGCTATAAACATTATCTATTGTTGTCACAACAGATTAAATAATAATAGGGTTAATTTAAATTATCTAAGTAGTAAATGTTAATTGCTATCATTATAAGTACTTAATGTCTATTATATGAATAAACCACAAATAAATAAAGGGTTGTATTTAACTGTTACTCAATTTCTGATTTTACCAATAAAATATAACTTTGTTCCACCAAAAATACTAATTGCACCACTTAATATACACACAAGATATTTGATAACAAACACCTGTTTATTGACCTTTGCAAATCTCTAATAATAAAAATAAACCTTTCAATTACAGAAGAATATTATATTTTTGTTTTACTTTTAACAACCATATAATTTAATAAGGTAAGTTGACGGAGCCCTGCTTCGCAGGGTTCCTATTTTTGGGTGCAGGGTCACAAGAAAACCTAACATAACCTATTAAGTTTTCTGAGTGGATAAGTTTCCCGAGCGGACGAAACTTTTCATAACAAATGATATTTTTAGATAGATCGTCATATTTGGTGTGCAAATAGTATTTTAGTGTGCAAGTCAGTATTTTAGTGAAAGTTTTTTAGAGTAACACACTTCGGTGTGTTACTTAAGATCTTGGTGCACTGTTAAAAATATTCCCCATAAATAAATAGTTAAATCCGTAGAAATTATATGATGAACATACTGATCAATATATATTCAGAATATTCTATGTTCCGTTGTTTTACATCGCCCGCACTAGGAATAAGTCCTTGTTCGCGGAGGTCTTTATAAACATACCATCAACGGACGCAATAAACACAATAAAGTAGCCGAAACAACAATTTATGGATCATCAAAACCAACTGAATAAAATCGGTGTAACTTTGTAAGTTGAAGTACCTAAAAACATTACTCTGAAAGTAGACATAAACCTATATTACACATCTAAGCCAATCAGAAGCATAGCTGCAATTTTCCAAAACGTAGGTATTAGAACCAGTGTACAAATATTCTGAAAATAAACTCCATTCGTGTTCTGTAAGCACTCGAGCATTTGGTCTGTCTGATGGCAAGCGATTGTTAAGTCTATGGATGATAGCCACACTTGGGAATTCACATACTCCTATCCACCAACAACGAAATTGCTTCGCTCCCAGCTCATGCAGATCACATACCTACATATTGTTAAATAGGTAAATTTCGAACTCAGCCCGTCCAAATTGAGAGATAATAAAAGTTTTCAACGTTATTTACGAGTACAATGCATGACTCAAGTCCAATTTGACTTTCGTCCGATATTACGAAGTAAGATTGTATTTAAATCAGTTTGTTGACACTGTTGTGTCCATTCAATTTGAGATTGCACCTTAAATGAATATTCAAATTTTTTGTGAGTCATTGAAATAAAATGAGTTCTGATATATAATTGACTTCAATGAAAATTAATTGAAAGGTCTTATGATTCAGATAATTATAAATATAATTATAAAGTTTGATAAATCACTATACAACAATAGAAGCATCGTGCACCAAACACAATAATAATGCTTTTGTTCGCGGTCACCAGTGACCAGATCGTGGCGTTCTGAACATATATCACTAAATGTGAACCAGTCTTCTATGAACTTTACTTTAAAATGTAACGTTATCACATAAATGGAATACAATTTTAAAACGAAAAATCTGTTGTGATTGAAAATGGAAATATGTTGAACATTTGATATTCATAATTTGTGAGCATTGGAGTGATTTGGGGAATATACATATAATACTAAAGATAAAGGATTAGTAATATGACTACAGATACTGACAAAGTGACAATCATTTAAGCTTTGATTGGATCGGTTATAAGAAATTATACTTAATAATCAGGCTGCAAAAATCGTCTATACAAAATATAAGCAGATTTATTGCTATAAAATAAGTAGCATACTAATATTCACTTCCAATAGATATTTGCTTTATTGCCACTGGATTCACAAACTGAAGTGATTAGTTACAAGTTCATCTGCAAATCCTTGGCGCAATACTGCTTCCAAGTTCGACATTGGTATCTGGCATTTATTACTTTTAATCGTCAATTAACAATTTCGGTTAACTTATCTATGCTACAGAATTGCCCTATCAAAGTTAATTGTATTTCAACTATAAACGATCTATAGTTATTTTTTGGTATTTTAGAAACTTAATTTTAATGCTTTTTAAAATTCATAACTATGACCGAGTAATTTATAAAGAAACTAGAGAACGCCAGCAGCTACGCCTGCATTTTTTTTTTAAATTTACCCGTTTTGGCCGATCCCATGGGAATTTCGGGAAATCCCTTCTTAGTGCACCCCTACGGTCCCCAAGGAACCTACATGCCAAATTTCAGCTTCCTGCGCCCAATAGTTTCGGCTGTAGCGTGTCTGTCAGTCAGTCAGTAACGCAAGGATTTTATATATTAAGATTGTAATGAAACGTACCAAAATCTTAGGCCAGTGATAGGGACTCTTCAGACAAATAATATAATTACGGCTTTTAACATGAATGATATATCTTACTATATTTAATATTCACAACAAATATTCTAATAGTGACGAAATATTAAGGCGTAAATTGTTATGAAAAACTACTTGATCCGCAATATTTTATCTAATATATAAAATTTTCGTGTCACAGTTTTCGTTCCCATACTCCTCCGAAACGGCTTGACCGATTTTGATGAAATTTTTTGTGCTTATCCGGTATCTATGAGAATCGGCTAACATCCATATTTCAAAAAAAAAAAATAATTTGCAAAACAACGTTTGCCGGGTCAGCTAGTTATCATATACAACTGAGTTTTTAATAGACATCTTCAAACAAATAATCGGCATCGCATACAAAATAATTTTGACAGAAAGAAATTGAAATGTATATCGAAATTTTTACTACGACCCGGGTAACATCGGTGAACATCTGGCAGGCGGTGAAAAATGGTTGAATGTTATAGAATAATGTCGCGAATCAATATTCTGCAGACAGTAACTTGATACCATACCGCAAGGGTGCATGTCGAAATGACAAATAATTTATCGATATTCAACGTGAAACATTCACGATTCTCAAGTCATTCCATTAGTACTTTTTTACATTAATTTCAACTGAAAGATTATACTTTCTCACAGCTGTAGTCAACAAATCTGATCTGAGAAAACATGTTATTTAATTTCTCTGTCAGTGATAAAATGGGATCTGAGAATAAATAATCGCATCACGATATCAAAAGATATGTTTGCATTACACTCAGACGTAAATGGTCGGCAACATGAGTTATTTAATGAGATCGGAAAGGACAGGCTTGAAATAATTTTCAGCGCAATGCAATTAAATCACGAAGACAGTAAATACCACAACCTCTATGTTTTTGCGTACACGACCTCAATACCTACAAGTACCAGTCACGAAATTACATAGCAAGCTAGGCTGTCTATGCTATTCAACTATTCATAGTTATTACATATATCTACAGCAGAAACTATAGAATTTCATATTCATTAGTGCGGACTATTCTCAAAGTTTTGAGACGAAAATTACGCTCTCGTAGATATTGAACTAACTTTGAGATCTTTTGACTGTAGTTTCTTGTAAATTCCTATAGCCATACGATCTTGGTTTACATAGAAGTTGTTAATATCTTGTAGTTCAATTTACTTTACGGTCTCAGCAGAGTTTTATAAATCGATTTACATTATGTACCTAAGTGTTCTCATATCATGAAGTTTTTCTTGAAAACAGTATAACAAATGTTTTATAGTAGTAGATGATTGCTTATACTATTCATCATCTTGACTTGTATAAAAACAGAAAATTATTATTACAATATAGTTTCTATATTATGATAATAATTCTGTAGTCTTCAATGTCTTTCTAAGAATCGTCTGACGAGAGGAGACATTTTTTGTCTTTGAAAAATATTAGGTGGAGCAAGCGCTTACTCTACTTCACTGAACCAAGTGACGTATTCAGGCGTAAAAACAATTATTATGTAGGTGAGGATAGACTTTTTCTGTCATCCTGTAAACCCATTAAGAATTCTGTTAAATACGAATACCTTTTTCTGTAAAAGTATTTTTGGTATCTTTTCATGTGAAACGCGTTACGAGCCGTCATTCATACAAGAGGTGGAGCGATTTTCTCACAGATTACTTTCACCCTTAGAATGTAGCTTTTCCCACGTTTTTTTTCGTGTAAGAAATATCTTAAAGATTTCTAATAGCATTGGTGTTACTGTCGTTGAAATAAATTAGTATTCTATTCCTCTGTCTACTTGTGTCATTAGGTTCATAGGAAAAATATAATAATATATTCAAAATTTATTTGGAAAAGATAATTGAAGTTCTAAGCAAAAATTGTTACATCCACGCTTGTTAATCACAGACCTACTTTATATCATTACATAATTATCGTTAGTGACTAGACAAAACATTTAATAATAAAATACGTAGTTATTTTAGGCAATATTCAAAACAGTTTTGATACCCTTTTACTATTTCCGATAAAAACTTCGTTACGCAACTGGTGATATATTGGAATCGTATAAACTGCACTAGCAATCAATCAGATTAATTAACGAACGATGTAGATCGATTCAGGTGTTTCGAGTATCTATATAACGTTAATCGAGTGTAATTTGTCCGAGCCGGTGAACGGGCTCTCACCTCGTTTATCGATAAGTACATTAATCGATCCACTGATGAGGAAGTGACTCAGATTCAGGTTGTCACTTCATTAAAAGAATTAAATTGCGTGAATCATCAGAAAAGTTGCCGTCGGCGAGTAATTAAGGATGAAATGCTGTTTCAAAAGATTTTTCCAGCTAGTATATTTACTTCCGTTTGGTTTAAAACGTATATCAAAAGTTAACATAATAATGATACTCACTGAACGATATGTTTATCCTTTTCTTGAAGAAAATATATAGAGCGCACCGAGGTAATTGTTGGAAAAAGTTTATTTTTGAAGGTTAGTTAAACCACGCTGACAGTGATAATGGGGTGGAAGCTCCGAACGCGGCAGTTTCGTCCATTGATTTATAAGTTGGCTCAACATCGCCCGTTGAACGTTCTGGGCAGCGCGCACCAAAACAGTAGATATGTTTGCCTACACCCTGTTCTCATATTATAACCTCATTTCCATACATCTGAAACCTGGCTTTGCTCGTCTAAATAAATTGACTTGGCTCTTAAAGCAGGAAATAGTTGTTCTTGTTCGTTTAGATATAGTTTATTTAACTAAATGGATTTAGCCAAATAATGTTCGTCGTGGTGTTTAATGACAAAAACTTATAAGCAGTGTCACACTTTCAAGTTAAGAATAAGCGTAAAGCTAATCCTGCACTTAACACGTGAACCCAAAAATAGTCAAAATAAGAACATTTGAGTAAGAACAAAATTAGACTCAGGACAATGTTTACATATAACCGTGTAATTAATCAGGCATAGATGCAGATTGCTCAAGGCAAATAGGGTTTAGACTTAAGGTGATGTACTAAAGAAAGCTTTTGTCTTCTTTAGTACTCTTTCGTAGGGTTGAAGAGAGTGGTACAAAACCTGACCTGGTTTTAAAGCGTTGCTATGCTGTAGTGACACAGTGACTCTATTTCCTAAAATACACATCATGCAAATCACGTCGGAACCTTTGATTTACCACTAGGTATAGTAAGTAGTCAAACAATAATGGTAGGCAAATAATCTTTATTATTCTGACACACTAAGTAAACGACCGCCTGAAAGTCTAACAACGTAGTCTTTACAGCAGCAAGCTTACTAATACATCATTCTATTTATAGAGCATGGACGCAATATAGAGGTTGCAAGTCCGTACATTTCCATACGCGAGGTGGTTCTATTTGAATATAACCGTAATTTATTGCTCACCCGCTCTTACTTGAATAATAACGTCACGTTATCTTTAACTGGCTGCATAAAATATTTCTGTCTTTCATGAGGTTATTATGCATTGACGCTTTTCGTGGAAGATTTCTGCTGTAGAGATTGAACAAAGTGCGAACTAGTTAGATTTCTTTTCTCGCAGTGAAAGCTATTGCACGGCGTCTTTTTCGTGACTCTATGACTCAAGCTTGACCTTGGCAAAGCTGTGAAAAGTCGTTCGAGACCTACTCACTAAAGCCACTGCGGTGTGCCCTACGTCCCGTTGCAGCATCGCCTCGACCCCGCAACTTAATAGGTACTGAGCTTCGAAATAACTACGCTTATTCCTTATTTATAAGGCACTGTATAGTTTTAACGGCCAGTGTAGTTCTAGTAGCTAGCAATTTTTCAAAGTTAATCCCTGCTATAGGATTATCCCGCTATCGCAGAAACTTTGCCAAAACAGAACACACGCACGGCGTAGTACTAAGATCGATTGTATCATAAACTATTTACTGCTTTACTATTAAAAGTTACAGCACAAAGGCAGTATTTCTTGACGACGGTATATATTGTGAACAAGTTTGCCTCTGGAGCCCTAATCACCGGTAGCTTTTATATGATGTCAGAAAAATAAAATACTTTTATTTTCTTTAGAGCCACTTAGTATATCATATTGAATTTATTATTCACATTGTTATATGTATAGAACGTCTTGCAAGAACAACACTGCTATTAAAATATATTAACCGTAAAGTATCTATGAGTTATTATTGCAAGAACCATTTTCATTGTTACAAATTCATGATTCCTTTGGGACGCAAGCAATGAAAACTCATAATGTATGCCCATGTAAACTTGAACCTTTTAGACAAATAACTGGACGGAGGCCTTTCCATAAATAGTTGTTTTAGGACCCAGTAACAATCCACCGAATATTTTCCACCTGTCTAATATTTGGAGCCCATAATTTTTTTTTCCAACGAATAAATCGAACTGCTTGGTCAGCCGTAACTTTATTTACAAATTAATTTTATTACATCAGTAAGTAATATCAGAAATATTGAAATGTTTGTACATATACCTGTACATAACTTTACATGACCCTAATATATAGGTACATATAACCAAACCGTACTTGAACCAGGGCATTTACTGTCGAAGAATAAATAAAATATGTATTTTCATGTTTGAATAAAACACATACGATGTAGCGACCAAAACCTGCTACAAAAAGTTAGATTCTCGAAGGTACCTTGCCAAATTGCCTCACCTGAAAAAGGTTTTTATTGTGCGAGTATTTAAAACGTATACGGTCATTAAAAGTAAATACTCAGCTATACGTTGAATTGTTAGGGTTGGGACGACATCGGACCAAAGTTCACGAGTATAGTATCAATCAAAATGTCGCCTACGGTTATTGCCAGCGAGCCTTCGACGTTGTGATTTGTGGCTGTACATTTCACTGCTAATATATAAGTGAATAACAAAGTACTGTACTACAGCGAATTTGGCCTATCGATTTTTTATCCATACAGTTTTGACCTTGCTAAGAACTTATTTATAACTTCGGGTCCTGTATAAAAATAAGTCTCGACACTCATGAATTAACATTAAATTTATACAAAACATAATCTTTCGACCTTTACATACACCGCTTATTTATAAAAAGGTCAAAAGAATAATAATGCATTACGTCCATCGTTCTTTTTCACAATAGCCTGAGTTTTATTCTAAAGATGCTAAACAATATAACATTTTCTGTACAACCTCAACCGTTTAACATTATTTGCAAAACCACACCAGCTACATAGTAAAATTAAATAGGATTTTCATGGAAATTTAAAATGTGCCGATTGTTCATTACAACATAATATCCTGAAGCATTCAACCTGAATGGTTTCCATTCCACGTGAAATCTTTTGTGAGAGAACTCTTGTAATAGCTAAAGATATTATTTTCAACGAGCCGTTTATACGCCAGGTTTTCTTTTTCTTCTAAAAGCATAGTTTTTACAGTCTTATAGAGTAAGTTTAAAACAGGATATTTACGTAATAATATACAGCGTAGAGAATAAAGAACGTAATTTAATTGGATATAATATAGGAATAATAACAATAGGAATAATTTTAAAAGTATCTATATAAACTAGAGCTGACTGTATTTAATGCCGGCTTTTTGAACGAGTGACGTATCGACAGGGATTGTCGAAACTACGCTCGTAAATATGGCCGGGTTTCAGTTTATTAACTGGCAGCTCCAGCAATGCACGCTGATTTATGGAAACATTTCTTCATGTGGACTGGTCTGCTGTAGAGATTTTTTGTTACGACAAATTGTTATGGATCCAAGCTAATCGTGCCTGCTATGTATCTATATACCTACTAGTCTGAAATGGAACTGGGCGGGTCACGTCAGCCATATGCATGAGGGTCATTGGGCAAGAATATCAATACTGTGGGACCCAGAAGATAGAAGACGTCGCCGAGGCTGGCTCCAAAAGAGGTGGCGGGATGACTTAGACACCTACCACAAGAACTGGCCTGAAATTGCGTGCGACAAGCAAGCCTGGAAGGATTTGGGGGAGGCCTTTGCCCAGCAGTGGGACAGCGTAGGCTACTAAAAAAAGCTAAATCAAAGTAATCGTAGTCGTAACACATCGAAGTACAAGAGTATTATTCAATTAAAAACGTCAATAGCAAAAATTAAAATGGATATTGGAGTACATACCTTGTAGACCTAAAACGGACACTTTCTACTAACCAAATATTATTATTATTTAAATATTAAGAAGCTACTATAACTCTGACGTGTGATTTCAATTTCTTACAAGCGCCGCCAAGCAATCGATGGCACATCTCTGGTATATTTATGCTAACGGCCTTAAATTTATCATTGGCAAATAAAAATGCCCGACGAAGCCCCCGGTCTTGATAGTATCTATGAATCAGAGTGAATTTAGGAACCTCAAACACACGCACGCAAGCATCGCCTCTTCAACCCAATTATCGGTTTTATTGCCACATCCAAAATAATAACCGGTCTAAACAATACTGACACCCAACCAATAAAAAAGTTTACCTTCTTTTTTCATACGATCACCAGATTCCAAACTTGGCAGAGCCGGTTGTACTATGGTAAACAGATGACTGACAAACTTATTTATATTTAAAAAGAAAACTTACGAATTATTGTAGATCATACAATAATTGACCGTGTTGATCGCACAAATATTTTTCGTGGATGGAAGTCGAACTCATGGCCGCCGGTTAACAGGCAGGGTTACTAACCATTACAGGCCACTCTTAAGCTTTAGCGAGAAACGCTCAAACAAACTTTATTTTTAATATTCTTTCTTTCATAATACCTAGAACTTAAACGTCTAAACCAAGCGAGAATCCTGAATCAGATAACAAAGTTTCCCTTCACCTGTGCGTGCTACAACACTTAATTAAAAACACTTTATCTTATTCTTTTCCGTTAGAAGTTAAAGGCTACAAAGTACCCCAACTATGAATATCAGAGCCCTAAACAAATTAGTACCTTCAAAAGCAAAATAAAATAGAAAGGAAATTGTTCATGTATTTTCTTTGTAGCGAGACCTAAACCAACTAAGTAAGGATATTAAGCTAGATTTTGATGTTTTACGATTAAGAACAAAAATATTAAACAAAAGCTTAACTTGTTGCGAAATGTAGCCACTGGATAAATTAATATTTATTATACACAACTTTGTTAATTAAGGTCTGTTTGAGCTTTTAATATAACATTAGATTCCACCAGCTTTTTTAATTTTGTGAGTATTTAAATAGATCCGATACGCACATTAACATGTTACTGCATACTAATGCATGCTAATTAAACTGCATATGTACTTCCTTACCAACTATGCAGTAAAATACAACTTTCATAGTGATTGATCAAATGGTTTCAAAGTTTATCCATCTTAGCTATAAAAATATAAAACGAACAAATCGTTTATTTAGACGCAACATGAAGCACACACGACAGGTACAGCCAAACCGACGGCAGATTGTATTCATAATAATAACAAAGAACATTTCAAATAAAGTATACATGACAGATGTGAATAAACAACCTTTTTCATATTGTCTTATACGAAATCTTCACAGTATAACTGCGGCTGACTCTAGAAATATGATAGTAAAACAGCAATTTTTGTGTTGTAATACCGTGACAAGTCGAGCGGAAATGGACTGAGCTCGTAAACGGTATCGAACAGTGTCCGTCGGCTCAAATTAGCGTGTAAATTGCTATGTCAAACATATTAAATCGTTTTATAGTACGATGTTAGATACATGTATTTTTATTGTTCTTAAATACACGTGTCGATGAAGCTATTTTTACTTAGAGGTTAACTCGACCGAGTGATAATCGTCCGCCTGGCTGACCTCTACAAATAAATACAAAAGTTTTTGATGATGTATGGAGGTCTGTTATTCTATCTCACAAATGTACTGAAAGGTTGTTATTCTATCACACCAATATGTACTGAAAGGATTTTCTAAAACTTCGCAGATTATACGTCAGAGTAACACATAGGCAATCTTTGGTCGCGATAACCAGCACCTAAGCGAACGATGTCACAGTATACTTTAGCTTACCCTATTTTTATATGAACTCAACCATGACTCGACAAGTGAGACAAGTGGCAATTCCGTTGAGGTTATCGTTGTATCTCTGCATTTCAGTAACTAACCAAATACGGTAGATTTACTTAAACTATTCCTGTAACCATTGCTTCACGGATGGCGTAGAAAAGTTTTCGCATTGCATGTTGGGGGTTTGATCACGGCACGCGACAAAATTTGTGTGACTCGAACAGTAATCATAGTTGTTTTGAATCTAGATACTCTAAGTATCCGTTTTTGGTGGTTCACTGCGACACGCTATGAGTAATTTGTAACAAAACAGAAAAGCTTTGGTACTAGTCAGTACTAAATAAGGTTGGCACCATAAATGTGTATACTTATAGCGATAACATGACAATGTATCGACTAGCGAATTCTGTATTAATCAAAACCAACATGTGGATCTAACAAAAACACCTAATTTAGCAGAACACGTGTTTACAGGAATATCGATGCAACATCGGCCTCTTGGTATTTGCATTTCTAGGTTGTTTTCAATAAGAATAAGTATGTTTCTTCTGTTTGACAGAGCTCTTTTGCTTTGACTACAACATATTTCTGGAATGAAAAGACCTAGCTATGGTTGCATTTTGTAAATAGAAATACAAGAATTCTGCTTTTAGTGCATAATAGCTTAGTCAATGAGTGCCAATTGCCAGTAAAACGAAATTTAACACAATAGATTCGGTTGCTAAGCCACTCTATGAAACGGTCTCGTATAAGGCCCAATATTGGTTTGCAAAATATTCATAGTAGGAGTTTTCTTGTAGAAAGTTCACTTTTTATGCCGTCAAGGCGTAAGGCTTAACTCATGATTTGTAATTGTGTTTTGTAAGGATCTCTGCCTACCCCGATGAGAAAACGGCGTGAATATATGTATGAATATATGAGAATTGTACTCTTACATTATATTAAAATGATTTTATTACAAAATATACCTACTGAACTTTACTGTTATTTCAATAATGTGTCGTATTAAACCTGCGTGGTAAAATGCTTTCATTAAATATTCAATTAATGATATTATGAAAACGCTTAAAGCACACTGAGCTGATTAAAAACCGCTAATATAACTTACACAGTAAACATATTGACCATCATTACTATGTATTTGCATACTTTGTTTGCTTGACGGTTGATTGGCGTAGCAGGAGTATAAGCGACTGCTACGCCGAAGGTCGCGGGTTCGATTCCCGCTCAAGTCTAACATTTGTGTGCATGAACATGAATTTTTGTCTTGATTATGTATGTATTTCCAAAAATAAGTATATTGTATGTTTATCCATTATCTAGTACCCATAGTACAAGCTCTGCTTAGTTTGGGACTAGATGGTGTTGTGTGAATGTGGTAGAATTTTATATTCATCATCAGCCTTTAACAGTCCACTGCTGGACTAGGCCTCTCCTTTGAAAGGAGGAATTGGCCTACTATACCACGCTGGCCAAACGGGTTGGTATAGGGTTTGTATCAAGTTTTCCTTCTCTTACAGTGCTGTTCTCTGCATAATATGCTCCCTCTGTCGGCTCTTACGACACCCATGGGATGATATGGGGTGGTGAAATTCCGTATTCTTAATCCGTCACCACACGGATATAATTAATAATATTATATTATATTATTATATTATATTGCTTTCGTTTGATAAAGTCTACCCATTCCATTCCAGTTCATTGACTATGTATAGGTAGTTTCGTTTACATGCACTGGCTTGTTGGTTTAGCGTTAGTGATTCTGACTGTCGTGGGTTCTAACCCCACCTAGAACTACAATGTTTGAAGTAATGAGCGAGCCTTTGTTTCGTGTCTGGTTGCTATCGGCTAGGCTTTCCAAAGTACCTACAATCTTTGCCTGGATCGGGTTGAGATAATTGCGTGCAAATTGTTTGATGATTTATTACATATTCATAAAAATCTTAGTGAAATATTTATTCTCTTCTTATACAGATTAAAGTTCCCAGAAGTATTTTCTTAATGAAAAACCAAACTTTTTGAATATTCCGTAATTCTAGATCAACGATTAGCATTCGTTTTGGGAACAGAAAATCTAGACCACTGACATCGTGTCTTCATCGTGATGGAGAACGATTAGCAGTCCCGAACATTTTGTATTATTAATGATCAAAGTAGTTATTAATTGCGTTTCCTTGACAGCCTATTTTTTATAGACTGATCGAACGTTAATCGCTGAAAAGACTATTCCTGATTAACAGATCGAAGGAAAATAAAATAAAAACTTCTACACAGGCTCTCGAGCTGAGAGTATTTTTACTTTTGCTAAAATTATGTTCAGAGTTACACAAAAGTCTCCATTGCTACAGTACCTGGTACTTGGAAACAATTTATTAATATCAAAAGGAGCTAACCGCAAACAATATCGAAAAACGTATTATTCGCTGTTACTGCAATCTTGGGAATGTTAGACCAACATTTTCCCAAAAACCTTTGTATTCTGGGGTAACAATAGAACATATACGCCTATAGGTTCGATGTACGAATTGCCTTTGGGCTTATTTCTACCACTGATATTTTTTCCCTTTGTTCTTTACGAATGCATCAAATGACGTCAATGTACCCAATTTAGGACATCCGAAGCTTATTTTATTTCAGTTTTAGCGCCAAGATTAAGTGTACGAAACACGCATTGAAAGCTAAATTGGTAACTGCGGGCTGTCACATTCCCGTTTAAATATATATCGGAATACCCGCCTCAAAAAGTCGAACGCATGCCTCAGATGTATGGCGACTGAAATAAGAAAAGTTAGGAAAGGAATGTCGAACAAATAAATTAATTCTTAATATGTGCGTGTATGTAATAAATGTCGTCCGTTGCGCGGTCTGTCGCAATAATGTCGATACGTCTATGAGAGATTAGTATAGATTCGTGAGGAGTTACAAGGAAATACAAACGTCTCCAACGTTTGTGTATTCGTTGGGATGGATAATAGAAATATATACTGCCGATATACTGCCTATATAGTTCACTGACTCATTGCCTTATATTATGTCTAAATATTGTACGAGCTTCTTTACTATTTATTTGGATTGACTACGTAATGAAATAGAGCAAGAAAATAAATATATTTTGTCGTGATTTTCTTCTTAATGGGTGATTTTATACTTTATTGAAGCTATATAGTCTTTTTTTTGTTTGATAGTATTTCAGTTTGTTTATACTTGACGGTTAATGTGATGATTTTATTTTCTTGTTTGTAGTACGAGGATCGTTTCAATGTACAATTCACAATAACAGAGATTTTATGGACGCATTAGGTCGAATTGGATTTACTATCACAAGCCACAGGATCAAAGCCGCGTTTGTAGATCTGATCGGCTTTTCTACATATTTACTACTATCAGTATATGCACTTCCCTTGAATCATAAATAAAAAAGTAGATTGTACCTGATATTCACGTGATTATCTCTATTGCCCACGACAAGAAAATGTATCGTGTAAAACGTTGTTTCGTTTTTACTTCGGTATACTTGATTGTTAATTGATATTCGGATCCCTAATTTGTAGTGATTGTTGTCTTTACACAACATTAGATTGCAGATATTTGGAAATTTATGATAACGTGTTACTGGTATAGAATGTGTGATGTAATATTCATAATCAACTTATATAACATTATAAAACATAGACTAAATATACATAGTTTGAAATGCAGTCCTATTTGTATGAAAGTTTATCAGCATCAGCCCATACATAAATTACTATTGTTCCACTGTTAGGCACGAGCCTCTACTTGCTATGAGCAGGTTAAGGCATCCACTACGGAATTCAATATTCGAACTATAGATAGATCTGTAGATTTTAGATTCGTTTTTGACGTAAGCTACATACAAAATATGTCAAATACGAATTTCGAATCTCAAAATCCATGTATGGATCGAATATTGAAAATGGCCGCCAGTCCAGCACACTCTCCAACAGGGGGTTGGTATGAAAGTTATTATACTTAAAATAATGCTATAGTTTGTGAAAAGCACCCGTCTCTAAAATTCAGAAAAAAATCACTACGAAGACACCTCTTTCTTTTGAGTAAAGTTTGACATGCTCTGATATAGTGTATTACTAGGACACAGATTGTTGTCGTATTACTTAGTTCTTTTGTTGAAATGGCCTTTTGTTCTGAAACTTAATAACTATGCACCAAATTTTCTTCATTAAAGAAATTTTTCGACTATAATGATTAACATATTTTCTCAAATCATTAATTAAATTAAACTCAAAATATATTCCGCGTATACCTCGTATATACGCGGAGTTAAATGTTATACAAACGGTTTCCAATAATGAAACCAATTATGCAGTGGAACGCGCTTACCGTCATAATTATGCCACACCAAATAAATGATCTTTGCAATTTGATCATTCTAATGCCGTTTATTTACCATAATAGTTACAAATTACCGGAGTGCGTGTCCTAAGGTCAACTGAGTAACGAAATTATACAAAAATTTATGTCTATACGACTAATATTTGTTTGCAACTTCATCGACGATACATCGCAGTGTTTAGCCTCGATATTGAACCTAGCACGCTACGTTTTACCTTGTCGTTCTAAATTTGATTTTATCAACACCAAGATATTTTTGATAAGATTAGCTCATGTTTTCGTGTGATTAAAGTGTAACACCCATTATCGTTTTACAATATTACATATATTGTAGAATGTGACGTAGTTATCTCAAAACATTGGTGATTATTGCTGAATATTTTATATGTTGTAGGTTATCAAAAGCTGTATGTGGTATACATGTAGATTTATTGTAAAACGTACGAATGACGCAGTTATGACTTTACATTGCATCTAATGATATTCAAAGGTTGTAAATAGTCAAGAGAAGACATTTCTGCATCATTACTGTTTAAATAACTTGGCGTACATTGTAAAATATCACATTATCGCGAACGATAGATACGTAAGAGTAAAAACGCCCGCTTGATTACATCGATCGGATATAGAACCTTGTAAATACCTAAAAACCTCTATAAAATATTACTACCGATAATTTGACCAGACGCAATAAACCCAGGAAAATTTAATGGAACGGTCAGTTTTATCTAGGTGCCGCCATTACGAGTAACACACTCATTTTTTTTTAAATCGTTACTTTTTTGGCGTTTAACTTTTACAAATATATTATAAATGTAACAAAGTAAAAGTTGACTCTGCTAGAATTTTGTACGTAAAGATATCTACAGAACAAACCCAAATTAACTGATTCACGAAAACCGCAGAACCGCGAGCGCCGCGTGAAAATTCAAAAAGCTGCTACCATGCCGATTTAATGACTAACTTGTTATTTGCAGAAATTCATACCTTGTTCTAATAAATATCTAATAAATAAAATCGCCTGCTGGGCAATTCTTTATAGGGAAAAGAAGGATTCAACTCTCGCTCTCTTCCTCCAATATTAATGGAGAGCACACCATTTTTCTGAAAACGGATATAGTAGATACGTTAAATGTATAAAATTGAACAGCTGAAAGGGTTCAGCGCATCAATGCCGGGTGGTCATAAACTTTTACGATAGAGCGAGGCTCTGTCTACAATAAATACCATAAGTACCTGAGAATTTTGTTTATGTATCTTGTGCCACTTTTTTATTTGCATTCGTTTGTAACTGACGACCGGTTGGCGCAGTGGGAGTGTAAGCGACTGCTACGCCGAAGGTCGCGGGTTCGATTCCCGCTCAAGTCAAACATTTGTGTGCATGAACATGGATGTTTGTCTTGCTCTGGGTGTTTCTATGTATAATATGTATGTATTTACAAAAAAAAAGTATATATGTGTGTTTATCTATTGTCTAGTACCCATAGTAAGTACAAGCTTTGCTTAGTGTGGGACTAGACGGTGTTGTGTGAATGTAGTAGAATTTTATATTATATTATTATATTATATTATTATATTATATTATTATATTATATTATTATATTATATTATTATATATATAATTATCTGAACGAATAGAAAGCTTCATATTTTGATAGGCTTTTTATATCTTTTATCTATTTGTTTTGGGTATCTACCAACAAAAATTTTTATTTACCTACCTCAGAAGAAGTAAACATAATGTAGTTCATGTTTTACCCTTAGTTTCGATTATTCACAGAAACCGTTAGTATTTAATCCCAAACATCGTATCTGAAGGTCGCATAAACTTTTAGTAGATAGGGAGTGAATAGACACGCACGTAATCCTCCATAATAGCTTTACAGGTCAGGGGTGGCTGTGAAATTAGGTGGTAGATAGGCATCGTAGCGACGGAAGCTACCGCCATCGCGTGCCTGCATTGTTACGATGCACCACAGTCTATACATTTACAAGCATACATTTACAATGCTTTCCGCATAACAAAAGGTCACGTGCCATAAATAAATGTTGCATAAATAAGCCTTGTTCCATGAGCGGTTACAATCATTGTAATATAATTGCCAGACAACTTTCTTCGGAATGAAGCAATTCGACTTGACCTTTTTAAACACTCAATCCTTTTTTTGTTGGAACTTCTTCGTAGAAAAAGTTTTAATGAAATGTTGATCTTGAGCGCGCGCTTGTTCTTTTTTTAATATTGATTAGATTGTAGACTTCACAAGTTGATGAATACAACGAGAAGAGAGAGACAAGAAGTTTCTTTATAGGCTTGCGTTTTGTGTCGTAAACCAGGAGTAGTAGTAGGTATAACAATAATATATATATTATGACGTATTTCGGTATTTCACTTAAATCTAAAGGTATTAAGCCAGAACTATGATTACATTAATTATTATGGCAGAAGCTAGAGGTCCGAGGCACACAAAGCGATAATGTATTATTAATGCGAGTAAATTAGTAAGTAGAAACTATGTAGGTCCACGGACATTTAATTTTAATATATGATATCTGATAATAAAGGTGCAAGAGGCACGACGCGGCGTGGCGTTGATTGGATAAGTGAGAATTCAAATAATCTCGGCAATATTTCTTTCCACGTCCCGATAATCTTTTCGTATAATTAGTTTAGGTGCAATTGAATATGTATATTCAAAGTACGATATTAATATTGCCCTTACTTGGCAGACAAGTCCAACATCATCGTTTTCTTCCGTATTTAAACATTTAGTGATATTATCTTGGTCAGTTTCTATTTCAAATATATTGATGCACTACCAATTTATTTTGATGGCAAAACCCCATCCTTTTCAAACCATAAACCAGCACGATAAATGTCCGAACCCTCAGTAACACCGAAGAGCTCAGATATTTACACAGAGGCGCATTTCTTATGGGAGCTCTGAATTTTCTGGGACCCAAATTGCCGCTTGGCAGCGTGGCAGTCGTTCCCTTAGTGTAAGAGCAAGAGAGACGGTGTATCTTAACTACGAGAGCAAGAGAGGCGGAGAACGACGACCAGCGCCGTCAACGGCGCCAACTACGAACTAAACTGGAGCCAGTCCCCACTTGGAATTGGCACACGAAATCCTTAAGAACTGCGCTTCTATGTATAAATACGTATTCATTGGTAACACATTTAAATCCACGAAACAACTTAGTCATAAAATCATAATGATAATTGATAACCTAATCCAAGGTCAAAAATATTATAAGTGCTAAATTTTAATCTTTGAAGTGCCAATAAGAATCAACAGGTATGGATCATCAGAACTATCTATAAATGTTTGTAAGCATTTGTTTGCTTAATTAGACTTGCCTTCATTTATCTGGCCGGAATAGCTTAATCTACATAATTATTTTAATCGATATAATCCTTCTCTATATTTAACTGCGTATTCAGTTTGGTAAACAAAATATTAAAAGCTATTTTAGTTAAATCGCTTGTTAATGCATAGTAGTTTTCAAGCGAGCAGGCATTATGCTTTCACAAATAACAGGTATACGTATACTATTACAATTAATTATCATAACGTTGCATACTACATTGTAAAAGCCTTTAAATATTAACAATATAAGCATACATTCATAAAACCTATTATGTTATATTGAACACGACGCTTGATACAATACTAAACAAATATGAGCTAAATCATTAATTAACTTATTCATTTTTTTTACGAGGTGGAAAATCCCTTCGGATCTACGACTCTTGGGGAAATGAGAGGCGGAGTATGTGGTGTAACCACTAAAAACCACCTCGACTGTCTCATGTACCCGTGTGTCGGAGGGTAGGGTATCGCCGAAGCATTCGTCTTATTCCTGTAAAACGTGTACCAACTCATATAAAATAACTCATATAAATCGGAACAGATAAGTTAATAATACAAAATATGTTTTATTTTTCCTGAAATATTATTTGCGTAATCATTAACTGTCGATAGAAATATGATTAAGTATTAAGTACATCTACTAAAATTCAGCGTATACGATATATAATTTATAATGTCTTATAATATCTAGGTTAGAGTATGTCTATTACGTATAATTTTAGCGGACGAACATAAATTATACCCTCATTAACGACATCAAATCGTAATGCTTCATAAATTTTGTACTGGAATTCGGAACATGAATATGATCTTAAAATTGTTTTAAGATTTAGTCAAATTGCAAATTGAAGTAACTTTAGTAATCGACATTAATTAATTTCAGAATCCCAGCTAACATCTTGCGTACTCAGACCCAAAAAATAATTTTGCGAGCATTTCGTCCGCAAAAGATTTTTAAGCTTGTGCCCTGCCTATAAAGGTCAACGCTCATTAGAGCCACCCGGCACCCAATCCGCACCGCCTCGCCTCGTGCGGTTAGTATTCTTTATATGGATTTGTATGGGTATGCGCTCAGTACATCAACTCCGTAGCGTCACCGGATCGCCTCTATCGTAAGCCGTCCACGCGCGGACGGCGGGTGGTCCACCCGCCGTCCGCGCGTGGACGGCTCGGTAGCAACTCGCTGCTCGCATGCTTGCCGCGCGTTGACGGCTCGTCGCCAACGTGCGAAGCGGACCGCGCGCTGCCCGCGAATGATTGACGTCCGAGTGTTACCAGATACACGGTAAATACCGTAGATGCACGGTAATTTTGAGCAAGACGCGGTCTACGGTAATAAGCTACTACCGTGTTCTTTTCTAAGGTATTTTTAATTATTAATTACCGTGTAAATGATACTCTTATTTTTACTCAAAAATATATTATGTTCTTACGAGTAATCCTTTATTGGCAACACTGACTGTCGCAGTTGGTGATGTCGGGGAAATCATTAACGATTTCATTACTTGGCAGGTAATAATTATAATCCGGCAGAATTAAAAATATTTTAGGTAGTATTTTTCATGAGCATACCTTATGTTAAAATTTGTAGTTAGTAGGTGTATTCATAGACGAAAGTTTAGTATCTAGTTGTGTGTGGTCATTGCATTACTTGAAAAAGTTAATTGATATAAAAACTAGAAAAAGAAATAAATTTAACTAGAAAAAGAAATATATTAATTACGAAGACCTTATAGGGAAATATTTTGACTCACATTTTGACAACAATCCTTTCGGAGAAAATAATGGAAACTGTATTTATTTACTCCCACCAAAAGATAAAGGAATAAAATGACTTCGTCGATTTATGAGCAAGAACTTTTGTAAGAATAATTTCTGAATAAATGTATTAAATAATTATAAAAACCGTTTAATTTAATCGACGCTGTAATATACACTGTAATTTGAAAATAAGTTTAAGGTAATTTTACTCAAAACACGGTAATTTTAGTCAGCAAACAAGGTAATTTATAAATGTCATCTGGTAACACCGGGCCCGTGAATCATTCGTGAATTTCGTTGACCGCGCGGCGTTCACGCGATGACGGCGCGCGGTCCGCTGGTTGACCGCGCGGCGTTCACTCGTTGACGGCGCGCGGTCCGCTGGTTGACCGCGCGGCGTTCACTCGTTGACGGCGCGCGGTCCGCTGGTTGACCGTGCGACGTCCAGTCGTGGACGCCGTGCGGAGTGGGTGCCGGGTGGCTCTAATGAGCGTTGACCTTTAATTCACATTATACAATTGTATAGTACATACGTTGTATACTTGTAGATCAGTAATAATACATGATGACTACCTCTGTCTGTAATATATTTCTTTAATAATAACAAATATGTTTTCAAAATATCAGGAAACATGTTTACTTTTAATAAGAAACATTGTCTTATACTGTCTTACTCATAAATTTACCGGACATAGGTGTAATCCACAAAGGAAGAAAATCTCAAAATACAGCGCGCAAAGTTCTCAGGTACAACGTATATTACAGGCAACGTGAAACATGTTCATATTAATCCTAGCGTTCCCAAAACCCTAGAATAACATAAAATATTTGGCCAACATTAACGGAGAGCATTACCTTGGAGAGCTTTTACTGAATGTCAAAATGAAGGGTTGCTTTATCAGTCTGTATCCCTTTTTCACTTTATTTCGCTTTGAAATAAATAAAGCGTTACTGAAATGCCAATCATACTCAATTTACGACGGAAATTCTTTTAAAACGTTAAGCGAACGAGAAATTACGCGTCAGTGGAGTAATTATGTACTTTTGTTTGTAATATACATAAATAAGTAAACATACCTGTAAATTGTTGAAGAGATTATCAGAGAGAAGTATAACATCAGTTTAATTATAAGCCCTTAGTTACAAAAGGTGCGTCGCGGTAAACACGAGCTTACAGAATGTGTGATACTACGGGAAATTTCTTAAAAGAAATTACAATAATAAACAGCTAAGTCAAAAACTGAATCATTACCTACCTCATGATTGTTCACAAAAATATGCATATATTTGTTTCATTCAAGATTGCTGTTATAGGCTTTACATGAGGATAATATTATATCCGAAGGAGGATCAACAGAGAAACATGATAACGTGGAGTTTAAGGATTTACGTCAGATCTATACACCCACAGTAACGTTTTAATCGTATGTGTGATGAACTCCGAGTAGATAGGTACTTAAAACAGAATGGTTTATAAATGTGTTGCAGTATAATATTTTTCTTCGCTCGCGTAAAAACCAATATAGTTAATTGATAGCGAATGTATCTTCATAATGAAAATCCATGTAAGCCCTCCTCTTGTCTAGCTTTCACATTATTATATTTACAGACACTTATCAGGATTATTTTTAATCTTGTAAACTTTGTACCTTCTAATGACTCACGTCTGTAAATAAAATACCAGAAACAATATAAATTCTGGTTTCTTCACCGAAATATTCCTCGCGTGTTTCCCGTAAACAACCACGTCTGGTTTCCATTTACCCGAAATCGTGGCATTCGATTGCATTAGTGATAAACTTAGTCATAAGAAGCTTTGCCAATCATTATTCATTTCGCTGTGTGTTTATTGCCCTCATCATCCGAAGGAGTCATCGTTCGCAAACTCCGCTGACTTCTGACGCATTTTGCTATTTTCGCCAGATCTTCTCAGTACGGCTTTCTTAAATTGACGCAATCAATCCTACAGAACGTTTTATTTTGACGTTAATTCGTAATTAATTTGGCGTGGACATCGAAATTAATATCCAGGAACTGGTTTAGCCTCAGTATATCACAATGTCTATCGGTTTATAAATTTATATGAGGGCTGGTATGGGCAAACAAAATTATAAGGTGCATGAATCACTAGAATTAATTAACAAAAATGGTTAATTTGCCAAGACAGATGTGGAGTGTTATTTGCGCGTCGCAACGCCTGCGCCGGCGCGGCACGGCGCGCTTCGGTGCGCCACGTATGCAGACTATGTAGTCATATTCGCCCACGCAAAGCTCCGCACGCAACAAAGCGCGACGCCGCGTCTCCCGCCATTCAGTTCACTCGCGAGCTTGCGCAAGGAAACAACTCTAATCAAATATATTCCTTAAATCACACGGTGTGTTGCGAAAATCCGGAAAGGAATTTCTCCTCGTCTTTCGTTTTTAAAGGTAATTAATTTCTTTGAATTTTACTTCTTGAAATAGTATATTTCAATTTATAAATTCAGTGCAACGTTTTACCTTCAACAATAGTGCGATTGTAATTTAAAAAGTGACCGGTATATTTTCTTTTATTTTATATTATTAGTAGGTTTTTGGGCCCTATGAGGGATCAATATCGAGAATCAATAATTTCTCAAATCATGCGAATAATAATTTTGATATTTATTTCACCGTTAATATTTTTACACATATGAACCATAAATATATATAAACAAAATTCGGTGAATTTCTCGAACAAACAGGCAGAATTTTAAATAAAATTTGTTCAATAAACTTGTGAAGTCATATGAGCACACATTGAACCATAAAATTCAAGAATAAAACGTAGGTAGAATAATAAAACTAAATGTTTTCCCGGCGCTAGAGTTATACAAAAATGTCTTTCACGGCGAACATAATATAGGTCAAGTAAACTGAGACAGGTATTTGCACGTTTTTAATAGACACGAATTCCTATTGTCGGCTCACTAGGGTCAGCTGACGGCGGACTGTTTCAAATTTCTTGGCAATTCAAACATTCTTTTGTTGATTCACTTTGAAAGAAACGCTGCGAATTTTCGATTCAATATTAAAATACGGATGTTGCTCGATGTAATTGTAGCATTTTCTATTTCAAGAAAATCATTACGATTTTCGCAGAACTTTCTGTATTGTTCAGTTATTAACTCGGCTGTATTTGTTATTCGTATTAAACCTCCTATCTTACATTAAATAAAACACAATACTGTTACCGTATTCGTATCGTATTCTTCTAGAAAGCTTATGTCTGTCCAACATTCTATTGAATTTCACCGAACTTACATCTAGTGTGTTCAATAAATGTCAATACTTTATACAGATTCCATTCCATTCCATTCTATTGTTTTTGTAAGTTTATAACAGAAGGCGACCAATTTGTACTCATACCCAGACATTCTCTAACAAAGAGAATTTAAATACGGTCCAAGCATCTGAGACTGGCACGTCGCCAGCGAACGCTATCAATTTCTATAAAACCGAGCTTACTGGTTTGTTTTACTTATGCACCATGGTGAACAGTTTTCCTGATTTTTTCATGACTACCAAAACAACATAAAATGTTTAATCGTTTGTTTCTTTTAGAATCACAAACAATACCAAGAATCGAATGATTCAGATGCGAATTTAGACTTAAATAAACATCATAATGAAGCGAACAGCGTAAATTAACACTAAAATTTCCAATAGTTATAGATTCAAATATCAAGATGTCTGAGAGCCATCAACTGCAGGCTGGCCAGCAGCTCGTCAAGAAGACCATGGATGAACTGATCGAACAGAGACAGACAACAGAGAAAGTGACGATACAGGCTAGACAAGAATTCCGTGAACATTTCCAATCCAGCTACGAGGAGGCTTTTGAGGAGGAAACCCATATTGATGAGTTCGGTAACGAGACAACAAAGAGGGTGGAGTCAAGCAGCGAGAGCAGCGAGCACTCGAAGAGCGCGGACGTGAAGGTGAAGGCCACGGGCCTCAACTCTGAACAAGTCAAAGCCCTCACCGACTGTGCGAACCAGGCGGGGCAGCTGGCGCTCGACTCCAAGGCTGCCAACTGAATGTAATTAAATCCCTGCATAATATGCTACGATTAACACCGTGCCTGGTTATTAACATACGGTTTTCAACACTCTAATTTAACCTTAACGCGATGCCAAACTGTCTAAAGTAATGTATTCTTAATTGCCTACAGCAGTTCTTTACTAATGATCGAGCCGCACGAAACCTTAATACTTCTCTTGTCCTTCCCAAACCTTCCACTTACACTCTACAACACACTCCACACAGAAAAGTCTATGTACTTACAATAGTTTGCTTTATATATAAACGTTTTGTTTCAGGTGTCTGTGTCTGCCTTAAACCGCGTGTGTGGTGGTCTCAAATAGTGATAAAGACTGTGTCCAGTGTTCCTTATTAAGTATTTTATTTTATCTATTTATGTAAGAAAAGTTTATAATTATGCAATAAATATATTGAAATGCATAAATGGTGTATTGAATAGTGCCGTGTTAGATTTACATGTGTTAGTGCAGGTAACTTAGGGATAAACAAATTAAAATGGAGGAAGAAGACGATGAAAGAAAGAGCCGTCGGCCTAATCTCGCCGCTTTCAGCTCGCTCAACGCGCGAGTCGTGCACGCCTCGCTCGAGGAAGGCTACATCCGACAGCAGGCCTCGTCAGAGTCTGCTGACGCAAACACATCGAGCATCTCGGCAACTCACTATAGTGATAGAAGTTTTGCCTCGAAAACGAGTACCTTCTCGCGGAGTGGTACTTCGAGCTCGAGCCAAGAAGAATGCGAGGTGGCACAAACGACGATCACCAGCGGTCAGTACTTGGCCGCTGCGCGAGTTGAAACGGCCCGTTCTATGGAAAGTCTCCGTCCAAGCAAGGATACGTCGCCGGCGCGCCCTTCCAGCTCCTGCACAACCGTTCGCACTCACCGGAGCTCGTTCCTGACTGCAAGCGAGCGGGATGTGCGGGAGACGCGGGGCGCGCCAGCCCGGCGTGCGTTGTCAGGGGAGGATATGGGAGTTTCAGCTGAGAAACGACGTGGATTGTTCGCCAGCACAGAACGGCGTGCCTTACAGCAACTCAGTCTGCCTCCCCCAGAACGTCGCCTCACAATCCTCAGTCCCCACAGTCCTATGGCAATCACAGAGTTGCAATGGCCTTCGCCTCCCGGCATTCGAGGGAGGCGAAAGAAAGGAATGGTGCTACCAAAACTAATCTTGCCACGAAGCGATTCGGAAGCTTCGGAGGTGTTCTTTGAAAGGTGCCCAATTTTATTGATATTTGTAGCCTTATCTATATCTTATCATGTTTATCAAGTCTCTAGTTTGTAGCAGTTTTAGAAATGTTATCATGAGATCAATACATTTTATTTGTCTGCTGAACTCTCCTACGCGATAAAACACACATGTTTAAAACTGAATCAAATTGTCATGCTCTAGCATACTGGTACAAATAAAACGCATGAATCAGGTTTATAAAGAAAGTCAAGTTCATTGGCAGAGTTCAAACATGAAAGTTAATAAATGTGTCCAAAATTTCTGGATTCGCAGTATATTTGCCAACAGAAATAAATTTGGATCAATGTGCGTCACCGGCGACGTACAAGTAAAACTCTGAACAACTGAACGATGTTTTGCTTCTGTTTGAACTAGAATTATGTTTGCATTAAAACTCTGGTGAAAGTTAATTACACAATCAACGATTATTTTTCCCAGCGGTCATAAAACGTTGTTGGTATGGCTTGTGCTATAATTCTAGTTGTTACAGGTACTTTAGTAGCGTACTAATTTCAATCTTCATGTTTTCTTAATGGCTATGTGGTACAGACCTAGAAATTTACTTTTGTCGGTAGCATTTTTATTTCTCAGTTTTATTTCTTCATGTTATAAAATATTCATAAGTCTGATCAGCATGTAATATTCAAGTAGTAGGCTTCTTATCTTACATATCACAATCGTGTCGATCATGTAAAGATAAAGACAAAATGGCAGGTTATAGATTACACTGCACGATAATCAAAACAATTTTTACTTGTCATCTGCGTATTACATTACGTAAATATAGTTCTTTGGAGAATTATTTACGGGTAGTACGAGCACCTAGCACGAAGATTACCAACTACTGATACACAACTGTTTGCTTCTATTTTACCACACGTTTATTGCAACAAGTTAAGTTGTTTTATTTCAATCAAATATTTTCTTTATTTTTATTATGCCGTATATGTCAATACATATACGGCATAATTCAAAGCATTTCCAGTTCACACTTTTTTATATATTGATTTACACCCATTCTAAAATCCTGATTGTCGATAATTCTATATTTTTCATGAATAATGAGAGTAAAAAAGTACGACTCTTTTCTGTAATAAAATAGGCATAGGTATAGGTGAGAAACTAAAATAACTTTTATAGAAGACTAGCGAGGCATACATTTTCTTAAATATATTCTACTCGTTGAACCTCGTATTCCAGAAGCTAAATTTTGGATGGCATTTGCCGGCGGTTGTTAGCAAAGGTCAGATTCCACACTAGAAATCCGTCACGGTTTTACTCGCTTTTTTCTGTCATTCGATAATATAATATCGAATCAAGTAGTCCAATTTTAATTCGTAACTATCGAGGAATCTTCACAAACACATACCAGCCAAAACATGCATCAAATCGGTTAAGATATTTAGACTTTCAGAGACATACACACATAACGATAAGCTTTTGAGAGATCACAATCCATACACACAATTGGCAAACTTGACAAACGTCTCTGATGCTATTTCGAAATTGCGGTTCGCTGGTTACGACGAAGATACACAAGACTAATGTTGTTACAGCGAAAAGAGTTCAGATGAATCATATCCAACATTCTCTTTGAAATTTCATCACATATCGGAATGTGGAGAGTCGAAATGGCTTATGTGTTATAAATATAGTTGAATGATGTGTAAGTTTTATTAGTTTAGCACGAACGGGTAGATATATAACGTAAGATATAAATACCGATCGGCATAAACCTATGAAAAGCTTGTTTGGTACACAGGTGAATAGAATATAGTAGAACGTAATGTATTCTCATCGAAATGTATTGTGAGAATTAATGACACGTGCCGAGACTTGGAACACTTCCAGAGAACATTCTATAGTGTCCTAAACAACTGATGAAACTATTGCAGCTAAAAAAGCAGGTGCAATACATTAGAAGAAAATAGCGCCAAGAAAAATAACTCGCTACATTATAACTATTATTTAGCTAACGGTTATTTTTATCTAGCCTTGAGTTATTTACTATTTGAAAATGCATAGAGATAGATGTGATTGTAGCTCAGCTTGTCTTTCACCTGTTAAAATGTCATGGTCTAACAACCGAGCTGATTTTTATGCAATATTATACAGAATAACCACTTTATATAATATACCTAGCCTACTCTACCTCTACCTCAAAATCAGATTACAGTTTCGTAGCAGCAGGTTATTTAGCCAAATTTCTTTATGGAAGAAAAGCAAGACAGACGACATTACACATAAAATCTCAAGCAATACAATGACTGTTAAGTACATCACGTAAATTCTTTATTTCTTTATTTATCACGACGGCCTAGCTGGGACAACGAGGTGATAAGCTCTACACAACACGCACCCACATCTGAGATCACACTTTATCTTAATGATGCAAGAAATACCAGTCAGTTCGCAAAAATGTTCTCGTAGCTATACCATAATATTGTCAAAGATCCGGTACGTTCAGGCTATTCCTGATGTAACTGGATGAGCTACCATAAATCTTCGTGTAAATAGTTGACGACTGGTTGGCACCGCAGGAGTGTAAGCGACTGCTACGCCGAAGGTCGCGGGTTCGAGTATATGAATCAAGTAAAAAAAGTAAATATTTTTCAATTTCTGTCCAGTTTTTGAGATACATCAACTGCATAAATAACATTGAAATCCTATATAAATATAAAGGTTTACAAAATTACATTTGCAGTTAGAGCTTGAATTAAGAAAATTCGTTGTTGGTGTACAAGAAGTAGAAGGTACCAGAAAGGAAAAAGTAAGGCTATCTACAAAAAGAAATGATATCCCATAAAGAACAATACTTGTCAAAAATACCAAGTCTCGCGACCGTAAAAAGTTGTGAGATCCATGTACTACCAAGTCGGTTAATTGAAAATCTTTAATGTTTTAAATAAATATATTGACTTGGCAATCGCATTAAACAATCTAATTTATATATGTACTAGAGGACGCCAGCAGCTACGCCTGCATTTTTTTAATAATTTACCCGTTTTGGCCGATCCCGTGGGAATTTCGGGTAATCCCTTCTTAGTGCACCTCTACGGACACCAAGGAACATACATGTCAAATTTCAGCTTCCTGCGCCAAATAGTTTTGGCAGTAGCGTGTCTGTAAGTCAGTCAGTAACGCAAGGATTTTATATATTTAGATTACTTATGAGATATATTGTGTTTTCATTCGATGGCCGAGTCAATCTATTTATTTAAAACATTCAAGATTTTTAATGAACTGACTTGGTATTATATAGATGTCACAACATTTTACGGTCGCGAGACTTGGCATTTTCGACAAATATTGTTTTTATGGGATGTATGTTTATCCATTATCTAATACCCATAGTACAAGCTTCTGCTTAGTTTGGGACTAGATGATGTTGTGTGAATGTGGTAGAATATTATATAACATTATATTATTATTTTTATAATTAAACCAAGTTCATAAAAGGGAAAAAGTGCATAATATAAATTATCTGTCTGTACTAGCATTAAATCTTCTGTCACAGGCTACTTTAAAAACACAACATAACAGACATAACGAACACTTTGATACAAAGGACCTATTCGTAAGTTATTCTATCCTCACATTGAATGTATTTCGTGTGGGGATTGAAACCATATCTATAAAATAAGCAGTTTGATAGAGCATAAGAGTATAGGCAAAGCAATATTTTCATATACATATGTAAACTGTAAATGCTACAAGCGGCGATAGCCCAGTTGTGTACGTAACGGACTACCGAAACGATGATCTCGATTCACAGGTACCCCGGGCACACACCTCTGACGCTTCGAAGTTATGTGTGTATTAAAAATGATAATTATTGCTCGCTTAATAATGTGCCCTGTAGATGGCCTACCCTTTCTGGGATACACGCGTGAAATTATGTATTTATGTAAACTGTCCACAATGTCCACCCACATTCCTCCCCAAAGGCACAGGCGGCTTACCTTATTGAATCCCTAACCACAAACTACTCTAACTCGGTTTAAGCTAAATCATAAAGTTATGAAATGCTACACACATACACATTCACACGTACATATGCACATGTCCCTTGTATGTGTGCAGATTGCCTAACACACAATCTGAAATAGTGAAACGGATTAAGCAAACGATGTCTATCAGTGGTTTCAAGTGGCACGTCTGAAACGTCAGTTGTACAGTATATTCCCAAACGTATATCTCAACAGTAGAGTAGTACGGTCAGCAACATAAGTCGATAACCATTTACGTGATTTTAAATGGCTGTGTGTTCCCACATAGTGATTTCTAGACGCAGAAAACATAGCTAAATCATATATTACATTTAAAAAAAAATGAAAATAATTTTAATTCATGAAAGCTCCACCAATATTTTGAAGTATGTAGTGGCTTTCATTGTTGACAGTACTTCTGTGCTTATCTTCCGAGTGTTAGTTTTGACAGCTCGAAGGTGAACAGATAATATATTTTTATTTTTAATCTCACCGGTGAATCACTATAATATGTGCCTAAGAGAGTTCCAAGAACCACTACTCGAGTTGTGCTCTTCAATTTCCGTACAGAATAACTTTCAGATTGTAGGGCACGAATTTATCATTCGATATTTTCTAGAATATATGATGTATAAAGAGAACTTTACAAAGCTTTTTCACTTACTCTATGCTTTCTGAATTATACGGATTTTCATGCGGTTTTCACCAGTGGACAGAATGATTTGTAAGGTGTAATGTAATGTTTAGGTGCATGTTTTGTCTCAAAGGCGCGTTCGAGCGGCGAAACCACTGGCTGCAACTAGTTAAATAGATAAATAACTCATATGCGATCTTGTCTAGTCTTTATGATGTTGTTGCTTCAAAAATGTTAATAGTCAAGGATTTTAAATAAACTACATTATTTCAAACAGAAACGAAGAAGAGAAAGAAAATAAGATTTAAAAAATATTGTGTGAATAAATGTCATGTCGTTTAAAAATTACAAATTTCATACTTCACGAGTTGATAGATGTCGCGCACGTTTTGGCACTTCAGCTATTTTTACTGCCACGACTGACACGAGTCACGAGACATGGCATTATTTTTTTATGTAAGTTACATTATAATAAACCAATGACTGCACGTATAGCATGGTAGTTTCAGCGGTCATCTCACCGTTTAGCACTGCGAGTGTTGTGGATTCGATACCCACACGAGGCAACACTTTGTGTGATCTGCAAATCATTATTTTTGTCTCAACTGGGTATCCCTTTATTAAATGTTTATAAATTTCTCCAAGGTGTGAATTCCTACTGCGGGCGTTGACTTTTTAAGGATTTTAAATTAAATATCTTGTTGGTCTTATGATGGAAGTAATCACTGATTTTGCGATCTGCTACCAAAACGTTCGTTGTAGGCTTATAATTTATAGATAGGTGATCTCTGGCTTAACTATCACAACCTTCTATACTTGGGCGTGTATATGAGGTATTTATCTTGAGTATTAATATAATCAATGTCAGTATTCAAAGCTACGTAGTTGTAAAAACCGAAACCAATGAATACAGATTTACATAGAAGCGCAGTTCTTAAGGATTCGTGTGCCGATTTCAAGTGGGGACTGTCTCCAGTTTAGTTCATAGTTGGCGCCGTTGTCGGCGCTGGCGTCGTTCTCTGTCTCTCTTGCAATCGTAGTTAAGATACACAGGAGGAATGTTCGTCTTTCTTGCTCTTGCAGAGACAGCTGTCACAGCGCGACTGCCACGCCGCCAAGCGGCAATTTGGGTCACAGAAAATCTGTCTTCAGAGCGCCCATAAGAAATGCGCCTCTATGTAAATATCTGAGCTCTTTGCCGAAACTAAATACTCTGTGATTAGGCTAACATAAGTTTACTTGATAATAGTAAAATATAAATGTGTTATCTACATTTTAATTTCTTGACCTATCTCTTATCGGTCAGAACCACTCAGAACCCCCCAGATATAACATCTTTAACAAATTCGTTCTAAATGTGATTTGAGCCGAAAAATACGTTGAGATAACATTTCACTGAAGATCGCCATCCAGCGACACCGTAGAGGTCCATTACTACACATGTTTCAGATCTAAATCTAGACTATCTACTGACTTCTTTGACCTTTTTTCTTGTCCTGAATGTACGGACAATGCATGTTGTCAGTAAAAGAGTTCACGGCGAAACGTTCTTGTGTAAACAAGTTCACGTTTGTTCACAAACAAAAATAGAGCTGATTAATTTAAGTTAAGCGACCAAGCAACACGTAAATATTATTTCAAATAGAAACAACCATTTCTGTTTATGTTTCCGTAAAGAAATTCACATTGCTGTCTAAACAAGCAATGCATTTTTTGAAGGCAAGCAACAAATAAACGTGTATGTTTTATATTGCGCCCAGATATTTAATTGTTTATGATCAGAAAAGTATGTGATGTTTTGGCACTGCTGCAAACGCCATGTTTGTGGATGTGCAACTACAATACATCCATTATCATGGCGCTTGCAACAGTTTCAAAACATAGGTACTCGAAACAAAAGTAGGCGTAGTAGGTACACATCCCGAAGGACAATATAAATCATGTTACGTTGCACAGTTAAGTTAATGATCGTGAAAGTTTAAATTCATATCCTCTATACTCGTAATTATTATACTTAACTAGTCGACGCCAGCGGCTTCGCACGCACATATTTTTGAATTTCCCGTTTTGCCCGATCCCGTGTGAATTTCGGGAAATCCCGTCTTAGTGCACCTCTACGGTTCCCAAGGAACATACATGCCAAATTTCAGCTTCCTACGCCCAATAGTTCCGGCTGTAGCGTGTCTGTCAGTCAGTCAGTAACGCAAGGATTTTATATATTAAGATAATATTTAATAATTATATTATACTTTTCCTAAATATCTGTTTATTTTTATGTTTAATTTATTCAACTGATATAATTTTCTCACGACGTGCTCGCATTACTAGAGAGCGCATCGCTCCGTCACTGCATTTATTCTACACTTCACTTAATTGATCAAGCCGTATTTCTGCAACTCACGTTTCTTTATCACGAATTATCCTCACTAGTAAACAAGTTTTTACCAGACGTTTTTCAATGCATTGTGGAAAATTAACCTTTAATCTGCGAATTCCGCTAGTATTTTGGGTGTAACAATAGAGTTATAAGAACCTTTGGTTGACATGCTCATAGTAAGGTTGGTGCGTAATTTATATTTATATTTAATTTTAGTCTTTTTAAAATGATGTACGCCTAGTGAAGACTACTAAGAGACACTGCTACGTAGGTATCAGGCTCAAACTCATTCCGATCACTGATTAATTTTCTGTGACAATACCAACATGTGTTAGAGGTCTCCATAATATGTTAACAAATCGTACTTGAACAGCAATTGGGCTGTGGTATGACTCGTATAATAGTAAAAAGACGCTCATGCCCAGCCGTAGCACAGATTAGAGTACTACGTGTAATTTATTGGTTGAAACTTAGATGTACAACACAGCTTGAACCACATATGTCACGGTGTCTGGAATGAAGCCCGGTAGATAGCATGCGATATATTTCCAATCCTCTCGCGGAAATACAAGCGCAGTAGTGTGAAACCTTCATGTCAATATTATTGATAGCAGTAGCATTACATAAATACTACTGATAAAGTGATATTTCGGTGAGCGTAATTGATACTGTTACGATAAATATTACTCAGGTTCCCTTATCTGTACATAACGTAATGATACCAGGTGATAAACTACCAGATTATGCTTACATGAAATTAACAAAATTATCTTTTATCTATCATAGTTTGGTGAGTGAGTGTTATCGCTGGATTACGTAATTGAGGCGGGAGTATTCGGCATCAATGAATAGAATTTTATACCAATTCCAACTAGACTAATTTGCCAAAAACACTTTAAAAGATCTCTCAGCAGGCATATCGAAATTCATATACGATTTAACAAAACCTTTCGCCTGTCACAAATCACTTTTAGATATAGACCTCTCAAATTTGTGTATATGCTTATCGTAAACTCAACCATGTACCTAATTGTTCAAAAATAAGGTAAAATATATTTTATTTGCCGACGACGTTTTGGCGTGGATAACGCTAGCCGTGGACACGGAAGAAATGTTTTAGTTTTTTCCAACTATCTCTTACAGTAAATAATATCAATTATTAGTTACATAAAATCTAGAAAAACATAATTAAATTGCTGACAATCCCCAGTGGTATTAATAACCCCAATCAGTTTAAATGTGTGATAGGGGAACTGGTGTATAATAATTGGCTCAGAGCTATGTGAAACATATCACATAAGCACGAACAAATAATTGCGTGCAAAAGCACGTAAATCGATTCCGACTTCAATAAGGGTTTATTGAAGTGCTACGACTAGTACAGCGCAGCTAAACTCGAATGACATAACGACAACTCGAATGAGCAATGTGATTTTGCAAACTATAAATATAAAGCTTTGTTCGTTTTACTACTAAAAGTTTCTGTAATTTCTAGAACAACACCGGTCATGCCCGTGATTGCCGAGAACATAGACAGTGATTTGGTAGAAAATACTGTACGACATTACAGCTCACATTACAATGTAAAAATACTAGCTCAGTTGGCATTTGTTGGCAAGAGAGTGTAGTATGTATATAAAGTGTAGGTACAAGTCTACGTGGATATTTATTACAGTTCCTTATTTAATAAATAACTACATCTATACGACTAGTAAAGTGCTTTAGACTAAATGGCTATGAGTAGGTTTAATCTTCAAATCGGCAAGAGTTCTGTAGGTAACTGATTCAAACATGAGCGATCATACGACCCCGGTATTTTGTCGTTAGATTAGGTTTCAATAGCTTCATACTATCTTTGGGATTAGTTAGATACCTAATACCTTGATATAGTTTACCAATTTGTAAGAAAATTGAGCTGAAACATCGCAATTTATGGGTCAAGATAGTTGAAATAAGCGCCATAGCATGTTTTGCGTCACCACCGAATATTCCGAGTGAGTCACGCGATGAATTGAGACCACATTAAACTGAGACTTGTATGTTTGGATTTTCTTTTCAATGTACTTCAGCGGTTTTCCCGGCCGATTTGATGTTTTGAAAACCGTATGACGCACTGCCCTCACTTATTCAGTTAAATATTGGATGGCTAGCTGTGCACTTCAATTTCATACGCTTGAATATGTACATCTTTTTGAGGTTAAAAGAGATATTCTGAACAAAAAGTCAGCGAAAAAACATATACTCAACATTCAAGTGATCGTATTATATAGGCATGCGGTATTATAACCCAATATAAAGACAGAAATATAACAGATACATGATGTTAAGATTTTATCATTGTATGATGTGGTGAAATCTTAAATACAGCAGAAGAAAATTCAAAAGTCCTACACGCATTGTTATTTATAGGAATAAGGAACAGGAAGTAATAACAGCTTCATTGTTTATTCTTGGCAAATTGTGAAATAACGGAATTTAGATATTCAATGAGTCATATCTAAAGCTTTTGGCACATCACACTCTTGTCACAGTGACTGACTTAATTCATTGTTTTCCTTGTATTGATGAACAAGATAGGCAAATTAACTAATCATTTATGCATTTATAATGCCAGACGGATAATCAAGCATTATGATAATAAGAATATAGATTAGATAACAAGTCACTCACCAGCATACACGGTAGCTTACTTCTATACTTACGTAGTAGAACTGTATATTATACCATGATTATTTATACTTACTATATTTATTACAATATCTAAATATATACATACATACATAGTCTCACGCCTATAACCCCGAAGAGGTAGGCAGAGGTGTATTTCTACACCCACTTTTCGCCAGGTATACTTTAGTCCCACGTAATAAGGGGCGAGCCTATTGCCGTACCGGGCACAGTTCCAGACTCCGTGCTGCTACTGAGAATTTCGTGACAGAAAAACCCAATAACACTGCCCGACCCAGGAATCGAACCCGGGACCCACGCGCACATTTATGCTGCGAGACCAACGAGGCAGTCGTATAGGGTTTGATGTCGAGTTTTCCGTCTCTACGCAAAGATGGTATTTGCATCGTGTTATCCCTTAGTCGCCTCTTACGACACCCACGGGAAGATAGGGGGTGGTGACACTTGTATTCTATGCGGTCAATATTATATTTATATTTAGATGTTATATATTTCACATATAATCTAATTGAACAGCTCTAAGACGAACGTCTTGGATCGTGGCGACGATTATGATTATACTTTGACTTGTAATGCATTAGACATATAAAGTCAAATGATCTCGTGACCACAGCTCATGTAGACTACGCCGTAATGATGGAGCAAATACAAATTATACCTTTATTTTCGATTTACCACACGGTTTAAACTAACATGTACAAAAAATTCGAAAGTTTGACAGTATTTAATACATCTCTCAAAATGCCCTCTAAAAGTTTCAGGTTTAGTAAACACAATTGTTTTAGTTTGACAAAGACTTTTTGCTAATTAAGCGAGTCGAAATATATACGTGTACATTACGTACCGTACCGGCAAATATATATATATATATATATATATATATATATATATTTTTTTTTTTTTATGATAATAGGCGGCAAACGAGCAGATGGATCGCCTGATGGTAAGCAATTACCGCCGCCTATGGACACAAGCAACACCACAGGAGTCATAAGTGCGTTGCCGCCCCTTGGGGTTGGGAAAAGGGATAGGATGAGGAGTGGGATGAGGGAGAAGGAATAGGGAATAGGGCCTCCGATAGTTTAAAAAAATACTGCAGGTCTTTATTAAGAAGATATCATCTTTAATAAATATAATACCAAGAATACAAATCAACTGCATACTACAAATGCGATCCTAATAAAATAAATAGAACAGGAAGCATTACCTAGATCTGCCTTACGTTTCCACTAACACGGAAAAATCACAAACATCTCTCTACGGAGCACACATTATATTTACATGAGTAGATACAGCTGACGTCACGAGAGCTCATCCGCTTCATCGCAAATCCCCCATTATTTTTGTCCCAGTTATCAGTCCGCTTACATCTAACGTGCAAGTACACCTTAACTGGGGTCGACAGCTTAACCCAAAATACAAAGAATAATCAACCTTAATCCTTATGGTTTTACCCGTCACCTTTCATAAATTACGATCAATAAATACGTACCTACTGAATTGTCAGCGTATACATGTGCGTCATGATGAATGATGCATGCACGTATACGGAACGATTAATGTAATTTGTCATATTTGTGACGAATGGAACCTTTTAGTGATATTATGGATTTATTTATTTCAATAACAGGAACGAGTATATAATCAAACAACTCACATTCTGGCATCTGATCTTAAACCAGGTAGACTACTACTTCTAGAAAAAGAAAAGAAGAAAAGAAAAGAAAAGTTCTAGTTCTAGTTGCCATAGTACTAACCATGACAACCAGTTATATGATACATACATGTCTTATGTAATTAGGTACAACCACTGTTGTGTGCTTATAACATAAGACTTTGACCGGAAAGGAAGTCACACCGACCCCTAACTGCTAGACCATAATATATGTTAAGTAAAAATATGTGGAACATTTGCTAAGGACAAATAGTCGACTACCTAAGTGCCTTAAATTATGGACGTGAGTAAATAGGATATGAGCACAACTAATATACAATGCTCGGCGACACGCGATGTGTGGAAGCGTTTCATGTACCCGTTTAAATCCCAATTCTTGGAGAACGAAAAACTGATTTTAAGAAACATTTAAACAGGATATAGTCTAAAAAGAGCGTGCTAAGTTCCATACAATTAGATGTTTCCAAAACTTTTTGATTTGCAAGTCTGTGTAAAATTTAGCTCGAAAGTAAACGCTCAACACACAAATCTATAGTATTCTACGACAATGCCTATATGAACGCTTAGAGGTAGTCTCACTTCCAGTCAACAAACTCTTTTAGATCAAATTACTTGTTTGATACATGTGGGTACATAGTGTTCTATATTTAAATCTCTCTGAAATGATAAAGATAATGTATTACCATATGTGGTGAGTGACCTTGAAGGACTTATAATACCTCTATGTCAAACGCAGCAGCAAACAGAACCAGGCTATACATATAGCTCGGGCTGAAACAATTTGCCTTCAAACGCATGCTTGATTCTGAGAGGTAATTATTGTCTCAACATTCAATTACAACCTTCACGTATAAGCACTTACAGCTTAAGGCATTTACTACGAACAGTTGATCCACCCTGCTCTGAATTCTCATATCGAATCGTTTTCATTGCGAACAGTCCAAAAGGCCTAAATCAACACAGCGTCTATTAAAACTACCTACAAAGGAATATTACCAACGGTAAGTAGCTGGCGGTTCACGAAATCAATAATCGTGCTTAGCACTTCTCTTACCCGATGATAAATTAAATTTTGTATGTTTTGCATATTTTAATGTATTACAAAAGCTGTCATTCACTTTTGACCGTTTAAGAGTAAACCAGATTAAATATTGTCAGGTAAAAAATGTTCGTCACTTGATTTCAAATATTTTCTCAAATTACTAAGCATACTTACATAATTAAGTAGGAGTCACTACCTACTGAAAATATTACATCATTGAATAATTCGTACATTTATTTGTACATAACTCATACTACAACTTACATATTGGGACCTCGAGCAAACTGTTTATTGTGTCCAATGTCACTCATTGGTGCATTTACCCGTAATATACTGACATATCGCTGCACTGCAGCATTCGAACGTGACATTATTATGTGACGTCAATCACAGACAGACCAACAGCGAAACCTCATTACTCTCCCTACTAACAATCATGAGCCCAATAGCTAACAATATACACTAGTAGAGAAAACCGTCCCCTAACAATTATATGGAGGACGTGACATGAATTTCGATAGCGTAGATAAATTTTCTTGACAATACAAATGGGTATCGGACATAACTAACACCTGCGGTCGAAGATGTAGTATGCCAATTTATTACTAGAGAATTTTCTGAAATATTCGTCGGACGTAAGGGTGATATTTTTTGGTACGAGTATTCATATTTACAGTCACGAATGTAGATGAATTTTGATGGATTGTGGAAATTCTGTTACTAGACCTGCGATTTAAGTGTGTAGGCAAAAGTAGTGAGACAAAGCAACAATTAATAGTATACAAATGCTGAAGTTATTCAAGTAACACTTTGCAGAAGTTCATCGCGTGCTTAATCCAACGAAGTAGAACATGAAATAGTAACATCAATTTAGCTTTATATCAAAAATGTGATGTTTATTCAATTCGGTTTAATTGCCAGTATGCTCGGCATATTTTTGAAAAGTAGAGAAATATTGAATACATTTGAATGTATAATAAAATTTTGTTCCAGAAAATAAATATAACCTTTATAATTTTAATTGTATCTCAATATAATAAATATCTAGCTTTTTGCTTGTTGATACCGTTTAAATGAAAATAGAGTTGTATATTTATTGATATGTAAAACAAAATATAGAAGTGCTCAAAGCTACAGTAATATATTCGTTCATATTCAAATATGGCAACTTATGACCTTTAAGTCAATGATGATGATAATATTTTATCGCTATGGGAAGCTTTTTTCAGTTAAATAAAGTGTAATAAAATAAAATTAATATGCAAATAAAACTGACAAATAATGTTTTGATGTTTTCGAGCATATGCTCGAAAAAATCTGTATCCATAAATATTTGCATTTAACTCATAAATTATGCATAAAATCTATATACATTAACATTTTCATGCAAATCTACTTCCTATTCACCGTTATTAATAACAAATGAGTAACGCTCAAACATATTTCCAGTACTAATCAGTGTAATACTAAACCATTTCTAAATACTTTGAAGTGCAAATAAAGCGCTGTTCATTACTTTCATGCAAACAACGTCAACAGCTGCGTGCGAACTCGACAATTAGCGAACAGTGTTTATACGAAACCATTTAAATTTTAAACTTGCAATAAACCATGCTATTGCATTTTATTCCAGTGGATAAGCTAGCCATCAGTTACAAAGGCAGGTATCACGAACGTCCTTTGTTCTCCATTGCTTCCAGCTATAATTAGCAGAGCACTCTGCATTAGCCTATTTCAAGCTCAGACATCTATTGTGCCCGCCCAAACTTTGATCGAAAGCACTGCCAGATTATTTGCTTCGTGGCGCTTCCGTATCGTATTCCATCTGACAATTAATTAAATATGCGTATGTTTAGTGAAAAAACATGAATTAAAAATGTTACACTACTTGGTGTAAGAAAGTGACGCTTTGTATATTGAGTTATATTGAGAGCTTTACACGATGTCGACGCCGCGCCGCAAAGAAAATCTTCATCCAATCCCCGAAGAGAATCGACACGGATCAAAGTTTCTTGTTTTATTTGAATACATTGAGTACACAGGAAACAGTGTAGGGAAATTTCCACTTCAAAACACTTTATGAAAGATAAACGTTAAGGAAACTGTAAATGAGATGAGAATTCAAACCAAACTTTTTATTATTCAAAAACAAAGATGTTTCTTTGTTTTAAACACAAGATTTTGATTTATGAAAATGTCCCTAGGGACATTTTCATAAGAGTTACTCGTCGACTTTAATTGAGATATATACGATCGCGGGAAGTCCTTTGAAATTCAACCTTTGGTATAGAAAATGTTGCGCGTTGGTAACGGTAGAAGATAGTGATAATATTTCAAAGCCATGCCGGTAATCAGTAACTCAAAGCTGCTTACATTAGCATAAATAACTTTGAATAGTCAAGTAGTATTCAACTTATAACTTATGAAGTCGATATCTCAGCGCCAATGTGGTTATTTCAGGAGTAACATAGTATATATAACTTATGTATCTCGCGTATGATATAATATAAGCTCTTGGCTCATTGCTTTTCATGAAAATGTAATATGTAACAGCTGCATCGGTTTGAAGTCTCTTGAGATGTAATTAATGCTTTGCCATTTACTCGTTTATAGTAAGTCTCTAGGTAGCCATTGCCAAAAATAAAGCATCTTTGTATTTTTTAAACATAAAGATATTAGTTGCTATAATGGAGACAGAGGAAGTAAAAACATTTTTGACTAGATTTCAGAAAACTTATAAAGATTGCAACGTGAGTTAAGATTAATATGTGTATGTATTAATATGAAAGCTTGTAAAAAATAGCTGCGTATCTCTTCTATTTTTTGTAAAGATACACTTCTAAAACAATATTTTATGGAAGTATAAAACCAAAGTACAAAACACTGCACCTTAGAACAAGGAATAACGTCAGTACAGCTGTAGAGATAACTGTGTAATAGTCAAAATTGAGCCTCGCCTCATTCGCTGAACGACCCTGCTCGTGAATATTTAACTCCTCTCGCTTCCTATACGCAGATGTATGGACTCCATATTTTCGTCGGGAAATAGATTATTTCCCATTTTTTTCGTACAGCCGCAAGGGACAGAGATACCTTTTACTTATTTAAATGTTTGGTTCGAATGTAATGACGTCACCGCTTCGTGAGATAGTTTATATCTAGTTTATATAACAGTATTTATGAGCACTTAACCAGTTTTACTACTATAAATTCGGCGGAGGACGTCATGCTATGGAATGACAATAACGAGCAATTAAACTGTAAATGTTTGCGCACATAATAATAATAATGGTTTATAGGAATTGGGAGCGACCTGAACCAGGTGTGGATGATGGGCGTCGACCAGATGATGCGAACACAATTGCGTTCTGGCGCAGTTTATGGTCGACTCCCGTCAGCCATACAGAGGGTGACTGGATTAGGGATATTGAGCGATCATGTGAGGTAATACCTCAAATGGAGCCTGTAGCCATAGACGCCAGCGATGTAAATTGTGCAGTCCGTCCGTTAGCAAATAATAAAATCTTATCTGAGTCTCAAAATGGATGTAGAAACCGGGCACGTGGTACTAAGGAGCTACTCCTTATCGACATGGCCATTAGCCAACAGGTGCGCCGTAGTCGAAAGAATCTGGCGACATGCTGGATAGACTATAAGAAGGCCTACGACTCTGTGCAACATACGTGGCTCTTGAGGGTGCTGGAGTTGTACAAAGTAGATGCAACTCTATGCGCCCTCTTGAGGGCATGTATGGGGCAGTGGAGTACGGTGCTTCGCTATCCAGGATGTTGACAGCCTTGCGGGTATGGCGTACCTATAAAGATCAAGCAAGGTATTTTCCAGGGCGACAGTTTGAGTCCACTATGGTTTTGTCTAGCACTGAACCCGCTGAGCACTTTGCTCGAAAGTTCAGGGCTAGGCTATCGATTGCAGAGTAGAGGTCAGGTTATTTCTCATCTCCTTTTCATGGATGACCTAAAACTATTTGCCCCCACTGACCTCCAGTTAACTGAGTTACTAAAGACAACTGAAAATTTTAGTAATTCAATTAAGATGGAGTTCGGTGTGGATAAATGTGCGGTCATGCATGTAAAGCGAGGCAGGAGTGTGGAATCTGATGGCATATTGCTTTCAGATTTCACACAACTTAGATCTCTCTCTGCAACCGAAACCTATAAATATCTGGGTATGTCGCAGGCATTAAGCATTGATGACGCGGGCATGAAACAGGCGTTACAGGTACGTTTCTTTGGCCGCCTGAAGAAAACCTTAAAAAGCTTTTTATCAGGCGGAAATAAGGTGCGTGCCTGTAACGGTTGGGCCATGCCGGTCTTAATGTACTCCTTCGGCACACTCAGATGGACTCAAACAGAATTGGACGCCTTGGATTGGAAAGATCGCTGTCTACTCACGACATACCGGATGCATCACCCGCGTTGGAATGGAAAGGTAAAGAGCTGCATGGACGATTTTACCGGGCCTTGCATGGGCCCGACGTAGATTTTTCAGCATCGGTGTCCTGGCTGCGTTTTGGCGATCTTTTCGCCGAAACAGAACAATTATGGACGAAGTTATCATGACGAACAACTACCGGAAGTATATTCTGAGGGATGGGACGGTCGACATATGTCGAGCATGTCACCAGCCTGGTGAGTCGCTCAGACATATAGTATTCGGTTGTTCTCGTCTTGCCAACGGCGAGTATTTGCATAGACACAACCAAGTGGCCAGGATTGTGCACCAGCAACTTGCCTTAAAGTACCAACTTGTCGACTCTGAAATACCGTACTACAGGTATGTGCGCGACCCAGTTCTTGAAAATGGTCGTGCTACTCTGTATTGGGATCGGTCTACCATTACTGACAGAACTATTGTGGCTAACAAGCCGGACATAGTGGTGATAGACCGATTAGAGCGCCTTGCAATGATCATCGACGTCACCATACCCCATGACGAGAATCTCGTGAAAGCCGAAAAAGATAAACAAATGAAGTATTTGGACCTGGCTCACGAGATTGTCGACATGTGGGATGTTGACTCGGCGATCATTGTACCGATAGTCGTGACCGTAAATGGTCTTATTGCCAAGAGCCTCAACCACCACCTCAAGAGGCTCTCGTTAGACGGCTGGATCAAGTCCTCTATACAGAAGGCAGTATTGCTGGACACGACACGCATCGTACGGAGGTTCCTTTCTCTGGAGCCCTAACCACCGGTAGCTTGGTCCCTGTGCCCGATGCCGGTGGGTCTCCGTGGTCCCATTTTATATATTGAATTTATTTTTTATTGTAATATTTAAGTATGTAAAATCTGATAATGAGAGCAATATTTAATAAACGGAATAATAATAATAATAATACCTATAAGTACTTGGGTATGTCACAGGCTTTAAGTATCAATGAAGCCGTCATGAAGCAATCGTTGCTAGAGCGTTTCTATGGCCGCCTGAATAAAGTACTGAAAAGTCTTTTATCGGGTGGCGACAAGATTCGTGCTTGCAACAGTTGGGTCATGCCACTTCTTGTATACTCCTTTGGCATACTCAAGTGGATTCAGTCTTTATTTGACGCCCTGGACAGAAGAGTCCGCACATTGTTGACGGCATATTGTATGCATCATCCACGTTCATCCGTGATGAGGTTGTACATCCCGCGGAAGTGTGGGGGTCGTGGCTTTCTGAATGTCAAGACCCTACACAACCGCGAGGTGTGCAATCTCAAAGAATATTTTCTCCGGGCGAACGTGGACATGCATCGAGATGTTGTCGCAGTGGACAATGGACTCACCCCGCTCAAGTTGGCTAAGGAGAACTGGCGCACACCTGTAGTGCTCAGTACTGATGATCGCAAGCGTGTATGGCAGAGCAAGGAGCTTCATGGTAGGTACCATCGGGCTCTGTATGGACCCGATGTAGACCTATTAGCCTCGGTGAACTGGCTACGCTTCGGTGACCTCTTTGGGGAAACCGAAGGGTTTGTTTGTGCAATTACTGACGAAGTTATCAAGACGAATAACTACCGGAAATATATCCTGAGGGGTGGCACTACCGATATTTGCCGTGCGTGTCACCAGCCCGGTGAATCCCTCAGGCATATTGTTTCCGGTTGTTCACGTCTTGCTAACGGCGAGTACTTGCACAGACATAACCAAGTAGCCAGAATCATTCAGCAGCAACTTGCTCTGAAATACAAACTTGTAGACATCGAGGTACCGTACTACAGGTTTGTGGCAGAAGCAGTTCTCGAAAATGGCCATGCCACATTGTACTGGGATCAATCTATTGTCACAGACAGGACTGTTGTAGCCAACAAACCTGATATTGTGGTGATAGATCGATCAGAGCTCCTCGCAATAATTGTTGATGTCACATTTCCTCATGACGAGAATCTCGTGAAAGCCGAGAAAGACAAACAGATTAAAAATCTGGACTTGGCTCACGAGATTATCGACATGTGAGATGTGGACTCGGCAATTATTGTGCCGATAGTTGTAACGGTTAATGGCCTAATAGCCAAGAGCCTCGATCGTCACCTTAAGAGGCTCGCGTTGGGTGCTTTGGTCAAGGGTCTGATGCAAAAGGCAGTTCTTCTCGACATAGCACGTATTGTGAGGAAGTGCCTGTCTCTGGAGCCCTAACCACCGGCAGCTTGGACCCTGTGCCCGTTGCTGGTGGGATCCCACTGTTATTTTTATATTTTTAAATGTATTTATTTTTTGTAAGTGATATATTTAAAAATGTAATTTAAATTTGAGTAATGATGAATAAATGAATAATAATAATAATATTCTACCACATTCACACAACACCATCTAGTCCCAAACTAAGCAAAGCTTGTACTATGGGTACTAGGTAATGGATAAACATGCATATAAACTTTATTTTTTGTAAATACATACATATTATACATAGGGAATCGAACCCGTGACCTACGACGTAGCAGTCGCTTTCGCTCCCGCTACGCCAACCGGCCGTCAAATCAATATCAATAGTAACCGCGTTGTTGATTGCGTTTATTCACATGTAATCAATACGTATATAATACAGGTTGGCGCCTAAGTAGCTATACACCGAATATACTTTTACTATAGCAATATAATAAAACAAACTCACTCCAATTTATGTCATTGGAAAAGGCTATATCCAGCAGTGGACTATGGCAGGCTTATGATGATGATGATTATGAATTTATGCTGTATCATAAAAATAATAGTCATAAAAAAAATATTGCATTGATATTAGTTTCGAACGGGTATTAACGGTTGCGGTTGCAAATGGACTGATCCATCCATTAGTTAACGCGATTAAGACCCATTAAATCCAATATGATTTTAACAAATCACGAAATATTTAAACGGATTATAGAAAAAGCATTTCAAATATTGCAAATATATCATCAATAACGTAAGCTATAATCTCATTCAAAATATCGATATAAATGTTTACGTCTATTGGTAATATTTTTCTAAAGTCCTGAAATCTTCTCAAAACAGTGGGTGTTTCCATAGCAAGCTTGGTACATAAGGAGCGTGTAGCGCCTCCAGCGAGATTGTAACTGCTTGCTGTTTGACTACTCCCACAGGGAAACTACAGACGCTTAGTACTTTACAAGCCATTTCTTTGACAACTTGAAAGAGATTGGTTGAGCCCTGTTTGAACTTACACCGGGGTGGAACGTTTTTATTGTCCGTGTAAAAGTTTATGTGATATAAATGTCTGTGTATAACTATTTATATTCATACATTGTTAAGAAAGCCTTAAAGAAACCGAATCTTTTTTAAATTATAATCCTGTAATGATGATTCTTCAATAATTGAGTTAAACAACTACGAAGATAATCATCATTATTTTGCTCATTCATACATATTTTCATACCTATAGTATAAATCATTGATCGTTGCGTAGTAGTTGCTGATAGTCATCTCACACAATATTTAATCCTGATTACTTTACCATGTTTTTTCTCCTTGAGTTTTGCTAAATCTATTATTTTCATATTTATAATCTACATGTAATGCTTAATATCGACAGTCATGCGACTACGATGGTTCAAGGCTGTCAAATTTAAGTACGCCGTCAGACGCACACAAAAAGGCAATCGATCGTTTCGCTTAATTTTCACATTTCATCCCAACTTGGCGGATGATTGTGGTTTACAAAACTAACGAAATGCTATCAAGCAAGTACGATAAAGGTCAATTCAATATAGAGAAACAAGCATTACATACACATAAGAAAAGCTATCGGTTTAGTATATTACTGCGTTGTCGTTAAGGTTTAAAATATTAAATGGATACATAAAATTACAATTTTATATCCTTATTTATCATAATCTGTGAACTGTTTTAACTACAAACCAATCAGCACAGTAAGTAATAACGTAATCGTCTCAGTAGAATGAGTGTCTAGATAAAACAAATGCAAGCACATACAAAACTACAATTACCACTTATTTTGTAAATACGAAACCCCGAGCACAGTTTACAGCTGTATATTATGTTCTCGCTCAATGAAAGCCGACTTTTATGGTTCGGGAATGCGAGCATGTAGCTATAATGCTATGTTATCGCGCCACGGAACTTAATGTAGTGCATTTACTAGCAAATGCGACCAACCACGTTTCGTTAATTACAAGCAGATATTCGCTCTACCAATTTAACTAAAGTTCGAATTACTAAACATGGAATACCTTTATATGCAGTAATTAGACCAATTGCATTGTCCATCAACATTAATTCTCTCTTTGAGTGTGTGGCCAACTCTATTATCGTACCTTTAGACCGTCCTAAGGAATCGAACATGTCCTACTCCTGAGACTCTTGTCTGGGGCGAAGAATTGTTAGGAGCCAACGTTATGAGCCGGGTAAGAACCCGGCGCGACGATTTTATGTGGCTTCCGAAGCACGGTATAGCTATTATGTAAGTGCTACAAGCGATCACCCATCCATATAGTAACCAGTACAACGGTTCTTAACGTTGATGACTACTACTACTACTCCACACCGTTAAATAAATCATGCTATGAGTTACATAAAAAATTGCTTGCTATTTTTTGACTTGATGCGATAAGGTTACAAGAGAGATCAAACTATGGATGTTTGATCTATTTAATACTGAACGTAGTCTCTGAATAAACTATAAGCTCCTCCTTGAGTTTCAAGTTATACCACAAAACACAGTTTTAGGTATACTCTTATGATAAAGCATATATCAGTAAATGCTTAGGTGCTAGAAGATGAAATTGTATTTCTATAAATATAGCATTTTCACAGAGCTAGATTCAAATCAGCAGATTTTCTAACAAAAGTTACCTCTATTTTACTCCAATAAGGGTGAAAAACACATTGGGCGCCTACGTCTTAAAAAGAACCCACTGCCTGAATGTGTTTCTAACTTTAGTATCTTAGGCTCTACGTTGGTATATCAGTCGGGACAAATGATTTCATATTTATAATGATGATTATGATGATAATGTTATCAACACCGTTATCAATATGATTTACGTAGCCTTAGTAAAGATAAAGATATACATAAATGCAGAAAGCACGATTGCTCAAGCTGTTTATACAGTATGATCATAATCATTAATCGGTGCAAATCAAGTTAACGACCGAAGAGGCCCAATTGGAACGAGCCAAGAGTGTCCGCTAGTAATTACTAATTACGGGGGTGGGGATTATCGACATAAGTAATACATTATAAGACTCTTGGGGAAAATACGGAATACCGTTATAGTCTGAATTCTAAGAATAAAACATTTTTTATACATATACCTAAGGCCCAACAAATGGTTGTGATTTATCATCAAATACCAGAATGAAGAATATATTTGTTTAGATTATGTCGATGGTCTCACGTCACCGACTACCGACGTCAAAATATGTGTCTGCGAAATTGACAGCTTTATTTAAATTGTAAAAAATATTTAACCTTTTAATAAAATAATAAAAGTGGGTGTAATATTTACACCTCTGCCTATCCCTTCGGGGATACAGGCGTGAGACTATAAATAAAAAAGAAGAAAAAAACAATATCTTACGTAAAACCATTGCGTTTTTAAAAGCCATGCTCACAGTAGTAATGATTCATGTGTACCGTCGTGGAGAAGTTTACGAACATTCATCCAACAGAGACAAAGAACACTAAGAATAGGAACAAATATTTTGTGGATCACCTATAGCACTCGGGGCAGTTTAAAGCGCCAAGGCGACCAATTTAAGCATTACACCATCAGTGACGATAAGAACTATGTTTAGGTTATCTTTAAGCACTTAGTCTGTAACACGCTACATGTAGAACAGCAAAATTATTACTTAAATTAATGTGCCAGTCAAAGTTGATTAGCTTGATAGGTCTTTCGTAATTTAACAGAGTTGTATGTTAAAATATTCACAACCTTGCCACACGTGATTATTACGTAACGTACATTTAAGCTATATACATAAATAATTAATATATCATGTATACATACTATACTCTTATATAATCCAAAATATAGCTCTCTTATTATTATTTAAATGGAAAAACAATGTAAAATATATTCACATGTTATCCTTACATTTACTATACTTAACTTATTAATCCAAGCTCTACGAGCGGCGTAGCACTTAGCTACGAAATACTACTTACGTAGGAGGGCAATGGAATTAAATTACAAAATGGTAAATGAACCATTCCAAGACGAAGTTTGATACTATGGAAATATTCGCGGTCGGTATTTCTGAAGGGACTAATATATAAATGTCATTTTATGAGCTTTGAGAAAAAAGTTGAGCAAACGTAGGTAATCTCGATATTATCATCACGTAGTAAATGGCGAAACCTCACCACCGGTATGAAATTTCCGAAATTTTATTTTATGATGCCTTTTTGATGACTTTTGTCTTATTGAGTTTTAGAAATAAGGAAGCTATTAATCAATGAGCCGTTAGATAGATAGATCATACATGAATCGAAACTAAGTCACTTTGAGTTACAAGCTTATAGTTCTGAAATTATTTTTCGACAAGCTTATAAATAAATTCTCATACAAGCAGGCCTCAGCCTTGCTCAATAGCCACCGCTCGATTGGCGTACCATTAGCGTACAAGGGAGCCATAGCGTTCATCAAATCGATCAACCTTCAAGAAACAGCTTGTGACCTCAGATTTACTGCGTTCTAACCCGCTCTAGCCACAACTAGACGCTATCATAATATTATGTTAATGTATGTAATAAGTTCACATACGTTAACCAACCATGTCGTACTTAAGAAAGTTATGTAAAATTATTTTATATAAGAGAGGAATTTTACAATACACAGTACACTATTATAATATTTGAAAACGTGGTCTTATCAAAACTGTTTCTACAGATATGTAAAATCTAATATTTATTTCATAAAGCTTATCGCTTTCTCTATATATTTCTTAAGATATTTTCCTCAATCCAGTCAAATTGTTAAATTATAAAAAGAATATCAATTTGCATTGAATCTTGTGTCATTGTTTAGTTTTCGAATATAATTGTTGATAATAGTTTTGTCTTTATGTACTTAACGTTTCGTAGGCGTTAAGTACTTAAAGACAAAGAGACTATAACAGACATGAAGGTTTGTGTAATGTTACACCAGGTGCATATTCTGAACACAATATTAGATAATCTGCCACTATTTCGTAGAACTAACATTGATTACATTATGCTTAGACAAGGAAATATGATGTATCTTATTCTACGCTATATAATTTTGCTCGGAGCTGTCGGTAGTTTGATACAGCATTGTTATAACGCGACTTTATGTGAATGCAAATTCGAGTATATCTTCATTTCAACCTTAACGGTATGTATTTGAGCAAGGCGCAAATACCTAATTAATATTTACCTTCTGTTGGGCATATAAATTAATACCTCAAAGGGAATCTCTTACGACGATTTTTGCGCTATTATTATATTCAATGTGATGTACGTGTCATGCATACGAGTATGAATCAGTGGTAACATTTTGATACGATTGTTTAACATTTCATTGCTTTGTCATAAATTATGTACTTAGGTGTGTTTCTGTGTGTTATATATGAAAATAAAATATCTTTACTTTATTAAAACATAATTATAAAATATACTACAAATACTTGCCTTTAATATTTTAATTTCCTTAATTGTTTAGTAATTATTCAGACAATTTTAAAAATTTTATATTCCAGTTTTCGAAGAAAATATAAAATTTGTTGCAAACGCTAAGTATCCGTTGATTATAGAAATAATTTGAATATTCAATAAATTTAGCAAAGATGAAACAAATGACTCAAGGATTCCGAATAAAAGTAAATTTAAAGGACATCTAGTTATAAACTCCCCTGGCAGAAACATAGGTCGTAAACGCTGTAATTTTCTCAAAAGACGGCGAAGCGAGGCCGACTGCAGATAACTACGTGAAAATTATTACTTAATACGTAAAGTTAAGATTTCCTGCCGAGGTAGATGTTGTTAGCGTAATGTAGGTGCAATTTATAAAGACGCAGCCAAATATTATGCCAAACCTAACTTCGTAAGATACGTAAGAAATATATTACCAACTTACTTCAAAGAGAAAACATAAAATCAATTTGTTATGTAATTCTGTACCCTCGGCTGTATAGGTAGAATTTAATCCGCAGCAATGAGTAGGCATTTTTTACTTAACCGTTTTCTTAGCCTTTTTGAACCTCACCAACTGGATAAACAGTGACCTACATTTTTCAGACTTACCTTATGAACATCTACCGACGTGATTTTATGCTTATAATTTTCTCTAAAGAAAGTATATTTTTGACTTGTATGTTAAAACTGTCACCACCATAACGTACAAAACTAAAACGCAAATATTATTAGAAGGAACTCTTTGAGCACTATACTACTTACTATAGTAATAAACAGTTATCTACTTGAGAAGCGGTGAAATTCATTTATAGAATTTCTTATTAAGAACGTATTATAGAGAAATTATTTGCTGTAGATACAGATAAAATTTACGGCAACCTTACTAGCCTTTAAGAGTGAGTAAAGTCAAACAGTCTGCTGAAGTACATCAGTCACGACTCTGCACTTTTCAGGTCTTTAAATTAGTCAACCTAAACTGAATCATAATAAACTGAGGTACCAACATTCCAGTGGACTCTATATTGAAACAAGTAAACTGACAATAAACATTAGTTTTATTTTGTACATATATTTGGGCACATTGAAGTGCTGGTTTTATAAGCCGTTTGGGCAAACATTGTTAGTAAAACACGGTGTATGAATGCTTGATGTTCATATGTTGTCGACCATAATACGACGTCTATTCAGCATTATATTTCTATGAAGGTCACCTGTCTCTAACCTGGTTTCATTATAACGTCACTATGCCTATGCTTCCCTGTGTACATCACACGTATGTTGTACTGTACCTTAGTTTACGGTAATTAAAAGGATTAGTAAGCTCTCACTGCTGCTATTTGTATTAGCAAGCCTGTGTACCAATGTGGTGCAATGTTTACGTCATTACATATGGCAGTGAGAACACGATAAATGTTGGATTGTAAAATAATTCAAGTGATGCTTTTAAATTAATAGCAAATTTAATGAGGTAAGCACTCTTTTTGTAAGACCTTTACATTTATAGAGTTACAATGCTGAGGAAGATGGCTTGTTACACAGACTTCAATTGTAAACTTCATTAATTAATTGAAGTGGTGAATGTAGGGAAGATTCTTTATTAGGACAATAATGATAGTTTATACGGTCAAGCGTTGCCAAAATGAATGACGAGTAATAATCGATCCTCTATATAGATTCTGCTGAATAACGATTGATGTGTTAATATAAAAATCACATCTTCGTGTTAAGCCTACAAGAAGGATCCCTCTTAAGCAATTTTAAAATACCACTAATAATAAGGATAACGAAGGGTCCCTGTTTAAATTGTAGTAAACTTATAAGCTTAGAATAAGCTTAAGCTTATTAAGATAAGCTTAAGCTTATTAAGATAAGCTTAAGCTTATTCTAAGCTTATAAGTTTATAAGTTTAAGCATTTGGGTAAATATCTTCTTAAAGGATCCAATGAGTGTTAACATCTGGATGGTTGTATTTATCAGTTGCGCATTTATTTAGCCGAACTCTGCTTTTTATATTTATGCAACGATCATTGTGGTAGGCGAAAGAGTATAACTAAACAATTTATGTACCGAAGTGCACTCACTTTTGGTAGATAAATTGTTTACACACTACTTGAATGCTAGGAAACTCACTAGTTTCCTATATTGTGCTGTTGTCGTGATGTTGCAATATGGCAGTAGATTTTTATCAAAACTGTATACCTTCTAATTGTTTTTTCTTTTTTCTTAAATGTACCAAAACGTGGTAGTGAAATAATAATACTCAACCTCTCATTGTCTAAGTTTTAATTTCATAAAGATATTGAAATATACAACATATTTCCTAATATGTTGTTACTATCTTAATAAAATATTTCCCTCTCTTCCTTATTCTAAGTACGCCTGTGGCGTTTAATTTGCTTATTACGCTTGTTTGTTGCTTTATCTAGAAATAGGTAAAATTTATTTAACTAGATATACAACACTTTCACAAATAAATCCATTTATTTTAAGGCTTTTACTACTTTGTGTTAATTCATCAATATTAATACGGTAGCAAATAAAGCGTTCGTCTTAAGGATAAGACTACGGAGACAGAAACTTAAGATAGATGGGCCAGAATTACTTGTCGAACTTTGTCGTGCCCTAAACAATATATCAAGATCCGTAAAACGTTTCTCGCCACATGGAAGCTTTCTACCCAACACTGTGAAAGGTATAATACCAAAACAACTTAATTCTATCCTTTTTATGTAAAAATATACGTTTCGTCCCGCAAGTTCGATTGAATTTTCTTTAAGCAGCTTTAACCAGTTCTTGGAAGCAGTCTCTATGTGACAAAATCGGTACGCTTAAACGCTTAGCCGTAAAATTCCCAAGCATTTAGAAACGATTGCGTTATAAAATTATGTATATCGAAAGTAAAAAAATATATAGTTACGCGAGCACTTCGATTCATTCTCTGTACTAGATATCCGTTTCAGCGAATAAATATCAAGACAAATAACACTGTTTGACTCCTACATAAAAAATATATAAGACCTATAAAGAATTTTGGAAAGCAAACTTGAATTGGCTTTTTATATAAACTAAGGGCGGCAAACGACACACTTGAAGGCAAGCGGCCTTAAGGCGAGTCATCACTCGCACATTGCCAATCATAGGAAGGAGGTAAATAGGCTACATTCACTTTATTCACCGAACCTTCTGCCCAACTCTTATTATATTGATCTTCTATGAGAAAGTGGTACAACGCCGATCAAGCTTACAAACTCATATAGAAAAGTACGTCTTTATAAACACACATCTTAATTAATCCTCAAACTTTATAACAATAATAACTTCCGTATGTATTAATATAGCTTCAAAAAATAGCCTGATATCAGCTCCAAACCATAAGCATTGTGAGTAATAATAAGAGAATAATGTTACTAATAGGTAAAAGTTATATAAATTTTCTCTTGGCACATGGTACGAATAGCAAATGAAGAATAATGTTCTAAGAAAGCAATAGTTACTATTGCTTTCTAAAATTTTGGCTCGCGCACCTATCTACCTTTCTCTCTGCTAAAAGAAAAGAATCCAGTTTTACTTCACACTAAGTTCAAGACGTGTTTCTTTGTATTACTGACTGGCGGTGTGGGCCTCCATTACTCGACACGTGTAAGCAATAGAGAAGCCTCCTTAGACTTATCAATATTTACGGCTAATTCCACGCTACCACGACATTTCAACGACTTCTGTGATTGTTCGTGTATATTATACGTTCTTTTTATTAAAGTTTACGCTATATCTATCAGATACGACATTTTACTATATACATATAAAGCTGTACATCATTTGAATATTAGGAACTACTTACTAGAAAAAATGGTATTAGAATTTGCTTTTAATTGCTTAAATTGTATTTGTAATTTTATCTTTATCAAGTAATTTCGATATTTTTATGGGCAGTTTACTAGATTTAGCAATCTTGGTCCATCAACAGACAGTCGCTGGTGGACAATAGACGTAGACATTTAGTGCCAAATGTCTACATCTATATTGGCATTATATTCAACAGTTAAACAATGATAAGTAAATAGTAACTACTTTATAACAACATTGACGGTATAAATTTCAATTGCCTCAACGTAAAAACGAACATATTTTATTTAAACTGACCCATTTTTCAAAATGAGAAATACATTTATTCCAATAGAACGAGAGCCCAAAAATAAACAAGTACTCCGAAAGCTCTTTTATTCCAATCTATTATACAATACTAACGCTCAGTTTTATCCTCGCCTAAACAAATAATTCGAGTGGATTCCGAAACGTATTATTTTGCCATTTAACTGCTAACGTGGCCGTCGTTAATGCGGGATTGATAGAAATTTCGATACTCGTAAATCAATTTAGTTGTTGCTTTGTTGGCATTTCGTTTAGGTATAATCTCAGGTAATGTACTTTCTAGAAACAGCGATAGGTACACTAGTCTGTTTTTATAAATTAAATCTCTTGTACACAGATAATCCCGATGACGTGAGAGATTCATTGCTATGGAAATAATAAAAGCAGAGATGCTGAGATCAGTACTAATTCGCTATCTTTATATCCGATTGTTACGGTTGCATAAAGCAAGCATGATACACTTAATTTAACAGTTGGATAGACTTCTTGCCCAACTATGCACCCATATAGTTTTTGTTAATATTATGGCATTGTAGAATTTCTTTCTTTGACGAAATGCGCTTATCGTAGGAACGGCCTTGCCGATCCGACAACCTATATGTTTATGAATAAAAATTATGAGCTATGAATCATCTTCTTGCTACATTAGGGGAACTGAAATATGAAGAAAATTTTGGAAAGATATGTATACAATAAAAGTTAACAAATGTTGCAAATTATTATAAAACCGTATGCTATTCATCGTGTATACGAAGCAAGGAAATGTAAATCACAATCTAAATCAAACTTAACCATTCATGCTCTAAAGTATTTAGACTTTTACATTTCCCATATAAGTCATACTCCAAGCCAAAAAAGCTGCGTTTAGTTTAGTTTAAAACACACATACATAACAGCTGCACATTGTTTGTGTTCATAGAAGCCATTCACATTTAGTAACTTTTTGCTACGTAATCAGTAAGTAGTAGTAGTAGTAGTAGTTAGTCATCAGTAAGTTTCTTTTCAGTAAGCTATTTAACGCTTACCCCTTTGGAGGTTTTTGAAGAGCTTCTTTACATTTCTATTAAATATACTAGGCAGTCTAAAATAAGGTACTATAACCAAATGTTTGCAAGCCCTGCACCCTCTCCAAAAATCTGCCTACCGACACGTTTTTATGGCACCTATATATTATGTACTGAACTGCCGTTTTCAAACATTCTCGCTAGATTTTTATGCGCACCGACCTTATCACGTTTACTCACCTTTTACTAAATGTCGTAAACCATACAAAGGAGGTATCTACGAGTACAAAGCCATTGACACACCTTCATAATAGCTTTCACACAACAGAAGCACAGAACTAAATCTTCTAGACTTCGAATTTCCAAACCGTTGTTATAAATACTTTGTACTGTTCCTACGGGATATATACCACGTACCTTTGTTTTGAGTAACCGATATTTCGGCACTGTTACATCCGTGAACATGGCGCTTGCAACAGTGCCGAAATATCGGTTACTCAAAACAAAGGTACGTGGTATATATCCCGTAGGAACAGTACAAAGTAATTATAGTGACCACGAAAGTTTAAATTCCTACGTTGTTATAAAATGCAAATGCTTAATATATACGGAATGCCCGCTGGAAACATTGATAAAATCTGTCATCTCGCAAATTGGATTTATTGGCAAAAGTTGGCGTATCTGAAGTCTCCTCGATCAATCGAAAGCCACTTCGACGCTCGCCTATAAATGCGAGTGTAGTGGTTTTATTTAATTTTCCTGGGACATTTCATTGAAATACTTGACAATTTCATATAATATTGAACTAGGTTTAGATTATTACCAGTACCAAAAATAATAAAAACTGCACCTAGCTTTTAAATTAAGTATTCAGTAGAAAGCTACGTGGAAAATAGTTTCGTTAAAACTGGAATATGTAAAGCACAAGCACTTAAACATGGAACAATAAAAGTACTGAAGCCAAGCGCTGCAACGTGCAACGGTGCAAATTTTAATGGCATGAAGGATTCGTACAAATGTATAAACTCTCAGCATTTTAAAGAAAATCCTATAAAGAACATTAAACCCAAACGGTTGGTGTGATATAATTATATACTTAACATAACATAACTTCACGCCTTTTATCCCCGAAGGGGTAGGCAGAGGTGTTATATAATTATATAGATAGATATTATATTTTATATTCGTTTATAATATATACTATGGTGAATTTTGCAGACAAACATTATTTTGCTTCACTGACAAATGACAAAGTCACTTGAGCTATATCGTAACGATATTGCTCAAGTAATTGTATGTCTGAATAAACTACTAATTTGCAAGACAAAGAAAATTATAGTAGTCTTACATTACCAAGGTTTTTTCTTTTTTTTTAGACTCACGCCTGTATCCCCGAAGGGGTAGCAGAGGTGTAATATTACACCCACATTTCGCCATGAATTTTTTAGGTCCCACGTAATAGGGAGCGAGCCTATTGCCGTTACCGGACACATCACCAGACTCCGTGCTGCTACTGAGAATTCGGAAAAACCCAGTAATGTTTTGCCCGACCCGGGTATCGAACCCGGAACCTCCGATCAGCAGTAGCATACGCTATCCACTGGACCACGGAGGTTTTCTTAATATTGACAAAATGTTAATTATATAAATCTATTGTACGTTCTATTGAATATTTAATATTTCAGGATAATTAAACATGCGTTTGTTACTTTACTCGCCTCAAAGTTAAATAAATTTCAACTTACTAAGAAGCTCGCCAGTTCTTCATTTAAAATTAAATAACGTTGTATCGTGATAAAATTACAATATTATGAAACCCACACAAAGAAACCGGAATATAAATATCGAAAATTGTAGTAGCTCTCACATACATTTGTATTCTATTACATATTGACCCGAAATATTAGTTTGGGAACTAAGTCTTAAAATACTATACAAAGAAATATATACAGAACATACAAAAAATATATACAGAAAAAGAAAAAAAAAAAATTTAGAGCGCGTCATGAAATTCATCCACATCGCCGTTTGGGAATGTAAATATTAAGGTTTTATATGTAGGAATATTATACCCACACTTGGTAAAAATATATGTATTTTTAGTTTATAAAAACTGTTTAACTAATGTTGTATTTTTTTATTTTCAGGTAAGTTTCGAATCAGCGTGTCAACAAGCACTGGTTGGGATTAGGTAGAAAATGTTTGCCATACGCCAGGTATATGTAGCTTTGGACATCCAATCTAACTTTGTTAGGGAATAAAAATACTGTATCTGTCTGCAACTCTGCGCTGACAATGACTACGCACGTTCACGAGTTAATTTATGATTTTCTTAACTTTTGCAGCGAAATTTTTTTGTTTGTAACTGTTTGCATTTCCAAGGTACCTTTACCTATAAATTAAATAACATAAGGTAAAATAAATGATTTGACATAATACCAAAATAAATATACATAGGAATATTACTAATTTCACTCGGAGTTCGGTATGTGTCTATCGGACTTTCAGTGATATTTTCGACCCTCGAATGGATTTTAAACAGGAATTAATTAAAAGTAAAACTTAAAAACAAGCTTACATTTGTGTTAAATATACATATGATCAAAAACGCCTTCGTCGTCGTCTCGTATATGATGATGACGATGGAGTTATGTGACCACGTTTCAGTTTCATCATCAGAGCAGCTCCGTGATTGCATAATATTGCATACTCAGGCAACATGCTTACCCACATGAATTATTTTTTTTAGCTTAATTGAAAACCGGTATGTGGTTCAAAATCTTGCAAGATTTGATTACAGACACGCAGGTGAAAATTAATAAAAGCTTGTAAAATAATCATAAGTATTAAATTGTCATTCAAATCCTTTACGGCTATAACACGAAGTGCATATTCTTATAAAATAAATACATTTTACTTCTTAACTTACTGCTAACGGCTGCTAGAACCGATGAAAAGGTACGTTCAGATTTTTTCATTTACTCCAGCATATTTTTTCATTCAACCCTACCGTAATTTGCGACTAAATGCCACATTCTAAGCCGACCATAAAACTGGGACAATGTAGTTAGTCGAGGGACATGACATCCGCTCCGCCACCCTGCCATATTCGTGCCCAGATAGCACGTTATCACCGAAAACGTCATTGGGACGAGAACCCGAAAGCTACCAGATTTTAGAACACGCCATTTTGTTAGCGGTGTACTCTCCTATATCAGTTGTTAAAATAAGTACATTTGAATTTACTTGAAGGATGGCATTAATTTAATTTCATCTCAGTCACAAATACTGATAAATATTATACTTCTAATATGTATTTAGAATCGAAATTTTAATACATTTTATAATCTACAATCTGAACACTCTTTGCACGAGCGGTCCAAAGAGTGGTCGCACAGGAAATAGATGAGAATACAAATAACATGAGAAATAAAATAACTGCTGTTTTATCACAAAATCATTTATACACGTCGCCAAATAAACATTTGAATATTAATAATAAAACTTATCGGTCTGATGTTATTGATTACATTTCACGCCACGTAGTTATTTAGTAGTTAAACCTATAGCCGCGACAGGTGTCAGCGTTACCCTATTAATGGCAAACAACATCTTCTGGGATTAAGACGTAAATTGAATAATAGATGGGCTCACGAATGTCGCAGATATTATCGCTATTTTTCCTCAAAGTACCTAACATTGTGTGTTGGACACAATCGTATTAGACCCGAGGATGAAACAGCATTTTTATTTTCTCGAAATAAAGAAGAATAGGAAACACACGTTGTAAATTTTCGAGAAACTCCTGAGACTTGATCGGGGTGTATGGAATGGACAAAAAAGATTTGCTGACTAAACACAACTATCTAATGCATCACGACAACTGTAACTTCGACCGCGTGTGTCTCCTCTTTGCTCTGTATACATTCTATTACAAAACGCTTATGTAGTTTGCGAGAAAGCTTCGCTTTGCGTTTTCGTCCTGTTTCAAAGTTTTATTGCTACACAGAATGTTTGTACTCTATTTGGGTTACGGTTTTGCTTGTATGAGGATACTATGTTATAAATGAAGTTCTGTACTACACTTAGATTTAGGAACTTGTTCCATACCATAATTAATAATTTAAGTTGCGGTGACATGAGAGATCTAACCATCTTAGAGTAAAAAATCAATCAGCTAAACAATATCCTATTTTTGACGATAGAGAGAGAGAGAGAGGGTTGAGAAAGTAAGGAACATTATTCATATGTGAATGATAATACTACTACCTATTTTTTTTGTAATTGTTCTACAGGACGAAATATGAGCTGACATATCCAACATGCAAAATTTTTCAAAGAAAGTAAAATAAAAGTATTTAAATCAAATAAATAGAGAAACTCTAGAGTAAATTTTCCGTTCGGATGTAATTATGATAAACCGTTCGAATTAACCAGTAGCGGTTCAATGTAATGAACTGATTGCCAATGTGTCTGAATACCTATATATATATATATATATATATATATATATATATATATATATATATATATATATACTATTGATCGCTGCAATCCTATTTGTGGCTCAACCTCTGCAAATTATGCTACAAGCAGTAATCAGTATACACACTTCATTCTGAGGCCTTTTTATTTTACTCTTAAAGTTTAACTTTATTTGAGCATTTTATTTGCTCTTATTCGGATGTTTCACTAACAACTATAACTGGATTTACATATTTATGTTTTAGTTATACATTTTTGTTAAATATGGTATGGCAGACAGGTTTACAACACTCTATGAATACAGTAATACACCTTCTTTGATCATGTATCAACCAAAAGGTAGACTAGTAGAGAAAGCCTTCGGCATGAAGGCTTCATAACTTTATTATATCCTTAGTAATTTTGAAGTCTATTAAGTAAAGTAAATAATAAAGCAAATGTATAATAACCTAAAACGCCAAAAATTTTATAAATATTAATATATACCAAATTTGGAGGAATCCATTCTCGTACAAGCTTAAAAACTACACTTAACGTTTGGATGGCAAATTAATTGTACAGGTAATAAAACGGCAAGTCATACGATTGGTTGAATATGGAGGGTCAGTGTACCCGCCATAGTGTAAACTTTTTATCGGTTTTACGTTAAACTAACTAACCGAAAAAGTGTACCAAATATAGTCAGTTCACACGGTTAGGCTTGACTAAAGGCAAAATATTGTGGAAATCTATTCCAGTTTTATTAGCTCTGTTTTACGTACCAAGTGCTTCTAAAATATGTTATGATATAGAAGCATACTTGAAATACGTTAAACTATAAAGGAAAGCCAGAAAAGATTGCTAACTTATAATTTACATTTAATTAATTTTAAATATACCGTCCGCCTCGTAAACAGTATATTTAAAATGAGAGATATGTCAGGACCGTTGCAAATGGCGTAGTCTCTGCCTATCCCTTCGGGAAACAAGCGTGAGTCTATGTATGTATGTATGTCTGCCTCGTTGATCCCAAAACATCATTTTCTTCATTACGACTTCTGAGTTGCTTTCGCCATTTGGAAAAGAAGTCTGTCGGATAAAATACTCGACTTATACGTATAAGTAGTAGACAATTAGACATAAAATATATTATCTACTAAACTTATTACATGTTCTGTAATATCTAATCATGTGTATTTGTCGGTCTATGTTTTCCATACGATTACACTTCTAACAGGCTTTGCCAGCCTACGTATGAAACATATACGTAAGTACATACAAGTTTTGTTTTCATTTCGTAGAAAACTTACCTCTTTTGACATATTATATTTATGTAACCCGTTATTTTTTATAAGTTAAAATGCAAAATACATTGTATATCTATATTAAAGGCTTCACATGCACGGGTTATTCTGATAACATGTTAAGTTCCGTAAAAAGAACTCATCTTTCAATCTAGTGATTGGAACCTCATTCCAGTAAGTGCTCGGCTAAGGGTGTTTCGATGATTTGTCAGTTTTTTAAGAGTCGTTCATTCCTTCACCCGGTCGGCAATAATCCTTTTTCTTTAGCAGATAGAGGACACTGCAGTTCATATCGTAGTTGTTGAAATATAGATGATCTCGTCTATAATGCTTAAGTCATTTGGTTTCTGAATATGGATTTTAATAATAATTCTACAACACTAATAAAGTATCAGTAATACTGTTCGAAATTTCTTTTTCCCTTTTAAATATAGCTAGAATACAAGAAAAGGAAGAAACTGACCGAGGTTAATAGAGACTAACCTCGTTCAGTTTCTTCCTTTTCTTTGAACTTAGATAAATAAGATTTAGCTGGTTTCCTTCTTACTGGAGTACCTTCATAGTATCTATGAACTTACTATCTCATGGTAACAAAACGTAGAGCATATCTCTATTGTTTGTCACATCTGCTACAATGTATGTGTGCTTGCTTGTAACCCGGATATACCAATTACATAAATATAAGCATATGAGCAAAGCACGAAAGTAATCCCAAAGTAAGTAACCTATGCAAGTGCCAACCTTCCACTTATAACAAAACCGTAAAATTTTACAGTGCGTGATCAAGCAGTTTATTACACATACAGCATAAATAAATATATTCCAAACATCGTCACCTTAATAATTGAAACATAAACTCGCAATAAAAACTGAAAAGGGAATAAAACGTCCCAGTCGGAAATAAAATATGTCTATTTAGAAGGTGGAACAAATACAGCATATAACGCCCGGGTCCCTATTAGGCCCTTGTGGGAGCGGAGGCTTGTACTTTACAATGTGCTTCATTTTTTAAACAGACAATGGCTCTTGGACCTTTCCCATCGAGTTACTTTAAGTGCCCTATTTATACTTTAGTATCCTGACACTTTGTATGATACTTCGATACAGAAATTAAATTTTCAACTAGGTTCGAAGTTTCACATTCACTTTATCCAAAGATTAGATTAGACTAGGAAAAATTTTACCTCAAAGTTTTGACTACGAAATTTACATCTTGACTGTGATAGATGTAAAGATCAAGAAAAATAAATGTTCAAAAGTCAGAACAAACTAAACTTTGAACAAAGAAGCTTGAAAAGACGTTTACTTTGTAAAATTTACAAGGAATATACTTCGCAATAGTTTCACGGACGGGTCATTGGTGTATGTGGTATTCTTTCTACTAGTATATCTTTTATATGTACATAATAATATATCTAAAAAATATTTAATGCTTTACTGATTGTTGTACACAAAAGTAATACAAGAAGAAGAATAAGAGAATTAACGCCCACAAGGGCTTTTATTTACGCAAAATCATTATTAATTCAGTGATATTTGTAGTCTTCCTCATAAAAATAAATTCAATTAATAAAAATATTTAAACGCCATTAATCAGAAATTTGTACCTACTACTAATAATATAATTGACCTACAAAGGTAATAAAAAATACTTATATATAATTACTAAAAAGCTTTCTTGTTCCTGTTCATTAACAACTTTCCCACCTCAACGATCTTATTTTATAAAACCAAGAATACCAATAATTAACTTACGTATGTGGTGAATTAATGAATATTTTAACCAAATTAAATTAATTTGTCGTTAATATCATTCACTAACCAAAATCCTATTGTATTATTTTCCTGCTAAAGGATTAAATTCTAAACACACAGGTGTTCAAATAATACCGTTTTTGGTTCTCGTCGTTCTCATTACGAAACGTGTCACTATCGCTTATGAATAACTCGCGGCCATTTCACGTCCCTTTAAAAATACAGCGGTAAATTCTGCATAAAATATGTAGTTAAGAGATTGTTTGGACACCGGCATTTTAAGCATTCGGCCAACAAAGCCCGCCGGCAATTGATGGAAGCATAACATTTTAAAAGACAGCTTGTCCTTTTTACCTAAAACCCTTGTACAATTTCATTTCGTGTTTTAAAATTGTCCAACTCGAATAAAAATGTAATAAGGACAAGGTAAACAGGAATGTTTTAAAGCTATAATTAAAATGTTGTCCATGTTTTTCAGCGTGTCACTCATCACAATCTGGTGTTTTCATAACCAACCTCCACGCTCAGTTGCATATTAATAAAATGTATAATACACTTGGCTTACGGCACTGTAATTTGTACCGTTTATTTAATATTTTTCTCACGAGTTGCTTGCCAGTTGCTAACTGATTTTTATTTCCACCAACTTCAAAAGCTTTAAATTAAATGAACGTACAAGTATGAATACAGTGAACCGGTTCAAAGGCTCTTGTTCAGTCCCATTAATGCTTTAAAACGGGCTGGTGCGGTCCATAAGGGTTTTTAAAGCTCTAAAGACTAGTCTCTGATCAAGATAATGGGTTGTTCGTGCGAGGCTATCTGCCATCGGTGTATCTGCCGTCGACCTCTCGTGTCAAACGAGAACATTAAAATGGTATTCTTAGTGTTACACTATAAGAATTCATAAAAAAATATCAGTGTACATGTGTGTATAATATTGTAGTAGGCAGCGATGATTGATAGATGACCTAACGCTAGCTAATGCAAATGACATAAACAGGTCACGGTACGCTGATGGCTTGTTCGACTAACAATGATTTGTAACTTTGTTCAACACCTGACAAGAAATGAAAACATTCTATTTTCTAATGTGTAGTACAAACGTGTGCTTACGGTTACTGTTTATACAAATATCCGTGAGTTTATATACAATAATCGTACCCCTTAAGCTTTCTTGATAAAGTTTTAATGAGCTCTCCTCAGAACGGCGGCCGCTTTCAGAGTCTTAGTTCACAAATCCGGTGTTCGAATTCTAGGAACCACCGTATATAATTGTAGTTATTGTACTTACGTTATAGATCCATACTTACAGATTTCACAAACTTAATACCTAGAAACCATTTAACAGGTATGCTACAATTTTCTGTTAATGTACCGTGCTAGTCGGAACGTTCACATATGGTAAAGGTAAACCCGCAGTGTTAAATGGTTTGCGAATAATACAGTACGAGATAGATGTTTCAAAATACTTGGGCAAGTATGGTAGTCAGAATATCTTATACATTCTACTGGGAAAAGCGTTTGTTATTAAGAAGGGACACTTACTCTACTTCAAAGGTTAAGCCTTTATACATAATTACGTTTCTATCGTCAAGCAACACTTTCCAAACGTAATGCCGATTGGATAACTAATGAGGTGATGCTACCAATCTAGCGATTTTGAATTAAATTAATTACCACTTTCGACTGGAGGACCATAAATAAACGTCAACAGATATATAGTAATGGTATACCTTTATTTTACCTTTGTAACAAAGATTTAAATCAAGTGCCCCGTCACAATAATATTTAGGTAGATACAGAAGTAACGTAAGTAACTTTGCCACAGTTACAGTAAATAATAGTAAGTAGTTATATTAATCCTCATATTTTATTATTGCTTCTATGCGAGGCTCTTGTTTTCGAGCACAATTTGGAACTAGGTAGGTACAAAATATCGTTGAATAATTTAACTAAAAAAGTCGCTGTAACGGTCCTTCACCCATCGGTTCAGGCTTTCATTGCCAAATCTAGGTAAAAAAATAAACCTACAATTTCCACAAAAGCATTTTCGACGCCCGAGTTCTTCGCAATAATGTTATTATTGCGAAGTTTTCTTAATATTTAGTATTTAGTAAACTCAACAACTGTGGCGATAAGAAATTGAGTTGACAATCTTGTAAGAAGCTCGTGATATAAACAGTAAACCAACACGTGACATTAATATATCTTTCACTGAATATTAGTTGAAATAAAAAATGATAAGATACTTATTATAAGAAACCAGTTGAAAGCTGCGGTGTGTTGTATTACAATAAATAGTAAGGCACAATATAGACTATTAATATGCTCAATAATTTTATATGCTCAGATGGACTATTAGATCTTGTGGAAAGAATAGATAAAGCACTTGCATAAAATCATTGCATATTAGAGAATTTATTTATATAGACGAATTCGTTCAAAGAAACCAATCCTTCAGAAAAATAATTGAATACATAAAATAAGGAACAACATCCACTAAATAGACAATGCAAAACAAGACTGCAAAATAAAAAATACGCGTGCGAGCGGGTGTTAATAGAGATTGTCCCAGACAGATCTCAACTCCGTGAAGTAGTTAGATAAATACATTCACAGCAAACTTTAGAACTAGTCCAGTGAGTTTTCAAACATAAAACTATAGTTATAATATCAATAGAATGCTAATAGGTTTGAGATAAGTTTTAATTGTTTGAAAGAGGAAAACTATAAGCAAAGTTTAGGTCGCTTATTATTTATAGTTGACTGTCACCGGGACTGAACTCCGAGATGTAGAACAACAAGTATATTAAAAATAAAAATAAACTATAATACCCAGAAATAATTTAGTAGTAATTAGTTGAAGTGATTCTCAGAATGGAGGCAGTAGTTTATGAGCCATAAGGTCATGTAAAATTTACATAATTATCTACTTTAATTATTTATTATTATTATTATAAACACATAAAATATCCGTGATTTGCCAACTAGATAAACAAATCAAATAACCTTAGGTACCTTTCTTTCAAATCATTCCTAATATAATCTCACATACCTTTGTAGTCACAGTATAAGTTATCTATGCTATAAACATGCAAGAGGCCTTGTTTTTTTTATCACGATGACCTACCGGCCATTGCACGAGTACAGCCACGGGTGGCAAAAACGGTCATAAATTGTGTCACGAACTGAACCTACCCCAATAGAATTTAACCAAGCTACATTCTGCCTATTTATACCGCATACATATTTCAACAGAAGTCTAAAATTTTTTGGACAACATTTTATTGAATTAGCTATGATTGTGAACCGTAGAATTTTACACTCTAGCATTGCAAAAGTGGCAAACTATACATGATATAAAAACATTTTCATAAATCGTGCGATTTTAGTATCAAAAACTTCGGAAGTTAGCGTAAACAGTGTACTATATTCATATTATTATAGTTCACCATTGAAGAGTCACTGAAACCTGTTCCAGACTGCAAGGTTCTTCCGTGTCACTGAAAATTGGCTGAAAACCTAATTAGACTGACAACACGATCGATAGTTGCCGTTAACGCCACTGAGGCAACAAGGCAGCCTAAACAAAACTCAATCAGCACGAAACATCCACCTGAATGCCATAAAACATCACAGCATGCAACGGTCATAGTTTTCAAACAAACAATCAAGCAATTTACATTTATCTAGTAGTCATGGAGTAAAATGGCTAGAATTTGTTGCAGTAAGAATCTTCCAATTACTTAATGTGCTAGAAAGAAATCAAAGAACTGAATATCTCAAAGAAGAAAGTTTGTGGAGAAAGCTTATTTATTTAGGTTGGTGGAGGCTACTCAGTGCCTGGCTTGTTTGCAGTTTAAGTAGTTGATCTATATTTGCCAAAAGTGCAGTAGTAAAGACCGTAACGGGTCTCTGTAAAAGATAAAGATGGCCAACTTACAAACTTCATTCGTCTCAATCTTTTAAAGTTGCCATTTCTCTTAGCAGGAAGGAATGTGCATAGGGTTCCCACCAAGGACTTAGGGTCCCAAGCCAACCTCACCTGCAAGTGGTGCACCTGCCGATCAACGGACGAGGCTCTGGCAAACAAAATGTCCCAATAAGCGGCAATAGGCTCGCCACCTATTACGTGGGATCAAAACACTGGCGAAAAGTGGGCGTTTAATATGCCTCTGCCTACCCCTTCGAGGAGACAGGCGTGAGTCTATGTATGTATGTATGTATGTATGTATATGAAGGAATGTCCATTTTATGTGAGGGAAGTTGTCGAAGTGAATTATTGACATTGTTACGAACAAATTATGCGACACCGTGTTCAAGGCCTAAAGATATTTTCAAGACTTAGCAATCATTCGGACTCATTATTCACAATACCACTTATATGAATGTATTGCCTAACCAAAGTTATAAAGATCAATAAGTGATTCGAGGCATTGTAAGGCCAACATTGCCATAAGACCTGAACAAATGTTACTACTATTTTCACCGCCTTGGCCTAGCTATCTTTAAAATAAAAGTGGGTAGGTACATCAGACCAGACTTCATTCACGGTTTGTTTTGTTTTGGACTTTAAGATATCACTCAACCGCCATGAGGATTTACAGCGATTTCATGTCAAATTCAAAAAGATTTTTAAAAAGCCGTAAATAGTAATGTTGCTGATCGATTTTTGAAGAAAATATCAGTTTAACATCTAATAAAGGAACGAATCAGTCGCTAATTACATTTTAGGACACAAGCCTATTGTTAATGATCAGAAAAGTATGTGATGTTTTGTCACTGCTGCAAATGCCATGTTCGTGGATGTGCAACTACAGTACATCCATGATAATGGCGCTTGTAACAGTTTCAAAACAAAGGTACTCGAAACAAAAGTAGGCGTAGTAGGTACACATCTCGAAGGACAATTTAAATCATGTTACGTTGCACAGTTAAGTTAATGATCGTGAAAGTTTAAATTCATATCCTCTATACTCGTATTTCTTATACTTAAGAATATTTAATAATAATATCATAATTTTCAGAAATATCTATTTATTATTATGTTTCGCGGCTTACAATACTTTTATTAAACTGATATAGTTTTCTCACGACGTGCCCGTATTGCTAGAGAGCGCATCGCTCCGTCACTGCAATTAATTCTACACTTCACTTATTTGATCTAGCCGTCTTTTTGCAACTCCCGTTTTTTTTATAAGAGCACGAATTATCCTCACAAGTAAACAAGTTTTTACCAGACGTTTTTCATTACATCGTGGCAAATTAACCTTTAATCTGCAAATTCCGCTAGTACATTTTTGTGTGTAGGTAAATATAGAGTTATAAGAACCTTTGGTTGACACATTAATATAATAATTATGTATAATTTAAATCGATATTAAATTTCAGTTTTCTATAAAATCTTTTAACTTATCCCTTCTCTTGTTAAAATTGTATGGTATACATAATAGCGATCGCCTAGTGAAGAGACTACTAAGAGACACTACTACGTAGAAGGTCTCAGGCTCAACCTCATTGCGATCACTGATGAATTTTTTTCTAGGTAAATTACTAATTGTTATCACTTACAAAACGTAAAGATACCAACATGTCTTAGAGGTCTTTATAATGATCTCGAAAGATATGTTAAGAACCCGAACTTGACCAGCAGTTTTTCTGTAGTATGAATCGTCTAATAGTAAAAAGCCGCTCATGCCCAGCCGTAGCACAGATTAGAGTACTACGTGTAATTTATTGGTTGAAACGTAGATGTACAACACAGTTTGAACCACATATGTCACGGTGTCTGGAATGAAGCCCGGTAGATAGCAAGCGATATAATTCCAATACTCTCGCGGAAATTCAAGCGCAGTAGTGTGAAACCTTCATGTCAATATTATTGATAGCAGTAGCATTACATAAATACTACTGATAAAGTGATATTTCGGTAAGTGTAATTGATACTGTTATGATAAATATTACTCAGGTACCCCTTATCTGCAGATAACGCCATGATAAAAGGTGATAAACTACCAGATTATGCTTACACGAAATTAACAAAATTATCTTTTATCTATCATAGTTTGGTGAGTGAGTGTTATCGCTGGATTACCTAATTGAGGCGGGAGTATTCGGTATCAATGAATAGAATGTTATACCAATTCCAACTAGACTAATTTGCCAAAAACACTTTAAAAGATGTCTCAGCAGGCATATCGAAATTCATATAAGATTTAACAAAACCTTCCGCCTGTCACAAATCACTTCTAGATATAGACCTCTCAAATTTGTGTACATGCTTATCGTAAACTCAACCATGTAATTGTTCAAGAATAAGTTAAAATATATTTTATTTGCCGACGACGTTTTGGCGTGGATTACGCTAGCCGTGGACACGGAAGAAATGTTTTAGTTTTTTCCAACTCTCTTACAGTAAACAATATCAATTATAGTTACATAAAATCTAGAAAAACATAATTAAATTGCTGACAATACCCAGTGTTATTAATAACCCCAATCAGATTAAATATGCGATAGGGGAACTGGTGTATAATAATTGGCCCAGAGCTATGTGAAACATATCACATAAGCACGAACGAATAATCGCAGCAGCAAAAGCACGTAAACCGATTCCGACTTCAATAAGAGTTTATTGAAGTGCTACGACTAGTACAGCGCAGCTAAACTCGAATGACATAACGACAATCAGTTTACGCGTAGCTCGAACGGGCAATGTGATTTTGCAAACTATAAATATTAAGCTTTGTTCGTTTTACTACTAAAAGATTCTGTAATTTCTAGAACAACACCGTTCAAGCCAGTGATTGCCGATAATATAGACAGTGATTTCGTAGAAAATACTGTACGACATTACAGCTCACTTTACAATGTAAAAATACTAGCCCAGTTGGCATTGGTTGGCAAGGGAGTGTAGTATGTAAATAATGTGTACAAGTCTACGTGGATATTTATTACAGTTCCCTATTTAAAAAATAACTACATCTTCACGACTAGTAAAGTGCTCTAGACTAAATGGCTTTGAGTAGGTTTAATCTTCAAATCGCAAGAGTTCTGTAGGTAACTGATTCAAACATGAGCGATCATACGACCCCGGTATTTTGTCGTTAGATTAGGTTTCAATAGCTTCATACTATCTTTGGAATTAGTTAGATAACTGATACCTTGACAAAGTTTACCCATTTGTAAGAAAATTGAGCTGAAACATCGCAATTTATGCGTCAAGATAGTTGAAATAAGCGCCATAGCATGTTTTGCGTCACCACCGAATATTCCGAGTGAGTCACGCGATGAATTGAGACCACATTAAACTGAGACTTGTATGTTTGGATTTTCTTTTCAATGTACTTCAGCGGTTTTCCCGGCCGATTTGATGTTTTGAAAACCGTATGACGCACTGCCCTCACTTATTCAGTTTAATATTGGATGGCTAGCTGTGCACTTCAATTTCATACGCTTGAATATGTACATCTTTTTGAGGTTAAAAGAGAGATACTGAACAAAAAGTCAGCGAAAAAACATATACTCAACATTCAAGTGATCGTATTATATAGGCATACGGTATTTTAACCCAATATAAAGACATAAATATAACAGATACATGATGTTAAGATTTTATCATGTGGTGAAATCTTAAATACAGCGGTAGAAAATTCAAAAGTCCTACACGCATTGTTATTTATACGAATAAGGAACAGGAAGTAATAACAGCTTCATTGTTTATTCTTGGCAAATTGTGAAATAACGGAATTTAGATATCCAATGAGTCATATCTAAAGCTTTTGGCACATCGCACTCTTGTCACAGTGACTGATATAATTCGTTGTTTTCCTCGTATTGATAAACAAGATAGGCAGATTAACTAATCATTTATGCATTTATAATGACAATGTAATGCCAGACGAATAATCGAGCATTATGATAATAAGAATACAGATTGGGTAACAAGTTACTCACCAGCATGCACGGTAGCTTACTTCAATACATACGTAGTAGAACTGCAAATAATACCATAATTATTTACACTTTTACATATCATCTTATTGAACCAGAAGCTCTAAGACGAACGTCTTGGATCGTGGCGATGATGATGATTTTACTTGAAAGGCATTAGACATATAAAGTCAAATAAATGATCTCGTGATCACAGCTCGTGTAGGCCACGCCGAAATGATGGAGCAAATACAATTTACACCTTTATTTTCGATTTACCACGCGGTTCAAAACCGTAATATGAATATTGATATTATGTACAAAAAATACAAACAAAAAAACGGACAAATAGTCGACTACCTAAGTGCCTTAAATTATGGACGTGAGTAAATAGTATATGAGCACAACTAATAGTCAATGCTCGGCGACACGCGATGTGTGGAAGCGTTTCATGTACCCATTTAAATCCCAATTCTTGGAGGACAAAAAACTGATTTTAAGAAACATTTAAACAGGATATAGTCTAAGAAGAGCGTGCCGAGTTCCATACAATTAGATGTTTCCAAAACTTCTTGATTTGCACGTCTGTGTAAAATTTAGCTCGAAAGTAAACGCTCAACACACAAATCTATAGTATTCTATGACAATGCCTATATGAACGCTTAGAGGTAGTCTCACTTCCAGTCAACAAAATCTTTTAGATCAAATTACTTGTTTGATACATGTGGTTACATAGTGTTCTATGTTTAAATCTCTCTGAAATGATAAATATAATGTATAACCATACGTGGTGAGTGACCTTGAAGGACTAATAATACCTCTGCAGTTAATGTTAAACATGTCGAACGCAGCAGCAAACAGAACCAGGCTATACATATAGCTCGGGCTGAAACAATTTGCCTTCAAACGCATGCTTGATACTGAGAGGTAATTATTGTCTCTACATTCAATTACAACCTTCACGTATAAGCACTCACAGCTTAAGGCATTTACTACGAACAGTTTATCCACCCTGCTCTGAATTCTCATATCGAATCGTTTTCATTACGATCAGTCCAAAAGGCCTAAATCAACACAGCGTCTATTAAAACTACCTACAAAGGAATATTACCAACGGTAAGTAGCTGGCGGTTCACGAAATCAATAATTGTGCCTAAGCACTTGCCGTATCCGACGATAAATTAAATTTTGTATGTATTGCATATTTTAATGTATTACAAAAGCTTTCATTTACATACTTTTGACCGTTTAAGACTAAACCAGACCAAATATTGTCAGGTATAAAAATTTTCGTCACTTGATTTCAAATATTTTCTCAAATTACTGAGCATATTTACATAATTAAGTAGGAGACACTACTGAAAATGATTACATCATTGAATAATTCGTACATTTATTTGAACATAACTAATACTACAACTTACATATTGGGACCTCGAGCAAACTATTTATTGTGTCCAATGTCACTCATTGGTGCATTTACCCGTAATATACTGACATATCGCTTCACTGCAGCATTCGAACGTGACATATGTAACGTCAGTCACAGACAGACCAACAGCGAAACCTCATTACTCTCCCTACTAACAATCATGAGCCCAATAGCTAACAATATACACTAGAAGAGAAAACCGTCCCCTAACAATTATATGGAGGACGTGACATGAATTTCGATAGCGTAGATAAATTTTCTTGACAATACAAATGGGTATCGGATATAACTAACACCTGCGGTCGAAGATGTAGTATACCAATTTATTACTAGAGAATTTTCTGAAATATTCGTCGGACGTAAGGGTGATATTTTTTGGGATTCATATTTACAGACACGAATGTAGGTGAATTTTGATGGATTGTGGAAATTCTGTTACCAGACCTGCGATTTAAGCGTAAAGGTAAAAGTGGTGAGACAAAGCAACAATTAATAGTATACAAATGCTGAAGTTATTCAAGTAACACTTTGCAGAAGTTCATCGCGTGCTTAATCCAACGAAGTAGAACATGAAATAGTAACATCAATTTAGCTTTATATCAAAAATGTGATGTTTATTCAATTCGGTTTAATTGCCAGTATGCTCGGAATATTTTTGAAAAGTAGAGAAATATTGAATACATTTGAATGTATAATAAAATTTTGTTCCAGAAAATATATATAACCTTTATCATTTTAATTGTATCTCAATATAATAAATATCTAGCTGCTTTTTTGCTTGTTGATACCGTTTAAATGAAAATAGAGTTGTATATTTATTGATATGTAAAACAAAATATAGAAGTGCTCAAAGCTACAGTAATATATTCGTTCATATTCAAATATGGCAACTTATGACCTTTAAGTCAATGATGATGATAATATTTTATCGCTATGGGAAGCTTTTTTCAGTTAAATAAAGTGTAATAAAATAAAATTAATATGCAAATAAAACTGACAAATAATGTTTTGATGTTTTCGAGCATATGCTCGAAAAAATCTGTATCCATAAATATTTGCATTTAACTCATAAATTATGCATAAAATTTATATACATTACCATGCAAATCTACTTCCTATTTACCGTTATTAATAACAAATGAGTAACGCTCAAACATATTTCCAGTACTAATCAGTGTAATACCTAATACCTAAACCATTTCTAAATACTTTGAAGTGCAAATAAAGCGCTGTTCATTACTTTCATGCAAACAACGTCAACAGCTGCGTGCGAACTCGACAATTAGCGAAAAGTGTTTATACCAAACCATTTAAATTTTAAACTTGCAATAAACCATGCTATTGCATTTTATTCCAGCGGATAAGCTTGCCATCAGTTACTAAGGCAGGTATCACGAACGTCCTTTGTTCTCCATTGCTTCCAGCTATAATTAGCAGAGCACTGCATTAGCCTATTTCAAGCGCTCAGACATCTATTGTGCCCGCCCAAACTTTGATCAAAAGCACTGCCAGATTATTTGCTTCGTGGCGCTTCCGTATCCCATCTGACAATTAATTAAATATGCGTATGTTTAGTGAAAAAACATGAATTAAAAATGTTACACTACTTGGTGTAAGAAAGTGACGCTTTGTATATTGAGTTATATTGAGAGCTTTTCACGATGTCGACGCCGCGCCGCAAAGAAAATCTTCATCCAATCCTCGAAGAGAATCGACACGGATCAAAGTTTCTTGTTTTATTTGAATACATTGAGTATACAGAAAACAGTGTAGGGAAATTTCCACTTCAAAACACTTTATGAAAGATAAACGTTAAGGAAACTGTACATAAGATGAGAATTCAAACCAAACTTTTTATTATTCAAAAACAAAGTTGTTTCTTTGTTTTAAACACAAGTCCAGGGACATTTTCATAGGAGTTATTCGTCGACTTTAATTGAGATATATACTATCGCGGGAAGTCCTTTACGATAAAGTTCAATTAAATATAGAGAAACAAGCATTAGATACACATAAGAAAATCTATAGATTTAGTAGGTTACTGCGTTTTCGTTTTGGTTTACAAGATTAAATGGATACTTAAAATGACAAGTTTATATCCTTATTTATTGTAATCTGTGCACTGTTCTAACTACAACCTAATCAGCACAGTAAGTAATAATGTAATTTCGTCTCAGTAGAATGAGTGTCTAGATAAAACAAATGCAAGCACATACAAAACTACAATGACTACTTATTTTGTAAATACGAAACCCCGAGCACAGTTTACAGCTGTATATTATATTCCCGCTCAATGAAAGCCGACTTTTATGGTTCGGGAATGCGAGCATGTAGCTATAATGCTATGTTATCGCGCCACGGAACGTAATGTAGTGCATTTACTAGCAAATGCGACCAACCACGTTTCGTCAATTACAAGCAGATATTCGCTCTACCAATTTAACTAAATTTCGAATTACTAAACATGGAATACCTTTATATGCAGTAATTAGACCAATTGCATTGTCTATCAACATTAATTCTCTCTTTAAGTGTGTGGCCAACTCTATTATCGTACCTTTAGACCGTCCTAAGGAATCGAACATGTCCTACTCCTGAGACTCTTGTCTGGGGCGAAGAATTGTTCGGAGCCAACTTTAGGAGCCGGGTAAGAACCCGGCGCGACGATTTATGTGGCTTCCGAAGCATGGTATAGCTATTATGTAAGTGCTACAAGCGATCACCCATCCATATAGTAACCAGTACAACGGTTCTAAACGTTGATGATCTACTACACACTGTTAGTTAAATCATGCTATGAGTTACATAAATAATTGCTTGCTATGTTTTGACTTGATGGGTTCGAGCGATAAGGTTACCAGAGAGATCGAACTATGGATAGTAGTGTGGCATCTATTAAATACTGAACGTGGTCTTTGAATAATAAACTATAAGCTCCTCCTTGAGTTTCAAGTTATACCACAAAACACAGTTTTAGACATACTCTTATGATAAAGCATATATCAGTAAATGTTTACGAACTAGAAGATGAAATTGTATTGCTACAAATAGAGCATTTTCACAGAGCTAGATTCAAATCAGCAGATTTTCTAACAAAATTTACCTCTATTTTACTCCAATAGGGGTGGCATATTAAAAAACCCTCTTAGTAGCTTAGGCTTTACGTTGGTATATCAGTCGGGACAAGTGATTTCATATTTATAATGATGATTATGATGATAATGCTATCAATAGCGTTATCAATATGATTTGCGTAGCTTTCATAAAGAAAAAGATATAAATGCAGAAAGCACGATTGCTCAAGCTGTTTATACAGTATGATCATAATCATTAATCGATGCAAATCAAGTTAACGACCGAAGAGGCCCAATTGGAACGAGCCAAGAGTGTCCGCTAGTAATTACTAATTACGGGGGTAGGGATTACATTTCGACATAAGTAATACATTATAAGACTCTGGGGGAAAAAACCGAATACCGTTATAGTCTGAATTCTAAGAATAAAATATTTTATATACATATCCCTAAGGCCCAACAAATGGTTGTGATTTATCATCAAATACCAGAATGAAGAATATATCTGTTTAGATTATGTTGAAGGTCTCACATCGCCGACGTCAAAATATGTGTCTGCGAAATTGACAGCTTTATTTAACTTGTAAAAATATATTACTTATTAACAAACGAATAAAATATAGTAAAGAAGATAAACATGTGTATTCGATTGGGCTGCATTTAATTGAAAAATATATCTGTTTTCCTGGCAATAAGCCTGAAGCGTTAGGAGTTTTGCAAATATTGAATAGATACAAAGGACACATGAATTCAGATGAATATTAATCAATAACTTGAACATAGTTCTTATCTTCACTGATGGTGTAATGGTTAAAGCGGTGATGTGCCCGGTAACGGCAATAGGCTCGCCCCCTATTACGTGGGACCTAAAAATTCATGGCGAAATGTGGGTGTAATATTTACACCTCTGCCTATCCCTTCGGGGATACAGGCGTGAGACTATTAACAAAAAAAAATAATCAATATCTTACGTAAAACCATTGCGTTTTTAAAAGCCATGCTCACAGTAGTAATGATTCATGTGTACCGTCGTGGAGAAGTTTACGAACATTCATCCAACAGAGACAAAGAACACTAAGAATAGGAACAAATATTTTGTGGATCACCTACAGCACTTAACTGGGCAGTTTAAAGCGCCAAGGCGACCGCTTTAACCATTACACCATCAGTGACGATAAGAACTATGTTTAGGTTATCTTTAAGCACTTAATCTGTAACACGCTACATGTAGAACAGCAAAATTATTACTTAAATTAATGTGCCAGTCAAAGTTGATTAGCTTGATAGGTCTTTCGTAATTTTGAGTTGTATGTTAAAATATTCACAACCTTGCCACACGTGATTATTACGTAACGTACATTTAAGCTATATACATAAATAATTAATATATCATGTATACATACTATACTCTTATACAATCCAAAACATAGCTCTCTTATTATAATTTAAATGGAAAAACAATGTAAAATATATTCACATGTTATCCTTACATTTACTATACTTAACTTATTAATCCAAGCTCTACGAGCGGCGTAGCACTTTGCTACGAAGTACTACTTACGTAGGAGGGCAACGGAATTAAATTACAAAATGGTAAATGGACCATTCCAAGGGGAAGTTCAACTTTGAAGTATGGAAATATTCGCGGTCGGTATTTCTGAAGGGACTAATTTATAAATGTCATTTTATGAGCTTTGAGAAAAAAAGTTGAGCCAACCTAGGCAATCTCGAAATTATCATCACGTAGTAAATAGCGAAACCTCACCACCAGTATGAAATTTCCGAAATTTTATTTTATGATGCCTTTTTGATGACTTTTGTCTTATTGAGTTTGAGAAATAACGAAGCTATTAATCAATGAACCGTTAGATAGATAGATCATACATGAATCGAAACTAAGTCACTTTGAGTTACAAGCTTATAAATAAATTCTCATACAAGCAGGCCTCAGCCTTGCTCAATAACTACCGCTCGATTGGCGTACCATTAGCGTACGAGGGAGCCATATCGTTCATCAAATCGATCAACCTTCAAGAAACAGCTTGTGACCTCAGATTTACTGCGTTCTAACCCGCTCTAGCCACAACTAGATGCTATGATAATATTATGTTAATGTATGTAATAAGTTCACATATGTACGTTAACCAACAATGTCGTACTTAAGAAAGTTATGTAAAATTATTTTACATGAGAGAGGAATTTTACAATACACAGTACACTATTATAATATTTGAAAACGTGGTCTTATCAAAACTGTTTCTATAGATATGTAAAATCTAATATTTATTTCATAAAGCTTATCGCTTTCTCTATATATTTCTTAAGATATTTTCCTCAATCCAGTCAAATTGTTAAATTATAAAAAGAATATCAATTTGCATTGAATCTTGTGTCATAGTTTAGTTTTCGAATATAATTGTTGATAATAGTTCTGTCTTTATGTACTTAACGCTTCATAGGCATTAAGTACGTAAAGACAAAGACATCGACAATGATGACGACTACAACAGACATGAAGGTTTGTGTAATGTTAAACTAGGTGTATATTCTGAACACAATATTAGATAATCTGCCACTATTTCGTAGAACTAACATGGATTACATTATGCTTAGACAAGGAAATATGATGTATCTTATTCTACGCTATATTATTTTGCTCGGAGCTGTCGGTAGTTTGATACAGCATTGTTATAACGCGACTTTATGTGAATGCAAATTCGAGTATATCTTCATTTCAACCTTAACGGTATGTATTTGAGCAAGGCGCAAATACCTAATTAATATTTACCTTCTGTTGGGCATATAAATTAATACCTCAAAGGGAATCTCTTACGACGATTTTTGCGCTATTATTATATTCAATGTGATGTACGTGTCATGCATACGAGTATGAATCAGTGGTAACATTTTGATACGATTGTTTAACATTTCATTGCTTTGTCATAAATTATGTACTTAGGTGTGTTTCTGTGTGTTATATATGAAAATAAAATATCTTTACTTTATTAAAACATAATTATAAAATATACTACAAATACTTGCCTTTAATATTTTAATTTCCTTAATTGTTTAGTAATTATTCAGACAATTTTAAAATTTTTATATTCCAGTTTTCGAAGAAAATATAAAATTTATTGCAAACGCTAAGTATCCGTTGATTATATAAATAATTTGAATATTCAATAAACTTAGCAAAGATGAAACAAATGACTCAAGGATTCCGAATAAAAGTAAATTTAAAGGACATCTAGTTATAAACTCCCCTGGCAGAAACATAGGTCGTAAACGCTGTAATTTTCTCAAAAGATGGCGAAGCGAGGCCGACTGCAGATAACTACGTGAAAATTATTACTTAATACGTAAAGTTAAGATTTCCTGCCAAGGTACTAGGTAGATGTTGTTAGTGTAATGTAGGTGCAATTTATAAAGACGCAGCCAAATATTATGCCCAACCTAACTTCGTGAGATATGTAAGTAATATATTACCATCTTACTTCAAAGAGAAAACATAAAATCAATTTGTTATGTAATTCTGTACTCTCGGCTGTATAGGTAGAATTTAATCCGCAATGCTGAGTAGGCATTTTTTACTTAACCGTTTTCTTAGCCTTTTTCAACCCTACCAACTGGATAAACAGTGACCTACATTTTTCAGACTTACCTAATGAACAAGTGATTTATGCTTATAATTTCTCTAAGGAAAGTGTGTTTTTGACTTAAGTAATTTTAAACTGTCGCTAACATATCGTACAAAACTAAAACGAAAATATTATTAGAAGGAACTCTTTCAGTATAGTTAATAAACAGTTATCTACTTGAGAAGCGGTGAAATTCATTTAGAGAATTTCTTATTAGAAATGTATTATAGAAAAAGATTTTGCTGTACAGATCAAGTTTACGGCAAGTGAGCTAAATTCAAACAGTCTGCTGAAGTACATCAGTCACGACTCTGCACATTTCAGGTCTTTAAATTAGTCAACTTTTTAAACTGAATCATAATAAACTGAAGTACCAACATTCCAGTGGACTCTATATTATAACTAGAAAACTGACAATAAACATTAGTTTCATTTTGTACATATATTTGGGCACCTTGAAATGCTGGTTTTATAAGCCGTTTGAGCAAACATTGTTTGTAAAACAAGGTGTATGAATGCTTGATGTTTATATGTTGTCGACCATAATACGACGCCTATTCAGCATTATATTTCTATGAAGGTCATCTGTCTTTAACCTGGTTTCATTATAACGTCACTATGTCTATGCTTCCCTGTGTACATCACACGTATGTTGTACTGTACCTTAGTTTACGGTAATTGAAAGGATTAGTAAGCTCTCACTGCTGCTATTTGTATTAGCAAGCCTGTGTATCAGGTGCAATGTTTACGTCATTACATATGGCAGTGAGAACACGATAAATGTTGGATTGTAAAATACATACCTAATTCAAGTGATGCTTTTAAATTAATAACAAATTAAATCAGGTAGGTACTCTGTTTGTAAGACCTTTACATTTATAGAGTTACTAAGCTGATGAAGATGGCTTGTTACATAGTCTTCAATTGTTAACATCATTAATTAATTGAAGTGGTGAATGTAGGGAAGATTCTTTACGCGGACAATAATTATAGTTTATTCGGACAAGCGATGCCAAAACGAATGACGAGTGATAATCGATTTTTTATAAAGATTCTGCTGAATAACGATCGATGTGTTAATATAAAAATCACATCTTCGTGTTAAGCCTAGAAGAAGGATCCATCTTAAGCAATTTTAAAATACCACTATTATTAAGAATAACGAAGGGTCCCTGTTTAAATTGTAGTAAACTTATAAGCTTAGAATAAGCTTATTAAGATAAGCTTAAGCTTATTCTAAGCTTATAAGTTTAAGCACTTGGGTAAATATCTTCTTAACCCTTAACTTGACGGCGTACATCCCAGGATCCAATGAGTGTTAACATCTGGACGGTTGTATTCATCAGTTGCGCTTAATAAATTTAAGCCGAACTCTGCTTTTTATATCTATGCAACGATCAGTGTGATAGGCGAAAGAGTATAACTAAACAATTTATGTACCAAAGTGCACTCACTTTTGAAAGATAAATTGTTTACACACTACTTGAATGCTAGGAAACTCACTAGTTTCCTATGTTGTGCTGTTGTCGTGATGTTTCAATATGGCAGTAGATTTTTATCAAAACTGTATACCTTCTAATAGTTTTCTCTTTTTTTTAAATGTACCAAAACGTGGTAGTAAAATAATAATACTCAACCTCTCATTGTCAAAGTTTTAATTTCATAAAGATATTGAAATAGGAAATATGTTGTTACTATCTTTATAAAATATTTCCCTCTTTTCCTTATTCTAAGAACGCCTGGGGCATTTAAAGAAGCTTGCAAGCGTCCCACGCATACAGTTCCTAGTGAACTGTATGCGTGGGACGCATACAGTTCAACTAAAACCCATTACGCTTGTTTGTTGCTTTATCTAGAAATAGGTAAAGTTTATTTAACTAGATATACAACACTTTCACAAATAAATCCATTTATTTTAAGGCTTTTACTAATTTGTGTTAATTCATCAATATTAATACAGTAACAAATAAAGCGTACGTCTTAAGGATAAGACTACGGAGACAGAAACTTAAGATAGATGGGCCAGAATTACTTGTCGAACTTTGTCGTTCCCTAAACAATATATCAAGATCCGTAAAACGTTTCTCGCCACATGGAAGTTTTCTACCCAACACTGTGAAAGGTATAATACCAAAACAACTTAATTCTATCCTTTTTATGTAAAAATATACGTTTCGTCCCGCAACTTCGATTGAATTTTCTTTAAGCAGCTTTAACCAGTTCTTGGAAGCAGTCTCTATGTGACAAAATCGGTACGCTTAAACGCTTAGCCGTAAGAACCCCAAGCAAATAGAAACGATTGCGTTATAAAATTATGTATATCGAAAGTAAAAAAATATATAGTTACGCGAGCACTTTGATTCATTATCTGTACTAGATATCCGTTTCAGCGAATAAATATCAAGACAAATAACACTGTTTGACTCCTACATCAAAAAATATATAAGACCTATAAAGAATTTTGGAAAGCAGACATGAATTGGCTTTTTATATAAACTAAGGGCGGCAAACGACACACTTGAAGTCAAACGGCCTTAAGGCGAGTCATCACTCGCACATTGCCAATCATAGGAAGGAGGCAAAAAGGCTCTACTACATTCACTTTATTCACCGAACCTTCTGCCCAACTCTTATTATATTGATCTTCTGTGAGAAAGTGGTACAACGCCGATCAAGTTTACCAATTCATGTAGAAAAGTACGTCTTTATAAACACACATCTTAATTAATCCTCAAACTTTATAACAATAATAACTTCCGTATGTATTAATATAGCTTCAAAAAATAGCCTGATATCAGCTCCAAACCATAAGCATTGTAAGTAATAATAAGAGAATAATGTTACTAATAAAAGTTATATAAATTTTCTCTTGGTATATGTTACAAATAGCAAATGGAGAATAATGTTCTAAGAAAGCAAGAGTTACTATTGATTTCTAAAATTTTGGCTCGGGCACCTATCTACCTTTCTCTCTGCTAAAAGAAAATAATCCAGTTTTACTTCACACTAAGTACAAGACGTGTTTCTTTGTATTACTGACTGGCGGTGTGGGCCTCCACTACTCGACACGTGTAAGCAATAGAGAAGCCTCCTTAGACTTATCAATATTTACGGCTAATTCCACGCTTCCACGACATTTCAACGACTTCTGTGATTGTTCGTGTATATTATACGTTGTTTTTATTAAAGTTTACGCTATATCTATCAGATACGACATTTTACTATATACATATAAAGCTGTACATCATTTGAATATTAGGAACTACTTACTAGAAAAAATGGTATTAGAAATTATTTTTATTTGCTTAAATTGTAGTTGTAATTTTATCATTATCAAGTAACTTCGATATTTTTTTGGGCAGTTTACTAGATTTAGCAATCTTGCTCCATCAACAGACAGTCGCTGGTGGACAATAGACGTAGATATTTGGCACTATTGGCATTATATTAAATATTTAAACAATGATAAGTAAAAAGTAACTACTTTATAGCAACATTGACGGTATAAATTTCAATTGCCGCAACGTAAAACGAACATATTTTATTTAAACTGACCCATTTTTCAAAATGAGAAATACATTTATTCCAATAGAACGAGAGCCCAAAAATAAACAAGTACTCCGAAAGCTCTTTTATTCCAATCTATTATACAATACTAACGCTCAGTTTTATCCTCGCCTAAACAAATAATTCGAGTGGATTCCGAAACGTATTATTTTGCCATTTAACTGCTAACGTGGCCGTCGTTAATGCGGAATTGATAGAAATTTCGATACTCGTAAATCAATTTAGTTGTTGCTTTGTTGGCATTTCATTTAGGTTTAATCTCAGGTAATATACTTTCTATAAACAGTGATAGGTACACTAGTCTGTTTTTATAAATTAAATATCTTGTACACAGATAATCCCGATGACGTGAGATATTCATTCAGATTCAGAGGTGCTGAGATCTGCACTAATTCGCTATTTTTATATCCGATTGTTACGGTTGCATATAGCAAGCATGATACACTTAATTTAACAGTTGGATAGACTTCTTGCCCAACTATGTACCAATATAGCTTTTGTTAATATTATGTTATTGTAGAATTTCTATCTTTGACGTAACGCGCTTATCTTACGAACTGTCTTGCCTATCCGATAACCTGTATATTTATGGATAAAATTATGAGCTATGAATCATATTATTGCCACATTAGGAGAACTGAAATATGAAGAAAATTTTGGAAAGATATGCATACAATAAAAGTCAACAAATGTTGCAAATTATTATCAAACCGTATGCTATTCATCGTGTATATGAAGCAAGGAATTGTAAATCACAATCTAAATCAAAGTTAGCCATTCATGCTCTAGAGTATCTAGACTAATTTACACTCCAAGCCAAAAAAGCTGCGTTAAGTTTAGTTCAACAAGAATAATATTAAATAAATATAAAATAAACATAATTATATTACAGCTGCACATTGTTTGTGTTCAAGCCTTGCACATTTAATAACTTTTTAGTATGTATTTAGTTAGTAACTATTTAACGCTTTAGAGGATTTTGAGGAGCTTCTATGCGATACATTTTGATAATATTACTCTGGCAGTCTAAAATAAGGTACTATAACAAATGTTTGCAAGCACTGCACACTCCCAAAAAATCTGCCTACCGACACGTTTTTATGGCACCTATATATTATGTACTGAACTGCCGTTTTCAAACATTCTCGCTAGATTTTTATGCGCACCGACCTTATTACGTTTACTCACCTTTTACTAAATGTCGTAAACCATACAAAGGAGGTATCTACGAGTACAAAGCCATTGTCATACCTTCATAATAGCTTTCACACAACAGAAGCACAGAACTAAATCTTCTAGACTTCGAATTTCCAAACCGTTGTTATAAAATATAAATGCTTAATATATACGGAATGCCCGCTGGAAACATTGATAAAATCTGTCATCTCGCAAATTGGATTTATTGGCAAAAGTTGGCGTATCTGAAGTCTACTCGATCAATCGAAAGCCACTCCGCTCGCCTATAAATGCGATTGTAGTGGTTTTATTTAATTTCCCTGAAACATTTCATTGAAATACTTGACAATTTCATACAATATTGAACTAGGTTTAGATTATTACCAGTACCAAAAATATTAAAAATTGCACCTAGCTTTTAAATAAAGTACTCAGTAGAAAGCTGCGTGGAAAATAGTTTCGTTAAAACTGGAATATGTAAAGGACAAGCACTTAAACATGGAACAATAAAAGTACTAAAGCCAAGCGCTGCAACGTTTGCACGTTGCAGCGCTTGGCTTTAGTACTTTTCGGTGCAAATTTTAATGGCATGAAGGATTCGTACAAATGTATAAACTCTCAGCATTTTAAAGAAAATCCTATAAAGAACATTAAACCCAAACGGTTGGTGTGATATAATTATATAACATAACATAACTTCACGCCTTTTATCCCCGAAAGGGTAGGCAGAGGTGTTATATAATTATATAGATAGATATTATATTTTAAATTCCTTTATAATATACATACATACATACATATCATCACGCCTTTTATCCCCGAAGGGGTAGGCAGAGGTGTATTTCTACACCCACTTTTCGCCAGATATACTTTAGTCCCACGTAATAAGGGGCGAGCCTATTAGACCAGGGTCGATAATTTTTGAAAACAAATAAAATTACAGTAGGATGAAACCCATTAGAAAAGGAGGGGAATATGATAAAAATGAAAGGAAAAATAAATTACGGTCGATCCGAGTTCGGAAAGTGGGGGGGGAGGTTTTAAGGGTAAAAAGTGGTTTATCTTGATTTCCGGCAAAACTACAGGTCCTATGGAAAAAAGTTAAATGGCAAAGTTGTAGGTAATAAAAAGATCTAAAACTTTTGTATTTACACTTTTTTCACATAACCTCAAAATTTATGTGAAAAATCCAAAAAACCAAGTTTTTTGGTTTTTTATTTTTATCTTTTACAAAAATTTTTTTTTAACGATATTTGGTGAAAACTTACCTTTTTATGTCCCAAATACGCTGTAATTTATTTGATTAAAAACATTTATTTTTTCACCTTTTTTTGAATTAATATCAAAAAACACCCTAATTTTCAATCGAAAATTCACCCGTCAAAATATCAGCTTTTTTCAAAAAGTTGGTATGTTTTCTATTCGTTGAAATCTCTACTTTCCGATGGTGAAAAAAAAAATATATGTTACTACAGTAAATCTTCTCAGAAAATGCAAAAAATCAAAAAAAACTTAAATTCGAAAAATTTTTTTTAATTATTATAAATAATTTTGAGTCTAGGCGTGTCTGGGTCTTACTACATACATACCTACTATTATATACTATATATTTCGTAGCAGCTGTTACAACCGTTAGCCTAACCAGTATTCGAAATACAGTACAGTATACAATATCGTTTATAAAAATACACGTGCACGCTGAGTTTCTTGAAGATAATTGTGAAAAAAGCAGCTTTGAATCGTTTAGTGGTATCCAGCAAGAAAAGAATCGACAATAAATACAAAAAATTTGAGACTTTGACATCAGCTTTTATTCATCGAAGTTGTCAAAGTCAATATAATGATGAGACCGCAATAGCTACATTTTGTAGTTCAAGACAAAAAAAAAGCAAAGGAAGAACCCGCCTAGCCCCTTCCCCACTTCTCCACGAAATACCTTTTGATGGGCTACAATTTTTCGTAGGTCACTCAGGTATATCTACTCAGGTATATATGATTTATCTTTAAATAGTTATAAATAGGCATCTACGCATATAATTTAAAGAAGATTCGACAACTTTCTCCAAATATTGTAGATGTCTTATTAAATATTAATTTTATTAACTTATTTGTTTGTTAATTATAGTAGTATATTTTTAGTTGCAATTTTTTTTATTATCAATGTCACATGTAATCTAACGTTATTCGAGTAATTCAAGTGTAAATTTTAATAAATAGCTCAAAATTATTTATAATAATTAAAAAAAAAAATTCGAATTTAAGTTTTTTTTGATTTTTTGCATTTTCTGAGAAGATTTACTGTAGTAACATATATTTTTTTTTCACCATCGGAAAGTAAAGATTTCAACGAATAGAAACCATACCAACTTTTTGAAAAAAGCTGATATTTTGACGGGTGAATTTTCGATTGAAAATTAGGGTGTTTTTTTGATATTAATTCAAAAAAAGGTGAAAAAATAAATATTTTTAATCAAATAAATTACAGCGTATTTGGGACATAAAAAGGTAAGTTTTCACCAAATTTCGTAAAGAAAAATTTTTGTAAAAGATAAAAATAAAAAACCAAAAACTTGTTTTTTTTGGATTTTTCACATAAATTTTGAGGTTATGTGAAAAAAGTGTAAATACAAAAGTTTTAGATCTTTTTATTACCTACAACTTTGCCATTTAACTTTTTTCCATAGGACCTGTAGTTTTGCCGGAAATCAAGATAAACCACTTTTTACCCTTAAAACCTCCCCCCCCCCCACTTCCCGAACTCGGATCGACCGTAATTTATTTTTCCTTTCATTTTTATCATATTCCCCTCCTTTTCTAATGGGTTTCATCCTACTATTATTTTTTTTCACTTTTTATTATTTTTCAAGGCTTCTACCCTGGTCTATATTGCCGTATCGGGCACATTTCCAGACTCCGTGCTGCTACTGAGAATTTCGTGAAAGAAAAACCCAATAACACTGCCCGACCCAGGAATCGAACCCGGGACCTCCCGATCGCACGCGCACACTTATGCCGCGAGACCAACGAGGCAGTCGTATAGGGTTTAATGTCGAGTTTTCCGTCTCTACGCAAAGATGGCATTTGCATCGTGTTATCCCTTAGTCGCCTCTTACGACACCCACGGGAAGATAGCGGGTGGTGACACTTGTATTCTATGCCGTCAACCACACGGAAGAATATACAATGGTGAATTTCGCAGACAAACATTGTTTTGCTTCACGTGTTTTATATAGCACTCGACAAAGACACTTGAGCAATATCGTAACGATATTGCTCAAGTGTCTTTGCCGATTGTAATAATATTTTTTATTATATAAAGATACTGTACGTTGTATTGAATATTTAATATTTCAGGATACTTAATTAAACTTGCGTTTGTTACTTTACTCGCCTCAAAGTTAAGTAAAGTTCAACTTACTAAGATGCTCGCCAGTTCTTCATTTAAAATTAAATAACGTTGTATCGTGATAAAATTACAATACTATGAAACCGACACAAAGAAACCGGAATATAAATATCGAAAATTGTAGTAGCTCTCACATACTTTTTTATTCTATTACATATTGACCCGAAATATTAATTTGGGAATGTAAATATTAAGGTTTTAAATGTAGGAATATTATACCCACACTTGGTAAAAATATATGTATTTTTAGTTTGTAAAAACTGTTTAACTAATGTTGTATTTTTTATTTACAGGTAAGTCTCGAATCAGCGTGTCAACAAGCACTGGTTGGGATTTGGTAGAAAATGTTTGCCATACGCCAGGTATGTAGCTTTGGACATCCAATCTAACTTTGTTACGGAATAAAAATACTGTATCTGTCTGCAACTCTGCGCTGACAATGACTCGGCACGTACACGAGTTAATTTATGATTTTCTTTAACTTTGCAGCGAACATTTTTTTGTTTGTAACTGTTTGGATTTCCAAGGTACCTACACCTATAAATTAAATAACATAAGGTAAAATAAATGATTTGACATAATACCAAAATAAACACACATAGGTATATTACTAATTTCGCTCGGAGTTCGGTATGTGCCTATCGGACTTTCAGTGATATTTTCGACCGTCTAATGGATTTTAAACAGGAATTAATTAAAAGTAAAACTTAAAAACAAGCTTACATTTGTGTTAAATATACATATGATCAAAAACGCCTTCGTCGTCGTCTCGTATATGATGATGACGATGGAGTTACGTGACCACGTTTCAGTTTCATCATCAGAGCAGCTCCGTGATTGCATAATATTGCATACTCAGGCAATATGCTTACCCACATGAATTATTTTTTTTAGCTCAATTGAAAACCGGTATGTGGTTCAAAATCTTGCAAGATTTGATTACAGACACGCAGGTGAAAGTTAATAAAAGCTTGTAAAATAAGCATATGTATTAAATTGTCATTCAAATCCTTTACGGCTATAACACGAAGTGCATATTCTTATAAAAAAAATACATTTTACTTCTTAACTTACTGCTAACGGCTGGTAGAATAGATGAAAAGGTACGTTCAGGTTTTTTCATTTACTCCAGAATATTTTTTAATTCAACCCTACCGTAATTTGCGACTAAATGCCACATTCTAAGCCGACCATAAACACTGGGACAATGTAGTTAGTCGAGGGATATGACATCCGCTCCGCCACCCTGCCATATTCGTGCCCAGATAGCACGTTATCACCGAAAACGTCATTGGGACGAGAACCCGAAAGCTACCAGATTTTAGAACACGCCATTTTGTTAGCGGTGTACTCTCCTATATCAGTTGTTAAAATAAGTACATTTGAATTTACTTGAAGGATGGCATTAATTTAATTTCGTCTCAGTCACAAATACTGATAAATATTATACTTCTAATATGTATTTAGAATCGAAATTTTAATACATTTTATAATCTACAATCTGAACACTCTTTGCACGAGCGGTCCAAAGAGTGGTCGCACAGGAAATAGATGAGAATACAAATAACATGAGAAATAAAATAACTGCTGTTTTAACACAAAATCATTTATACACGTCGCCAAATAAAAATTTGAATATAAATAATAAAACTTATCGGTCTGATGTTATTGATTACATTTCACGCCACGTAATTATTTAGTAGTTAAACCTATAGCCGCGACAGGTGTCAGCGTTACCCTATTAATGGCAAACAACATCTTCTGGGATTAAGACGTAAATTGAATAATAGATGGGCTCACGAATGTCGCAGAAATAATCGCTATTTTTCCTCAAAGTACCTACCATTGTGTGTTGGACACAATCGTATTAGACCCGAGGATGAAACAGCATTTTTATTTTCTCGAAATAAAGAAGAATAGGAAACACACGGTGTAAATTTTCGAGAAGCTCCTGAGACTTGATCGGGGTGTATGGAATGGACAAAAAAGATTTGCTGACTAAACACAACTATCTAATGCATCACGACAACTGTAACTTCGACCGCGTGCGTCTCCTCTTTGCTCTGTACACATTCTATTACAAAACGCTGATGTAGTTTGCGAGAAAGCTTCACTTTGCGTTTTCGTCCTGTTTCAAAGTTTTATTGCTACACAGAATGTTTGTATTCTATTTGGGTTACGGTTTTGCTCTGTAAGGATACTATATTATAAATGAAGTTCTGTTTAGACTTAGATTTACGAACTTGTTCTATACCACATTTAATAATTTAAGTTGCGGTGACATTAGATCTAACCATCTAAGAATAAAAAATCAATCAGCTAAACAATATCCTATTTTTGACGATAGAGAGAGATAGTTGAGAAAGTTACGAACATTATTCATATGTGAATGATAATACTAATACCTATTTCTTTTATAATTGTTTTACAAGACGAAATATGAACTGACATATCCGACATCAATGTCCGACATGCAAAATTTATTTCAAAGAAAGTAAAATAAAAGTATTTAAATCAAATAAATAGAGAAACTCTACAGTAAATTTTTCGTTCGGATGTAATTATGTTAAACCGTTCGAATTAACCAGTAGCGGTTCAATGTAATGAACTGATTGCCAATGTGTCTGAATACTATTGATCGCTGCAATCCTATTAGTGGCTCAACCTCCTACTTCATATCAACTGCAAATTATGCTACAAGCAGTAATCAGTATACACACTTCATTCTGAGGCCTTTTTATTTGACTGTTAAAGTTTAATTTTAATTGAGCATTTTATTTGCTCTTATTCGGATGTTTCACTAACAACTATAACTCGATTTACATATTTATGTTTTAGTTATACATTTTCGTTAAATATGGTATGGCAGACAGGTTTACAACACCCTATGAATACAGTAATACACGTTATTTGATCGTGTATCAACCAAAAGGTAGGCTAGTAGAGGAAGCCTTCGGCATGAAGGCTTGATAACCTTATTATATCCTTAGTAATTTTGAAGTCTATTAAGTAAAGTAAATAATAAAGCAAATGTATAATAACCTGAAACGCCAAAAATTTTATAAATATTAATATATACCAAATTTCGAGGAATCCATTCTCGTACAAGCTTAAAAACTACACTTAATGTTTGGATGGCAAATTAATTGTACAGGTAATAAATTAATTTATGTATGGTAAAAAGGTTCTTTTAAATATTAACATACGCTCAGTAAATAAAATTGTTTGCAATTTATGCAGTGTTCAGAATTTAAACGGCAAGTCATACGATTGGTTGAATATGGAGGGTCAGTGTACCCGCCATAGTGTAAACTTTTTATCGGTTTTACGTTAAACTAACTAACCGAAAAAGTGTACCAAATATAGTCAGTTCACACGGCTGGGTTTGACTAAAGGCAAAATATTGTGGACATCCATTCCAGTTTTATTAGCTCTGTTTTACATACCTAGTGCGTCTAAAATATGTTATGATAGAGAAGCATACCTGAAATACGTTAAACTGTTAAGGAAAGCCAGAAAAGATTGCTAGTAACTTTTAATTTACATTTAATTAATTTTAAATATACTATCCTTCTCGTAAACAGTATATTTAAAATGAGAGATATGTCAGGACCGTTGCAAATGGCGTTCCGTAATCTCTGCCTATCCCTTCGGGAAACAGGCGTGGGACTATGTATGTCTGCCTCGTTGATCCCAAAACATTATTTTCTTCATCATGACTTCTGAGTTCCTTTCGCTATTTGGAAACAAGTCTGTCGGATAAACTACTTGACTTATACGTATAAGTAGTAGACAACTAGACATAAAATATATTATCTACTAAACTTATTAGATGTTCTGTAATATCTAATCATGTGTATTTGCTGGTCTATTATTTCCATACGATTAAACTTCTAGCAGCCTTTGCCAGTCTACGTATGACACATATACGTAATTACATACAAGTTTTGTTTCTATTTCGTAAAAAACATACCTCTTTAACATATTATATTTATGGAACCCGTTATTTTTTATAAGTTAAAACGCAAAATACATTGTATATTTTTAAGGCTTCACATGCACGTGTTATTTTGATGAAATGGAAATGTTAAGTTCGGTGAAAGAACTCTGAGCTTATGTCACCGTTCAATCTCGTTATTGGAACCTCATTCCAGTAAGTGCTCGGCTAAGGGTGTTTCGATGATTTGTCAGTTTTTTAAGAGTCGGGCATTCCTTCACCCGGTCGGCAATAATCCTTTTTCTTTATCCGATAGAGGACACTGCAGGTCATATCGTAGTTGTTAAAATATAGATGATCTCGTCTTTAATGCTTAAGTCATTTGGTTTCTGAATATGGATTATAATAATAATTCTACAACACTGATAAAGTATCAGTAATACTGTTCGAACTTTATTTCTTTTTCCCTTTTAAATAGAGCTAGAATGCAAGAAGAGGAAGAAACTGACCGAGGTTAATAGAGACTAACCTCGTTCAGTTTCTTCCTTTTCTTTGAACTTAGATAAATTAAATTTAGCTGGTTGCCTTTTTACTGAAGTACCTACCTTCTTACTGTATCTATGAACTCACTATTTCATGGTAACAAAACGTAGAGCATATCTCTATTCTTTGTCACAACTGCTAAAATGTATGTGTGCTTGCTTGAAACCTCGATATACCAATTACATAAATATAAGCATGTGAGCAAAGCACGAAAGTAATCCCAAAGTAAGTAACCTATGCAAGTGCCAATCTTCCACTTATAACCGTCAAATTTTACAGTGCGTGATCAAGCAGTTTATTACACATACAGCATAAATTAATATATTTTTAACATCGTCACCTTAATAATTGAAACATAAACTCGCAATAAAAACTAAATAGGGAATAAACCGATCCCAGTCGGAAATAATATATGTCTATATAGAAGGTGGAACAAATGTAGCATAGGTATAACGCCCCGGTCCCTATTAGGCCCTTGTGGGAGCGGAGGCTTGTACTTTACAATGTGCTTCATTTTTTAAACAGACAATGGCTCTTCGACCTTTCCCATCGAGTTAACTTAAGTGCCCTATTTAGACTTTAGTGTCCTGATATTTTGTATGATACTTTGATATAGAAATTAAATTTTGAACTAGGCTCGAAGTTTCACTTTCATTTCATCCAAAGATTAGACTAGGAAAAATTTTACCTAAAAGTTTTGACAACGAAAATGTTCATCTTGACTGTGATAGATGTAAAGATCAAGAAAAATAAATGTTCAAAAGTCAGAACAAACTAAACTTTGAACAAAGAAGCTTGAATAGACGTTTACTTTGTAAAATTTACAAGGTATACATACATATTTTACTTCGCAATAGTTTTACGGACGGGTCATTGGTGTATGTGCTATTCTTTCTACTAGTATATCTTTAATATGTACATATATCTAAAAAATATTTAATGCTTTACTGATTGTTGTACCTACACAAAATTAATACAAGAAGAAGAATAAGAGAATAAACGCCCACAAGGCCTTTTATTTACGCAAAATCATTATTAATTCAGTGATATTTGTATTCTTCCTCATAAAAATAAAATTCAATTAATAAAAATATTTTACACGCCATTAACCAGAAATTTGTACTACTAATAATATAATTGACCTACAAAGGTAATAAAAAAAACTTATAATTACTAAAAGACTTTCTTGTTCCTGTTCATTAACAACTTTCTCACCTCAACGGTCTTATTTTATAAAACCAAGAGTACCAATAATTAACTTACGTATGTGGTGAATTTAAATATCATTCACTAACCAAAATCTTATTGTATTATTTTCCTGCTAAAGGATTGAATTCTAAATACACACTGTTCAAATGATACCGTTTTTGGATTTCAAGCAATTTCATTTCATTATTAAAATACTAATGCCGTTGCTCTCATTACGAAACGTGTCACCATCGCTTATGAATAACTCGCGGCCATTTCACGTCCCTTTATAAATACAGCGGTAAATTCTGCATAAAATATGTAGTTAAGAGATTGTTTGGGCACCAGCATTTTAAGCATTCGGTCCACAAAGCCCGCCGGCAATTGATGGAAGCATAACATTTTAAAAGACAGCTTGTCCTTTTTACCTAAAACCCTTGTACAATTTCATTTCGTGTTTTAAAATTTTCCAACTCGAATAAAAACGTAATAAGGACAAGGTAAACAGGAATGTTTTAAAGCTATAATTAAAATGTTGTCCGTGTTTTTCAGCGTGTCACTCATCACAATGTGGTGTTTTCATGACCAACCTCCACGCTCAGTTGCATATTAATAAAATGTATAATACACTTGGCTTACGGCACTGTAATTTGTTCCGTTTATTTAATATTTTTCTCACGAGTTGCTTGCCAGTTGCTAACTGATTTTTATTTCCACCAACTTCAAAAGCTTTGAATTAAATGAACATACTAGTATGAATACAGTGAATTGGTTCAAAGGCTCTTTTTCAGTCCCATTAATGCTTTAAAACGGGCTGGTGTGGTTCCATAAAGGTTTTTAAAGCTCTAAAGGCTAGTCTCTGATCAAGATAATGGGTTGTTCGTGCGAGGCTATCTGCCGTCGGTGTATCTGCCGTCGACCTCTCGTGTCAACGAGAATATTAAAATGCTATTCTTAGTGTTACGCTATAAGAATTCTTAAAAAATATCAGTGTACATGTGTGTATAATATTGTAGTAGGCAGCGATGATTGATAGATGACCTACCGCTAGCTATTGCAAATGACATAAACAGGTCACGGTACGCTGATGGCTTGTTCGACTAACAATGATTTGTAACTTTGATCAACACCTGACAAGAAATGAAAACATGCTATTTTCTAATATGTAGTACAAAAGTGTGCTTACAGTTACTGTTAATACAAATATCCGTGAGTTTATATACAATAAACGTTCGCCTTAAGCTTTCTTGATAAAGTTTTAATGAGCTCTCCTTAGAACAGCGGCCGCTTTCGGAGTCTTAATTGACAAATCCGGTGTTCGAATTCTAGGAACCACCGTATATAGGTAATTGTAGTTATTGTACTTACGTTATATTCCATACTTACAGATTTCACAAACTTAATATCTAGAAACCATTTAACAGGTATGCTACAATTTTCTGTTAATGTACCGTGCTAGTCGGAACGTTCACATATGGTAAAGGTAAACCCGCAGTGTTAAATGGTTTGCGAATAATACAGTACGAGATAGATGTTTCAAAATACTTGGGCAAGTATGGTAGCCAGAATATCTGATACATGCTACTGGGAAAAGCGTTTGTTATTAAGAAGGGACACTTACTCTACTTCAAAGATTAAGCCTTTATATACGTTTCTATCGCCAAGCAACACTTTCCAAACGTAATGCCGATTGGATAACTAATGAGGTGGTGTTACCAATCTAGCGATTTTGAATTAAATTGATTACCACTTTCGACTGGAGGACCATAAATAAACGTCAACAGATATATAGTAATGGTATACCTTTATTTTACCTTTGTAACAAAGCTTTAAATCAAGTGCCCTGTCACTATAATATTTAGGTAGATATAGAAGTAACGTAAGTAACTTTGCCACAGTTAAAGCATAGTAAGTAGTTATATTAATCATCATATTTTATTATTCCTTCTCTGCGAGGCTCTTGTTTTCGAGCACAATTTGGAACTAGGAACAAAATATCGTTGAATTATTTCAACTAAAAAAGTCGCTGTTACGCTCCTTCATCCATCGGTTCAGGCTTTCATTGCCAAAAACTACGTAAAACAAACTACAATTTCCACAAAAATATTTTCGAGGCCCGAGTTTTATTTCTGTAAGCAATAATATTATTACTGTGAACGTTGTCAATATTTAGTTTATAGTAAACTCAACAACTGTGGCGATAAGAAATTGAGTTGACAATCTTTTAAGAAGCTCATGATATAGATAGTAAACCAACACGTAACATTTATATATCTTTCACTGAATATTAGTTCTACTTCAACAAAATGATAGGCAACTTAGTTTAAGAAACCTGTTGAAAGCTGCAGTGTGTTGTATCACAGTAAATAGTAAGGCACAAGATAGACTATTAATATGCTCAATAAATTTATATGCTCAGATGGACTATTAGATCTTGTGGAAAGAATAGACAAAGCACTTGCATAAAACCATTGCATATTAGAGAATTTATTTATATAGACGAATTCGTTCAAAAGAAACCAATCCTTCAGAAAAAAAAATTATGCAATTTTATAAGTAAGTACATAAAATAAGGAATAACATCCACTAAATAGACAATGCAAAACAAGACTGCAAAATAAAAAATACGCGTGCGAGCGAGTGTTAATAGAGATTGCCCCAGACAGATCTTAACTCCGTGAAGTAGTTAGATAAATACATTCACAGCAAACTTTAGAACTAGTCCAGTGAGTTTTCAAACATAAAACTATAGTTATAATATCAATAGAATGCTAATAAGTTTGAGATAAGTTTTAATTGTTTGAAAGAGGAAAACTATTAGCTAAGTTTCAGGTCGCTTTTTATTTATAGTTGACTTTTACCGGGACTTAACTGCCAAATGTAGAACTACAAGTTTATTAAAAATTAAAAATCATCTATAATAGCCAGGAATAATAAAGTAGTAATTAGTGAAAGTGATTCTCAGAATCGAGGTAGTAGAATAAGAGTCATAAGATCATGTTAAAGTGACATACCTACTTTAATTCTTTATTATTATTATAAACGCATAAAATATCCGTGATTTGCCACCTAGATAAACAAATCAAATAAATAAAATTAAATAATTTGATTATTACCTTTCTTTCAAATCATTCCTAATATAATCTCACATACCTTTTTAGTCACAGTATAAGTTATCTATGCAATAAACATGCAAGAGGCCTTGTTTTTTAATCACGATGACCTACCGGCCATTGTACGAGTACAACCACGGGTGGCAAAAACGGTCATAAATTGTACAAACAACTTTGCGTGCACCACCTACTACAAATACACAGCGATAACATTAAAAATAGACGAACTGAACCTACCCCAATAGCAATTAAACCAAGCTATATTCTACCTATTTATACCGCATACATATTTCAACAGCAGTCTACAATTGCTATAATTTCATAAAATGAATCGCCGAAAATAACTTCCCTACTAGGTTTTTAAACGTTTTTTTCTAAATAAATAAGTTCTGCATACGAGGTATGAAAAATAAAGAATTATATAGATTCTTTATCTCTCTTAGTATACACTAAGAAGGCCATATAAGCTTGAAATAAGAATCCTAAAAAAATAAGGGACGGACTGACGAAAAATTGACAGCAGACGCTGATTCGCATCATTTAGGTGCGGAATTAAAAAGAACTACACATTTAGACTACACTCCAAGTCAATTCGAGAAGTGTGTGAATACCCCAAATGCATACCTAACACCTGAAACGTTCCGCCACTTTGTATGCTTGTCGTGCTACAGTGGCAGTGCAACCGCAAATAGGTCGTACAGAGAGATATTCGCCGATATATCTATACTATAATAAAACTGTAGAGGTGAAAAAGTCTGTACATTAAAGATATTTTGACGAAAATTAGCTAAAAAATCTAGGAAAATGCTAAAAAGCAATACTTGATAATTTTTAGAATTTATGTCTGTCTGTCTGTCTGTCCGACGTCTTTCCCTATGTTGCTAAAGATCTCTAAAACTGCGAAATTGATTTCAATAATACTTACTCTCATGTACAAAGGATATTCAAAATTATAAAATAGTATATGTTACATCACAATCGGTTCAGTTGTTTTCGGTGTACAGCTTGACCTGTCCTTTGTACATAGTCCCAAACAAAACAGGGATCATCCAAAACTGGTTATATATGTGGTGCCATCTATGATCATTATAAATTTGTTAGTAAAAGTATAGTTAGTCTAAATAGGTACCTTCAAAGTGTTTTATGGCTATTTACCCGACTTTTAAAAGGAGGCGATTCTTAATTTCGTCAGCATATTTTTACGTATTTTCGATAAATAAATTACTGAAACCGAGCATATTGATAGTTATCCTTCCGACCGATAGATGTCACTATTTTCAAATAATTTTCTAGCAAAATAAATGTTTCTTGCAAAAAGACAATAATTATGTGTCGGGTATCTCTCTGTTATTAAAAAAATAATAGAGTACAATATTCGGCACTTTCATAAACAAAAAGTCTGTGTCAAAATTTATTACAATGTCCACTTAATTTAAACGGTCAATCTCATTTATTTCAAATTATTATGTTTATATAATAGTCACATAATCATTTTATTTTATTTTAAATGATAAAAACAATGACTATAGATCCATTTTTACCCGACTAAGGTTAAGCCAAAAGGAAGGGTTATGTTTTTGGCAGTCTATGTATATATGTTTGTATGTTCCACCGTAGCGCCTAAATTACTGAACCGATTTTAATAAATGGGGTGTCAAAAGATTCGTAATAATGGCCCGGGTGACATAGGCTATATAAATTTTTACGTAGTCGGGTTATATTTTTTAAACTTATAAAAATTTATTCAATAAATTGTCGATAAGTCCATATTATTTTCTATCTCGGTCGGTTTGTATATGTGAACATAGATGGCGTTTTCTGAAGTGTAAGAATCTCCGTGGATTGATGAGGTTCTCGGTTAATTTTCTTTCGTTTTCGTCGGATTGGTGTCTTAGTCGTTTCTTTTGAATAATGAATGTGGATGTGTTACTTTGATTTCTTTCGTTCGTTCGTGTTCTGTACTTATACAGGTGTCTCATTATTCCCAAATTCCCACACCTCATGTACGTGGGAATCCGTGGGTGGGAGACTGAGGCCTGAATTCAGATACCTCTTGAGTAACTCAACGAGGCTATCTTACTTTCGGCAGGGCTGGATATTCGTAGCCCTGTGTGTATTTTCAAAATAAATCGCAGGGACAGACTTGAAACAGCTGGAATCGACGCCCGAACATGTTGTTTTTCACATGGTCAGTTATATATGGCATGTTCACGAGTAAGCGGTAAAAATAATTTACATGTTCTATATGAAGGTGGTAAAACAGTTAGATAATGTTGTGTATAAAGAAAGTTTCTAATGATATCCCTACTATCCCTACTTCCCTACTTCCTACTAATATTATAAATGTGAAAGTTTGTGAAGATGTATGTATGGATGTTTGTTACTCTTTCACGCAAAAACTACTGAACGGATTTGGATGAAACGGACTGAACGGATTTTACAGTAATATGGTTTATACGTCAGAATAACACATAGGCTACAATTTATAAAGATTTTGTGTAATGTTGCCATACTATAAAGAAAATTATCAATTAAGTCAGTAAAAATCCTGAGCTCTGAAACCTATCTTCGCGTGCGTTGCCTAAACCGTTGAAGTTACATGAAGATAATGTACGGTGATATTGTTTATCTTAAAAAGTTCTAAATAAAAGTCCGCGGCAGCATATACCTACCTTTTATCTAGAAGCCAATATACACTAAAAAAGTGTCCGTAAAAATAATGAAATTTGATACTTTTTTACAATGTAGTTATCAAATTGTTTTCAAAATTGATTAATTTATTGTCTTCAGTATTTAATGTAGATGAACTTTGTCCTTTACAGTAAGTAGTTTGGGTGAATAGTTTAAAAGTTATCACGATATCCTATTCTCTTCAGTAGGTATATAAGCTCTTCAATAACTTTAATAATATACTTACATACTAATCTTTACCTGAAGTTTGACGACTCTTCATTGTCTTGCCCTGGTCCCAATTTATTTGGGGTCGGCGCAGTATGTCCTTCGCTTCCATACTTCTCTGTCACCAGTCATCCGATCGTTTACCCCTTTCTCTTTCATATCCATCCTTACACAGTCCATCCATCTTTTCCTTGGCCGTCCTCTCCCTTTTCGTCCTTCTACATGCATACTCATCACTGTTTTAACTACATACAAATCATCTCTCCGCATAACATGCCCATACCAGGGCAGTCGACTCCCTTTTACCTTTTCATCAATGGGCGCCACTTTCATACTACCTCTAACGCTAACGTAATCATTCCTTAATTTTAAGTATTATCTGTTTATATGTATGCTACACGGCTAATGTGCAGATCCGTTTGTGATGAAATTTGATATGGATAGTCTGAATCCTGGGGAAGTACAAAGACTACTCTTTATTAAAATTTCATGCGGGCGAAGCCGCGGGCGAAAGCTAGTTAGTAATATTCCTGTATACTAGGCTAATTTTACATCGATACAGCATTGATACTATCGCAAGTACATTTTCGTCTGCTTGTGGATACAAACTGTGCTTTTTTTAGACAACATTTAATCGAATCAGCTATGATTGTGAACCGTAGAATTTTACAGTCTAGCATTGCAAAAGTGGCAAACTATACATGGTATAAAAACATTTTCATAAATCGTGCGATTTTACAATCGAAAACTTCGGTGGATTTAAACAACAGTTAGCGTAAACAGAGTGCTATATTCATATAATTATAGTTCACCGTTGAAGGGTCACTAAAACCTATTCCAGACTGCAAGGTTCTTCCGTGTCACTGAAAATTGCCTATAAACCTAATTAGACTGACGACACGATCGATAGTTGCTGTTGTTTACGTTTACACCACTGAGGGAACAAGGCAGCCTAAACAAAACTCAATCAGCACGAAACAACCACCTGAATGCCATAAAACATGCAACGGTCATATTATTTAAACACACAGTCTAGCGAGTTAACTAGGTATCTAATTTTATAGAGTAAAATGGCTAGAATTTTGTCACAGTAAGAATTTTCCAATTACTTAATATGCTAGACACGTATCAAAGAACTAAATATCTCAAAGAAGAAAGTTTGTGGAGAAAGCTTATTTATTTATGTTGGTGGAGGCTACTCAGTGCCTCGTTTTCAGTTGAAGTAGTTCCTCTGTATTTGCCAAAAGTGCAGTAGCAGAAACCGTTAACGTAACGGGTCTCGGTGTAAAGATGGGCAACTCACCGTACACACTTCATTCGTCTCAATCTTATAAAGTTGCCATTTCTCTTAGCAGAAGGGAATGTCCATTTTTTTATGGACTCACGCCTTTATCCCCAAAGGGGTAGGCAGAGGTGTAATATTACACCCACATTTCGCCATGAATTTCCCACGTAATAGGGGGCGAGCCTATTGCCGTTACCGGGCACACCACCAGACTCAGTGCTGCTACAGAGAATTGGGAAAAACCTAGTAACACTTTTGCCCGATCCGGAAATCGAACCCGAGACCTCCGCTCAGCAGTCGCTTACGCTAAACACTGGACCACGGAGGCAGAATGTCCATTTTATGAGGGAAAGATGTCGAAGAGATTTATTGACATTGTTACGAACAAGTCACGCGACACCGTGTTCAAGAGCTAAGGATATCTTCAAGATTTAACAACTATTAGGTCATCAGTCTCATTATTCACAATACCACATTTACGTATGTATGTATTGCCAAACCAAAGTTCCAAAGATAAATAAGTGATTCGAGATATTATTATAGGTCTAAAATTGCTGTTGCACCTGAAGCCACAAATTTAACCATTATTTTCACCGCCTTGTCCCAACTGTCGTGTAGAAAAACGCTGACAAACAGTAAATCCCAAACTTTTCTGTCATCTCCAAGACTTTCAAACTAGTTTTATTTTTCACGTCACCTCCCATTTCTTATGTTATCCATTCTTGTCACATCCATCACACACATCCATCTCTCTGACGTTTGATAATGCGAAAAAATAGATTACTATATTATTGGGAGGGATGTTTTGAAAGCGGTACAATTAAGTAACAAATACAAATAATTTTAGTACACGCTTTCGCCGTCATGACCAATTTTCAATGTTTTCAACTATCTTTGCAAATAGTAATCTATGCTAGTACGGTAAAAGCAGTATGTGTAATTTAATAAAACGGTTTTGATGATTTGCGAGTTCTTATAGTCCATACGAGGTGTTTGAGAATCAACATTACTATTTTAGCCAACTAATCCACGATTTCCATGCGAAAAAAGAAACAACAGGGCTGATTTCTTAGTGCACTGAGCTTATTTTCTTAATCTCGAACAAACCGAAGCTCTCCAAAGGCATATTCTAGTTAATCCAGGCAAATTAACCGCAGCCCCTATTTCTTTTTATTCCTGAATTTTAAACGGTTTTCTCCATTATCCCTGAGGCGTTGAACTGACAGCGCCTGCATTTTGTAGAGGTAAAATCTTGAACGTAAAGGTTGGTATTCTGTAGAGCGAAGATGAATGGAGATGAGTGACATAGCGACGCGACGTAGCAGACACGACATGATAGTTCTTTAGAGTAGGAGGCAAATATCTATGAGAAAGATTCTTACAGAAGCGCACTTTGGTTTGAAAATAGTGGTTACTTATAAATTCACTCATCTCATCTCGATAAACTTGTAAATAGTCTAATAACTAGAGCACTTACATCTGGTGCTTTTTAATACACAAAATCAATATTATTTTTCATTATTTAGGGAAAAACAATATTACTATAGTTTACTCTATCATACTACAAATTTAATATTTGAGTACCCCACTGTTTTATGATTGTGATAAAATTAGTACAAAATATATTTGATTAAAAGTCGACGTTTTAATTAAAACATTTTAAGGCAACACCGCCCCGCAGCTTGTTTTACTTAAAAATAATTTCAATACGGAGAACCCAAGAACCAATATAAACACTAGCTAATAATCTTTTCTTTCTCCAAGACTAGCTTGATCGTAATTAATGTATTTTGAGATTGATTTTCACGATAATCAATGCACGATAAGCAAATAAGTAACGATCGGGGCTATAATTCGTTAATTATAATGAAATCCAATTAAGACTTCAATAATAAAGCTTGTCGTGTTCGTAGTGGCCTTTACAGCAACTTTTAACTGGTTATGCAAATTGATGTTGTTTTATGATCGAACCTGCTTATGTTCATTGATGACCACAAGTTTTCTCTCGGGTGCAAATTAGGTAGATATTGTAACACTTTATATCCTTTTGTTAAACATATTTAGTTGGAATGATGGAATGAATAGTTTAAACGTAACATATGTAGCAAAGAACCTCACATTCTCGTTTATAATATTAGTTTCGATAATAAGGTAATGACAATACAAACAAAGGTTATCTCGAATTTAAAATTAAATTGAAAACGTCTGGCACAGAATTAGCTTAACTTGACGAAAGGTATCTGCATGCAGTTGTCGTAAAAATACATATATATCATAAAACTTGACATTTACCACGGGTTTACCAGCGTTATTTTATTTATCATGAGTAGGTGCCTGCTCTATATCATCGTAATATCCTCTCAAAACACATAAAAATGCCATCAACATCGCCATGCCGTTTTGGGAAGTTCTGAAGAATTATTTGTACCCAGTTTTATTCCATAGACCAGGAAAAGATTCTGCAAGCACTGATCTACTTATACAAATTTAAGGACCATTAGGTACCTGTTTCAGAGTATTGAAAGTGTTTTTTTTTTCATGGCAGATTTCTACGGTAGATACCAATACTGTCAAAACGTTCTGTCAGTTTCCAAAATATGAACTCGTCAATGGAAGTTAAATATCAATGATTTGTAAAAATATGGCTTATCTCATGTTGAGAACAGGCCAGTGCCCAGCTGTGGCACAGTTTAAAAACTAGGCTGATATTATGTTATAATAAAGATAATTCAGTGATTTTTGGTGTTGCCAACTCATTCATGTTCAAATTGTAAACTTAAGCAGTGTTTTAAATCATAATAGCTTGTTAAACGTTCTTAATCGCGTTAACTTATTAAGGGTTAGTATGCATTTGTTACTAGTTTTTTATAAAATACTAGAGGACGCCAGCAGCTACGCCTGCATTTTTTTTAAATTTACCCGTTTTGGCCGATCTCGTGAGATTTTCGGGAAATCCCTTCTTAGTGCACCCCTACAGTCCCCAAGGAACATACATGCCAAATTTCAGCTTCCTGTGCCCAATAGTTTCGGCTGTAGCGTGTCTGTCAGTCAGTCAGTAACGCAAGGATTTTATATATTAAGATTATATTATATCTATCTGTCAGTTCTATATAATATCGCAGTGGTATGGAGTAGCGCTTCGCCTAACCTCCAACCATTCGTGTGGATTATCTGCGAAGTACCTATTGTCAAGTTATATGCATTGTGCAAAGTCAGTTGCCGAATCTCTAGTCGGAGAGATAGACTAGACGACATCGAGCCGACATTGTACAGGGACTCAGACACTTAAACGCTTTGCAAATATGTGTATGTGCAAAATTATCTACATGATATTATGTGATTATCATTATATTTATAAAAGCACTTGCTTTGACTGACATATCATCCCTTAATTAGGATTTGTAAATTTCTTTTGAAATCCGCAGATTTTACAGCTAGCACTATGTAAATGCAGACGACAGCTAATCTTAATATATAAAATCCTTGCGTTACTGACTGACTGACAGACACGCTACAGCCGAAACTATTGGTTGCAGGAAGCTGAAATTTGGCATGTGTGTTCCTTGGGGACCGTAGGGGTGCACTAAGAAGGGATTTCCCGAAATTCCCACGGGATCGGCCAAAACGGGTAAAATTAAAAAAATTGCAGGCGTAGCTGCTGGCGTCCTCTAGTAAAATATATATAACGTCCTAGGATAGTCTACTTGAATTTGATACCCACCTAGGCTGCAACTACCTATAATATGTACATATATTATGTAAGAATATATAAGTCTACTAGTTTTTGCCCGCGGCTTCGCTCGCGTAAATTCGGGGTTCTCTAGTAATAGTATATCATCTATGTTCGGCGTCAAACACATCTCCTTTATTGGGCGGATAATTCTATAATTGTCGTTTGAACTGTTTAAGAAAAATAACGTAAAAGTATTTACACATACAAACTAATTAGTACTAAGACTTGGTAGTACTCAAAATGTTATCCGGTATCTGTGACGTTTCGCTAGAGTGGTCAATATGGCGTATGTGATTTGTCTGTCAGAACTAAGGTCAGAACCATTAGAATTTAACAAAATCCTCGACAATCTGAATTTTGCGGATATATGTTGTCGACTCGAAATCTTTATTTTTTAATGTTTTATTATTCAGGTAAGGTTTCATGTAGGTACTCCTTGACGAAATTATTAATATAAGATTTGACACTGCGATAGCAGCGCAGTCCGTCGGTTCCAATGTGAAACATTCCAAAATCCACAACTATTTATAAATTAAAAATTAAGAAAAAAAACATTTTCCAGTAGACTAAATTTGATCTAAACCATTCTCAAGTCCCCTTGAATACACACAAAAAAAATCATCAAGAATGATCCAGGCGTTTAGGAGGAGTTCAGTGACATACACACGCACACAAGAAATATATATATTAAGATTTATCAGATGTCATGTCGCCATCACATTTTAAGTCTCTAAGTTAATTAGCACAGGATGTTATTATATATTTTATTACCTGTCCCCGGTGTCCCTTGTTCACGGGTATTTTCTTAAAATCCACATACTTTATTATAATATCTACTTTCCTCAGGAGGATTACCTGCAGATATAGGTTTAACGGTCAGTAACTCTTTTAGAATTTTAATCTAACTTGTAATGGGACACCCACTGAGGCGCCTTTATAACTGCACTATTAAGCACGGACAATCGATTAGCCGCAATAGTTGTAGGACTATTATACTATTACTAGACTATTGGTGCTACTTATTGTAGGTTATGAGGATGGGTGTTTAATAAATTCGCATTCGTGAACATTGTTATCCTTTTCGATTAATATGCCCTTTCGAATAAAAAATACGTCTTACTTAGCGCTCTTTTGAATTTAGACGTTTTGTGTCGGACGGCTGCCGCACGTTTACCGTGCCGCTGCAGTACGGTAGCCGTCCGACACCAAACGCCGAAATTGAAAGCGTATCTGCCTGCCGTGCGTTTGTATGCTAGTGATGTTTAAAATTTATTTGACAGCAGTTAAGCCATGGGCTCTGACGAAGAAATATTTCTGGTAGTGCTCTTGTTGAAAAATATCAAACAGAAACAAAAAGCGATGCCCCCGTAAAAGAGCATCACCAATGTTTTCATTAACATGTAATTTTGGTGATTTCCATAATCTTTACCCTAGGTTAAAACAAGATCCAAGCAATTTTTTTAATTACTTAAGAATGTCTAGAGAATGTTTCGACGAATTACTTGTATTCATCATCAGCCTTTAACAGTCCACTGCTGGACTAGGCCTCTCCCTTGAAAGGAGGAATTGGCCTACCTACCACGCTGGCCAAACGGGTTGGTTTAGGGTTTGTATAAAGTTTTCCTTCTCTTACAGTGCTGTTCTATGCATAATATGCTCCCTCGGCTCGGCTCTTACGACACCCATGGGATGATATAGGGTGGTGATAACCGTATTCTTAATCCGTCACCACACGGGATACTTATATTAGTTGGAAGTAAAGTTCAGCGGCAAGAAAATACATTCAGACATACTATATCAGCCGAAGAAAGACTACTGATAACATTGATTTCGTAAATTAAGCAACTTATATCATAATATAGCAGGATGTAATTTAATTCTTCCACGTTTATATCATCAATTTTAAGCAAATAATAAACATGAAAATTCGAAGAAATTAGCCAATATTCAACAGCGAAATAAACACGTGGAGCTTGCGACGTTGCTGTACTGTTGTCGTGCGTTCTCGGTACCGACACCGCACTGTTGCCGCACCGCGCGCTTTGTATGAAAACAAATGACCGTCCGTGCACCATACGACAAACGCACCGCTTTGGCACTGCAGCGATCCGACACGAAACGTCTAAATTTAAAGATTGAAAGAGCCCTTAAATAGCAATGGTACTAAACAAACTAACATCATGTGGATTAATGTTTGTGTGTTTAGTTCCGTTGCTGAACTGAAGCTAAAGTAGCTTTCTATTTGAATACTTAAGCACTACCTAATATTTAAAGAACCTTACATTCCCTATATTTACATGAGATCTAAAATAAAAGTTATTTCTTTAATTTAGTAAAATATCGTAGTCCAAAGTATAAAGCACATGTTTTGTTAATAATTTTAAATTATTTACGTGCATTTTCTTTTAATACAACGACTGAGCTTCTGAAACCTTGTGTTGTAACTTAGTTTCAATGAATTCTGTGTAATCCTCTATTGAAGAGAATCTATTCCAACCACAAGTGAGCTTTGCTTGTGCCTGAAATAGCTTCACGTGACGTCACGACGTATGGAAGGGCTTGACAAGGACGTGCACGAGATATTAATTCACTACGCCTAATAAGCTACGGTATCTGACCCAACCAGCAGCGGAACATACAGTCTCTTTAACTGACTATAAAGATAATCCTACCATTAAAACTAATGCTTTGTGCCTTGAACAAATAAAATAAAGTTGAAGAGATTGTTTGAACGCGCTAATCTCTGAAAGTACCAGTCGGATATGAAAATATTTTTTGTATATTATTGCCACTTTATAAGGCAATAGGTTATATAACATCACGCTAAGATGCTTAGGAGCCGAGTAAAAGGAATAATGAACGCGAGAACGATGTAATAGTATTGATGCGATGGTTCCATTAACGATGTGTGGCGGTTGAAACCGTAGAGCACGGCTATTTAATATATAAAACGAGAACAAACGATAGCTAAAACAATTAGAATATTCCCAGTTGTACCTAAATCACACGCTGGATTCAATTGGCTGACTGAACAGTTCCGGTCAATGCATACGCTTTATTCTGAAACTAGGTAAATAGAAATTAATAAATCAATAGGTCGCACGAGCGCGTAATCTGATATTGTGATAGTATTAATTAATAATACAGGGGGAAATCAAAATAACCACTGAAATTCAAATTAATACATATATAAACATTAATATATAAACATTAATTCAAATCAAAGTAATACATAGAAATACTGCTTTCAGTATTTCTCTGTATTACTTAAACTTTGATCACGATAATGACTTTTTGGTGCAGGTTAATAATGCTCTATATTTGCCAATTACACATAAATAAAATGAAGTGTCTGTTTATAATATTAGAACAACCGCTTTTTACTAAAGGCGTATAGATGTATACACGGTACATATACCGAAATGACAATTTGTAAAAAATTTGTCTGTCCGTCTGTCTGTCTGTTTGATCCCGCTAATCTCTGGAACGACAGACCGATTTTGACGGGACTTTCACTGGCGTATAGCCATGATGTACCAAGGAGTAACCGGGTACGCAAAATAGTTTCCTCAGGACGCGGGTGAAACCGCGGGAAACAGCTAGTATTTTTATATTGATAGTCGATAAATTCTGTGGTCACCACACGATCTATCTATCGATATAAAAAGATTCAGAATACAAAATGTCTATAACCCGTTCCATCCCGTTCGCGTCGTAAGAAACAACTAAACAAAGTACAAGGTAAAACATAGGTATCTTACGGGTGAGACGAAAACGCGACATCAAATCCCATGCCAACCCGTTTGGCCAACGTGGTATAGGAGACCAAACCCAACTGACTCACAATGCCATTGTGATGCAGATGAGGGGAGACCTGTGTCTAGCATTAGACTCTGAAAGTCCATGATGATGATGACAAACTAAAATTACATTACTTTGTAACCAAAATAACACACATGTTTTGTATTAAGTGGTATTCTATCAATTCATAAAAGTTTTTTATTTCAATTGCAAAAGTAATAACAATCTAAAACCAGAGTGTCAAAGTCGCCGGTGTAAAAAATTATAGTGCATTTATATAAGCCATATAGGCACCAATTTGTCTGGCTGGACAAACGATACCATGACAATAGTAGGTACAAGGAATGTAATAACGGTTGAAGCCAGCGGACTGTTTCTAAACAATGGACGCCTTTTGTTCTCCATGTGAAGGCGGCAATCGACCATTAATTTTACGCTACGCAATTATTAGGACACCGGTTATACGAGGGTCTGGGTACTGACCAATAATTAAATACTTAGGTTTTGAGGTTCTCGTTGTTTACTATTAATTTCAATGTAACGGGTATAGGGGATTCGATTGAAAACAACAGTTGTGTCATGCCGTGATCATAACTCGTGTCCTATGCTGAAATTTTGGGACAAATATACGTAAGTAATTTCATCGTTATTTTGAAAAATACGCGGTTTAGACCCTATACATAAATAATATTATGTGTTTTTACACATAATATTATTTATATATTTTGGAACCGTGTGATTGACGGCATAGAATACAAGTGTCACCACCCCCTATCTTCCCGTGGGTGTCGTAAGAGGCGACTAAGGGATAACACGATGCAAATACAATCTTTGCGTAGAGACTGAAAACTCGACATCAAACCCTATACGACTGCCTCGTTGGTCTCGCGGCATAAATGTGCGCGTGGGATCGGGAGGTCCCGGGTTCGATTCCTGGGTCGGGCAGTGTTATTGGATTTTTCTGTCACGAAATTCTCAGTAGTCGCACGGAGTCTGGAAATGTGCCCGGTACGGCAATCTCTCGGGGGTCAGGCTCGCCCCTTATTACGTGGGACTAAAGTATATCTGTCAAAAAGTGGGTGTAGAAATACACCTCTGCCTACCCCTTCGGGGATAAAAGGCGTGACGTTATGTATGTATGTATATTTCGGCTTATGCCGGGAAAGTTTAAATTCGTAAGCTTATTACCAATAATGGAATAACAGCACAATCTACTTCCACTACAGAACGGCACAATACAAGCCAATATCTGTATTCTAAGGTCCATACACACGTCGATATTTTGTTCCACATCAGAGGAGAACTGCTACAACATTGTACAGGATATTCCCGAATTGCATACGTAACAATTGATTCTAACGTTACATGTACGAGTAGGTAATACCGCCACGTTTGTCGAGTCAAATCTCGGACCTCTGTATTTAACAAAGGCCGTCATACAGCTAGCTTAATTCAGATGCCTTTGAGTCCATTTTGATTGACATTATAGAATATATATTTTTAGTACTTCTGTCTAACGATTGTTTATAATTAACGTGCTTTAAAGTTATATGGCCTTGGTATAAAATTTATACAACTAACATTACATTTATTAGTATTAACATGAATCTATATATTATATAAAATTCTTGCGTTACTGACTGACTGACTGACAACGCACAGCCAAAACTATTGGCCGCAGCAAGATGGAATTTGGCATGTACGTATGTGCCTTGGGAATCGTAGGGGTGCACTACGGATGTTGATGCTAGTTTGCTTTAATATACTTAGCTTATACCAAAGAGCTCAGATATTTACATAGAGGCGTTACATATGGGCGCTTTGAAGACAAACTTTCTGCGACTCAAATTTCCGCTTGGCGGCGTGGCAGTCGCGCGATGACAGCTGTCTCTACGAAAGTAAGAGAGACGAACGTTTAGTCCTACTGTGTAAGCGAGACGGAGAACGACGCTAGCGCCGCCAACGGCGCCAACCACGAACTAAACTAGAGACAGTTTCCACTTGGAATCGGCACACGAAATCCTTAAGAACTGCGCTTCTATGTAAATCTGTATTCATTGCTTATACATCGAAATACACATGGGCTACCCTTTGTCCCGGCAACCAATCCCCACGTGGTAGAAGCCGCGGGCAGAAGCTGGTTAAATATATATTTTTAAAACGTAAGACAGTTACTGTAACAGAAATAGCTACTTTCATCCATAAATCGTACGAATTTCCATTTAAACCCCACCCGCAGGCTCGGCGGACACATGTTACAAATATTTCACCCGAAATTATGACCCTTTTTATGATTAGTTATGGTTCGGTCTATGACCGAATAAATTGTCACAATATTAGGTATAAAATAAACGTGACTAATTTGAATTTTCGTGAATTTTATCTCTGATATTAATGAATATACCATCGGAAAGTCTAGATGCAGTTTTGTATTTTCCAGAAGCTGGAGAAAACCGTAAAACCGCTAGTTAGTTGCATTGACGACACAATTATTTACCTAAAATATTATCTATTTGTTCTTTAAGGCAGCGATAGCCGAGTGGATATACCAACAGACTGCCATGCAGAGGGTATCAGGTTCGAATCCACGGCGCGCACCAATGACTTTTCGGAGTTATGTGCGTATTGAATTGTTAATTATCGCTTGTCCCGTGCCTCGGAGAGCACGTTAAGCCGTCGGTCCAGGTTGTCATGAAGATCTTTGACAGTCGTTACAGGGCGTCAGTACCTTCTAAATTAACTGACACTAGTCTAAACCATGGAATATCGCTATCCCTTCGGGTTGCGGAGGTCAGACAGGCAGTCGCTCCGTGGAAAAGCTAATATTCAGTCAAATCCGGTTAGACTAGAAAGCGGACCCCAGATTGAAAACTGGGATAACGCTAAGAGGATGATGATGATTATCTATTTGTTCTTTGGTTTAAAAAAAACGAATAACTACTTATTTATAAAAATAGCCCCGTTATAAACTTAGATTGATATAAGTAGATGGAGTTTTTATTGCACGTACACCAGATAGGTACAGACTTATGACTCTAAATTTGGAAATGAACAATAGTGGTAATTTTAACAAAAAAGCAATATTTTTTTCCATGCAGCCAGAACGGCGTCAATATTAATAACTAATACTTATTACTTCTTATATTAATGCCAAATTATTTTCATCAATTAAATATTGAACAAAATATGTAATTTTTTATGCCAATTATATATTTTTTATTCTTCGAATATCAGGAGCCTTTTAATGTTCATTTAATTTGCTATATTAAATGTATCTCGTTACACTGAGTACCGTGTTCATATAATTCGTAAATTATAACGAACATTTTCTTTCTTTTGATATATTATTCTATATATTTTTTATTTCGATATTATTTTGAAAATCAGCAACTTAGCACACATAGAGCTGTAGTGCGCTTCGATATATACGGGCTTTTTTCTGTTTTTTTTTCGCCATTGTATCACTATAAAGCACCATACACCCATATAACCTCCATTAAGGCTCAGTTCACACCGAAATGGCAGCGGCTGGAAGCGACGCGCAGCGGCCGGCATCGAAGAGAAGGCTTGCGGCTGCCCGCGACTGCTCGCGCCTGCCCGCGACTGCTCGCGGCCGCGCGCGACTGCTCGCGCCCGCCTGCGACTGCTCGCGGCCGCGCGCAACTCACGTCACGGCTCAGGTTTACTCTATTCCTATGCGCAGTTCATATTCTACATAAACGTATAATTGAAGGCGAAGAAGAGGAAACGTGGATAAGATTAAGAAGGAAAATAAATTCTTGGGTACACGGCCGCCCGCGCCCTCCCGCGTTTGCTTGCGGCCGGCCGCGCCTTCCCGCGCATGCTCGCGGCTGCCCGCGCCTTCCCGCGCATGCTCGCGGCTGCCCGCGCCTTCCCGCGCATGCTCGCGGCTGCCCGCGCCTTCCCGCGCATGCTCGCGGCTGCCCGCGCCTTCCAGCGCATGCTCGCGGCCGCTCGCGCCCGCCAGAGCGGTCGTGCGCACGACGTTTTCAAGTTTGTCAAGTGATTCTATGTATTATAGTCATGGTGATAAAGACTAAAATTATATGACACTGAAACTGCTCTTCGCTTCGCTTCCGGCCGCTGCCATTTCGGTGTGAACTGAGCCTAAGGACTTTTAAAATTCTATAATGAAGATTTATAATCATACTCTTTGTAAAGTAGATAAAGCTAAAATATAGCCATGCGGGTACTGGTATATGTTGTGCTACCCTACTATAATTATCATTAAAATATTTCATTATACCGGCTACGTGCTTGAACCGAGAATGGGTATGTTCTGATTGCGAGATACATTAACGCGGATCTACTTAATAGCCAGCCACACGTAACGAGCTCATTTCGACGGGTGCGTGCCAATACCACACAATATCTTTAGACGTGATATACACAGGCAATTTCTACTCCAAAAGGCAAGAGACATGTTCTAACATATATCTGTTTTTTTACCAGCAATGAGCATTAGTCATCTCATATTTCGACTTAAGAGGAAACACGACGGGCAAGAGAATTGAAAAATAGGTATTTGTAAAATCTATTGCTGACGCGCAGCCTCAAGCTTCCCCCGCAGAGCGCGATAGAGACAACGCTACTGCTGGACCAAAAATACCTATTAAATGTACACAAAATCAACGTTTCGTATTCCCTTGATTCTTTCTCCAAAACTTCATCGATTTAACTAGTTTTTCATATTAAATTAAAAAAAGGCTTTGGCCGTGTTCCTATGTTTTCCTTTTTTTAAATAATCTAGCCAAATTTGTTTTTTGGATGTTTGAACACAGCGGAAAATCTGGCCAATTTTTGAGATATTTGAAGGTTCATATCACAGATATATAATTTCTGTGGTTCATATCTTTTTAATATTTAATTTATGAGAAAAAGGAAAACATAGGGACATGCAAATAATTGCTCTATTGGCATTATCCAGGGAGAAAACAGGAGACTACGTTTGTATGGAAAAACGGCCGTCTTGTTTCCTCTTAATATTAGTCCGTTACATTACAGCGGCGAAAGCCCATTGGTGTACGTCACGGACTGCCGAAACGATGGTCTCGGGTTCGATCCTCAGTTACCTCGGGCACACACCTCTGACTTTTCGAAGTTATGTGTGTAGTAAAAATGTTAATTATCGCTCGCTTAATAATGGCTCTCCCCATATTACATTGGGACCGAAGCATAACTGGCGAAGTGTGCGTGTGTAATACACCTCTGCCTATCCCTGCGGGGATAGGCAGAGGCTAACTTCACGAAGTTATGTTATGTTTTTAGTCCTTGTAGTGACGGATTAAGATTACAAAGTGATACTAACCCATCATTCCGTGGGTGTCGTAAGAGATGACTAACGAAAATAATATCTTGAGGATCAAACAGAAAACTCGAGATTAAGCCCTATACAAACTAACTACTACTAACCTACTGTCTGGTCAGTACTTATTGCTTTGGCCACATCCTCGTATTACCTCACAATTGCAAATTAGGAGAGGCTTATGTCCAACAGTGAACCACAAAAGGCTGGTGATGATGTCTACTTCATTATACTCACTATGAGGTCTGAGTGTCGTTCATTAGTATCGAGTAAGTCTAATTCAAATCATGATGTTCCAAGAAAATACTACTATTATTAATAACCATGACCTACAAAGTTTACCTATTGTTTTACTAATCTACTATAAATGTTTTGTACTAATATTACAACAATTACATCTAATCCGACAAACCAATTAGAATTTATCACGATTTTCTTATTAAAATTTTGTAAGGAAAATCGGCGGCGAAATCTTTATAAAATGTAGATAGTTATTTATGATCGAATCTTTTCTTTGTAGACGCTGTGTATACAGCGAACTAATATCAAAAAGCTCCACCTACATTGCACACTGCGAACTATTTGCGGTGTGTAATCTGTTATGAACTCCACCAACGAATTCTACGATCCTGGCCTGTCATCACAAGTTCCATATTATAAAAGCTAGAGTGTAAAACGCCATCTATGAACGCCGTTCCGAAACTGAGTTCACCAACCAGCGGACGGTTTCAGTTTTCAGTCAACGGCAATGAACATTCTGCAAATGTCACGTGGCACACTGCCAAGTTCTCGGTTCTGCCACTAGATGGCTCTGTAACGATATATTTGCATATTTTCATACTCGCTGAATGAAAATATGTGACGTGCTTTCCACATAGAGACCACGTTTCACAGTGAGGAAAATAGTCTTTCATATTCATATGCAGTTTTAGGAGTGCAATGCGATTGTTCTGCTTGCATTATAAAATCTTTACCACGTAACTTTTTAGCCACGTTTGTGTAGTTACATTGCAAAGAAAATATTGAAATCAATAGACATCGCATTTTTGTATTGATCCAATGAATTTAATTTTAAATGAGAACGCCTAATTTTTGATTCGGAATATTTAATGGCTTTATTATGCGAAGCCATTAACTGAAAGCGATCACCGATGTTCCATAAATACTTATTCGTAGATGGTGGCTGATTTACATAAAAGGACATTGTTTAATTGTCATGAATCGGTCAGTAACGTGAACGGCACTCTGTATAATAATAGCCTAACCTTGCCTCTGCCTGATTCGCTAATCACACGCACGTCAAGTGCCGATATAGTGAACAATAGAATTAGATTTTCTAATAAATTTAATGTATTACCTAACTAGCTCTATGTATTCACTAGTGTCTCATTATTGTTTATGAACTGTCCAAAACACATAAAGTTATATTTGTCACTGTATTTTGATTGTTACAACACATACCTATGCATGTCAAAACCCTATTCTAGATGATGCCGGCTTTTTCTAGCTAAATGATGTGTTGAGAAGTAAAACCGAAGCAAACCTAGAGTCATTGCTTTGTTTTGCTTTCATATTCCTTCAAAGTCAGTCAGTTCAAAAGCCAGTCTAAGATTTTGAAACATTCATTTGATGCAAGTTAGTTATTAAGCTGAGCCCAAAACAAATATCGTACCTCTTAGGTATGAGATAAAGTCAGTCTCAGTTAATAGAACGGTATTGATGCGGTGCACTCATCCTGCTTTTATGACTTTTCAAAGATTTTCCTTTGAAGTAAGCTCGATACCCACACGCCACAGCATCAACGCCGACTTTAAACCTTATCTGGGCATCTCAAGTTTGTGTTTTGAATGGTTGCTAGTTCGTTTGCATTTTACTTAGGCTGAAGAGTGTGGGTCGTCGGCCGCGCGCCCCGCCCCCAGCACCGACGTCACACGTGTGACGTCAGAAGCCCACCTGCTTCCGTCCCCCGACCACCCGCACCCTCCCCCCGGCCGGGGAATATCCGGGGACCTGGCCCCTTCACCGAAATTTATTTAATCAGGATTATAAAGTTACGAATTATAAAATCAGTTTTCTGATGTATACCTACGCTATGCCGTGATTTACGCGTTGGACTGGCCTTCATCAAAATGCGAGCGGAGTTTTGGGTATTCGTAATCAGATACAGTAAATAAATGTATACTTATTCTTTTTTATTACATAACTTATTCGTGACGCGTTTTTAGTAATATGCTTTGTTTGGTGTATATAGTGACGTCGGTTAGACGCACATTTAATCATTTCGGTGAGGTAGTGCTTCTTTGCACGTGAAGCTGGGTATTACGGAACGTAAGTACCTAACGTTCATAAGCTTCGAAGAGATTTAGCATGCGCGCCACTCCCGTAACTCTAAGCGCCCTCTATGATACACTGTCGTAACTTACTACGGAGCACAGGCGTACCATCCATTCTAGTTTATTTTATATAAGCACGTCAAACTTTATTTAAGTTGTATGCAAGTTTTAAAATGGAGTTTACCTAAGATTAACATAATAATAGCGAGGCAAGATTAAGCTCGGTAAGGTTCGGGACAAGCGGCAAAACGAACAATAGGAAATTGGGGCCTCTTACCTTTTGGTTGCTTATGTATCCAAATGTGGGTTTTATTGATAAGGAAATGATATCTTGTTATGATATTCTAGGAGGCATAAGGAATTTATATAGGTAGGTACCTGTGTATCATATTTGTAATGTTAATATTTTTTCTAGGTATTAAGAGTATAAAGATAAAAAGTTAAATTGGTTATTATTGTATGAGTAGGTATACATGTCATCTGTACAGGAGCAAAAATAGGGAACGTAATGAACTCAATAAGCAGGTATTCAAGAACCGTATTTTTTGTTCATCGTCATCAAAGATAGAGCAGAGAAGTATCGATTTTCAGCTTTATACATGAATTTTTCGTTTTTTTTTGTATATGTACCATAGTCGGTAGGGTCAAGTATGTATACCAATCTAACCTCTGAATATAGTTATCAAATAGCATCGGGTCGGGTCGGGGAGGTCAGATAACATCACTCCATGAGAAAATTATACTCCCCACTTATCTGTTTGGACCTAAATGCCGACCGTGATACATTTAGAAGGGGACTGATAATATGATTAAGCTGTGGCACTAAGCTTTCAACGCATATGTATTTTACCACTTTAGGAGCGAAATATAAAATAAAACCCAGTGACACTATCTTAATTTTGTGCTTCTATTTTCAGAAGTGTGGGTTGATGATATTTCATTCAGGGCAAGATATATCACGTATTTGTGTGATGATTAATAATAGTTTACGCACCATCACTAGCTTCTACAGCATAAAAGAAAAATATAAGATTGATAGAAATTCATGAGTTCCATTAAAATTAAAAATGTCTCCCTATAGGTTCAATTTCAAACAAATATTCCCTTACAGACGTCAGCAGCACCCTGTAAGTAACAAAGTGAAAGCTGTGAACAGTAAATCTAAGTTTGTTTAAACAGGCCATTAAGAAACATAACCGTATGTTCATGGTAATTAATGTACGACATGTTTACTGCCTGAGGGAGCAACGGTAACGTCGCTCTTTCTTTTTTAATCACCTACATAAAGCGCGTAGTTTTAAATGCCACTACCACAAATAATATAACCCAATATTATTGCTACTGAATATGCAATGAATAGTACTCGTCAGTATAATTTATATCGAAAAGCAAACAAAAATACTTTTGCGGAAATTTAAATCTGTATATGTATTTAAATGGAATCTGTTTCCTGACTGACATAATATTTTATAAGAACCTAACTACAGAAGTTAGACACTTTAAATATGGAAATAGGGTTCCTTCATAACGGTGACACCCACTAAGGAAAGATTATTTAATATTCCACACCTAAGGAGGCAAAATAGTGGTTAAAAGTTTGTGGCAAAATCTGCCTACTTTGAAATAAGGGCTATGAAAATGCGGCCAACAGCTAGTATTAAATAAAAACGCTGTACATGATAACAATTTATTGATGGACATAAAGTTTCTCAGTTGGCATTTAGTATCTATCTAAAAAGATTATCTACCGTGATATACTTAAACTCAAGATTTTCTAAATGTATTTCTGTTTTTATCTTAATGTAGTTCCATTTATTATGTACGCAAATTAAATTTAGACCAAAATATAGTAGTGTCTAAGATTAATTAATAACTAGAGGACGCCAGCAGCTACGCCTGCATTTTTTTAAATTTACCCGTTTTGGCCGAACCCGTGGGAATTTCGGGAAATCTCTTCTTAGTGCACCTCTACGGTGCCCAAGGAACATACATGCCAAATTTCAGCTTCCTGCGCCCAATAGTTTCGGCTGTAGCGTGTCTGTCAGTCAGTCAGTAACGCAAGGGTTTTATATATTAAGATGATATGGGTTAAAGTGTGAAATTGCCGTTTTATTGTAATAGGTACTTTGAATGGACATAGAATCTTCATGGTTTGAGGTTTTTGTATGAAACTTTTTTCACATGGTTCCTATCCTATTAGATGTTCTTCTTTTAAAAATGTGAAACATTTAAATATCGACTTTCAATTGTTTTTGTTATTCAACTTAGACAAAAAAGATGGATACTAACATTTTTAATAAAAATTAAAAAATAAACAATTTTGATTTCCAGTACAAATCGGCAATTTCATACTTTAACCCCTTAAATCCATAATACACAAAGTAATCATCACAAAGCATTCAATTGTTTTTGTTATTCAACTTAGACAAAAAAGATGGATATTCATCGAGATATAAGTACTTATATCTCGATGGTGGATACTGCGAAAATTCAAGTGATTTTTAATACGAGTTCCGACGCGGAAGCAACGAGGCAGAAACAGCCCGCAATATCAATGTTGCGTTTCGAGAGGGGTCTGCTAATGAACGCATCGTGCGATTTTGGTTCAAATGCTTTCGCGATGGAAACTTCGACTTGAAGTCACGAGGAAGACCGGCCACACAGGTGAATAACGATGAATTAAGACAGATGGTGAAAGCCGATCCTGGTCAAACTACCCAAGAATTAGCGGCATGGTTTAACGTTACCTTACCCACAATATTGACTCATTTGCGTCAAATCAATAAAATAAAAAATACGATAAATGGGTGCCTCATGATTTGACTGATCTGCAGAAAGAAACGCGTGTTGAAACTTTTGTTGCCTTGTTGAATCGGTACAGAAATGAACGAATATTGGATAGAATTGTGACATGTGATGAAAAGTGGATTCTTTATGATAACCGTAAAAGAAAAATGCAATGGCTGACAGTGTCCTAAAGCAAAGCTTACCAATAAAAAGGTAATGGTAACTGTTTGGTGGTTTCAGCATAGTGTTATTCGCTATAGTTTTCTCCGATCTGGTCAAGCAATAACGACAGATGTCTATTGTACCGAACTCCGAATAATGTTGGCAAAACTAGCAGTAAAACAGCCTCGACTCATGAATCGATCATCACCATGATTGCTCCATGACAACGCGAGATCTCATACAGCACGAGAAACCGTTTGGACCCTTCAGGAACTGCAGTTAGAAACCATTCGTCAACCTCCGTATTCGCCAAATTTTGTTCTAACGGACTACCATTTTTTTCGTGATTTGGACTATTATAGATAGATAGATAGGTAGATAATTCTTTATTGTGCAAATGTTAATACAAATTCGGTATAAATGACAAGTGTACTACATACATATCAAATGCACAAGGACGACAATTATCTACGTGACAAGAAGTTTTCTTCCCAGGAGGCAGTACAAAATGCTTTCACACAGTTTGTGCAGTCTAGATCCTCGGAGGTCTATCGCAAAAGCATAAATGAGCTTCCTATTAGATGGCAGCAATGGATAGATAATAATGGTAACTATTTTGATTAAATAAATATGTTAAAAATTAAAAAATAAACAATTTTGATTTCCAGTACAAATCGGCAATTTCATACTTTAACCCCTTAAATCCATAATACACAAAGTAATCATCTTTCTCCAGTAATTGAGATGAACGAGTATAACCCTATATGAAATGGCTACGTTTGGCTACGCTAAACTGTGAAGATGATTCTATATGTATTCAAATAAATAAAAAATTTGAACCCGGTATTTTGGTGCCAATTTTAAGTTTCAATCAGTTTCTAAAAAATATGACAGCGCGTCATAACCAATTAAAACATACATACATATTGAATACCTTCTTAGTATGTCCTAGTTTAAGTAAGAGCTTTGCATTTTTTAAACGGTGGGAAACAAAGTGGTCTGAAAATTGAAACTGTCTTGGAACCTGGGACGAAATTGATCAGAAGAAAGTGGATGCGTCGCCGCCCTAAGTGAAAGGGAGACAGAAAGATTAAATGAGAAGGCACTTAAAAACCGGGGAGATGCTACGAAAAACAAAAGTCGGTTTATCATAGAAACTGTTTATGTATCTAGTGATATAAGTGAAGGGGAGAGCGCGCTCGTTGCAAACATTTTATCTATGCTTTAATAATTTTAATATAAGTCATATTGCTCTGTTTATGTTAGCGAACTGTAAGATAAACGTAAATATAACTTGTATATACATTTTATTAAACAATTTCGTACGATAACTCAGGTTATATACTCTAGCTTCTTAGTTAATATTTCCTTACCAGGCAATTAAGCTTTAAGGAAATCGATCAAAGCTTTTTAATTGTTAGGTCTAAAGACAACTCCAAATGAATGATCTTTGGTAAGTTACACTCAGTACTCTTATACTAATACAGCTAGTCTGAGACACGCTTCGTGACGTCCAAACTGAGAATAATAAGAATGAAAATTCCTAGTACGTTAGTTCGTTGTTACTCGATTAGATCGTGAATTAAATATCTATTACATATACACACATCACATCCCCGGTGTCCAACGTCTTGGGCGAATATCCTTATGGTTATAATCATATTATAAGTAGAGGTGAAACTAACCAGTGATATAGTTATGTGAACTGAAAGTATTACGGCATCTGCTCGTAGATTTGCCTACATATAGATAATTGAAATTAGTGAGAAGAGGCACAGGCCCAGCAGTGGGGCAGTAGGGCATACAAGGCTGATAATGATGGTGAGTTAATTGGATAATTTCTAGATATGAATGATTGACAAACTAACGTATGGTTTGAGTTAGGAAAGATGTTTAATGGCATATTAGTCAATAAAAAAGCTTTATTGTCGTTTCAATAACACGACATCTGTCACTTAGAGGTACATGACATCATTTAAGGGAGGTTGCATTCAATTTCTTATTATACCACAAGTAGGTAGTAGACATTATACTCATCCTCATCCTCCCAACATACACACACTCATCCCATCATATTACACACAGGGAGGCTTACACTACACAAATCTATTATTATTACTATTATTATTTTTCTTTTTACCTCTTATTTTATGTTATTATTGATTAACACATGTTTGCTTATCAATATGTAAAATTACTTTAGGAAGATCGCTGCTGTCTGAAGCACAGATATTTATTTATCTAGTTTAGACACGGATGTTCAATGAATAGTGTAATAAGGTATACTTTCATGTGTGTATTAAAATGTACAATTTTTTTTTTAATTTTATTATTATTATAATTGATATTATAATTTGAAAATGACACCAACATCAGCTGCCACCAACAATGTAGTGATGAAGATCTAACTTTTAACGGTGACATTGATTGAGATTTAGATAGGTGACATTGGATGCCTCGCACAGTGGTTTGAGTGGTCGCCCCACAACTGCTAGTTTATCGCGAATCCTGAGTTCGAAACTCGTACGGAACAACAGTAATTGAGTCATGCATAAATGTTTTGAGTCTAGGTGTACTTTACTTTGATTGAATGTTGGTTAAGGCTGCTGCTACACAATATTCCTTATGAAGAATTGACCTTAAAATAATCGAAATACTGCGCTAGGCATTATCCGACGAAATGCAACAAGCGGTCTGAACTACTTGTTAACCGATTTCATTCGTTTATAATGTTAACTCAGTTTTTTGGGTTCCATCGGTTCCATCTGTACCAATGCGAAATAGTTACAGTAAGGACTATTTCATTTAATACAAGGTACAAGGTTTTGCCCACGGCTTTGGTCGTCTGTAAATTGGCCATCAATACAAATATGCGTGTTATTTTGATGTATAAGCTATATTACTGCAATATGTAAACTAATGATTGTTTTTATGTTTTCATGTACAGCAGTTTTAAACAAACATCCATACTTAAACCTCACAAACATTTGTATTAATACTTGTAATAGTAATAAGATATAGGATGTATTATAATATTTTGGAAGCATGATATCGCCAATGAATATAAAATAAATAGATAAACTTTACTGTTCCAATCGCAATATTTTTGTATCGTGACGACACTGACACATACTACGTGTAATGGTAAACAAAAACCAGTCCAGAGATCCAGTCAGTTACATATTTTCAGCCGAGTTCGGTCACGCCTATCCCAGTGACACGACGTTCAACAACATTCACACGTATTATCGAAATCGACCAAGGCAATTAGAAGGAGTTAAGAAACATTCACACGCACAGAAGAATACCATATTTGAATGTATAGAGATCATAAAATAATCTACTGCTACGCTCTAATTTGCGCTTACACTCAACAATACTTACTAATATTATTAACTAGCCGACCCGGCGAACTTCGTACCGCCAGATTTTTGTTTTTTATATTTACCATTATTTTTATTAATATTTTTTACATACAAACCTTTTCCTTACAATAACGAACACATATGAGAGAGAATTATCCAATTTGGTGCAGTCGTTTAGACGTTATGCGCGTACAAACATTTCGGTGATTGTTTTTTTATATATATAGATGAGAAAATGTGTTTGTTCGTCCTATTTGCATTGAGCGACTTTGATAAAACTTTGCAGTAATATAGCAACACAAACTTTAGAATAACACATAGGTTAACTTATGTCTTGCTAATGCCACAACACTACCACATTGATGACACTCACACGGGCGAAAACGCGAACGAAATCTAGTTGATTTGAGTATAATAATATATAGTGTACTCAAATGCCCACAAATTATAACAATAGTACTGCTAAGAAATGTTAGTTCCTTTTACTTGATTTCCCGCACTGCTGGACCTCATATAATTAGTTTCAACTAGAACTTAATCTCTTATTTTACTTAACATAACTCTTGCCTACGCCATTAGAAGGAACCCTCTGTCCAAATTTAATGTAACTTTTAGTAGTTTAGGCTCTGCGATGATTATTCAATCAGGACAAGTAGTTTTATGAAAAGAAAAAAATAGATATATAAACAGGGTGTAAAAAGACCGAAAACTGAAACCCCATATTGTAACAATCATTACATACATTTTTTACTTTGGCAACATATCTGGGAAATCACTGGTTCAGGAGATATTGAGGCTCTAAGTTACTATACAATTTTTGTAATTAGGTACAAAGTCAATGAAATTACCACGCCAAACTGATATGGATGTGCTATGCACCCATGGTTAAGTAGGTATTACGAAAATTGCACTCGCTCATTTTTAATTAAAGCTTAAAAATATGTAAATTTGTAAAAGAAATCATTTCCCAAGTTTTATTTTTGCTTAGTATGACTTGGCATGATGTCCAAAAAGAGTAGACTTCGGCTTGGTGATGGGTCTTGTGGCACCCTGTGTATATATATATATATACGACCATTTAAAAATGAAACCCGCGTTAAAAAATATAAAGTTAATAAAATCGTACGTACGTAACGTAAATCGTTACTACCGCGTGATCATTATTTTACCTACTGTTCCGGACCCGTAGCTCATAGCGTGATTTTATTTCGCCAATAGCCTTCGTCGATAATTGGATATAACCCAAAAATAATTATTGAAATCGTGCTAGTAGTTCCTGGGATTTAACGCTCAATCAAACAAACAAGAGCACGAAGTCAGCTCTGTTCAGCATTATAACATTAGTATGAAAGTAGATATGATAAGCGTACCAATAAGCATTTCAATATTCCTTTATAATTATAACATGTTTGCATAGCAAGCAACTGTAGGAAACTCGTTTATCTATAAAACTATAGGAATGTTTACTTAGTTTAACAAGTTTCATATGAGTTTATTTTATGCATAGTTCAACTATAACGAAACTAATTAAACTATGGATACAAAAGGGTTCGGACTATGTTACCAAAACTTATTCGAAAATGACTAGAGGAATATTCGATACAAATCTAAATTATAATGTATATAAGCAGCGATAGCCGAGTGGAGAGACCGACAGACTGTTATGCAGAGGGTCTCGGGTTCGAATCCACGGCACGCACCAATGAGTTTTCGGAGTTAAGTGCGTATTAAACTGTTAATTATAGCTTGCCAAACAGTGGAGGAAAACATCGTGAGGAAACTTGCATGTCCGAGAGTTCTCTATGATGTTCTTGAAAGACATGTGAAGTCTGCCAACCCGCACTTGGCCAGCGTGGTGGAATATGGCCTTACCCTTCTCAAAAAAGAAAGAAAAGAGGCCCGTACCCAGCAGTGCGACAATATAAAGGGCTGATGATGATGATACCTCTATTTACAAATTATTGTGAATGTATTGTGAAAAATAACTAGAATTTTAATCTCAGATCTATACATAGATACGCACGCACATATGTGATGATATTAAACATATACTTTGGGTACTTAACTAATCGTCAATTAAAAATATTATTTACATATTTATAGGGTCATCCATCAATCCACACGCGTATACGATTGTCTACGCACAGGAACGTGGCCTACGCGCTACGTGCGTAGAGACACGTAGCAGCCCGTAGCGGCACGCGCCGTGCTACGTAGATGCGTTAATATTAATAGGCAATTTACGCAGGCACACCTTGCGGTACAGTAGTGGCTTTATTTATTATCTACAATACATTGCAAAACTTCACTCCTTTGTTAAGAGTTATAGTGGTACATTAGAATAGAGAGGAAATTAAAGACATTGTAATATTATGTACTTTTTATGAATCTAGACTACGTTATTAAACCCTAGATGAAAGTTATAAATTGTTGCTCTTAAAATGTTTTCATTATGGTTCGTGGCTTGAATAATTTCTCAATGTTAACTTATCGAAATGTTTAGAATCATATAACGAATAAAACTATGAAAGTACCGAACCGAATACAAGCTGATCTTTGTTGAAAACGTTTCATCTAATATTTGACTTTTCGCCCGGTATAATATCGGTTTTCGATGAAAAGGAAACAAATCTGCGGCTTGCTAGCTACTGGTACACCTGAGTAGGTACTCGATTCCGCGAAACTGCAACTCAAAAATCGATTGAGTCCCAAAGCGGAGTTGAGGTCTCGAGGTGGAGGGCCCTCGTGGAGAGTTTTGGAGAATGCTGGAGGTCGGCGGGGGCGCATGCGCGGGGCGGGGGCACGCGCTGACGTCACTCGTCGCGCCCGGGGCGTCGCGCCAGTGCCTCTCGCGACCGCGCGATCAGTCACGCGCGACTCCCGCCCTACATCGTCGAAACACGATCACGAGCTTCCCATGTTAATTCTATATCATAAACAAACGGTTATTGTTAGTGAAGCAGGGCCGCGCCCGCCGCGCCCCACGTGGCCACTGTGACGTGACACTGCACTGTGAATCCGCCAATCCTCCAATCCGCCACCGCTCCGCCGAGATACATATTTGTTATGGCCATTCCGTACACACCGCTTGTATCTATATATACGTACATCCTAGTCCTAGATGCCACCAGCCTATACCGAGTGCGCTCTCAATTGAATTATGCGACGACTCCACTGAATATAGTTGACAACAATATGGTAGTGTGATAATGATAACGGTCCATTAGCTCCTACAAGGTTACGTTCTTACAATTACTGGTAATTTATGCATCCCATAACTCATCATGGTTCATTTTTAAGTCATAATGCTTGTATAATCATTATCTTGCGGTTTTGCTCGCTGTGTATCCACCCATTCTAAGTAAGTGAGCCTAGATTTATCTTTTCGTTTTCCTTATTTCATACATACACTATCTTTTTATCTTTAGCTAAGCGAGCATATTCATTCTTTGCTAATATATACAGTGAACACTAAATAAATAGTCAATATCTATACCGTACAAAAATATTTTATTGTTTCACGTGATAGTTGAGCAAACAAACAAACAAAACAATGGCAAACATATAGATTCGTTCGGCATGTAGTTTATTCTTATAACAACTTAATATCTCAAGAGAGTATTTGAACAACAGTGTATGACTGTATGTACACATCGATTTGAACATTGAATGAATGCTACACCGAGGCGCCTCCACGACAGCCCTCCGAACATTCAGCTATAGTTTGTATATACATATACTTAAGGATTATACTTCTATACGTTACTCCTATGTCGAATATATAATTCGCAAGATAAGAAAGAATAGAGCTAATATTTAACTAGAAATGTACCCTGACGTTATGGAAATAAGGGTCATATTTTTATAATCAGTTGATCGTCGCATCACAAAAGGATCCTGATTTAGGCTTGGGTAGCCGGGCTTCCTATTTGTTATATCTAAAGATTGTCGATACTACCCTGGTATGCAATATAATTTACTTTTCATATTGTCCATTTTGATTGACGTCTCGTTATTCATAAATATTTAATTAATTTGGAAAACTGATTACAAAGCGCTAGTAGAAAGAGCAAGCATTTAAAAAAGATACTTAATTAAAAATGTATGGAATATTTATGATAATGATATTGTAATTTATGGCATACTTTTGAGGTATAAATATTAAAGGTAAAATTACGGTTCATTTGCTTAAGCGAACGTTCCGCAATATTGTTCATGAAACAATTGGAGCATTTCAGATTAATCTTGAAGAGTGGATGGAAGTCATTCTTTTGTCATTATACCGACAATAATAAGGACATAATTAACTAGAACAGCAGTAAGGGTACCTACTATAGATACTAGAACAAATATTACAGAGATACATATGTACATATATATAGAAGCAAAGTATAAGTGTCTGAGGTAGGTACTTATTTAAATTGAGTAAAATATCTGTAAATGTATCTTATCTCATACAGGTACTTTTCTCATTTTTAAAAAGCCAGAAACTATCACTAATTAATTAAGTCATAGTCACAAAAGTTATTAAAACATTTATCTAAGAAGAGGAGAGATCCTGCCATATCAGAATCATTATCATTTTAAAACTTATTTTGCATAACTTGACTGAACAGCAAGTATGCTACACTTATGTACAATATAATTATTCAAGGCATAAAGAGCTGTTATATACAACCACATGTTCTTTCACTCACACATACATTTACCTTCATGTGGTATATTCAAGATGTTTAAGACCACTTTGATAAATTAAACATCATGTGTAACATTCCTCGGCACGATTTCCTCGGGTGTGTGTAAAACTACTGTAATATTCATTTACACTCTGTGCCTTATTTTAATTAAGCTTTTAAGCCTTTCTATTTAATATTCATGGTTTCACACGTGAAGTCATTACACCATTCACACATTCATCATCCACAAGATTCCACCTCTTAAAAGTATTACTTAAAAGGACATTTTAGATTTAAAAGGTTTCCTCTTCAACTGTTAGTATTCGGATAGTGCGCTTATTTTGAGTGAGTACGTTTTGCAGAGCACTTTGATACTGAGGTATTTAGATGCAAATCCGTTCTACAATTTTCAAAACAATGCACTACTGTTGGTATGTCTGAACAAAAGTTTTATCTCATGCACTATGAACTAAAATGTGCCTCTTGTTATCTCTGTAAATAACCTGGAAATTTACACACAGGATGAATTTTCTGGTATATCTTCTAGGTTCCATCATACCTAAGTTGCATGAAAATATATGTTTAACGGTCATGACGGACATACTGTAACCTAAATGGATGACTTCGTATCTGTCATCTCATATCAAACATAAATCTTAGAATATTTAGAACTTAAAGCAATGGAATTCCATGACAGCAATTGAAAACAGTCAAACTACCACTTAATAAAGTTTCTTGACCACTAGAACTACCAACCAATGATCTGAAATTTTGAATCATATTTAGTAAATTCATGATAATCTTATTGATATGTTATAGACCAACTATGTAGCTTTAGAAACTTAAGTTAAAATTAAAACAACAAATGTTTATGATAAATAATAATTCTAAGTTTCTTCTAAAATATCCCAAGTTATAATTCTTGTAATAAGTAAACAAGATAATAGATGGCTTGCCTACTTTTATTGACAAACAGTAAACAACAAATTTGAAAGCTAATAGTATTCCTTTGAATTTATGCAATAATTCATTTATATCATACTTCTTATAAAGTTGGATAGAAATTATATGAAACATTTCATATATTTCCTGACTGCTATGTTTTTATTTTAATAAACATTCAATCTACTTTATCTTTATTTATAAAATTCATTATACACTTAATATACTTTACTGACTTCTCAGTTGACTTGTAAAATGATAGTTTTAAATAATGATACTTAACAAAGCTTCAAAGTACTAAAAAACAAAAAGCTACATGCATATAAACTCATTTCTGAGATGATACCTTAATAAACATTTAAGACTTTAACTTTCAAACTACTGTATCGATTTTGATGAAACTTGTACTGTGCATCTACCTACTTACTTAATTGAAATATTACTTCAAGTTTAAAACATGATCCTTTTAACATAATAACAATTAGTTACTTATTGCCATGTGACGTTTAGCCACATTTATAAAACTTTTAGAATCGGTTGAGAAGCCCATTATAAAGTCAGAATAAAGATTTTAAGGAAGTAACATGAAACTACTCCACCTTATATTTTGTAGTAATTTCATAATTAACATCATTTGAGAAAGTTTTACTCTTTGTTAGTATTTCTTTTGAAAAAGCTGTGTGGAGAGCTTTGGGGGAGGCCTATGTCCAACAGTGGACGTCTCTAGAGTGACATGATGATGTTTTGAAACATCTTCACTTGTAGTAGGTATCCATCAAAAGTTGTTTACTACAAATATTTTCCAAAAAGCAGTGACATTTGTTTATCTTATATTTTATACAATACTGTAAACATGACATTGTTATCTTAATATGTAAAATGTCGGTGCCTTTCAGAGTATCAGTGGACTAATGTTGAAACCACTTAACGGATCTTGATGGGGTTATCGCTTTTCCTTAAGACGACTCCCCGGGGAAGCTTGTCTCGATATGTTAATAGATTATATGAAAAGCTTCTATAACTCACATGTTTTGGGCCTCATAATAGATGAATATTCATTAGACATACAGTGTACTACCTTCTGCACGAGGCTTCGCCTGCATGGGGTCGGTTATTCAGACACTAGGTGCATGCTTATAAATAGCTATTTATCTGCAAAGTTTGGTCAACATTTGTTCAGTAGTTTTTCGTAGGGAACTAACATCCATCCATCCTCACAAACTTTATTTTTTATTGTAGTTCTAGTCTTCGTTATGACACTTAGTCTAGTATTAGGTACTATAACGTAACATAACATCACGCCTTTTATCCCCGATGGGGTAGGCAGAGGTGTATTACACACCCACACTTTACCAGTTATTACTGTAACCTAGTACATAAACTGATTGGTTTTGTTAGTTTGTATTGTAACTGTTTCTTTATCAACTTTACCTGGACTATTTTTCTTTAATGCAAAAATTAGACAACTGCCATGATTACAGCACATGCACATTAAAACAGTCATTTAAGCTTATACTATTACTAAATTGTTGGCATGATAAGTTTGTCCTCTTTAATAACAATAAATAAAATATCATATCACAGAAATATATCCTCCTTTTAAACAGATTTAATAAATCTGTACCGAATTGTCTCAAAATGCTGATTGTATTCTGAATTTCAGATTTATTAGGTTACTTTTCAACCATAGGAATTTAGAAAAGATTTTCATATTAAAGGGAAAGACATAAAGACATATTTATTTCTGCATTTTGGTTGTTTACAACACTTATACATGTCAAAACCCTATTCTAGATGAAGCCGGCTTTTCCTAGCTAAATGACTTCTTGAGAAGAAAGGCCGAAACAAACTCAGAGTCATTGTTTTTTTTGTCACTTCAATTTCTTTAGTCTTTTCTTCATCTTTTAAAGTCCAGACAAAAAAGGGTTTAGTATGCAAGTACAATGCAGGAAATTATCTGACGCTTTTGACTGACTCGGCCCACTGATTTTGAAATTAAATTAAATGTCATACATATTTATATGCATTTCCAGGCTATGTAAAAGGTCACCCTGGGTATGCTAGATTTTACAGAAAGAATACTAAAAATTAAAGCATATGTAGCTCAGCAATTTAGTAATACAACATTCACAACTACTTTGATTTGCTCAACTTTATTTTAAGGTTATTAATATAAGTTTACTATATTCATTGATAACACCTAATTGGGCATTTTGTTCAATTGTTAGATAGAAGGCTAGCATTTGTGATGCATTTATATACATAGGTATGTACGTGTAAAACCGCAGAATATATTTTAATAATAAGAATACTACTGCTTGAATATAAAGAGTACCTATACTATTAAAGGTAAACAGTTTGAAGTGCCATCGAAATATGGGCAAACCCCAGACTTACAACGTTTTATCCAAGACGCAACAAAACTCCTTTTATAGCTGCAATAAAACATGAATATTTTTTTTCTTGTGCGAGAGACGACTTTCGTTTCATCACTCTATCCAATTTCGTTCCTTCCACATTGCCCTTGGGCTTATTACGAGGCTCAAGACGGGACTTGTGTGTACAATACATGTATATATTTTATATTGTAAGTGCGTAAGCAGAACAAATAGCCTGCTTTTAGCTAACAAACGTTAAACCAGCATAGGGTTAGCGCTTGCTAATGCTACAAAACATGTGATTCAAGAAAGATATGGGGGTTGGAACGCACAATCTTTTGATAACAACGAACTTATACTTGTTACTTATTTTTTCGTTACACGGTAGAAAGTGTGCGTGCCGGATCCTTCGCCACATTTTAGGGCTGGCGTAGGATGTGTATTGGACTCTCCCAAAACGAAATGCTTCTTCCTGACTAAAACCACCGCGATGTCTTAAATGTACCGTACAGCGAGGACACGTGTATCGCGTTTACTTGTTACTGACTGACCCACAATCAATCCTTTTTCTCAATGATAACATCAAGACTTTCTGCAGTTTATTCTCTTAAATGCCAAATATATATGCTTTAAGAATTCGTCAATATTTAAATCCCCTTGACCATATAAGTATACCATATAAGTAACCTGCCTATTAATTTGTCACAGGGCACTGACCACAGGAATCGAAGCGTCCTCCGACGTTTTATTTAAAGCCTGAAAATCTAGCTATACATATACAAGTGCCCAAAAACATTCCTGTCACCCTGCTGCCGAGCTATTTTCATATTAATTAATTTTAATTAAAGCCGTGCTGTGAATTGATTGCTCTATACAGTATTAAACTTAGCATGATATGAATAATTTTAATTATAATACATGACAGTATTTTAAATCAAATTTTGTCAACACGATGTTTCACAATGGATAATGTACGAATATGTAGGAAGTGTGAGTATTATGTGTGGTGCATGTTGCAAGAGCGCTTCAGAAATGTTAATGTGCGGACATATCTGTAATAACTTCATGTAAACTAAGTTTGTGACATCACAGTGGATGTTATAATACGTAGATATGTCGCTCTTACACCGCAGTGCGTTTAGAGAGATATACAGTATTTATATTATATTGAGTTGAAATATTCGCAGTTGTATAAACCTTATTTGCTTTTAGAAATAAATTGTCATCCAAGACAAAGAAATAATCTTTATTTCACTAAGATCACAATGTGACGCTTATGAACGTCATAAAAAATAATTATTTAATGATTCAATATTTCCATGAAACGCTAAGTTCGTAATGCAACGCCAAGGGTAAAGTACAACTACTGTGTTAACATATAAGTGTGTCCAAATAATATCACTACCTACTCCACATTTTGTAATGAAACCGTTAAAGATATTATGTAAGATACTAAAAGAGTTGCGACATCAAAAGTCCATTAAGGTAACGTTCAAACATTACACATTATGGATATAGGCTTTTTAAACATGTAGGTACGCGTGTTTTATTCCGATTAATGACACGTGGAGAAAACCACGAGAATGGATGGATGAAAACGAGTAATCACCGTATCACAGGACTGTACTTTATTATTATTTATGTAGGTATATTATTTCAGTGGATGTTTTGTTATTGAGATGCCCATTTGGAATCTTGATCAGTATCTACTGGTACCCAAGTCCCAGCCTGTAGTTTACTCTAAAAATGTTGACAACACTATATGAATGTCTGGTTTGTGGCCCACATTTTTAAAGTAAACTGTTATCCTAAGGTATAAAATATGCGTATTGATTGCCCTATTAATAAATAGCACTTTTCGGAGCCAGCATTAAAGAAAAAGATATATACGGGATAGAGCTTTTCAGCGCGTGTCAATGGCTACACATGACATCATAAATCAATGGCCTTGGACGCATTCACTTCATGCTCACGTTAAAATGACATGTCAATGTCATTTTGAAGCTTGGAGTATGTAAAATACTTAATGTCGTTATGCCACTAGGTCCCATGACAACACAATCAGTTAAATAAATTACAAGTTTGTCATAATCTAATCAGAACAACTTATCCCATAAAAACAATACTTGTCAAAAATACCAAGTCTCGCGACCGTAAAAAGTTGTGAGATCCATGTAATACCAAGTCGGTTAATTAAAAATCTTTAATGTTTTAAATCAATATATTGACTCTGCCATCGCATGAAAACACAATGTATCTCATAAGTAATACAAATATGTATAAATTCAATTGTTAAATGCGATTGCCAAGTCAATATATTTATCAGATCAGACAGATCTTACCTTATCTTACAGACTTCTGCAAATATGCGGATAAATGTCGGTAAGATTCCAAAGACATCTTCGCATCTCATTGATCACCAATCTAGACACTACGCTGTACGATAATGCGGCCATCAATGTAATCAGATAAATAAATATATTGTCAATCTATACAAAAGACAAAACTTGCCACACCAAGATTGGCTTATCTTTAGTCATCTGATCTTAGCCGTAAATACTTTGCCCACGTTTATATCTTTAGATATCTTGAAACAACAAAACGATTCGCAACATCTAATTGAGTTAATTAGAAGTTATAATTATAGGAATTTGAGTCTTGAACAAACTGCGGCTACGAGAGGCAAGCATTCGTAATCTCGACTTGATGAAGTCCGTTCTCATGAGTACGAGAAGATTTAATTGGAATTATTCTGATTTGAAATATACTAAGTCTTCTCAGCGCATATCATGACCTGGAAGCTCTTGGCTTAGTTTGGTGATTATGTTATTTAGAGTCTCGACTAGCCTGTGATATTTTCGGTTCCTGAGTATATCTCACATTTTCTTAGCAACTCATAAATGCATTTGTCTGCCACTTGCTCATAAAACTTATAATCCATCAAACATAATGATCATTGCTACACAGTTGACATTAATCTTAATATATAAAATCCTAGCGTTACTGACTGACTGACAGACACGCTACAGCCAAAACTATTGGGCGCAGGAAGCTGAAATTTGGCATGTAGGGGACCGTAGGGGTGCACTAAGAAGGGATTTCCTGAAATTCCCACGGGATCGGCCAAAACGGGTCAATTAAAAAAAAATGCAGGCGTAGCTGCTGGCGTCCTCTAGTCTTAATATATAAAATCCTTGCGTTACTGACTGACTGACAGACACGCTACAGCCGAAACTATTGGGCGCAGAAAGCTGAAATTTGGCATGTATGTTCCTTGGATACCGTAGGGGTGCACTAAGACGGGATTTCCCAAAATTCCCACGGGATCGGCCAAAACGGGTAAATTAAAAAAAAACGCAGGCGTAGCTGCTGGCGTCCTCTAGTTATTACATATAATTCATAATATTCCATAACTCATCGTTATATTATTTTAGAATTTACGTTATTATGAATTTATGTACAAACTCCGTGTAACCTAACTAAGTATAAAGTAGAAATGTCCCGGTAGAAGCACTAAACTGGTTATCTTTCGATTTCCACACGTAAATTGTCGACTTAAACATGATTTAAAACATCATACAAATCTACGTTTTTATATTTCGAATAAAATGAAAAAGAGAGTTATACCAGACTGAAGGCCTGTCAGAACTTCGCTGTAATCTAGTATATATCTGGCAATAATCCTGCACAGCTAGGGAACCTTGCGTAAAATAGCCTCATAATTGTTTTGAGCAGTGCTTCTGTTTAATATGCAAACCGCATGCTTTTGACGATTTAAAATAGGCAGAAGGCTAATTTATTGTATTAGTTCTTCGTAGTAGGATATTTCTTCGGTAAAAAATCACGGCTTCATGTAGGTAACTATTTAGTCAAGTTCAAAACGAATATTTCACTGTGACGGTTTACAACTATACTTGATATATATGAAGAAGAATTGTAGCGTCTTTGAGACTTTCAACCGAAAGTAAAGCCTATTCGCAATTCCTTTTTTTTTAATGGTAATAGGCGGCAAACGAGCAGACGGATTGCCTGATGGTAAGCAATTATCGCCGCCCATGGATACAAGCAACACCACAGGAGTCACAAGTGCGTTACCGCCCCTTGGGGTTGGGAAAAGGGATAGGATGAGGAGTGTGATCAGGGAGAAGGAATAGGGGATAGGGCCTCCGGCACTCTCACTCACCGAACGAACCGCAACAGTTTAGGTACTGTTACTTTACGTCGATTTCCTGTGATAGGGTAGTACTTCCCCGGTCGAGCCAGCCCATTCATGCTGAAATCAGCAAGGCTCTACTACCTACTACAAAAGGAAAGAGCTTCCATATCTTACATATCCACAAGACACCTCTTTACTAAACCTGACGATAGTTTAAACAATAGTTCATCCTTACAACTCAAAGTAGTGTTTCCTTGAGCTAATATTTATAGCGTGACAATTGGACACACCTCCTTTGTATTTACACCATATAAAAAACGATAGTATCCCCAATTCATAATATTTGAATACTCATTGTGCATGTGTTGACGCTCAAACATTAATAAATTATTACATTGACGACATGATAATTTGGGCTACAAATTAAATGGGCACACAACTTGTAGTATAGATTCATAAAACTTGTAAGTTTATATAATATGATTACTAAGAGAGCTCGCAAGCATTGAGTATTTTGAAGTATTACCTATTTTTTACTGTTTTTAAATTGTCTTTCGGGATATTTACCACGAAAGGTACGTGGTAAATATCCCGAAAGAAAATCCACGTACCTTTGTTTGGAGTAACCGATATTTCGGCTCTGTTGCAAGCGCCATGTTCACGGATACATTTTTCAGTACATCCGTGCATCCGCGCTTGCAACAGAGCCGAAATATCGGTTACTCCAAACAAAGGTACGTGGTTTATATACCGAAAGACAATTTAAAAGTTTAAATGACTACAAAAGTTTAAATTCCTATATTTTTTACTGGAATATCGACAGCGAAGACACTTCAACACATATATTTGGTTAATCGGTCAAAGTATGTGGTATGACAGTCTAGTGTGGCATACGATGCAAGTATGTTTATTTATTCCTTTGTATAATAATAACAATTAACGATTGCCTCTCTGATATCCTGTTGGCCTAGAGGTATAATCCAATTAACAGTAGGTAATAAAAACGACTAAGACTAAAATAGCATTAGTGCCCATTAGTTTCCTTAGTCCATACAAAAGTTAAACTAAACTAAAACCAAACATTACAAATAATCAAAGGAGCAATAAATAAGAGGCACTGATTTCCTCGGTAACAATGTGAACTGGCGATTGAGTAATTAATTTAACAATTTATCCTTAATACAATCAACAACCGAGGTAGCAGAATGGAGAAAATTCTCTTTTATTTTTGTTAGAGGAAAGTTATTTTATCCATTAAGTAGTAAACTGTTTTTAGATTAAGTACTTGGTAGTGTTGTAAGTTAATGGAAGTCTGTGCTAGACCCGCAGGGAGTCGGGAAGAGCATACACTCGATTTCTCGTGACTGCTGAGAGCTAAACATTAGCTACAGTATTTATCAACACTCACTCGCACTTTTACTACAATACTCTGCACTTATAAGTTTCATTAGCAAAATGGCAGTGCGCTGCACGCTTCTCGTGTTAATAATTAACATAAAAGTCTCAACGTTCATTAGACATTAGCTTACTTACTTACTTTTGCAGTATGTTTTATAAGTATATCGGCTCAGTATGGTAAAAAAATTATACATACATATTTTAAATCTTCTAAGGTTTTATAGTAACGGTTACCTATAGGTATCATGTACATATATTTACATGCCAAATGAATGCATCCTTGCAATTGCTTTTCATTCAATCGATAAAGTTATCTTCTTTATTTTATCTAATCACATAAAATAATTTGTTGTTCATTAGTCTTACAAAACATGACAATAGCTAGTCTGATTTTGAACAATTCGTTTCATCCTTTGTGCTGTCCGCCTCAATAAGAAAATCTAAAAGGAAAGCTGAATGGGATAAACGTTTTCTGTACTTCGAAAGGACAATCAGAAAAAACTGGAAAAAAAGTCGATTCAGCTGTTTCATAGGTAAAAATCACATAGTAACATGCCAACGTTTATAATTATATTATTTAACTTATTACTTACCTAACTTATTACTTAACTGTGTTTAAAACTTCTGACACTATCACTCATAACGTCAACTTACCTTTATCATTATCCCACTACCAGATCAAAATGTGCAGCACACATTTACGCTGGCTATCAAGCATTCAAATACTTAAAAAGCCACCGATTTTAAACCTTATTAAAATGGGTAGCTTTGTGCAGTATAATTATGATATAGAATTAAGCCAAAAAGTTCGTTCTAACCAAAACACATCAACAGGAACATCAACGATTACCAACTACGATGAAAGTATAACAACTATCAACTCAATTGAGAACAGTGTTTAAAAGAGGACTGTAGAAGAAAAGTTCTTAGGTTGTGAAGGATGTTTTCGGAGGGGTTTCCCTCCGTGTGAGAGGTGTGTTGTATTAGAGAATGGTGGGGAGGTGGTGAAGCGCGCCCTGGGCGGGGGCGGCTCGCGGCGCGCGCGCTGTGATGCGATGGGCCAGGACTGGTGCTTCCGACGCAAGAGGAAGCGATCCAGCAGTCAGGATGACCACCCGCATCACACCCGGTAACTAACACTAGTTATAGAATAAAGTATAATTATATGATTGGGTACTAACCCATAAGAGCTGTGATTGCAGCCATTAATTTACAGCAACTAGGTTCTAGTGTGTAAGTGTGTTACTGTTTTACGCATTCGCAGTTTTTGTTAGCAAAATTCTATACCTAGTGTATTTTTACTATAAAATACGGTGTAGTTTACGTTCGTATGTAGGTTCAAGACAGTCGCAATTCTTGGTCCATTCCTCAGCGTTCAGAAGCCTATGTTCACCTCATGACAGGTACATGGTTATCAGTCTATGGACCGTAACATGCTACGGTTACGGCTCGATAATATTAACATCCGCCTTGAATCATTTCCTTTTAAGTATAAGTGAATACCAGATTCAGTAATTAACTGATACCTTTACTTCATAAGAACATTATTTTATCTAGTTCAGTCAAATAAGTTACTAAAATATTGCTTATAGAGTAACCATTAGTTGTTAGAGAAATCTATTATACGTTTAACTAAGATATCCAATATAACGTTTATCATTGTTGTTTAATTTATCTTAATACTTAGACATCAGCTGTTAGGGGATGACCTCATTATAACTTTTCTCGTCGCTGTCACAATTTATATGAAAATTCCTACTTTATTTTTAATGCTTTACAAAAAGACCAATCTTTTAAAACATCAAACTCACTTTACCATTATTATGCTAAGCTATATTGGTAGATCGTGCTTTAAGAATAGTACAAACTAGAACAAAATATCAAATAGGCTACAAATTACAATGTGTTCATCGGTTTGAACCCATCCATAGCAGAAGTTAGTTTGCAAGATTTTATTTTCTTTTCACTTTGAAGAAGACCTCGATAAAACGCACTAGGAATAAATTCTGTATTGCGGGGCTCTATCTTATAAGTCAAATGACTAGTAACAAATTTAAAGTTATCAAACATGCCGAATAATGGGTACATAATAGTTAATATAAGGCGTTATTACATTGAATTATATAATATACGTGCCCTAAAATATGCGTAACATTTAGTAATAAATATAGCCTTAAGTAGTTGGATACAGTTATGTTCCCAAAGCCACAAGGACCCATTACTTTCAAAGCGGTCAAGAGTTCTGTTATAAAGTCCCTAAACTCTTGGGCCCACATTTTCAAGTTCATATTTACAAGTATATAAGTTTTTCTTTCCTTCAATTTGTGTACATGGATAACCAATAATTTTATTTAAAAATATGAATTATTTTGCTTCAATAACAACACAAGGAAACCAAAAAGAAAATGTTTAATACCTCATCTAGAATATAATGTAATAAATAATTTAATGTAATAGATAGTATGAGGAGGTCAACTTCTTACTAAAATTAACAATCTCGTATTCACTAAAGTACTTTTTCACTCGATCCCGATTCGCAAGGACGTAATCGATTGCCGAAAGTCACATCGATCTCACTTATGCACAAAATAAATCTTTTGGGCGTTGGCTTACATAGGTACTGCTTTTGTTCTAAACTTTCATCAGAACCAGAAAGTAATATCATATTTTGTTCACATATTCTGTACTTTACTGGAGTGTGCATTCTGAAGCTTTGATGCTTTATGCCACAGTTCTCATTTCAAACGCCGTAATGTGGGTTGTCTGCTGAATTGTTCGAAGTAAGCTCAAAGTGCGTGATTTGACAGCTGTGATGTGACGCATTTTGAGGCGCGCTCAAATCACTCAAACTAACTTGTTAACTTAGTTGAAAGTCTGCGATGATATGCTATGATATATAATATTTACATTATAAAAACAGTACCTATATAATCTAATCGGCATATTCATGCTTCTGAAATTACATATTATGCTAATATAGTATCTACATAAAGATTAACCATCAGCCTTTTATAGTCCACCGCTGGGCAACTGTTCGTAATGGACGGCACAATAGTATTATGATATATTAGGTTTTGGCTAACTATGCCACGCTGGCCAGACGGGTTGGCATAAGGCTTGATTTACTGTTTTTTCCTTAAAATACTATCTGCTAGAGCAGCGATAGCCGAGTGGAGAGACCGACAGACTGCTACGCAGAGGGTCCGGGTTCGAATCCACGGCACGTACCAATGACTTTTCGAAGTTAAGTGCGTATTAAATTGTTAATTATCGCTTGCTAAACGGTGAAGGAAAACATCGTGAGGAAACCTGCATGTCTGAGACTTCTCCATAATATTCTTGAAAGACATGTGAAGTCTGCCAACCCACACTAGGCCAGCGTAGTGGACTATGGCCTTACCCTTCTCGTAGTGAGAAGAGGCCTATACCCAGCAGTGGGACAGTATAAAGGGCTGATGATGTCTATTTGCTTCCGGAATTTTCTCGTCGCTACCTATGACACCCACACGGTGTCAAATGGGATTGTGACACTTTGTACCTATTTGTGTTTTTAATCCGTCACCACACGGACACTAGAAAGGCATAAAGGTTACATATACTTTCTTATTTTTATTACATAGCTATAGCTACGATGGATTGACGTGACATTAATGTTTTTACTCAGGTAAAAAATACAAGTAAAGTTTAAAGGAAAATAAACCTGTTTAAGATCGTAACAAACAACAAAGTTTGAGCAAAAAATAAAATGAGTAAGGAGGGGAGTTTATTAATTTAAATCCCTTTTATGTTCGGTCCGGTCTTAAAATCATTGCCAAGCTGTAGATAGGCAGGCGTTTTGGTACCGCTACGATATTTATGAATAAATACAGTGCGGTAGTAATAATGGCAGTTGCTTGGATTGCAAGTTTCAATTTAAATGGTCACCACTATCTACTGTACGCATCCTTCCTACTAATATTATAAATGTGAAAGTTTGTGAAGATGTATGTATAGATGGATGGATGGATGTTTGTTACTGTTTCACGCAAAAACTACTGAACGGATTGGGATGAAACTTTACAATAATATAGTTTATACATCAGAATAACACATCATCATCATCATATCAGCCAAACGACGTCCACTGCTGGACATAGGCCTCCCCCAAGGTTCTCCACACAGACTGGTCTTGAACCGCCCGCATCCAACCGCCTCCCGCGATCTTGACGAGATCGTCGGTCCACCTCGCAGGGGGCCTACCTCTGCTGCGTCATCCGGAACGTGGCCGCCACTCCAGAACCTTTCTGCCCCAACGGCCATCGGTTCTTCGAGCTATGTGCCCTGCCCACTACCACTTCAGCTTGGCTATCCGGAGAGCTATGTCGGCGACTTTGGTTCTACTGCGGATCTCCTCATTTCTGATTCAATCTCGCAGGGAAACTCCAAGCATAGCTCTCTCCATCGCCCTCTGAGTGACCTTGAGACTTCTGATAAGGCCCATAGTGAGCGACCACGTCTCTGATCCGTAAGTCATCACTGGCAACACTCACTGGTCAAAGACTTTCGTCTTGAGACATTGCGGGATATCGGACGAGAAGATATGTCGTAGCTTCCCGAACGCTGCCCAACCGAGTTGGATTCGACGATTGACCTCCTTCTCGAAGTTGGACCTACCTAATTGGACTACTTGTCCCAGGTAGATATACTTGTCGACAACTTCGAGCGTAGAGTTCCCAACCTGAATAGGAGCAGGTACAACATGGACGTTCGACATGATTTTCGTCTTGTCCATGTTCATAATAACACATAGGCTACAATTTATAAGGATTTTGTATAATGTTGCCATAATATAAAGAAAAGTATCAACTAAGTCGGCAAAAATCCTGAGCTCTGAAAGCTATTAATTGGAATTTTACCCCCTTCCTGATGTTAGATTGATCTGATATTTGGTATAAACTCATATTGTCATCAAGATTAAAAGATAATATTTAAATGATTGTAATTTCAAGATGGCCGCCGATACAGAATGGCGGATCATATATTACTTCACAACAACCTCATGGGTATCAAATGAAAAGACTTAATTGATAGAATAGAGCTCACAATAAAAATTCAAGATGGCTGCCGCCAAAAAATGGCGGATGGCGGATTACCTATTTTCCACAAATACCTCAATATGGGTATCAAATGTCTGGAGTATTGACTCCGGATTGATGAAGATTTTTAGCTTTTAGTATATAATCTAACTACATCAATTTTATATTGTAATAAAACATTATAACATCAAATATATATATATATATATATATATATGTTTTTTACAATGCACATTCAATTGTTTTCAAAATTGATAGATTTATTGCCTTCAGTATTTAATGTAGATTAATTTTGTCTTTTACAGTAAGTAGTTTGGACGAATAGATAAAAGTTATCACGATATAATTATCTGACCTAAGCGCAGCGTCATTAAAAGCGCTTTCTATGAGTTAGTGCGCTTAAGCACAGCGAGGCGGAGGGACGGTCTGATTGTCTGACATGTACTTTATGATACCTAATGCTTTCAGATTTTATTTTTGCCGCTGTTATATTCAGTAGGTACCTATATAAGCATTTCATAACTTCAATAATATACCTACATACTAATCTTTACCTGAAGTTCAACGATTATGAAAACAAAAGTAATTTTTCAGTATTATCTGTTTATATGTATGCTACACGGCTAATCTACAGAGCCGTTTGTGATGAAATTTGACATGGATATTCTGAAACCCGGGGAAGTACATAGGCCACTCTTTATTAAACTATCATGCTGGCGAAGCCGCGGGCGAAAGCTAGTACTTCATATGACGTACGTCAAACGTTATGATGCTCTGATGACACATATTTTCTCTGAGCAGCCTTAGTTCGAGGTTTATCCGTACTACTACTACCTATCACTACATAGTATAAAACAAAGTCTGTCTTCTTTCTGTCTGTCCCTATTTATGCTCAAGTCTTTAAAACTGCGCCACGGATTTTAATGCAGTTTTTTTAAACATAGAATGATTCAAGAGAAAGGTTTATATGTATAATACATATATGGCGTTACGAAGTTCGCCGGGTCAGCTAGTGCCTAATAAACCTCGCCTTTTGTCCGTACTTGGAACTTAACCATGAATCATGAACACACTTCCTAGCCCTTTGTATTGAGTCAGTATAATAAAAATCTATTTCCCGAATATTAGCACTGAAAATTGTAGCCAGTAAATGTTCTAATTCTCTTAGAAACCCGTCCTATCTTAGCAAATACGGTGTGTACTTCGCCCTGTCTGAGCAAATGTAATGTCTAAAACAGATTCCCTTGAGTATCGTGACACAACGGTGCTGGTGGCAAGTGGATAATTGCATCGTAATGGGCCTCGTCGTCGGCAATACGATTAGCCTCTAACCTCTCATAATACGCAATGACAGACACTGTGATATCGAGATGTGATGGGAGTCACGTTAGCTTCTGCCTCTCCTTGTAATCATCTTAACTATGGCGACATGAATTTAGATTTCCTTTGATTTTGATACAATAGCCGTTAATAGTAATAGCCTCTTGAAGTCATCCAGCATTTCAGAAATTGTGAGTCTGTATTGTCATCATTATCATCATATTTATGAAAACACTTGTCCTCACTGACATATCTTAGTAGAGTCCAAAACTCCTGAAGCAAGAAATTTGGACAGTACATTTATTTTATGCCGCCTTATATTCAGTTAGAAAGGTTTCGTATACATATTATCTGTGGCAGGTACAGGAATGTATCTCCATTGATTCAGTCTTGTACTATATAGACTATGTCGCCCGCATTCTAAATTGTCCTATCGTAAATATTTTGATATGGCGATAAAAAATGATGGAAAGCACCTCTAGCTGTTGCTCACATACCTATATCTTGGCCACGTGGTATCGCAGCCATAACATTTTGTACTCGTTGTAGGAATATTATGCAACAGCAAATTATTTCAAAACCATTACACCATCGAAGCAGCTAAGGATGTTTTTAATTATCAGCGGAACCATTCATCAAAGACTGTTAGACGATACTTATCTCCACGATTAGCGTGGCTATTATTGTAACCAATGCCAGTCGACGGATTTCAAAATGTTTCGTGAATAAACTGAATAAGAGCAAATATGATACGTGGTTATCGGGATTGCGTTTAGGTTTAATTTTGTCCGTCGAATACGGTTTAAGTATTTAAAATAAATGATAATTCTTAATTTTAGGTTACATTCAGTCAAATAACTTAATTGTCATACAACCTAAAGAAACCTAAAAGTCTATCTTACATGTTATGTAGCATTAAATTATTTTAAATATTTTATTTTAGTAGTTATATATATATATATATATATATATATATATATATATATAAGCATACTCAAAACTAGTGATAATAACCTTTAAAACAATTCACTGCAAAATTAATGAACAACACACGTATAAATTTAATTGATTATGTGGCACACCTCACCACCACAACCGTTGGTGTCTATTAAATTATCAGAAATTTAAATTTTGCCTGTAAACTACATATAAATATCACAAAAGAAACAGAGGTAATGATTCGAATAAAATAAATACATTAAGGAATGGAAAATAAACAGTTGCTGTTGGTAAATGAAAGCAAACTATAAAATGCTCATCTCCATCGTCTCGTTTTTTTTAAATCTGTGCATTAGGCACTATTTTATTTTTCTCTTTATCTGAAAATAACACACTATTATTAATTTATTTGCACATTTATACCCTCAACTATAATATATAAAAGAGCAGTAAACAAACCACTCCATACACATTTTAAAATCGCCATTAAAATGAGCTACTTCTAATAACCTCTGGCACAGATCCATATGTTCCATACCTACTGTAATGGACATGATACATTAATAATGCTAATTACATTATTATACATCTTGCGATACTCATGTTATAGTGCAGAGTACAATCAAGCTCGAATGTACGACATAATTGCATCTATGTGCAATCCCACAGTAATTATCTTTGGCCACAAGCGTAATAATATGGTGGACAGAGACTAGGCCTGGGCTATTACACGCCAAGGTAACAGGTATTGTGTCGGCTGCAGTGACGTGCACGTCGCCTATCTTAGACTACGTATCTAGCAGAGATGTGCGATGAAAACTGCTGCAGCTGAGCGGTATAAGAGGAAATCTTTCTCCAACAGTTTTACATTGAAATCACATAATATTTAACCTAAGCTCGATGCCATGTATTCTTCAACTTCGACTGCTTGCATGGCGTTTATGTGGCCGCCTAACCTCTTGAGATAGTACTGAAAATTGTGGATTCAATCATCCAGTACCAATATGTTGCTTCATATTTGTATGTTTCTAAAGTCAGCACGTTTCAAGATGTATTCCTGGTGTGGGAGTTGTCTTTATAGGGAAAGAAGAAATACCCCCGTTCAGCACAAGCGGTACTATTGCTGGACCATTTCTCGCACATCTCGCACAACTCGCCCATCTCTATTGGATACGCAGCCTCACTCTAACGTTAAAGTCACAAACACGACTGCTGGAGCACGTCTCGAATATAATTTTCACGTGAATGCATGTATGTAGGCAGTATTCAAAAGCATCTCAGCGTGACACACTCGCAGCAATTCCTAGAAACTCTTTTCTAGATATTCTGAGAAACTTGTTACTTTCTATCTGCTATTTTAAAAAAACATTCATTTTAAAGAAATGTTATGCAAATTATTTTAGCCGTGGACAAGATAATGATTTGATGTTGAAATTAGGACGATATATTTGACACTTTTATTTTATCAAGCTTTAATAGTAATCATTTTGGCGATAGTTCCTAGAATTTAAACTTTTAAACGAAAATTTTAAATACAAGTGCCTTTATATTTGGGCTCTTGGGCTCTATCACTCTAGAGTCTAAACAGTAAGTCTAACATATTCTACTACTGTTATTTCATATGAATAAAATACTTCATATTTACGTTGTACAAAGCCGTATAGAGCATAAAATTGTGTAAACAGGGTTTGCTGTATTTCCTTTGTATCTGCGGCAAAGATATTAAATCATAGATGTCCTTTATATCTCTTTTCATCTGTATTCCACGTCACATAGGGATACCTGTACCAAAAGAGGATGGAAAATAGTATCTAAAGATCTGTTTAGATTATTTGAATACTGTTATATCAAATAGTATTATTGATAGATACTGCTACTAAATAAGAAGGTAGACATCTTCTTTTGGGTAATATAATAGCTACGAAATAAATTAAATGTTTTAGTACTGTCAAAAGTTATTTTAAATGAAAAATGTACCAGGTTTACAACCTAGTACTAATTTTCTTTAGCTTTATACCTACTTTGTGGCATTTAAGTATCTTAATATTGTATTATTAAGATACTTAGATATATAATACTTAGATATATGATATATTATACTTAATATTATTTATATTAGTAAGATAATACAATATTAAGATGAGCAAAATGCATGCATTTTTCCCATAAAAATGTAGTAACGTAGCTTAGTAGGCTAAATGTTCTACATCCTTTGATTTCAATATGATAACAGTAAAATCAACATAAAATCCGTAAACAGTAAATTAATGCCGATACGATTTAAAAATGTATATATATAATAAACATTTTTTATCACAAATACCTACCAATACATATAATATAATAAAGAACAACTCTAATAAAATATCTGAACAAATACAGAGCTTATTCTGTAATGTGTACTCGTACTGAGATGAGATAGAAACAAGTAAGTCTGTACATGAAGTTGCAATACCACGATTAAATCTCTAGCCTGGAGCGTAATAATACGGTGGACAGAGCGAGCTATTACTCGGCAAGGTAACTAGTATTGTGCTGCTATAGAGAAACATACACTGGCAATCTTACCTACAACACTATAGTTACGACGACCGAACACCGTTTTAACATTGCTTTATTACTGGTCTCTTTTCTAATGCCATGTTTTCCTCTAATTGTTTTTCCTGTTTATTCTTAGACAGTGAATTGTTATGTACTTACTCTCCAACATGTTCATTATAGAAAATATATTAGGTATGTTACCAGAAACATGTGCTAGTTTACGGTTTATATCAACGTTTGTTTAACTTTTCACGTTGTATGACGTATTTGTTTTTCGACGGAACAGAACGGTAGCTTTGTTTTCGATGTGAACAAAGAACATATACAAGGCTGGTTCTGACCTAAAAAATCGATAACAAATAAAAAAGATCTTTGAAATGTATTTATATGATCTCCATCTGCTACGAACTTATATTAAAACTTATTTATTACTTTAATAAATACACAATGTATAAAACTAAATATTCCATGTAAAAGATAGATAAATATTGAAAATTGGGTCTCTTTGTTAGTTAACGCTTATATAATTAGACTTTCTTAAATTGTGTACATTTATTGGTGAAAAGATATAGGTTGGTAGAAATATATCTACACTACACTGATTTCTCTAGCGACGAGGAAATGCTTAATTTGAAACTGTCGTAGCCGTAATGAAATATTAAATGTTTATTGAAAGTTTATATAAAATAGTATTAGTATTCTAATCCATATCATGATTATAAATTATGCTGAACATACGGAAATTATTTCACAACAGAAATAGGAACCTCAAAATCTCGTACTTTTGTATGTATTATCTTAAAATGAGTTATGTAAGTAGTGTGATAGTGTCAGTGAGACTGCAGCTGTCGTGCGCGAAGGGCAGTGGTACCGGTCAAGTTCACGCCACGCCACGTGTGAGCTGTGCGCTGTGCGGTGTGCCCACGACCTACGCGAGTCGCGACAGAACAATAAAATATACCACTTTGTACACAACTTATGTATGCACACCTACGATTACAAGGGTTGCGTGCGCACCATAATCTTTCCTATTGCCTAGTTTCTTTCTGTGACGACAATGTGAGCTCACTAAATCGTTATCGAGTTTGGAATTAAAAAAGTTAATTAAATTAACGATTTTATGTTACAGAACGATTTTTTGTATTCGTAACATTTTTAGAATTTGTACACTTTCCCTGATAATGTTAATGAACAGAGTTTGTAACAAAAGTTTGTTGGGACAGTCATTAAGTTGAATGATATAATTTGTAATTGCGTAGCCTTGCTGAAATAATATTTGGTCTCTGAATTTACGCTTAGTAATATTAAAATTTTCCTCTAGATGGCGTGGATCGACAATAGTACCTGACGTTCGGGACACTAAATCAATGTGAAATGTAACTGTTATCGCTGAAAACGTAATCTCCCGAGCTTAGCGAATGTATTAAACCGAATTCAGTGGTTGTGATTCGTAGCAAGCTTCAGTGAAGACGTTAGGTTTTCGCTTGACCTATAAATGAACGCACTTTGCATAGTACGTCAAAGTGGTTCTTGGGGCGGTGTGATAAGCACCACTTCGGCTCGGCGGGCGGCGTGGGGACTTGCGTCATTTCCTACACAGGAGTTGCGTGCCGGCGTACGCATGCGGCTCGCCCCGTTCGACCCCCGGCAAAATGGCGGTACCAACATGGCCGCCGGGTAGCCGCAGGATGCTCTGTGACGGTGCTCCTGTCCGAAACGACGTTGACACGATTTGTCGTCGCGCTGCACACCTTGACACGCACATCCGCACAGATACTGCCGCCGTGATCGATTTGCCGCTTGCAGCGAGTAGACACAGCTGCCGACGCGAAACGCGCGTGCAACAAGTGATATCGTTTCGAAAACTGGACAAATAAATGCCGCGCTGATAATATTTTCTAGTAGTGATGTAATTGTGGGTCACATATAAATATAGAACGTGCCCTTTCAGTGAGTGGCGGCGCGGGTGAGCCAAGCAGTGAGTGACGTCGGCCGCTCACGTTCCCCGCGCCGCGCAACGTCAACATTGCCGGCCGCGTCACGCAGCGCGATCCCCGATGCACATAAATAATATCCACACGCACGTTCGCTCGTACAATTAGCGACGTTCTATAACGCGATCTCCATACACGATCTGCGTTCACATTGTACTACAACACCCATTGAATGCCCGTAATGTGTCGATAACCGCGAACATTTCGCACTTAGCGCATCCTCGAAAATGTTTAATTGCTGTTTGTTTAAATTTATTGACGGCCGTATAGTGAAGTCGCCGACTTAATAACTATCAATAATGACGATAACCCGAATGCATAGTACGGATCGTGTGCCAGTGGTTCGCCATCGCCACGGAGCCCAGTGTAGTGTCGGCCGCGAGCGCGCGTGAATCGCGCACCGGCGCGCTCGCCGCACGTTCACCTCGTGCGGTACAATGTTTCTGCCGTTAAAAAACATAGCTAGTGATTGAGTATTTACGTGGTGTGTGTGGATATGCGTGTGTGAGGCGGCGGCGGCGCTCATGTGTTGTGCGCGCCGAGGCGTGTGGCGCTAGCCGCACCATGTTGACGTTCATGGTGGCGGTGTGGTCGGCGGCCCGCGCGCTGGGCTGGGCGTGCGAGGCACCCGCGAGCCCCGAGGCGGAGGAGGTGCCGGTGCTGCCGCGGCTGCGATCGGCGCGCGCCTCCAGCGACCTCTCCACGCTCAGCACCACCACCAGCTCCAGTCAGACCAGTACTGGCGAATATACTAAAAGGTCTACGCGTCCACCCATCACCAACCAACTGCGTTTGATGTCACAACACTCGTTATCTAGTTTAGAATCATTTAAATACTTAGCTAAAGTGCAATGACGAATATCTTTTACTTTAATTGCATTATCAGTCATATTTTGAAAACTTGCCATGTTAAAGCATTATAAATAACTTCGATAAAATTACTAATGACACTTCAAAGTACCTATTGATGCGGGAATACTACTTCATTATCAATATTGATAATGTTATAATCTGAAGATACTTAGTGAAAATTGCTCTATTGATTGTGTTATTCGTGTAATCTTGGCTATGAATAAACCACTTCAGTACAATTGCGTCAGAGATAAGAAGCCAAGCAATATGTATATTCCTAGAGACTATTATAGGTAATTAACAATAACGCAAATAATACTTAATACTCGAAGCTGCACGAGGTATAACGCGAAGCTTACTGTTATGCAATTCAGATAATGTTTTGGCTATAGTTCATTCACTCGTTGTCCGTGTGTTTGCTTCTTGTCGCTGAGTCCAACTCTACCATCTATAAATTTTCATGTTAAAATGCTAACATAACAAAACGCAGAAAAAAGTATAAAGACTCCTCAAGCCGGAAGATTCGTATTTGCACGGGCGCTGTTAACAAGAGAACTAGTATCAAATACGGTCAGGAAATTATACTTTCCACGTATTTCAAAGAAAGAGAACCGAGAATAATAATTTATGAGCATCCCGTTTCCTAGTGCTGCATCATGCAGGCTTGCCTACCTTTTGTTAAATAAAAATGGCTTACGTGGCAATCCAAATACTCGAAGCTCTATTTCTTCGAATAAAATTCACTTAGCGAAGCATTTAACATTTCGAAGCGATAAATATTCTGCAATTTCATAATACCATTGGCTCTCCTTATTGATTTTACATAGAATCGATTCCCTTGTGACTAAAATAATGAAAATGGGTGATTTGAAGTAGGATAATACAATATCACTAAGCTTATAGTGGTTGGGGTTTAACAAATCAATTAAAATGTCGAGTGGTCAGGAACAATAGAGTGGCGTTTCTATTCTTTCCAATATCTAGCACAGAGCCAGGCTTGAGTTGAGTTGCGTGAATACAAGTGAGTGAAAAGACTCAGTGGACCAGAATACGTGGACACGAGAGAAATTCCTTTTAACTATATTGGTTTGACCGAAAACAATTTAATATAATCGTCATTGCGCTCTAGTTGTTTATAATGATTGTTTAACCACCCATAACGATTTAGTACCCTGTATTTTGAATGGCAAATTTCAGTACACAGTCTAAATACTTTATTCTAAAAGTTTTATGTTTGCCGATTAAACAAACAAACATAACTACTTATGAGGATTGTTGTGACACTCAAATTCTGGAGTATAAAATCCCAGTGGCATCAGCCAGCAGTATTTTTCGAAATTATTCATATAAAATGCAAAAAGGATAAAACCCACTTTTCAACTCACAATATAAAAGTATGATTTGGCTGGTTCTTCCTTTTCCCTTTAAACTTTAATGTTTAGGTCGCTTAAACTAAATTCATGACGGAGGCTGACAGCGGATTTATTAACCTTCCCGATTGTGAATCAAGTCTGAAACTGTAAAGGATCCTTTCTTTAAAGCATTCGCCGTTACCGCAATGTAATTTTGTTTCTGTCATTTACTGCTGACGTCCCTCCGAAATCCAATATTTCAGGTGTACATCCTTATTTTATAACATTTTTCTCGGTGTAATAATTCTCGGTTACATAATAACAACATGCGTCATATTAACAGAAAAGAATTTCTATATCTCTTCAGTGGCCACTGAGATGATAAGAAAAAACGTTTTCATATCGAATGTAACATTAAAACACGTGCTTTAAAATCAACGTAGTTTGTTTGGCAGACTACCAACCCAATAATAAACATACACATTGAAGAAATCTTCGTAAACACCTGCCGAAGTGTGATATCAGCAACTATGTGATATTCAGTTGCACTCATGCATCCTGTGTCATCTAAAAAAAGGTCTAAGGACATTAGCTGATGACACCCACCATAATACTAATATATAAAGCTGAAGAGTTTGTTTGCTTGAACGCGCTAATCTCAGAAAATACTGGTCCAATTTGAAAAATTATTTCAATGTCAGATAGCCCATTTATCGAGGAAGGCTATAGGCTATATAACATCACGCTATGAGCCACGGGAGCGGAGCAGCAGCCTTAAATAACGCGGGTGTAATCGCGGGCTCATCTAGTTAAATATATTTTCTATTACAAATCGACATGCAAGTGTCTACGTTCAACCACGGACAAATTCGCGTTTCAGTATTTCAAAAATTGTTATTTCTGTGCAGCCACTTTAAATTTCTTTGAATTATTAGCAATTATGAAGTCACCGTTCACTTTAGAAAAACCTATTTTCAGCAGTTGACTTCTTACGCAGAAGATCATGACGAAATGGTGGACGCCATTAAAAATACAAAATATGTATTCAAATATCCACACACATACCTTTATATACAAGTATGTGAGTGTATGTACGTAATTTCTCCTGGCAACAATGTTCAGCATAAAAGCTATAGATGACACTCCAACGTACTTTACTCCGCGCAATATTTTATAAATGAAATTAAAACCCGAACAGCGTACCTTTATTGTATTGATTGCTTTACAGTCTACATATTTGTTACTGATTGCTTCTATAAATAACAACCATAAACAATCATTTTATAGTCTGCAATCATATTAATCGTTGAATGAGCTTGTCTTATAATCAAAGCATATTGATTCTTGAATTTAAAGTGATATTACTGTTTGAAGTCTGAATTGCAAAATGATAAACAGATAGGTAGATTCTTTGGTTTACTTTAAGGGCCACAAAAAAGCGGCAGAATAACGGATCAATCAATAATTTTGTCAAAGAAAATACAGAGTGTCTAGACAGACCTAAAATATCAATCATAGTTTAACCTTGGTAATACTTCATAGTTCATACTTTTGCATCGAATAATATCGAAGTAAATATTTCATTTATGTCAATAAATAAACTATAAGTGTCTATTTGTGACTGCAAAATAAATGCTATTTTATTTTTAAAATGCATGCTTCTGAAATTTTGGCTAGAATAAGTGGCACACTGAAATGCTAAATTATATTTTTGCCATACATTCATTATATACTTATAAACGTACAGTGCGTAGAAGAACATATTCAAAATTATTTATAATTATGAACGTCTAAGGAATTTCACAGTTGCCCTAGCACATAATACGCTTGCTTTCAGCATTTTGCTGTTCTTTCCTAGTCACCACAAAATTAATTCAGCGATACATAGGTATTCCAGCTCTTTTTACTTATTTTCTTAGTGCATTTTAAAAGAATTGACCTAACATTTCTTTTTACATGTTGAACTTATCGACAAATTAACAGCTAAAGTTAATTTATTCCTTTCCTTAAGGTCTACCAATAGTTGATTCAGTTATAACTTGAATAGAATGCAAGTATTTGGGCCTTAATTCTAACTGCTCTACCAATTGGTTAAAAAAAATTATATCTTATCTTCTATTTAAATAATACGTAATAATAGGTAATAACGATAAGAGTAAATACGTCAATATTAACTTATAGATAGCAATATCAGCTATAATCTTTAATTTAATAAAATGGCTTGTTTATTATAACTTCAACAGTTCCGAAAGTAATATGGCATACTAAACCAGAAAAATCTTATTGGAGGTATATACTTATAGTTCATTCTATATCTATCCCGAAAAAAAATATCAATGTCTTAGTATTCTCAAATCCGGACAGGCATTTTACCTTAAAAAATGTATTTATTGCTTTTATGTTAAGTTGCAGACCTATGTATCTCGCCGGTTAATAATTCACAAACAAATATATAGTTTCCCAAAGTATATACAAAGATTGATTGAATACAGTTTGTTAATAAGAAGGTTCAGTTGAAACATTGACCGTAATTGAAATGATTAAGAATAAAATAAACTCGCAATGAATGGATAACATTGGACATACGTTATATATTAGAAACAAATTTGACAAAATTCAAATAGAAAACGTTTGTTTAACAAAAACACATACCAAAGTGATATAATTATAAAGACTACCGTTTCTACTATTTTATTGCAACGTAAAATTCGCTATCGTTCTTTAAGATCTTTTTTTTTTTTGTAAAGAGGCATGATTAAACTTATTTACCAGCTGCGTTGTGCGAATGTACTAAAAAGGCCGATATCATAAACCAGGTGGAAGAAAAAAACACTGTTTAATTAGCCGTATGTAAACTCAAAAGGAAATCAGTGTACCTAAAAATATACCTCTTGGCAACATGGAACATTGCCTCTTTATAGAATACGGTTATACCATCCTTAAAACGTATGGGGATAAACCTTGTGAGGAATGTTAGATAGATAGGTAACTAATGGTACGTCACGCGGTTTTAGATTATTGTTATTGCCTTGTTCAGAAAAGTAACATCATTGCGTAGGTGTTTTATTTAATGCCGAACTTTAACACAAGTCTGATGAACATAGCAGATATGCATAGCAAATGATAGGCTTAGAATATGGTTTTTTTTTGTTCCTCTTCTCCTGAGGCAAGAACTGGAATCGAAGGCCTTATGTGCCCTTCGAAGAACGGTAACGCTCTTATGTAAATGCCACAACTAGCTGTAAAGTTCACCCATCTAAGTGGTGACCTGTATAAACATTGCTTAACTTTGCCATCTATTACAAGCACAAGTACGTTACATTCGATTTAGGATGTAAGTGTCTTAAAATCGTGTTATAAATACAGGTTTATTATTAAGAATAATTAAAGTTCTTTTTACAGCAATTTACAGCAACCACTTAAGTGCAATACTCAATTTTGATACCAAAATGTACTTTAGCTATATTTTTAACATCTATAAAGTACGTAATTAAAGTGCTCTTACCGCATTCTACTAATTGATATTTAAGTGTATAACGCCATTTAAGTTTAACTGGATTAATAATTCTGAAACAAGCAGAAACATAAACAAACTTGGGACGTAAACTAATGCACTTAACATTGGTAAATTACAATTCGATTTTAATACTTAATTAATTTAGAATTAAGCTTAGAACACTGATTTACGCCTAAATTTATTGCCGTTATTTGTACATTTTATAGTACTTTGATAAACCCACTCACTCTGAAATAATTCAGATATTAAACGTTATCATTCCAAGCAAGGTAACTATCGAATATTACACTGAGAAAAATGTAACTATTATTTAATGGAGAGCTGACTAATTAGCTCAACCCCTTCCCTAAAAATCTCTTCCGAAATTTCTTCCAAGGTCAAATGACCGTTTATTGTCTCCTGGATATGTTATGTTTTATGGAACCAAAATAAGCCCCCAAAATTCTAGATACGCCACTGGATTTTGATTTGGTATCCGTAAGCCGTGGTGACTGGTGGTGGTTGGTGCTGACTAGTAGGTGATATGATAGGTGGAGCGAAGCACCGCGGCGGTGGAGTGCAAGAGGAGCTGCCAGAAGACCGCTGAGGAGGGGACCAGTGTCTGTCAGGAGACGGACTACTGGCAGGTATAATACTGGGCACCTTGACTTTTAAAACTATAGTTCAAAAGTTCTGACTTCAGAACTTTTCGTGTGTTCGTATTTGGCCCTGAATGCTCTGACCGGTTTCAAAAGAATTTGTCTTTTGCATTTCTGCGGTCACTTTTAGATAATTTTATATGTAATTGGAATTCAACTTTCTCGATTTGTTTACATCATATAAGTTTATTAAACAGGTGTTAATAGCGTTAAGTAACTAATTTAAGGTATCTATTTAAACCTCTGATTTCCCCGATGTTTTGACCGACTTACAACAGTTGTGGTCGCAGTGGAGTGGGGCTGGTTGAGACCAGTTCCTTCGTAAAACAGAGCTATGAATTTATATTAGTATGTAATTAAATTAGTAAACATGATTAAAACCCGTTAAATTAAACTTATTTATTGTTTGAACACTACACTTATTTATTAATTAAACTTATATATAGTTCTGTGCGTTAGTTGGATTGAAAGACAGCTTTCTTGTATCAATATCTCAAAAACCGTAGAAACTTTAATGAAAGGACAAAGTTTAGTTGTTTCCTTTATTATATTAAATAATCGAAACTATAATGCAATGATTACATAAGTAGAATATAGATTTTTTTGGATGATACCTACCTGGCATTTAAAAACATAAACAAACACATATTACCAAATAAATTTTGATTCTGATACTATTATGTACTTACTTAAGAGTCTGTAAAAAATAAATAATAATCATCGTTCGTACACAAATATGTATAAAAAAAGAATAATGAAATTGGGTAAAGCCGGTGGTGACTACGTTAAATCCTTACAATCCTAGTGCGATATCTGCGTTAACGGTATTTAGGGATTGTTCATACGTGACGCACTTATTAAAGAATACGATAGATTAACGTGGATAATCAGCTCCCTAAATACGATTATCTGCAATAATCGCATTTGTACATACCTAATTGTATTATTGTGGTATTTAGTTCGGTGTGCAATGTAACATTCGTTGTGCGTAACATATAATTATGTAGGTACTCATGTGTGAAAATAGATAAAGTTAAAAATTTGGATGATATAGATAAAGGTTAGGTCACATATACTTGGTAATTTACGTTAATGGCGTATTATCTTTTCGTATGATGCTTTATATCTGTTGCCTGCACTTTCATATAACTTGCTTCAAAATCTTTTTTTTAATGTTAATAGGCAGCAAACGAGCAGACGGATTGCCTGATGGTAAGCAATTACCGCCGCCCTTGGACACAAGCAACACCACAGGAGTCACAAGTGCGTTGCCGCCCGTTGGGGTTGGGAATGCGGATAGGATGAGGAGTGGGATGAGGGAAAAGGAATAGGGCATAGGGCCTCCGGCACTCTCACTCACCGAACGAAACGCAACAGTTTAGGTACCGTTACTTTACGTCGTTATTTTCCTCCTGAGGAGTGCCTAAAAAACCTTCCTTCATCCGATCATTTATCCACCCCTTTCTCTATTATATCCATCCTCACACAATCATCTTTTCGTTGCTCTCTCTCCCTTTTTTCATTACTTGTTTAAGCCATGGCAAATAGCCATTCGTATAGTCCATAGGAATTCTAGACCAATTTATTTTATGTATCTATCTAGTGTCGACTGAAAACATTTATTTTAAAACAGAAACGAACACATGTATTCTCATTTAGATAGTTCACAAAAGAATATCTCAGCGACTGACAAATATGGACAGGCGTCCGAATGTTCTTTAAGCATGCCAGGTACATAGACTCCGATAAGTGTGATCCATCAAGTCCGATATTAGTTTCCTGTGTGTTGATATAGCAGCAACTGAAAAGCTGTCGTCTAATTGGTTGAATGCGCCGTAGTGCTGGTAGAATCTACTTTTTAGAAAGAATGATATGTTAAATTTTTTTGACATAAGATACGGACATTTTAGCATATCAGATGAAATTATTAATCATGTCATGTATCATCCTTACTAATCCTTACTAATATTATAAATTCGAAAGTGTGTATGTATGTATGTTCCGTTTTCACGCTAAAACGGCTGAACCGATTTTGTTGAAATTTAAGATAGAGATATATTGGACCATGGAGACGGACATAGGCTACCATAAGTTGCAAAAATTAAACTCGGAGGGATTGTAGGGAGGGTAGAACTTTGTACGACACGAATTTACCTCTTGGAAGTAAGAACGCATGCGCTAATAATTGAGTGCTGCGCCTGTGCTATCGCATATCTGTCAGTAGTGTCAGTACTGTCACATCATACATAATGTCATATTGTGCACGTGTATATAATAAGCTTAAACGGCTGAAAGGATTTTCCCTACTAATATTAAAATGCGAAAATGTTTATAGAGATATATTGAACATGTATTAGAACATGGCTTTGACCTTTGACTGTATGTAATGTTATTTTATTTTGTACCTTTCGGTAGATACTGACAGAGTTACTTTGTACTGCTTTGTACCCTATAGAGTTTCTGAAGTCTTTAGAATAATCACGAGCGTCTTCACACAACTTGCGACTGAAAGTTGATTTGTGTTACCCCGAGTTTAACGCGCGCGAAGCGGCGGGCAAAAGCTGATTGTGAAATGCCACTTGTCAGTATCAACACAAATTTACGCACCTGAAATTATTATTACCAGTGAAGTTTTAAAGTGGAAGATGGAAGGGGAGGCCTTTGCCCAGAAGTGGGACTTAAATTAGGCATCTAATAATAATAATAATTTATTATGCGACTTCTTAGCATTCTATGTTTCATGACCCAGTCCTTCAGAACCGTTGCATAATTATTTCATAGTGTTTTATAATTAAGTGGTTTCATTTTATACCTACACTAGCTGACCCGGCAAAAGTTGTTTTGCAATTTTTTTTTTTTTGAAAAATAGATGTTGGCCGATTCTCATAGATACCGGATAAGCACAAAAAATTTCATCAAAATCGGTCAAGCCGTTTCGGAGGAGTATGGGAACGAAAACTGTGACACGAGAATTTTATATATTAGACTAGCTGACCCGGCAAACGTTGTTTTGCAATTTTTTTTATTTATTTTTTTTGAAAAATAGATGTTGGCCGATTCTCATAGATACCAGATAAGCACAAAAAATTTCATCAAAATCGGTCAAGCCGTTTCGGAGGAGTATGGGAACGAAAACTGTGACACGAGAATTTTATATATTAGACTAGCTTTCGCCCGCAGCTTCGCCCGCATGAAATTTTAATAAAGAGTAGCCTTTGTACTTCCCCAGGTTTCATCAAATTTCATCACAAACGGATCTGCACATTAGCCGTGTAGCATACATAGGTATAAACAAATAATACCTACTTAAAATTACTTTTGTTTTCATAGTCGTCAAACTTTAGGTAAAGATTAGTATGTAGGTATATTATTAAAGTTATTGAAGAGCTTATGTATCTACTGAATAGAATAGCAGCAAAAGTAAAAACTGAAAGCATTACCACAAAGTACAAAATCAGACCGCCCCTCTGTAAGCGCTTTGAATGACGCTGCGCTTATATCAATTATATCGTGATAACTTTTAAACTATTCGTCCAAACTACTAACTGTAAAGACAAAGTTCATCTACATTAAATACTAAAGGCAATAAATCTATCAATTTTGAAAACAATTTGATAACTACACTACTCTAGAATGAGCATTGTAAAAAACATATTTTTGTGTTACACTGTTTTATTACAATAAAAATGATCTAGTTAGGTTATGTACCAAAAGCTTAAAAGTAATTCGGTAAGTCCTAGCTGCCAGATCGCACCAAACTTCTCATCAATCTGGGGTATTGATCAGACAAATATAAAATCGTTGCGCAAGTGAAATTTCTATCATAATGTTTATTCTGGATACGCTATGCCCAAAATTAAAATAAATGTTTTTTTAGTTTATTTTATTTTCAAGTTTTTAGTTTTGTTTGTTAGTACTTCTCATTCTGTTTTCATCGTGAGGTCTATTATACCAATCAAGCCCTTTCATTCGATACCCATATTGAGGTATTTGTGGAAAATAAGTTTTCCGCTATTTTGTGGCGGCAGCCATCTTGGATTTTTAATAGTAAGGTCAATTCTACCAATCAAGCCCTTTCATTTGATTCCCATATTGAGGTATTTGTGGAAAATATGTAATCAGCCATTTTGTGGCAGCAGCCATATTGGATTTTTCATAGTGAGCCTATTCTACCAATCAAGCCCTTTCATTCGATACCCATATTGAGGTATTTGTGGCAAATATGTAATCCGCCATTTTGCGGCGACAGCCATCTTGGATTTTTTAAAGTGAGCTCTATTCTACGAATCAAGCCCTTTTATTTGATACCCGTATTGAGGTATTATGTGGAAAATAAGTAATCCGCCATTTTGTGACGGCAGCCATCTTGAATTTTTCATAGTGAGCCTCTATGATAAACAATTTCACCGTACATTATCTTCAAGTAACTTTTACGGTTTAGGCAACGCACGCGAAGACAGCTTTCAGAGTTCAGGATTTTTGCCGACTTAGTTGATACTTTTCCTTATATTATGGCAACATTATACAAAATCTTTATAAATTGTAGCCTATCTGTTATTCTGATGTTTAACTATATTACTCTAAAGTTTCATCCAAATCCGTTCAGTAGTTTTTGCGTGAAAGAGTAACAAACATCCATCCATACACCCATCCATCCATCTACTCGTCTATACATACATATTCACAAACTTTCACATTTATAATATTAGTAGGATTAAATTTCAACAAAATCGGTTCAGCCGTTTTAGCGTGAAAAAGGTTACATACATACATACATACACACACACTTTCGAATTTATAATATTAGAAAGGAAGTAGGGATAGTAGGGATATCATTAGAGACTTTCTTTATACACAACATTATCTAACTGTTTTACCACCTTCATAACATGTAAATTATTTTTACCGCTTACTCGTGAACATGCCACATATAACTGACCATGTGAAAACAACATGTTCGGGGGTCGATTGCAGCCGTTTCAAGTCTGTCCCTGCGATTTATTTAGAAAATACACACAGGGCTACGAATATTCAGCCCTGCCGAAAGTAAGATAGCCCCGTTGAGTTACTTAAGAGTTATCTGAATTCAGGCCTCAGTCTCCGACCCACGGATTCCCACGTACGTGAGGTGTGGGAATTTGGGAATAATGAGACACCTGTATAAGTACAGAACACGAATGAACGAAAGAAATCAAAGAAACACATCCACATTCATTATTCAAAAGAAACGACTAAAACACCAATCCGACGAAAACGAAAGAAAATTTACCGAGAACCTCATCAATCCACGGCGAATCTTAACACCGCCATTCAGAAAACGCCATCTATGTTTACATATACAAACCGACCGAGATAGAAAATAATATGGACTAATCGACAATTTATTGAAAAAAGGATCTATAGTAATTATTTTTATAATTTAAAATAAATTGAAATGATTATATAACTATTATATAAACGTAATAATTTTAAATAAATGAGATTGACCGTTTAAATTATGTGGACATTGTAATAAATTTTGACACAGAGCCTTTTTGTTTATAAAAGTGCCGAATATTATACTCTATTATTTTTTTAATAACAGAAAGATACCTGACACATAATTATTGTCTTTTTTGCAAGAAAAATTTATTTTGCTAGAAAATTATTTGAAAATAGTGACATCTATCGGTCGGAAGGATAACTATAAATATCCTCGGTTCCAGTATTTATTTATCGAAAATACGGAAAACTATACTGACGAAATTAAGAATCACCTTCTTTTTTAAAGACGGGTAAATAGCCGTAAAACACTTCGAAGGTACCTTTTTAGACTAACTATATATTTACTAACAAACTTATAATGATCATAGATGGCATCACATATACCAATATCCAGTTTTGGATGATCCCTGTTTTGTTTGGGACTACGTACAAAGGAGAGGTCAAGCTGTGCACCGAAAACCACTCAACCGATTGTGATGTAACATATACTATTTTATAGGTTTGAGTATCCTTTGTACATGAGTGTAAGTTTTATTGAAATCAATTTCGCCATTTAAGAGATCTTTAGCAACATAGGGAAAGACGTCGGACAGACAGACAGACATAAATTCTAAAAATTATCAAGTATTGCTTTTTAGCATTTTCCTAGATTTTTTAGCTAATTTTCGTCAAAATATCTTTAATGTACAGACTTTTTCACCTCTACAGTTTTATTATAGTATAGATAACGTACAATATAATAATAATAATAATATTCTACCACATACACACATCACCATCTAGTCCCAAACTAAGCAGAGCTTGTATTATGGGTACTAGATAATGGATAAACATACATATATACATATTTTTTTTGTAAATACATACATATTATACATAAAAAAACCCAGACTAAGACAAACATCCATGTTCATGCACACAAATGTTTGACTTGAGCGGGAATCGAACCCGCGACCTTCGGCGTAGCAGCAGTCGCTTACACTCCCGCTGCGCCAGCCTATATTATAATTACATAACCAATATAATTATAATCTATGTACACTTTCATGAAAAATCATTTGTAGATTAAGGCTAATTGAAAAAATACAGACTAATACTCTTGTGTCACGATACATTATATCAATCAACTAACGATCGTTATTTAAACAACGCCTAAGCTTACCTCCTATATGAAATCCCAGAAAAATATTACAAAACTACTCTTCTCGTTACTTTACACACGCGCCTTTTTTATTTATCGGTTTTCCCTGATGCCGTGGGAATTCGTGCACTCCTGCGGTCTCCAAGGAAGATGCATGTCAAATTTGAACTTCTAGTGCCCACTCGTCTTGCCCGTGTGTTGTCTGTAAGTCAGTCAGTAATGCAAGTTTATATATACAGATAGATTGAATATTATAATATTTAGGGGAAAACAAATTGTAACCATTGTACAACAGTTCAGTACCCAATAATATAAATAATTAAATATGCGCATAATTTGAGTAAACCACAAAATTTTCAACAAATTTGAATAAACTATATTACCTGTGCTACTCGTAATTGTTTACCAAAATATGAAGTTAGGTTTTCCTTAAAAATATTTTTTGATCACAACCATTTTAGTAATTAGATGCCTCACCATTGTTTTATTTCTGTTATTGTGATTAGGGTCCAGATTGGTAGCGCGGTCAACACTTGTTCTCTTTAGAAGAAAAGTAGCCTAATACTGTGTCTAATGTATAGGTACCTAATGCAAAATATTCACCATACAAATTTTTGCCATTATCAGAGCATATCCTAGGCAGTTTTAAGTTCAGTTCTTAGTCTTGTCACCGAAAAAACGTAACTTGAGGCTAACCTGTAAAGCAGTAAGTAGTCCTTTCGCAAGCAAAATCGTTCTATCTTAGGACATGGCTTCAGTTTTAGTAGCATTGCAATTTTAATATATCCGAGTGGAAAAATTCTCAATGCAACTTCATTATTGAAGATTAGACGACTCCATAAACTTTTTCTTATTCAGAGCGAGTCTGAACAGCTGCTCCATAGTTCAGAGCCACGACATCTACCTTTATAAGCCGTCGTTTCGGTTCAACACCGTACTATAATTATATTGGTATATGAGCGCTCATTTCATATATGATCACTCATTTATTTTTCAAATATATAATGGTGAATTAACGTTCGTTTGTTAGTAATGTGGATACGGTTTAGAGTAAAATCTAAATGACAATTTTATAATTTCGTCTAATGCCTTTATTTTTGTTTTATTAGCATCACACAGTGGTAGCACGTGTATTTCATGCCTAGAGATTTTCACAATAAGCCGTCGCCCAAAAATACCGAAGCTATATTATTAAAACAAATGAGCAATATATTTTAACTATACAGCTTTCATTGAAAATTAAAGTCAGCTAATACGTGTTTTTTTTTGGTGAGTTGAAGTCAGTTGATTATGGAATATGGCCTTACCCTTCTCATAGTGAGAAGAGGGCCATGCCCAGCAGTGGGACTACAGGGCCGATGATGATGAAGTCAGCTGAAGTCTCTTATGTTCAAAGTTCAACAATAAATCGCCCTATTCTTGTGGAGAGCTTGGATCCAACGCATGGCTAAATAGCAAATATAAACATAATCCGAAATTAAATTTAAGTACATATACCAATTAACCAAATTTCTTATGCCACTATTTTGCCTTGCAATGGACAAGCAAAAACTATAGTTCAGGGTTAATGCTGATAAACGGATCTCTGAATAGAAATGCGGTTAAAAACGGAATGGTTCTTAAATTACTTATATAATAACTAGAGGCAGCTACAGCCGCACCTTTTTTTAAATTTAATTTAACTTTTAAAATTACATTTCAGTCAATCCTTTTTTAATGCACCCCTACAGCCTTCAAAGAAGAATCATGCCAAATTTCAGCTTTTTGCGCCCTATAGCTTTGTCTATGCGTTGTCACTGTTGTCAGTCAGTCAGTCAGTAACACAAGAAGTTTATATGGTCCACCTGGTGTTGTAATCTAATACAAAATATCTCTATTCTATTCATGTTTTTAAGATCTGCGCATGCAAAACATTTTCTCAAATTAATTGTTCTATCTAATAAACGTGGCGAAATTGTATGACAAATTGGTGGGAACCATGAAGTCTCTGACTAAAATTGTGGACAGACGAACGGAAATATGGCCACTATAAAGTTGATGAATAGAATTAAGGTTACTCATTATATTGGGTACTAGCAGCCCGCCCCGGCTTCGCAGGGGTGGACATATTTTGTTTTATAAATATCCAATTAATATCCAATAATCGATCGCATCAAGAAAGTCTCGTACCGACGGAATATCGATATAGGTGTGCGAGCGGTGAATTTATTTTCTCACGCATTATTTTAAATTTTGCTACATCTTTTAAGATATTCATTATAATGATATACTGTGAAAGACAATTTCTATGAGCATTAAATACACAACATATCTAGCGTATTTATCTGGATAAGAAGTAGGTAATACTGCATTGCTTAAAATAGCTTCCAAAATACCCCATTATATTTTCTATTTTTTTATTGATAAAAATGGTTACTGTGCATTTTCCTTAGGAGATAGACCTATGCTATTGCGGACTTGTTTGTAGGTAATAATGAGTTCTTTAATAATGCAGTACATTATTTTTCTGTATCATTAATAGTTTTAGCAGCGCCCGCCATGAAAGACATTTTCTGGAAAATTTTCTTACACCTTGGTTTACATTATTGATGATTTTGTAAGGATCCCTATTATTTTCTAGAAATAAATATAGCCTTTGTTACTCAGGGATAATGTCGCATTATAATGGCGAAAGAATTTTAAAAATCCGACCAGTACTTTTTTAGTTTATTCGTATCAAACATACAAAAATACAAGAATACAAAATACAAATCTTTCCTCTTTATAATATTAGTATAGAAGAGTAATTTTGTCACTGCTAGAACTGATTTCATAAGTATTACAAATGTTGTATCAATTGAATAGATAGGTGCTTAAAGATACGTTTTGTAAATACTTACTGTGAGTATTTACAATAATAACTGAAGTGATGTACAAATGCTGTTTTACTTCCCATCTCCTTGCCCGCAAATCTACGCCCGCCCATAATTTGAAGGAACAAATGATAGAAGAAAGACAAAATGGAAGAATTGCAGTAGAAATCCCTTGGCCTATACAGTCGAAAGACTTTGTACTTTTATATGAAACTCATTTTTATTATATTTACATTAACATATTTCGCGGTTAGACACATACATAATATATGTACTTAATATAATATGTATTGTGTATATATTTCGTTTATGTATTTTATTATATTATATATTTATGTAAGTATGTTTATTTATTATGAGCAATAATTCGACAATTAGTAATATTTCGTTACATCATATAATACACCTACTTCTTATCTCTCTGCACCACTCTAAGGTAGACTGGTAGATAATGCCCAGATGCAATTAACTCCGCCTATATACGCTGTGTATATGAAGAAATTAATAAATAAAAAAGAAACATGTTTAAGCAAAAATTATGCTATGCTAGATTATAAACTGTGCAACAAAAATAATTTATTTATTCATTTATTATGATAATTAAACGAAATATTCAATTTAAGAAGTGGTAGGAAAGTAGTTACTTAGGTATATAACTACTAAATAGAGCAGTTCAATAAATAATTATATCAAAACCTTTCTTAATCACGAGCTCTCATCATCATCATGTCATCTGATACACGTCCGCTGTGTAACATAGGCCTGCAAGTTGATAACTAACCAGACAGAAATTATACACATTAACATAATTTCTTTTAAACAAATGCGTAGCAAGTTGTTTTCAGTTGTAAGTAAACACATCACATTTAGATATGCAAGTTTTAGTAATGTATGTGGTATGTCATATAAGTAAAGTGGTCCTGGTCTCTTAAGAAAATATCAATTGCATTAGAAAGTTGCCACCTGTTACGTAATACTGTGTAGTAACTGACGATCCGTAAACCCGTAGTTTACAATGTAATTTTATTTTTGTCGCTAACTTTATTGGATTCTTGATTGGCACGTTAAAGCGCATTCTTGGACTAGCTAATCCACATCAATGTTTATTTTAAATGAATAAAGGCATAATTACTAATAAATTCTGCTGCATCTGGTCTTAGTCTATTGCACCTTCACGGCTTGACAATTTAACAGATTTTGATGAAATTTGGCACCCAGTGAGACAGTGCATTTATAATATGTATATGAAATAAAAATCGTCTCGATATTTATCCTCCTATGTATTATTTTCCTTGGACTGTCACTTTTTAACTAGAAAATAATAACTGTACATAGGTTTTTGACTTCGGGTTTTACACCTACGTCGAAACCACAGTTAAGTACTATTAATTATTATAAATTATTAATAGTGAAAACCAAACAATTTCCTCATATTTATCCTGTTTTAGAGCGATAAGATTGTTGCTACCTAAACTTTATTAGTCATAGATAGCCATGTTCCGTTTTGAAGACCATTAAACTCTTACGCTACCAAAAAAAGGTTTCCTTATACTGCCAAATAAGAATTCTCTCATTCGTCGTCGAAAAATGTAGCTAGATGCATTTTGGGGATCCCCACTAAAGATTTTCTATGGCGATCTCAAGGATGTAGGCAATAAATGAGTTAAACCACATTAAAATTTTGCGCTACAACATTTCTCCTTTCTTTTTAGGGTAATCTTGTTACCTACGTGTATTTCTATGAGATTGTAGCCATACAGACACACCAGCTCTAGGCACCAACGTATCTCTCTTTTCACTGACATTACAGTCTAGTGTCATCGGCACTGGCCTGTTGTTCTAGTGGTTAGTGAACTTGACTGCTAAACACGGGTCATGGATTCGATTCTCAGCCAGGACAATTTGAGTGGTGAACGCGACTATTTATTCTGTGTCTAGTGTGAATGGGATAGGACGAAGGGGAAGACCTAGGCGGACGATCTCTGACCATTGGAGACATCCTAAAAAAAGGACAAGTCAGAAGTACCCTAAACAGATGAGCATGCATGAGAAACTTGATGGGAGTGAATGAAGCAAGAGAGGTATGTCAGGATAGTTGCAAATGGGGTTCCGTAGTCTCTGCCTACCCCTTCAGGAAACAGGCGTGAGTCTATGTATGTATGTCTTAACTTCAGTGCCAACAATGAAGAGATGAATGGTAAAAAGTAAAAATAAAAAACTATAAACGAAGTATTAGGTACAACTTACTACCATGGGCGTCGCCAAGGGGGGGCAGGGAAGGGCAACTGCTAGACATTCAAAGAACCCTACAAATTATACCTTTCTCAATACTTTTCTCATTGTCCATACCAACTTGAACCTAGGCCAGCGACTGGCGTAGTTGCTTACTACTATGAAAAGATCGAAATTTATAAAATAATCATCATCATCCTAACGCCCTGCTGCGATCCGAGGCCATCGCTGCGAAGCCCGAGGTCCGAAATTAATGAGATAGTACAACCCACAAACACGCCTGCACATCTTTAATTATCTATATATTTAAAACTCTTGCGTTACTGACTGACTGTCAGACAAAATACAGCAGAAACTACTACCTAGTCAGGGAGTTGAGGAGTGCAGGGTAGAGCACTAAGAGAGGACTTTTGGAAATTTCTCTCTTATGGTGGGAAATGGTCTCACGGGGCGGAGCTACGAGCGAAGTCTAGTATTATATAAATCGAAATCCACAAATTAATGTGAGACTATGCTGCTGGACCCACCGCTATCCAATGACGTATTATAATATATATCTTTGTTTACATCATCGTCATAATAAAATTATCTTAATATATAAAATCCTTGCGTTACTGACTGACTGACAGACAAGCTACAGCCGAAACTACTCGACGCAAGAAGCTGAAATTTAGCATGTATGTTCCTTGGAGACCGTAGGAGTGCACTAAGACGGGATTTCCCGAAACTCCCACGGGATCGGGCAAAACGGGAAATTCGAAAATATGTGCGTGCGAAGCCGCTGGCGTCGACTAGTAATCATATAAAATCACTTGTCCTGACTGCTATATCATCGCAGAGCCTCAACTACTGAAACTAGAATTTCCTGTTTGGTTGCTAAGGAAATATGTCATCATTATTGTAAAATAAGGGTTGAAAGTTTGTTAGAAACTACTAACTGCATAACTATCAAACTGGTACTGCATAACTATCAAAAGTACGTAATTACTTATCCTAAATCTATACATATAAAAAAAATTGGAGTGTCTGTTTGTAATATTAAAATAACCTATTTTACTAAATGCATATGGATGTATACACGGACGGTACATATACCGAAATGAAATTAATACAATTTTTATGTCTGTCTGTCTTTCTGTCTGTCTGTTTGTTCTCGCTAATCTCTGGAACGGCTGAACCAATTTTGACGGGACGTTAACTGGCGGATAGCTGATGTACCAAGGAGCAACTTAGGCTATAAATTAACCGGGTACGCAAAGTAGTTCCCTAAGCACGCGGGTGAAACCGCGGGAAACAGCTAGTCGATACTATAATATTAAGAGAGATAGTTTCTATCGGCTTCACAAGGACTATGACAGTATTTATAATCAAATTTTACAGTAACGAGGGGTTTCTCATGATACCTTATGTTATACCATTACAAAAAGCGACAGGTTTACTAATGACTAAAGACAATTTCGTAACGTTTAGCAAATCATAAGTAAATTGGCCATTGGTATTCGTATATTGGTATTCGGGTGCATAGGGTTCCCACCAAGGGGTGCATAGGGTTCCCACCAAGAACTTCGGGTCCCAAGCCAACCTCAACTGCAAGTGGTGCACCTGCCGATCAACGGACGAGGCTCTGGCAAACAAAATATCCCGATAAGCGCCACCTATTACGTGGGATCAAAACACTGGCGAAAAGTGGGCGTTTAATATGCCTCTGCCTACCCTTTCGGGAAACAGGCGTGAGTCTATGTGTGTATGTATGTGGTATTCGTAGATAATAAGAACAGTTATATCCTATATCTGTGTCGTAATTAGATGTTCAGCTAAACGTTCGCCGCTTTTTCCTATTGAACAAGCTTAGTCGTGACGTATAGTTAGGAGCATTGATATGTAGGCACAAAAATATCTTGGATAGCCCCGTAGGGAAAACAGCGTTGGCCAGCCCCTATGAAATGTATGATACTAAGTGTAATGGCTAAATCATGCAACATAGGTACTTCCTGAAACAGATATTATACTCAGGTTATGTAGACGTTTAATATTTTTGCCATTATATCTGGAACAGTTGTAACCGGTGATCGATTATATACCTATTTTTACCCGTCTATGGTTATTGAATTTGGAATGAGCAAGGATATAGTAATTGCTCCTTGGGAATGAGTTAGAAAAATAGATTCATACACATAGACAAGCCTGCCTAGTTCAACGAGAGGGAAATTGAAAATAAAGACTACCTACCGAAGTATCTTCACACGCATAACATTAAGTAGCTACTACACGATTTCTTCGGGAGTTATTTTTTAATTGAGCTATCTGTAATAAATGTTGTGTAAGCTTTGAAAAATTGCAAAACTATATTGGTGTCGAATATACGAGTTTGATCAATAACGTAACCTAAAAGTAACCTACATTTCATAATGCGAAAAATGGTTTGCAAATTGAAGGAAACTGTCCCATAAAACCTAAAAATTCTAGGTAGGTATTGTAATAAATAGAGTGCCAATATAGCATATTATGTGAATTTTATAGTATTTTCTGCTGCTCTATCAATATATTTTGTAATTTAACAGCAAATTCACACCCTTTGTGTATGCCGATTTTGCAGAGACCTCTAGCGGACACAATATAAACTAATTTGCCGCCATGTTTTAACTACGTTTCTGCGCGGCGGTTGTAGAGATTTTCCTCTAGATGTCACTTTACTAAAGTGGAAAAACCTTTCTGTACCACATTTTCCGGATGCGTATTTTGTGTTCTTTATACTTTTATACGGTGTTATTTTTACATATAGCTATTCTTCTAACTATGTAGTGTAACATATTGTTCTATTAAAAGAATCTTATTAAAAACGAAATATTTATATTTAATAACAGAAATACTTAAGTGCAATTGAAATAAAACTAACTACCTACTTATAACTAAGTGGCTATTTACTCATTAATTGAAACAATAATTTCCATACTTAAATAACTAACAAATAAAAGCAATACATAAACCTTATTTTAAGTCAACTCTCATTGAACTTAATGAATATACCTAAATATCCGCCAATGGAAATCACATTTTTATTTTACGTACTATGGTGACTTGCGTTTTACACTTCCCCAATCGTTTACAAAAACAGTTAACCTAAACTACTCAGTTAAGTTTTTATTGTATGAATGTATGATAGAGTTTCCAATTTTTTGCGCTATTATTTTTTATACTAGGTACATGTGCGATACAAAGCTCGTTCACTCGTAATTTAAATATCTACTAGTATCTATATTGCATTTTATCATGATTCTACGATAAAAGACGTTAAGTACGTAACACTTATCATTTGATATCACTTGTCTTTAAATAAATACATATGCGTTATTTGCGCCATTCTCGTATCGTCGTCTACATGTGCGGTTGTGACTAATTGTTAATCCTGTGAAAAGATAGAGATGACGCTATTTTATAAATAGTCATAATTAATTAATATTAAGAGTATACATATATCAATTGTCTGAAATGCCAGTGCTCCTAGGGTAATTTTATATCTTTAATAATGTCTATAAATAATTCGCTCACTGAACATATCAAGTGCGATAACAGACTACAATTGTATCCACTTATGTTCACGATTTGTGGTACTTTGTTTTATCTGAGCTTATCTCGTGATGTACGTACTCAGTACAAGGAGATTATAAACAATTGAGTGGTTGGTATGGCACATTGTATTAATCATCGCGTTGTATTGTTGCAGCTTCGATGTGGAGAACGGAGGTGGTGCGGGCGGCGCGGGGGGCGCGCGGTCCCCCCTCGAGGGGGGCTCGCCGTCCACCGCCCTCGTCCTGCAGGCCATGCCGCAGCGCCGCGAGTCCTTCCTCTACCGCTCAGACTCCGACTTCGAGATGTCGCCCAAGTCCATGTCCAGGAACAGCTCTATCGCCAGCGAAAGGTAAACATATCCTCTATACACACGACCATCAAGCTATCACTACACCTACTATCATGAATGATTCTTTAGCTAAATAGATTTCATACTCCATATAGTCTCTACATTTATTGCTCGAATACATACAGAAATTATCTATATATGAAGACGTGCATTGAGCTGCGCCTAACTGGATCTTCCCGCAAAGCCCTCACGTCTTGAAACCTTATAATATAATGGGCTCTGTACCTACTAATTTGCCGGTAAAATGAAAATGAGCATAAAGATGATACGTTCACCTACATACTGAATAGCTTAGTTCAGAAAGGACATCAGATGGGTCCAAAGCCTGATCATAATTTATTCTGTCACTGTGAACTGTGACAATGTAAAACAAATGGAAAAAGCTTTACAATAGCCACAAACAATATATTATGACGTCGACGGCGTGGTAAAGCTCGTCAGTGATGCGCGAGCCAAGTGGGTAGAGGGATATTTACTTTATTATGGATTAAATTTATAGACTTACATTACCCTTTCGGCAATATTAAAAACCTTAAAGGGTACGGCCTTTACTGTAACAGTGTCAAAGGGCCTGCAGGAACTCATTATACCTTCGTATCGGTCGGACTCCCGGTCGATTGACAAATTGATGGAGGGAATTATATTCAAAATTTGGCGCAACTTAAATAACTTCTTTGAATACGACCTTTTAAAATATATAAAAGATATTTTATTTCCATCTATTTTTATATTTTTGAAGTTAAGTGCTAGTGTTAAATATTTATATTCTGTTGTACAAACAATTATAGTTTTATGTTGTAATCCTGGGAAGCGCCCGCTTTATGGGAACGTATGTGGTTATATTAATTTGCATGAAAGAAATGGCTGCGCAGAAAGATTGCGGATAACAAGAGTCACGGAATTAGAACAATACAAAGGAGCAGACAGCTCTCTTGAATACTAATGAGCAATCTGTGGACAAACTTCATTTAATTTGTGAACATTGTCATCTCAGATAGTCGTATTATATTAATGTGTACATTGTCAGTCAACAGTTACTACATAATTATACTATGAACTGCAGCAGGACTTATTGAATTCAAACTTAATAAAAAATATATTCATAGTTATGTCGTTTTATTCAACCATTTTTTATACTTCAGTTCTTAATACTGAGATGGGTGTCATTATATTAATTAGAGGATTTAGTATTTAAGTTAGTCCGGTATACAAGTGGTGCAGCAGTGCAATGCAATCACTATCAAAAATAAAGGTGAAACGAAATCCTGCGCTGAATTTCATGATTTTAACTTTGCCAAGAAGATAATAAACATTATGAATCATATTTAAATGACACCGACATATGACTTTAATAAATTTATTTGTTATTCATTGATTTAATTACTCGGTAAGCAATGGGGTAACCAATTATAGCATTCCTATAGCTATACACTATCGATTGGTGATGCTGAGATATTAATATCTTCCATGACTTGTTTGAAGATGGTGTGATAACTGACCCAATATTTGGGTTATCTGTGAATTATAAAAAGAGATCGAATTTTATAAAAGTAGAGTCATAATCATAAGTGTGACTCTACTTGTAGGAAACTCTCGTAGTCGTCGATAATTGTACAAAGTTAAGAGAAGACTGCATTTAGATATCAAATTGAATCTGCTGGCGATTATTTTCTTATAATTTACGGTGTTTTTTTTTTAAGTTTCCATCAGTGTTGTTTTAATTCATATGTATAATTTCTCCACATAGCAAGTTATAAATTATAATTTCAGAGCAACATGAGTAACATCCTGTAAATTCCATGTTTTATATTTTCATTAGGTAGGTACACAGTTTATTCAATTTCCTCATTGATCACTTAGAATTAAAATTATTCTATAGTAGGTACTCATAATATTTTTTACTTATTTCTGAGTATCTTAAGCTAATATTCTTAAAGTTATCAAATATTATAGTATTTAAATCCTCATATTCAATTAAAAGAGGAACAAAATGCAATATTAGTTATTGATTAATAAAGTGTTTCAAATGTGCGAAGATTCAGGCATTAATCTCTGCAATGAATGTTGCCACCTAGAATGTTATAATTTGAAATAGTAGTTTCCTAATTTAAAAAAATGTTATAAAATAGACTTGCAAACTACCATACCGGCCTTAGAAAAGGCACATGACTTTTTTAAGGCGCGTACAGATTACAGAGAAACATGTTATAAAACATTGCTTTTTATCATGTTTCAGTAACGTGGAGACTGAATGTTACATATTACCAAACCTGTTAAGTATCACATGTAAAACAACATGTTTCATAATCTGTACGCACCTTAAGACATGGTAAGGCCATAGCACAGCCACCACGCCAAGGGTCCGCGTCGCCTTTATTTTTCACCAATTTCTTTAATTGTTCCCTTGATTTTTATTATCAATTCTTATATACGCGCACATTTACGAAAAGTAAACCTGCATTTGAGGCTCTTACTTTAGAAAAGCTCCATCATTTACTACATTCCATGCGTCCCCTTAGAAGAAAATCCGTTGAGGCCGGAATCTTTGATCCATCTACGTAGTTCATAAACAGATTTTTCTCGTCATAAGTATGATAGTAATCCCAGTGTGTTTAGATAGACTCACCATTCAGTCCACCACTATAGGTACACATGTTTAAACCATTCCACGGCAAGTCAATACTGCTGTCTGTACGAATTGTCTTCAGTTCATATGCATGAAAAGATACGAAACACCGAAGCAACACAGCTTCAAACGCAAGATAAAAAGTAAGCTCTATAACAAATTACTTTAAACTGTATGTTGTGACCAACTAACAAGTAGCAAGCTTACTCACAAACAGCCTACATTGGTGATAGCATGCGTTCTCGCGTACTCTCTGTGACCTGACCGTCGCATCGCCTGTCGCTCATACTGTCACGCACCAGCCACCAACAGTATGGAGACGGACACTTCATGCCATTGCCACCACCTCTACAGAGCCTCTCACTACACTACTCTAGCACAATTTTGGTGTGAAGCTGAACCCCGCATACTTGTATAATCGCGACCTGACCCGCTTAGGTGGCATAACATTATGTGTCCTCTGATATCTTCGTTCTTTCTTTCTTTTCCTTATTTTTTAATTGCTTGCAGATTCAAGGAGGCCGAGGCGGCACAACTGGACAGAGCGTACGTACATTTACCTACGCACGTACATATATAGCACCACAGTGACACCGCTTTATAAACTGTCTCAGTTTTCTTGGCTTGCTCCCCATTCCCGCTTTCATTGTGTTTTAGAGCTTTCGTTGTCGGTGTGCGTCGTCGCATGGTCGTAGTTTTTGTACTCACTCCATATAATATTTTGTTTCGAGGTTTCGTTTCTGTGCTAAACACCTATTATGTGCGAGATGTTTTGTTTATTTTAAGATGTCGGGCTCATTACGAAATTGGAATATTATCGTTAATTTCATTCCAATATTGTATTGGATTCGCTAAAGTGCAATTTTGTTTGTTATATTTACGCTGCGTGCTATTATGATGTTTATTGGCGTTGTTTTGTAACTGTACACAAATTACGCTTGTTTGTTAAATATTTCCGTGAATCAGGCATATAAATGCCTACTAGTAATAAGTTCATGAATATAATTTAGGCATACCACCCGCCACGCTGCCTCGTCATAAAATTCTAATTGCAATTGAGCGCTAGCTTATCCAGAGCGCCAATTTGCAAAATTACGCTTTCATAGCAAATATTTATACGGCGATGAAAGTGCAACATGATCCTTAGTGAATATTGCCTTTCTTATCAAACTTTCGGGAGTGGGACAACACATGGATATCTGGATATCCGCAATAACTATCTACAATAAACAAAGATATTTTCATCACTGAAGATTACTTTCAGCTGAAAAAACACTGTCGTCATTGGACCAAGCGCATAATAATTTGTGAAAAAATTAATCAATCACCCTAAATGCAAATTACGTAAAAGGAAAATAAAGGAAGTCACTTTTGACTACTGTTCTGCGTTAATTTAATTATACCTAACTACTACTATCAATACATATGTGAATATTGCACTATGTTCGATAGTCTCGCCACAAAATCGTATCTGCAAACCGACAAACCACATTGCTCGTTTGGTTGGTCCAAATCGCTATTGGACAACGGTGGAAATGCTGGATTGTAACTCTGGGAACTCATTTTAAACCTACCACGATATAAGCTATAACCATTTCTTGGATAGCATAATGACAAGCGACGAGGCTACTTCATCTTGTCCTTTTGTGCAGTCGATATACGTGACTACAATAATTTAGATTATAGCCCATTACAGGACTAATACAATATGGAGAAAAGTTTCAGCGAACTCAATAAGTTGACTATGTAGATAACGTTAATACTTAGCATCAGATGTGAAACAGAAATCTGGAAGTCGGCCTATCTGGCAGGGAAGGATAGAAAGCGAGGAGCCACCTAGATTGCGCACAGTAATTTGTAAGAAAAGCCGTGTGGAATAGATGATATTAAAAAGCAAAAAACCTTTCACATTTCTTTATTGACAAGACCGGTTCAAATTAGAGCCTTTCGCTGTTTAAACTGCCTTAGGATGCTGAAATAAAATTCTGATGATTATTGCTGAGTTCAAATATTATGTATTACTAGGTGAGTACTAAATGTTAGGTAAGAGTTGACTAAATTTCACATGCAATCCGTTATGAACGAAGACGGATGTGGTTAAAGTGCGGCAGGATATCTGGTCATCTGGTTTCAGTGTTAACCAATTGCCGAATAGATATATAATTAGGTGTGCCCTAAAATTAAACCATTATTTTTTATTACTGTCGTTTTATTTATTTTTTTAACACTACTCCTGTAGTAGCCTGGATCACAATAGATTTAACAAATAGGTATATAAAAAACGGACATAATGTACACGCAAACTTGAAACAACAATCTGTGGACTTAAAGTGTTGTCCCGTCTGGGAATCAAACACACAACACTCGGCGCAGTGCTAAGCAGTGTAACAGCCCCTTAAAGCACTACACCATAAGTGCAGACATTTTATTTATGGGCAGCATTCACTTCTAATTTTAAATATTCTGTAACCATTTACATCAGATTTTTTTATCTAAAGCTATATTTGACTCATTAGCAGATTTTGTTATACCACCTGTGAGCTATAAGTAATATCATTAGCAGGCGTTTGACAAATCGCTGTTCCAACACAGACGTACTTAATTAATCGTGGCTACAAATACTCGCACTCGATTGACAACGCCCTAATTCTACTTAATTGAACATCGTTAAAAACTGTTTAACGATCCCGAATCTTCTCAAACCTTACACAATGTGCACAACTAACTAATTAATCAAAGTAGATTATATTAAGAAACCTCTAGATAAAGAGTTAACAACTTTCAAATAAAAATGAAATTCCCCTTGGAACAATAAAATGAAGCGTATTTTAAAATAATATCATGAAATACTGAGTTTACTTTCATCGTAAAATATTAAACAAACTTTACCATTACCGCAGTGAAAGTAAATTATTATAATGGTTGAACACAATCGCGAGCTACGAAGCATCCCCAATGGACTGTCCAAATAAAATGGCTTTAGAAATGATTTAAAAATATATCTGTCTGTAAAAGAAAATTCAAAATGAACTCAATGTATATTATCTATAGGTAAGTATTTCAAATAAATGTTTAACTTTGTAGGAAACTGCTCTAGCTTTTTCAAATTTTATAGTGATTACAAGCGTAAAAAAGCTTTCTAAGACGCTTAGGTTAGTAGGTACGTACCTATATGATTTCAAAAGAATACAAATCTCGTTACTTAGTGCAAGTACGTACCTACATGAATATTTATAACTACGCTGTTTATCCATAATAATTTCTTCCAGTTAACATTTACAGTAACTTACCTATTCATTAAGTACAATTTTAAGCTGCTGCTGCCCAGACTGTAATCCGATATAACATAAAAAATTTAGGCCAAGAGAAACCGATAGAGGTAATTACTTTGTAAAAAGGATTAATAGCCGCTTCACCCAGAGCAGATAGTGTTAACACCAGTGTCCGCCTAGTTAAGCGACACTGGATACTTTAAAAAATATGCGAGAACTCGACATGTAACAGAGTCAACTTCAAAGTGACTCGCACCTTGGATATAGAATAATCGATACCAGAGCGCGGCGTGCACGGCCCGGGCATTTCTTACTCGTCTGTACATGATATCTTCGACTTGACGGCCTATAAGCTACGCACCTCTATCTGGTTTCTGTTTGATTTTGATAATGTTCTTACTGGCCGTCGATTTCCACTATGAGCATTGATTATCGGCGCCCACCGTCGCCAGTTTCCATTAGCGCCAAATTTATCCTCGGGCGGCGTCGCGCGCTGTCGGCGGTGCGCGTCGGCGGCGGCCGGGCGAGGCGGCGGGCGAGCGAGCGGGACGCACGCCTCGCGCCTCGCGCCTCCATTGATAGTCCGCGCGGGCTGCCGGCGACACGCCACCTTCCATGCCCAGAGACACGCGATGCACCCACTCTTGTTCTGCCGTCTAAACCCCCACTATTACTCAAACCCCAACTATTTTGTGACTTAAAGCACCGGTGCTGTTTGATCGCGAAGTGAACTCCCTAAAAACTTTATAGTTTTCAACAAAAACATAACGTGCCTGTATTTACTAGTGTTTGAGATTTGCGGTTGAACGGTTGGACACTGTCGAGGTCGTTCACTGATCTGACAGGTTGGCCCGGTCGCTCGTGTACTGCACGCAATGCCATCACTACTATAACTACGTTTAAGTATTAATCGGTGCCAAGCATGAAGCCTAACTTTTAAGAATATATTAAATTTTAAGGACTGACCACTAATTAATTCGTTCGAGATAACGAACTTGCTGCAATGTTTTGAAACAAGTTGTAAAAGCAGAAGTTTCACTTATATATCGTTGTCGATAAGGATATCCGAGTGAGATAAGGTTATCAGAAAAATATATGTCAAAGTGTCGTGATGCTCAATCCAATAAAAGATTAGCTTGCAACATTTGTTATTTTTGTGTTAACATTGTATATTGGTGACAGCGAGTGCTTATATAAATAGGAGACAGCGTGTCATCATAGCGCGCGAGGGGAACAATAACAAGCGTAATTAGTAGCGAGCAGCGTAGGAGAGGTTCAGTCGTGAGGAATGACGGAGAGTTGGTCGGCGCGAGCGTAGTGTGTAGCACCGGTGAGGGTGATCGTGGCATGTAGTGAGTGAGTGCTTGGTGCACTGGTTAGAGTCAAAGCGCGCGATGCAGCGGTCGGGCTCGCAGGCGGAGCGGCTCGGCGCGGGCGGCGGCGCCAGCTTCATCCCGAAGAGCTCGGCATCCGAGCACAGCATGTCCACCGGCGTGTCGGGCAGCAGCAGCGGCGGCACCCTGCCGCGCACGCTCAGCACCAGCGTGCTCAGGATCAAAAACAGATCCACTTTTTGGGAAAAGTTCTGGGACGAACGAACCCGACGCGATGCGTGAGTAACATTCGCAATTTTATATTCATCCTTCTTTGGAGCAAATTACGAACAAATCAAAATCTCAAACTCTACATTCGTATCAACTATGTACAGGTAAAGGTTGAATCGATCCTACGTCACAACTGCGACACATGTCAAATTATAGCCTACCTTAAAAGAAATACATATTTGATCAACATTTTAACGAAACAAGGCCATGAGCGCACGTAATAGTCCAAAATCTATTAAGTACCGACAACAACCCGTTCCTTCATGTATGCCAGCAGTTACTCACACGCTTGTATAAAAACTTGCATATCAATCTGACCTCACGTCACACACCTTTGTCCTTATATCGAGAGTGAACGCGCTATAAATCATGTTATTTCACCTACGTCATAAGTAAGTTATCGTTTTTGTTACGGTACGTGTCATTATTTTTTATATATACATACTTACATACCATATTTGTAATAAGTACACGGTGCGTATTATCCTTAATGAGAAATTTCGTCAGATCTCCGCTGTTGGCTGGTACAATCATCTTGTTTTATGTTTAGATTAATTGCGCGCTGGCTATCTAAAACCTCTCTGGAGACCGTCCTGTCCCTTCGAGCTGTCAACCATAACATCTACTTTATCAATCTGTATCTTCATATTATGACGTAATAAAATAGCATTAAACATCCAATTAGCATCTGGATCCATTAACGCTGCCGTCCTTTAATTAGCCATCCAAAAAGCAGAGAGCCGGTGGGTTTGCATCAAGCGAAGCGGTAAAATTTACATAAAACATGTCGTTCAATAGCTGACTGTGGCTCAGTAATGATATACGCTTTATCTCTATAATAACAATGCATCTGAACTGAATTCAATAGTAAAATATATATTAAAATACAAATTTTACCTTATAGGTAATTCTATAATAATGCAATTTTATCTGGAATTTGAGTATTAATATTTTACTGTCCTTGTAATAAACTGACCATGGTACTGATTCTATTTTCCTCTACGTGATCAAAGTCCATATATAAAAATAAGGTAACAAAACATTGTTTTATACATAAACTACAAAGAGAAAAATCCAACTCGAATTAAAAAGGATTGAATGTTCGCAGCCATACCCGGCATTTGCATCCACCCACGTCAGCTTCACAGTGAATAGTTCGTACTATGCAATACGCATATACAATAGTTGATAGCAATTCACCTTCACTGAGGTATTTAACTGTAATAGCTAACACACGAGCGAGGCTCAGAGGAACCCTCGCATGCGTATTTTATCGATTTATGCCAAGAGCGACGTCGACATCTTAATGATTACTTACGACTAATATCCAGGTAGAGATGAACACGAGTGCATGGAGGAATCTCTAATCACTAAAAGTACGGCAACCTGTTGTTAGTGCTATTTATCATACGAACCTCTGTGATGCTAAAATATTACAAAAATCATTGAATCCCGGTAAAGGTATTTGCGGCAAGATTAAGTAGCATAAGGATAATCTTGGATGAAGAGGCATTTTCCAAGATAACATGAGATCGTTTAAAATGAATAATGATGTAACCCGAGCTACGAGAATAACGTTTTAAAAGAAAAAGCAACAAGTATAGCCAAGTATCGAATTCATTTTTGTAATACAAAATCCGGAACACTAAATTTTGGAATCAATTTAAACTTTCGGCGATGTTGTTACATCAATTTGACGTTTCAGTTCTATTTGATTAAGCGAGCTGAAAGCTGCCCTTTGAACAGCGCCTGATGCCGCAAAATTCAAAGGTCGCGCCTGCTTTAGTCGAAATTAACTCAATAATTCGAGTAAATTTTGTGACCACGATTTCAGATGAATCCATAAAATAGCTTATGAATTCGGTTAGTTATACGAAAATAGAAATATGAATGAAGAAACATATTGGGCACCTTTTAACACCAGATTTCTGGAAGTAATGAAGAATATATAAATGAACAATAGGTACGTTTTCTCTCGTCTCTCGATACGAATGTTTTAAAGATCTTGTCTCTCATTATTTTTTCCATGTCATTTGAATAAATAGACATTAAGATATAAGAAAAACAGAAACCTTTATCGAATACAGGATTTCATTATAAAAGTATTTGCATAATTAATGTAACCAAATGTACTGTATCGACTAGGTGGGTCTACGTCTCGGTTTACTTATCTTAAATTTATTCCCTTTTTATGAGCGACGTTTTTATGTAAATTCTGCAAAAGTAATAGGTAGTCAATCCCCGATGAAATAGCGGGAAGCTGGTAAAGTTCATTGGGAAGGTTCGTCCGGATTTTTGTAGAATAAAAGCTTCGAAGCTCAGCGGCTTTGCCATATTTTCCTAGTTAACCGTGGGCGGTAATTAAAAACACGTGGGTGGTGCAGTGGAGGCGCTCGCTGACTATTAATAGATTACGGGTGAACTAAAAAATAATACCACTGTCAGTTAGTAGGTACGAGCTCCGTTTAGTTTAACTCTCAATAGATGTGGTCACATTCATTCATTTTATTTACAGTCTAATGTATTACATAAATAAATACAAACCTTTATATTCTTATCACGATACCGAAAAATATGATTGTTATACGTTGTTCAATTAAAGCTTCCCCTCTCCTCTAGATACAGATGTGAACATAATATATAATTATACGTACGTACTATAGAACATCTAGTTAAATCTAGCGCAGTATAGACAAGCTGGCTAGTAATGACGATCGATATAGGTAACAGTGGTTCAAGGTTAGAAGTATAAAGGTTATTTAGAAATTCGTGCGCTTGAGTGTACTAGTCAACCAAGCCAACTAGACGAATGTCAACGTGACAAAATTCAACAAAATTCAACAATTATAATCCAGAAATTCCTAGCACCGATTCCAGGCGCATTGTACGTTTCTGGATTATAATTGTTGAATTATGTTGAATTTTATCACGTTGACATTCGTATAGTTGGCTTTGTCGGCTAGTACTTACACTAATCTCTCCTATATAGTCCCACACTTGTATACCAAATAGTCTTTATTTGTTACCACACGGAAATTATAATTATAGCAGCTTTTCCTTCAAACAACATTGACCATGATTCAAATGATTGATTAGGTTGTTTACCTCGTCAAAATAATCGATATGAACGTTGTAATTACACTGATAAAATCAATTAATGTGTGCTTAGATTTATAATTACTATCTGTGCAGAATACATATTTTATAGGCAGACAGATTTCACGGATAAGCCAATGAACCTACTTTACAGTACTGTACGAATCACAATGATAAGCTTCTGAATGCTTTTTCCACGAAAATAAACATTAAAGTTCTAAACAAACGGTTTGCGAATCGACAAACAAAAATATTTACAGCCATTGTTCAATTTTTAAAGAAACTCACAAATCTTTGCTTCTCACTTACCGAAACAATACGAAATGTCAGAGGGTTTCGAATACCTTTAAAAGTACTATAATATAACTCAGAAGCTCGTTCAATAAAGGCCATCTTGGTACCGATCGCATATTTGCCCGCAATATTCGCAATGGATTTATATTTGAATATACAGCAAATCAATTGCAGCCCAATCTGGTTTCGAATTTATTTCTCAGTAATACCAAATTCAATTAACACAGATTTGATTGTAACAATCCGTTCAAAAGAGCTCAAATATTCAATAGGATTTCAACGGTGTTATGCGTATATCTTTTTATATGAGCATTTCAACCTATCCTTAGAGGCATCTATAACTAAAGTTTCTCACTCATGTGCAGTAACTTTAATATTACAGGTGAAAGCTATTTCAGTTGGAACAAGCTCTTTTAGATAACGGTCAATATAAACTCCTGTCGAGGCTTGTATAAAACATGAAATAACAGGGGAAATAAGCTCCGGCCTTCAAACTTCATGTCGTGTTAATATATACAGCAAAGAACTTGACTACGCAGATTGCCAGTCGATTTCCCATGAGTTCAGAGCAATGTCGTATTAGAATTCCAATGTTATTTATTGCAGTGTGTGAGCTATTGAGACATAATTGACCGTTGCTTAATTAGTTCGATAAGTCAACAAGTCAAACCAGTTTCTGCGAACGATTGCATCAGTTCTGTATGTACAAACGCCAGATCGAGTACCACGGTGAGTCTCAGAAATGCCACGAAAAGTGACAGCACTCAGCAAAATATGATGCTCAAAGGTGACGTAAAAGCTGTGCAAAAGCAAATCAGACCCTTTAGGAAAACATCAATACCGCAGCGATGGGTTTCTTTATCGATCTTTGTCCCGAGAAATATTTTTCGCCATTTCTAATACGAATTAATGATGAGTAAGTAGATAGTTGTGCTTTTATATATGAAAATGGAAGAGGACATACGTTTGTGGCAGCCGCCGACATCATGCCCTTTCCTTTGTACCGATCATGTTTCCCCTCGATCGTATTGTGTAGAGACGTTATCTGAACATCATATATAAGAAGAGGTATAGCCATGTATCGGATACCGAGACCCACCGTGAATAATACACGTGGTATCGCTATTTGAGATCGATACCTCGCTGCCTGCATCACTCAATCTTAACCCGTAATACTCACAAGTTAAAATAATTTGGACGGAATATTAAATCTTCTATTAAATATGCATAAGGGCGATTGAATTGCTTTTAAATACATGAATTCAAAAACATTAATGATTTCACAATTTCGAAGTAACATAAACTTGTCCAGCTATATTTATTGCAAACATTTATTCGTTCACAACAACGTCGTAAAAGTCACCGCTTCTAAATAAGTAATATTTATAGATACGACTCTTCTCAAACGTGAAAATGTATTGCTTTACTGTTTCTATCAGCTTATATTGCACAAATAAATTATTGATTACGCAATGGAAAACGATTGAAAACCCAATTACCTAAGTAAAGATTGTTATCAAAATAATTATGTGCTTGTGTCCAGTCTGGCGATGTTTGAAACTATGATTGGACTCAATTGTTTAATGGTAGGCAATGCAAAACCTCGCACGACCTATTAAAAGTTCCGAACAAACTTGTTAACTTATTGACATGCGATCGGCCAACTCTACTGACTAGTAAGTACTTAATAAGTAGCACCTACCATACGAGTCCGTAACTATTTACCTTGTTATGTGATGCGCATATCAGATTTCAAATTACCTTGAATCGTAAAATGGATCTATGTAGCTTATTCTTTGTGTGAAAGTTAGTTAAGAATGTTCACCATTCTTCAACATGCGCGCATTGATTAGAAACAATCGTTGACTTTCATAAAGTTTACGCATACCAGCAGTACAATGAGATGTTGTAGCATCAAACGTACAGAAACAAATAAAAAGTCAATAAGAAAGACAATAAAAGCAAAATGTAGCTATCACTTAGGTTATCAATCGGATATTGTATAAACGTTTTATAGCAAGGCTCGTTCGTGTGTTTATAAAATACAGAATAGCAGAATATTTTTAAAGTAATAAAACACAAGACAAGCGATTGTGGAAGGATATGGGGGAGGCCTTTGCCCAGCAGTGGGAAAGTATAGGCTAATAAAAAAAAAAAAAAAAAAAAAAAAAAAACACACTTAAATGTTGGTCTCACGACCCAGGGATGATAATATGCGTGCTAGTTGTATCACAATTAGGCATATTAAACACGCTCCGCACGGCAAGAATAAGGTAAATAATGCGCAAAGTAAAATCACAACTGGATCATTAGACAAAATTTGACTAGGACCAATCATATCACTAGAAAAGATAAAAACATCAACTGTATTCAAAGTTCTGTTCGGAAAAACAAAAACATTGACAGTGTGATGCGAACTGAAAATATGATTACTTAATAAGAATCCAGTAAGTTCTTTCGCTAACAAATAATGGTGACACCCGCATTTCGGTTCGATTGGTAAAGGATGTCTACATCATTTCCTCGTCCGTCCGCCACAGCTTGAATCATAAAACCAATTTTCTCCCCCTAGGCAAACTGTTAAGGGCTCTTCAGCGATAAATAAAACACTTGAGTTATTGTGTAATAAAACAAAATGTAAAGCGGATTACCTGCTTTAATTTTAACAGAAGTTGCCTTTAAATTATTCATATTTTATTAAAATTGCTTCATAAGTACTTACCACTAAGAAGACTAAGAAGCATACATACATAACATACATAACGTCACGCCTTTTATCCCCGAAGGGGTAGGCAGAGGTGTATTTCTACACCTACTTTTCGCCAGATATACTTTAGTCCCACGTAATAAGGGGCGAGCCTATTGCCGTACCGGGCACATTTCCAGACTCCGTGCTGCTACTGAGAATTTCGTGACAGAAAAACCCAATAACACTGCCCGACCCAGGAATCGAACCCGGGACCTCCCGATCCCACGCGCACATTTATGCCGCGAGACCAACGAGGCAGTCGTATAGGGTTTGATGTCGAGTTTTCCGTCTCTACGCAAAGATGGTATTTGCATCGTGTTATCCCTTAGTCGCCTCTTACGACACCCACGGGAAGATAGGGGGTGGTGACACTTGTATTCTATGCCGTCAACCAAAGCAGTTTTATAAAAATCATTTTTTAGAAAGGAAACTAAACTATTGCCTCCGTAATCTTAAAGTGGGTATAAGATTACGATTATGCGTAACTAAAATTATAATTTAAATTCTGATTACTAGTTGTCTACCAAAATAACTATATGCGATAGAAGTGGATGGGCTCGCACTTTGTAATACAACTTGTGGTACGTTATAAATGGCATCGCTTTATATAATTGTCGAAGAAAACGTCCTCGTATTGCTTTGTACTTTCATAATCTCTTGCGTTTCAGTAGAAAAAGCTTTATACATTTCGACAATGTGTTTGAAGAGATTTACTTTTATCAACGCTACTTGACCCTTATAATGTTGTATAGATTAATCGCATACTCTATATAATATATAATATAATATAATATAATATAATATAATATAATATAATATAATATAATATAATATAATATAATATAATATAATATAATATAATATAATATAATATAATATAATATAATATAATATAATATAATATAATATAATATAATATAATATAATATAATATAATATAATATAATATAATATAATATAATATAATATAATATAATATAATATAATATAATATAATATAATATAATATAATATAATATAATATAATATAATATAATATAATATAATATAATATAATATAATATAATATAATATAATATAATATAATATAATATAATATAATATAATATAATATAATATAATATAATATAATATAATATAATATAATATAATATAATATAATATAATATAATATAATATAATATAATATAATATAATATAATATAATATAATATAATATAATATAATATAATATAATATAATATAATATAATATAATATAATATAATATAATATAATAATATTCTACCACATTCACACAACACCATCTAGTCCCAAACTAAGCAGAGCTTGTACTATGGGTACTAGACAATGGATAAACATACATATATACTTTTTTTTTGTAAATACATACATATTATACATAGCAACACCCAGACCAAGACAAACATCCATGTTCACGCACACAAATGTTTGACTTGAGCGGGAATCGAACCCGCGACCTTCGGCGTGGCAGTCGCTTACACTACCGCTGCACCAACCGGTCGTCAAATCATATGTTTAGGGTCTGAATAAACTGATTAAATAGCTGAATATTCCGTAACAATAAATATCAATACAGTCTAGAGTTCTACACGCTAGACGAATTTACATTGAGGTTTTTGTCTCATGACTGTCTTGATGGCTTATATTCATAGATGAATAAATATTAGCCATATAATTCCGTTGAACTGAAATGGTGCCAATATCAATTGTAGAAAGGACAACCTTAATAATTTATTATGAAATAAAAAGTACACGAAACAAATACATATAAATAAATATTTCAAGTTTGGCATAATATTGGTAACGATTTTTCGCAAGTTGAGCTGCCGTGATTTATTGTCTAATTCTATTGTTTATCGTACCCAACTTGTTCATTTTCCAATTTTAATTTATTGTTGTATGCTAAAAAAATCGCCAATTTATTTATGGCCAGTCACTAAAGATATTTCAACTTTGAACCATTTGAGCTATTTTTCCGTAGAAATTGGTACCTTCCTTTTACGCATCCAGTATCAGGTATAAATCTTGTCCCATGACGTGTAATCTTATCTTACTAATATTATAAATGTGAAAGTTTGTGAAGATGGATGGATGGATGGATGGATGGATGGATGGATGTTTGTTACTCTTTCACGTAAAAACTACTGAAAGGATTTGGATGAAACTTTACAGTAATATAGTTTATACATCAGAATAACACATAGGCTACAATTTATAAAAAAAAAATTATAATGTTGCCATACTATAAGGAAAAGTATCAACTAAGTCGGCGAAAATCCTGTATTATCTTTATTTGTTTGCTTGGGTCAAATTTAGTAATTGGAATTTTACCCCTTCCTGATGATTGATCTGATATTTGGTATACACTCATATTGTCATCGAGATTAAAAGATAATATTTAAATGATTGTAAATCCAAGATGGCCACCGATACAAAATGGCGAATCACATATTACTTCACAACAACCTCAATATGGGTATCAAATGAAAGGGTTTGATTGGTAGAATGGAGCTCACTATGAAAAATCTAAGATGGCCGCTGACACAAAATGGCGTCTTATTTATTTTCCACAAATACCTCGATATGGGTATCAAATGAAAGGGCTTGATTCGTAGAATAGAGCTCACTATGAAAAATCGAAGATGGCTGTCGCTGCAAAATGGCGTATTACATTATTCCACAAATAACTCAATATGGGTAACAAATGAAAGGGTTTGATTGGTAGAATGCAGCTCACTATGAAAAATCCAAGATGGCCGCTGCCACAAAATGGCGAATTACTTATTTTCCACAAATACCTCAATATGGGTATCAAATGAAAGGGCTTGATTTGTAGAATAGAGCTCACTATGAAAAATCCAAGATGGCTGTCGCCGCAAAATGGCGTATTACATATTTTCCACAAATAACTCAATATGGGTATCGAATGAAAGGGCTTGATTAGTAGAATAGGGCTCACTATGAAAAATCCAAGATGGCTGCCGCCACAAACTGGCGGATTACATATTTCCATAAATACCTCAATATGGGTATCTAATGAAAGTGTTTGATTGGTAGAATGGAGTTCACTATGAAAAATCTAAGATGGCCGCCGTCACAAAAAGGTGAATTACTTATTTTCCACAAATACCTCAATATGGGTATCAAATGAAAGAGCTTGATTCGTAGAATAGAGCTCACTATGAAAAATCCAAGATGGCTGTCGCCGCAAAATGGCGGATTACATTTTTTCCACAAATAACTCAATATGGGTATCTAATGAAAGGGCTTGATTGGCAGAATAGAGCTTACGATATAATTGACCTAAGCGCAGCGTTATTAAAAGCGCGAGAGTATGAGTTGGTGCGCTGAAGCGCAGTGGGTAGGAGGGGCGGTCTGATTTTGTACTTTCTGGTAATGCTTTCAGTTTTTATTTTTGCTGCAATTCTATTCAGTAGGTATATAAGCTCTTCAATAACTTTAATAATATACACTACATACTAATCATTACCTGAAGTTTGACGACTATAAAAACAAAAGTAATTTTAAGTACTTATTATCTGTTTATAATATATGTATGCTACACGGCTAATGTGCAGATCTGTTTGTAATGAAATTTGATATGGATAGTCTGAAACCTGGGGAAGTACAAAGGCTACTCTTTATTAAAATTTCATGCGGGCGAAGCCGCGGGCGAAAGCTAGTATAATATAATGCTCATTCATGTTCTGGAATGCAAATTTTATAAAGAGGTTTTCTTTAAAGCCACACACACACATAACTTCAATAAATTAAAAGTACATATTTTGTTGTGCAAATACAAGAAACTATAAATTTACAATAATGTGAAAATAAACAAGGAGTGGTGTTTTTGTCTCTGATCTACTACATAGCCGAGTGGATATACCAACAGACTGCCATGCAGAGTGTATCGGGTTCGAATCCACGGCGCGCACCAATGACTTGTCGGAGTTATGTGCGTATTGAATTGTTAATTATCGCTTGTCCCGTGCCTCGGAGAGCACGTTAAGCCGTCGGTCCCGGTTGTCATGAAGATCTCTGACAGTCGTTACAGGGCGTCAGTACCTTCTGAATAAACTGACACTAGTCTAAACCATGGAATATCGCTATCCCTTCGGGTTGCGGAGGTCAGACAGGCAGTCGCTCCGTGGAAAAGCTAATATTCAGCCAAATCCGGTTAGACTAGAAAGCGGACCCCAGATTGAAACTGGGATAACGCTAAGAGAAAGAAGAGATCTACTACATCATTTAATAATTACTCGTGTAAACTCATAGAGCTTTAGCTATGTGTAAACTAAACATTAAAAAAAAATATATGTCAAAATAACCAAACGTCATTTGTACCTGAATTGTGTACGCGTTTGGAAAAGTCGTAAGAAAATCGCGAAGATATCTGAGCGTAATATAAATAACGCCTTTAAACGATATCCAAATGAGGTATGTAACAATAAATAATAATAAAGATAATATAGAAATAAATATACAGGCAATAGGCTCGCCCCTTATTACGTGGGACTAAAGTATAACTGGCGAAAAGTGGGTGTAGAAATACACCTCTGCCTACCTCTTCGGGGTTATAGGCGTGAGACTATGTATGTATGTAGAAATAAATATATAGTCTTACGCGCCGATTGATACATTTCAATAATAATTCCGTGAGGAGTAAAGTTCCTATGAATGGAATGGTTTGTTGGTTTCTGCGGTTTTCCCTCACAAGATAAATACTCGCGAAGCTCGCTCCGAGGCTGGTAAATAAAACTATTGGCTTGGTATTCACAAGTTGGGAGTAAACACTAGACTTAATTAACTGTGCAAAAACGTTACTTCTCTTGATTTATTCTCGCCATACATTTGCTTTTAGCTTCTCAATAGATGTGCGTTTATAGATATATTTGTTCGACGTGTGTACAAAACCGTTATAAAGGGAGAGCGTCGGCCTTCTCAAACTGGCGAATAGACGTACAATAATAAAATTGTTTACATGTCGAATTGTGCGTAACTCAATAAGCGCCATCGTAATCTCGGAATGAGGTTTTATTCAATTTACCGTCCGTACGTGATTTGGCGCGGTCCTCGTACTGAGAATGGTTCTAAATTAGAAATTCTATCAAAACCAATCCTGGATAAGTACTAATTCCGAGCAAAGTCAGCTGTAACAACGGTCTTTATAGAAACACCATAAAATTCATGAAAATTGAAAAGCCAGACAAGAGCTAATTGTATTTTATCGCATCAATATTTATTATTTCTTGTTCACAAGTCATACGATTACCACATTTGGTAAGAGACAATTATGTTCCATTTTATATGTATCAGTATCGGTTAACGTTTAGCTGGGTGAATTTAGACTTGCACTTACATAATGTATAGGTACGCATCGTATGCTTTCAGCGGTTATTGCGTGCTTTATTATGCTTTAACTTTAAATAAATCTCGCTGAATAGAATTTATATGAGGAACCACATCACTATTCGCATTAACTGAATCAAGTACTTTTATTAATTTACTAAGCTATTATGCACTTCGGTTTCGCCTAAACCATAACATACATAAGTATATTAAAAAATACGAAATCTTCATCGATACGGTAATGTAAATTGATGTGTACCCATCTACATACAAAGCTACAATATAATAAAAATAAGTGGATAAAATGCGTACCGATGCTGATATATATGATTCTGGTCAATCACAGTTTATATAATTAGCGGAACAACTATTGTATCAACATAAAATTCACTTGATACTAAAATAAACTATTATTATTTCACTTAACCTTTGTAGAACAATAATAAGAAATTATATTTATTAAAATATGGTCCTTCTCTTAATCGTATACTTACTCGTGAATATGTAAGTCTTTTCTACGTATGCATATTTATTATCATCATATTATACCGCACGTGTAAGATTAGTGCCAATAGTCAAATACACCTTGAGAAAACAAATCCTACTTAGGTCAAAGTAATTTGTTTATTAAAGACAATCGTCTTTAAGTAATCCGCTACATAATTATATAGTTTAAGTCCTAAAGTAATCCTAATCATACGTCACATCCAATGCCTTACAAAACGATCAACGAGATCAAGTATTATAGCAAACTAGTAAAATATTCTCAAACTGAACTTTCATTCAATTACTATAAAAACTATTTTATGATTTCATATAAAACTTTATTTCTTATAAACAAATCTGTGCTTTCATAGCAATCAATAAAGTGCTGTCTAGATCTTTTAATAGACCAAAGAAATTGCTTCCCCTGAAACTATTCACAAGGTTTTCATAGGAAGAAATGAGACAGCACTACATACACTGAAGGTGAATCAATATTGACGCCAACACTAGGTTGTCGCTGCAGCTAGAAAAGTTAGTGGCTTCTGCTATAAACTAAGCACTTAGTTTAGGCATGGGCGTTTTCGGATTTTTCCGCAAACCGATACAAATTCGATTTCAGGTACTGAAATCGATTTCAAAAACCGATTTTAGAAATCGATTTCTGTAGCGGATGTCGGAGCAACGAGCGTAGTTACTAGTTGCGTAGACAAACGCAAACAATCGAATTCTTATTGTATTGTCATGTCATGCGTCCATATTTCGCTTGGTTTGCGTGACATATTGAAAAAGAAAACCTACTAACTACCTAAAACTAAGTGTTAAAAAACTCAGTCGCCAAACAAACTAAAATTACACAACACGAATTGTTTCTATTTATTTACACTTTACAATCCTAACCTACTAACTACTTAAAACTAATTGTTAAAAAAACTCAGTCGCCAAACAAACTAAAATTACACAACACGAATTGTTTCTATTTATTTACACTTTACAATCCTAACAACGTAACAATGAAACTTTTTAAATCCTAATATTATAACTTTCACGAAAATAGGTACCTACTTAATTTTATTATTATTACGCGCGTACCGCACTGCACGTGTCACCTAGGCCAAGTGAACAAATAAACATTGGTCAAGTCAAAACTCTCCAAACATAAATCCCTAATAACTATTAAAACTATTTGCAATTTTCAAAACAAACATTAAATAGTTGCAATCTGAATTAGATCTTATCGCCTCGACGTTTAGTTTTATTTTTTCTATTCAATCTGCAATTCACAAAATCGCCAAAATCCAAAACGATTCGCTCGTCGTAAAGCGCAATTCGCTTCATCTCTTTCGCTCTTTCAACGGATCACTAAGTAAGAAAGAAAAGGAAATGAAATTCGCTCTCTCTCATTCTAACTAACTAGTCGTTTGGTAGTGTGAAAGAGAACGAATGAATATGAAAACTATCGGAAACGTAAGCTTTAGATTTAGGTACTTTGTAGTTTGGTTGCGTTTGCACCGTTTCCGTTTGGTTTGAAATCGATTGTTTGCGTTATCGTGGTATTGTTTTGCGTTTTCTAAAATCGGTTTTCTCATATTGGAATATCGATACGATACGATTTCTGACTGCAATCGGATTTCAGTTTCGTTTTGATATATCGGTCTCATGCCTAACTTAGTTGTAATAAAACGCCACATCACGTTTTACAAATATTGTTGTTTAACAAGACCTTAAGCTATTGAACATTTTAACAGCAATGGCTTTATTGCTGTACTCTTAAAAACTAATCAGCAGTAAGTTTTCTTAGTTTGGTCTTGTTTTTAACTCTATAAACATTCAGAGAGATTTTTGTTACACCCTAAAGTTACTTATGAAAACTGTTCTGTAAAAGGTTTTAAAGAAAATGTTCTGTAATTAAAAACTTTAAGCGGGCCCGTGTAAATCGATCTATTTACGGAACAAGATATCGGCCACTTCAAAATATATTACATCAATTAACGCTCTATGTAGACTATGAAACTTTACAGCGTGAACAGTTTTTATGACCCTTTATTAGTGAAGTATTTTTTGCGAAGTCAATTGTCCTCTTAGGGGGCCTAAAAATAACCCAAGTCTCCAACTAAAGTGACGAATGACTTGTAAGATTATCCAAGCGGCAATACGCATATCTTGTACATTGTTTGATTTATTTTTATACTTCATGCCTTTTCCTTTGAGTTATTAAATGTTAACGTTTAGATTTGCATGTAATTTACTCGTGTGAGTATTTGGATTAACACTGACTAAAGTACTGACAACAACTAATCTGGTAAAATAATGCAGTAGTGAATGGGCCCACAAACAAATTCCTAAAAAGAGTATTCCTATGTTTCCTCTCATACAGAATTTTCTGCTTTTTGTACCCTATATTCCCTCCAAAAACACAAATAAAACGTAAAATACGTATTCTGTTGTCAGTAATAGCCCTCTAGAGATTGTGGGCGATAAGCCAATAGTGATTATTTAATCAGGGCTTGACCGGGTAGGTAATATACACTGGTGGCTACTTCTTAATCCTCGGATAATCCCCCTCCCTACTTACACAACCCCAAGGGAGGTTGCCTTCGCCGTACCACCTGTAACGGATGATTTGAGATTAGACTTAATCTTTTACCCCTTTCTCTGTTTATCTTATGGACGTGTTCGAGTGCCTGTATTTCAAAACTTTGTGCCTACGGGTGTTTGTTGATGGCGTCTCTCCAACACTTTAGATTTAACTAGAGAAAATAAATGAGGTAAATGCATGAAGGTACTACATCTCGGTAAATTCGCAAAAAGATAGTAGCGAGAAATATTAGGAATCTCGTGATAAAATTACCAACACATAGCTAATAAGATCAGAGTGACTCTAAAAACCTTTTGTAGTAGCATCGTAGGCGTTTTTTGTTATTATTATAAAATACAACTCCCGCATTAGGACTAAATCCTGTGTCGCGGGGGACTTTACAAACATATAACTAACGGACACAATGAACACCCAGACTCGAAACAACAATTTGTGATTTACACAAAGTGTTGCCTCGTGTGGGAATCGAACCCACAACACTCGGCGCAGTGTCAAGCGGCGGGGCGGCCGCTTAAACCACTACACCAACCGTGCAGTCAAATGTTAAACCAATGAAAATAAATTAGTCATTAGATGTGCTCTAATTTACATAGTACTTCAGTGAATTTTATTATTTCTACGAGTTCTCCTACAGTGCAAAAACGTTATATTATTATTTTTATCATTTCTTTTCTGTCTAGTCTCGACTAAAAATAAACCACTCTCTCAAGTCGTGGGCATCCGAAGAATAGACTAAGGAATTACATCAAGAAGCCGTCTCTATTGTTCTACCTCGCCTAAAATATATACCTCAGTATTAAAGAAGCCATGGCAATAATATTATTTATAAAATGTACGAGGAACGAACCATTTTCAACGAAGTTTTGATTGCGTTTTTACTGAACATTTTAAGGGCTGTACCTACACAATTTCCCTAATTGGATAACGTTGATGAACGTGTCGTAAATATATTATGTGTATATCAACACGTACATGCAGATTTGTTCAAACACAACTTGCAAAGTTTACTCGTGACCAAGCATCCATTGGAATGAAAATTGCAAGCTAATGGGAATCAATATTATTTACTTTGAGGCAGCCATGAATACAAATATGTTTCGTAAAATGAACCTTAAAAACATTCCTTACGGCTGTACAGATATTTCTGAAAGAATTTTTTACGTGTCGTCATTTCATACATAGTAATGAAGACAAATTATAATAACACTCCATATCAGGAAAAAAATTGTTTACTTCGTCTAAGTGAATAACTACTTAGTATTCCCCACTTGTGTACATATTCCAATGTTATGTTCACCAAATCTGGGTTACGGGACATAACGACCCGTTTTTACTATCGTGCATTTAAATTGGTCGAACGTGGAAAGAAGTAGGTACCACAATACGCAAATAACAGAAACCTTGGTAAGGAATAGTTTAAAAGAACAGACAAAACTCTTTGCTAGTAATTGAAGCCAGTAAATATGTATATTCTCTAATTTTATAGAGGCTCTGTTTAAAGTTTTCTAGCCATATGTTTCACATTTGACGTGGTACTCGGTCTCCTATTATTTTATATTCCCCATAATTGAGTTAATTCTCTTAGACAGGATGGCACTAAACGAGAAAAGTGGCCGCTGGCCATCTCTATGGTCGTTCGTTAAAGTTAATAGACTAAAGCTATAACTGCTCACCGTCTAGTCACGAATTTTAAACTTTGGATGTCGTAAAACTGATGGAAGAAGGGCCTTTTACTTAAATAGAGCCACTTGAACTGCATTGTTGCGGCGTGCATATAAATTTCGGAACTCTGTTGAATAGAAAGGATTGGGTTGGTGATAAAAAATATTCCAACGGTGTAATGTATTACGGGATAACACCTAGGGATATTTATAACGTTAAAATGTCTGCTTATTGAAATTTAACAAAAAATGATTATTTCGTCAAAAGCCTATATTGTTCTGGTGTAAATTGTGTAAAAGCTATATTAATGTAAAACATGAGCAAAATCTTTTCAGTAATTATTGCGTAAAATAGAAACAAATATTCAACCATCTAAACATAAATTCTCAAAAACTTTTGCTTTTATAATAGTAGTGGAATGATACCCAAATTTTATTAAAACGATTCAAAATAACAAACTCAAATCTCACGTTCTACTGAATTTTCGGCCTGTTCTCCCATGAATGTAAATACGCTTCAAGCTTAAATCTTATCTACGATATGTTGGCGTGGGATTTACTACACCAGGCTGTTTTATATGTAGATTTTGACCAACGTATTCTCTAAGAACTCAAGGTTGATTCGATTCACGTTGAGTCACCTGTCAATCGAACTCTGGCTAAATAACCAAAGCTATGTACATTTACCGACTGTTAAACATATCAATACGTCTATATTTACTCATTTAAAATCTATTATAAAAATATTTACCCGATATCAGTCATGTTTATGCATGGATCTTTAAACTTTTGGAATTTCCATTTACGTATTATGATATCTAATTTAAAAATATTTATTCTATTTGTATTAGGGGATGGCATGTCTGGCACTTTAATTTCAATAATATTATGGTATGTTATATGAATTAAATCTTGATTGTTAATTATTGGTTGCGGCGTGCCTCGACGAGCATGTCAAACCATCGGGCCCAGCTCTCATGGACATGTTTGACAGTCGATACAAGGGGTCCATACCCTTCAATATAAAGACACTGTTCTGTCTAAGCCTGGGAATATCGTTATATTCCTTTGAGCAAGGTCAGACGGCACTCGCTTTGTTTAACGCAAATATTCTGTCAATTCGGGTTATATATGGGGCCTGAAGTGAAAATTTGGATGCAACCAAGATGATACTTTGAGATTTTGCGACTTGCACACGGAGTAATATTCAATTAATTGGTCTATATCGCGCAATGATTTCAAATAAAGGCAAATTAATATAATCTTCGGTAAGTCAGACCAACACATTAAAATTAACAAAAATAAGACATATTCTGCAAAATATTGATTTAGCAGATAGTAATGCGTGTTTATCAGCAAATTCACATTTCAATATAAATAATAATTACATAAACATAGAAGTTTTCCTCATTAGTCTGTATAGCTATCGTATTATCGCTGCAACGCGTTACGGTACAACAACACATTAGTTCGGACTACTAAGTCAACACGTGACGGTCAACTGGGCATTACTCCAAGTCGGTTCGCCAAAATCCTATCCTTACCTTCACATGACAGTCAACTCACATGATTCTATGATTGTAATATACTAGCAATTCTGAACGGAACGACTCATTCATAGTTAATATCTTCTATGTCATATTTTAATTTAATGTTGGAAATCAACTATAAATAGCTTTAAATATTGGCAGTGTCTTCTTTGAAATGGCAACCTGCATGAGTACTCGTAGCTCTCAACGACATACGATGGCACTTATAATGACTACACGTATGGCTTAGTGGCTTAAACATCTGTCTATCAATGTCAGAATGAGCTGCCTCAGCTCGACACCGTGCCGATTGTTATGGGTTGATCACCTGACGAGAAATATCAAAATATTTTTTCGTGTCTGCGTGTTTTTTGTGGCCGTTGGTAGAATATATATTTTAAGTCCCACGCGATACCGGATTTATTCGTTATCGTTATATAAAAATTGCCCTTGTATTAGTCTCACAAACTGTTCTTGAACTCATAGTGTTGAACTCATACTCACTCTATGCCTGTATATCTTAAAATAACCGTTTTATATATTTTGATATATATACTGCAGATAAAAATAACTCTTTTATAAACTATAATGATCTAACTCCTTTATGACTGTAGTTCATAAACTTCATATCAAGCGCTTCCGGCAGCTTCATATTTATATTTATGTTCTATATGAAGAAAAGTTTTCTCATGCTATGGACTAATGACACTTAACTAGTGATATTGCGTGACACTTGTTTATATAACATTTGCGCGCACCACTGACTTTTCGAAGTTATGTGTGAATTAAATTGTCAAATATCGTTTGCCCTGTGCTTCGGAGAGGTCGTCAAGCTGTCGATGCCGGCTCTAGGAAGACCTTTGCCTTTTTATTTTGAGGAGTGCTACCCCTGATTATACCGACACTAGACTAAACCATCGAATATCAAAATCTCTTTGGATTCCGCAGGTCAGACTGACTGACTCCAAGGTTAGCATACTAGCTCCCAGGATAGTCTTGGATACACCGGGGATAACGCTAAAATGATCTTGCCTTGTTTAGATTTCATATGTAGTAGCTACCTTTATTACAATAACTATAAATATATTTAATATCTGATGACTGAACACCGCAAGCTAGGACAGTTGACCACAAATACAAGCAGCAATGACCGTATCGTATATACATCCTTCACGCAATAATATAAATAATTATTATGCTCATATAATATTAAATATTATGATTGCAAGCTTTTATTTAATTTGCGTTCTTAATAAGTATGTGTGGGCAAATTGAATTATAATCACTTCCTACGAGTATCTTCCTACCTAGTTGAAAATATGCATATCCGTTATTTTCCGATGAGAAAAAAATGCTGTATAATAAGCGTGGTCGGATATCTACATCCAAGGTGGGCTTCTGAACAAGAAACTGCTCAACAGCGCAAGCTTTATTTTTCTTAGTATTCGATTATGATAAAGCTCGTATGTTAACTTTTTATTGCACTGCCACAAAAAAATTTTGTCAAAATATACGTACCCATGTTTTATTGTCCTAGGAGAACATGAAGCCCTGAATATCTCGAATTCTAAAAATACTTACTTTGATCTATGATCTTTTAATTTCTGATTTCACTTATATTCATTATGGCTTCATATTTTTAAAAGCTTATTTAATTTGCTTTGTTAATTTGTGTGTTAGTAACAGCTTCCAAGCCTAATAGGAATAATCCTGTCATCCTGCAAATAAAAGATTTTGTTTTGACAATTACAATGTTTTTATAGTAAGCATGACCTGATTCTATATCCAGTATTACCTCTAAACCAAAGATATCTGCACTGACTTTAAAAGTTCAATGTTTAATGCTTTTTAGATTAAAATTCATTACTATCTACAGCACATACCATTACACATTTAATAATGATTTTCTCTATCCAGTATTGTTATATGATATCCACGGAGCTTTCATGTCTGCACCACGCAAAGCTTTACTCACAGATAAAGTCTCTTTCATTAAATCGCCCATTGTACAGGATTACTTACAAGACATTCAAACAAATAAAAAGCTCTACATAATTATTGTTTGTTTGTCTTTACAAATCGTCGCTTTTATCTCCAAACAGTTTTAATGTCAGATAAATGCGTTCATAATAAATAAATATGACGGTGTTTACAGTGTAATCGGGGTGGAGTTAATTCCTCGGGCGATCAGCGCAGACGTACCACACAAATGTTGTTTCATATTATCGTCTTGTATCTCATATATTCGCCAGTGAAAACAAACCCGGTCCACCGCACCCCGCTCTAATACTCGTGAAAAGTATCGCTTCATACATATTTTACTCTCATGAATAAATATTGAATATTTTTCGTATAAAAGTTACTACCCTCAGTAATATTGGCATGTTATAGCGCTAAGCTATTATTTTATTAGCTATTCGGAATTGTTTTACAAGTAACTGTTTCCTATTCTACCACATTCACACAACACCATCTAGTCCCAAACTAAGCAGAGCTTGTACTATGGGTACTAGACAATGGATAAACATACATATATACTTTTTTTTGTAAATACATACATATTATACATAGAAACACCCAGACCAAGACAAACATCCATGTTCACGCACACAAATGTTTGACTTGAGCGGGAACCGAACCCGCGACCTCCGGCGTGGCAGTCGCTTACACTCCCGCTGCGCCAACCGGTCGTCAACCTATTGACATTTTGTTTATGTACCGTACATATTTAAATGAAATATGAGAGTGGTGAGCGTTAGACGACACTAATTGGTTTTGCAGGAAATGGAATTACGTCAAAAATAACTTGGTAGCCAAAATGAGCTACGAAAATGACACCTAATAACAGTTAGAGTATTTTCAGATCATTGCTGTTAAAAATGAGTATCAGGCAAACTGGGTAAAGCCATTAACTTATATGACAATAAACTCAACTTTATGGTCAAGTGCAGCCCACCATAGCATCATAAAAATGTTATAAACAACGAATGTAAAATTTTAGATGGCGGTAAAATAAACAACCAAATGGTGAAGAGTTATTTCACAGTATCTGCATAACAAACTCAATAATATTGCAATAAATTAAAATCAAATAATATTAATCACATGACAGTTACTTAATCTGGGGTTTAGGAAGCAAAGATAAGTGACGTCAGATAAATTAGTTGTACCATTACGTTCTACATGTCGGGTAGATGGGATCGTTCAGTCACATAGCAATTATCTGATGGCTCGTTAAGCTACGACACTGGCTGACTTAACGTACCATAATTACAAGGTTCGGAAGGTGAATTGACGTCTCTACTAATAGAGAAAGAAAAGACCAACCACTAAAGACAACGGTACCGTTGCTTCAACAAAATTTACTAAATTTACATATACTTCAATGATATAATTGTTCTTAGTACGCAAATATTTGCCTTATAAACTTTACAAACGCCTTTCGTTATCCCCGCACGAAACTTGCTTTAATTAAAGCGGATAGTGTGCAGAAATGTCCAAATATTTAAACCATAACTCATCATAAGTCTTGCGCTAGTATCTGGATAGTTTATAACAAAAAGTGATCAGTCTTGAGAATGTTAGTCTGCTGGGTTGAAGCGTTTAATATATTAACGAACCTTTAGGTACGTACACACGTTTTAGCTTTGTGCAAGATTAATGTACCGTTCTCTGTCAATACCGTTAGTACTGCAAATAGATTTCAAAGCAAACCAGACTAAAGAGCTTCAGTTGCGAGCGTTAAACTGCTATATCGTCTTCAAATCTGTATAAACGAATCTTCAACGTGTGTGTACACACAACCATTTCCAATATACTGCTTAATGCATTTTGATTTGCAACTTCACACGATTTGATAGTAATTTATATTTCGTTTTACAAAATAGAAACGTTTTATACAGATCTCTCAAGAATCTCAAATCAATCTCTTATGGATTAGAATATAAATTAAATAAATTATTCATGTTTAATGCAAAGTTGCATCTAAGACTTTCGACTTGGAGAACGGTGTCCGCCTTCTAGTCTAGACAGATTTGACAAAATATAAGCCATTCCGCAGTGCAACTGCCGTCTATGAGCTGTAAAGGATAGATATTCTACGGTTCAAAGCTGTTTCGTTAGATTTAAGGGGACTACAAGAGCTAAACGCGAGTTTTATAATGCGTTAAAGTATATGATTCAATGCAGTTAACACAATCAGAAAAATATATGATATTCTTCAGGATATAATCTATTTAAGTACTGTGTTGAAAACATAATACAACTAACTTTAATCGATAGAAAAAAAATCACAAAGATACCTCTAAAAAAATATTTGAACGAGTAAAAACCATATTAAAATACAATCATTCTGATTTTTTTGACAAATTATTCAACAAGCAATATACTAACGAAATACTGTTTTATTTTTTTAATCCAATCAATACATTTTCTGTAATTAATTTATTTCATGTTTTTTTAAGTTCTGAACGTCCCGCCGTCGTCGCGCTTCTATTTCTTATGTATTTTTTCAATCCGACAGGGACAGCAACAGCTCAACTCTGTAACTGTACGAGGCGCCTTAAAAATATTGACTTCCCGTAAAGATTATAAGAGATCTCTTTCATTGGTGGGACCGACGCGACGTGACGATGGCTTGATTTCCGCGGCGCTAACTATAAAACTGAACGACTAACGCTATTTTCAAAAACATCTCAATTAGGTATGTGCTCGAAAGAGAAGTTAAAATACCTACTCTTCCACATTAAACCCATAAGACTGCTTTATATTCAAGTGAATTTGTCAGGTTTCTGATACAAATCAAAACTCACAGGTATTAAATTGTGGAGGCATCTACCCTATCTCGTCCCACGCCTTTCTATAAATAAACGGAGGGTAGCAAGGAAAACATTTTCTCCGAAACAACATCTCTACAACCTAAACGTTTTGAGTGGCATACGATTTAATAATGTACGTTAAGAACAATATTTTGTTTATGAAACAAACGTTATAAAAATATTAAGGACAATATTTGAGCCTCAACGTAATCTATATTCGGAGATAATTGCAAAAATGCTCTCTTTAGCTTAAGTTAATTGAAAAATAATACCTGTGACGGCGATAATCCTGCACTGGCATCGCTGAAATTGAATAGATAATGTTTCTAGTTAATCTACTGTCTTGTGTACCTATCCCGATTCCTTGATATACTGCTTAGTCTACTTGATATATAACTACATATTATCCATCAATATAATTATAATTAATCCACTTACATACTAGTATTATATGCGACACTGCGTTTGTTTACTTTTCCGTGTGTTATTCTTTCACGCGAAAACTACGGAATTTATATATCAGTATAACACATAAGCTAGTTTTGCTACGATAGCCCACCCACGCGTGTGGAGCCGCGGGCAGTATCTAGTTGGGAAAATACAATTATACGTACCTAAGACTACTTTGTAGACTATATACAAAACAACTTACAGGTTAATAAACTGTGCAAATCAAATATTAATAATGTATATCAAAACAATATTTTTTCATTAGCAAATAAGATTTGAACGAATAGTATCTAAATATAAAACAATAAAGATGTTTTGTTTACGAACAAAAATAATCCGTGGAATTGAAACTCAGAATCCGCCGGCTAGTGCCAGATTTGACAGAATATTAACTTATCCGTAGAGCAACCTTTGCGAACTAAGGTGATGATCTTTGGTTCAGGCCAGTGTCAAGATATTTGCGACTGCCATAAGAGGACATAAGTCTTCATGACATGGCTTTAAGCACTCTGCAAGACACGTATGGTTATGACTTTTTGAGTCTGGTGTTCCATAATAATATATTAAACAGACACTGACGAACACGCTTAACCTTTCAAATCGATTGATTCGTTCAGTCGCCATTTCACCACGAGCCCCTCGTTTCTTAGTCAAAAATATCCCGTATCAATAAGCTTACTTTCCTTTTTGTGGATTGTGAAATAATCCCACGTTATGGGTATATTTCGGTTCAATTCGATATTTCGCTTTTAATACGCTTGTAACAAAGTACGTTTTACTATACTTAAATCGCCTACTTCGTATTTTGTTTGAAATTTTCGCCTTTGTATATTACATACATGTAGGTGTAAACATTTCATTTAGCCCATAAAAATAGTAATCATCTTGTAATGCGGCCATACTTTATTCACTTATAAATCAATTTTCGTACCGCCTCGATATTTTACTACACCCGATAAAACTCCTAGAACTACTTTATTATACTTCCAGGGGCAGTTTTCTGTCGTTATATTGGCGATTATTAAAAGAAATATTAATATTCATTTTGTTCAGCACTTGTGGCTGAACAACGTAAATATCTACAACGGTTATTAATTAGGCTGGCGGTACAATTTTCTGATTTGTTTGCGTGCAGTTTACAACTTGATTAAGTAAATTTAAGTTAGTTAACGACTGAAGTAGTTTTAGATAGGCTTCCTCGTACCGCTTTCAGAGTATACAGCGGGCACTTATGCAGTAGTATAAACCGGAGAATGGTATCAAAGAAGCGAAAAAACCTCAGTCACTTCTACTACATATTTGCGAAAATTCAAGACAACTTTCGCAAAAAGAAGTAATTTTTTTTATAAACTGGGTATTTAAGTGCATTGAAATAATACTGCAACCATCCAAGTTTGATTCATACTTACATTGACCGTACTTACCCTAAAATCTATTGCATGCTCATCACAAATTTTACATACTTTCCGAATCCTTCCCTTTGATCTTTTATCAGAGTAGTAACCTTTTAGAACTGGTACTTTGTTAAAACGTGAAGGTAAAGAAACATCTTAGCTCGCGTTTTATATAGCTCTCCTTATCTCGTTTAATTTATTAAGAACAATTACCTTTGGTTGTACATCAATCATTTCGGCCTTGGAGCGTTAGGCTTGCAGGCACAATAGCGAAATGTATTATCAAAAATCATTATCGGCGTCTGAATCTAAAATACGCCATGATATCAAGTTTCTGGCTTCAAAACAAAATCCTGTTGTCAGCCACCTTTAGCTCCTTTTATTATAGATTTGGCTCATATTTTGCTAGAGGATGTTTGAAGCGTTTAGCATCTTATGTGTAATATTTATAAGGTTTATTTTTGTCTACAGCCACGGCGAAGACTTGATCGTGACGCCCTTCGCGCAGGTCCTGGCGAGCCTGCGCAGTGTTCGCAACAACTTCTTATGTCTCACCAACGTGCCGGCCGCCAAGTGAGTATATCTTTTGTTTTATTTCACGCCTCCACTTAGTGCCTAAGTGTGACTAAGTCCCTTACAATGTATTTCGTGGCACAAAGGATACAAAAGACACCACGCACCTAATGAAGGCTACACATTTACACAAATAATTTATCGAGTGCGTGACTATTCGCGCAAAGTGCGAAGTTTATCATGGATTAGTCAAACCAAATTTTATATATATATATATATATATATATATATATATATATATATATATACATGGTCGCAACCTTAGTCTTGAATATGATAGAAGATTGAAGAAGCACTTAAAAGTTACCTTTTCAAAATTTATATCAATATCTAACGATACAGAATGTAATTAATGAGTAAAAAATCACATTTATATTTACAGTTTTATGTAGCAGTTAAATAATATTCCAAAGTACACATATTTCGATTCAAAGCTACAGAATAAACAAACATGCTGGACAGTTTCATTAAAAAACCCTTGTATCATTAAGCAACTGTGTATGTAATATAATAAATGTAACGAGTTTTCAAAGTGTTCTGCTGTATTTAACACAATGCCAGTAGCAGGCGCTCCCACCCACGGACACGTGAACTGAAATATTGTAGGGACCTCGAAAATACGGCAGTGCGATGAATATGTTTATTATTTTCATGATATTCAATTGTGTCACAAAATGAGTTTTATTGTCTTTCGAGATATTTACATTTGATTCGATGTCCGATATTCCGGCACTGTAGCAAATTCAAAATTAAAAAATGTTGCAAAGCCTAAAATTGCTGTATTGTATCACAACAGTAGTATCTTTATAAATTACATGCATTTGAAGCCCAAAATAATAATGCTACTATTATTATCGATGACTGGTGATTCAGCAACTGCAAGGATAAACCTGCATAATTTGGAACGACTTTCTTTGTTCACACCCTGCTCCTTAATTGACTTAACGCCTTTTTGATACTACATATATCGTGTTTTATAGACTGCGTGCATAAATTGCTTCGTATTTGAATTGTCATCTGCCTTACAAGTCTGCCGATACTAAAGCAGCGTGAGCCTTACCTTTGAAACATCGGTTGGAGTTCCCTATGACTTGATAGATAAGACTCCGTTTTCAAATGTAGATATTATACAAATGAGTTTTTTTATAAACAATATACATTTAGGCATACGTAAGCTTATGCATATAAACCTATAATTTGGTTTACCGCATTGACGACGACTTACCAGGCATGTAACTTTAAACATTAAAATAAAATACATTCATTTAAGACGCTCTTGTTTTGGTAAATAAATACATTATAACGTTTTCGTCACTACGGAAAACGATGCTTACATCGTTTCTAGAATATATTGGTTGCCACATCTAAGTAGTTTCATAAAATTGTGTGGTTTTCTGCAGCCGCAGATATGGAATACACAATATTTTTTGGTAGATAGTCTATTTCCTTTATTGATACTATTGTGTTTTCTAACCGTGGCAATATCTGCGGTCTAGGATAGATAAACAAAAGGGTACACTTGATATCTCTGTGGGAACGGCAGAACATTCATATGTTGCGCATTAGTTACTTGTGATAAAGAAACCACTTCCGTAAATCATTTCATGGTTAGAGCTTTTGAAGTAGGTATGTCACTAGCGACACTTGGGTTGAAAATATGTTCGTTTCGTACTTTGACTTTTCTCAAGCTTTGCTGATGTAAAACTTTGTTGAGCACGGGTTTAAAATAAAGTAACGAATGAAATTCATAGTCATGTCTCAATGAGATTTAGCTAAGCATATGAGAAAACAAAAAAAAGACATTTTACATAATAAATCCCGACTGCGTTTTAAGTTCCAAGTGAAGCCTCAGCAAAGTCTAAATTCAGGCTATAGATCTCAGCCTAGGGTAACAGATTTTATTCAGTTTAAACCACAGTAACCTTAGTTCTTGTGTAATATTAGTAACAGCAAGTTAAACATGTTTTAATTATAAGTACTTAGATTTTTTGGCCTCCTAACACAAGCTTATTCAATACTCTTGTGGAACAAAGTGTTATTAGGTTTATTACACGAAAACTTGGAATATCTAGACAAAGGAGCGCACAATCGCTTTGTAGACGAGAATGTAACTAGCTTACTAGCGAAGTAATCACGTTAGTCCATCGTCGCTTATGTCGTACAGAGTCAGGCATCTCGCTTCTACCAAAACAAATACTCAATCCTTATTTACACTGATAATACTCACTCCTATTACGGAGCATTTTAGCAGAAAATATAAAAAAACATAATATAGAAGCAGCTTACATATGGTTCGTATCTCGTTACCTACTTTGTGCGATCGTATCAATAAACACAAGGTGCTTAAGCGTCTTTTTATGTTGTTTCCTACCGAATTTTCTTTCGTTCCCTTGTTTTTTCCTTTCACGTAGTATACGAACGCGAATATACAAATACATCTCTTCAATCTTCTCAACGCTCATTTCTGATCTCATCTTGCGCAAATATTTCTTACATAGGTACGCTATAAAAGTTTGTGGAACGTGAAACTTCTCAGGATTGACGTTGATATAGATATACAACGTGTAAATGACGCATGTAAATTGCAATCATATTAAGGGTTTGGGTGTTTATAAGAAATATGCTAAACTAGACGAAGCTCGCAGATACACTTGCACATTATTTTTATTTTTCTTAGTTTTCATCATCATCAGCCTTTAACAGTCCACTGCTGGACCAGGCCTCTCCTTTGAAAGGAGGAATTGGCCTACTATACCACTCTGGCCAAACGGGTTGGAATAGGGTTTGTATCAAGTTTTCCTTCTCTTACAGTGCTGTTCTCTGCATAATATGCTTCCTCTGTCGGCTCTTACGACACCCATGGGATGATATGATGATATATTTCTTAGTTTTAGGTACTTACTGTAAATTGTAAGTTTATGCAACTCCCTTCTTAGTGCACCTCTTCGCTTCCCGTGGAACACACATGCCAAATTATTCTTCTTTTTGCGTTCTTAGCCTTTGAATAAATAACGCAATGTATCGAACAGTTATACCTAACTTAAAACAAGTTTCATATTGAGTTTCATCTCATAACATGGTTGAAAATGAAATGAAATTGCTTGGCATGGCTGAAAATATAGCCTTTGGTTCGGCTTTACACCGAAACCGTAGGGTTCTAGGCGACTTGGGAAGGATTAATGGAATGGACTGTATTAGGGCGAGTTCTGGGTCGCCTAGAAAGGAATAAGGGAAGAGGAGATGGATACGGGAGGAGGTGATTGAGTGGGTATAGGATATTTCAAGGATGGAAGGCACTTACCTTATACAGCCTTCTTCGTTTCCTTTCCTCCTGGTGTTTCGTGATGCAGCTGATTGTTTACACTTCAATTCACCGTCACTCCCACTTGCGAGCGGTTTATATAATCACATACAACGGTGCGGCGCGGTACGGTATCGAGACGGCGTTCTCAGCGGGAGGAATGTTCTCGACTCTCACTCGCGTTCACGATCGCGGCTACGAATCAGGCGCAAGGCAGTGCCTCTTCCAGGGAGAGGGATAGAGCGGGACGGAAATATGGTATCGCTCGCACTAGACGTGGAACGATTGATCTTGATGCGATTAGTTATAGATAGGAAGGTAGATGGCGCTACCAGCCTTATAATCATTTTAAACTAAATATGATAGGCATTGCATAATTTCCACGGTACCTAATAAATCAAATGTAGATATCATTGCATTTTTATAGCATAGCCTTAGAAGCTATATTATGTTGATGTAATATGTAGATAACTTATAAGTTACATGTGTAGTTCATATCCTCAAATGTCTCTGTAATCGTAAATATCAAAATACCTATGGACACGACACTGGCTAGATCCGGCTCAACTCCTTAATCAGACTGCGTAGGCAAAAGAATTAGTCATCAAGAGATTTATTAAAACGTCAGCGATACGGTATACATTGCTTTTACAAATTTAAGATAATCACTATTATGTTTAACATATTAATTACTTTAAACTGTGCTTATTGTAATCTAGATTTCGCCCCCGGCACCGACCGCGTGTAATTTACGCCTAAGCCCTCTTTATGAATCACACTACCCATTAGTGAGAACCGTACAAAACCGTCCGTGTGAGATGGATTAAGACGCTGACAACCGCTAATGAGTTGCGATGTTTCGGTATTTTTGGCCACGCCCCCTATTTCTCCGGTATCCTAGCGCCATTCTTAAAGGGCGGCGATACAGCGAACTACCAAGTAAGAAACAAAGGAATTTGACGACCGATTGGCGCAGTGGGAGTGTATTATATACACGCCGTATATTATAGAAATGCCGAAAGTTGCGGGTTCGATTCCCGCTCAAGTCAAACATTTGTGTGCATGATCATGGATGTTTGTCTTTTTCTGGGTATTTCTGTGTATAATATGTATGTATTTACAAAAAAAAGTATATATGTTTGTATGTTTATCCTTTGTCTAGTACCCATAGTACAAGCTCTGCTTAGTTTGAGACTAGACGGTGTTGTGTGAATGTGGTAGAATATTATATATTATTACTAGCTGACCCGGCAAACGTTGTTTTGCAAAATTTTTTTTTTTTTTTGAAAAATAGATGTTGGCCGATTCTCATAGATACCGGATAAGCACAAAAAATTTCATCAAAATCGGTCAAGCCGTTTCGGAGGAGTATGGGAACGAAAACTGTGACACGAGAATTTTATATATTAGATTATTAATTAACAAGGAAACAATAGATGGCGCTCTTATATATTTATTGTTCTGTATGAAGAGCTAATAACAAATTAGACAAGGCAATTAAAAAAACGAATGTATTTTGTTTATTTATTTTAAGATACTTTATTTATACTGAATATAAAAACAATATAAATGTAATGAAAATAAATACATAAACTGCCGACCTTACAGACGTATTTCGGCACCCGTGATCCTCCGATTGGTCCTACTTAGGGTCTCAGACGGAACGGAAAGTAGCGATCGATGGAGACCGCTAGGGGGCGCATTTAGAAAATGTATGGAAATTGTTCCCGCCGACTAGGCTATCGTCCACCGTGACGATTGAGTGCAAACTCGTACTAGACCCTCTGGTGGGAACCAGTAGAGAAAATCGGTAGGACCACAGGTGATATTTAGGCTTTCAATTTACTGACATAGGTTTGTCAATTGTATGATATGATCAAATATTCACAAGTCAGTATTACTGAGGTATCTGGAACATGTGGGTTGATCGATTGGTGTCTGATGTACTATTTCCTGCACCTTGATGTTGTCTCTTATAGGCAGGTTTCGTGTGAATCTTGGGTCTACTATTTCAGGCAGTAGGTGAGTTAGGTAAAATGATTGTAATTTTTGTTTCATTTTCTGTTCCCAAAATAGGTCATCTTTTTCTATTACTTCTACCTTTAATTTAACTTTTTCTCCAGACCATACTGCAAACAAGCATTTCTTCCTTCTTGTAATATGGAGCTGGCCCTGGATTTGATAATACCAGTTGTGATTGGTGTTTATTTTTAGGGACCCTTCTTTGTCTTTTACCCAAAAATTTACTTTTTTTTTGCTGATAGCCTCATCCAGCCCTAACTTGTACGCAGTGATTGGGCATTTAATTTCAATTATGGCATCTTCGCCACAGATACCATCAGGTGTTGCTCCAAGATAAGGCAACTCTGCGTCTATAAACAACCCACAAGGCGCAATTTCAAGACTCTCTTGTTTCGACAGTTGCAGTATGGCTATTTTTTCGTTTTGCTGGCCATGTTTGATTGAGGAAATGTGATCCATATTTTTTTTATATAATATGTCTTTTATCAAATTGGCGCATCCAGTATTTGGTCTTTTCTTTATAACACGGCCGAAATTGGAGGCTGTCAGCAGCGACCTCCGAAGTTCCATCCACTCACTACTATCTTTTTGAAGAATCGTTTTTTTTTCTATCAAACTACGTTCTTCGTCAGTTTTTTTTAGCGATAGGATAAAATTTTCTTTCATTTTGTTAAGGATATCTTCTGGCATATCTGGTTTATTACACTGATCTCCATAATTTTCATCTGTTTTTGTGAACATGATACGTCTTTTTTTCTTCATGTACTTGCTGTTTAAGATTCTCTTTTTCAGTCTTCTTTCTTCTAACAGCTTTAGTTTCCCTTGTGGACTTTTTGCCAAGATGTGTTTATACAGTCGAGATAATGATTTCTTTGTGTTGAATGAAACGGTTGCCGCAGTACATCTCGTAGCATATGATCTCTTCATGGAAAAATTAATTCTTTTTCCTCCAACATATTTGGCTATTATGCTGTGGTAGCGCTCGACAAGATTACTGTCCACGTCATGGATGAGACTTCGAGCGTGGCCTGCTATATTTTGAATCAGCAAACAAATTCGTTGCCATAGTGAACCCGAGAAGAAGTCGTTTGAAGTGTATTCTTGCTCGCCCTGTTTCTGGCAAAAGTATGGCTTGCATCTAGTGTGGTTTCCAAAGGCATGGTAATGAGCCAGCATAATATCATCGAATAGACGTTGAATTTCTGGACATTCATCGCCTTTATTTTTAGCAATAGATTTTTTAATCACGGACCTTATACTCATTATTGTTTTTTTGCATACAAGTTTTCGATGGCTGATTGGGTATCTGGTATCTGTTTGTAATTGTTGCAGTTTATTGCAAAAGTTTCTCAGTAAGTGATTTCGACATTCAATTTTTTCCACTGTGATACCTTCATGTTGATAAGGTCGTGATTGCAGAATTTTACTATAAGTGCTGGAGTCACCATCAGATATCAAACGTCCATAAATTAAATTGTGAAATTTCACAGACTGTTTAAATCCCTCAACAATTATGTCACTCTCCATGCCAGTCGAAGGTCCCGTGTAGTTTTTAAAACATTTGTGTTCTTTTATGGACAATTTCTGTTTTTCTGCCCGATCACAGGTATAACAGTATTTGTTGCGAACTCCATAGTACAAAACTTCCCCGGTTCTCCTTCCAATAATAGTACCAGCACCTGATAAGGCGGAATAATTAGTTCTATATGATGATAACAACCCGTTTGGCCAGCGTGGTATAGTAGGCCAATTCCTCCTGTCAAAGGAGAGGCCTAGTCCAGCAGTGGACTGTTAAAGGCTGATGATAATGATGTACAAAACTCCATTTGGTAGTTTTTTTAGTTCATCGCATATATACAGACACACAGACGCGACTGAAGTACCTATAGCTGGCTTCTAAAAACCAAGCCGTTTTCCTGCCATTTTGGAAATACCATTACAATTTCATTTGTCATTTACACCTACAATTCGATTGTATAGATTAGGACATGATGAATGAAAGCAATTCACAGATAAAAAAATAACAGACCATTCATTCGACCAATAATGTACTGTCAACATTACATTAATGACGTGGAGCAGAAGTGAGTCGACAGAAAACTTCTAGAATAGGTAGAGTTCACACGTGTGAAACCACGAGACCGGCTTGCATGGTACCTCCTTGAGCAAAATCTTTCTGACTTTCTGAGTAAAATTTTCCACAACAGAAACTATCAGTAGTATGCGTAAACAATAGGTCATACCTACCTAAATCAATTCATAAAATATTCCAGTATATTGTCCCTTTGTATAATAACTATGATCAAATACTTAATGAATCACGTTAATAACCTACATCATGCAATTGACCGACCTTGTCTTTATTGTCATTATTATGTCACGTTAATTGAAGTAAATACAATTAGCGACCAATTTTGTATTAATCACCTTGTTAATTTGTTTGCCGTCAAATTATTTGTTTAATGTTTAATCATTCAGTAATAAACAGAAACTTCTGCAAATTACATTTATTCCCTTCAATACACTACCCATGTGCATAGGGTTCCCACCAAGAACTTAGGGACCCAAGCCAACCTCACCTGCAAGTGGTGCACCTGCCGATCAACGGACGAGGCTCTGGCAAACAAAATATCCCAATAAGCGGCAAAAGGCTCGCCACCTATTACGTGAGATCAAAACACTGGCGAAAAGTGGGCGTTTAATATGCCTCTGCCTACCCCTTCGGGGAAACAGGCGTGAGTCTATGTATGTATGCAATACACTACCCTGTTCAGTACCTCATTTTAACTGATTCGTCTATGAATTTTATTGGTACTGCAATGTGGAGGTGTGCATTGCGACCCCTTGTGGGTGACAAGAGTGCTATGCATTATTGTACATATTCGGCGAGTAATTAAAACAATTATTATCTCTTATCATATCTCTTAATATATCTTATCTATAGGCCCTTATATAATTCAAAATCAATCGTGACTAGCTTGGTGGGTTGACACGAATAATAAGACGCTATACTTAGAATGACCTCGTCCTTTCAAATAATAATTCTATTTTCAAATTTCGTTTACGTTATCGCGTGAGCTGTATCGTATCAACGTTTATAATATAGGAAAGATTAAACATTCACGAGTTTGCATGTTTCACATATCCGCGTGTTATCTCTTACGTGAATCTTAACTACGTCACGAATGTTACATTATCTCATGCGCATGAGCACAGCCAAGGATTTCCTACAACGATATGTGAACATTTGGATGTTCAAAGCAACTGTGCTCAATCATACTCGTTATAATGTTACGAAAAAATTCTGAGTAACGTGTTATAGTAATACTCTTATATATTGTTGTAATAATATCCTAAGTACACACTACCTGTTGTAAATTAACTGATAAGTTTAGCTTATCATGGTACTCGAAGTGTCATTAAAAGATTTCGTAGATGTAGATAACGTGGTGATGTGGGAAAACCACAGTTGTTAACGTCAAAAATCTATGAAAAGTGTTCATGACTGAAATATACGAATAACATAGATACTCTTAGACAGTCAACTCTTAGAAATAAAATTACTATGTGCGGATTCTACAAAAGTTTGTTTAGTATTGTTTGTTGTTCTTTCAGAATTTGAACGATTGATTATTGCAGTTTCAACCATTTCTTAAGGCTTTGTGTCTTTATTGCTGAATTCTTCCATCTATTTGTGTTTACCTACTTGTCACGGAAACCCTAATTCTGGAAGAATTATAAATCCACAAATTATATTTTTGTTGTATGTACCCAAAGCTTAATAAGACATATGCAGAGGTTACCAACCGTGTAGGATTAAATTATGTAGACACAATTTAATCTGCTTCCTAATGTGATTAACCCAGCGTCTATGGAGGCAAATCTAGGTCACTTCAAAAAAAAATTTACTTATGTATTTTATATTTAATGATTTCTATATGTGCTCCTGGACCAATCCGATCTACCACACTATCTATGCATTATTCTAGCTCCTTTATATTTTCCTTTTGTTCTTTTAAGACTTCATTCGACGATTCTAAGAAATTTTACGTCACCGCCAAAAATATAAAATTGTGTGAGTTAGTTGGTGTGTAACGCTCTCTTCCATGACGTACAAGTCACCAGTTGTCTAGAACCAACGCCCTATAAAGTAAGACGGGCCGTCACCGTTCGCGTGGCTTCTCCATTTATTATTGGCTCCGATGACGCGCCCTGACGTAGCCGTATTCGTCGTTTCGTGGTCGATGACAAAATAGTGAATGCGAGCACGCGATCATGGAGTCAGGCGCTCGACGCCGGTTGACGTCCTCACTCTCGTCATCCGTGACATTCCGAATTCATTATGAATTATGTATAAATATTTTTTCGACTTACATAATAAGTAATAAGCAATAATACCAATACCCAACTATCCAGTCCACAATGTCATTGAAGGATTAATTACAATATTAATATTTTACCTACATTATCATATTATCATCATAAATAGTATGCTAGGAGCCATGAGTGTGGCAAATAATTAAAAGGTTACGTTTGACGTCAGGGCCTTTGTCAATATGTAGTATCTTTCATATAAAAGTAACAGCAGCAGTGAAAAATAGCAGAATATATTTTCTTATGACAAGAAGTGATTGTCTTTTTAATAAATTAAATTCTTTTGTATCATGGGAACAAAAAGGTACGTTGAAAAAGAAAAGTAATAAAAAGGGGACGTACGTTGAACTTGTGATGTTTCAATAATGCAGTGCGTATTGTACTACTAAGTTCCCGTTAGACCGTTGCTGGTTTTAATTAACTGAAAGCTGCAAGCTACTCATATCTGTATTTTACTAGATAGACTTCATCACAATTCCACTTTATATTCTGTCTTTTCTATTAGCCAGTTAAATTAATCTCCCAAATGCAAATTAACTTCAATTTACATATTTAGCTTATTGCGACATGCGTCAAAAATTGTGTTTTTAAATTACCTATTTGTAATAAAATGGGCGTATTAATGAAAAGCGCTTTGACCATGCATACTGTGTCCAGTGCCCTCGAAAATATTAGCTCGTTTGTTTGTAAATAATACGAGAACAAAAGGTTCAAAACTTTATTACGAAATAAAAATATCCAATAATTGGATAGGATTTTATTTGAACAATGCAGTCATATATTCAGATGTATTTTAACAAAATATTTTTCGAATATATTGCGCACGTATTGTAGTCTGTGTTCGCTATAGTTATAAGTAGAGGAGAAATTAAAGCTCGCAATATGGTCTTGTTCCGTTCTTATAAACGTGTATAAAGCCTGAGCGAACAAAGCTTGTCAACTCTTTGTTTTTACTTTTAAACATGATGAACACGAAAGTAAATCCCATCTGTCGTATATCTTGCCTTGACATGACCTCATCAGAGTTTTCTAACATGTGTCTTGGAGCTAAAATTAGATTGTAAGCAACGTAGACCAAACAACACTAAATACTTTTTCTAATTATAGCTTTGTTATTGTGATTATCTGTTTACGATCTAGACTTTACAACGTGCAGTCAGGGATTACAACTGACAACAATGCCCGTTTAAAATTAGAATCTTCTTATGGCTCATCTGTTTTATTTCTCAGTCACCATTAAGTTTTAATTGCTTTTTTTATTAGAGTTTGTAATTTGTAGGTGCGTGGCGTTTATAGGATTTTGTTGTGGCCATAACATAGTAGCAATAGTTTCAATGTTCCCAACCTTGGTGAAGTTATTAAATGAGCGTTTAGATTTGTTTTGAGGACGTCCAATCTTAAAATCAAGGTAATAACATCTGGCGAAATTAAACGTTGGGTAAACTTTTAATTTATTGAACAGTATTTAGTAAGTATCTGTTATATAAATGAACATAATATTAATAGAAAACAAACTCTTGGCTATAGAGTCTAGTCTACAAAGTTGATATAGGTACGTGCACAATTAAATAGTATTAGTATACTTGAATTAAAATACAAGTAACCTAAAACGTCGTTTTAATGTTGCAAGAATATTATAAATTGAAATTTGAGTTTTCAGCATTTTAACGGTTAGACTTAGGTACTATGTCCATAATTACTAGAAATCTGTGAAGGCAAAGAAAGGTGTAAAAAATCATAAATGGCTGACTAAATATCTTGCAAAGTAGTTAAATTTCAACGTGTTATATAATACTTTATATTATTGCAGCTCATAGTCATGTTTCTATTGTCTTGAAAGTGTAATTTATACCGTAATTGTGCTGAATAATATTCCTAACATTAATTAATGTAACAAAGCTCACGACAGCTAGGCAGCTTTGAAGACGGGTATCTTCAGAAAATGGAATAACACGTAACGATAATATAATCAATATAGTATTAAGCTTATTAGTACGATGTAACATGGGTATAGTTTATGAATGTATATTATTGAAAGACGTATATTCATTACTATTTATTCAAAATGCTTTTTACCTTATAGAAATATAACCTTATAATATGACGAACTTAAAGGAATTTTAATTATTTGCAAACTTATGTTCTTACCTAATAATAGTAATAATAACCAACCCGACCATCGTTTATAAAATTGTTTCTTGATTCTTATAATTCATCGCATATTAAACCAATGTTAAAAAATTACACCACATGTCGTGTCAATGTATTAAAAAGATTGCGCATCACGGATATTGCCAATATGTACACTAGCCGTATTGTTTGAAAACTCGAAATTAATATGACGTACTGAAGTAGCAAACGGGTATTTCAAATTAGTCATCCTTCAAAATTTTATTCAGTTCGAATAAAAAGCTTCAATACACAATTTGTATGACGATGACGAGCTTTCAACTTTGAAAAACTGTAGGTATTGCAGTTTTTTATTCATATACGAACACAACCAAAATAGTTTTTATCAAGAATTATGGTTATTTTATGACCTATACTTCGCCCGCCTCTCTGTTCACGTGAATTATACACCTTAGCCAACAATCACACTATCTATTGGTGAAAACCGTCAAAATCAAAATCAAAAAATCAAAATCATTTATTCATCTAGGCCACAAAGTGACGCTTATGAACGTCAAAATTTAAGTTAATTACTTAATGATTCTACATTTACATTTACTGCCACGTTCGCAATGCAATAGGTAGAACCACGAGAAAGAACGGGCAATAAAACTCATGGCCACTCTTTTCAAACAAATATAATGGTGGTACATTTTATTTTTGTAAGGAGCTGCAACTGTTTCACATTGTAGACATCTACTAGTAAAATTTTTAGTAGCTATTGATATCATACTCAATCAGTAAATGATGTTCATATGGTAAGCCTCCCAAAGTAAATATGGTGAAACAGGAGCATCCACTTACGTCATTTTAATGTAGGCAACTCGCGAACATGGTCAGAACTATGGTAGAAGTGAATGAAGCAGAAAGTAACGGTATTATGAAACCAAAGCAATCGACAACCTATTAGTTAGCCCATGACCATGAGTTACCCACATTTTACAAATCCGCAAAGTTATAATGAAAGTGTGGAACATGAATGCAAAATATAGTATGAAATGAGAATATCGTAATTAACTACACTATAAAATAAAACTACTAATTATTGACCTAGTCAAAAGCGAACAACTACTTCCAAGCGCTCCTGTCATCAAAATAATCCTTCAAACCGTAATATGCCTTATTTATAAGATTCTTTTTAACTTCTGCCTGAAACGAACTTAATGGCAAGTCTAAAATATAAGTTGGTAATTTATTGTATATGCGAATACTGAGCCCAATAAAAGAGCTATGCGTTTTGTGCAAACGAAAATACGGAACACATAATTTATGTCTATTTCTAGTATTGATATTGTGTCTGTCTGTCATCGTTTATATGTATAGATGTATAAGTTAATTAAATTTGAAATAGGTGAAAGCAAAAAGTGACAGTTATAATATTAATATCACGAAACACATACTTGTATACATAAATATATTTGTTCTGTTGTTATCGTTTCAGATCTCGAAGGTCCTCGGGCGCAGCTACTGCTGTTACACCGCAGCCGAAAAATCTAAATCCAGGAGGTAAGCCTATTATATTACTTGATAAGATCCTATCTCTACCATTGTGACGAAGGTGCGGTAGAAATTTTCCCTGGTTGGATCCCAAATTATACCCGTATAAGAGTTTATAACTCAATATATAAAGTTTGCAAATGAGAAGGAATATATTACTAAATATGTTGAGTAATTACGCATACGTATACTTATACGATGTAACAACGTTTTGGGTAAAGCTCTCGCATATTTCGAATGTTCAGACAACTCCTTTGGTCAAAGTACCTCTTTACTTTGTACCTGTGATTTGTATGTCGGGATACACCGATTACACCGTAGCTGGAGCGTTTTCTACAAAGGGAAAGAGAAAACGGAAAGAAATTACGGTACGAACTCAAAAAAGTTAAATGAGTCTCAGAGGAAACGGATGGAAAACCAAAGATTGCTCTTAAAAAATCAGAAAATTATACCGCCGTCGTGACTTACAGCTCTAGAGAGAATTAATATTCTTCTTAAAGATAATATTACAAAAAGGGATAAAATATATAGATATAGATACACGATGACGGAGAACTGTCTTTGGTCAAACTTGGAAATACTCAAACAGTCTCTTAATCCAAATTGGTTTACACACGAATCCCTCTATTGACTACACTGACTGGTCAAACATGAGAGAAAATTGAAACACCTCATTTGGAAAATCTTTCAGGACAAATGGTGCGTATAGATACCTAACTCATACAATACAGAGAATACGCTTCTTCTATACCTAACTACAAATACGCTGTTGCGGCGGTAGTTTGCTTTACCTTGAGGAATATCGGCCAGTATTTTTATCGAGCTGTTGAGTTCGTTTCCGGTACAGTCAAAACTAATTAATATTAGTAATGTTAATGAAGTACATCGGGTCTGTTCTGCCCAAAAGTTAAAGTTCGGTATAGTGTGATAAGAGAGTGTTAAACAATAAGAATATAATACCGGTTTAGTACTACGATCCCCCGCTGAATCTATTTCAAGGAAGTGTTTTATACAAATAGCAACCCAAAAGACCAAAAATATACATCTCAATCAGGATGATTGCTGATGAACGTTGAGTGACGATATGCATACAAACACTTTGTCCATTTTTACTTTTATTCAAAGCAATTAAACGTAAACACTACTTTTTATTTACGCAACAGTTCGTAAACATTGATTTCGTTACAACTACATAGTTAGCTCATTCTGAAGGTCGTCAAATACACACGTCACACGTGAAGTTGCAATGGGATCTAATCTAGAATGTGTTCCTTATTTTATGAGCGGCCTGAAGATTTTGATGAAGGGCCACCTCTACCCTTTTCGAAGAGAAAGCGATTTAGCTTAGGCTTGGCTTTAGGAAAACTCATTTAAAGGGACGCATAGACGGACGTTCGTCTTCTAAGCACTTAATAATACTAAAACAAAGGTAGTTCTAACAAAATGCTTCTAGGGAGCGCAAGTAATGATTGATATTGACAGATAGCAATCCAAACATGTTCCCACCAGTCTTTGTTTGGGTTTGAAATATTTTATATTGCAAACGTGTGGGAAGGAATTTAATAAACTCCGTTTGAGTGATTAAAGTTGGAATCTCTATCAGTGCTAAAGAAATTCTTTGATACTTTCAGCAATCCTGTGCAATTTTCTCCTACGGTTTAATGTTATTAAAATAGAACACTGCTTTGTCTTCGTAAGCAAGCAATTTCAAATTTCTATAGATGTTTTACTTGGTGTTACTTGAAACTATTTTATCAAAGTAAAGTCGATGGGTTACGAGCCCTGAAGCATGTAGACAACTAAAACACTTCGGTCTCAAGAACTTAAATCAATATTGAATTTAACTATTACGATGGAGCACAAAGCTCTCGGAGCCTCGAAATCAAGAGAAACGTTCAAACAAATTGTTATAATGAAATAAGTATTCGTGGTACTATAGATGCTTCCAAAATATCACAAATCTAGTTAGTACTAGTTAACAGTCTATTTACGGATATTGATTTTAGCTTTATTATTCGCGGTGGAGAAGGATCATATTGTAGCTGTATTCTACAGAACAAATGTCAACTGTCTTCTGTATTCCGAATATTTCAATTACAATGTTATATATAAATAATGTATTAACATCCCATATCGATCATGAGTATCATGACCAATATATTGTTGGGCAAATTATCTTTTTTTAATCTTCACAAAAATTTTCTAAAGAGGCAATATTGCTTAACTTTGCGGATAGATTAGTTTATCTTTAATATACGGAATCCTTAGAAAATCTTTCATAATCTCATATCATCTATTTTAATTCTTCCTAAACACAAGAGAACAAAAAGCAGTGATGGCCAACTGTACAGACCAACAGATTGCTACTCTGAAGGACACACTTCTAACCCACGGCGCGACCCATTGACTTTTTGAAGTTAGGTGCAAATAAAATTGTTAATTAGCGTTTCTAAACGTTCGAGACTTCGCATCGTGTGGAAACCTGCATGCATGAAAGTATTCCATAATGCTCTCGAAAGATAAATAAACTCTACCAACCCGCACTTAGCCAGCGTGGTAGACTATGGCCAAGCTCTTCTCTTATTGAGAAGAGAACCTTATACTGTCTTAAACTGTCTCATTGCTGGGCACGGGTCCCCAGCAATTTGACAGTTTATAATGAGGGCTGAAGATGTTAACCAGTGGAATTATAGCTAGGTGTATTTAGCGTGATGAAAAAAAGAAAGCTATACTGCATAAAGCTAATACAGTCGTAAATAAAGCGGCAAATGTATGTACATATATAAATATGATCACCAACTAGTATAACATAAAATAAGATAATGCTGAATAAATCTACACTATAGTATAGATAGTGTACGTATTTTCATCATCAGCCCATTATACTGTCCCACTGCTTGGCACGGGCCTCTTCTCACTATGAGAAGGGTAAGGTCATAGTCCACCATGCTGGCCAAGTGCGGGTTGGCAGCCTTCACATGTCTTTCGAGAACATTATGGAGAACTCTCAGATATGCAGATATTTTCTTTCACCGTTTAGCAAGCGATAATTAACAATTTAATACGCACTTAACTCCGAAATGTCATTGGTGCTTGCCGAGGATTCTAAGCCGAGACGCTCTGCGTAGCAGTCTGTCGGTCTCTCCACTCAGCTATCGCTGCCTTATTTTAACAAGACAATAATCCATTATTATCAATTGATAATTTATTATCGATTCTGCCAATAAGCGCTTTATAACCTTAAACTATTTATGCTTTCATACATTAAGCGTTTGTCATCTTGGTATTGAGAGAGACGGAATTCCATAGAAGAATAGACTGTACGGTAAACTAAGAGTGAATAAATACTGAGATATAAGGGGTGCTCCCTTATATCTTGTTGTGAAAGGAGGATTATTAAAAAAGTAGGTCTCGAATGCTGGAGTAAGGAAATTATAAAGGTACATCGAAGAATTAGGAAGTGTCACCACGATATAACGGGTAGAGAGAGCACATAGGCAGAGGCGCTAACGATCAGGAAACTGGGTCAATTTTAATCATGAGATACATGATCATTGTGAAGATTGAATATAACTCAGATTAAGAAGATTTTCCAGTTCACCGACAAAGAAAGATACATGAATTTGCATGAGCATTGTTCCTGTCTTACACGGGTGGTTAGTCGATAGATAGCAGGTAGAGTACCGTATTTACTTGTTGGTACTGTCTGGCAAAGATGCTATGTCAAATATTTTTAAAATGATAACATTACATACACAGATACATACCTACACATTAGCGGAATTGTTTAAATACGCTCATACATTTTGACTGAGTAATATAATAACAATGCTTAAACACACAATGTTTCAGTCTCACTACAGAGAATTCCCTGAACGACTGCTAACAACTTACAACAATAGAATACTGTCATTTTCCTTAATTGATTACGCACCAAGGAAAGCAGAAACTTCCTTTCATTTCCAGATTAATGGGGAAACGCCCCCCATACGCACGTATACCCATAGACGACGTAGTAGAGTAGTTCAGAGTACACTCATATCTGCCGTCTGATATTATACTCACAAAGCACATGACGCACGCTTTGTTTACTATTTTATCAACAACGTGATCAATCCCCGATGCGATATAATGAGATTACGAAGAACGGTTATGTCATTATGTAAACTGTCACATTCTCAGTAATATTCGTAACGGGAAGAGATTTATAGCTTCTCTTTAAGTAACAGTAGATATCAAATATATCGATGTATGGATAGAGTCGCGATTTTGCAAGTGTTATGACAAATTTAACTCAATTATATGGCAGTTGCGGAGTCTGAGCTCTACAAGAAAATGATAGACGTTCTTATCATGATTACAAATAAATCATACGTAACTTTTATTTACTCATAAACTTACTAATGAAGATAAAGAAAATTATAATTGACTAGAGGACGCCAGCAGCTACGCCTGCATTTTTTTTAAATTTACCCGTTTTGGCCGATCCCGTGGGAATTTCGCGAAATCCCTTCTTAGTGCATCCCTACGGTCCCCAAGGAACATACATGCCAAATTTCAGCTTTCTGCGCCCAATAGTTTCGGCTGTAGCGTGTCTGTCAGTCAGTCAGTAACGCAAGGATTTTATATATTAAGATAACATACCAATTTTACTCTAAGCTCAATTTGAAATGTCAAACGCAGTCTATTTTAGAAATGAAGGACTGTTCATTCTTTATGGCACGGGCGAGAGAAATAAGGTATTGCTTTCATTCTCATCATCATCAGCCTGCCAAAGTCCACTACTGGATAAAGGTCTCTACAATGGCACGACACTGAGCCCGATTTTTGGCTTTACGTGTCCAGCCGTTGCCAGCCACTTTGCGTACGGTATATCGTCACTCCGCCTTGCTTTAATACAATATAATTCTAAAACTGAATCTTAAACATGAACAAGCGTCGATATCGATAATTTTTCCATTGCGTTGTTGTGTTCGCAGCCCACAATTACCTATAATTGAATTGCACGCCAAATGTATACTGCCAGAGATAGCTTTCCGAGAACCAAAAAAATGATTGATGGAAATCAATTATTTATAAGTATTCTACGTAAAGGTAAAGCTATCAAACAGTTAGAATAGATACTACCGTCAATCAATTTCAAAAGGTGTTACTTTTATTGTAAACAAAATTTTCTTCTTACTTTTTGATTTAGATTACGAGTGCTTATTTACACAAATCTTTCACGCCAATCATTACATTTTTCCTCGGAAATATTTCAGAACAATCGATCATCAAACAATCCGTTGTTTTCCTGATAACTGTTTTGTTCGTGTTGTTTCCTGTATAGAAAAATAGAATAATTCAATAATTTTTCAGAATTTCAGTATCAGTTAGATAGCTGTAATAAACATAACGTCATAACTTTAGTCTAAAACGTAATAAAGAGATACAACGCAATCGGATATCAAGATGAGATACAGATAGCCTTCTGTTTGACAGAAAACCTTACTCCACACCTATACTCTTTCACTTTCACACATTGACGATAATTCTCAGTATGGACCAATCACAAAATCAAATTGCAGCAGTGACGGCAAATTTGAATCTTGACAATTGGTGCTTTACCATTTCACTAACAATGTAGGCAATGTAAGCCTCAAATGATGAAGTTCTAAACTATCTACACTATTTGCTAAAATCTGATTCGTGTAATTGCGTAGGCCCAGAGCTGCCTTTGTTAGATTTAATTACTGCAAAGTTGACAGAATCCATTCGTCGAAGGGATTGTCTAAACAATTATGTTGTGGTTTTCGCCAGATATATACATATTCAGTTCACGTAAATACAGATTTACGCTGCTGCCATAGTCTAAGCAAATAATGGACATAGCTAAATACACGGGTTTAGTTGTTCTGCTAAGTTAAATCATCGAGACCGAACTGGATTAAATCCTTATAATGCGCTTTGTGATGATTTCGAATTACGTAAATATTACATATTAAATAAGCTAAATGTATTTATGTATTTATTTTTATTTATAGTCTCACGCCTGTATCCCCGAAGGGTTAGGCACAGGTGTAAATATTACACCCACATTTCGCCATGAATTTTTAGGTCCCACGTAATAAATAACCTAAAATTCTGTCAAATCTGGCTAGACGTAGAGAAAGTTCAAGAGGCTAAGACTAAGAAGTTGGAACCGGAATATAATAACGCTAAGACGGTACATCACTAAATGAATAGAATTACAATACTTAATTGAAATTAAAGCCTTCAAACTGGTACTAGGACGATCTCATGGACGTTGGGATTTCTTCCCGACAACCTAGGCAAGGTATAAATATTCTAAAAAAAAAGAACTGTTCACTCAGATGTACCTATGTTCAAGTATAGTGACAGACCAGCCTACCACTCTACCAAAACTTTCAATATTCTGAATTAACATCAAAAGCAGTAGGGGTACCGGTTACTCCAAAAGAATTAACAAGAACGATCAGCTTATCAGAACTCGCCCTTCAGTTGCCGCCCAATCGTGTATAAAGCGTTTATTTAAAATGGGCGTACTTCGTATTTTTGTCACGTTCTTACTGGAGATTGGATGTTCATATACATACGAAACGCAATAAGACAGAACTTGAAACAATATGGTCAATATGGAAAAAACAATTTAACTGTGAATACAGGAACAAATGGATGTTATCATTTTATAAAAATCTTGCTAGTAATAAAATCTGATTTGCCTTTCGAAGTGAATTCTGCAGTCTAACCAATTTAAGATTTGTTTAGTCTACCAGCAATATTAGATAAGGAGGAAGTACCTGTTTTGAATAAAATTCATAGAATGTCAAAGTTCAATATTTGTATTAAACACGATAATATTTAGTTGTACATGACGTAGTGTTTATTACACAGCGATAATTGTTTAAACGTTAATTTCGATGATGCTATGGGGACTAACAAAACCAAGTAATAATATTTGAGGAAATAATGATTTATCAGCTCTCAATTGTTCAGTATAAGCCCTTTCTCTGTTACGCATTAAGTATAAGTGTTTACAATTACCTATCATTAGTCACGGAACTAGATTTTCTTTCACTATGACACTATAAAGTGACGTCACTCACCAGTTAAGTATAAAGAGTGTGAATGGCGGCGTCCATTCATTAGTACTTTATCCTTTATATAAAACAACGTCTATAAGTGCAATATTCTTGCCGTACTGCTACCAGTTATTTCACAGTCACCTCAAGTTATTTATATTCCATTGGAAAATGACTACGGTTCGTGACGAAACAATTGTCACAATTAATTTGCCTAATACAGTACTGGAGGCGACTAAACTATTACAACAGTGTCTTAGCTGCCATCGCATTGGTCTGTTTTTGTGTTGTTTTTGTCGTGCTAATTTTACATACAGTGTTTGTGACAAATAACGTATAAATACATACATTTGCAGCGGTAAAGTGCTAATAAACAAATAACAATGTGAATGCCAAATCTTTGTGTTCTGTGGTTTTATTTACGGGCATCTCTGCTACGTAGACTAACGCGTAATTGGACCGATCGCTGTATTCAATGTGAGTAACAATAATTATACCCATGTTTCAATTATACATTATTTAATAAACGTGGACAATAATATTAATTATATCAGTCACAATTAATGTTTTCAGAAGTAGCATTTTCTAGTACACATATCAATTACTAGATAGGTATAGTCGGTTATTTTGGACCAGTTTTAAAAAAATGCGGTTTTGAAATCATCATCATCATCAGCCTTTAACAGTCCACTGCTGGTCTAGGCCTCTCCTTTGAAAGGAGGAATTGGCCTACTATACCACGCTGGCCAAACGGGTTGGTATAGGGTTTGTATCAAGTTTTTCTTCTCTTACAGTGCTGTTCTCTGCATAATATGCTCCCTCTGTCGGTTCTTACGACACCCATGGGATGACATGGGGTGGTGACATTCCGTATTCTTAATCCGTCACCACACGGACGGTTTTGAAATGCTTCTTTGAAAATAACACAGACAACAGCTGTATTAAATGAAACTATATTTATTTGGCTTCACATATCTTAATATATAAAATCCTTGCGTTACTGACTGACTGACAGACAAGCTACAGCCAAAACTATAAGACGCAGGAATCTGAAATTTGGCATGTATATTCCTTGGGTATCGTAGGGGTGCACTAAGAAGGGATTTCCTGAAATTCCCACGGGATCGGGCTGAAACAGTTAAATTAAAAAAAATGTGCAAGCGTAGCTGCGGGCGTCCTCTAGTAATTAATAAAAATCAACATAATTATAGCAACACTTAAGATAATTATCATTTTAAGAGATCAGATATTTGTTTCAATTTAACCAACCGGTAGGATTAATTGGACCACGCGGTTGGTAATTTGGACTTAAAGAAAAATTACCTATAAAACTAAACAAAAACACTTTTAAGAAAAATATATCTTGTTCTACAAACAACAACGACAGAAAATCTAACTTATAATCATGTATAGCGTTTTGTAGATCTTCTACTTTCCATTTAAAATATTTTTGTTCAGTCATCTGGAACAAACAGGAACAAAAGTTCGATAAATTGGACTAGGTTCGTTTCAAGCGACCATGTGTGGTCCATTTAAGCAAACTGTTTACTCGCATAAAAAAACGAATTCGACAAGAACATAACCTATCTAAGCCGGCTAATGTTTACCACCAGTTAATTGTTAATTAATAACAAATCTCAATTATAAATATAAATATAAACAGCTTATCTTTGCCTTAGTTACACCACTAGCAAACAACACCAAAATTTACATTACAAACAATGAAATTTGTTTTTCGTTAATTACAACTAGCCGCGCTGTTTTAAAAGAAATCCAAAATGGCCGATGTGTAGTGAAGTTAGTTGATTATAGTTTGGTGTTGTCAATTACAAAATCAATAAACTACTAAACTGTCATTTGATGGAGGTCCAACTTAACGAATGATCCAATATACCCAACCTTCCCCTACTAATTAAACAGATATTTTACACTTAAGATCGTTGACGTTAACACACATGATATATAATTTATTATTAATAAGTAAGTACGAGGTACTTACAGGTTACATAATTATAATTCATGAGAGCAGCGCGAGAGTACTCGAGACCCTTCATTACATCCATTTATTTTTGCTTCAAAACACACATTATCCATCAATATAAAAAGCAGAATACTTTCACAAAGCTTTTATAAATGAGTAAAATGCGGGGATTCTATTTGGAGCGTGACGGGTACTAATGAGTGGCAGTGTTGGTTGCCTGCCATGAGTTGAATACAGGACGCCTGCTGTCATTTGCCACTCACCGCTTCCACGAAAATGCCAAATGTAGGGCACACGGTGTGAGTGGCGGCTCGCGAGACACTCAAGCTCGGCTCTGATTCTGTTCATCATATAAGTCTCCACTTACACCGTTCTATTTAATCGTGATACGCTCCTCTCAAATGTTCAGTTTTATTAAATACAGGTACTCATATAACGGTTCGATGGAAACTCACATTGATAATTTAGTTAATCAATTATGCAACAGATAAACTGGTTGGGAAAGTCTAAAAGGTTCATGTTGCTCCTCTGCGCTCAAAATAGATGCCTGATTAATACCAACCGCCAAGGTTCTTTGATGAAAAAATTGCAATCGCATTAAAATGTATAAATAATTATGGATAATGCGGATATGTTTTTTGTGTGAAAAAAACTATGTCACTGCGGACGTTAGCCTTGTTTTCTTTGTTCGAACTTATGGTACTTCAATACTGTTCCAAAACATTAGTGATATGTTCCTAAGCTCAATGTGCTACTGAGCTACAAAGTATTATTACGAGTAGAACTCAGTTACGATATTGGCTTCTACGTCGTAACGGATAAAATCAATTCCATCTTTATTGGAAAAACTTGTTGCAGTCGGCAAACAAGTTTTAGGACTAAAACTTGTTCAGTAATATGAGAGCGTGCGTAGAATACTAAGTGTGTGTTACAAGGCGGGCGTCCTCGTGTTTTCAGTTTCACTTGCCATCCTGATAATCTGCTACACGCTTAAGTTCTTTTGACGAAGTGTCAGCTCTAGCCAATTTAGCATGCTCTAGTTTCCGCGGAGGCCATAGCCATGAGCCATATCTCAGTTCGCGATATTTCAAACTTTTCAACATGTTGCTATTTGTTCAGTGACAATTTCTCTCGAGTCGGACACATATTGTCATGTTCTGTACAATAACACCACTCGGCATGTGAACAGATGCCGAGTGGTGGCTGTCGCACTTATTATGAAACAAATAGGTATCTCTATTTCATGGTTCTCGTATTTATTATTAAAAATAAGTCAAGGTTGTTACGCATTTATAATATTTGATTGTTAATATAATTCACTGCCTCTTTGGTCTCGCGGCATAAATGTGCGCGAGGGATGGGAGGTTTTGGGTTCGATTCCCGGGTCGGGCAAAGTGTTATTGGGTTTTTCCGTTAGGAAATTCTCAGTAGCAGCACGGAGTCTGGTAATGTGCCCGGTACGGCAATAGGCTCGCCCCCTATTACGTGGGACCTAAAAATTCATGGCGAAATGTGGGTGTAATATTACACCTCTGCCTACCCTTCGGGGATACAGGCGTGAGTCTATAAAAAAAATATAATTCAAACGTAAAAGCAATATTATTATTTTTTTAATATATTACCTTAGACAAATGATTGGTATCGCTTCGCTATACTAGACACCGCACTGCCTAAGAAAAATAGGTCCATAAGTGAGGCACCTCATTTTGACAGTTTGTGACAAACAAAAGCAACAAGACGCATGCGTGAAGAACTGTGTTGTCAGATTCTCAACAGTTACTCGAGTAAATGGGAAAATATTTTATCCTGTGGTCTAATAACTTATCCAAGTTATTGGTCTCTAAAACAATTTAGAAAATTCCTAAAAAATTACAATTATACATTAAAATCATCAATATATTTGTGTATAGGTTAGGCGTACCGCGTAAGTTTCTTTATGAGAAAATGGTATATGGATAATATACCCACACCGGATATATTATCCAATGATTAGGTATCATTTTAATATGATGTTTTGTTTTATGTACTTATAGTATTTTGCAAATTATTATTAGAAACTGCCTCGTTGGTCCCGCGGCATAAATGTGCGCGTGGGATTGGGAGGTCTCGGGTTCGATTCCCGGGTCGGGCAAAGTGTTATTGGGTCTTTCCGTTAGGAAATTCTCAGTAGCAGCACGGAGTCTGGTAATGTGCCCGGTACAGCAATAGGCTCGCCCCCTATTACGTGGGACCTAAAAAATCATGGCGAAATGTGGGTGTAATATTACACCTCTGCCTACCCTTCGAGGATACAGGCGTGAGTCTATAAAAAATATAAAAAAAATATTAGAAATAACCATTGAGAAAATAAGGTGTTTTCAAAACAGTGCTTTCTATTTCCATGCTACTGGTCCATATAAATTTAGTTACGCATTATTAATTTAACATGAATAGTCGTAAAAATTACTTTGAATAAAACAATTACACATATAATTAGGTAAATCGTGTTTCTTGGGAAAGGTGTTCAGTTTCTAACAACTAACATTTTTCACCTTATTTGTAAAGGTATAAACATAAAATAATATTGAAAAAGGTAAAATATATAATAAATAGGTTAGATAAAAGAAATAGAAAAATATTACGAAATACAATAACGACAGATTCACATAATAAAAATCTCTGAAAATTAAAATTAAATCTCTCTCACAACTGTGGGGAAGTTGATTCTTGTACTAGCAGCAACACTGAATGGCGTTTTCGGTTTTCTGTAATTTTATGTTGAAATTTCAAAATTATTCTTATTTTACAGATAGTATGTGATACCAGAGACCTTATTATTTTTTGCTGAGTAATTTTTACTCAGGATAAAAGCGCAAATTGGCGTTGTACAGCGAATTATTTCCGTAATTAATTTGGTGGATATATACACACGGCTGTAAGTGTGACATGCTCAACCATGCCAGCTGGCATGGTTTTATCTGCTTCATTTTACAAGTATAAGGGCTCCGTCTAGTAGAGCAGAGCGAGACCAATCATTAGTCTATGTATATTACATTGATAATATAATAATAAGCCACAACCGTAGTTTGTAGACCTAAAGAATCCAATTTAGAACTTAGAAGATATCAGCATCACAGAAATACTATACAAGATTGTATGGTTGTCTTTTCTAAGGGGATTTTTTGTTTAAACCAACGGTACTCATTGCCTGGTCTTTGCCTGAGTCTGAATATACCTACTTATTTAGTTCAATAACACCAGTACGAAACTAAAAGCTTCTCGCTATACCAAAGTAAATGTAATAATATGTTACGTTCATCTTTTATTTCCATTCCCGCAAGTAACCACGTACGAAGCACTCTGTAAGGCGCTCGGTGTAATTTCTCTAAGCTAGGCTTACCGCAGTGACCATATAACGTCTCTATGCAATAAACCTTCCCTATCTTAAGATATGCTGTTCGCTACCCTCGCTACCCTTATTTGCAGAACCTGTAATAAATGGTATAAGAAAAGTCGTCAATTTAGGTCACTAATATACTAGAGAGTAATGATCAAACTTTAGAACTAATATTAAAAAAAGGCTTTTAGGAACAGGATTGGTGCTGTGAAGTTATGGCGAAAAAGTATCTTTATAACGCTCTGTTGCTTATGTACAAAGTTTGCATTCAGGGCAAATATTATCTAAATATTTATTACATAAAACTCACAACATGTTTCTCGTACTATCGGCAAAAGACGATGAATTTATATACGTGTCAGTATATGACTAGAAAGTAACGGGAAAATTGATCGTGATTGCTGATTTGTGCTAAAAACTTTTTGAGTCAAAGTGTTTCCCAGAATTGTTCGAAACATTAATTTCAAGGTCTGACAAATATTAAAAATGTGCTGTTTTGTTAAACGTATTGTAAAACAAATTGATCTGAACGAGTCACGGTACTCGGCGCCAACATTTTTCGAGAAAATCATTTTCCTTATTTCAGCTGAATCAGACACGAGTCTAAACTCGTAAATTAAGTTAATGTTCAAATGAAATGTGAATATGTATATATACTTTCCGGTAAAAATTAGATACTTACCTGTGTATTCAAATTACAAGAAATGTGATATATGGCACAAATACACACTGCACTGCTTCTGCTACTTCTGAGACCGCCTATTAGTATTAGGAAGGCTTCACATTTTAAATATGGGCATTTTGACTGCACGACTGCATGGCATAGTGGTTTAAACGTCCGCCTTGCTGCCTAGCAGTAGTTAGATAGTGTGTCATATATTATTAATATGAACTTAATTTAAAACGACTTTTAACACGTTAGGTACTTGTGTAAAAATCTTAATAAATAAAAAATAAAATAATACATAATTTAGACCAAATCCCAATTCACTAACATTGCATAATGTAGAGAATACAACGTATAATTCTCAGCCAGATTTTCTAGCCTTCATTGCTCTAACATGCCTTGCAAAGCTAAACCAGTTGAAAAAACTACAAGTAGTTTCGAAAAGTTGTGCGAGTAACGTGAGAGCTACCTAGAAACTTCTGCGAGGCTTTTCAACTGTCATTCGACAAATAAACTGCTGTTATTAACGCAAAATAAAATTGCTATCTCTGCGTCTATGCAGTGATAACCCCGACACCTTATTACTTAGAAGTTAAACTTAGCACACAACATATGCCAGAGGCCAGAGATAAGCTAAACTAGTCATCTCTCGAAGGGGGATATACAGATGTGACGACATGAGTTACGTTAATGACTAAAACTTTATATATTTATTGACATTCAGGTCATTTCAATGAGATACGAATACCCCTCGTGTCTACACACGCCTTGCTTTACGAGACATACGAAACGCTTCATAAAGAGTGCCAATTTGCCAGTGACGCGCATGTAATATACAATAATTAGCGTTGCACAATCGGCGGCATCTAATCATATAATCTCTTTCACTTTGTGCTAAATGTAAGGTACACATGACGTACGCACAGTTTCACAAATACATACGTCACGAATGGATGTGTAAATTCACTTTATATAAGTTTCGGTCACAAATCTTAATATATAAAATCCTTGCGTTACTGATTAATTGACAGACACGCTACAGCCGAAACTATTTGGCTGAAATTTGGCATGTATGTTCCTTGGGGACCGTAGGGGTGCACTACGAAGGGATTTCCTGAAATTCCCACGGTATCGGCCAAAACGGGTAAATTTAAAAAAATTGCAGGCGTAGCTGCTGGCGTCCTCTAGTATTTTATATTTTTGGGCAGAAATTCCTAACGCTCTTTTCAAATTCAACATACCACATCATTTAGGTCTGCGGATAAAAGCCTCGGTCTAATGATTTCTCCTTTCTACTAACGAGGGATATTTTCGTTCTCCTATCGACGTGTATAAAGTGGACCGCATGGCATTCTGTCTATTGATATAAAAATGTCAAAGTATTGCTTTGGAAATTAAAACTCTGTAAAGCTGTCAGCGGTTCATGTAGTAACAATTTCTCTATCAAAATTATACACAATTACAAACACGGACTTTCAAGATATAAATCACTAAATGATAATATAAGTAATTTAATGAGGGATCAGTTGATGCAATCATTTGTCATCATTGTCGTCAGACTGTTGCTAATTCGCTGTTGTTGCGTTAAATATCTAGTATCTTCTGTATTTCACTTGGCTTGTCTGTCTGCTGGGAAAGTCGATACGTCACTTTTGTTGTTATCGAAGTGTGGAACACATGTTTACATAAAAGGTTAAAGCAGTTTCACCTTGCTGGGCTATCTCATGAGAAACTAATTTGTGACGCACGGCATCACGGCTCATTATAGTGATCGCCACGCTTTAACAATAAAATAATAACATCATTAATTTGTTTTTGTATTGGCTCCAAGATTTCAAGGCTTGGATAAATGGTTTATCTGCTACATCACATCTGTAAATAAATAATACTACATCGTTATTTCCTTTTTGACATATTATGCGTAAGTAGGCATAACAAGCATCGCTCGCGCTTTGTCTAAGAGAATCGGGTCACTAAATTTGCGTAAAGATCATCATTGTTTTGGGTCAAAGAAGTCATATCAACAGACTACTAAAAGATTATTTCTGGATCTCCAATATAGATACGTTTATCATACAGTATAGGCACATATTGTAAATCTGAATGAAGCATCCTTTGAAATTGAAAAATCATACTTACAATAGAAATTGATGACGCACAGCCGTAGTCGGTGACCCTTGACTGAACTCACAAATGTCAAAGTAACGTGTTTACACAGAGGGGGTATATTTGTAAATCCTTTTCAATGGCCCGCTACACTCTGCTAACATAAATTCACATAACGGAACGCCATGTTTGTTCTGTGTTTAATCTCCCTCTCATACATTTTTAGCTTTTATGTACTTCAGCAGTGATGTCAATATGATTCGTTGTAAAAATATTACTTATTGATTCGTCACGAAGAAAACCTTCAAACCGGGCTCAAAAAGATTCACTTCATCACACCACTACTAATCATGATCCTCCTAGCGTTATCCCAGTTTTCAATCTGGGGTCCGCTTACTAGTCTAACCGGATTTGGCTGAATATTAGGCACAGAGCGACTGCCTGTCTGACCTCCGCAACCCGAAGGGATAGCAATATTCCATGGTTTAGACTAGTGTCAGTTTATTTAGAAGGTACTGACGCCCTGTAACGATTGTCAAAGATCTTCATGACAACCGGGACCGACGGCTTAACGTGCTCTCCGAGGCACGGGACAAGCGGTAATTAATAATTCAATACGCACATAACTCCGAAAAGTCATTGGTGCGCGCCGTGGATTCGAACCTGATACCCTCTGCATGGCAGTCTGTTGGTATCTCCACTAGGCTATCGCTGCCACTACTAATACGCCAAGTATTTTGGGTTCCATCCACCACACAGAACACAACTTTATGTGATTCACGAATAGTTGTTCTGGGTTGCTCTTTGTCTCCATTGTTTGAACTTTATTTTTTGTAAAGAACTGAGCGACAAAGCATTAATCAAAGTGCAGGTTATTTCCTTAAAATAAGAATAATACCAGTATGGATAAAATAAGGAAGGCTTTAAATTTCAAATTAACCTTTGTAATACCTACGTAATTAGATGCGCAATTTTAGCAGAATGTACTTTCTATTGCGACGCAATACAATTTGTAAATTAGCCGAATTAGGTATCGATGATTTCAAAATACTACTTGTTTCGTCGTCGCGCTGAATTCCAAATAAATAATGCCATTAATTATTTTATTTGTAACATGTAAATAATGTGTTATTTTGTGTTGTTTTAGACGAAGCCTACATGAAGCTAGCCTTAGAAACAGTGGAGGAGCTGGACTGGTGCCTGGACCAGCTTGAGACCATACAAACTCACCGCTCCGTCTCCGATATGGCTTCGCTCAAGGTCGGTAATATCACATACTTACTTACATACATATTTATGGATTCCCTACATTATGTTGTAACCAAAGGAAATCGTCGGCTTTGTACAATGATTGTAACGTCATGAGTAAAACAGGTGATTGATCTTTACTCAACAATGCTACGTCACAATAGCCTGATATAGATAACTGACAACGGAATGGAGGTATTAACCCGACTCACCGTTGAATTATTAATGTAATCTTGTTCAATGCGCTGTTATAATGAATGATAATAAAGTAACTATGTCTCACACGCAAACCCATTTCACAATATAATTCATCGCTATCAAAAGCTTAGTGACTTGTAACTTACAAGTTATCTTTGACATTTACTTAAGCCAGTTTTAGTTGCCTAATCACTGTTGTTTTTATTTATTTATAGCATATAGGTCAAGGAAGGATTTTAGTAACAAACATGTATTATCTATTTGTAAACACCTGATAAAATAACCTACAATCGATACCTTTACTGCTTTCCGCAGCGTGTCATCTTCGGCATAAACATATAAAAGATATAAAATTTCATATAGAGGTTAAATATTTTAAACAAATTTAATATATTTGTTATTGTTTGATACGCGCTGATACACTTGAGAGGTAATAATATACATTACGTATAAAGTAAAAAAATATATTACGTAGTGCGCAGTTCAAAAATGCCAAAGATAACATAGATTTCTACTTACTTATTAAATTAAACATTTTGCATATTTCAACACCAGCTCACGTATACAAATATTAATATACCTACCGAGGAATGTAGGTATGACACATTATGTGCCATCTTTCAATGTGGTTCATCAAACGTCTTATCATGATTTATTATGTTCAAGATATTGCTCACGACAATTCTCTTGAAATGCTATATCGAGACAGTGAAATAATTTGGCAACCTTTATCTTTTTAATTCTCCACGGTTTTCAGAAAATAAACTTACCTATGTAGTTATGTACCTATGTATATCGGTATCTGTATTGTCATCTTTTATATCGACTTGTGCGCACAAGAGGAAAACTGGACTAAGAATATACGTATAAATAAATCGTGAATATACTATCTTCAGTAAGCAGAACTGAATGATAGTACCACGAACCGTATTTTATGAACGAATGTAAACCACCCAGGTCTATTCTCACAGTGATTCGATTCATGGTCAATATTACGTTCGTATAAATAAAACATACTTCTCCTATTTTTGACTCCGAATATTTTACAGTGATTTCTCGCCCTTTAAACGGCTCACGTAGAATTTTAGACACAACTTTATCAACAAGCTGTACCTTCAGTTATGTGGCTATTCCATTCTCCTAAATGTTTGGCTCTCAAGTCTGTAAACTTGCAATTTGGTTGATCTTTAGAGTATTGTAGAGTTTACAATCAGGATCAAATTAGCCCAACTACATTCACTTCCACAAGCTAAATGAAAAATCAAGTTAATTTTTGTCAGTTGCTCAAAATAATAAGTCGAATCAGACTCGACCCAATATCAGTCCATTCAACTGAAAGTAGTGAGCTTTTTGCTTAATGTTACAATTCACTTACTTGCGTACAACTACGAATTAATGGGATACCTAATAATAAATATTGCATTGACCCTTTGCAATACGGATGGTAAATGAAAATGTATGTACATAATATATGTCTATACCGGCTAAACCATATTTTTATATCATTGTTATTGTTTATTTTGGTTGCTTGGATGCCTTTGGCAAAGCTCGCTCATAAGACAATAACCTGAATTTACCTTCAGGCGCACAAAGGAACGCAAGAGAACACACATTGCACATTTCGCCGTATATAGCTACAAATTGAAATTTGTTTACCGATCAATGAATTCTTAGTAGAGAATAGTAGATAAAGAACCATCCGTTAATCACCTAAGGTCAGACTGCTGGTACAACGTGATAAGTCTCACATTCTCACATACGTAGGTACATTCCCAAGTTGCGACGATTCATTCAACCTGTACACGGGACCTGTTTTTATTATGACATTGGTTTATAATCACTAGAACCGTGAATGGACCTCAAGTGTGCAACAACCGTTTCAAACGTGATAACTAAATGATGCATTACAAATACTCTAATATAGATTATTATCTATGAGTAATGGAATTGTACGGAAGTATCTTCTTTGTATAACACTTGTGAATTAGATTACTTAAGTTTTATAGATATTTGTTCAACTTAATCGTGTAAAATAGAACGATACATTGAGAATCGCTGCCTTAGCGCCCCTTATCGTATTTGTTATTTAAAACATGAATACTTCGTTATAAATCGATATTCAAATTCTAACATATATGAACTGTGAGTAATGATTTTGAATCAATTACTATTATACAATTATATTAGGTATACTTTAAATTAAAGTCCATTCAAGTTTTGTTATTTTAGCATGTATTAATGAGTCAGTGTGATTTGAAGTGTTAAATTTTAATTTCTATGTCTACGATTGTAATACGATTTCATTTTCAGTAAATAGCCGTTCATAAAATGTATTTTATTTTGTAACTGTAAAGAAAATAGTCACAACTTATAATATATAAAGAAATTTAATTTTTTGTTGTCCCCCGAAATAGATCTTTATAATTGTAGCTAAGAACCATCCCGAATACGTAAGCAATCAAACAAAAAATCCGTATCGTAATTGCATTCTACGTTTCAAATAAGATTCTCAGAGAAATAATAAGCGGGACTAGAGTAATAAAATAATTTTAATAAGATCGTCGTTTTGGGAACAAAAACTGCAATCATCGTAACAGTCGTAATGTTGTGACATTATCACTTCAATATAATTTAAGGATGTATTTCATCACGTATTGGTAATTTAGTAAGCATCAATTTAGTGTAGGTACCTTCACTGCTACGTCAGGGTTTTTCATACCGGTTTCAATGAACAGATTATCACAAAGAACACTTCGTTGGTATAAGGTATGACTTATCCATAACTGTTTACAATCATAATGTATGGAAAACCGCTTCTCAATATTCATGCGAAGACGCACATTTGGCGAAGGTTTACCTTATTGCTTGTTAGAAATGAGCACACGAAATTATTGTTCGTTAGCTAATTATTAGTTGTTTAGTATTCATGCCATGTTGGTTCTGTGCAAAAATTTTGACAAACGTGACCGTGACAATGTTATTGGGTTTTCTTTTAGAGAATCGAGGTCGCGTCACTTCCTTAACGTTATCGATCTCGACCTACGTAAAAGCTTTTGACAGTTTAAGGCCTGCCAATCTATCTAAGTTTCAAACGTATTGACGTGAAGCCCATGCAGGGGTGTCCTTCGGGCATTTGCGAACAATAGTAAGATAGTTGAGAAATATTATGTAGATCACAGAAACAATCTGACTAAAGTATACCTGCTATCGAAGTCTGGTTATACATTATTTCTAAAACAAAATAACGAAATCCGCAAGTAAAATTCTAATATTTTATTTATCGCTTTTACATACGCCTTACTTCAGCATATATTGTCGGCTATAAGCTCAATCTAGCTAACGCTACCTTCAAAACTTTATCAGACTGAAAGTTTTAATTATATCGAGGGTAAAGTCTGCCAATGTACCTATATCTTTCTTGGTTAGCAAAATTTTGATAAACTTGTATTTAATGTATTTTTAGCTTTTAATCATCACTATCTACGTAAAGTATTAGTTTAACAAAAGAGATTAAATTTTATACTGAAACCCTAAGCGTTCTCAAGTAGGTAGCACTTGTGATAAAGCTGTAATGTTCAAGAGTACCTTTGTCCCCTTAGCCATACTTAGCTTTTAATATGCGTAGATTCATTAGAACTTCAAATGTTTTACCAAGATGGGATTTAATTAAAAAATCTCAGTTAACTATCTGCTGAGTGATATTTCAGCTAAACTGGTTTAAGGGGCGACTATTGTCTCATTTTGTAAACGGGCGGGTCGGCATCGGCAGGCATACAGTTTGTCGACGACGTATTGAATGAGACGCAGTTTGTTCCGGGTGGATCGATGCATTTGACGTCATAGTGACGTGCTCTATTTATTTTTTTGTGTGCCTACACTCACAACTAATGCTTTAACAGCTTCTCATTAAACTGATATAAACATGCTTCAACGAAGTAAGTGCTATAAAGTGCTTCAACGTAAATCTTACGTTGATTACAACAGAGGCTAATGTTGCAGTTACTTGAGCACATCCGTTGCATGTGCGCATGAAAAAAACAACATAAACATATTATAGATAAGCATTATTATTTAATCTATCTATGAATCATAATGAGTACCTACGAACACATTTGTGCAAACATATGACTTAATTTATTTAGATAGAATACCGAGAAAGTCCTCATTGCGTTCAACAAATGCAATTGAGCAGACATAGTCAAACTGTACTTACTTACTGTACGTAACTTCGTAATAAAAATATTTTCCTTATAAATACGAAAGTCGTTATGAGATCGCTGAGTGCTTTCCATAACCAGTTTAATCTCCGAACTCCTTAACGAGTGATGATTACTGAGTCTGCACGAGTCTGTCGGAGGGTGCGCAGTAATCGGGGCCAGTAACATGTGTGCGTGACGTACTATCATTAAAACCGAAGGGCAGCTCCACGTATCCTCGATAGCTGACGCAAAAGCTGGTCCGAAAAAATATGCGTGTGTATATGATATACAAAAGCACGGCCATATTTCACAGCCAAATAGTCTATTTGTGGATACAGTAGGCACGCACGCACGTACCTAAACGTTTTGATTCAACTGCCGATTTATGACATAATACACATTTCTATTTAACTTTTAATTCATCAAATGCTAATTAACCTTTTTCATTGCCGAATAATACAAAGATTATGCGATTTGTTCACTTTTTACTTAAATATCCGGTATTTATTCATCTGTTCAGCACATAATATTACGAAGTACAATTTTCGTTACTAAGGCCTTGAATTATCAAACGATCTTCACAGCTAGGTACATAATTTTAGTTTAAATCTGTTCTAAAGGAATATCATTTAAGTTGAACTAAGAAGAAGTAAGACTAATTTCAAATAACATTACAAAGGCGCGGTTCGTTTCCGCGGTCCATTTGTAAAATACGTGCGGACCCGGTTTGCATTCAACTCAGAACCTGAGACATCTCTCGTGGAGAGTGGAGACGCTCTCAAATTTAAATATTCAAGTGATGGGCTCTTTTATCTTCTATTTCCATCTATGCCTAATTCGATTTGTTACTTTTAAATCGCACCAAGAGGATATCAATTAGGATTCAGAAGAGTGATGTAAAATTTTCTTTTATTATTTATCGAGTTTATCCAGCTAGCTATTCGGTACTCAAATTACTTCGTTTTATATTAGTTTCAATCAGTATCTTCATAGAATATGGTATGTCTAACAAAATAACATAAAAGTATATGGGCTGCAATAATTTCAATTGCCAATAATTCATAGAAGTTTGCTACATAGCGATCGTAAATCATCATACCCCCTGGAAGGTAATGCGTAGCTCGGTCGCGGCATATCGAGCGATACAATATGTTTTATCGTATTGTGTGTCGCGGGAGATTGCGGCTAAGGTCCATGGACGGCGGGTGTCCCCTACGCCTGCACAGTCACGTACGCACCAGCTGCCCTGCGCTACGTCGCCACCGCGCCGCCTCCTCTCGCCGAGATCACTCAGATCATTTATCTCCTGCCTGTGTTAGGCTTGTGTATCTCACTCTTTATCTCGAACTGCATGCTGCACGCAAATTGCATCTTTGTTTCATCCACTCTAATAATTCTGAAATGACTGAAGGATTACTTTTGTCTTTCATATTTCGCAGTAAAGTTACATTTAAAGTCCATCCCGCATTTGCTTCTCATTATTTCATTACCTGAAATCTTTACTCCAAAACAATATTAAATGTTATGCTACTCGTATATCTGCCGAGATTCTCACAAATGCATAATAAATAGAATAAAATTTCGCTGAACTCTCGCCTACACACACAAATCGTATCGACTAAAGTATTAGTATTCCTTGGAAACGCCCTCTTCAAAAGAAAATATGACGGCTTATGTATAATATTCGACGTTTTTGACGACTAGGCAACGTAAACTTCGTTTGTAATATTTTTCGCAGGAATTTGACGAAAACATTGAATCTATGTGAGGTTTATAACGGAGATTGTTTATGATAAACATATTCAAAGGTCATTATGATATTTCTTAAATGAAATCTTGATTTATAGAAATACATAAACAATCAACGTTTTACGTATGTAATTTTAGACTAGACCTCGGTTACCTATTTCAAAATAATTTAATTACCAACAAACTTATTCCGTCGTAGAATACGTGAAAAAGCTGTAGGTATTCAGCCAGTGGCAGGAATAACGTTTGTCAAAGGAATTGTATGAGACACAATTAGGGCAATCGTTACACATTACATATTTATCCGCAGGGCCGGTCAGTGTGGCCACGTCAAACATAAATTGATTCCATTTTTAAAGTTATATTGTAATTTAAGAGATTTCATTGAATTAGTAGAGCTTTTATTTAGTTTCTCTAACTATTCATAATTATTCTCCAGACATTTAACCTCCCTTTGTACATCTTCATAGATCATTTTGCTGTCTAATGCTGAACATAAGCCCCTTCTAAGGTGCTATAACTAGACAATTGCGTATATGACTTCAGATTATTATCTATATAACAAACGCTTACATAAAATTATCACTACATCTGAAATAGCTGAAAAGAAACTGATAACGCATTATTATCACTAATAACGTTAAATCAATTTCTTATAACAGCAAAATATTAGTCCACTTCGAAAGTACTATGTAGTTTCAATGCTGGTTCTTTTGCTGATCGAAACTGCGTATTCCATGAAATAGTGAAGGTTTTAAAAACGGGGCATCTGGCAACTCTAGATATATACTCTATCTAATGACCCGGTTAGCAGTGACGTCTATGCCGACCTCAGCCGAGCGGCCGCCTCCGTCGCGCCACCGCGCGGCTGAAGGTTGACATGAGTTCCCCCCACAACACAACCATTTTGGAAAAATATACACTACGCCAACCTGACGCTGAATCCCAGTTTCAATGCGATCTACTCTATTCCACTTACATTAATCGAATAAGCTTTTATAAATTTAAGAATATAATATATATCCTTTTTGTCAATAATGCAAGGAGATATTTAATAATTTTCCGTTCAGAAAACATTAGGAATAATACTTAACATGTCATCATAGGCATTAGGTAGCACACGCCATATATAAGGTGCATTATTACGAACAAGGAAATAATAAATTAATAATTAACTAACTATATAAATGTCAACGCCGCGCGCCACTTCTTCTGACGTAAGCATACGTCACTTTTGCCAACTAATAGCGCATGCCAATAGTCAGACTCATATTATTAAGTATTGGTTATTTCTCACGGTCCAGTTCGTACTTTGGCTTCAGGAATTTTGACCACAGCTTTATCGAATCAAAGTAAATACGTCAGCACTAACCGCGATATTCTAATGTCGGTTAAACCTCTTAAACAATGAGTAATTGAAATGAAAATATTGCATCGATGTTTTTCGCATAAAGTAGCCTAAAACTACGTAGGAATAATTTCCATTTAAAATTAAAGAAGTTATTTAACATATGGATTTATGACAGACCTTGCAATTAATTAGTAACATACATTTAAAATAAAATGTAATGAATTACTGCCCAGTGACCAGGTTACTGGCAATAAACGTGATATTACACAGGCCATGTTTACATGACTATAATTTATTGATTTAAAAATGTGTAACAAATAATCATTGAGAGCTAAATTCGTACGAACATTCGGTTTATTCCTATGATCGTAGTATATCGTCGCTGCAATATAAACAAGATTCGAGAAGTTGTCACGGCCAAACTGAACACATAATTATCTACGTAATACAATTACTGGTAAGTAGGCACATTCAAGTTTATCATGTTGTCGTAGATTCATTGTTTACACGTCACAGACACTAGCCGGTTGGATCGGTCGGCTAGTGAAAATGTAATAACAGTGACTTGTAATTGATAGCTTCGGCAGCTAATGGCTGCTGCGCTGATCGATCAATGAACTCGGCAAGTATCAATTTACGTTATCTAATAACGTAAATTGATACTTGTTTTGTTTCGTCATGTCCGGACAGTGCTTCAGGCTTTACCACACTATAGCACGCAATATTAAATTAAATTTACCTACTCTTTTTAAATAAGCCTTATATAGAATGTCTGGACTTCTGAGTAGTTCTGAGAATGAAATGAGGGTTTAATAGCAACGTTTTTGTAATTATTTTCCTCCTCGAAAATCTTATGCAGATGAGTGAACTTTTCCGCGAATTTCACTTTTGCGACAGATCATTCACGGAAAGTTCGTGGCATGCCTTCGAATTCAAACCATACTAGAATAATACTTGCTATGATTACCTAATATTTTGAAGTGTACGTGTCCTCAAATGCAAATTATAGGTCCAATGCCCATGCCAGAACCTCTGTATGGAGACCGACTGACTGCCAAAACACAGGGCCTTGGCACTGTAACTCCACACTCGCACTGTCGATCTACTTGTTACATAAACACAAAAATAGTGTTATGGACCGACTGAAATAACTGATCTCGACATCAGTCAAGGTATGAATGCGATCGCTTCCTGTAAATACAAGTACCTTATCGGCCATTAAATATTATTCGTGTGGGAATCGCCACATTTTAAATATTCATAGAATTTATAGGAAGTGTCGAAAAACAAGCAATGATTCTTTAGATTAACTTGATTATTAAGATTCAGGGATGTAAGTCGGACGTCTGAATTCATTTGAGAGTTCATAAAATTATAATAATAAATGTTTGAGTTTATTGGACTTAAAACTAAATACATTTCTGATGTTTCTGAGAAAATCAGTCTACCGATAGCGCTATTCGTCTCTGGACAGGTTCCCTGAATGAGATTAGTCGACCAACGTCTATTAGGTACGGGCACTCTTCCAATCTCTTCTAAGAAAACCAAACAGTTATTTTTTATAATCGTAATTTTCTTTGCACAGACATAAATGAGCTCATGACATAGAAATACATTAAATTACATCTAATTATTATACCGAGTGTTAAGTAGATGTAAATGCAAACACAATAAAGCACAGGAGATAAAATTTGATAATTTCGTAATTAAGCTTTTATTACATAGACACAGGACACAACTTTGTTTCACAGATAATTACTAAATGACAAGTCACATGATTGCATTGTGCTCGTATCGTTCGTGACATTATGCCATGAGAACAATAAAATGGCGAATAATGATGACGTAAAGGAAGTGTGTAGGCAGAGGTCTTGTGCTATCATATCGATGCTGGCAAGGACATGACAATTGGAAACGAAACAACATTTATATTCTTTTATCTTACATTATTGAAGCGTTTGAGATAAATTCAAGACGGATACTAAGAATCTTTAGTCTGTGCAAACACAGCGCAGGTAAACACGATTAGTATGTTCAAAGTTGAATGAAGAGTATACGTATTATAATTTAGGTCAGGGCTGCAGACCGTCATAGCAACATGTGAACATAATTATAACCTGACTTGTTTACGAGTACACCGTATCGCACATCTTATCTCTCCACGATCAAATTCTCTAATTTATATTACGCCACTGATTACTATTAAAGTCTTATGCTAGACATCACTTATCGTCATGTCATAAATGATATATACTTGTTTTTAATGTGTTGCTATCTTGTAGTTTTTATAACAGCAGTGTAATCGAATTTTATATAATTCTTTAAATAATAGGAAGTAAAATCTTATCTTTGTTTATTAAAGTTTACTGTTGATGCTGCAGTTGTACAGGTGGAGTCAAATATTGTAACTGTTCTTACATGTTGGTCTACGTCACAGTGACGTAGACAAAGTAAGACTACTAGTACCTAGTACTGACCTAATAAGGTAAATTTTCATTTCCATGGTGGCATTTACGTATTGGTTTATACTATTCAGTTATCTCTTCTAAGCATACCAAGGTATACGTCATAGTCACAAACTGGACACCAATTTAGTGGATGTCAAACATCTCGATGTTCGTCAGATAGAGTTAGTCATACCAATTTTTTCATTCAGATAATAGCCCTGCGGGACGTGACCACATTCACGTTTAATATTTCGATATAAACCGCAACGTAAGATGATAATTTGTTCAGGGAAAACCATTAGCATAAGACTCTATGCACAAACTAGCAGCTTCCTGAAATAACAACTTGCAAAATATAGTTTACCAATACATAACTATTATGACCAGTTATTTCTCACAGAACAACGTACACGAATGTATACGCAGGAAATAGTTTTCATTGTTTTCTTAGATATTCCAGATGTTCCACCAAAAAATATGTTATATTACATAAACACAACGTACGACGCACGCTATCCACGTGCACAATAACAAAAGTAATTTGGGAGAACGTGAAAAATACAGATTGTGTGTATATTAGGCTCTTTGGTTACAAAGCAACTTGTAACTTGCTAGATCATCATTAAATGAGTTTGTAAAATAACTGGGAACTCGGCCAAACTACGACACGGATCATTTGTTACAAGGCGTAGCCACGGACCCATTCAAAGCAACATTAAATTTGTGTCATCAAAATTGTTTTGTTAATCACGTTTTCTAAGTTTTGTATTAGTCATTAGCAAACTTTGTCCAAATGTTTATAATCACAGCTAAATAACATCTACTTTCACAGCATTGATAGTTGAAAATCTCCATATAGGGTAAACTATTAAAGTACAATAGCAAATAGTCCATAGCATAGCATATCATCTGATTTGATTAAGAGCTGATCCGATCGCAGCGGACATAATTAACCACACGGTTTACAGTTTGTCATTTTATTAGATGGCGTACTATGCGTCACTATCACACGCCCTCATCACGGCCTCGTCATGACCTATAAAATACAAATTAATAAATTAATAAGTAAACATAGTACGCTTGGAAACCAAAACAATGACTCATCGATGAGGGTTCTACATAGTGCCACTTGTAGTTCCAACTTAGACTTACTAAAACGTAACGGTTGGGCGTCACTATGACGCATTCTTTCAGTGACACATTAGGCGTCCTGTGTACCGCAGATAACAACTTAATTAAGCTCTAATATAGAGTACCAGATAAAACATGGATACACGGCTGTGGATTAATACAGGATACGAGGTATTACGACATCGTAACTGCGATGTTCTCTATCTGTTTACGACGACGTGAAAGTGAAAGATCAACATCACCTTAACACTGTATCAGGAAACAGCAACATCTAAGTAGAAAACATGACCAGTAAAATAATACACCGTGACGTTTCGGAATTCTGAGAACATTTTCCTTTCCGTTAGTTTTTAAGTTCTACGTCACGGTATTAGCCATGAATCAATTTAGGTATTTTTATTTCATTGTGTGGTGGCCGGTATCCCGTACACACCCACTCTGCGGTCAACGTCACAGGAAAATGATACAGTAACGTGATCAAATGCTCCGTAGTACTGGACATATATATTGCGCCGCAATTAAAACATTCGCCGTAGATGGTAGGGATACCTACCTGTATTATTTTAATAACTGAAACTTACACTTGGCAAACCCAACGTGAAATTTGTATTTCCCTTGATAATGAATGTTCCTGTTAGAGTAGGATTTATTTAACAGAACTTTTAAACAAAGCAAAATTGTTAATTTTAATGACAAAGAACAACTTAGAAAATTAGACATTATTCACTGCGTATCTAAAGTTGTTTAAGATTTCAAAACATAACGTGCAATCAAGTTAGGACTAAATACTCTTACTAAAATTGCTTTTATTAAAAATAATATTGTACCACAATTTATAATATTACTGTTATTTTAAAATATTCCACTCATATTATAATAAATGATACAGTTAACCAGAAATGTTTTCCACCTGATTATAAATATGAATGTATAAATTCGATTGAAATGTTCTTTAGGAAATATCTACTAAGCAGTTCATCTTAAACATCTAGAGAGAAAACTTGTAAATCATTTACCGTTGTGTTTCATGATCATTTAAAAATATGGAATAGAAGAGTTATTTATTTCAGCACTAGTTTTACAATATTCTCTACGTATTTAAAAAAGAAAATATAACCTACATCCAATCATTTACTTTCAAAATATTAACCAACTACCGAGCACAATCGTTCATCTTCACATCACAGCCGTTCGCAAATGTAATCCATCTTAGCCAGATATGTAGAGCAAGATCTGGTATTCACTGACACCATTTTTGTGTTTTCCTTCCATTATGTCAGCACATCTCGCCCGTTATATAACTGAATCACTAAACACGTAAATCTGAGATTATTTAATCATCCCTGCTGTACGTTCTCACACTTATAACCTGACCTACTCTACTATTCCAATTTACCGATTTCATGAACTATGTTTGACTACAATAACTGGTAGGTACCTAATAGTCATACCTATATTAGGAAGATGTAATAGGTACGCAATGTTTACAATATAACTGCGTCGGTAGGTAAAACCATTATGTACTCCTAGAATGTGACGAATAAAATTAAATAGGTATGATTTAAAAGAGTCTCGAAGCGAATCTCGATTGTTGCTTTTGAACCATACATACCTACAGACAATTTAAGCAAGTCAACAAGCCAATTGTGTCCAAAATCAATAGGTATGAGGCTGTTTGTTTGGCTGAGAACTAGTTCTGAATCAGTTTATACCAGTCAGCTTTCTTGCAAACTTTTAGATCGTGTAATTCCGCTTACGTTTTTCTTTAGCCTTATATGTAATGTTACTTGATGACAATCTAGAGTTTAATGCCAGATAAAGAAACTCTTTAGCGTTACTAACTGCCAATATATTTATATCACAAAAATATATTCTATTTATAAACCACGTATAAATCCGTCGCCATTATCTATTTTAGTAATTATTATAGTGTCGATGACTGTTTCAGAAAAACACCACGTAATTCCGCTCAGTGTCACAGGCCTTAGCGCAGACTTACTTTCACACAAAAAGAACTAAAATTGTTACAGCAGCGTTAATAGATGTCAATGACGACGACTGCAATGACGTTTTTGTTACATTAAATCTGTGAATTTAACGGCTTCTATAAATACATATAAACGCTGAACAACAATTGGACACTCACGATTTCAATTGATTTATGAGCTCAATGGTGCTCTATTGTCTGAATTACAATTTTAAATGTAAACTTGAATGAACTCGTGAAATGTTAATTAAGGCGACTTCCTCACGTTGAATGTCTGGATTTCTCCGCCGGCTACCAGGGATAAAGATTAAACGTAAAGGCTGATAACAAACTATGTCAAGAACAGCCTGTCCTCAGATTTACATGTCATTTCATGGTTGACAAACACCTTAATTGAGTGGCTACGCGGCGGAATCAGTGAATATGTCCAATCCTTCCTTGACTGTTATCCACTATCGTGTTACTAAGTGAATATGTGTATTCGATACTGTCTTGAATATCTCGGAGACAATATCACGTGCTTGGAACTGACACTTTATATTTTTACACGTGATGCATAGGCACTCGCATTGAAGACGTATTAAATCAATTAATTGGAAGCAGCTCCATTGAATCTGGATAAAAGCCCCTTTACCGAGAAATAGTTTGATGAAATCTCTCTCTGAAGTTGCTAATGAGATTACTTATTATTTTTGTGGAAAGTGATTTTCCCGGATGAGTGTCAGAGGAAGCGCACGCGACCTACTGAATCCATCATTCGTTTAGTGTGTAGATTAGTGTGAAGCGCTTTACCGGGAAGGCGGTATTTTATTTGTGTAGCGCGCACAGCGCAGGCCGCGGTGACGATAGCCGCGCTACGCTTAATACGAGCCGCGTCGCCGCGACCGCTTCAGTCTCACGATAGCGCTCATAGATAATAGACGTTCTAACGCGACATTGTGAACATATCAACTTCGTTGCAAAACGAGCTTTTGGATTTACGTTTTTGTGCTTCTGTTATTATATTGTATTGTGAAATGCGTGTGTGTGGCGAGAGACAGAGCGTTCGTTTCGCCCCGGCCCGTTGGCTCAGGACCCGAGCTGTAACCATGGGACACTCAATGGAACTATTGCACTTGCAGTTCAAGCGCATGCTGAACAAGGAGCTGAGCCACTTTTCCGAGTCGAGCAAGTCCGGCAACCAGATCTCAGAGTACATCTGCTCTACATTTTTGGGTAAGTGTTTTTAAATATTGTTACGTAGATAGACAAAATCTTTCACTTTTTAAAACAAAATCTAGACATACAACATAACAGCGTTTCACCTAGAGCTAAGCATATTAACAAGTTTTTTATAATAAAATTATTTAAGTAGTTATGCAATTTTATACAGCTACAAATGAAGTTAAATAACACTAATCAACTTTATATTTAAATTGATGAAGGTTCTTACTATAAATATACATTGGAACAAAAAATTAGCAGCTCATATTATAAAAAATATCACAAACGTTCATATCAAGTGGCCGTACGATCAACCACTTCAATCAGACAAATCGTCAACATCAACTGGAACTAGTTGTAACGATCGACGCCTGGAGATTTTTTACAATTACAGTTTGATTAAAAAACCTCGGACAAAAACTGAACACCTTACGTGATTTCTTTCAAGTTAATTTTAATTTTATACCTACCGTGATTAATAGTTTCCGATTGTGAGTATTGTGTTTGGGTGTCCATTATTCAACAGTAAAAAATAATCAGGTTTTTCGGAGATTCAACTTATATAATGTACAATAACTCTACCACGAGTATCTATTTAATGTATAATTTCCTCCTCAACCTAAAACCTCAATGCTACGAATTCATATTTATAAACTAAACATTTTTGTAATACGACTCCAACTTTTTGAATTAAGTGCCTACTTAAAATGTCATCGCTCTTCTTCGTTGACGAGGACGCCGATTAAGGGCGCTTATAATTTCCCAAAAGCTGAAAGTATGCCACAGTAGTTATAATATGAAGAAAGTTCCTATAAGGGCGCACGATTATACAGAGTAGGGAAAACTAGTCCAATTATGTTTACATTGATAAATGGTATATTCTATGAAACACAATCAATTATCAAAGCTTATGCTTGACATAAGCTGGATCATTATAATCTGTTTTTATATTGTAACTTTCTTTCACCTTCCATATAAATATATCGTAATGGAAAACCCGATCGTAAAGCAATTAATCCCGTATCAATAATAAAACAAAAATTAGGTGATAGAATAAATCCGCTAACACCTCATAAAATAAGTATAAGATTATAAATTATAATTTTCTTATTCGTAATGATGAGTGTACATTTCCATTTGACTACAAATAAATAAATCTTTATAATATTTAAAATATGAACCGTACGTAAATAAAGCTAACAGGATAATAAAATGTAAATAAATGTTTTATCTCGGTGTGATAAGCGAGTCCACGAGCCCGATAACCCGTAAGCACGAGTGCGACTTCGCTCTGTACAACAACACTGATAACTTATACTACATGCTGCAAAAGGTGTCGTTCCATTAGCAGAATCACACCACACTACATAATATACATTAACTTTATTATACTCGGTTGAGATTTTATACATAAACAACTGAGTGCAGCCAAAAAGCTACTTATTAAATACTAAATTCTAAAGGGAATGCGAAACAAATAAATTTACAACGAAAATAAGAGGCTTAAACAACAAATTGTTACATGATTACCTAACATTTTGCTCAAATATATCAGACTGTTGACAAATAATCTCTATTCAAGGAGAAGTTTATTGGGAACATAAAATATTCGGGACAAACATATCTCACAACGACGCTGTTATTGAGACAATTGCCAATGGGGGACTCGGGTGCTTCGTAGTATTAATTAATTTGTTTACGTTGTCTACGACCGTGACTGTATAATTAAAGCCACATAGGATGTCGTGCTAAATATACACTTAATCCCCTTCGATGACAAATTGTGCTAGATAATGAATATCTGAAACGCATATATGTCGCAGGTATTTAAAAAAAGCCGTGATATTATAATTTCACTAGTGACATTATAATTACCCAGATTATAGTAAATGGTTTGTATTACTTACAATTTAACGGCCTAATTTCAGTGCCATTAAAATTTCACTAGACCGATACAGTGAAATTGTAAGGCAGTGATATTTTGACAATAACACTGATTTAAGAAAGCCCTTAGATTATCAGGGAAATCGCTGATTGGCCCGTTTTCGTTACCAGCTGTATTAACCCCTTGTATGCCGGAACGCAAATCTACGCAAGACACAATAGCTTTTTAATTGTGTCTGGCATTCCGGCATACAAGAGGTTAAACATAGAGTTAGGAAACAAGAGACAGGTTTTTGAAAACCAATTTTTAAATTTTGTTGCTAGGTTTGAACTAGATATAGCAATGTCAAGTAAACTAACTTGATGGAGCCCTGCTTCGCAGGTCTCCTATTTTTAGATATAAGGTCACAAGGAAACCTTATATAACCTATTAAATTTCTGGAGAGAAAGATACTTTTTCTTAAATAAATAGATCGTGATTTTCGAAATGAAGGTTTTGTCAACTTAATAGGTTATGTTAGGTATTCTTGTGACCCTGAACACAAATATACCTAGGAGCCCTGCGAAGCAAGGCTCCGTCAACTTAGCCTTATAAACATCGTTATAGCGCCGCTTTTTCATTGTAGTATATTCGGTAGTCTGTGCGACTGATTAAGTCAATTTACCAATCAGAATACGCAGGGCGCCCATTCATAGTGAATCTAAATTTAATATAATATCACTATTGCAGGCCAGTGAAATGACAAAATCACTGGAAAAGCCCGTGATATTATACGAACCAGTCGTTTTTGACTATAATCTGGGTAATTATAATTTCACTAGTGAAATTACAATATCACGTTTTTGACTAAATCCCTGCGACATATACATGTATGTATGTACAACACGTGCCTTTCATAGAGGTTCTTTTTCATTGGAAAGACCACAATTAGTACTGCACATGAAATTTGTATAATCTAAACACGGTCACAATAAATTAATACTCTTTAATATTTATACAAAGTATAGAGCGGATCGAGCAATTTAATTATTTATAATAACTATTTAATATTATGTAATAAAATAATACATCTATTTAATGTTATCAAAAATAACTGCATAAATATATTTTGATCTGATTATGACGCATTATAATAACATATTTATATCCATATCGGTGAATAATAGATAGTTTTATAACAAACTGTCGATTTAACCTAGTTTAGTATCGGATATATTTAGACATTAGCTACGTTATTATTTACCACAGTTGATTAGATAGACGTCCAACGCGTAATACTATCAGACAAACAGATAAAGCCTTAATCCATTTAATGTGTAAGATTATCATTGGGTTGGCCTCTTTAATCGTCTCATTACTCTCTGCGATATACCGCCATTACAGAAATAATATTGTGATGAGGATAACTCGAACTCTTTTACAAACAATAATTGTTTTTAAAAATAAGTATGTTGAATAAGCACTTGCATTAATAATAATAATAATCAAATATTATGAGTAAGTAACTTGTTAATACGCCAACTTGTTCATAGTAATGTTGTCTGTTTGTAATATGTAGGTTGTACAAGTATTTACACTTGGCTCATATTATGTACTAGTGGGAAATAATAACCTAAAACGAAGCAAAATAAGAGTACCAACTTATAACCATTATCCCGCGTGTATCTGATAAATTAGTTTATAATCACATCTCTAATTAATACGGCAAATGGTTTTTGCAATGACGTGACGATGTGTGATAAAAATGAAGGTCAAGCGACACATGGACGGTCCCATATTATTTATATCAAAGGCCCTTATTGGCATGATTGATTAGTTATCTATAGGTAATAACAAAAACGGACACTGACCTAGAATCGTATCAATCATGTGAAATAATAGCCACTTCACATTTTCACTCACTTTTTCGACATCGTTACCCAATAACACAGTTTTAGTAAGACCATTAAATTTGTAATCGATACCGATAATTTGGCTTCCTGTATTTACAAAGCTTTCGGGCCTTGATTTCAGAATACAGGTTATTTGGTTTATAACGCGAACGTAATCAATCCAGACGTTCATATGTATTTTATGAGAAGATAAATTTACATGTATTGCAATTATCACAACGCGGATAAATGAATCGTAGACCCGACCTCTTTTTAAGGATTATATCACTTTGCTTGCAGACAAACAACAAGAACTCGACTTACCATCTTTACAAGTGGATGAGACTTCGGAGCGCGCCAAGAAAAAGGATAAGCCCCGTCATGCCGGACCAGGAACTACCATGTCACAAGTAAGTCTTTTAATGGACAGAAAATATAAACCACTGGTTATATTTCTATAATAAACCTTTACCTCGTAAATTAATTAGTTGTCTCTATCGCAGATATCTGGCGTTAAGAGGACATTGACGCATACAAACAGCTTTACTGGAGAACGCGTGCCCAGATACGGTGTGGAGACACTTCATGAGGAAGAACTAGGTCGACAACTCGGTGAACTGGACCGTTGGGGCGTCGATATCTTCCGTATTGGCGACCTGTCTTGTGGCCGACCTCTCACTGCGGTTGCCTATGCCGCTTTCACATCCAGGGAGTTACTGACGACTCTGCAAATACCAGCGCGTACTTTCCTCGCCTTCGCCGTTACCCTGGAGGAACATTACTGTCGGGACAATCCGTTCCACAATTCATTACACGCGGCTGATGTGGCTCAGTCTACTCACGTCCTGCTGAACACACCGGCACTCGATGCCGTGTTCACGCCAATAGAGACGTGCGCCGCTTTGTTCGCTGCATGCGTACACGACGTCGATCACCCTGGACTCACTAACCAGTTCCTCGTCAACTCAAGTTCTGAGCTCGCTCTAATGTACAACGACGAGTCAGTTTTGGAGAACCACCATCTCGCCGTAGCGTTCAAACTGCTTCAGAACGAAGGCTGCGACATTTTCGTCAATCTTCATAAGAAACAAAGGCAGACGCTGCGAAAAATGGTCATAGATATGGTGCTTTCGACCGATATGTCGAAGCACATGAGTCTGTTAGCAGACCTTAAGACTATGGTGGAGACAAAGAAGGTAGCTGGAAGTGGAGTACTGTTACTAGACAACTACACGGATAGAATTCAAGTGTTGGAGAATCTCGTACATTGTGCCGATCTGAGCAACCCTACCAAACCACTACCTCTTTACAAGCGATGGGTAGCTCTACTTATGGAAGAATTCTTCCAACAAGGAGACCGCGAAAGAGAACAAGGGATGGATATAAGCCCGATGTGTGACAGGCACAACTCTACAATAGAGAAATCTCAGGTCGGCTTCATCGACTACATTGTACATCCATTATGGGAGACATGGGCGGACCTCGTACATCCAGACGCTCAAGATATACTAGACACTCTAGAGGAGAACCGTGATTACTATCAAAGTATGATACCGCCGTCACCGCCACCGGCGCCTATCCAGTCGCACTCGGGCCAAGATGATGATCGCCCTGAACAAATACGCTTTCAAGTAAGTTGAATAATTCATTAATTATTCCTACTCCGTTCATCAATGTCTTACCACCCAGATTTTATTACAAAGGCTTTTTTAAACACGCGCTAACAGTTGTTGTGTATTGTACTCAGGTAACGCTTGAGGAGGGTGAAGGCTCAGAGGAGTGCGAGGGGGAAGGCGACGGTGGGATGTGACGGAAACTACTGGGAATCTGCAAGAAACTCACTGAGAAGATGCAAGTGTGGTGGAAGCTCTGGCAGTAACACGTGGAGCTCGCCGCGCCGGCGCGGGCGCCGCTCGCCGCTCGCTCGTGTTGGATATAGTATACATATACTTGTTGACGCTTACCGTCGAAATGGAACGATCCCACAAATCGTCACATTTCGATCATGATTATTTTTATGTGATTATTATGCAATGTTGTTTAGAAAATACCTAACGACTAAATAATTATGTCCCTCCAATGACTGTAACGTTCGATTGTCTAGTATTTTTACTATTGTTTCGTTTTATCTAACCAAAGATGTATGAAATGTTCTTTCGTTCACAGAGACGTTCGATAATCCCTGTAAGTAGTTAGTATTCGGTTCTTAATGAGTCGTGTAAGTAGTTATAGTCGTCGATGCCGCATATATCGGCTCGACTAAGTAAGGACATTGAAAACGCTTATTAATTGGTATGAAAGGGTAATTTATATTGTCATATCATCCACGTTTCTCATATTTAATACGGGTTTGCGATAATGATGTTATTCACCAAAATATATTAACATAAAATAGATATCCTAAATATAAAATCTATTTTAAGGTAAATTTTAAAAATTGCCTTTCGGAGTTGTTGTTGTGTCTTTTTTCTGAATATATAATATTCGGCCAGCCTCTTACTGCGTAGTGAACGCCATTCGAGCAGTTCCCCCGCCGAGTCGATATACAGAACGTAGGGAAAACACCAACGCATCATAATACTTATGTTAGGTCTGTGATCCTGTGCCCACTGGCAGGCGCGCAATCGTTGGAAGGTCGAGTGCATACTTAACATCTCTCTTCTCGCTTTGGTCGGGAGTCAAAAAGACACTTTACCAAATTCATCTTATTAGAAAGCTTTACTTGATTTTGTGAACCTAAATGCACCTCATTACTTATGGAGGATCGCTGGCGATCCGTTTACTTTCTCTTTAGAGTAATGTATTATTTTTGTAAAGTTACGTATTTTATTCTAATTCTCTTTACCCAAATACAAACAAAAATTAGTCATGGATCTTAAAGTTTTCGTGTACGCAACTAACGGCTTGAAGTGTTTGATTAAATTGTTAAGTACTAACAAATGAGTGGTTTGCGACTAAGTTTTATTTTGAGTGAATTCAAATACTTGCTGAATTAAGTCCAAACTTAACGGCACGCGGGCCGGGTCTTGCAATAGTAGTAGGTAGTTCCTGAAACACTTCGCACAATGTTTCTTCGCCTTTCATTTCATGTCAACATATGCTGCTCTCGTTACTGTTCAATCATATCAATCGTATATCAGAATCGCTGTGCAGATCTGATTCTACTTTGTATCACAATATTTATGTACCTACATAGGTTTTCTCGTAAGGAAAAACTGATAAGTCTGTAAATGAAAAAAAAGGTTGCTGTTGTTCTAAAGATGTAATTTCAATAATAAGTAGATGTTGAAACGTTGGGCAGGCGTAGTACCGGCCCAGCGTCTGTCTGTATGTATTGGTCTGTAACGATCTTTTCATCTTCGTGACGATGTAATACAGTTAGCATGCACATCTGTAAGTTTCACACTCTCTATGAACTTTGTGTAGGTACATTTACAATACTATAAGGAGGGTGTAATACTTAATGAACCTGTATTATTTTTGCATTTCATTACCCATTGTTTTATATGTTAATGAACGATTTTTAAGAGCTGGTCTCTATTCCCTCATGTACTCAAAAGATATTTTGTTTTAAACTGATTAAATGATTTAGTTCCTGTCACTTAAATTGTTTTGTATTTCTGTCATTATTGAATGTCCCCTAGTATTATTATGGAAGTATTTTCTAAGTCATCGTTTGTGTCAGTCATCAGTCATCAGCATCAAGAAGGAAGGTCCAATGTACATTATTTTCGTAGATAATTTAAGATTTTATCGGCGATCAAATACTACGAGCATGTGTGCATCGCCTATCTTCGAAATGTCTGATTTTGAAACTGCATAGATTAGAACTTTGGTACCTATGTCAACGTATATATACATAATACATAAATACCTACTACATTAAAAAAAATTGGATACGCTTAACTACTTGTGTGTAAAATAAAATAGAAACATTACGCTTAGAATCATTTATTTTCTAATTAAATACATACGTATTTGTAACTAATTGTGTTGAATATGATATTCGTACTGCAGTAGATCTGTGTATAACGTACGTACCCAATCTTTGCTAATTCACATAACGTGGACATTTGCATGTACCTACCCTACCTTGTACTTTACCGAATTGTCATAGTTATTGCGTTTATATCGTCTGTACATTTAACACAGTACACTCTGCAGAATGTATAGATAACTAGATATGTACTCGTTGTCTCGTCTCGTTTCAATGAATTGTCTAATTGCCTACCTAATGCAATAAAATGGTATTTGTAAACACCATGACATGTGTGATGCGAACGAACACTCGTGCTATGCAAAGCCACTTGTGATCCCGTTACCAAAGAACATAGAGGAAGCGTAAGGCGTGCTTGACGCATCCCACATGTCATATTCAATAGTGATGTAGAATTGTTTCCACCAAAGGTTTTCAGTGTTGTGTATATGTTTTGTCACTATGGAGAACTATCGCTAAGATTGGATAATACCTAGTTAAATATTAATACCGAGTTAAAGTGTGCAATGCTGGTCATTTGCATTACTTATTATTTATGTTTAAAATAAAAAATAGCTTGTAATAGTTTAAATGAATATTTGAGTTGAATTAAAGAATATTAATGTATTTAGAATAAAAAGATATGGGAGAAAACTCTTTACTCGTTTTATTTTTACTGTTTGAGATACCTATATCTTGAACGAAAGACCTCTGAACAGCTGTTACGATACAACGTTTATTGACATACGTGGCGGTAATTCAGTTGAAAATAAACGGCAGTCCTGGGCCAGAGACATGGCTTTGTTCACTAGGGTATGTAACTGTGTTGTGGATGCTCATACACATGCAAATTTGTTTCGTGAGGAATTGGGCTTGGTCCTTGTTCCAATTCTAGCGATAGAAGGGTTTTTACTTCCCGAATTAAGGTATTGAAATTAAAGCGTTTCAAGATCTTTCCTTCACCTTTATGACTATGATCTGGCCTCATTGATCGATACGGTCGGTGGCCGTTGCCCGGTCAAACGAGCCCATACATGGAAAAGCTATAGGTGTCTTTAGCCATGTCTTTCTACAAACTGATACAAGATAGGTATTGGAATCAAGTTATACAGCAAAAGTGAAACTATCATTTTATTCCAGTTACGTCAGGCAAAAATAGTTGATAGGGGCTAGTTACTTATAATAATAATAATAATTACAGCTACAGACGTTAGTTGTGCAGTCCGTCCGTTACCAAACTGGAAAGCGGCAGGTCCGGACGGATTGCACAACTTTTGGTTGAAGTGGCTGCGTAGTGCACATGCTCGTTTGGCGTCTCAATTCCAATCATCTCTAGAATCAGGGACGCTGCCAATTTTCTTAACAACTGGCATTACCCACCTGCTCTTCAAAACAGGAAGTTCCACGGATCCAAAAAATTATAGACCTATAATCTGCCTATCGACGGTCTATAAACTTTTTATTTATTTATTTACTAGCTTTTGCCCGCGGCTTCGCGCGCGTTAAATTAGGGGTAACACATATCTACTTTCAGCCCCAAGTTGTGTGAAGACACTCCTGATTATTCTAAAGAGTCAGAATTTCTATAGGGTAAAATCAAATGTCAAAGCCATGTTTCAATACATGTCCAATATATATCTATAAACACTTTCGCATTTATAATTTTAGTAGATAGTGAAAATTGTTTGAGCCGTTTGAGCGTAGTATATATTAATTATAAGTTTAGATATGCGAACAATGTACAGTCCGTTCACAGTTATTTTACCTCTGACAGATTTCGGTGTTTATTTTCTTTATGTTGGAATTGTACTCTGTGATGACAGGAATGTAAAATAGGGTTACCCGTGCATAACATTTTACCCAATATTATTAAAAATGCTTCAAAAATTCAAATGCTTGAAGCTCATGGCCGCAAAGTGGTAAGATTACCTCCTACCACACTGCGAGCTAAACGCAATTGAACGTATGTGGAGTCTCATTAAAAGGCGAGTCACAAGCGAAAATTTAGGACAAGAGGCAACCAACATTGTGAATTTAGCTGAAGAAGCTTTTCAATCTATCACTGCAGAAGACTGACAAAAACAATGCAAACATGAGCGCCACATTGAAGACAAGCTTCGTGAAACAGATGAGTCTACGGATGCTGAAATGGACAGGTTCATAATAGAATTAAATTCTGAGTCTGATACAGAATATGACAGCAGTTACGAATCATCATAACATTGGCAGTCCACATGGATCATTCTTATAGACTCACGCCTGTTTCCATGCAGGGGTAGGCAGAGGTGTAATATTACACCCACATCATTCTTATTCAAAATAAATATGAAAATTAAATTTGCAGTTTTTGTATTTGATAATTAGAAGCTCACGTTGGCGTAATTATGATGCGTTTACCTTTATATAGTAAATAGACAACATTTTTATTATAACTACTTATCTTCATAGGAAATTAGTTAAACATTACTTCCAAATATTTAATACGATCGCTTAGGCAATAAAAAAATAAGTACATTTTTAGCAATAATGTATATTTAAAATGGGAGTATTATATACCAAATATAGCAACACAACGCCCAGGTTGGCCAATCTAACAGCTAGAGGTAAAATAACTGTGAACGGACTATAATCACCGTGCACAATATGACAATATGTATAGTGTGACAGTACTGACACATGCGCAGAACTTAATTATTCGCGCATGCGTTCTTATTTCCAAGAGAAAAATTTGTGCCGTACAAACTTCTATCCTCCCTAGAATCCCTCACAGTTTAATTTTTGCAACTTATGATAAGCCTATGTCCGTATCCATGGTTCAATATATCTCTGTATTAAATTTCAACAAAAGCGGTTCAGATGTTTTCGCGTGAAAACGGAACATACATACGTACATACATACATACATACCTACACACTTTCGAATTTATAATATTAGTAGGGATTTATAACTTCATACACAAAACATGTATAGGCGGACTTAATGCCTGAGGCATTCTCTGCCAGTCTACCTTGGGGTGATGCAGAGATAGAACAAGGTAGGTGCAAATTGACAAATAGTTATACTATATACATAGAATATACATACTATAAGTACCTACATAAATATATAATATAATAAATACGTATACATAATATATATAAATACATATATTATATATATTTAAATAAATTACTTCTGAGATGATCCTGCCAGTTGGTTCAGTAAGAACTGCCGTACTTTTATTTTAAAAGTGAAGCGACTGGTGGCCATCCTGATTTCCAGAGGAAGAGCATTCCACAGAAGGATAGATTGGATAGGAAAAGATACATAAAGGAAATCGGAGCTGTGTGAAGGGCAGAGAAGGAGTCGATTATTAGAGGAGCGTAGGGTTTTATCATGAGTAGAATCTAGGTATTGGAAGTAAGGGGTTAGGTAGGTTGGCGGGTTGGGAGGTTAGGAGTCCATGAGGATGGAATAAAGGGTAGTGAGAGCACGCAAACTTCGGCGTTGACGAATGGGTAACCAGTTCAAACGGGAGCAATAAGTAGACACGTGATCATACTTACGAAGATTAAAAATAAATCGAATGCAGTTATTGAGAAGACGGTCAAGTTTGTTGAGGAGGTCTGCATTCAGGTCAAAATAACACACATCACCATAGTCGATAACAGGGAAAATTAAAGTATGCACCAGCATTGTCTTAGTCTTGGACGGTAGAAAGTTTTTTAAGCGATAGAGAGCACGTAGGGTACCGGTAACTTTTTGGCCAATGTTCGACACCTGTGCACGCCTGTTGAAAGTGGAGTCGATGTGTAAGCCTAGGTCTTTGACAGTCACAGAGTATTCAATAATCGAACCATTAGACATTATTGGCGGCAGTGTAGTTGTATCAAATTTGTTCAGGATTCTTTGACTGCCTACAATAATAGCCTGACATTTAGATGGGTTAACAGTAAGACCAAAAGAATTAGACCAGTTATATAAATAATCTAAGTCTCTGTTAATACTGTCAATAGCAGAAGGTAAATCTTCTACACTGGCTTGAGCATAAAGCTGCAAGTCATCGGCATACAAATGATAAGCGCATTGAAGATTCTGGGTTAGGAGATTGATAAATATTGAAAATAGCAAAGGAGAGAGAATACCGCCTTGTGGCACGCTAGAATCAATTTGACACCAACTTGATGAAGATTCGTCAACGTGTACAGACTGCTGGCGTCCACGAAGATAAGACGAGAACCATTCCAGTGCCTCAGACGAGACCATAAGGTGGGAAAGGATAGCTAGAAGGATGTCGTGACTGACGGTATTATAGGCATTTGAGAAGTCCACCAAAGCCAACACAGTGACTTTGGTTTTCTCCATGCCCGTCCTAATATCGCCAGTCACTTTTAGGAGCGCGGAAACAGTGCTGTGACCAGGCCTGAAACCAGATTGAAACAAACTTAGAAGGTTATTTAAATAGATATAGCGAGATAGCTGTTTCTGGACACTGGCCTCCAGCACTTTAGACAGGAACGGGAGGATGGAAATGGGACGGAAGTCACTGGGCCGGGAAGGATTTTGGATCTTTTGTGGTGTGACAAAGGCTTTGAGCCATAAGTTAGGGAAGGTACCGGCTTCCATGGAAAAATTGATAATGTGGGTAATCGCTGGGAGACGGTGTTCTAGGAAAGTGATAATCATGCGTCGACTGATATGATCACAGCCCACTGCATTGGATTTGATGGAGAGGATAATCCTTTTAATCTCGTCTGGTGCTACGGGAGAAAACCTAAAAGACTCAATGTCGGGACGGGGTAAATTAGCAAGGTAGTCGAGCGTGACACATTTGGTTTGATGATCTAGCGTTGTAGTGGTGGAGAAATGTCCATTAATATCATCCAAACCAGTTGTGCCCAGGAATTCGACACGTCGCTTTTTGCCAATGCCTAGTGTCCCGAGGAACTTCCAGACATTGGCGGGGGAAGAGCAGGTAATGTTATCAAGAATATGTCGGCGTTAAGCATTGCGTATCATTTGGTTGCAGCGATTTTTTTTACATCCATTTTGAGAACCAAACTGGCCAAACATATATATACTAACAAAATCATGTCCAGTTCTCAAAATGGATGTAAAAGTGGGTCGCGTGGTACTAAAGAACTACTCCTTATAGACATGACCATTAGCCAACAGGTTCGCCGTAGCCGAAAGGATCTAGCGACATGCTGGATAGATTACAAGAAGGCCTACGACTCTGAGCCACATACATGGCTCTTGAGAGTGCTAGAGTTGTACAAAGTTGATCCAACTCTATGCACTTTCCTAAAGACGTGTATGGGGCAGTGGAGTACGATTCTTCGCTATCCAGGATGGCGACGGACTCTCGAATGCGGCGATCCTATAAAGATCCAACGAGGGATCTTCCAAGGTGACAGTTTGAGTCCCTTGTGGTTATACCTAGCACTGAACCCTCTTAGCACTTTGCTCGAGAATTCAGGACTAAGCTATCGGTTGCACAGCAGAGGTCGAGTAATACCCCACCTTCTTTTCATGGACGACTTAAAACTATTTGCCTCCACTGACCTCCAGTTGACAGTGGCGATTTTCGACAAACGCTTCCCGTGGTGACGCGGCGATCGATTGCTGACGATGTGAGTGCTTCGTTGAAACGATCTTTGTTGTGGTCACGAGTTCGTACGCTGCGCTTGACCATTAATATGAGAGCTAGGCTCGGCGTCAATACACGTGCTCAACAATTCTCCGATGTCCTTCTAAGTCTTGGCGAAGGCACTCTACCAGAGGAGAGGCTTCCAGAGTCTCTCATTAAAGTTGTATCCAGCTTAGAAGAACTTATTTGCTGTGTGTACGGGGACATCAGTTGTAAACCGTAATAGCAGAATGCTTGGGTGTGTGAGCGGGCTATTTTGACACCCAAAAATGATCAGGCTGTAGCAATTAACGAATGCATTCTCTCGGAAATTGAGGGGGATGAAGTGGTCTACACCACTATAAACACTCTCGTCAAGCAAGATGTCACCACACATTATCCCGTGGAATTACTGAACTCCCTGTCAGAAAGTGAACTTTCAGCGAATACCATGAAGCTGAAGGTCGGTGTCCCGATTATGCTTCTTCGGAACCTATCTCCTCCGAAGTTGTGTAACGTGACCCGCCTTAAAGTCATCTCGCTCCACAGACACACCATTGAGGCGGAAATTCTTGGGGGTTGTGGCGTCGGCGAGGCAGTATTTATACCACACATTCCCCTCATACCTCATAACTTTCCGTTCCCGTTCAAGTGCGTACAGTTCCCCGTGAGTGTTTGCTTCGCAATGACCATCACGCAGGGGCAGGCAGCGGGTGTCAACCTCAGGACGAGCTGCTTCTCACACGGGCAGCTGTACGTCGCTTGCTCCCGCGTCACCAGTCCTGACTCTCTTTACATTTTGGCTGCGGAGAGCCAAACCACTAATGTTGTATATCGAGAAGTCCTAAAAGTAAATCACCATAAAGTCTTTGTTCAAAGCAGGCTCAAAATCAGAACTTTTTGAAGGTCAATTTTACAAAAGACAGTCTCCCTCTGTTACTGCACTTTCTGCAGGTATGAAATATAAAGAAGAAACGGGTAAATGAATGTTATTTTAAAAGGTATAATCGTAGGTATTTATTTAATAATTAGGTGCTGTATAGCGTTCACGCAGACGATGTCGCGGGCAGCAGCTAGTGATTGGAATATATTTACTGGCTTGCAACTGTATTTTTTTTTTATTTAGCCTCTACATGTGTCCCACTGCTGGGCAAAGGCCTCTCCCTTGGACCGCCATTCATCCCTGTCCTGTGCTATGTTCGGCCAGTCGCTGTCGAATGCATCTAAGTCGTCCCGCCATCTCCGTTTAGGTCTGCCGCGTCGTCGTCGACTATCATGAGGCACCCAACTGGTTATTAAATAAGCCCACCTTTCTGGGTGCATACGGCAGAGGTGACCAGCCCAGTCCCACTTCAGCCTGGCAGATTTTAAACCAACATCGGCTATGCGTGTTTGGGAACGTAGCGTGGTGTTCCGGACACGGTCGGTCCTTTTTACCCCGAGAATGCTACGTTCCATAGCCCTTTGGCAAATCTTTAGTTTGGACTTCTGGATTTCCGTCAAGGACCATGTTTGTGCACCGGAGGTTAGGACGGGCAATATACACATATCGAAGAGCTTTCGCTTGAGTGTCAGTGGAAGATTGCCCTTCAGTAGCTCTTTCATTGACCAGAAGCTCTTCCAGGCATTTTCGACTCACCGTCCTACTCCTTTGTCTTGCCTGTTGCTGAAAGAGACAATCTGGCCCAAGTATATATACTCGTCGACATAATGCCCTGTCTACCGTGACCCTACGTTTCGTGCTGTTGGTCATTACTTGAGTTTTGGCCCGGTTCATCTGAAGTCCAACTTGAAGACTTGCAGAGCTGAGGTCTTTAAGCATTAGCTCGAGTTCCGAGGCTGATGAGGAAAAGAGAACAATGTCGTCGGCGAACCGAAGATTTGTTAATCTTTTGCCGCCGACCACAATGCCTCTGGATTGCCACAAATTCGTCAGATTGCCGAAAACCTGTTGCAGGACACTATTAAAAAGTTTAGGAGACAACGGGTCACCCTGTTTGACGCCTCTCTCTATTTTAAATGACTGACCAGAAAGTTGGAGCTTGACATCTGCTGTACTATTATTGTAAATGGCTTTAATAAGGTTTATGTAGGGCTCTTCTATATTTTGTTTCCGTAAGGCATCTTCTATTGCACTATGAGTAATGCTGTCAAAGGCTTTGGAATAATCCACGAATCCTAGGTACAGAGGTTTGTTAAATTCGTAATGTTTTTCTATGATTTGGTTCACGGTGTGGAGGTGGTCTATAGTGGAGAAACCGGGTCGGAATGCTGCTTGCTCGACGGGTTGATGTTGGTCTAATTGGTCAGCGATTCGATTTTCTATAACCTTTATAAATGTTTTGTAAACATGGGAGATTAAACTTATGGGTCGGTAGTTGCCGATGTTGCATTTTTCGCCTTTTTTGTGCAGAAGAACTACACACATCAACAAAGTCTAGGGATATCTTAATCCTAAATTATTTACGAGTTTATAGTTTAGAACCTTGTTAGTTTCCACAAAAAGTTTATATACAGATTAAAACCTCTTTTATTCTATTTTCAAAATTTGAACATGGAAAGAAAAAAAACAAAATAATAAACAAAATATGGCGGCAAATTTGCTAGTAATTCGTTACATTAAAGAAAGTTAAAACTGTTTTATTATAATTATTAATGAAAAGGGTTTTTAATTGTTTTTCTTTTTTAATTGAACGTGACGTACGAACTTTAAAAGTCATGTCACGTCGTCATTTGAGTCGAGATGAAATGTTACGAGCCGTGGGCATGTTAGAAAATGGTGCAATTCAACGCGTCGTTGCTGAGGCCCTACATACCAGTCAAAATGTGATATCAAGGTTGTGGTCACGTTATCGCAGTACTGGAGATGTGGCCGAACAGCACACAGGTAGATATCGTGTTACTACGCAGAGACAGGATCGATTTCTCCAAATGACCGCCAGAAGACAACCCAATATCACAGCGCTGCAACTAGTGCAAAGGCTCCAGGAGGACCACCAGCTGCTGGTAAGCGACCAAACAGTGCGAAGAAGGTTACATGAAGTTGATCTTCATGCTCGAAGACCATTGCGTGTTCCAGCATTGCGACGTGGCAATCGCGGTCGGCGGCTTTCGTGGGCTCGGGAGCATTTACCATGGAGTGACGAACAATGGTCTTTGGTGCTGTTCACCGATGAGTCCCGGTTTGGGTTTCACCCGGATTCACGAAGAACACGCGTTTGGAGAGCTCCAGGGAGAGTTAGCCGTCTACGGCACCCTCAGGAGGTCCACCCATACCAAGGCGGGACAATCATGGTGTGGGCAGGAATTCGTCTTGGCGGACGAACCCAACTCGTTTGGATCCAAGGCAGCATGACTGCACAAAAATACCACGAGGAGGTAGTAGAGCCCGTTATTGTCCCACACAGAACTCAAATAGGCCATGAATTTCTACTCATGCACGATAATGCTCCTTGTCATACGGCGCGGCTGGTATCGACCGCTCTCCGAGAGCACGATATTCAAGTTTTGGATTGGCCTGCACAGTCGCCCGACTTAAATCCTATCGAGCATGCCTGGGACATGTTACAACGAAAAGCTTTGAGAGATTTTCCACCAAATTTGACGACTGAACAACAACTTTACGAACACTTGCAAAGGACATGGGACCTCATACCGCAGCAAGACATTGACAATTTAATTTTAAGTATTAACAATCGATGTCGATGTGTAATCAATGTAAGAGGTGGCAACACTGATTATTAATGATTAGATTTTACAAGATTTTTTCCATTTTTATTAAAATTAATAGTTTTTTAAGAAGAAATGTTTGTTGTTATCATACTAATTTTCCATGATGATTAAAAAAAATATTTTTTTTATTTAAAACAAAAAAAAACACGAAATGTTTTTTATTTTTATTAAAGACCTTAAAATAATCTATGATTCTTCTATTTACTGTATCAGAAAATTCTTCATAGATTTTTAGATATTTGATGAAATATAAAATATCCCTAGACTTTGTTGATGTGTGTATATTGGAATGGCAAAATTTTGTTGGAATTTGGCATTTGTGTAGTACGGCAAGAGGGTTGATTTTCCAAATATTAAGGTTGCAGTGCTTATACCATCGGTGCCTGGACTTTTACCTAACTTTAAGGTTTTTAGAGCTTTATTGACTTCGTCTTCTGTTATTGGTGTAACTGTATCATTATGAGCGTAATTTTCGATATTATTAATTTTGGAATTGTCTGAATAGAGAGAAGAAAAATATTTTGTGCATATGTTATTAATTTCATCTCGATTGCTTCGTAAAGTTCCGTTTTCATCTTTAAGGTTTGTGATCCACGAGTTGCCTTTACTCATTTCCTGTCTCGCTATCCTAAGTGATATGTTTGTTGTTATGGCCACTGTTATCAGATTTGTATTAAAATTTTTGATATCTTTTCTAATACTGCGCTTAACTTTTATGTCTATTTTTCTATATTCAAGCGATCCAAGTTTAAAAGTGCTTCTGTTTTGTATCAATGCTTTAGTCGTAGAAGATAATTTATTTAGATTTTTCCGTTTTTGAGTAATTCTTTTGCTGGCTGCTGTTATGCTGTTAACAATGTTGTTGTATTGATTTTCTGCATCATTGATGTCAATATCTAGTTCTGCAAATTGGTTTCTTAATTCTAAATTAAATATTTATTTCTTTAAATTTATTCCTTAACGAAGCTCCATAATCCATATTATAAATCACATATAAATTGCTCGGATAGCTCTCTTCTGCAGAACAAAGATGGTCTGAATGTCAGCAGCATTTCCTCACAAGAGAATACCGTATGCAAGACCGTATGACATTACACTATGAAAATAGCTATGACAAGCCTGGCCAAGGAGCAATTAATAATTGCTACTTGAGCCTGGCTGTGTCAATGTCAGTTAATTGGCGCATTTATCTGACTGCGTTTTTTTTTTTTTGGTAATAGGCGGCAAACGAGCAGACGGATTGCCTGATGGTAAGCAATTACCGCCGCCCATGGACACAAACAACACCACAGGAGTCAGTGCGTTGCCACCCCTTGGGTTTGGGAAAAGGGATAGGATGAGGAGTGGGATCAGGGATAGGGAATGCCTCCGGCACTCTCACTCACCGAAAGAAACGCAACAGTTAAGGTACTGTTACTTAACGTCGATTTTCTGTGAGAGGGTAGTACTTCCCCGGTCGAGCCGGCCCATCTTCCAATCAGCAAGGCTCTACTACCTTGAAATATGCGTAAATATGCGTATGCTGCAGAGTTGATTCTATTCATTGCAGCTTAGAATCCAACGTACCTAATGCCTAAAAACTGGGTGTTATCCACAAGGTTCAACACATCATCCTTAACCTTTACTGAGGTATTCACTAGTTTGACGTTAGGCATCAAAAATCGAATAACTACATGTAGTTTTAAGTCTATTTAAAAGCTGGTTTTCAATCTTAAACCAGCGAACCACCTTTGAGCTAGCAATATTTACATCGTCCATATCAATTTGTTGGCGTTTTAATTAAAATAATAATGAGGTATCATCAGCAAACAGTACTATTCCGTGCTTGTCATTTACGAAGTGTGATAAGTCATAAACGTACACTAAAAATAAAAAAGGACCGAGGATTGAACTCTGTGGGACGCCCATTTTGACTACAGACCGATATCAACGCGTCTTGTTGACATCAATTCTCTGAATCCTATTACTCAAATATGAAGTTAGAAGATGCAGAGCAGAACTACTTAAACCATAGTGATGTAATTTCCTGATCAATGTATCATGTTCCACACAATCAAAAGACAGAAGACACCTAAAGCATCTTGTGAATCCTCCCAGGCATCAAAGATATATTTTACGAGCTCAACACCGGCATCGGTCGTGGAACGCCCCTTTGTAAAACCAAATTGTTTAGAGTGTAGAAGCTCGTTTTTAGGGTTCCGTACCTAAAAGATAAAAAACGGGACCGTATTACTAAGCCTCCGCTGTCTGTCTGTCTGTCCGTCTGACTGTCTGTCTGTCACCAGGCTGTATCTATAAACCGTGATAGCTACAAAGCTGAAATTTTCACAAATTATGTATTTCGGTTGCCGCTATAACAACTAGGTACTAACAAGTTAACAACTACAAACACTAAAAATAAAAAAAAATTAAAATGTTAAGGGGGGTCCCATACAAAAAACGTGTTTTTTTCTTATTTTTTGCTCAAAATAACTAGCTGTAACAGGTAGACGCTTTAAATTTTCACAGAATATGTAGTTATATATTACCTTTCAAAAAAAATAATTAAATTAAAAAGTTAATAATAAAGGGGGGCTCCCCTACAACAAACCATTTTTTTAAGCGATTTGTTACTCGATCTTAATAAACAGGTAGAAACTTAAAACGTATTTAAGTATACATACAACGAACGTGATTTTCTTTTATAGATATGGATACGGAACTCTTCGTGCGCGAGTCCGATTCGCACTTGCCCAATTTTTATTAAAACTTTGTACATAGTTGGTCTAGAATCAATTTTTCAAAAATTTTGCTAAATGTGGGCAGCACCGAAATTATAATTATAATAATAATAATAATAATAATAATAAATGTTTATTTCAGCCAATAATACAGATGTTTTTACAATATGTCTTATTTAGCTATAGTAGTTTTATGGCTATTAGTACAGACAGATTGAGTTAGCCTCTGATACTCAAACTAGGATAAGACCTGTATTTTGAGTTAACAGGGGGGGTGGGTCAGTCTATCAACGTAGGTAAGTACATAAATCAGCTTTCGAGGTGGTTGGAGTTGGTGGAGACATAAGGCAAAAGGTAAGTAGTGAATAACAATAGTAAATTAATTTTTAACGAATACAGCTTAGTCTAAGGTATGAAATGTGCTTATTGTGTTTTTTGTGGAGGTGTGTGAGGGGTTTGTTGTTGAAAGTGTGTTTGTGTTGTTGAGGGCGTTTGGTGTTGTGTGTGGGATGTGTGCATGAGGAAGTTATTGTGGATGTGGTGGGCAGGATGGTGGGGGTAGTGGTAGTAAGGGTGTGTTATTAAGTAATAAATGTTTCTGTTGATTCATAGTCTTGGAGTTTCAGCCATTCGTGGAGCATTTTCTTAGCGTGGCATTTGGTCATTGGGTATAGTTGGAGGATTCTGTTAGCTTTGTTGTACAGGTGACTGCAGCGATAGTAGGAGTGTTGTTTGGCGAGCGTGGTTCTACAACGTATGATGGGACAGATTCTATCGTGTCGTCGTTTCCGAGTACTTAAGGTTGGGTCATACTTTATAGTTTTTTTATGGGTTTTAAGAATGGTCTGTAAGATATATAGTTACTGGAACTTCCCTTCCAGCCTTACTGTTAGTACTGGAACTTCCTGATATAATTGTGTTGTCGGGTATCGAAAGGGTTTGTTAAGCATGATTTTGAGTATTGCATGTTGGGACCTTTCTAGTTTTATGAGGTGAGATTTAGCTGCACCGCTATATACAGTAGCTAAGCAGTGACTCTGATAATGTATAGTACACCATTAATATAGTTTTGAGGTCGGCGACTTGTCTTAGATTCTTAAATACATATATAAGTTTTCTTATTCTGGATGTTAGGCTGTTTATGTGCAAGTTCCAGCGAAAGTGTTGGCCTATTAGTATGCCTAAATATTTGACGTGGGTGGTGTGTTCTATTTGCGGGCAGTTACAGCCCAGATAACAATGCAAACTTGCCAAACTTGCAGCAAGTTTAAATCAAACTTGCTAGTTTCACTGTGACAAACTTGCATGGAGTTGGTTTTTCAAAGGATTTGGATGACGACGAGCACAGGTTGGTGGTCGGTCGACCTGCTAGATACAGCAGGAGGTGCTCGACGACCAGCTGTTGTCGGACCACCAACCTGTGCCTTGTACCTGTGCAACCTTTGCAAAAGCAAACTTCATGCAAGTTTGATGCAAGTTTGTCACAGTGAAACTAGCAAGTTTGATTTAAACTTGCTGCAAGTTTGTTGCTATCTGGGAGTTTGAGAGAGTCATCGTACATGTGTGAGCCTTGATGGTGAGAGTATTGGTTGGGGGTAGGGATGTTGATCTCAGGGAGAAGGGGACTGAGACGGTTTTCGACAGGTTGATGGTAAGCAGGTTCTCAGAGAGCCATCCCATGACCTGAGTGAGAGCGGCTTCAGCGTTAGCAGTGGCGTTTTCCCAGTTGCGTCCATGTATGAGGAGTGCTGTGTCATCGGCATATGTAAATATTTTGCAGTTTGGTATTTTCATTTGGCATAAATCATTTACATACACGATAAAGAATGTTGATGATAGAATTCCGCCCTGAGGGACCCCTGCTGAGAGCTCATGATCGTCGCTTATAAGGTCACCAATTTTAACAGCTTGGGTGCGTTTGGAGAGATAGTCGGCTAGGATATTTAGGGCTGTGCCTCTTATGCCGAGGGCGTCTAGCTTTGAGAGGAGTACTGAAACCGAGACGGTATCAAAGGCCTTAGAGATATCTAGGAAGATGCCAATACATGGATCGTCTCTGTCCAGGTATTCTAGTGTGCTCAACAAGGGAAGACACCGCATCAGCTGTAGATAGACCACGCCGAAAGCCGTACTGATTGGGTGCGAGGAGGTTTTTGGTTTCAAGATAATTTATCAGACGGTTGTTTATGACTTTCTCTACAACTTTAGACATAATTGGGAGAACTGATATTGGACGGTAGTTGTTTACTGAGTCAGTGGGTCCATTTTTGTGGATGGGGTGTACGATAGCCTTCTTGAAGGCGTTGGGGAAGATTCCTTGGTTTAACGAGAGATTACATATATGTGTGAGCAATGGTACTGAGATTGGTAGTGTAGACTTCAATAGGGTGGTGGAAATGCTATCGTAACCAACCGCACAGTCATTGCGCAGGTTCATTATTATGTTTTGTATCTCTGTGGGGTCGGTATCTAGTAGCGCCATGGAATCTAATTGAGGGTGGGGTGGTTGCGACTGGTATATTGTAGAGGGTTTTAATTTACTGGCTAATTCTTGCCCAGTATATATACTATAGTTGGTGGGATCTGATACCTGCTTTGTATTACAAACGAACGCACCACCCGTTATTGGTTTGCCTGCTTCTCTTCTGGAAATTTTGACCTGAAAAATGAACCCCGTGGTCGTCCTAAAACTTTGGTCGACAATGACGAATTAAAAGCGATTGTGGAAGCTGATGATCAATCTACGGCTGAATTAGCAGCAGCTTTCGAAGTTAGCATCAAAACAATACTACATCATATACTCAACAGCCATACAAATGAAGGAATTTTGAATCGCATTGCTACTTGTGACAAGAAATGGATCCTGTTCGACAATCGTAAGCGCTCAGCAAGTTGGTTAAACCCTGGTTCAGCACCCGAACAATGCCCTAAACGAAAACTTACCCCTAGAAAAGTGATGGTCACTGTTTGGTGGTCTAACGCCGGTGTAATTCATCACAGCTTCTCACCAAACGGGACGAGCATTACTACAGATGTGTACTGCGAAGAGCTGAACACAATGATAGAGAAGCTCGCACGTCTCCAACCAGCTTTAGTCAGTCGTTCGGCTCCACTGCTCCTGCACGACAACGCGCATCCTCATACTGCACAGCAGACGGTCTCCAAGCTACAAGAGCTGGGATTGGAAGTTCTCCGTCATCCGCCGTACTCACCAGATCTTGCGCTTACCGACTTTTACATTTGCCAGAATTTGGATAACTTCTTGGCGAGAAAAATTTCAATACCCAGGCAGTACAAAATGCCTTTGAAGAATTTGTTGCCTCAATAAGCTACCAATGCGTTGGCAAAGATGCATTGATTGCATTGCTGATTACTTTGATTAATAGAAGTAAAAATATTGAAAAAAAATAGACTAAATTTATTTCATGAAAAATGCAATTTCATAGGTATAGACCGAAAATTTACGAATTTGCATAATTAGCTCGTAAACTGTACTGCGGGTCTTCAGGAATTAAATTGACAGTTTCATGTCTTTAGTTTAATACTTTAGTATATTATGCTATCATCATCGTATTCGTTCTAGCGTCATCTTAGACTTTCGCCTTATAGCACGAGGTCCGCCTAACAAGATGTAACAGAGACGACTGCCATCAGTGGCGCAGCTAGGTGTGGGTGAAGTGTGCCTATTCCGTAGGAGGGCCGGGCGCGACGCCTCTTCTTTATAAGAGTTGAGATTGAATACCAGGTACTTAAAATAGAATATCGGTGAGGTTCGCGGGCATCGCGCGAGTTTCCTCTGTGTGTCAGTTGAGATGTAGCCCAGGCGTTTTAAATAGTATTGTGCAGTCGGTATTTGATGATCCCACCGCCCATTGGACGATATCTACTCCAATCAGTCAACCATAAAATGTCGATCAAACCATTAAAATCTAGAAAAAAGTATCAAAGATGCTCGATGGGCAGCAGCGTGTATGCCAATACGCCCGCTAAGTGTGGCGGTTGCGGCAAAATTCTCGTTTATGAGCCATAATAATTATATAAAACCGGCCTCTTGTTCTCGGCCGCCTCGCTACGCTCCTACGGCCGCACTGCTACACGTTCCAAAATATGGTATTGTGAAACGTTTGCTTTTTTCGCTTTAATAACTACCTACTGATCATGAAAAACAGAGGACTCGCAGTCAAGACTTAGCCTACGCCTAGATTATTCCACGCTACGTACGCCACTGACTGCCATCTGACAACCGAAGCTCAAAGGGAGAGTGAGATGCCATCGATTATACCAAAGTCAGCATATTTGAGGGTATGTACCTACTGATGACTGACGACATAACAGCTGTCTCAGTTCTTCATGACCGCCGGGACCATAGGCTTAACGAGCTCTGTAAAACATCGGTTTTAATGAACATGGTCGTTCATTGAATGGTTCAATGAACGACCATGCTCTTTAAAACCGATGTTCAGATAGTACTCGATAAAGTTACGTTTTTGCTTTTCAATTAGATAAAATCTGAGTAACAGTCTGAGTTGAAATGCTTTAAAACTTATCAAGTAGATATATGCACCGTACAAGCTGATTCCCATTGACTTTACTTCATTGACTTGTGTTAAGTAGATACAATCATAATATACTCAAGCTCGTAAAATAATGCTTCATGTATTTCCCTTAGTCGCCTCCGCAGAATGTCGCCTCTAAATGAGGTAGTGACATTTTGTATTTACACGCACTTTAGTACAAAAACATTTTAGTACCTACACATTTTCTACTAGGAAATTACAAAGAAAATACTTATGTCATATGAAATGGCTTTGAAACTACAACTGCAATTTTGGTAAAAAGGCTCCAACTTATCTCTTGCTGAAATTGGTAACTGTGTTTGGCTTTTAGACTTACTTACTTACTCTACTTACTCCTCTGGCGCAACGACCCGAAGTGGGTCTTGGCCTCCGATACAAGAGAACGCCATTTGTTGCGATCTCGTGCTGCCCCCTTCCAGTCTGCAACCTGGAGCTCTTGCAAATCCTGCTTAACTGTGTCCTTCCACCGGTATTTAGGCCTGCCAACGGGTCGGCGGCCGATCGGAGTACCAAGATATACTTTCTTGACACTATGACCGCCATCCATTCTCTCTAGGTGGCCCAACCAGCGGGGTCTCTGGGCCTTTATTTTCCCGATGATGTTTGGTTCGGCGATTAGCGTCTTGATTTCGGTGATTTTTCGGACTCTCCAAGTACCATCTTCTCTTCGGGTTGGGCCAAGAATCTTAGGGTTGAGCTACACCTATCAGCACCGCATCGCACATTCCTATGCTTCTATCCTTTTCTGTCACTTAGGACCGTCATTTACTAGAGCGAGAAAGAGAGAGGGAATGCGTCAGCACGCGGCGGAATCGAAAAGGCGATCGGCAACACGGAAAAAATGCGATAGCGTGCTGAGAGGCGACGGAACGCTTACGCGCGCTAAAGCATGCTATAGCATCCTTTCGCCGCCGATCGCGTGCGAACTACCAGCCCAACCCTGGAGCTTTCTAATGCCGGAGTTTGAACCAAGACTTCCACTTCCTTTTTTGTTCCACCCAATAGTATCAGGTCGTCAGCGTATCCAATGACCCTATGCTGGCCATTCAAATGCAATCCGACGTCCAGTATCATGACGTTTGGCTTTTAGAAGTGTTGAAAATATTTCTACAATAACGGTATTTTACAAGGTTCTTATATAGTGGTGACTATTCAATTTTAGGAAAATACTTTCATCAAATAAATTACACCACTAAGTAGCAAGCCAATTTACCAAAGCAGTAAATATTGAGAGTGTGTGGCCAACTCTGATGTTGGAATTTTCAGGCCGCCCGGAGGCCTCCGACATGGCCTAACGATCCTTATCCTTAGTCAAGAACCGAGACCAACAGCATATAATATTATACTAGAGGACCCGTGCTGCTCCACAGCATATTTTATTATTATAAAAAAGCTCTTAGGTACATATAGGTATGGAGAGTACATTGTAGCCTTATCTAATAAGTAAAAAGATGATATTCTTACCAAAAATACATATAACACAAAATTTTTTTTCTCACATCATTGGCTTTGCATTGCACCTTAGGTAGGTATCGTGAAATTTCGACCTTGGCATTACTGAATGGTTTGCCGCGCAATAGGGATATTTAATATAATATGTTTAACTGAACATTGACGAAAGAAAGTTCTTCAATATGACTGTGCTGGCCTACCATTCTTTCCATTAGGACACTGTAATGTCCTTCGTCCAGGTGCCCAGAAAATAGCAAGGTATGAACAATTTCGCCAGTACCATAGTCAGTAATCGTATTACTGTTTTCCAGGTGAACTCTGAATTGACACTCTATATCCTTCAGAGTAATCTGAAGCTCACTTACATTCTGAAGTTAAGCATGCCCTGCATACTGTCCATTGACACCCATCACACGTTTGTAATCTGTTGCACTTGTAATGGTCTGGCCATATGCTTCGTCCCCAACAATGAAGTTACTAATATACATCTCACTTACATTCTGAAGTTAAGCATGCCCTGCATACTGTCCAACCCATCACACGTTTGTAATCTGTTGCACTTGTAATGGTCTGGCCATATGCTTCGTCCCCAACAATGAAGTTACTAATATACATCCCACTTATTGACAATGTTATCAACAGTGGCCAAACGAATTTCATAATGTTTATTCTCACTTCCATATAAACAATAAGAATATGCGCGGAATAAGCAATTACCGTCACCAAGAATGGAAATCACTTGAAAATTGTTGATGGTAGAATTAATCAAATCATGTTACACACCACTACACTCACACCCGTATGAAGTAAGGTAAGGTCACCTTAAGGAGGCATAACGTTTTTTCCTGGCAGTTACCGCAAGGAACTTATTAGATGCCATAAAAATATTTTTGAATTTAGAACCGTCTATGTAGAGAGAAAGCAATGGAATCTTAAGAAATTTATAGGAAAATATTGAAAAATAAGTTCAATGTCTACACCTATCTTCCTTCAAACTTACCCAATTTAAATGAGCATACCATCAAATGAAAGAACTCTTTTCAGCGCGTGTTTTAGGCCTTTAACTAAACGCCTACCTCAATGAGAACCAGATATATAGAAGCAGAAAGTCATTGACTATGGCTACAAAAACGGAAAAAAACGTTTTTGCATATAACTTCATGAATGTGCAAGTTAGGTAATTTCTAATGCTTGATGACAAATCTATGCAGCGAGAGCTTTCATTTTAAAAAAATCATGCGAATCGGTTGCGTAGAACGGGCTGGCCGACTCGTATTATAAAACACAAATTCTTTTAATATATAGATTAATGCCACACACGGTCACCCATCCAATCGACCCATCCAGGCGACCTGTGCAAGCGTTGCTTAACTTTGCCGATCTGTTACGAACGGCAAGCCAAGTCTCACTATGAGCGCTACTCTTTTACACTACTATTATATAATACTTATTCTCAGTCTAGGGACGTCCACTGCAGGACATAGGCCGCCCGCAAAGTCCTCCACACATACATTCGGTTTACCGATCAATCCAAGAGTAGGTAAGTGTACGGCTTTTTTTAAAATGCACCAATACTTACGAATCACAAAAATGTACCTACATAAATTGATAGCACATCTGACCAATTTCTATGGATACTATTTGAGGATTTTAAAAATGCTGACATCTCGTTATATCGACTGCCATAGATCGTCACGACAGCGGGGACTAATAGCTTCACGTGCTCTCCAATGCACAGAGGGTTTGATTTTCTCTCATACTCTCTCATATATGTATATAGTAGAGTGTTTGGTTGCATTGGCCTAGATTATTACATTGATTGAATTCATATCATCATCATTATCATCATATCAGCCGAAAGATCCTCTGCTGGACACAGGCCTCCCCCAAGGCTCTCCACATGGACCGATCCTGAGTCTGAATCTTAACATTATAAAATGAAGTCCCAAAAACACTTAAACCGACTTTTGTACAGTTTTCATCAATAGATATTGTAATTCCTAAAGATACTGTTACTTTACGTCGATATTCTGTGAGATAAAGAAAGAAAAGAGAGACGGCAGCAAAATTCTACCTATTGGCACAGTATAAAGACATTTAGCAAAGCTCTAGCGTTGACTAAAGGAACCCAAGTTTCCAGTTCAACATAAATGACAGGTGTGTCGATTTATTATACTTTAAGATTACATGGTTACATTATTACTACGTATTTTCTGATACGATATCGGATATGTCTTGACATAAGTTTTATTTATATCATGATTGGGATCATGATTAAAATCGAATGAAAAATACACTCTATTTTAACTATGATTTTTACACAGATATTGCGATAAAAAGCTATTTTAAGATTTTATTGAGACCAGGGCTTATCACTACTTTCACCTCACGTTTCCCCTCGATGCGATCGATTTTCAGTTAATTGATTTGTCTGCTTCAAACTCGGAGTGATATGAAACTTGGCAGATTAACCAGGGGGCTTATTCACTATGACCACTGATATACCATGTTCAAGACGGGTGTCGTTGTAACATACATTAGACAGTAATATATAAGTCAATGATTAGACCCCACTAGATTACTTACTCTATGCACTAGACGTAAACGTGATTCTAATGCAAGGAGCCATTGACAAGTACATATATATCGATGCAAGGAGCAAATCCAACGAGATTCAGTGACGTGATGTACCACGATAATCAAAATATTGTATGAAATTCAGTATGCCAACGATCAAGTACAAGGATCAAGTACGATAGCTTGTCTATGCCTAGTTATCAATTTGACAACATTCGTTCACAAATCTTAATACCGGTTTTGCACAAGACGCCATTATAGAGTTGCCAGTAACAACGTCTTTCCCCTAAAAATAGGGTAAATTCATAATTTTTGCATGAATATAAGTAATTGTATATTATAAATTCTAAAGTCACACTGTATGCTTTTTAAGTTTTTACGACTGACTAACGATGGCTAAATCAATCTTGACGAAACTTTGTGCGCTCAAACGTAAGCACTAACAAGTGCCGAGTGATTTCCTAGTTAAATTCTCTTTATAGAACACAAAAGTATATATGTATGTTTGTGAGAAAAAAATAACAAAAATCAACAGCGAGTACTATGTGTGCGCCGTTGCGCTATGGTGACCAAAAAAGACAAGTTTAAAAATTATAATATTATAATTCGGTCGGTAAGGTCATTCGTTCAACAACGAAGTTAGTTACGCATACCTACATTACATGACAATACTAGACTTTAGATACAAGCCTTTCAATACAAAAACGGAAAAATCGAGTGCTTTGAGACGATGTCGTCTTAGCCGAGCTTGACGTGACAAATTTGTCGTAACCGATTGGTATGTACCAGCCAGCGGTATTTGAAAGGTTAAGTTTACATATACATATATGTAACCACCTAATTCCTTTTCTTTATTATTACTGTCAATAGAATAAATTTTGGTATGGAATGTGTAAATTAAACTGGGAAAATTTCACACCCAACTGGCAACACTCCGCTCGTACTTAGATTTAGTTATTATGCTTCACTGTACTTATTTGTATTATTAGACAATCTACGTTATAAAATTTATGTCTGAACGGTGGAATGATACTGCAGTAACCTTATAATCTTTTTCTGAAGCACTGTGGCACAAAAACACTGTACAATATGTCATAATTTCTATTATTTTGCGGGAGATGCTTACGCTACCGTACGACTCGGATCACAGACAACGCAGCCGCCGATTGGGTCAGATTCTGACCGTTCGTATTACGTGCGCGTACTTAGTTTCTGTAGGTACTAGGTAATTCAATGCTTAAAAGTTTATTTCATCCTTAGACTACATATATTATTTAAGATTTCATCTTTTGTACTTAAGTAAATTTTTGAACGATGACATATATGACATTTGCAGTCGCACTACAATATAAAAAATATAAGTGCGGTTGGGTGGTTAAAGTAACTTGAAAACACGTTTTTAGGTTATCATTTTAAAAATATCGCGGTCGGATTCTGTTTGAGACTCCTAATTTCAGTAGGCAGGTCCTGACGGTCTTCCGCTTTTTGAAAGACTTGTTCACAATGAGGTTTACCCACTTTTGGATAACATAATCATCCCCGAAAAGCATAGGTTTATTAAGCGCTGTTCCAACACTTCTAATTTATTAATATTTGCTAACTACTTATTTGAGAGTGTTGATCAGCGAATGCAAATAGATGCTGTCTACACAGATTTAAAAAAAGCTTTTGACAAGGTTGATCATGAAATACTATTTAATAAAATAGCATAATATAATGGAATACGCAGTTATTTATTGCGTTGGTTTGCGTCGTACCTCGAAAACCGTTCACAAAGGGTTGGGGTTAATGGTCACCAGTCTGTTTCTGTTAATATTACATCCAGCGTCCTACAGGGATCTATTCTCGGACCGCTTTTGTTGAATATCTACATCAATGATATTAAAAAATGTTTTACAAGCTCAAAATTCTTAATGTACGCTGATGACTTGAATAGGTAGGAAGGTATTTACAGTGATACGAACTTTGGAAGACTGTCAGTATCTTCAGGAGGACTTAGACAGACTAACTGCCTATTTTATAGACAATAAAATACATCTTAGTATCCCCAAATGTAACTATATCCATTTCAGTAAGATTAATTCCATCGTCAACTTTAATTATAACCTAAACTGTAAACCATTAAATAATATCTTTATAGTAAAGGATCTGGGTCTTCTCTTTGATGCTAAACTGTCCTTAAACCAGCATATAGAGGCTATAGTCAATAGAGTCTTTAAGATGTATGGATTCGTGATGAGATCTTTCACTGAATTTAAGCGTATCTCAACCTATCTCTATTTGTTCAAGACGCTCAGAATACGTTCTCAGTTAGAATATGCGGTCCCTATTTGGAACCCCTTTTACCAAAAGTACGTGGTTGCAATAGAGAGGGTACAGCGAAAATACCTCCGTGCCATATACTACAGATGTAGCAGGACTAAGAATTATCTCTCATACTCCCAACTTCTAGATCTGAAAAAATCTGAATTGTAATGTTATAAAATTATTTATTGCATGATTAAATTAAATAAAATTGTTTTTAATATAAATAGTGGTAAACAGCAAGATTATTTTAATTTATTAGTGTTGTATAAATATTTGATATTTGTGATAATGCTCGTCTAGAGTGGCAGCCTTTAAAATATGTAGTATCTGAGTATAATGTAGTGGACTGCAACATTACTACAAAGTTTTTGTACATAAGCATTATGTTATATTATGACTGTGCAAATACCCCTCCATTGAACCTTCAAACCTTTTGCTCTTATATGACCGCTTTACATCTGCCCTCTTATCCGTCGCTAATTCCTCTACCTCTAAAAGAAGTCTACGAGAAGGTGATTTAAGAGGGATCTCTTAAATCACCTTCTCGTAGACTTCTTTTCTCTCCTCCCTGGTGAGATGCTGAATGTTCTGCAAGCGTTCGATCTCGCAGGGAGGCAGGAACATGTTTGCGTCATCGTTAAACATGTCCGACTTCCTCACTTACAAAAAGATTGCCGCTACCACATCCAGACTCCTCTCTTCCAAAAAAGCTGAAGGTTGGCGATAATTTTGTGATTCATTGAGCCTCCGGACCCTTTTATTTCTTATTTGGCGAAAGATCAAATCCTACCGTAAATACGTGGAAGATCCTTACATCACGTCAAATGATCCTTTATCCTTCCTCCACGCTTTTGATTGCTACTTAGCCCCTCCCTATGTTCCAGAATTTGACTGTCTTCCGCCTCCCACGATTGCTGCACTCCCTCCAGACCCTATAATGACACCTTCTCCTTCTCCGAACTAATCGCTGCCATCGGCCATCTCCGTTACTCTTCACCTGGCATAGATGGTATCCCCTATTCTTTTATCTGTAAGTCCTCAAATACCCGCAAGCATTTCTTTCATGGCATCCTCAATGCAATCTTTCTTACATGTCTATTCGCGGCAACCTGGAAATCCCAAATAATTATCCCAATTCTCAAACCTGGCAAAGACCCCAAAATCCCTTCTTCCTATCATCCTATTGCCCTCTCATCAGTCCTAGCCAAAATTATGGAAAACCTTATAAAAACCGGCTGGAATGGATTCTGGAAAGCAAAGGTATACTTTCCAATACCGAGTTCGGCTTCAGGAAGGGTAAGGGTACGATCGATAGCCTGAGTATCCTTACCTCTGAGGTCCGCCTTGCCTTTTCCCGGAACGGGGTTTTTCTCGACATTTCGTCCGCCTATGACAATGTCCAGCTTCCGCTACTCAGGCAGAAAATGCTCCAGCTGTCTTCCGGTGAGGCTGATCAACACAATATTTAACCTTTTAATATGCCGTTCCATCGCTGTCCGTCATCAGGGTAATCTCCTCCCTCCCCGACTCGTTTGGAAAGGGCTCCCGCAAGGGTCAGTCCTTACTCCAATCCTTTATAACCTTTATACCTATGACCTTGACCGCTCTGTTTCCTCGTTCTGTAACATCCTTCAGTTCGCTGATGACATTGCTCCTCTTCCTTTCAACAGTCATTTGCTCGTTTAAATTCTGCCCTCCACTATTTGGATATCTGGCTCTCTGACCACCACCTTTCCAAACGAATACGCACAAGTAGGCCTTAACAGTCTTGCTGTTTCGAAGTGTTGACTTTTTTACCAAAAAGGGACCAGCGAAGTCCGTGCCAACACCGTCAAACGTCCTGCTCTGTGTTACGCGATCTGCCGGTAAGTCTCCCATCAAGGGCTGCATGGTAGAAGCCTTGAGCTTATAACAAGGGATGCAGCGAAAGACTACTGTGGTCGTACACTCCGAATAATTCTTCGGGCAGACAAAATCCAAAACTCGCGTTGCAAAATGGTCAACAGAGCATTACAACCAGCATGCAAATTTTTAAGGTGACGGTGAGTTACCAACAAACGTACCAAATGAACGTCCTTGGGTAACAAAAGAGGGTGACGTGCCCCGTAAGGGAGGTTGGCGTTCTTGAGACGCCCTACAGCAGACAAGAGACCCGTATCGTCCAAAAAAGGGTTCAATTTAGATACAGCTCCCGACAATTCCGATTTCCCTGACTTAAGGATAGCAATCTCCTTCTCAAAGTGCGCCAATTGCACAGAACGAATCCAAAAGGTGAGGGACTCCTGTCGTTCCTATGGTGAGAGAAACGGTGTCAGTCGTTTTTGTTGTGGGTGCCTAAAATTAAAAACAAAACGCTTTATCCAAGCAGTAACACCTAACAACTTGTCAAGGGAGCTGTAGCCATTTAACAAGAAATCGGGGTCGAAGGCGCATTCCACCTTCTCAAGAGCGAGTGTTCGCAGACCTGGCAAATTGGAAGTATTAAAAACTGGCGTTCGAGGCCAATCAATTTCTGGTCGACTCAACCATTCCGGACCCACCACAGCGAATGGCCTATCATACTAGGCGTCAAGCATCCGCGCGAGGCACAATCAGCGGGGTTGATTGAGCTCACCTGGCACGTATCTCCACACAAGCGTAACTTCGTATTTTTGGATTTGGGAAATGCGATTAGCGACAAAATAATAATATAATAATATATATTCTAACTACATTCACACAACACCATCTAGTCCCAAACTAAGCAGAGCTTGTACTATGGGTACTAGATAATGGATAAACATACATACAGGGTGTCTAGAGTTTGGACTAAGATTGGGTAGTTTGCAGACAGTGGAAGCGATTAATTCATCCAGTCTTAGCCCAAGGCAAAGGATCTAAACACTATTACTGTGATTGCAAAGTGAATTCAAGTAATAGGTAGGTACATGAAAATTTTACCTTATAGCTCCTGGTGTTTCTGATGATGCTCTTGAGTGGACCTATAAGATTAACTCATAATTTTGGCCAAAATCACAAGAAAATCGAATAAATACCACAGGATCCAGTTCGGCGTCCTACTCCTCGGGCACCAACCAGGAATTCACACACGTGTTTTATAATGTTCGATAAGTTACAAATGTTTGACTTTTATCACAGTTTACCGATGCCAGCAGATCAAGAAGCGGCCTTCAAGCGGGTTCCAAATTTAATTTTATATCATAAAAGCACGCGAGAGGCAAAACGTGGATTACAAGATACGGCGTGGTCAAGACAACTTTTTATACCGGGTTTTTTCACTGACCGCGGGAAACGAACAAACTATTCGCGAAGCTACCAGGATGTGCTTTTCAAAAGGCGATAAATTTATTGCAATTACAAAACCACGCGAGAGAGACCAAACGGCGTCAGCCAATTTTCAGAAAACGGAAATTGACAGTTCAGTGTGACCATAGTCAAATTTTACAATAGACTAAACTAAACGCTACTTAATCGATATAATCGATTTGACTTATCATAAAACTAGTTCTATTTCAAACATCCACCCGCCCCGGACCGGCCTACCGGTCCGCTAATCAGTTGATAGACGTGACAATGTTGCAACCGCTCTCCTCAGAATCGAACCGTCCACCAAGACCTCAGCAAATCGGGGAACTCCATCAGCCCCAGTTACCAAACGAAGAATGCGTCCCCTGCGCCATCTGAGTGGCGGAAGGTTAGCCTCCTTGATCAAAACGAGGTCTCCAAACTTAGGTGGATCGGTCTTGTCGGTCCACTTAACGCGTTGCTGGAGTATGTGCAAATATTCCAAATTCCAGCGTTTCCAGAAGCTCTGAGTAATCTGGCGTACCAATTCAAAACGCGAGAGACGACCAGGTCTCGTATCAATATAGGGGTACTCAGGCAAGGCGACAAGTGGGCGACCAATCAAAAAATGGCCCGGCGTAAGGGCCTCCAAATCATTCGGATCTGAGGAGATCGGGCACAACGGCCGAGAGTTCAAAACGGCCTCAATCTTACAAAACACAGTTGCGAGTTCCTCAAATGTAAGGACAGATTCACCGATTGTCCTGCGCAAGTGTGTTTTGGCCGATTTTACAGTGGCCTTAAAAATACCGCCCCAGTGTGGACAATTTGGTGGGAAACCAACCAATTTATCCCACGTCGGGCAAGCCTATCACCTATATCAGCCTTGTTGGTTTCAAGGAAATTAACAACATCATTCAAATAATTATAGGTGCCCTTGAAGTTAGTGCCGCGATCAGAACAGATCAAGGAAGGCAGCCCTCTGCGGGATACAAATCTGTCAAATGTGGCTACAAACGCCTCGGTCGTAAGCGAGGAGACCAGTTCTAAGTGTACGGCCTTTGTGGAGAGGCAAACAAAAACGCACAAGTAGGCCTTAACAGTCTTGCTGTTTCGAAGTGTCGACGTTTTCACCAAAAAGGGACCAGCGAAGGCCGTGCCAACACCGTCAAACGTCCTGCTCTCAGTTACGCGATCTGCCGGTAAGTCTCCCATCAAGGGCTGCATGGTAGAAGCCTTGAGCTTATAGCAAGGGATGCGCCGAAAGACTACACTCCGGATAATTCTTCGGGCAGACAAAATCCAAAACTCGCGTTGCAAAATGGCCAACAGGGCATTACAACCAGCATGCGAATTTTTAAGATGACGGTCAGTTACCAACAAACGTACCAAGTGACCGTCCTTGGGTAACAAAAGGGGGTGACGTGCCTCGTAAGGGAGGTTGGCGTTCTTGAGACGCCCTCCAACGCGCAAGAGACCCGTATCGTCCAAAAAGGGGTTCAATTTAGATACAGCTCCCGATAATTTCGATCTCCCTGACTTAAGGATAGCAATCTCCTTCTCAAAATGCGCTAATTGCACAGAACGAATCCAAAAGGTGAGGGACTCCTGTCGTTCCTGTGGTGAGAGAAACGGTGTCAGTCGTTTCTGTTGTGGGTGCCTAAAGTTAAAAACAAAACGCTTTATCCAAGCAGTAACACCTAACAACTTGTCGAGGGAGCTGTAGCGATTCAACAAGAAATCCGGGTCGAAGGCGCATTCTACCTTCTCAACAGCGAGTGTTCGTAGACCCGGCAAATTGGTAGTATTTAAAACTGGCGTTCGAGGCCAATCAATTTCTGGTCGACTCAACCATTCCGGACCCCACCACAGCGAATGACCTATCAAACTAGGCGTCAAGCATCCGCGCGAGGCACAGCGGGGTTGAGCTCACCTGGCACGTGTCTCCAAACAAGCTTGACTTCGGATTTTTGGATTTGGGAAACGCGATTAGCGACAAATACCTCCAAGGTGTGGACAGAAGCCTTCAAACAACAAAGAACAATTTGGCTGTCTGTCCAGGCGTAGGTCCCATTAATACAAATGCTTTTACCCAAAGTACTGGACACGTGGTTCAATAAGCGTACAAGTAGGGCTGCTCCCGAGAGCTCCAATTTTGGGATGGTCAGAGATGTCCGAAGGGGTGCAACCTTGCTCTTCGCCATGATCAGGGAAACTCTCACCTGACCTGAGGCACTGACTGTGCGCAAGTACACCACAGCCGCGTGACCACGTTCCGAGGCATCACAAAACCCGTGAAGGGTGGCCTTGTACTTCCCGGGAGGAAGGATGGGACGAGGCAAGGAGATCTCGTTGACGGCAGGAAGCGAGGATACAAAAGAGGTCCATTCCTCAACAAGAGTGCCGTGTAGAGGTTCGTCCCAGGTCAATCCTGCTGTCCAAAGCGACAGTAGACAACACGAGACGTTTAGTCCAAGAACAAGGCAATTTTAAGTCTACGTTATACGTAAAGATGTCTTGGACTGGTCTGTTCTGAACGCCGAGAACAGCCATCATGGCGGGGTTGTCAACAATCTCAAATAAATGTGGATCTTGCTGATGATCCTCTGGTAAGCTTTCCAAGAGCGCTGGTGAGTTGGAAATCCATTTGCGCAACTCATAACCAGCGGAGGCCAAGATACCTATCAATTCGTCCCGCAAGAGGATCGCCTCATCCGCGGTGGAGGCGCCCGAACAAATGTCATCCACGTAAATATCGCAAGGAGAACGAATTGCCAAATAGGGGCTCGACCTTAGCCCGTACGTATTGGTATTGAGCTCGTACCATGGGATCCCGAGGATCCTCTCTCCAAAGGATCAGTTGGAAACGACGATCATCAGGGTGGATAATCGTCTGCCTAAACATCATTTTGATGCCGGCCACGAAGACAACCTGTTGTCGAAAGCTGGTGATGACGTCACAAAGGTCCTTGACCAACTTGGGACCCGAATGCAAGCATTGGTTTAAGGATACGCCTGTAGAAGTCTGGGCAGAACCATCAAACACCGTGCGCAGCTTGCCAGTTGATGGCTCCAATACCGCATGATGCGGGAGAAAGTAATGCTCCACCGAACGCCAATCCAAATTTGTCATATCACACTCATATACATCTGTCCCAATTGCTCATATTCTCTCATGAACTCAACATACTTCTGTCTGAGCTCCGGATCACGACCCATGCGATGCTCCATAGCCAACAATCTCATTTCGGCCACAGGTCGTGACTCACCAAGCGGAGGCCGAGCGTCGTAATAATCCGACCAGGAAGGAGTCGACCTGGAAGAACAACTCGCACTCCTCATGTTCTGGATTCAAACGAGCAGCTTGAAGGGGCTCCTCTACCTCCCAAAACCTCTGAACCGCATCAGAGAGAGCGGAGCCTACTGCCAACAAATTATCAAGTTCGGTTGGAGGGGGTTCCCTAGGTACAGGTCCAATCAAGGCAAATCCAAATATGGTCGGGTTGGCAGTCAAACCATTTGGCACCAAGACCTGTTTCATAACATAACATAACAGTCGGTCTGCCAGTTCCAAACCCGATGTCAAATTCACCACAGAAAGGGCTAGCTGTTTCTGTGGATGCATACCCAAAATATTCTTCAGCACAATAGCCGAGGTTTTAATCCTCGGGTGTGAAGATTCAACAGGGGCAAACAAAACCTTAACTTGCCCTACAACAGTAGATGCTACGTCACCTATTCCCCGAATACAATTTGGAAAAGAACCCATATTTAATTTAACCTGCCCCTAACAAATAAGTGGAAACAATGCAACCTTGTGAACCTGTGTCCAATATAACTACTCAAATATGTAATGATAAATGTCACCTGCACCACAGCCTATTAGGAACGCTGACATTTCTGTAAACAATAGATCTGAATCAGCAGCGGCACAGCAAAAGTCTCATCAAAACCGAGACATTAACACTGATCGAGCACCACCTAACAATTCTTCTAGCTATGAGAAACCACCGAAATCAGCCAGTAAAACTCCACATTCTCAAAAGAGATCATCGCGAACAAAAGAACGTCGTCAATCGAATAAAACAAAATATTGATTATCGATATGCATTAGTGCTCTCTTGTTACAATTTTTGTTACTATTATATCTGACGTGTATGACAAGCTATCCAAGTCTCGTAGTAGTGTCGCTTTCAAAGTCAAGATGGCGCTTCCTTGTCAGTATTTTTATATAATGTAATGCTGAAGCTTATTTATCTGTTCACTGGACTGTGTCTGTGTAGTCTACGGTATGAATTATGACATTTATGATTTATGCGTGACGGAGCGGTATTTGAATCGTATAAACAAACTTTTGCACTAAGTAGTTATGAGTGGAATACCTTTTTGCGAAGTTTGGATGTGTAATCGTTGATGGTCAATGAGGGTCTTCTGAAATGACGCTCACTATGCGGCAGCACTAAGGCATCAGGTCCAGAAACCTGTCAAAACTGTCAAAGCTCCTATATTTTCGTACATCTGTGTTTGTTTGTATTATGTGTGTGTACGTGTCTGTACATATCTGACGTCAGTTTGGACCTGACGCATACTAAGCGCCATCTGGTAGTAGAAGAAATATCAAACACCCTTATTATCTAAGGTACGGCCTTTTCTTGGTTGTGGTAGCGTTTCAACGTTTATATTCCCTTTCACAAAACTGTATATTATCATTGTCTTCTAAGTGAAAGTTTGTTAACAAATTTCACTATTTCATGGTTGTATTCTCACTATTTCTCCGCATTTGTTATTGTTTTAGTATTAGTATTGGTTTTCGAGCTTAATTTTGCACTTTAATAATTTTTAACTTAAATAAACCGCGAACGACTTATAGATACCTACTTGTTGACGGCACCAGTGTTGCCAGTCACGTAACATGCACGTAACGCGTTTATTATAAAACGATAGAGGATAAATAAGTACTAAGTTTATTTGTTTTATATTATTTTCAGTGTCCGTTAGTGGTTAAATGCTAAGTCAAAGTTATTTAATTAAATATTATGTTTTATGAAAATTGACGCCTGTCGCTGGCGCCAGCGTCTCACTCGTCTTCGGATAAATAATAAATCCATTATGATTTATTAGATTATGTTAGAATTGGGCTATTTGCTGCACTAACCGCACTTATATTTTTTATATTGTAGCGCGACTGCAACTGTCATGTCTGTCATCAATGTCATCATTATGTTTTCGTTCCAAAATTGACTTAAGTACAAAAGATGAACTAAACTATGAAGATCAATTTTTTATTTTGAGATTGTTCCTAGCGAAATTGAACTAAAATAATATAATTTAAGTTTTATTAACCTTTTTTATGTGTACTGAGCTTATACTGAAAATTACAAGTTAGTAAAATAATATTTATAAAATCGAAATTGAGCCGGCAAACCGGCATTAAGATTTATGAACGAATGTTGTGAAATTGATAACTAGGCATAGACAAGCTGTCGTATGGCATACTTGATTTTAGAAACATTGCAGTCATTGAATTATTACCTACAGAAACCAAGTACGCGCACGCAATACGCGCCGTTCATTTGGGTCAGGATCTGACCCAATCGGCGGCCGCGTTGTCTGTAGTCAGAGTCGCGCGGTAGCGTAAGCATCTCCCGCAAAATAATAGAAATTATGACATATTGTACAGTGTTTTGTGCCACAATGCTTCAGAAAAAGATTATAAGGTTGCTGGAGTATCATTCCACCGGTCAGACATAAATTTTATTACGTATATTGTCTAATAATACAAATACAGTGAATCATAATAAGTACGAGCGGAGTGTTGCCAGTTGGGTGTGAATTGTCCCAGTTTAATTTACACATTCCTTACCAAAATTTATTCTATTGACAGTAATAATAAAAATAGGAATTAGGTAGTTACATATATAAACTTAACCTTTCAAACACCGCTGGCTGGTACATACCAATCGGTTACGACAAATTTGTCACGTCAAGCTCTAGCCGAGCTCGGCTAAGACGACATTGTCTCAAAGCACTCGATTTTTCCGTTTTTGTATTGAAAGGCTAGTATCTAAAGTCTAGTATTGTCTTGTAATGTAGATACGGGTAACTGACTTCGTTATTTAACGAATGACGTTACCGACCGAATTATATTAGAATTTTTAAACTTTTCGCCTTTTTTTGGTCACCATAGCGCAACGGCGCACATATAGTACTCGCTGTTGATTTTCGATAATTTTTTCTCACAAATATACATAAATACTTTTTTATGTACTATAAAGAGCACTTAACTAGGAAATCACTCGGCACTTGTTAGTGCTCACGTTTGAGTAAGTTTCGTCAAGATTGATTTAGCCATCGTTAGTCAGTTGTAAAAACTTAAAAAGCAGACAGTGTGACTTTAGAATTTATAATATACAATTACTTATTTCATGCAAAAATTATGAATTTGCCCTATTTGTAGGGGAAAGACGTTGTAACTGGCAACTCTATAATTGCGTCTGTGTGCGTGATGCAGCAAGTAAACACAGCACAGTTCCGCACACATAGCGAATTTTCGGCTTAACTTCTGAGCTCGCGTTGTTTGAATACTGACTTTCTGTAGGTAATAATTCAATGATTGCAGTGTTCTATTGTGTACCACTGTTTCATTGTTGAACATCTGACCCTACCTACTTTCAAATAGGTACCTTTGATGAAAAGGTACCGTTACCGCTCTTGATGATGTCAATAAAGTGAAAGTCCTTGACGAAAGATGCCGTCTTACCTACTAACGGTTGCAGTACCTTGCTTATGTGTTTCGCTAAGCCATATGTGGGTGAATTTATTTGGCTCACTATTGGTCGCAGAGGTACATCCATCTTATGAACTTTGGGTAAACCGTATATTTTGGGTGGTTGCACTATTTGAGGTTTGTGTAGACAGCAGTTCATAATCATCTTCCGTGAATAAGTGTTTATGGTCCCTTATTAAAGTCCTGATGCGTTTTGTTACCCTGGCCGTCGGGTTATAAGACACAGGTTTGTATATTAGTGTATCACTCAACAGATTCCTTATTTTATTGTCATAGTCACAAGAATTGCCGTATAATATTTAGCCCCTAAATATTAGGTGTAACCTAATGGTGTGTCTTAACAGTTGGTGAAAACAAAACTTTCATTACCTAGTGTCCCATAAACTACGTTACGGGTTACTTAAATTTTAAGGGCCGTTGTTGAAAACGGGCATAAGAATCGTAAGGCCATGTCGTAGGCCTTCGGGTGGTCTGAATACACGGACACCAAAGTTGGTTACGCACTCTCACGAAACAAAAAAACAACGTAAACAATACCTTCCGTTTTACCTAATGCAATAAACCAGCTGTTGCAACAAACACATAAATAAAATGGGTATAGTGTATACCTACCTACCTAAAATGATGGCACGTGTAAAGTTGACGTTCGGCTTTTGTTAAAGGATTACGTTACGCGGCCGCCTGCGGCGCCGGCCGATGCACTCAACGACCTTTTATGAACTTTAGGTAGATACAGTACTCGCCAATCTTTATGGCCGCTCTGAATGTAGCCATCGGTACGAACTTGCGCATGGTACAGTCGGGTGGACATTTCATAACCAAGAAAAATATTTGTAATTATTGAAAATTTAAATCTTCAGTTACGTTGTTAGATTAGCTACATTATATTGTTTAATAACATATTCAATCAAATTCGATTAATGTAAATTCAGTTAGGTGAATGGAGGAAGGGACTTCGAAATGAAAAAAATACATTGGTTACGACAAAACAATTGTTTTTTTATATTAATTTATAATGGGGCTACACCTTCCATAAAAACATATTCCATACTCGTAGAAGGTTCCTCATCTGAAGAACTTTCTTCGTCACTTTCTTCACTTATTTCGGAATCTCCATTCCCAAACATTAAACAACCGCGAGGCATGATCAATGAAAATGGTAACTATATCAGTACAAATAACAACAAGAAACAATAACAACAAAAAACAATAACAACAAGAAACAATAACGATAGCAACGAGAAACAACGGAGAAGTAACACTATGAAACTATTCTGAACGCGACGATACTGTCAGAGCTCAGCGAATGTGTGATTCGTGTACGAACGTAGCACTCACACTAATGCGCAGGAGGCGAGGACGCTAGCGGGTGGAAGACAGCGCGCGCGGGCGTGCCCTGCCTCCACGCCCCGCGTGCGTCCCGCTGATACCTGATTTTGTGTTCTGCGCAGCGTAATGCGGTTAGGTTCGGAGCGACCATAAAGTTTGGCGAGTACTGTACCTAGTTATTACGATTTATGAGTCTTCAGTGTTGCCATGGGTAATCTGATATGATATTATTTAAAGTTAATTAAATTTACCAGGAAAATTTTATCTTGAATTTCCGTGAATTAATGACAAATACCTCATCATTTTACTCTACGCTACAAGCTAGAACCCCTTCATTGATCGGAAGGAGGGTTATGAAACACCCTGTATAAGTCAATGTCTGAAAGGGATAAGCACTATTTTGTGAAAAACTAAAATGTTGAAACAAAAATATAAATAAAACACCGGCCGCTAAAAAAAGATAAACGTCAAAATTTTAGAATAATTATTGTGACATTTGACTTTGACAGCTAAGCAGAAAAAATATTGTTACTTGATTGTTACGAGCTGGGGCTCGGCGATAAATTAAAGTCACTATATAAGCCACTAAACTGTTCTTTATTTTACCACAAACAACTTAATTACACACTAATAAAGACTCTATTTCACACTACAAAACACTCGACGACGAAATCCAAAGTCAGTAGTTTCTCTTTCGCTTGTTGATCGCTCGGTTTATTCAACTGAACTGTGTCGATTCGCCCGTCCACGCGGTATTTATACCGGCTGGATAACAAACTAGTCTTCCCTAAAATGTTCTCGTAACAGTAGGAAACAGAGTCGATACTTCCAGTAAAAAAAAAACAGCAACGCCATCTAGTAGAGAATAGATGAAACACTTAAACTACCGATATATCCATTCTCTTCTAGTTCTCTCATTTACCGATAGATGGCCTCATTTTCAAAATATCGCCATTGGTAACACAGCCTCACGTTTAGAAGATGAACGCCGTATACGAGATACGTCGTTCATCTTGTTGCGTAGCTCGGTCGCGTAATCCGTTATATTGCGTGGAGATTCTGGTGGAATACCGGTGATTAAGTCTGCAGGTAAACGTAGTTCTCTTCCGAAATTAGCAAAAGCCGGTGTTACTCCTACGGTTTCGTGGACCGCATTGCGATATGACAGAAGGAAAGGGCACTCCGAACCGACAAAAGACTTCATGCACCAGCTTATAGGCCACTGTGGTAGTTTCCTGTTTTGGGATTGCAAACACTTCAGGCCACTTCGTGAAGTAATCCCTCACAACCAAGAAGTATTTGTTTCCGTTCTGGCTCACAGGAAACGGGCCAGCGACATCCAACGCTATGCGCTCTCATGGGGTTCCCACATTGTACGCCTTTAATGCACCTCTACTACGAGTGTGTGGCCCCTTCACAGTCACACAACTTATGCATTTGCGGCACCTATCCTCGACGTCATCCCGACAGTGGAGCCAATAAAACCGCTCTCGGATCAGGCGCGGTCCGAAGGGGGGGGGTCACAGGGGACATGACCCCCCCCCCCCCAAATCTCAGACTAAATTGAAAAATCTCGAAAATTTGCCAAATAAAACGAAATTTCTAGCTATTCTCTCATTATCTTGCCCTGGTCGCAATTTATTTGGGGTCGGCGCAATATGTCCTCTTCCATACTTCTCTGTCAACAGTCATCCGATCATTTACCCGTTTCTCTTTCATTTCCATCCTCATACAATCCATCTTCATCACATCTTTTCCTTGGCTGTCCTCTCCCTTTTCGTCCTTCTACATCCATATTCATCGCTTTTTTTACCTACATACATCTCATCTCTCCGCATAACATGTCCAAACCAGACCAGTCGACTCTCATTTACCTTTTCATCAATGGCGCCCACTTTCATACTACCTTTAGAGGTAGTATGAAAGAATGGGCAGAATTAGGAATGATTACGTTAGCGTAATCATTCCTAATTCTGTCCATTCTTGTACTCCACACATCCATCGTAACGTTCTTATCTCTGTAACAATCGTTTCTCATCCATATTCTTTGTAGCCCAACACTCAGCTCCATACAGTACGACAGGTCTTATAACTGACTTATACATGCGGCCCTTTAATTTCACAGGCATTTTGTGATCGCATATTGTGCCTGAGATCTGTCTCCATTTCATCCATCCTGCGTTGATTCTTTGCCTAACATCCCGATCAATTTCGCCGTCATCTTGCAGGAGTGAACCTAGGTAGCGGAAATCGGAGCTTACTGGTAGAAGTGTACCGCTGAGTGTAACCGGTATAGGACTGGAGAGACCGCCAAAGTCACAGAACATATATTCTGTTTTGGTTCTGCTTATTCTCAGGCCTACATTCTCCAATCTCTGCCGCCACTCCTCCGGCTTGCTCTGCACCTTCTGTCCACTCTCTGCTACCAGAACGATGTCATCGGCAAACAGCATGCACCAGGGTACCTCAGCCTGTATGTCCGATGATATAGCATCCACAATTAACAAGAAGAGGTAGGGGCTAAGGGCCGAGCCTTGGTGCAAGCCTACGGCCACATCGAATCTGGCTGTGATACCAGTTGCGGATCGGACTTGCGTTCTGCATTCAGCGTACATGGCTTGAATCAATGTCAAGTATTTCCCAGGCACTCATTCTTCAGAGCCCACCACACAACTTTACGAGGCACTCGGTCATATGCCTTTTCGAGGTCGACGAACACCATGTGTAAGTTTTTATGAGCCTTGCGAAAAATACAGGTTTCGCACATTTGGCGAAGTGCATAAAATGGCATCCACCGTACCTCGACCAGGCATAAAACCGAATTGGTTTCGTGAAAGCTTACTCTCGTCACGCAGGCGTCGCTCCCATACTTTCATACTATGAGGCATTAACTTTATTCCCGGGTAATTGATGCACTCTTGGATATCACCCTTATTTTTTAAAATGGGCACCAGGTAACTGTTGCACCATTCCTCGTGTATGGTCTCCTCGTGCAACAGCTTATTGAAGAATAAAGTCAGCCACGCCCATCGATCATCTCCTAACGGTTTCCATGTCTCTACTGGTATTCCACCTGGTCCTCTAGCTACTCCCTGACAGCGATAAATTTATCGTTTGCTGACATCTAGTGGTGTTTTTATGAACTATGTACGATGGCCAATTTTTTTTTTTTTTAATTTTCCTGCTGCCACTGTCGTTACAGAGTATCAGCTATGGATTACAAAGTGGAAACAGGAGGTCACAGAAAATGCTGATACAAAACTTCCTAAGTGTGTATGTGTAGTTTAGTTCTACTATCGAAGTTTGTGATGATGATTTATACCTAGATATAAAGACATTTCTCAAAATTCTGGCATCTCTTCCCATAAGTGGTGCGACAGCAGACTGCAGAGCGGTCCTTTTATGCGCTTAGGCGTGTAAAAACGTGGTTTGAGCTAGCATGTTAGAAGAGCGATTAACAAGTTTAGCTCTTCTAAACATTCACCCGGAAATAGTACCAGACGTCTCAAATATTATCACCCGATTCGCAAATACAAAAAGACGACTTCCATCTGTTTTATAGGTGATTTATAAAATAAAAGTGTGTCTTGTGCAATAATGTTTATTTTATTCCAGATACCTATTTGTTATTATTGTAGTGAGTGACCCCCTCCAAAATTTTAGGCTGCGACCGCGCCTGTCTCGGATCTTCGTAAGGGTCTTCTTAACTCCTATGTGACCTCCCGAAGCACCATTGTGATAGAGCTGCAAGACTTCCGGCACCTTAATTTTGGGCACTACCATTTACAAATGGCACTGGTTATCGCGAGCGTTTTCCCATTTGCTGCACAGAACTCTATCCTGGACAACCAAGCTTTCCCACTGTGCCCAATAACTCTTGGTGATAGGGCTCATTGCTGCGATATCAATCCATTTGGGCTTAGGAGCGTCTGATTTCTTCCATTCAAGAATCGGTTGTACGTCCTTGTCATTTGCCGTCAACAGCCTGAGCGTGCTTCCATTTTTTCTTATTACAAGTTTTGCAAATATTAGTCCTATTTCTTTTGCGTCCGTTTCGTTGTCAATCAGAATTATCTGTATCCATGCCAGACTCATTAGATCAAACCGAAGGAACAGTTAGAAAACTTACAGCCGGGGAGCTATTTCCCCCGAATCAGAGAGGTCAGACGGCTTATACATAATAATTTACAAAAAACTTACCGAAACTGCAAAATTTAACTATTATAAATACACTTAATACAAATAATATTTACACAAAGATACTAAACTGATCCACAAATGTACAAAAATTAAATTTAAAATTTTTAACAAGAAAAGATGCCACCGTACAACTCAGTTTCCCGCGCTTTTTTCATAATTTGAAATAAACAGTTCGTCGCACGGATCTGTGAATTACATGAATTGGGCATACCCACAGAGAGTACCTTTTTATATACGGGGGCATACCTACGAAATTACCGTGCATACCTAAGAAATGTTGGCGAATAAAATGGCTGCTGTTTGGGTTGAACTCCAGAATATTATCGATATTGACATTGAGCCGGTTAGAAGTAAGTACTTAATACATGATTGTAGATTTAGAAAAAAAAAATTGATATTTGTAGTAAGTTACTTTGGTTAGTTTAAATCTTTTGCCAGATTAGTTTATCCCATAATGCAAATGTATCAAACATGTAACAAAATATTCATTGGTAGCCAATATCGATACTGTGTCGCTGAGAAAGTACCGGACATGAATGGCGCCATACATACCGGAATAAAACACACAGCCACACTGAAATACCATCAGGGGATAGGAAAAAACTGAATTAATTGATCAATTTTATTTATTTGTTTTTATTTATAAATAAAATTATTTTCTTCAACGTTTCATTGCTAGGAATTCTCGCGTACAGTTGCTGTTCATGTTATCTGTTGGCAAAAAAATAATATAATTATTTTAACTGTTGGTTTTGGGTTAAATGTAATCAGGGCTAATTAAAGTAAATTAGTCAAATGTGGCTTTTCCACAACTAGGTACAGACAAAATTGGTGGAATGTTTCATTTATTTCCGTTTACAGACATGAGATATTTTTAACAATATTATAGTTTATGGAAGTATTATGGACATATCGATAACCCATATCGACATAAGCAGTAACATCACTACTAATCTCTAATACGTAAACATGGAAATTTCCAAACTACGAAAATAACAACATTTAGGCCATAGCGAAGCTAAAAACTGTTAAATAACCTACAAAAAGAACCTCTTATAATAATATTTTGTACAAATACTAATCCAATTTAACAATATAAGTCAAAGCTTGTTACTTACTTTGTGAAGAGTACATTTGTGTTGATTATAGCTTTATCTTGCACTGCACAGCTTAATTCAACACTTAAGCATGATTATACGATCCCTAGCAAAGCCTGAAGCACTGATTCATCTGGTTTAAGACATATTTATGCACAAAAACAAAATTATTATGTTCGATACACAACGATTTGACAGCAGATGTACCACAAAACTTGGCGAACAATATGGCGACTCTGGCACGAACATGGGCACGAAGCACGATTGACGTTTCTAATAAAACATCGCCATGATGAATGTATTCAGTAAACTATGGCTATCTCTTTTTTCTGACAGAGATATCCCTAAGACAAAACGAGACAACATTATGTTTGGTGGCTTTATGTCGATTTCATATATATATATTTGTATAATGTAATGTATCCATATGTACTCTTTTTATTTAAGTTAGAACATTAAAGTATTTATAAGTAGTAAATAAGTGAAGCTTAATCTAATCTTATATAAAAACCATAACAACAAATTTAGAAAGTGAAAATATTTACATATTATGTACTATTTGCCATCTCCATGTATATTCTTTAGTCAAAGGTTCGCCGTTGACACATATTTTGACACTTGTTTCAATTTACGATCTCGTTCAAATCTCGTTACAACTTCGTTCAATTATTAGATAATTTAGAAGAATACGCAAGGAGCAAGTATGCTCCTTGAGAATACGCTTTTTGTTACGTAAGTATGACACTGACATGATATCGAAACTATATTTATTTAGGAGAATTGGGCCCCTAAAGTCTTTTCCATTGTAACGTACCGTAAAATGGGGTGAAGCGGGTCACTTTTGAACTTTGTTTACAATTTTAATATATGACCACTTGACAAAATCAGATTGAAAGTTTTTTTTTAATGTTCCGAGACTCTAAAGTTTATTAAAAAATACATAGTTATAATGTTTTATTAACAAAAATCAGAGAAAAACGTAAAAAACTGGTCAAACCCGGTTCACCCCGTACTCGGGGTGAACAGAGTCAGAACTGGGGTGATCAGGGTTTTAGGCTAGGGTTGTCAAAAAAACAATGTTCCATATTCAACAAGTCTTTAATCTTTGCAGTTAGGTAGGTAACAATTTTTTACACAGAAATAAAAAATCAAACCACTAAATAAATACCTAACAATTAAGTACTTATTTTAAAATCAGTCTCATATAAAACAGCTCCATAAAAAATCTTTCACTCTTATAAATGGGAAAATAACGTTTTTTATAAAATAAATCCTTACAATTTTTAAAACAAACAAATTCAAAATTGACTTCTCGCTTAGTGAAAAATCTCTTGCTCTTATAAATAGGAAAATAACGTTTTTTATAAAATATATCCTTATAATATAAAATAAACAAAAACAAATCTTCTCGCTTAGTTAGTAGGTCCATAATATTAACCTAACATTTAAGTACCTATTTTAAGATCAGTCTCTTAAACACAGTTCCATAAAAATCTCTTATTCTATTTAATCGGAAATAATCATTCTAGAAACATCCTTACAGTGAAAACGAAGACTTCTCGCTTAGTACGTAGATCCATAATATAGATATTATACCCTTGCACCAACATCGCCAGACCTACTCATCTAAAAGCTTCATAACTTCTTCAGCATTATTAAAGTTATTTAAACTCATTTCCGAACCTCTTCGGCTTGGGATCGAAGCTGCATTTGGAGTAAAAAACAGTTTGGGTTTTTTTATTGTGCACACCATATTTTTATCTTCTGTCTTCTTTTTCTTTGTAAGAATAGGATTCGATGTAACTATTTCGTCAGATAATATTTTGACCTTAAACTCCTTTATAGCCTCTTTTTTATTTACTTGTTGAATGCTGACATCTTTGTCTACATTTGTGTCTTGTTCCGTTTCTGCCTGTTCTATCAAAATTTCTTCTCTTCCAACTAATAGATCATCCTCTAAAACAATAGGCATCGATTCTATATCCATGTCAAGAATCTCATTCATAGTGGAAGTGCTAGCACTACTGATTGATGGATTCAGAGGTATTTGTGTATTTAGGGACAAAGGAACAAATTTTTCAATAACGCGACTGTTTGAAGATTGCGGTTTGGATTTTTTTCCTAATCCTTTTTTTTTCTGCATTGATACAATATTGCTTGTAGTTTGTTGCTCAACTTGTTCGGGTCTATTTTCATTATTTAATTCATCCGGACACACACTTCTACCAGCTACAACATTTAATTTCTTTTTCTTCTTTGGTTCAGTAATATCCAAAGTTCCATAACGCATTTCTTTTAAATACTTCACAAATGACTCGTTCACAGCATCTTGGGCAGTGTCATCAATTTGGGCATTTGGAAGGCGAGATATGACTTCTTCACTATTTAAAGGAACAATACCAGTTTTTTTAAAACCAGAACGTATATTGGATTTAGCGTTAATATTAAGCTGATTGATCAATAGCTTCAAAAGGCGAGGAAAACATCCCTTAGGAATGGAGCTTAAATTCCGTCCATCAGTTTCTTTCCACTTCTGCAAAATACTCCGCTATGCCTGTTTCATAGGTCGGAAGAAAGCCACATCTAGTGGTTGGGTCAGATGAGTGGAATTTGGTGGCAAAAACACAAAGTGTATGTCCTTTTCTTTACACAGATCTATTAAATGCGCTGAAAGATGAGACGATAAGTTGTCACCTATAAGAAGTTTTTTACCGGTTTTTTTGTCAAAATATGGAATAATGACATTTGTGATCCAATCACTAAAGCTAAAAAGCACTAAAGCATTTGTGATCCATCAAACCAGCCAGATTTCGACCTGTTATAGCAGGTTCCTTTTGGGCCATTTTGTATCCAAGTATCGTAAAGGTAGGTTGACTTATACACGACATAAGGCACCAATAGTTCTCCTTCAGCGTTTGCTGCAATCATCAAAGACGTACACCCTTTTGAAAAATTCCGGACCCTTTCAGGATACTTACATCCACGCCGAACGATGACTTTTGGTCGCCCAGGGTCATCTGATAAATTTGTTTCGTCGTAATTAACTATGTTAGAGTGAGGTACGCCTTCAAGTGACTTTTCTAGTTCTGCAAAGTAGGTTTTCATCATTTCAGGTGACACTTCTGCTCTCGAACGTTTGATGTTTTGAGATATCCGCTTTGATATTTTGTCACTATGTCGTTTCAGGAAGCTCTCAACAAAATCAGGCCCTGGATAGTTATTTTTAAACCTTTTCACAGTAATGTTTGATGTATCAAGATACATTTTAACAATATATCTTAAATCGTTTTGGTCCAGTGGATAGCCCCAATCCGCACAAATATTTAAATTTTTTACAATAAAAGCCTCGGCCTCTGGAGTCATTGCCGTTTGGCCACCATGGGGTTTCACTGATTTGTTATTGCGTCTCTGTAAAACTGAATATGAAATTCCATATTTCTCAGCAATACGTCGTATCGATGTGTTTCCAGCTGATATGTCTAGTAAAGCTTGATTAATTATGGCTACGTCATATTTTTTAAGAGATTTCGCTCCCGGTTTGGGTCGATAGTTTCTAGGCATATCTGTAGACAAATAAAATATATTTTGTAAATATAGGTACCTATTTGAGCACGCATACTAACTCACCAGGATAATATTGTAATATATATATTATAATATACATAGGTATATTTTAATATATATTATAATGTAATGGCTTAAATTTAAAATAAAGTATGTAAAAATAAAAAATCATTATTATTTTGTAATGATGACCTAGGAAAGGACTGAAAAAGTTATAATTAATATACTATTTTATTTATTGTTGTATTTAAAAAGACCTAGTTATTACCTAGATAGTTAGCATTAAACTTGTTGACAACCCTAATAAAAAAAACCCCTTCGCCCCTTTCTTGACCCTGTGCACCTCATTCTTGAGTCTGTTAGCCCCAAAAGTGATTCTGTTGCCCCCTTTCTATGACCCGCTTCACCCCTCAGGTGACCCTGATAACCCCAAAAATCTAAGTAATTGCCTTAAATAAGTTTTTTTCCAATTATGCAGGAAAATAATACACAAATTCACTCACCTATGCGTTTTACAATAACCTAAGAGACAAGGTTTGCTTAGAACCGGGTTATATCGCCGAAAAATCACATAAACCAAAAAAAAAAACGAAATTACGCGGAACCAAAATACGAGTGTTTTGCAGTGGGTTTTTTAAACCGTTTTTTCTTCCATTCTTCTTTGTCTATGAATCGTGTGTTGCCATTTCATAAAAATTCAAAATCTTCTTTGCTCAAGTCAGTTACCCGACCACAGATAAACTAAGTTTTCAAGCCAGAAAATGAACGTGAACAAAATTAGACTACATGATTCTGTTCCCCCCTGGGACCCGCTTCACCCCATTTTACGGTACAGATTGTACCACCACAGTATAAAGACCATATTTATATGGATTATTTGACTGTGGTACCACAGACGAACGTCTGTAGTACACATAGAGATATACACTCCGTTCACAGTTATTTTACCTCTGACAGATGTCGGTGTTTATTTTCTTTATGTTGGAATTGTACTCTGTGATGACAGGAATGTAAAATAGGGTTACCCGTGCATAACATTTTACCCAATATTAGTGGAAATGCTTCAAAAATTCAAGCACTTGAAGCTCATGGCCGCAAAGTGGTTAGATTACCGCCATACCACTGCGAGCTAAACGCAATTGAACTTATGTGGAGTCTCATTAAAAGGCGAGTCACAAGCAAAAATTTAGGACAAGAGGCAACCAACATTGTGAATTTAGCTGAAGAAGCTTTTCAATCTATCACTGCAGAAGACTGACAAAAACAATGCAAACATGAGCGCCACATTGAAGACAAGCTTCGTGAAACATATGGGTCTACGGATGCTGAAATGGACAGGTTCATAATAAAATTAAATTCTGAGTCTGATACAGAATCTGACAGCAGTTACGAATCATCATAACATTGGCAGTCCACATGAATTATTCTTATAGACTCACGCCTGTTTCCATGCAGGGGTAGGCGTAAAATTACACCCACATCATTCTTACTCAAAATAAATATGAAAATTAAATTTGCAGTTTTTGTATTTGATAATTGGCGTTACCTCACGTTAGCGTAATTATGATGCGTTTACCTTTGTATATTAAATAGACAACATTTTTATTATAACTACTTATCTTTATAGGAAATTAGTTATTTCGTAAGAAAATAAATGTACATGCATATAGCCTTGCCAATATCAAGAGGTTTTGTTACAAACATTACTTCCAAATATTTATTATGATCGCTTAGGCAATAAAAAAATAAGTACATTTTTAGCAATAATGTATATTTAAAATGGGAGTATTATATACCAAATATAGCAACACAACGCCCAGGTTGACCAATCTAACAGCTAGAGGTAAAATAACTGTGAACGGACTATACCATAGATAAGTATATTGTGGGCCTACTACTCCGGTCGCCTTTTTATTTTTAGGAACGCACCCTAATGTTATCTGTCCTTTGAAATTGGAATTGGAACGAACTCATTCATTGAACCATTAATTTTTATGTTGACAACACCCAACGCATATTTGTATCTCTGTCACTCTCGTATCAATTTCTAATAGGACTGTCCTGCTGTCACTTTTATTATCAAATTGGTACCTCCCGTTCAGCTCGTAATATAAAACTGAGGGACATGAGGGAGGTTAAAAACCACTTTGAAAGTCGCATGGAGTTATAGCGCCTTTAACATAATTTATTTTTGTTTTGAAGCGATACACATCATTACAATGGCCGCTGTTGAAACTGAAGCTATAACTTTTGAGGAAAACGGTGAAGAGGAAGAAGTAGATGCAGTAGAGGAAGGTGAAACTAAAGATCCCGCTAAGAAGAAGAAAAAGAAAAAGAAGAAGAAGAAGACAGGTTTGAGCGTCCTTATAACACCCAAACAACGTTAACGCTTGTTTAACCTCATCTTCTTTGAAATGTCTATTTTTATCTTTGAAACGCATAGAAACGAGGCGCCTACGCTCAATGTATTGATATAACGGCATTTACAATAACAAAATATAGTGTTTATTGCACTGCAGCAGGATAATAACTGATACTAAATTTACGTTACCCGAACCAAATCCTCTTACCTAATCTTGTGCCTATTTACTGCAGTGACATGTATAGTTATTAAAACTACTTATATGTGTTTTAAATCCCTATTTTATGCTATCATTCATAACAAAATTCTCAGTGATGTAAAGCTCTGTTAGTACATTTAGGTTACCCACATTTTCTTACTCATTCTACCTTGAGTAAAAATATAAACAAATATGAATATTATCTACAAAATGTTGTGTAGACAGGTGCTATTTATACCATCCATCACCATAGGTCTGTAAAAACATTAATAAGTTGTGTCTAAAACTATTTATTTAATAAATTTTAATTTTCAGAAAATGATGCTCCTGTTCAGAACAATGAAGAAGTTACAAATGCTACAGAAAAAGTGGAATCATTAGCTGTGGAAGATACGGCCGGAGAGGGTGATGACAAAAAGAAGAAGAAGAAGAAAAATAAGAACAAGTCTGGCAAAGGTCCATCTAAAGAGCAAACCAATCCACCAACAATACCCATTGCCGATTTATATCCTGATGGTAGGTTCTTTTCCTAAGATACTTATAACCATAGATCGAAATCAGGAAGCTAACACTGTCAAAAGTATGGATATGCCTAATTTTTTAATGTGTTTCCGGAACTAGATTCTGGAAAATTTTGGATTTTTAATGAAGATGTAACTGTTGAAAAAGCCTTCACAAAAATTTCAAAAATTTTCTGGCATCTAGTTCCGGAAACACATTTTAAAATTAGGCATATCCATACTTTTGATAATGTTAGCTCCCTTAATTCCGATCCTTGCTTATAACCTTTTCAACAATTACTAGACCACTTGTGGTTGGAACCTGGGAATGTTTATAAAATTCTTTTAGATGTATTAGTGGTAGACAAGAAAGAGCTTTTCCCTACAGGGAAATCATATTTATTATTGCTGTGTTCCAATAATATGATATCACACTACCTGTCCCATTGCACTTGTCAATATAAGGAAATTGTCTACCATATAAGCAGATTATTGCTGGCAGTAAAAATCTTGTTGTCCTATGACAACAATTATAATCATTCTCATATAAAAGGGTGATAAGCTGAGTAAATTTCATTCAATGTTTAGGGAACTTTCCTGAGGGCCAAATAATGGAGCATGGCCCAGCTGAAGGTATTGATGAGAGGACTGCTAAGGAGCGTTTCTCCAGTGAAGAAAAACGGGCACTTGATAGAATGCACCAAGACATCTATCAAGAAATTAGACATGCTGCTGAGGCACACAGACAAGTGAGATTTACATTTAGTTTCACAATCAGCAGGGCCCTTAAGCCTTCCTCTCACTGGGCGCGTGCGTTACTCGATCAGGCGCTCGGCGTTCACTCTTGAGGTACAAAGTGGGTAAATACTTGGCGCACGTCAAACGTCGGCCGGGTGCAAATCGAGCGCACGCTCGAGGAATGCGCTTGCCCAATGTGAGGAGGTGATTTGCTAATCTATCATTTTTTACAATACAGTAATTATGTCTGGAGTATTTGTAAGTTTTTGTGTTAAGTGCATTAGCTTGTGTCAATAGAGTATTTTTGCAAGCCATGTTATGTATGATCTCAAAAAAATTAGTAATATGTTTTTTTATACTCATTATGGGCTCTGTATAACGTACCACTGCTGGGCACAGGCTTCTCTCTATGAGAAGGGTAAGACATTAGTCCAGCATGTCGGCCAAGTGCACATTGGCAGAGTTCACACGCCTTTCAAGAGTGTTATGGAGTCCTCAGACATACATACAAGTTTCAGTAGTTCATTAGAGTAGCACGTGAAAATCCCCTAGTTGTGAGGCAAGTGGGGTAAAAAGCAGGCACAATAGCGGTATACATGTGTATCCTGCATCAAGATATGTTGGTCTTATGTGGTACTAATAAACAGAAATAAGTTAATGTCAATACTCATTTCAGACGCGTCAGTACATGCGTGACTGGATTAAGCCAGGCATGACAATGATCCAAATATGCGAAGAACTTGAATCCACTGCAAGACGTCTGATTGGTGAGGATGGCCTAAAAGCTGGTCTAGCCTTCCCCACCGGATGCAGCCGTAACCATTGCGCTGCACATTATACCCCAAATACTGGTAAATATATTAAGTAGATATATACCAACAATGATACTACATATAAAAAGTATGTAATTATAAATGTTCAGTGACTAATGACAATGACTAAGGCCAACAGGTCAGATACTATTTTAAAATACGTACTTATCATGCAACATATTATTAAAATGCTCAAGAAATCGAAGAGTAGGTACAATATTTTTATTCAATTTAAAATTAGATCCTAACAAAATTTTGTTATAATGTAGGCGACACAACAGTTCTTGAATATGATGACGTCGTGAAAATAGATTTCGGCACTCACATAAACGGGCGGATTATCGACTGCGCGTTTACTCTGAGCTTCAACCCGCGCTACGACCCGCTCGTCAAGGGTGTGCAGGAAGCTACCGAGGCTGGCATCAAGGCTTCGGGCGTCGACGTCAGGCTGTGTGACGTCGGAGCTGCCGTACAAGAAGTAAGCACGCAACATTCTATCACAATGGAAATTTAGCAATACCTAACAGTAGGTAAATACACGGTGTCTAAAGACCAGTCACCAAGGTGCGAAGTCTAATCGTTTTGCACATTATGCCAAGTCATACTAAGCAAATACATAGGTAATGAAAAAAAAATTTAGGCCTAGAATTTAATTTTATTAGTCGCAATGTAAAGCACGCGCATGCAATGCTCAAGATACCTAACTATCCATGGGTGCCTAGAACATGTATCTAAGGACAAATTGGGGCGAGAAATGCATCCATTTTGTAATTATTACAATGTATGGTGACTAGAGATGGGTAAAAACCCAGACTTTGGGTAAATACCCATTTATACCCATTTTTAATTTTTAACCGGGTAAAAATTAAAATCAGTTTAATACAACAAATACTTACCTGAATGTAAGTATTTATTAAAAAATACAACAATTATTTTATAATTTATTTTATTTGCGACCGTCGTCAGAACAACATATGCGGACATTGTTTTCTCATTAGAACAATAGAAGAGTTATAGCACTATAACTGTCCAATGAGGGATTCAAACGAATTGTGCAGTTTTAATATTTTATTTTTACTGTCTAGGTTGCATTGTAATTATTGAACTGAAATTAAATATCTAAGTAATTGTTACTCATTTATTAGTTTTGAAATATTTTCAAGATATACCTATGTGTCATCATGTCAGCCTAGAGACGTCCACTGCTGGACATAGGCCTCCCCCAAGGTTCTCCACAAAGACCGATGTTGAGCCGCCCGCATCCACGCGCGCACCGCGATCTTAACCAGATCTTCGGTCCACGTTGCGGGATGCCTACCCCTGCTGCCTGCTCCGGTACATGGTCGCCACTCCAGGACCCGCCTGCTCCAACGGCCATCGAACCGATGGCCGTTGGAGTTTCGTGCTATATGCCCTACCCACTGCCACTTCAGCCTGGATTTTCGGAGACCTATGTCGTGACTTTGTTTCTCCTGTGGATCTCCTCATTTCTGATTCGATCTCGCAGGGAAACTCGAGCATAGCTGTCTCCATCGCCCTCTGAGTGTCCCTGAGCTATGGGATAAGGCCCATAATTAGCGACCACGTCTCAACGCCGTAGATTATCACTGGCAACACACACTGGTCAAAAACTTTCGTCTTGAGGCACTGCGGGATATCGGATGTGAAGATATGCCGTAACTTCCCGAACGCCGTCCAACCGAGTTGGATTCGACGAATGACCTCTTTCTCGAAGTTGTACCTACCTAATTGGATCATTTGTCCCAGGTAGACGTACTTGTCGACAACTTCGTGTGTGGAGTTCCCAACCTGGATAGGAGCAGGTAAGACATGGACGTGAGACATGATTTTCGTCTTGTCCATGTTCATCTTAAGACCTACTTGTTGGGAGACTCTACAGAGGCCATCGAGCGTTGTGCTGACGTCTTCCATGGTCTCAGCTATGACTACCATATCATCAGCAAATCGAAGGTGAGTGATGTACTTGCCGTTGATGTTGATGCAGAGTCCTTCCCAGTCCAGAAGCTTGAAAACGTCTTCCAGCGCAGCGGTGAAGTGTTTCGGAGATATAACATCTCCCTGCCTCACCCCTCGCTGTAGCCGAATAGGTTTTGAGCTCTGGTCCTGGAGGCTGACTGACATGGTGGCGTTTTCGTACAAACACTTCAGCACTTCGAAATATCGATAGTGACGAAAGTCAATTTGGCACCGTTGGAGAGACTGTAGCACTGCCCAGGTTTCGATCAAATCAAAGGCTTTCTCATAGTCCACAAACGCTAAGCATAGAGGCTGGTTATACTCTTCGGACTTCTGTATAACCTGCCGCAGCGTATGTATGTGGTATATGGTACTATAGTCTACGGAATCCGGCTTGTTCGGGAGGCTGGAAGTCGTCTAGCTTGCTCTCGAGACGATTTTTGATGACCCTAGGAAACAACTTATAGACGTGACTCAGAAGTGTAGTTTAGTCTGGGACTGGGTCTGTAGTTCTTCAAAAGGGTTTTGTCGCCCTTTTTAAAGAAAAGCACCACCACCCTTTTGTGCCATACCTGTAGCGTTTTGCACTTGAGTATGACGGAATTTAATAGCTTCCGAAGCATTTCCATGGCAGGTGTGCCGCCAGCTTTTAGAAGCTCTGTAGTTATGCTGTCATCACCCAGTGCCTTGTTTTTTTTAGTTGTTCTAGGGCTACACTAATCTCGTGCATGCTGCGTCCGGGATATCTTCGGTATAGTGTCGGATCAATCCAGCTCTAAGGTCTGTGGCTGGAGTAGTAACAGGTGTTCGTGTAGTCGTGTATAGCTGTCCATAGAACCGTTCGATCTCCTCCAGGAGCTTTTGTTACATATTTTTATTGGTTTTACAATAAATTTCAGGTTATGCTTAAACTAAACGAGAGTATTTTACTGTCAGTGCTTACGTCCTATGTTTATTACAGGTAATGGAGTCACATGAAGTGGAACTCGATGGTCAAGTATACCAAGTGAAACCGATACGCAATCTGAACGGTCATTCTATTGGACCATATAGTAAGTAGCACATTAGTAGCAGCAGATGTATGGACTACTAAATATGGTTGACAATGTTTCATTAAGTGTTCCATCTTTTTAGGGATCCATGCTGGTAAAACCGTGCCTATCGTCAAAGGTGGAGAAACTACCAGAATGGAAGAGAACGAGTTCTATGCCATCGAAACTTTCGGCTCCACTGGCCGCGGTCAAGTTCACGATGACATGGACTGCTCGCATTACATGAAAAACTTCGACCAGCAATTCGTTCCGCTGAGGTGATCACTCGTTTTGTTGACAAACATTTCATTCAATTATCGTCGAATAGCTCGGTGAGTATAGACAATAAATATTTAAATTTCAGACTCCAGTCATCAAAACAGCTGCTGAATCTGATCAACAAGAACTTCGGCACGCTGGCGTTCTGCAAGCGCTGGCTGGAGCGCGCGGGCGCGTCGCGTTACGCGATGGCGCTGAAGGATCTGTGCGACAAGGGAGTGGTGGACGCCTACCCGCCGCTGTGCGACGTCAAGGGCTGCTACACGGCGCAGTTCGAGCACACCATCCTGCTGCGCCCCACCTGCAAGGAGGTCATCTCGCGCGGCCACGACTACTAGTGGCAGCCCGGGCCGCCGCCCCCACCGCCGTCGCGCCCGGCACACGATTCAAACAAATCGACCACACATTCATCTTATCAGTTTTAAGTTCTAACAAAACATTGCAACTTATTATTTACTGTTTTTTATTGTACATACATGTTTTTAGAAGCTGACAAACTTATTTAATGATAAAATCATAATAATTAGATCTAAGTCAGCGTAAAGGCACGTTTGTGAAGATATTTGACGCTTTATCTGTGTAAAGTTGGCTGTCGGTTTTTATCTATATTGCAGATCGATAGCGAGGATGAACTTTGTTGTAACATTGTTATTTTGTTACTAATCTCATATTAAATCGTATTTTTAATACATCTGTATTCATAGCATTTGTTTGAACAGACTTTGAAATAAAGGTTCTATTAAACTTTGTATATATTATTCATTTGTACACTGTAGTAAACTGATAATAAAATTTATTAAACAGTTTGGGGTTGCCTTTGTCAGAGGACGTAATTTAATTTATAAATTAAATTACGTCCTCGACGATCGAAGACGATGATGGCCCTCCCCCTCCCAAAAAGCACACCGTTCACTCTAATCCTCAACCTGTTGTCTCTAAAAAGTCAGAGGATCTTGCATCCGGCACCACAATCAACCCCATCAACTTTGGCAGATTAATTCTTAAACACAACATAAAAAATGTTCTTCCAGACGGGATAAAAAAGTGGGTAGGAATAGAATCTCGGTAGAGTTCTAAGGGCCAGAGGATGCCAATGCATTCTTAAGGCCTTGCCACACGGCACAATTTTACCACTGATCAAATTTTCAATCGAATTGGCTTTGCACGTCTACACGACAGAATCAAATCACTGATTTTCATTCCGTCCACCCGATTGGTTAAAATCTGGTGGTACCGCCCACCCGATGAACTTGAGTTGGACGACTGGCGTCTACACGTCACGATTTCATCAAGTGATTTAGTCAAGTTGGACGTAAAATTGTGCCGTGTGGCAAGACCTTTAGACAATAAGACATTTACCAAAAAGGACTACACCATCTCCATTCCCACCTACAACATCACGAGGATGGGCATTGTAAAGGGCATTCCCCCGGAATGGTCAGACACTGAAATAGTAGAAAATGTCAAAAAGCCAGCAGGTTGCGGACGCATTCTAAAAGTAAAACGCCTTAATAGGTCATCAGCGATGGTGTAACTGAGTGGAAACCAACATCAGCAGTTGTCCTACACTTGATGGCCAAGTACTCCCTAAAAGGGTTTTTTGTTGCTATAACTCTTCCAGTAGAGCTTTATAATTTCCCCACGATCTGTGCCACGATCCAATGCTTTGGATGTTGCAAATACGGACACACCAAGGCTCAGTGCCGCTCCAAGCCCAGGTGCTACCGCTGCGGTGGTGAGCACTTCGGTGAAGGATGCTCTGCAGAAAATGCTACCTGTTTCTATTGTTCTGGCTCACATTACGCTAACAGCAAACAATGGCCAGAGTCTGTGAGGCAAAAGAATATTAAAATTGCAATGGCTGAGCAATCAATTTCATACCAGGAAACATCCAAAAAGTTTGTTATAAATCATATGCTGATGTCTCATCCTCTCCCCCTCTGACCCTTTACCCTGTCCCTGCTCCCCCCAATTTCAATACCAGTTCCCACATTCTTTCTTCCATTTCCTACCATAAAACGGTCTTCCAAAAGCCTAAAACCCATGCCCCTCTCGCCCCCGGTTACGACAAGAGAGCTCACCAGCAACTATTCTTTCTCGCCCTCTTCTAACGGTTGTGCTCTCCCAAACAACAATTCTTCTCCCACAGAGGACCTCTCTTCACATGAGTTTGACCTAGTCAGCATTATTTGCTTACTCCTTTCGAAAGTCAACTTACCAGACCACGCTGCCCACAACTTAGTTAATTTTATATTTACCCGCAACCATGGACCTCAATATAAACCTGCCATATTCGCCTTATCTGAGACTTGGCTTCTGCCTCGCCTCAATTTTAATTTTTGTACGTTCCGCTGTGACCGTCCCGATGGTTATGGTGGTGCTGCTATCCTCGTTAATAACGCTCTTCCTGCCTCTCCCCTCCTGCTTCCTAACCATGGAAGTGATGCCGTTGGCATCAATGTCAGTGGCATTAACTTTATTTCTATTTATATTCCCACTCCTAACTCCTTATGTTTTCAGTTTTTAAATAATGTTTGTGCTGTCTTTAGTCCAATTAAATTATCATTTTAGGTGATTTTAACTGTCACCACGTCTTGTGGGGATCTGAGCATTGTGATAGTCCCGGAATTAATTTGGTTGACCTATTAGATACTTCTGGTTTATGTGTTGTTAATGATGGTTCTGCTACACGTCTCCCCAGACCTGACCAAGGTAAGAGTTGTGTTGATCTCACTCTGTGTTCAGCCAGTTTGACAGCCATGTTAGAATGGAACTGCTTAAACTCAACCCATAGTAGTGATCATTATCCTATATGCACAACCATCATTAACAAATCCATGCCTGTTAGGGATAAAACTCCTTTGCTAAAACACAGAGTCGCCGATGCCAACTAGAGTCTATATTGTTCTTCCCTCGAGGGAAAAGTCTTGGGCTGTCCACAAATTTGCCGAACTAACCTAAATGTATGCATTTCCCAATATAAAGATGCGATTTCATCATCAGCCGAAGTGTCCATTCCTCTAAAAAAACAGCTTCTGGGCGAATCTCATCTCCTCCATGGTGGGACAGAGAATGCAAAGACATAATTAAAGCCCGTAAAAAAGCTGAATTGAATTATATATGTAACATGACCATCGAAAACTGCTTGATCATATATAACAAACTGGTTGCGAAATCAAGGCGCTTATTCAGAAAAAAAAATATGAAGGATGGAAAAACTTTTGTTTCTCCCTCTCACCATCATCTCCATCAAGCCTTGTTTGGCAGAAATTCAAAAAATTCCGCCGTGGATACACTTTCACAAATTCTCCAGCTATTCCCTGTGAAGGTGCTGTATCCTTTTTAAATAAATTAGCTCCATTCTTTGTCCCGTCTATGCCTGAGTGTATTTTACCAATAGACGAGGAGACCATTACCAATGATCCCTTAGACCTTCCTTTCACTTTAGATGAACTAGTTTCTGTGCTCCATTATGTACGGGACTCTGCACCTGGGATAGATGGATTCCCACATTCATTTTTTAGAAAGTCAGGACCCCACAGTCGCCGCCGGTACCTTTTAAATATAATAAACACTTGTTTTTCTACAACCTACATCCCACATGAGTGGAAAACTCGGCTCATCATACCATTATTAAAGCCTGGTAAATCCCCAGACAAGGCAGATCATTTTCGTCCCATTGCCCTTTCCCCTGTAATATGTAAAAATTTTGAACACCTTATTAAAGATAGACTGGAGTGGTTCGTGGAGAGCAGGGGACTTTTGGCGAAATCTCAGTTTGGGTTCCGTAAGGGTTTCTGTACTATGGATAACATTGCGTGTTTTGACGTGACAACGTCTTATAAATTGGTTTGCCGGGTGACACTTCAAGAAACTGCGTTACGCTCCGCTCACGTTATGCGCTCACAATGAGAGCGAGTGAGAGGCACGCGTCCCGCCTAAGAGCGAGAGAGACAGACATAAAAAGTGAAAGGCACGCGTCTTTCATCCTTCTTCCTACTATACGAATGAATATTCACATTAATATTATTTTACCACTCAAAGTCGTTGTCACGTAAAACTTTCGCCCGTATACCGACTTTACAGGCAACCAATTTTTTATTACAGATACTCGAATTGCCTTTAGCGAAAATAAATCCGTTTTAGCTGTTTTCTTAGATATCTCCTCAGCTTATGACTGTGTTAATCTTTCAGTTCTCAGAAGTAAGTTACGCCAGCTGAGTATTCCTGTTAAGATGCTATACTGCATATGCAATCTTTTATCTGGTCGTACCGTCAATCTTCATATCCCAGCGGAAAATTTAAACCCCAGATCTGTCTGGCGTGGTCTCCCGCAAGGATCTGTTTTAAGCCCACTACTATATAGTATATATACCTCCCTCTGATCCCCACGAATCGCTGAATGCCAATTGTCAGATCTTACAATACGCTGATGATCTATGATTATGTATCAGACACATCAGTACTAAATGCAAAAATATCTATGCAAACCTCCCTTGATTCTTTAAATTCCTGGCTCTGTTCTCACGGTCTTCTTCTGTCGGTCGTAAACTAAGTTGACGGAGCCCTCCGGGCTCCGTCAACTTAGTTTACTACATATTATATTTGTGATATAATATAATGAATGCCTTACAAAATACAGAATAATCTTCAGATCTATATACAATTAGTCCGTATGCGTACTGGCACTTTATATTATGGTATAAGCAAGTCAGTTAGATCACTACGAAGTATACTCGAGTATTTGCGAACTAATCGTGTATAGATTGGCAGAACTCAGCAAAAAAGTTATTTTCAATCTATACGCGATTAGTTTCACACCCCTGCGTTCTGGCCTTGTATACAGGGTGTTTGGCACATGGTTGTCCAAATGAAGTAGGGATCTGGTTTGGGCCATTGCCAATGCGTTGGACTCAGGCAAATTAAATTCTGTCTCACAGTTTTAGCGATATGATTTTTTTTAATATTTTAAAGAAAAACCCAGAAATTTGGATTAATATTGAAAAAATGTTTAACGAATATGGGTTTAGCTATCGTAGTGATATTTTTTATTTTAGTTAACTATTGCTCCATTTCATTAAAATAATTATTTCCTGTAGAAACCTTGTAAAAAAATTATAACAGGCTGTCAAAGTTTCGAAAAGAGCTAATAACAGAACAAAGTTCAATTTTGAATGATTAAAAAAAAAATTGTGATGGAGGTTTTCAACTTCACTAAAAACTTCTTCAATTCATACCCTTTACAATGATGTATCATAAGCCTATAAAAGCATTCACCAAATAAAAAAAAATGCCAATTATTCTCGACCGGCCGAAAACATTAGAAGTTGGCTTTACCTAAATTGCACCTATTTAAGGAATTAAAATGACGTGAAACAACTTAATATGCTGTCTCTCTCTTCCGCAGCACAAAATCTTTTTTTTACCGTTTAATACCTTTTCTTGCCATACAAAAGAAAAAAAAAATTAATAAGGGAAAAAAATATTTTGCGCCCAAGTGATACACTCACTATGAGAAAATAAAAGATGCCTCATTGTAATATCATTATTTCATAAAACAGAGTACCAACTACTTAAATTGAAATTAAATAGTATCTAATATAAAAACAACTAAATACTTTTTACATTTGAGATCTTTTCGCAATTGAAGGGTTGAAAATCTAAAGGGTCTAAGTTCCAATTTTATCATTCGGAGATATAACAAAAAAACTTAATAAAACAAGAAACAACTTGAAAATTATTGTTTATTTTTGCTCAATCAATGAAACAAACTACGTAAAACTATTGAAATGCGTAAATAATTTGTAACGTAATAATTAGCGGCAATAGCACAATTTAAATCCTCACAATTTTGAAATGTCGTAAATGTAATAATAAAAACATTTGAAAGGGACTAAGTGCCATTCAAGTCAATAATCAAAAAGGTCTTAATCAGGCTTCTGTGTCATTAATCAGATGCTTATAAAATGGTTTATTTTTAGTGGGTATGTATGGCAACATATTTTTTAAGTCTGCCAGTTTTTCCTTCGATATATTAAGCTATCGATATATTATCTTAGCTCGCAGCGTCGGGAGAATAAAACCTTTCAAATGGTCAGGTGATTTACCTTTTTTAAAAATGTTGATACTCTGCCATGGTATCGAATCATTATAAGATTCCATTAAATCTTCATAAGGTAACTTATTTTTATCGATGCGGATCCATGAAACATTAGATATTTTCAACTTAGCTGTATTTATGAAATCCAGGGAAGCTTGATTGAAGTCTTTGAAATCGTTTTGCTCTATATTAACCTCGGTGAAAGGGAGTTTATGACATGATTCACGTATCATTTTTTTTTATATCTTTCGGTTCAAGCATTTTACCACTTTCTTTCTTTTTTCGATTTGCGCGAAATCGCGATCACATGACATGAAAGAATGACCGCTTACCAAGTATTTATGATCAATGGTCTCATAAATATCATTGGCTACTAAATATATTAAAGCGAAAAGAACCATTCGGTTCTTGTTCTGACCAATACAGTTGTCACTCCAAATAACCGCCTTCCTTTTTAAAGTATTGGAAGACATCATACCTAGGATCTTGAATATCGAAGAACCAACTTCATTACCGCCTCTGCCTGCATATGATTCATTCCATAGACACATAAAAGCTTGTTGGTTGTCAGAAATATGAACGCACGAGAGTTGTCGGCTATAGAACATTTGACTATGTGTGATTGAATGAATGTGTGAATATTGGCATCAGTTACCTATCAGAATACAACGTTTTAAAGTATACACCAGGCACACAGTACATATTTTATTAGACACAATAGGTAAATAAGTAATAGAACCACAGTAAAACTTACCTCCTTGAAAGTTTTCTTAGCGATTCTCACATTTTTATACGTTACGTACGTCTTCTCCGCTTAATCGACATTTCTGATTAATTATTTATTTATTAACCTTACGCTTTCGGCCGATGCCTCCTTGTTGTGACGAGGTAGCATCCATCTTGATAATGTGCGATTCGGCAAATGAAGTCTATGAAAGCACACGCGTAAGTGTTCGTGGCGCAACTCGCACGCACACGCACCGACTGTTTCGAAGTGCAAGTGCAGCGGCACTTAGACCGCATATCTAAATTATCTCTCTCTGTGTGAAAGTATAATAGAAATAGGCACTTAGTTCCTTTTGAATATTGTTAGGCTTGGCACTTAGATTGTATTTCAGTAAAAAAAACGAAATGTAATTTTTTGGCACATAGACCCTTTAGATTTTCAACCCTTCAATTATGAAAATTTATTAGCCTACTGTTTATTCCGCGCGTTTTTAATTTGTTTTTTTTTTTTTTATGCTTTTCGTATATTTGTTATCGCCAAATTCACCGTCTCTATAATCAGTTAGATTAATTTTATTGAGTTGTGTAAAGCAATGGCGACTTATTCTAATAAAGATTATGCAGACATTTTGATGGCATATGGAAGTGCTAACTCCAATGCACGCGAAGCTCAAAGGATTTACGGAGAGCGGTATCCAAATAGGCGCTTGCCCGATCGCCGTACATTCTCTAATACTTATCGGCGTTTACGGGAAACCGGTAATTTGCAGTTTCAAGAGCCAAGAGTTAATGTAAGACGACATGACGTTTCTATTGATGAACGCATATTAGAATTATTTAACCAGGATCCTACAAGAAGCATAAGAAACGTAGCTAGAATACTTGATGAAATAATATAATAATGACTTTGAGAGACGTATCCAGTTTGGTCGATTTATGTTACATACTGATGTGGATGACGAACATTCCTTGAAGAGTATTTTTTGGACGGACGAGTCATGTTTCACAAAAGAAGGGATTCTCAATCTCCACAATCAGCATCATTGGGCTTCACAAAATCCACACGTGAAAAGATCAAAATCTTTCCAGCGGCGATTTAGTGTCAACGTTTGGGCAGGTGTCATTGGCAACAATTTAATTGGACCACATTTTTTACCAGATACTCTCACTGACGATGCATATTTGCATTTTTTGCAAAATGACCAGCCCGAATTAGTCATGGATTTGCCAATATTCAAAGAAGGCAGACGAATCATATTTCAAAACGACGGTTGTCCAGCTCACTGGCGACTAAATGTCAGAGAATATCTGGACAATGTATTCCCGAACTCGTGGATCGGGCGAGATGGCAAAAAATTATTTTTTCCTTTATTAATATTTTTTTCTTTTGTATGGCAACAAACGGTAAAAAAAAGATTTTGTGCTGCGGAAGAGTGAGACAGCATATTAAGTTGTTTCACGTCATTTTAATTCCTTAAATAGGTGCAATTTAGGTAAAACCAACTTCTAATGTTTTCGGCCGGTCGAGAATAATTGGCATTTTTTTTTATTTGATGAATGCTTTTATAGGCTTATGATACATCATTTTAAAGGGTATGAACTGAAGAAGTTTTTTGTGAAGTTGAAAACCTCCATCACTATTATTATTTTTTTTTTTTAATCATACCAAATTCAACTTTGTTCTGTTATTAGCTCTTTTCGAAACTTTGACAGCCTGTTACAATTTTTTTACAAGGTTTCTACAGGAAATAATTATTTTAATGAAATGTAGCAATAGTTAACTAAAATAAAAAATATCACTACGATAGCTAAACCCATATTCGTTAAACATTTTTTCAATATTAGTCCAAATTTCTGGGTTTTTCTTTAAAATATTTAAAAAAATCATATCGCTGAAACTGTGAAACAGAATTTAATTTGCCTGAGTCCAACGCATTGGCAATGGCCCAAACCAGATCCCTACTTCATTTGGACAACCATGTGCCAAACACCCTGTATAATGTAAATACGCGTTAGTGCCTACCCTTATGTATTGTAGTGAAAGTTGGGTATGGCAGAAGAGACTTGAAAGTAGAATAAATGCTGTAGAAATGAGAGCACTGAGAAGTATGTGTGGTGTGTCTTTGACCTACAGAGTAAAGAATTGTGTGATACGAGAGTGGTGTGGGGTAAAAGATGTAGTGACAAGCATCGAGAAAGGCATGTTAAGATGGTTTGGACACATGGAAAGGATGGATGACGAAAGACTGACAAAGAAGATATATAAGGCAAGTGTGAATGGGACAGGACGACCAGATTGGAGACATCCTAAAAAGGGACAGGTCAGAAATACCCTAAACAGAAGGGCATGCATGAGAAACTTGATGGGAGTGAAAGAAGCAAGAGAGGTATGTCAGGATCGTTGCAAATGGCGTTCCGTAGACTCTGCCTACCCCTCCGGGAAACAGGCGTGAGTCTATGTCGATGCCTTAGTTCACAATTGCACTAACTACAAAATTCACTTTTCAGATGCCAAATACACTAAATTTCATGCTGTTTCGTTTCCGCATACCGAAATAAGGTTATTCCGTCTCTTTCTACGAAAAACGTAGATCACATAAATAAGTTCCATGAATGTGTTTTTATACTAATGTCCTTTATTTTTGTAAACGCAGAAAAAAATCTTTTAACTGATTTTATCGTTTTCAACTGCAGAAAATTTCAAAACACAACCGTGTTAAACACATTTGTAATATTTGCTCATACTTTTTAGCAATACTATACGAGTTTATTATGTGCTGGTAGCACAAAATTTTCAAGAAAGTTTGATGTACAAGTGTATTAAGTACTTTTATTTCAAGGGGTAATGCAATTTCTAAAACATTAAATCGGTTTGAGTTATATTCCCATGGTTGCATATGAGATAAACGAAAAGCGGAAATAAACTAATGGGTACCAAAATCTATTATTTACGCAAAAAATTGATATAATTTTATATGTGATGCTAATACTGACTACTGCTATTTATGGGAAGTGTGTAATGGCAGTAAAGGTAGGTACTTGTTAAAATTTCTTTGAAGTTATCCCGATTCTGTTTCTCATGTCGCATCATTTTCTGACACTTGTGGTAATCAGCACCACAACAAGTAAGTTTGTTACTCTAGCTGCTTTATATGCTTTCAACAACTTACTTACTTAGATATGATTAATTTGAAATTCATGAAATCAGGGCATTTGTATTATGAAGTGAATTCAATTCAAGCGTATTCACTTTGTGGCAATATTCCGTGGTCTACTACAATCAAGCCGAAACCCCTTTGGGAGCGTCCATTCAGTGCGAGAAACAATGGTTTTAGAAACCTCAAAAACATTTTTAAAGACCTATCTATAGGAGTGCCGCACGGATATGTCGGATGGAATAAAAAATCTTTTGCGGCTCTCTCATGTATGGAGAACCCCACTTTGTTTTTATTTCTTTTTTATTTTTACACAGGATACTTCCTACCAATTTTCAAATGTGTATAGTTTTGGAATAAAGTGGCTGTATTTTTGAGTTTTTTTAACTTAAGGCCTGTCAACATAATAATTCTTAGTGCACAGATGTATTAAAGGGAGGGTTTTATGTATATTTAGCCATTTTGAAAATGTTACGCTTATACCAATATTTTATTGTATTGAGATATACATGGAGAAAAAGGATTAGTCCCATGAATAGTGTATTATTTATGTTGATACTTTACTTAAATTTCGTACTGTGCTTGTCTGAAGTTTAAAAAACTTAAAAACTCTCTCCTCAAAATTGTCAATTTTGTAGTTAGTGCAATTGTAAACTAAGGCATCGATGTGTGTATTAGAGATTTAAGCTTTTTTTTAGCTATGTCTATATTCTGGGTCTGAGTCTATATCTAAGTATATTCTGGGACCAAGAAATAAACCAAATCTTTGAGCAAATCTGTCACAATAGAGATTTAGGTAATACCCTACTCCAAGTAAAAGTGAATTTGGGACGACCTCACAAACGTGGCCTATTTGCCGGCTTGGCTCGTGACTATAGAATTGTGCACGCCTGTTCCAGATAAGACCAAATGCCGTTCGCGTAGACGAGCACTGGACCAACGAACTTCTGCGACCCAAATTGCCAAAGTAGCAACTTCTCCGTCATGTTTCACGTGGCGACTTCACCGTCATGTTCCACGTGGCGACTTCACCGTTATGTTCCACGTGGCGACTTCACCGTCATGTTCCACGTGGCGACTTCACCGTCATGTTCCACATGGCAACTTCACCGTCATGTTCCACGTGGCTGGCGACTTTACCGTCATGTTTCACGTGGCAACTTCTCCGTCATGTTCCACGTGGCGACTTCACCGTCATGTTCCACGTGGCGACTTTACCGTCATGTTAAACATGCCTCTATATTTGTCAGAGTGATTTTATGACTTAACTCATGACCGACACCGACATGATTTTGGCGGCCCCCGACGCTGTCGTCCGGGGCAAGTGCCCCGGTTTGCTTATCTTCCAATGAAGACACCAAAAATACTCAGCCCAATGACGGGATGACTAGAATAATATGTATAGCGGGTACAGCCTGTCGTAGGCACCTATATGGTATCACAGTCACTCACAGGTACAATAAAAAACCCTTCCATTGTTTCAAAACTTTATTTTTTAGGAAAACGCTAATTTATTACTATCGCAAATATAAACGATTACATTCATAATTTAAGTATGTATTACATAATATCGATACAAAATCTTTCGCCAATAGCGGATTTATAAAAATGTATAAAACTGTAATGACAACTGAATATTAATCACTAGCATTTACCCAATATTTTTTTATTCACCGATAACTGCAAACAACTACTCGTTACTAACATTTTCGAATACTTTATATTTCTAAACTAATAACATTTGTTGTAAATTGCTTATTGTAAAAGACGAATCAGAAATCAACATTCAGTCTCTTCTAATCTGTCTAATTATTTTCAAATGCTATACAAACACTTGAAAGGCCTCTTATTCGTTTACTAAGTAGGTATAGAGCCGATAATACATAATCTCATAATCTCACGTGCAGTTTTCGCTCTGCCACACATTACTTGGTGTGGCTAACATTTTCACTAAGTAAATATTTAAAATAAAATTGAAATGTCATGATACAATAATATACATAAACAGAATAAATATAAGACATTTTGTGATTACTTATTAATAAAATAATACATGCGATACTATCATGACGATGCGGTATAAGTGACGTGTATGCTTCATGTAAATTATAGCAATTATACTAGGTTTAGCATACACAAATTACTAGAGAGAAGACTTGCTATACTGATTTTTCATAAGTTGTGCTTGTCTAAAAACATTTACTTTTAATTGGAAACACCCATAACACTGGTTTACCTACAGTAACTTCATGGCTATTTGAAAAATTATAATCTAAGAGAATGTCTACCAACAATACCAGGCTCGCTCTATATATTTGTACGATTAATATTCTAAGCAATGCCTTACGAGTAATGACGGCGTGCCTCGTATTTATGGTTGACCTCTCGTGATATTTTCGCGGTGTTGCTAGTAGGAATGCACAGAAGCAGTGTCATGAAGTGGATTTTTCGATTTATTGATTTCACCAACATGCTGGTTTAAATACTACCTACAATATCCAACTCTTGACATCTGCAACTTGCAAATATTATTGGAGTAGTCAACTCGTTATTAAAGGGATTTCATAGCTATATTAGATGCTTGTTTTTGTAAGCACCTATAGTATACACAAAAATTATAGACTGGCAGAAACCCCACCATCAAAATAATTACCAAGTTGGCATCCTTCTATCTTGTTCCAATTTCATGACACCAATACTGTATTTGTCAGTCGTTAGTGAAGGACATGATATAAGATCGCGCTTTGTGTATATCTGGCAATGCTGGCAAGATCAGCGTTGCACTTGTGTGCATTTGTGTTCATAATTTGTGTATGCTGAGATTTAGGATTAATAAACAATATGACTTAATGGAAGTACGTATAATATTACAGTATAATGTCTGCTATCTCATGTCGAATGACTAGACTACCGAATTTCTTATCGCCTCGTACTACGTCTACGAGTAGCACCTATTCGTACAATAATATGCTATAATTTATATGATTAATAAATATTATATTACTTCAATAATAGTACTTATATAATTAATTTGGATAAATTTACTTTTACAAAATATTTCATCTAGATAAAATAAAACAGGTCACGTAAACAATTACACATAATAGTGAGGCGTGGCACGCGCCGGCATCAGTAACACTTCGTCTGGTGTCATCGCGACTACCAGGAAACCAAACTGATAATATAATATTGCCTTATACCAAATTGGTAAAGTATCACAGAAATTAACCATACCTAGCTAAACTATGATGTCTTCGATAATACACAAACATTTACTAAACACATCAAGATTTGGTCAATCTATACTAAAAGATTACGATAATGCATATACTAGTCACATGTGCCGATACAAACAAATTAATTAATTAATAACTATACTTAGGTAACACTCAAAGCTTACCAAGTATGGAAATACGAGGCCAATTAAATTAATGATCATTAGGCCGTGAAGAATACAATTAAATTTAATAACTAGAATAAATATTTACAAATCCTTCAAACAATAAGCACTGGTAATATGTGAGAGCTACGATCACACGCGGGTACTTACCGACCACTTCAAACTTCACACTATTAGGTACCTATTTGACAAACTACAAAATTAAGCCGAGTTTTAGCACGCGTACACAAATTAAGCCTTGTCAGGAAATCAAATACGTTAGATCACTAGGTGCATTTTAGTATTTCTGTTAAATATCTGCCGGAATCTATCTCATACGAGCAATTTAGAAATAGTCCTATCATCACATGTAGATCTTCGCCTAAATTAGGTTTGATAATATTTAGATCGTTTTCCAACTGTAGGTATAAACTTACAACAACATTGACTCAGAAGATCTACAATTTAAACAGATATTGGCCTAATCAAAAATGTATTGCCTACCTCTGACTGAATGTGCATTACAAAAATACGATTTATAATAAAAATAATAATGCTTAATTATTGCTAATACTAAGACAAAGCCAGCTACCCACTAGGACCGTTAGCTCTCAAACTATACTGATACAGCTATCACTGAAAGTCTAAACCTAATGATAACACTGTCTAAGATGAAATTATGATAGATATACGTTTATATATATCTAAAACATTTTGAGCGCATATTCAAGTAAAACGAACAAGTGTACAAACAATGTTGTATTGTGTATAATGGTGATTGAAACTTGTGTGAAATAATTTACGCTTATAAGTCGGTTTGTATTCGTCACTATCTCAGGTTAAATCAAGTATTTTAAAGACAAAACTCTAGCTTACCCCTGTGTACATGACATAAAACCAGAATTGCCACAAAAGTTACCAAACAGTAGGATATTATCACGGATAATAATTGTTATCGTCATCCTAGCGCCATTCCAGTTACATTTCAATTTTGCGCTTCGGAGCCCTCATGTCTGCTATTATTGGTTCACAGAGATCTAGCGGAATATCAGATTTCCACAAATGAACTGTCAGATCTCCACCATTAAGTACAAGATAAAGTCGTTAGGATATTTGTGGACACTGGTTTCAATAACGAGTACCTAGTATAGATGTTCATAACAGCTGCGACCAACAGCTCATTGTGACGATACGGATTTAGAACTTCTGACATTTGATTATTTAGTATTTCTGACAGATATTCCTTACAAATGTTACTAAAAAGATCATAGCAGAAAATCTCCTGAATTAGTCGCATACAATACCGCTTAACTAAGAGGCAGTCATAGATATTATCGCGAATATGCTTAGGTGATGTCGCGCGCTCTTTTTATGCGGGCAAATTGCCGTATATTTAAACAACTGCTAAGCACCTCCGAGTACCTACATATCACGTCGTAACACACGTAACATTGTATTCATTAAGTGTATGTAAACGTATACTTTTATTCTTGTGGTAGTTATTTAGATGATCTATTACGCATTATAGGCATATCGGATAAATATAGTAGTAACCGCAACAACTAAGCTAAGTATCAAGCGACAATCTTCTAATGGGCGTCTAAAAAGCCATGACAACGCTGGAAAAGTAGCTATTTATACAACACAACAAATCGTGTGTTAACAGCATTAAACTACTCGTTTATAGAATACATTCAGACCCGACGCATCTTAACCTGTTTTTAAGCGAATCTCGAACACGATCTTATCTAGGCATATACGCGTATTCTTCCATAAATAAATTAAGTAATGTGCATTTGAATATTATCATAATTTATCTTTGACACTGCATTATAGGAAGACTAGAAAATCCATACACAAAATATATCATAGTACTCATTAGTGCTACAGAGTATTTAATAAAAAAATAATTGAGAATTATAAAATAATTAGAACGAGTTGTTTAATTCACTTGGTGTATTTCGTTGCCATCGCCATTCGTGGCGGCCACTGCCGTGAACGGCCAGTCGTAAATGGACTGTAGAGGTACATGAAGTAATTCTATCAGGTGTCTGTAGTTAGGCTCTGAAAATTAAATATATTTATTTGTAGAGCAAGTACTAACGTATGATGATTAATCAAATCATGATGCAAAACTCATTTAAAACATTGAAGCAACGTTTATGTAAGGGAGCATCTATATACACATAAATAAAATTGGAGTGTCTGTTTGTACCTAATATTAAAATAACCGCTTTTTACTAAATGAATATGGAACATAGATGTATACACGGTACATAAACCCAAATTACTATTTTTTCAATTTTTGTCTGTCTGTCTGTCTATTTGTTCTCGCTAGTGTCTGGAACGGCTGGACCGATTTTGACGGGACTTTCACTGGCGGATAGCTGATGTACCAAGGACTAACTTAGGCTATAAATAAACCGGGTACACGAAGTTGTTCCCTCAGGACGCAGGTGAAACCGCGGGAAACAGCTAGTTAAAAGTAAAAATTATCGTAAGTCATTTCCGCACAATATTGTACAAAACAGGAAGTGAGATGAATGATAAAGTCTTTTTATCACTCTACATAGAAATTGTAACGAGCACATCATTTATAGGTAGGTATATGATATGCTTGTTAAAATTTCAATATACGATATATTCTCACATATTTCGATACATAATGTATATGTATGTATCGAAAAATATGTGAGAGAGATATGTATCGAAATAGTAAAAACAGAATCTTACCATTCTCCGGATTGATATATCCTTTACGTATCAAGAAGTCTAACAACACTGGTGCACTGGTAGTTTTGAACTGTGGAGTGAGTGCCCTCTGCACACATTCTTCGGCAGTTAACAACTCAAAATTCTCGACTTCACCATCAGCATTTTGGGGCATGAAATCCAAGGGCAACTCAAGATCATACACATACTCCGTGTTAGGGAATAAACCCCTTTCACTTTCGAAATAAAAACTGAAACCAAACAATTTAGGTACAGTAAATTATTATGTAAGATTTTACTAAAAAAGGGCAACTCACACCGGACTTATTCCCGAATTTCCGTTAGTTATACTAGATTCTTCTTTACATTCTTATATTGGTTGGACAAAATATGTCCAACGAATATAAAATATAATATTATAGACATGCTTCACAAAAATATGAATAAAACGCGTTCCCAGTTTATCTTGACTGCCGTCTCTAGCTGTTCACAATATACTGTATATCGTCACGTTAGTCGCTTTTTTATTACTTTATGTTTCTGTATTTATGTAAAGATATAATTGCAATATTATTTATAAACTAAAAATAGTTTCTGTAATTTTATTATATTTTTTTATACTGTTATATTATTACATTTTTAGGAGCCGATATTTTATCGTGGCTAAGACAGTCGCAACAACGACGCACGTTAAGTCGTGAAGTTTATCGGGTGTCCCATTGAAATAAAAAAAAGAAAGTGGTGGAAACCAGTAAATAGTCTTATCAAAAATTATTATAAACACTTCCACTTGTATAGATGATTTAAGCGGCACGATTATCAGTCGTCACAACTTAGTGGGAATGCAGCCTGGTCCAAGAATAGGTGACAACTATTACGCAGATAAGGCCAGGTTTAAATAACAAACTATATTTAGTCTATCTTTTACATTAAGGCCGAATATGTTAACCTTTTGGCACTATTTCATTCACATTCACTCATTTTACGATAACGAATTGTCTGGGTCAATATTTCCACAGGAAATAAGGATGAAAAAAAATTATGTCATACCTAACACAGCCAGCTGGTACCAATTTCTTAGCCAGATCTCCTTCCACGGAAGCTTCCTCGGCAGCTTCTTTTATTGTTGTCTCCAGTACGCCAAAGCCTACAGCTAACCCTCCACTAACAAAACAGTCCCACTTGCCTGTAACATGAAACAACTGATATAATTCGAAAGTCGTTTTTGCAGGCTTAGTATTCAACCACTCATCATCCTCCTAGCTTTATTCCAGTTGCAACGCGGGGTCCGCTAAGGGTTGAGCTACACCTATCAGCACCGCATCGCACTTTCCTATGCTTCTATCCTTTTCTGTCACTTAGGACCGTCATTTACTAGAGCGAGAAAGAGAGAGGGAACGCGTCAGCACGCCGCGGAATCGATCATAAATACCCACAATACACACATACTATAAGGGCGGTTTCAGATTAGCGTTTTATACGCGCGTATAAGCTCGTTTTTGGAAGCGCATGTAGGCGCGTATAAGCGCGCCTTTTGGCACACGCGCAACTCGTACAAGCGTTGACGCGCTTCTAAGCTTTTATAAGCGCGAGCCGTCAGAATCCATGTTGACACTAACAAGATGTCACTATACCGTTTCGAGCGAAAATGCCGAAATATGCGTGCCCGTTGAAGAGTCCGGTTTTTTGAAGCGCGTAGTGTAGCGCTCGTGTAAGCGCGTAGGCATGCTAAAACGACCGTATACGCGCAGAAAAATACGCTAATCTCAAACTGTCCTAAATAAAAAACATGCAGTAAAGATTACACGTGGCCAGTTTAATCTAATGTTTAACTTTAGCAATACGTATATAATCTACGAACCGACAACGTTATCAATCGTTATCGTGAAATAAAACCCTCGAATCCGCCCTAACCTACATTACAGGATTAAGCTATGACGTGAATGTGATCCATCGTCATCATACCTCTATCCTGTCATGTAACCTATTACAGGATTTTCGCCTCAGTTACATTTCACACTGGCACATAGTCGATGCACCGCCGCGTCTTGTTTTCAGCTTATAACATAATAATATTGATCTCTGTATTCCCACAATTTAAGGTTTTTTTTGTTACACTAATAGAATCGAGCGTCGTTGCGACAACGTGCACGCGGTGTAGTTGAAAAACATGACCGGTCGCGACGCTTCTAGTAGGGGAGCCCACGATTCTAAATTGGGATTTACTCGAGCGTCATTGAGACCCATTGGCTTGCAAAGCTAAGATGATAAAATGATAAAAATGTAAATAATGTATACCTTTTCATTGGTGGCTATTGATTTTCAAAACTTAAAATAAACTGTTGCACTAACCCCTCCAGATAATCGTCAGATTATGAGAAAGCACGTCTAGGACGTTAGTACGAAAGCATATATTATGTACATCTTAATCTGACGCGCTTGAGGATCTCAAAATGGCGAATTCTTTTTGCACGTTCTAATAGTGACCACGAGTTTGCGACACACCCAAATCGTCACATTATTCAATGAGAACCTTTTTTAGGTTCACTTAACATCGCCTTAAAAATCTGATACGCTCAATTAATTTTCTCTTTTTTTGCATTTTAAAATCTTTCGTACGACCACCTGCATTATGCAAACGATCAGATTAACATTTTTACTTATTAAAAATACGTTGGACATGGATGCTATCAATACCTATCTGATGCGCTCGAGTAAATCCCGAAATCACTTCATGAGCTCTCCTACTATTCGACTCTTTGCCAATTGCCAGTGTGAGTCGAGTCTAATCGCATCCAAGCCGCAGTTAGTTTTTGTAAGGCAACATTTAGAAACGCAGCAAATTATAAATATAACTTTTATTAACGATTTATGAAGTTACTTCGAGTGTTTTGTTTTAAAATGATGTGCTCTAACAATTTAAAATTTTGCTCAACAAAAGTAATCTCCTTAAAAACATTTCGCACTGATTGGGGCATGTTACACTTGTCAATATTATCATGATCCTAGTATCGCGATATCACAAGTATTGACAAAGGCTATTATATTATCAATAATATCATCATCAGTACGCGTTTGAAACTACTAGAGAAAGTAGTGTTTAGTGCAAGATTAAATTTGAGCAAATTTTAAAAAGAACATGGATTCTAAAAGGAAAGCCGCTATAGCAATAATACGCGTATGCGCATTAAAAACTAAGCGCAAAAAGAGGAAGTGTTGGGTAAAAGACTGGATTTCAAAACGAAATCAATATACACATTTACTAACAGACTACAGTTAGCCGTGTGGTTAACGACATAGAATAGAATACAAGTGTCACCAACTCACCATCCCATATCTTTCCGTGGGTGTCGTAAGAGGCGACTAAGGGATAACACGATGCAAATACCATCTTTGCGTAGAGACGGAAAACTCGACATCAAACCCTATACGACTGCCTCGTTGGTCTCGCGGCATAAATGTGCGCGTGGGATCGGGAGGTCCCGGGTTCGATTCCTGGGTCGGGCAGTGTTATTGGGTTTTTCTATAACGAAATTCTCAGTAGCAGCACGGAGTCTGGAAATGTGCCCGGTACGGCAATAGGCTCGCCACTTATTACGTGGGACTAAAGTATATCTGGCGAAAAGTGGGTGTAAAAATACACCTCTGCCTACCTCTTCGAGGTTATAGGCGTGAGACTATGTAATATGTATGTATACTAACACTCAGAAACAACAACAACAACAACTTGCCGAAGTCTTCATTTTTATTTATTTTATTTAATTTATTTTTATCTTTTGGGTTCCACAAGGACGGGCATGTTTCATAAAGAAGAATTAGGTAATTCCTCCAGATCATTTTTACCTCCTGCATCAACGATGGAGCGTAATTCGTCATCGTCACTTTGACAAAGGACATAAGAATCGTCACAACTTTGACGTCGTTTCGCCATTGCTGCGAACGCATACTGACAGAAAAATATCTCGATGCGCTTACATTTCAATAATATTGAAGCCCCGCCCCCTGAGTATCGCGGATTTCAAGATGTTTGAATAATTTGTGATATTATCACGATACCGCGATACAGCCTATTACACCATCAATATTACCACGGTATCGTGATATTATTGACAATGTAACATGCCCCATAATGATAGTTGGATACTGGGTTTGGATACTAATGATAGTTGGATACTATCATCAATTGCCCCACAAGCGTACAAGTGGTCACTCTTGATCTTTCCAGCTGTTACGTCTAGTTTGAAAGAATGTCCTCATCGATACGACCTTACAGGTAGGTATGACGTATAAACTATACAATCTATTTAGCACATGGCATTTCATTTTAGAACCATCACATTGGAGAACCTTGGAGGAGACCTATGTTCAGCAGTGGACGTCGTTTGGCTGATATGATGATTTCATTTGAGACTGGTTGCTTTTTTGTGCATGCCTAAAGCAGAGAAACTTCTATTAGAAAAAGCTTATTTATATTGCTATTTTGCATGATAGGTTTATTGGAAAGTATTAATTACAAAGCTATTTAAAGAAAGAATGTTAGCTAGGATAGACTAAAACAGGAAATAAATCAATGAATTAAATTGCACTTTTTTTGTAAATTGGTCTTAGTGTGTATTGAATCACTTGGTGGGCTTTATACTCTTTCATGGCATCTTTCAGCAAGTCAATGGCGTATGTAGCAGGTCTGGTGGACCGCGTGCGCCATGCTCACCCCAGAATGTTTTTTTTTTTATCGTATGGAAAATGAGTTACCTCATGTCCCTCCGACCGGGGAGTGGTCGAAGGGGGTATGTCGGACTCCCACCCCTTGGGCTGGGTTACCGACTAAAAACCACACGGTGGCTCCTTAGCTCGACGCCTTGCAGGTACAACGGGAACTGTGGTTGTATTGCTCCGCTGTACCCTGTCGCGTCAGTCCCCTTGCTTGGGCGCGTGTCCAGGGAACCCCAGAATGGTCTAGTGCTCACCTCAGAATTTTGGGTACTGATTCGAAATTCTAGGCTAGAACATCTAAGAAACTTCACACTATTGTTTTATGTCAACCCAGGCGCACCCTGGAAATTAACCCTAACGCCAATGGGCAAGGTGCGAAATCTATACATCAGAGTTTGGCCGATCACAATGGACTGATAATGGTTAATTTTGAAACTAGGAGAAATGGTGGAAATCGTCAATTTCAGGATTGTACCACAAATTAGCAAATTTTCCAAACATCTTTCTTTTACGGCAAATGATGTAGGTACCTAATTCACACTTCAACTGTTCGTACGCCTGATACGTCGATGTATCAAAGAGGTGAACTGATGTGACTTTTCCAAAAGAAAAATTCTTTATTAGAATCAGAAAGACCCCTTCTAAGAGCCAGTGGAGGATCTACTGGTGGGGCAAACCGGGGCACTTGACCTGGGCGGCAGCGTCACGGATGAGGACGCCAAAATCATGTCAAAACAAAGAGCGAAAAATTCGAACTGGTTGGACATCTGTTTGGGGGGCGGGCGCCATTTGTCCCGATTTGTCCCAGTTCGAACAAAACGAGAGAGAGCCATCATGGCCTTCGGACGAATACAGCAATAGACAGGGGCGTCACCAGCCGAGTGCCTAGGGGGGAGGGGCAAGTTGATATGGAATTTTAGGGTTTTAACTCTCTCTCGGGGGGGCAGCAGCCCCCACTTTGCACCCCTACCCCGCTAGCGAAGCCCATGGCAATAGACAAGATTTCATTCGTGACCGAGTTCCCGAATCACGAGTACGGGATATCTTAAAACCGTATGAATGCTTGTAAGAAATGCGTTCCACTGATTATGGCTTTCAAATAAAGTCTTACCCGCTGCACGACGTCGCCGTGAACTTATTTTGTACGGTATACAAAACACTTTCTCAGAAAAAAGTAAGCTATGTTACTCCTTATAACACTTATACCCTACTGTGAACATTAATTCCTATCAAATCTGTCTGGCCATTCTCGGAATTACCCTGAACAAATGAACAGCTAGAGAAAATTGGTAAATTGAAACCCCTTTATGCTATGCATGTGTAGATAAATAGTTTTATAAACTTACAGCAGTTCTGATATCTAGTAGTTGACACTAGTACACAATAGTTATAGAAACTGCTATTTATGACTAAGAGCTAACAAAATATGCCAGATGGCTATGTTACTAAATAAATGAAGTGGCACAATGCGGAATGATCTAATTTACTCATCTAATGTATCATACATTTAAAAGCTAGGTTAAATGATATTTGTTTAAAAATATAGAATAATATTAATAATAATACTATATATTCTGATTTAAAATGCCTAATCCTGCTAAGTTAAAGGTTGTTGATTTGTTTACCATTTGGGCCAAAATCCTTGTAATTTATTATTTGTAGTATAAATAGGATAGTTTGTATTCAGATGTAATCTATCCTGTAATAATATTAACTTCATACGTACCTTGGTACTTATTTCGTATATTTTATTTCTGTAGTTTCCTCAACATCTTTACCAGTTATTTTATAACACACAGCTTAAAGGTAATTGTTGTCTTTATCAGTAATATTTAGTCATCAACAAAGTGACTCACCAGGCCAGGTCTGTTTTGTGAAACTTCTCTGCTGTAACCAGATACAGAGGCCTTTTGTAGGATGGTTTACATAGCCAGTAACGCTGACTCCGTAGTTCCTGATGCCGAACAGGCAAACTGCACTCCTGTCCATCTCCAAGAGACTTTCAGGGTATAAGGGTGTACTGACTCCAAAACACTATAACAATTGGAACAAAACTTAGAAAATATGATAATTTTTTTGATAAAATATTACAATAACATGATATTTGACGTCTTTTGTTGACATAAATGTTACCCAAGAGTTCTTTTGCCTAGGCATCATGCTTAAGATCAGTTGTTTGAATATTCACTATCATTAAAGTTGTTCACATTGTGCTGATTAATGTAGCAACATATCACTTGTCATGAGATAATCAATCAGCAATAATAGAGATTAACATTTGCAAGTCATTCTTCAGTGTTAGGTGACTTATACAAATATTTACTAAATGAGCCCGCAGTTACACCCATGTTATTTAAGGCTACTGCTCCGCTCCCATGGCTTATAGAGCGATGTTATATAGCCTTCCTCAATAAATGGGCTATCTAACACTGAAAGAACTTTTTTAATTGGACCATTAGTTCCTGAGATTAGCGCCTTCAAGCAAACAAACAAACTCTTCAGCTTTATATATTAGTATTAGATTAGATGAACAACTCTGATACCTGGCTACCTGATGATATGATGAAATGATTTCAATTAATTACTTCAATAGCGAGTGAACCCGGCTCTTATCTTCTAAGTGGCATATCTTTGCATATAATTTGTGTTTTAGACCATTCCCTTAGATATCTTGTGTCCCATTGTTTATCTGTATATTTCTTATAGAAAACTAATAAGTGTAACCTCATATGTTTCTAATAAGAATTTCATGTTAGAATCAGTATATTTATTTGTTAATATAACATACCTCATCCCTCCAACCTTTAAGAGCACATATCTCATTCTCTTTCCTTAGGCTCTGTAACACATCTGCCATCTTCATAGTCCTCTCCTTATAGTTTCTAAATGCTGGATTTAATTCTACATACTTGCCAGTGATTCTAAAAACCTGTAAATGTCATTCCAATACAGTATCAACCTGTTAATGCAAACAATTTCATCATTCTATCAACAAGCCTCTAGTTGTAACCATGTAAATAATCATACTGTTCAACTTAAGGTTATATAATTAATTTGTGTAAAACATTAAAGTTACACCTTTTATAAAATATAATTCTAAGTAAAACATTATAAAGTTTTATAAATACAATACCTCCGGAAATCTAATCAGGTACTTCATAACATCAGGGCGAATCAAACCCACTTGGTATCCGGCTACTATAAACGGTTTACATATACCCTGGTGCAAGCCTGAAACAATGCATTTTATATTGTAAGCAAACAGCACAAGTTACCTCCACAACTGCTTGTTATTACAAACACGTAGACAGTTAACACAACCACCCACGTATCTTCAATTAAATACATGCGAATGGATGTTATTTGAACTGTGCTACATACCTGATAGATAAAAACAGTTGAATTTTTTGGCTAATTTGAGTAGATCGGAAATGTTGTTCTGCGCGGACGAATACATATTTTTCATATTACTATTCCATGCGGATTCCATACAAAGTATAAGCACAGAATACGTATTAGACGCCTAAAGTTATTATTATGTTATGTTTGTCACCAAAGAGTAAAGAGAAGAATGAGAGTCGCTCGTTAATTATAAACTGCTGCAATATTGTCCTGTCCTTGTTCAGCAAATTCCACAATGTCTGTTATTCTGTAATCTGTATGTCGACTAGTGATGTAGCAGTAGCAGGCAGATGTACTGATGTAAAGGCCTTGCCACACGGCACAATTTTACATCCAACTTGACTAAATCACTTGATGAAATCGTGACGTGTAGACGCCAGTCGTCCAACTCAAGTTCATCGGGTGGGCGGTACCACCAGATTTTAACCAATCGGATGGACGGAATGAAAATCAATGATTTGATTGTGTCGTGTAGACGGGCAAAGCCAATTCGATTGAAAATTTGATCAGAGGTAAAATTGTGCCGTGTGGCAAGGCCTTAATGTAGTGACGACTAAAACCTAAAACAAATGACAAGTGCTCCCATTCGATAGACTACAAGCGATGGATTTTCGATAACATATTATTATTAATAGACTTTAATGGAACAAAGTAGTAATATCCATTGTGTACATATAATACAATACGCAAACATATCTTATACAATATACTACTTACATAATATTCCTGACCTGACATTTATTTTATAATATAATTTTTTTCTTGCCTGATTGATGATTCTTCTCACGAGGCTCAGCTACTTTCTGAACAGGCTTTTTTTTTTAATGCTCAATTAAGGCATTTAAAGTTACTTTTTTATTTTTATTTGTATGACCTTCTGACGCGTCTAAAAAATTCATACATCGCACCTCCGATAAAATAGGGTTACAACTCGAAAAAGTCGAATTTTGAGTTAACGACACCGAAATACTTAAAATTTTATTATCTATCTTCTCCAACACGGTTACATCTGTAACTGTAAAACTCGCCGCTGGATGGAGTTGTAACGCTACATGACTAAAGTATTTTGACTCCATAGTGATCTCGATTAGTGTTACATTTAGTTTTATGAAAAGTGGATGTGCGTTTGTTGAGACGAGTAGTGTTACAAATTAAAATATAACAGTGTATCAGACAGGTCAAATCTTGTTGCATACATCAATTTGTCTAATAAACAGTTACAAGTCGAATTATTACAGTTTATTGCTAACTGGCTTGAGTGAAACTAGTTCAACATTTACATAATATAGTGATATATTTTGTATTATGTCAGTATTCCATTTGATAAGTAAGTTATAAGTATTGTCTAAGTAAGTAAACAATGATTACATAATAGGCGCACCTCGCGCCAGACAGTGCGCTAGCTGTATGCGAAGCGCGACGCACCGCGTCCTGCGGCCCGCTCGGCCATGCCCGTGCCCGCGCCCGCGCCGCTGCATAGATATTATGCATGGAAAATAAATGTGTAATTTATTGAATGGATGTGATACATGCGCCAACTTAATTACGAAGTAATTGAGTCGGCGTATGTATTATGATACTATATTTTATTAAGTATATTGTTCTTTTTGTTTTTTTTAATACTGTTTTTATTGTAATCCTGTTTTTGTGTATCTAATAATAATAATTGTCTTGTTGCCTACATACACATTAGTATAAGCTACTCGTGTGGTATATAATGTACCTATACCCTATAGCTATATATGTCTATTTCTTTTTAAATGTTTTCTCATTACCTAATTTATTGTGCTGTTTAACGTCCATGCGGCATTTAAGGTGCACACAGAATACCAGCGTTGTATTGTGGATAATACCACAATGCAACAATATAGCTGAGTGTGCACCTATCTGTCACAGACTAATGTTGTGCCTTGCAATGTTTTCTCCTATATGTAATACTTTTATTTTTGTGTCTGTGACAAATAAATAGTTTTTCTTTCTTTCTTTCTTCTTTATTTTAGATGCGATTTATTGTAATATTGTGTTACTCTTCACGTAGTAACAGTATTTGACGATAAATGTACATGTGTCGTCTGAATATTTATTATTTTCAGGAAAATTGAAAAACAGGGGTTGCCATTAAAATGAAATTTTTGTAAGCTTTTCAAGTATATATCACTTGTATTACATAATAAGAATACTGCAAGAATAAAGACTGATTAACAAATCCGTGACTTTGTTTTCGCTTTTCTCAAAATCCAGGTTTTTCGAGTTGTAACCCTATTTTATCGGAGGTGCGACATTTTTATGGAAATAAACACATTTAAGTTTGAGTTTTAACGAAAAAATTTGCAAATTCCTAAATTCGATGCAATTTATATTGTTGACCATACTCAAAGTTCAAGATATCGATACTAAATCAAAATTTTAGCTTGCCGATAACATCGGTATCTTCTGCTAATGAAAAAATTATAATAGAAATAGATTATAATTAGCAAAGATTACATGCTTATTAGAGCAGAGTCCTATTATTCCATTAGAGATAAATAATTATGTCCAAATTTCAACTATTTTGTTGACCAAGCTATGTTGGCATAACTCAAAAATATGTAAATAAGAATCTGTTTATTCACACAACGTTACTAGTATGGTTCTGATTGACAACCAACCGCTTCAGTGTTGCGGATCACGCATGGCTAGGGTGCAACCGTATTAAATCGGAAGAAATAAAATTATTACAGCGCCTAAAAATATTTATATAAATCGAGGTCGACTATATAATAAACCGATGACGATATATCAATATCGGATCTATTCGATATAATAATATATCGATATTTTAATTAATCTTTCATCTCTACGCAAGTACACATGGTCAAAAAGTTGTTATATTATTCCTTAACCATATATTATATTAATAATAATATTCACTGGATGCTCTACGCCCTGGTTTTTTAGCTTTATAAAGTTTGTACTCTGTGCGTGTGCGAATGTGAGAATCATTCTTAATAGGGAACATTACGCAAAGCTCGACGCAGGTGGCAGCACGAGCAACTACAGTAAACAAACTGTCGTAGCGCGCTTTTCAAATATTGTCATCAACAAGACAACAATATATCTATACTTATTTATATAGACAAAACAGTTCTCATATATGTAATTATCAATAACAATAAAAATGGTACAATGTTTCTGTTTTAGTGACTTGTTTGAGATGAGATAATGAGATCGCATCCAAAGTTTGAAGTCTAAACGAGTTGTCAAGTTGTCACTCAAATGTCATACTTGCCAAAATTCATTGTTTACTGTAGTCGGTGATACCACCATCTGGTGGTTTAACTTGGCAGTAATCTTGAATGGCGGATGACGGACCTCTATGCCGGTATCTTCAGCATAACACACAGATATGAGAAGTATCAGATGTAACGCACGGCACAGTTGCGTGCGGCCACTAAAGCAAATACAAAATTGAAAAGCGAATACAAACTCGTCTCAGTGCGCTACGAAGCATCGTACAGTTCACGCGTCACGATCACGTCAACTTTTAAATTCTCAAAATGCCGTCTTGTGTTCTTTAAACACTGTAAAAGTTGTTCCTAAAAACAAAAGCAGGAAAATGGAATATCTTTTCACAGGTAACTATTGATAATTTGACTGTTTCCTAATTTAATTTCGATAAAATTCGTATTTGTGCAAGAAATATGTAAGTGTTGCCAGTTTTTGTCGACGCCGTTCTGCCTGAATTAGGGAAAATGCACTTGTCAATTGATTATGTGATAATGATTGTCATGTTAATGAAAAATACATTACCGTATTATAAAAGTATACTGTAGATATATCTTCTTTCTCATAAATATAGTAATAGAATTTCAATTTCCATTAGTATATACCTTACATAATATTGTTTTGAGTTCGATCCCCAAACGATCCAAATATTCGTGTACACCCTGCTACTCGTCAAGCTTATAAACTTTGACCTTTGCACCGTTCTTATGGCGTAAAGAATAAGTATCAAAATCGTACAGCTTGACTTGGCGCCGTGTGTACATACATACTTATGGCGTAGGGAATAAGTATCAAAATCGTACAGCAACTGTTTAGCTTGACTTGGCGCCCTGTGTACATACATACTAATGGCGTAGGGAATAAGTATCAAAATCGTACAGCAACTGTTTAGCTTGACTTGGTGCCGTGTGTACATACATACTTATGGCGTAGGGAATAAGTATCAAAATCGTACAGCAACTGTTTAGCTTGACTTGGTGCCGTGTGTACATACATACTATTTATTTCTCAACTAATCGACGCCAGCGGCTTCGCACGCACATATTTTCTTATTTCTCGTTTTGCCCGATCCCGTGGGAATTTCGAGAAATCCCGTCTTGGTGCACCCCTACGGTTCCCAAGAAACATACATGCTAAATATCAGCTTCATGCGCCGAGTAGTTTCGGCTGTAGCTTGTCTGTCAGTCAGTCAGTAACGCAAGGATTTTATATATACAGATTTACGAAGTAGTTAAAACTTAACTTGGTACCTACATTTAAGAAATGTATTTATAAAAGCATTAATTAAATCCATGGTAAATTCTTTAAAACCGCAAATGAATATAAGAATATTACATAACTATATGCAAAATACTGGGAGATTATTCATAATCTGGCAACTTTTCACACACATAGACGCGCGTGTCCGTACAGTGCCAGTCGCCAAAGGTCACGCACACATAGCTGTCAACGTGCCACGCTTAGTTGGACGAATGTGCTCTATCTGATACTAATTCCATATCTGTGGCATAACACGTGAAACGCAGTATCGATTAATGAACTAATATAACTGCTACCTTCAAAGTTATTTAGAAATTAAAATAATACCTATATTCTTTACATGTTATGTGATCGTTTTATTGCTAATTTAGTTAAATAATTATAATTACGTAATGCTTTCATTGCATACACAAATCTTCACCATTAGCTGATGCAAAATAAGGAAGCACTGGTATTATTATAATGATATTTTAACAGTATAATAATGACATTAAATATATTACTTCCTTTTTCCTGATGGTTCTAGGGTGGCAAATAGGAGAAAGTGATGTAAAACTCGCGTTTAAAATATTTTTAATGAAATCTGCTAATAAAGCACCGCTTTGGCATTATATAGCAGATGCTTAGGCATTCTTTTTTTGTTAGTCTATACCGACGAGGGTGAGTAAATTTGAAAATAGTATACAAGCGAGAAATTAATAATATGGTCCCCTTTCCTTACTCTCAGTATTGGAGATGCAAAGATTATCCGCGCGCCTCTAGCGGCGAATTTGGAAGTTGTCCGGTTACGACACTTTTGATACAACTTTGCTTCGAGTTGTCAAAAGTGTCGTAGAATCTAGCATCGCCAATCACCAACGATGTTACAAATTACCCTATTTCTAATCCCATTCTTTATCTGAACGGGTAGTAGCCACTTGGCACATGTGAAACTTGGCATGTCTTTGCCACGAATCATAAACTACATAGAACGCACAGATTTAACAAACAAGAACCAGATGTAGCGTATTCGTCCAACTAAGTGAGGCACGTTGACAGCTATGTGTGCGTGACATTTGGCGACTGGCACTGTACGGACGGTGTGTAAAGTTGCCAGATTATGAATAATCTCCCACTATTTAGCATATAGTTTTTGCAAACGAATATAAAAATATTACATAGGTAATATTTTATATTCGTTTGTGGTTTTGAAGAATTTACCATAGATTTAATTAATGCTTTTAATATGTAATGCTGTTGTGAAAATTATTCAAATAAAAGATACCATTAAAGTATGCTTTTATTAATACATTTCTTAAAAAATGTAGGCTCCGAGTTAAGTTTTAACTAATTTTATTCGTAAATTGAGAAATAAATAGATAGGCTTGCGTCATAAATATTAATTAGTTAAAAACATTTTGTCATGCATACAATAAATTATGAATATCATAATCATAAATCGTAACCAAAAAAAATTGCAATTAAAAATAAATAATGGCTACAATCAATAATTTCTGTTTCTGTACTTAATGTACACACGGCGCCAAGTCAAGCTAAATAGTCGAAGTACGATTTTGATACTTATTCCCTACGCCATAAGAACGGTACAAAGGTCTAACAACGGTACAAAGGTCAAAGTGTATAGCTTGACAAGCAGCCGCGTGTACACGAATATTTGGATTGTTTGGGGATCGAACTCAAAACAATGTATATACTAATGGAAATCCTATTAGTATATTTATAAGAAAAAATATAATCTACAATATACTTTTACAATACGTTAATGTATTTTTCATTAACATGAAAATCATTATTACCTACATAATCAATTGACAAGTGTATTTTCCCTAATTCAGGGAAAACTGTGTCGACGTAAACTGGCAACACTTACATATTTTCTGCAGAAATACGAATTTTATCGAAATAATATTATAAAACGGTCAAATAATCCATAGTTATCTGTAAGAATATATTCCATCTTCCCGTATTTGCTTTTAGAAACAACTTTTACAATGTTTAAAAACGCAAGACGGCATTTTATGAATTTAAAAGCAGGATCGATCGTGGCGTGTGAACTGTGCGATGCTTTGCAGCGCACTGAGTCAAGTTTGTATTCGCTTTTCAATTTTGTATTTGCTTTAGTGGCCTCACGCAAGTGTTCCGCGCGCTCTGTCTGCCTTTTATTCTATAGTCTTAGATAGAACGTTACACTGTCATTCATTATAAACTCGACTATAGTCCGTTCACAGCTATTTTACCTCTAGCTGTTAGATTGGCCAACCTGGGCGTTGTGTTGCTATAGTTAGTATATAATACTCCCATTTTAAATATAAGGTATTGCTAAAAATGTACTTTTTGACGTGACAAACAACGTCTTATAAATTGGTTTGCCGGGTGACACTTCAAGAAACTGCGTTACGCTCCGCTCACGTTATGCGCTCACAATGAGAGCGAGTGAGAGGCACGCGTCCCGCCTAAGAGCGAGAGAGACAGACATAAAAAGTGAAAGGCACGCGTCTTTCATCCTTCTTCCTACTATACGAATGAATATTCACATTAAAATTATTTTACCACTCAAAGTCGTTGTCACGTAAAACTTTCGCCCGTATACCGACTTTACAGGCAACCAATTTTTTTTTTATTGCCATCGCATACGCGATCGTCTTAAATATTTGTAAGTAATGTTTGTAACAAAACCTCTTGATATCGGCATGGCTATACGCATGTACATTTTACTATGAAGATAAATTATTAACTAATTTCCTATGAAGATAAATAGTTATAATAACATTTTTGTCTATTTAATATACAAAGGTAAACGCATCATAATTACGTCAATGTGAGGTTTTAATTATCAAATACAAAAACTGCAAATTTAATTTTCATATTTATTTTGAATAAGAATGATCCATGTGGACTGCCAATGTTATGATGATTCGTAACTGCTGTCAGATTCTCGGACTGCCAATGATGATTCGTAACTGCTGTCAGATTCTGTATCAGACTCATAATTTAATTCTATTATGAACCTGTCCATTTCAGCATCCGTGGGCTCATCTGTTTCACGAAGCTTGTCTTCAATGTGGCGCACATGTTTGCATTGTTTTTGCCAGTCATCTGCAGTGATAGATTGAAAAGCTTCTTCAGCTAAATTCACAATGTTGCCTCTTGTCCTACATTTTTGCTTGTGACTCGCCTTTTAATGAGACTCCACATAAATTCAATTGCGTTTAGCTCGCAGTGGTATGGCGGAAATCTAACCACTTTGTGGCCATGAGCTTCAAGTATTTGATCAGTTTTATATATTGGAGCTTCTTTATGGTCTTCTATAATTTCATACAGTTGAGCTTTCACCATAGTAGGCAGATGAGATAACCCCTTACTTGTGATCCAGTTTTGCATTTCAGCTTTAGTAGAACTTAATGTTGGTACCTTGTTTAACTTGACTGTGTGATAAGGGGCATTATCCAACTACACTATAAGACGGCAAATGAGCAATTAGTCTTTCCTGAAGTCATTTCATGAAATTTGTTTTGTTCATGTCTTCATGGTAGTCACCCGATTTCGACTGGGATTTAAATATTAATAAAGCGTTTGGTATAAACCCTATTTCACCACCCGTATGAACCATTATCCATCGTGAACCAACGGAATCGTTTTAAGACACCCATTTCATTTTCTATTTGCCAGCATTTATTGTACTAAATACTCCTGAACCCGTACCTGTATCATATGGTGGTTACAGTTGGACCTTCTAGTTTCCACTAAAATTGGGTAAAATGATATGCACGGGTAACACTATTTTACATACCTGTCATCACAGAGTACAATTCCAACATAAAGAAAACAAACACTGACATTTGTCAGAGGTAAAATAACTGTGAACGGACCATAGGTACAGTCCGTTCACAGTTATTTTACCTCTGACAGATGTCGGTGTTTATTTTCTTTATGTTGGAATTGTACTCTGTGATGACAGGAATGTAAAATAGGGTTACCTGTGCATAACATTTTATCCAATATTAGTGAAATGCTTCAAAAATTCAAATGCTTGAAGCTCATGGCCGCAAAGTAGTTAGATTACCGCCATACCACTGCGAGCTAAACGCAATTGAACTTAAGTATGTGGAGTCTTATTAAAAGGCGAGTCACAAGCAAAAATTTAGGACAAGAGGCAACCAACATTGTGAATTTAGCTGAAGAAGCTTTTCAATCTATCACTGCAGAAGACTGACAAAAACAATGCAAACATGAGCGCCACATTGAAGACAAGCTTCGTGAAACAGATGGGTCTACGGATGCTGAAATGGACAGGTTCATAATAGAATTAAATTCTGAGTCTGATACAGAATATGACAGCAGTTACGAATCATCATAACATTGGCAGTCCACATGGATCATTCTTATAGACTCACGCCTGTTTCCATGCAGGGGTAGGCAGAGGTGTAATATTACACCCACATCATTCTTATTCAAAATAAATATGAAAATTAAATTTGCAGTTTTTGTATTTGATAAGTAGAACCTCACGTTGGCGTAATTATGATGCGTTTACCTTTATATATTAAATAGACAACATTTTTAATATAACTACTTATCTTCATAGGAAATTAGGTATTTCGTAAGAAAATAAATGTACATGCATATAGTCATGCCAATATCAAGAGGTTTTGTTACAAACATTACTTCCAAATATTTAATACGATCGCTTGGGCAATAAAAAAATAAGTACATTTTTAGCAATAATGTATATTTAAAATGGGAGTATTATATACCAAATATAGCAACACAACGCCCAGGTTGGCCAATCTAACAGCTGGAGGTAAAATAACTGTGAATGGACTATACCTATTCATTATAAGACAGTTTTGCCCTAAGCTTTGCTCATGGCATGGAGCTATCATTTAGTCATTATATATCTTTGAGTAAGTAATATACATGGAGAGGGCAAATAAAAATTACATTATACAAATATTTACGAAATCGTCATAAAGCCAAAGTGTTGACTCTTCTTGATCTTAGGGATATCTCCGTCAGAAAAAAGAGATTGTTTACTGAATACATTCATCATGGCACTATTTTATATGAAATGTGCCAGTGTCACCATATTTTTCTCCAAGGCTTGTGGTACATCTGCTGTCAAATCGTGTGTAGAACATAATCATTTTGTTTTAGAGCATAAATATGTCTAAAAACCAGATGAATTAGTGCTTCAGGCTTTGCTAGGGATCGTTGAAATATGACTAAGTGTTGAATTAAACTGTTTAGTGCAAGATAAAGCTATAATCAACACAAAAAATGTACTCTTCACAAGTAAGTAACAAGTTTTGACTTATATTGTTGAATTGGATTAGTATAAAATATTGTTACAAGAGATTCTTTTTGTAGTTAAAGTTTTTAGCCTTGTTATGGCCTAAATGTTGTTATTTTCGTAGTTTGGAAATTTCCATGTTTACATATTAGAGGTTAGTAGTGATGTTACTGCTAATGTCGTTATGGGTTGATATATCCATAATACTTTCACAAACTATAACATTGTTAAAAATATGTCATGCATATAAACGGAAATAAATAAACCATTCCACCAGTTTTGTCTGTACCTAGGTATGGAAAAGCCTTATTTCACTAACTCACTTTACTTAGCCCTGATTACATAAAACCCAAAACCTCTGCATCCTGCGCTATGTTGACGAAAATGCGGCAGTTAAAATAATAATATTGTTTTTTTGCCAACAGATAAAATGAACGGCAACTGGATGCGATAATTCCTAGCAATGAAACGTTGGAGAACATAATTTTATTTATAAATAAAAACAAATAGATAAAATGTATCAATAAATTTAGATTTTTCTTATCCCCTCATGGTATGTCTAATCCATGTTATTCTCAGATCGGTGACCTATAATATTTCTATTATCTCTATGATAATATTAACTAGTTATCTGACACACAGATCCATCACTACCAGTGACAATACTAATAATATAGACTTGGCATACCTACAAAAAAAACGTGTATACCTACACATTATTGAGAGGAAAAAATGGCGGCCAATAGAGCTGCCCATATCGATATTTCTCTACAATAACATCGATAAAAGATTATAGGAATGTTTTCATATAGTCACCCCGGTACTATGCGTTTTGACTAAGAATAGGATCGACTTGGCGCCATATTGGATACGAATTATGACTTTAATCACATATTAATATTATTTAATGAACTACTACTTATTTAACGTTTTTATTTAAATTTTATGTAAAACTTATTGATTTGCAAATAAGCTTCTTTGCAAATCGTACTTTTCAAGTGAAATTTAAGAGATAGCGGTCATTGACATTCCTATTCTTATTTGAAACGCATAGTACAATATCGATGGGTATTTTAAACATACATTTCTTAGCTTCACTTGTTGGTATATACTGTAAAAGCCCGAGCTGCGGTCAATCATAGGATTTACCGGTAAATCCTAAGATTTACCGAGTCTCATCGGTAAAAATCCGAATTGTTATCTTATGTAAGTACCTGTTAAGTATATTTTTTTTTAATTTTATGACCTGGTAACTGGACCTTTAGGTCAAGTCATAGTTTAACGAACACTGCACTATCACTTAATTTTTAAATTGTTTGAGTTAGTACAAGTAGAGATAAACTACGATAACATGACACGCCCTACCACCTGTCAAACGGTTGAATTTCGATCACATTCTACCGCTTGGTAAGTGGAGGGGCGCGCTATGTTATCGTAGTTTATCTATAACTAAATGTGTTAATCTAGAGCCGTGATTTTTATCTGTGGGCTTTTCTCAGGGTGTCGCCGGTAAAAGGCAAAAGAGCGAGGTTCTAAATCTCATTGAGAAAGATGGACATAATATATTATGTATTTTTAAATAAAATGTGTTGTTTTTACGTCATAGTCATTTATTTATTTCATCATCACCATCATTCAGCCAATTGCCGTCCATTGCTGAACGTAGACTTCCCACAAAGAGCGTCAAACATCCCGGTCTTGAGCAGCCCGCATCCATCCGCTGCCAACCACCCTGTTCAAATCGTCGGCCCATCGTGCCGCATCGTTTGCCCATACACAGTCTCCACTCCAACACATGTCTGGCTCTATCGACCGTCTATCCGTCTACAGACATAATATATAGGGCTGTAAACAAGCAATAAAATTGTTAGCGTTTTTTATATTTCTTGATTTTATTAATAGGTTTAGAGGTAATTTGCAATTGGTGGGTTGAGAAGAATCTACCTACTGTATTAACCCCTTGTATGCCGGAACGCATATCTACGCGAGACACAATAGCTTTTTAATTGTGTCTGGTATTCCGGCATACGAGAGGTTAATACTTTTTCAAAGTACTATTGAAAAACAAGACTATGGGTGACATTATTTTGTTTTCAAAAAATTAATAAGTTCCTTATAAAAGGAATATCATAAATGTACTAGCATAAACATTTCTTTTTTGTAACCAATTAAGCACATGTTTTATTTTGGCAATTAATCTAACCACTTTAGCCTCAGCGCAGCGGCTCATATTCGAGCCAGACACTATAACAATAAAATTCTGTTGTGTCTGCTAATTAGGTACTCGAGTCGCTTAGGACCACACTCAAACACATTCTTTTTACATCACTCTTTGTGCCCATTAGACGAAAGTTGCAATGAGGATAATAATATAACCATCATATCAGCCAATACTCAATCATGTTGAACAAATTTATAACAATGTTAGGTACTTACAAATAAGGTTCGTGATGGTAAAGCATCATCACGCAATGTTACTTTATTTAGAGTCCGGTTGAAACAAGATTATTCAAAGTGAAGATAACAAATTAAATATGAATTGTTTTTGTTGACATCCTTAAATTTTCAACACTGATTGTTTCAAGCCAAATTTTCTTTTTTCCTTGTTGGCAGGCAGCCTGGAAAGTAAAAAAATCAATAAGTAACCATAATAATAGTTTATGTAGTATTATCGATAAATATAAAATATCATACATAGGTACACTACTCTTTTCCTACAATAACAACAAAATAATTTCATGAAGTTTATTGTGGATAATAAAGGCAAAAAGGGAAATTATGAAGGCGTAAGTGGCGTAACTGTTGATACTCTTCAAAAAATGCAATATATTTTGTTTATTATCTAAATCCAATGATATTTCAGCTGAAGTTAAGTACTTACTGGTGCAAGGTTATATTCGGGTGATTTCTGCTTCTTCTCATGCCACAACCGATTATATTGCAATTGGGCATCTTGCAATAGAAGGTTTGCACTACCACTATCGTGTTGAAACCCAATAACACAGCAAAATTACTCCAACATTCACAAATTATATGAATAGCTCAAGAGCATTTGACAGTTGACGTACCCCAATTTGTTGACAAACAGCAAGCTGATAAAATGGCGACCCGGCCGCATCTAGGTATTTCAAAGACGCTAGGAATGAAGGGTTGCCATTATAGTAACTGTCAAAAAGCATGTTATCTCTTTTCACTTATGCAACATTATCTAAGTTAAACAGAGATGACAGTATTTTTATGATTTCGGTGTCGATATGCCTCATATTTGTATAAGTGTATTTTCTATAGTCAAACATTTCAGGTCTATATTATTAGTATTGTCACTGATCACTACCTATAGTCCGTTCACAGTTATTTTACCTCTAGCTGTTAGATTGGCCAACCTGGGCGTTGTGTTGCTATATTTGGTATATAATACTCCCATTTTAAATATACATTATTGCTAAAAATGTACTTATTTTTTGATTGCCTAAGCGATCATATAAAATATTTGGAAGTAATGTTTGTAACAAAACCTCTTGATGTTGGCATGGCTATATGCATGTACATTTATTTTCTTACGAAATAACTAATTTCCTATGAAGATAAGTAGTTATAATAAAATGTTGTCTATTTAATATATAAAGGTAAACGCATCTTAATTACGCCAACGTGAGGTTCTAATTATCAAATACAAAAACTGCAAATTTAATTTTCATATTTATTTTGAATAAGAATGATGTGGGTGTAATATTACACCTCTGCCTACCCCTGCATGGAAACAGGCGTGAGTCTATAAGAATGATCCATGTGGACTGCCAATGTTATGATGATTCGTAACTGCTGTCATATTCTGTATCAGACTCAGAATTTAATTCTTTTATGAACCTGTCCATTTCAGCATCCGTAGACCCATCTGTTTCACGAAGCTTGTCTTCAATGTGGCGCTCATGTTTGCTTTGTTTTTGTCAGTCTTCTGCAGTGATAGATTAAAAAGCTTCTTCAGCTAAATTCAAAATGTTGGTTGCCTCTTGTCCTAAATTTTTGCTTGTGACTTGTCTTTTAATGAGACTCCACATAAGTTCAATTGCGTTTAGCTCGCAATGGTATGGCGGTAATCTAACCAGTTTGCGGCCATGAGCTTCAAGCCTTTGAATTTTTGAAGCATTTCCACTAATATTGGGTAAAATGTTATGCACAGGTAACCCTATTTTACATTCCTGTCATCACAGAGTACAATTCCAACATAAAGAAAATAAACACCGACATCTGTCAGAGGTAAAATAACTGTGAATGGACTATACTAAATAATCTGACAGTTCTGGTCTGGTAAATGTCAATGTCAATCTATGAATCTATGAGTTTTCGGAGATACCTTATTCATTAAAAAACTAGAAAATAGTAATAAGTACAATAATCATCATCAAGATACCATTTAAAATGGCATCAGAAACTTACGGAGTAATTAATGAATTAGCCCCAGTTTTTCGTCCCTATGTCCAGTACATGTATCAAGACTTAACACTTGGCAAGTTGATCAACAGCATGTTTTGTTTACTTTTTAATCTTATTTCTTAATCATAGTTAATTTGAATTATGTTTTTAAAGGTTTATGCAAAAATAAGGTGGATTTTGAAAGGGTAACCGGCAATTCAGAAGGAGGGGAGAGCCAATTTCGTGTTGTGCTTCCTTATTGTTCAAAAAAACTGAAGTGGGAAGTTTTGTTTGATCCCACATCGCCATGGTTTGCTCCAGACTTCAGATTCGATGATGATAGTTTTCTAATGAATGTAGAAGAAAAGTTCTTTGAAGAAAAGGTCCCAAGTTTAGCCAAGTGGGATGAAAATGATCCAAAAGCTCTCAGTAATGTTATTTCTGAACTGGTTAACCTTTATAAACTACACCAGGTAAGAATTTGGGAACTTCTGTTATTAAATTAAACATACTAAAGCATAAAAACCTGTGAGAACATTATATCAAGTTTTATGATTAGCATGGGTTTACTTCTGTCATTCAACAAAAAAATAATGTAATTCTAATATACAACACTGAAGAGTTTGTTTGTTTGGTTGAATGCTCTTAACTCAGGAACTTCTGGTCCGATTTAAAAAATTCTTTCAGTGTTAGTTAGCCCATTTATCGAGGAAGGCCATAGGCTATATAACATCACACTATGAGCCACGGGCGCAGAGCATTAGCCATAAATAACATGGGTGTTATAACAAAATTATGATATGTAATTTATTTGTAGGTGAAAAAATTGAATGATGATGAAAGTTCAAGAGCATGCTTTGAGTACAGTGCATTACTTGGTGATGCATTAACATCTGAGCAAGATATTGAAGTGTGGGTTGGGACCCATGTAGTGGAATTTTTGATCAGACTTAATGTGGATACATCTAGATTACCAGAATTATATAGTGATGGGTAAGAATTTTTGAACACATAATTTTTGCAGTAGAGTTGTCCATGTGCAGTTTACTACAAACTGCACAACTCTAGCGGTGTGTTCGAACACACCTTACATTAACACCATACCACAGCACAAATATAACTGGAATGCAATGTATCTAACAGTTTTCAAGCATATGCTGACCTAATATTTTATAGTAAACACTCTACTAGTTATGCTACACATGTGTGCTAAGTATTCCACCTCAGTCAGTTTGTCACAGTCATCTGTAATATGTTGAATGTTACAGTTTCCATAAGAATGTAGGCATGTTGTTGAATGACATCTATCTATGGCAAATGGCTTGCCATGGAATTAAATAGCCCTTTTATTTATCCATCAACCAGTAACATCTACACCCTATATCACAAGACTGTAAGTATATCTTGTAAAAATTGTTTTTTTTTTTATAGAATTGAAGAGAACCCTGGTATTGACACAGCATTATTGTTGGTGAGGTATCCAAACTCAACTAATGCAGAGTTGATTTTATCACCAATGCTTACAAAATCTCTTGGTAACATCACATTACCTTTGTAAGTGAGAGTTAAAATACTGAATGATAAATATAAAAAGATATTTATTTCTAACAATGTAAATTTCTTTTTTTTTCATACTGTACTTACCTATTTGATTTTAGAATGCATCAATCAGGCGTTTTGATGGATTATGTGCCAATGGTCACAGAATTGTTAAATAATAAGGTATGTATCTACTAAAATCATGAATACTGATCAACATTTGACATAGTTATTAAAATGTTTTTTTTTTTTGCAGATACAAGATTTACTAAACAATGAAAAACTAAAGAGAGATTTGTTGGCCCAATTAATTGTAAAATATGAAGGAGCGATTTTGGAACATGATGCTAATAATGCAGCTTTCTTATTTGAAATGAACAATTTCCACTGGCTCCTACAAATAGATATAGGTCAGTAATATCTTCTATTACCAGGCCCGAGCCGTCCCTATGTGCGATGTGTGCGGCGCACACAGGCGCCAGGGTAAAAACCCGCGCATCAGGTAAAATTCCAGCGATAATTCTAAAAATTACTTTCGAAAAAGTACAACCAAAAGGCGCTTCATAGATTTCACACACAGGCGCTGGATTGAGTCGGCGCGGCACTGTCTATTATTATAGACTTGTATTACTACCTACTACCACTTACCTACTTGGAAGACAACAGAGGCATAGTACAACAATATAACCAGCATTATTGTGGAAAATAAGTTTCAATCCTGTTACTAAGGACAAAATTCAACATTACATGGCTTGAGTTTCCTGTTGTAATTCATATGTAATTAGTGCTATTTAATTGTTATGAATTTATAATGTAATCCATTTTTCAGGTGTCAGATTTCCAGACAAGCCGCCTGTTTTAACATTAAGATCCATTTATCACTGCAATAAGAATAATAAACCAATGTTTAAAGTACTTCCAAGCTGTCCATACAACAATTTTGAGGGGTACATAGAACAGCAAGTTGAGATTTTCAAAAATGAATGTTTGGGACTACCCAGTACACCACTTGTCAATTTGGATAACTGAATTTACCAACATAACCTCAAGATAAATATTTGTAATTGGATTGATATTTTGATGGATTTGTAAAATGTGATAGATCAGTAATAGTTGTGGCATATATTAATAGGCGTATATACCAGAATATTTTCTTACTCCTATAATACTTAATGGTTCTTGTAAATAAAACACTCATAAACAGCAGAGTTACTTTACTAAGTCAAACCTTGTATACATTTTATTCATAAACAAGGATTTATTACTGTGAATATTGAGAATTCATATCATCTTCAGACAATATATATAATATTATCTTTAGACAATGCTTATTATACAGTAAGTTGAAGAACTTTAACATTTTAATTGAGTGTGCATCACACTATAAATTTTAATGTCTTTATGATCTAATTATGCTCTAATATTAACTTAATTTTTGGATAAACTATATTAATGAAGTACATAAGATGAAAAGGTACTACAACTTTGTGAATAATAATCTAAAGAAAATATAATCACAAAGAGTTTCCACAGTGACAAACTCTTGTCGACGGAAGAACCCCACAAAAAATAAATACTTATTCGCTTTGTTTTCGTACATTAAACATTCTACCAATCTGCTTCTAATTAGTTAGCTTTGTGTCTTCCTTGGAGCCAATAAGCTCATAACGATATCTCATATACATGACTCTCATTCTATCCCATACATTTTCAAAGGAGTCCAAGGCAGGCCTGACATCAAGAAGTGCAAACTGGTATTTGTTGTCAAGTTCACCACCATCATAATAGTCAATGACGTAGCGCACATCTTTTCCACATCGATCAACAATCCAATCATGCCTATCAAATGGCAGCTCATATCTGAAAAGAAATAATAAAAAATGTAGAATGAAAATGTAATTAGAATTATAAAAATTATCTATTCAATATATACATTTTATATTATTAATACTATGAACATTGTTACTAATGTTAGCAATTCCTTATTAATAACATGTAATCAAAGAAGTTCCTTAGGAACTTTATGGCCGCTGGTCCTGTAATACCCTATTAATAATACACATTTACAATGAGAAATATAAATGAGCATGTGCATGGTGCATTCATTAATATAAAAGTTATTGAGCTTGAAAGACAATTTTTTATATGTACACAGACACTTACCCAAGCCAAGACCTGATACGTGCCCTTGGACTGTAATCTTGAGCTTTGCCTCCGAAACTCTTAAGTCTTGGGTGACCACATTCCTTGGCATGCAGAGCTTCCCATTTTAATACTTCTTGCCACGCCTAAAACAGAAAAGCAAAATCCACATATCAGTACCTAAGTAGCATTGCTAATCAGGATGAAAAATATAATCTATGGTCTTGCTTGGATTTAAAGCAGACTAGCACATAAACTGTATCTGATCTTGATCTGACTACAGATTTATCTTTGCCCTGTGTTCTTTTATGCAGGATCTAAATCATTAATAATAAATATTTATAGATAATCACCTGTTCATTATTTGCATTGTGAATTTTAATGATGTCTTCCATATCCTTCTGTTTGATATCTTCATCCTTCCAGCGCCAGCCCTTGCGTAGCATTGCATTCCAGAACATTTGTTGACTGGGGTACACCCAGAACTCTGTAGATCCATCAGGCATGGCACGAGGAATTGATGACACTTGACGTTGAGTAGGCAGGGAAAATGGCTGGTCTGGAGCTGGCTGCTGATTTGCCGGTGGCATCTGAACAATAAACATTAGAGTGAATAATGTATCAAGACCAAATGGGTAAACAATAATTTATAACAGTTTGTTATTCTCGGAAACTTGTAGTTAACTGCTCGTCATTAAAATGTTGTTATATTTAGATCGGTAATAACTGATCTGCAAAAAATATAATTTACTTACCATGTTATAAGGATTGATATCATTGCCATGCTGAACAGGGCATTCTGACACTTTCTTAGTCTCTGGCTTCTGCTCCTGTTTTTGATGCATTGGACATTCTGGTGGGGGATTGGAGTTGTTCCCGATACTCGGGATATTAACTCCAGCATCAGCTGATACCGAATTACCCATTTTTACGTTGACTTACGTAAGATACAATCTGAAGGTTATCAATGAACTAGTGCATTTCGCCCTCTCACAGGCCAGACAAATTTTCACGGGCACTTGAATTAACAATAAATATTTTTAGGAATTGATAATGTAGGTACGTATTTCTTGTTGAACTTGTTACAATAAAATTATCATCAATCACACCGTGCACACACTAACCCAACCTTACAATAATTTCATTCCTTTTTTTTTTTTGGATTTTATGACCTGGTAACTGGACCTTTAGGTCAAATCTTATTTTATTTTAACGGACACTGCACATTCACTTAATTTTTAAATTGTTTTAACAGTATTTTTAATGTATTTATATATCGGTTTGTAAGTATTTTTGTCTTTCAATAACTCTTCGAGTGGCGGCGGGCGGGAGAAAGAATCGCACTTAATGTTCACATCACTGAGTTCACTAGCCAACACTAATCTGTCAAGCAGGAAGTTTTGACAGTCAAAAATTATATGATCAACGGTTGCAACGGCTCCCTGAGCTCCCTCCTGGGATTCACAATGTGGGCATGTATTGCTTGTAATAATGCCAAGTCTAGCAAGGTGTGACGGAGCAGTATTATGGCTAAAGCGCAATCTATTTATCGTAGTGATAAAGTCTCTGCTGGCTTCCTTCAATCTATTGTACCAGGGTCTAACAGGTAATTCTTCTTGTATACGGCCGTAAAATTTTCCTTTAGTGTCTTGGTCTTTCTTCCACAATTCTAACCATAAGTTACAAACATTTTCATTAATACATTGCAAGAAGTCAGTCATAGGAATGTCCATTGCATTTCTAACATCAATAGCATTACTACCTTCATATGCGGTTTTATCAACTATTTCATTGCCATAGATACCTCGGTGTGAAGGTACCCACAGAAAAGCAATGCTTTTGTGCTTGAGGTAATATTGATAAATTATTTCTTTGATGAAATATAGAATATAATTTGTCTTAAAAGAAACTGTAAGGTTAGTTAAGGCTTTAATCAAACTCAGTGAATCAGAAACAATCAAAAAGTATTTGCTATTGTTAATTTGGCGAATATGTTTTAATGCCTGATAAACCGCATATGCCTCTGCAGTGAATATGGTGCATGTATTGTGTAGAACAAAGCTTTGAGAGAATTGAATTTGTGGATCATATATAGCAGCACGCACATGATCACTTCCTTTACTGCCATCAGTGTAAATAACATAATAATTCTTATTATCTGCCATAAACTGTAACATATCTAAATTGTTATTGATGGGATTTTGCAATTCTTTGACGGGATGTGTGATACACTGATAAGAGAAGGAGTAACATGGCCATGGGCATTGTTTTCTAATACCAGTAAAACTGTTTTCTGTTTCCAGCAATATTTTGGACAATGTTGGGGATTTACCATTTAAGAGAATCTCGCCTGTTGTTAGAGGTCCAGGATTTCTACATACAGAATAGAGATGGTGAATATAACTATCAACCATTAAAATTAACTGATAAAAATTTTCAACTGTATGATATGATAAATAAAATCAACGCTATTGAATAAAAATATTATTACCTATTCATTCAACCGACGACGCGCGGCGCGGCCGTCGACGCGCCACGCGCCAACTCGGATTCGTTTCCAAAAAATAATGTCTAGGTAGTAGGTACATCAATTCACTACGATGAAATTTGCACTTAACCTTCATTGCTTTAAGATGCATGTTGCATTAACATAACCTATCTCATACATCCCTACGTTCGTAAGTACCTAGTCAACATTTGTTTTTGATAATAATGAATGTGATTGGTTGATTTTAAACACCTGAATGATATTCGAATCTTTTTAACATTAACTTGCTGCGGTTTAGTGTTAGTTTTTGATAATAATAAATGTGATTGGTTGATTTAAACACCTGAATGACATTCGAATATGTGTTTTATCATTAACTTGCTGAGGTTTAGTGTTACTTTAATATTTTATTCTGATGGAACGAAACAGTAATTTCATTCAATAATTTTGTAGAATATTGAGTGATTGAGTGAGATTAGTTGATGTCACGCGTTCTAAGTGTGAGTCACGAAATACTGATCTGTGTTGACACTGTTGACTTTATCGTGTTATTGTTATTGTTGTTTGTAAACGAATATTATAGGGAACTAAGTGTTTAATATTAAACACAAGTGTGTGTGAAGTGTGAACGTTTAGTGCAAGTAGGTAGTAACTTTAAACGGGTAAAACTTATACCTGCCTACCTAGTGTCTTTAATAGTCTTTATGGACAAGCTCTGCAACGAGCGTTAGGTTTGTTGAGACCTAATAATACCAACATACCACAAAAATAGTGACATTAGCTAGATAGTTCTAAGCCTGTTAAAGTATGAAGGAAAGTATATTCATTGAATTAGTTGAAACTAACGCAGACCTAGCAATATCAACTTCGTTATGGCTTTGTGTTGTTAGAATAAAAATTAACTAATATTTTCAACCATTAAAATTAACAGTTAATTTTTTTTATCAAATAACTTTTAACAAATAAATAAATTCAACCACTTAGCCCATCTCTAATACAGAAGGTACTATTTTGTTTATTATTTTCTTGTTATCAGCAGCAATTAATTTAAGACAGAATCTCTCTGCAAGTAGAATGCGTCTCAAAATTAGGGGCATTATTTTAGTCTCCACTTCCATGGGCCTTATGGGAGTAGAGCACATTGCACCAGAAATTGTTCTCAAAGCCCTGTTCTGCAATAGATCTAGTTTATTTACATGAGTACTATTTATATACACTAATGAGCTATAATCAAAATGGCTTCTAACTATACTTTTATACAAAGTTGACAATATTTTCGGGTCAGCTCCCCATGTAACGCCTGCAAGACATTTTATTATATTTAATCCTTTAAGAGTATTTTTTGATATGGTTTTAATATGTTCCTCAAAGGTTAATTTCTTATCTAATACTATGCCTAAAAATTTTTTAACATTCACTGGATTTATAAATTCTCCGTTATATATTACTTTTGAATATGTGTTCTCATTTCCAAATATCATGGCACTACTTTTGGAGGGATTAATTTTTAAATGTAACACATCATTGTAATAGTGAAATATTTGGGACAATGCTCTGTTAATATTGTCTATTGCAATTTCTACATTATAATTACTACTATACAAAACAATATCATCAGCAAACTGCAAAATATCTACATTACTATTTACAAATTTACAGATTTCACTTGTATATATATTGTACAACAAAGGAGATAGTGTAGCACCCTGCATTGTACCTTTAGATGCACATTTTGGACCATGCAATGTATTATTATGCCTTACATAAAGTGTTCTACTATCCAAAAAATTATATATCCATTTCCATAGTTGACCAGGCACACCTAACCTAGACATAACTTATACAAGTATAGACGGATCTAGACTGTCAAAAGCACCCTGAACATCTAAAAATACACAAACAGTGTGTAACTTATTATCTTTTGCATGTTTCAGGTCTGAAATTAAGGAAGTGAAGCTGTCTGCACAACTTCGCCCTCGACGAAATCCATATTGTACATGCGGAATGATGCCGTTAGATTCCATATACCAATCCAAACGATTTTTAATCATGTTTTCAAATAGTTTACCTAGACATGAAGACAGAGATATTGGTCTATAAGAGCTGGCAAGCTCGAGAGGTTTATCTGGTTTGAGTATCGGAATGACACATTGTGTTTTCCATGATTGTGGTATACATTTACAATGCCAAAGTAAATTAAGAATATTAAGAAATATTTTTTGTGCTGATTCATCTAAATTTTTAATAGTACAATAGGGGAAATCATCTAAACCAGGTGTAGTGTCTTTCCGAGATAACAAACTCATTTTAAATTCAGACCATGTAAAAGCATCTAGCAAAAATTTTGAATTTGGATTATCATTATTTAATTCGAAAATATTGCCTAAACTATTAATATTATTTAGATTGCTATTGTCAGATAATTTATCTAGAAATTGAGAAATAAACTTATCTTTATATGATTTATTACCAGCTCTTATACCTTTGAACATTTTTAGAAGATTCCAAATCTTACTTATAGGAGTAGTTCTATTAAAAGTGTTACATAAGCTATTCCAACATATTCTCTTTTGTTCTGATATGGTTCTTTTTTTAAGTGCATCCTTTCTTTAATAATCTAAATAGTTCTCCATAGTAGGATCACTTCTATATAGTTTCAATGCATTGTAAGAGGCAATAACACTTTTTTCACAAATGTCATTCCACCAAGGAGCTGGAGGTCTACTTTTGAAATTATTTGGTTTATTAAGTTTAGGAATTGTCATAACTTTTACATTATCCAATCGAGAACAAAAATCATTATAGGTTGAAATAGGATCATATAATTTTAGAACTAAATCATTAAATATTGTTTTAGAAATAGTTTTAAACGTTTTCCAATCTGCTTTGTTATATATAAACCTATCAACAGGAGGATTAATATAATATTTATCTATATGCAGTGAAATCTCTGTTATTGTTGGGTAGTGATAGCTGCCCATGGCATCATCATGTACAGACCACTCGCATATTGATGCGAGGTTAGCACTAATAAAGCTTACATCAATTGCAGACGGATTTCGTCTCGGGTTGTTAACAGTTGTAAAACTACCATCATTTAATATACATAAATCCAAGTCATCAATGATATTAAATAAATCCTGACCTCTGCTCTTAGTGGATAGACAACCAAAAGCGATGTGGTGTGCATTAAAGTCACCACTGACAAATATAGGCTTTGGAAAATCATTGATAATATTACGTAATCTATTGATCCGTATATGTCTACTAGAAGGAGGACAGTATACACAAAGAATAGTCAAGCTACCATGCACCGTAGATAAGGACAGAGCTACAGTTTGAATTTCTTCATAAAATCTAGTGTTTAAAACTTTGTACTTTAAATATGGCTTAATTAGTATTGCTACACCATTATGAGTATTTTTAGAATTTTTATTATAAATATTATATCCAGGTATTCTAAAACTATTGTCTTTAAACCATGTTTCGTTAAGTAAGCAAATGTCAATATTTTGTTTTTGTAAGAATTGAATCAGTAAGGGTTTTTTTTTAGCACTTTGAATGTTATATTGAGCAATACGTAGCTTAGACATTGTATGACTTGGATCCATTACTTGAGGTTTTTAATAAGTTTTTCTCTAATGGTATTTACAGTGGTAGGCGTATTATCACCCTTATTACCCAGTTCCACCAACGTCTGTACCAGGGCCTTAAGTACATCGTTGTTGGCAACTATTTGGGCTTTGATGTCTACTTTAGGAGAGACATCTCTAGAGTTATTTACACTATGTACAGTATTATTTACAGATGTATTTACAGACTTATTTACAGATGTATGTACAGACTTATTTACAGATTTATTTACATTGTTAATTGGTTTCATTTTTGGAGGTGGCAAGGGTGGAAATTCAATGTTATTACTTGAGTGTTGTTTTGTAATTGTAGCATTTGCATATGTTATCTTATTTTTCTTTTCTACCATTTTATTTAACTTAATTGGACATAATCTCGAAATTGCAAGATGAGGCCCGCTGCAATTGCAACAGCAGATCTCTGTTGGTCTATCACATTCTTTATATAAATGCTCACCTCCACAAATGGAACATCTTTGTTTGCCATTACATATCCTAGCGGAGTTGTTAAATTTAAAGCAACGGAAACATTGCTGTAATGGGGGTATATATTCAAAAACTCGGTATGAAAACAAATCATATTGGACATTGTCTGGAAGAATATTCGATAGAAAAGTAATGCTAACTGTTTGTAGTGGTATTCGCTCTTGTCCTACCTTCTTTGTGAATCTTCTTATAGCTATTATTTCATAAATTGATGATAGTTTTGTGTATAGTTCTTTGTTCGAAATGTTTGCTGGTACAAATCTAATTATGCCTGTTTTTTCTATTTGCGCAGCCGGAATAAATGCTTTCAAGCCATGTTTGTTGAGAAAAGCGCTGTTATTAATAAAGTTATTGGCCGTATTATATTGTTTAAATATTATTGCAATTTTATTGGCGTTAATTCTTTGAATAGCCGTCACCCCTTTTATCTCGCTAGAAAATATATGATTCAGATAGATAGGGCTCTTATTGCCTATTCTATCTTTACTGTTGGAAGCTTCTATAAACACTTTAAAGTCCACACAAGTGGCATTTTCAGGATAAATTCTTTTGTATTCCGGTTTTAGATACGGTGAATACTCAAAATGCTCACCGCCGCCGCCATTACCATAGTCCTTTTCACTTCCTCCGTCTCCAGCCTCAGGCCGAGGACGTTTATGTGAGGTGGGCGGGTTATCCCCGCCCCCCTCATTTCCCACCATTTCCACCGGTTTGCACACCTATCACTATGGTTTTTTATTAACTTATAAGTAAAAACCACCGAATATTTAATCAGAAATTAAAATTGAAAAAAATTCTGATCCGCGCTTTTTTAAGGTTCCCGCCAGAATCCATAATTTCATTCAATGCCATTTCAATGCTGTGATTGGCTCGTATGTACTCTGTGGATTGGCTCAATTGCACGGCAGATAATCCACAGACTATATGGATACTACGTAGAAAATCTTCATACAAAATATTTCAACCATAGTCTATGGCAGTCACATATCTTATTTGACAGTTACCTACCGCCCCGAACATAGAGACTATTGATTACTAATATACTGATAATTGTTATAGGTAGCACGCCACTGCGTAATGTTGATGTTGTGCATGTATTGTTAGAGAGGGGGTAGGGGGCCTTTAATGTTGCGTTCTCTCTCCCACCGGCGGACACGAATAGGCCCCACTCTGCCACTCTATTCTTAATATCTTTATGGCCCCGAACCCCTGGAACCTATCGCCATTGATCGCCATCAAAGAAATATAACCATAAGGGCCGAGTACACAATGGTCCATGATGGGCCACTGCAGGCCATCGCCCGCCATTGTGTGAACATGCATCAGTGACAATACTAATAATATAGACTTGGCATACCTACAAAAAAAAAAAACGTGTCACAAACCTACACATTATTGAGAGGAAAAAATGGCGGCCAATAGAACTGCCCATATCGATATTTCTCTACAATAACATCGATAAAAGATTATAGGAATGTTTTCATATAATCACCACGGTACTATGCGTTTTGACTAAGGATAGGATCGACTTGGCGCCATATTGGATACGAATTATGACTTGAATCAAATATTAATATTATTTAATAAACTAATACTTATTTAACGTTTTTATTTAAATTTGATGTAAAACTTATTGATTTGCAAATAAGCTTCTTTGCAAATCGTACTTTTCAAGTGAAATTTAACAGATAGCGGTCATTGATATTCCTATTCTTATTTGAAACGCATAGTACCTACAATATCAATGGGTACGTATTTTAAACATAGGTACATTTCTTAGCTTCACTTATAGGTATATACTGTAAAAGTCCGAACTGCGGTCATTCTAATAATTTACCGGTACTTAAATCCTAATGGGAGAAAAGAATGGACATAATGTATTTTTAAATAAAATGTGTTTTTTTACGTCATAGTCATTTATTTCATTTCATCATCATCATTATCACCATCATTCAGCCAATTGCCATCCACTGCTGAACGTAGGCCTCCCACAAAGAGCGTTAAACATCCCGGTCTTGAGCAGCCCGCATCCATCCGCTGCCAACCGCCCTCTTCAAATCGTCGGTCCATCGTGCCGCATCGTTTGCCCATACACAGTCTCTACTCCAACACATGTCTGGCTCTATCGACCGACTATTTGTCTACAGACATGACCGGCCCCGGGCCCACTACCATTTCAGCATGCTGATTCTACGTGCAGTGTCAGTGATTTATTTTATTTATTTATGATCGGGTCTAAAATTTAAATTTGTTAATACCTAATCAAATAGTTTTGAGTAATAAGTATGTGGTGTTGATACACTGAATAAAGTGTTTATACTCACATCAGCTGTGGACACAAAAGTTGAATTAAATAATATACCTTGATAAGACACATCATTTAATTCAACTTAAATATGATTAAAACCAAAGAAGTTGCCAAATATCTTTTATATTTTTATTTAGCTAGTAACTACTGGAGCTCTCAAAAGCCAGGGAAGGATATGTTCTCCCCAATAAAAACTTTCCTGCTTTTTTACCTGCCTGCCAAGGAAAGGTTATGTTTTGCGCGCTTTTCCTGTATGTATGTAATATTCTTTATATCCTCATATCTCCCAGATTCGCTGAACGGATTGACATGTGTTCTAAATAGGCGACGTTAAAAAATCAAACATGGTGGCTGTGCGATGCGAAGCCATTGTAGTTAAAGAAACAATTTTTATTGTTTTTGAATACTTACTTTATTATGGGCATAAAATTAAAGGGCACAAAAGTTTTAAAAAAATTACGTAATAATAATAAAAAAATACAACGAGAAAGTTTCTTAACCGCCTCCTAGGCGACGATCAATTTCAGGGTGTAGCCTTTCCAATAAAAAGAGAATAATCAAATTTGGACTACTCTATAAAAAGTTATACATGGTCAAACAAAGAAAATACATTGGTAATCAACTAAAAGTATAAAATAAAAAATATTCAATAAATAAAGACATTTGTTCACATTTGTCCTTTAATTTTGTAATCATTTTAATTGCGTGTACCTGAAATCAAATGAAATAAAAGTAAGTTTTAATAGATCCATCTTACAACCCAAATAATGTGTCCTTTATCTATTATGTGAATAACCTTTGTTGAGGATTCAAAATAAACAGATATTAAAAACTACCGAGAGATATCTCCCACCCAATCTCAATTCAGTTGATGAGTTGTTATCATGGAGATCAAATGTGCAAACAATGATGACAGGAAAAACAGAAGGTAGTCATACCGATAAATGTGGCGCAGCGGAGGTGATAGCGGTCAAATCTGGCGCAGCGGATGTGCTAGCGACCAAATCGGGCGCAGCGGATGTGCTAGCGGCCAAATCGGGCGCAGCGTAGGTGCTAGCGACTAATCCTGGTGCAGCGTAGGTGATAGCGGCCAAATCGGGCGCAGTAGATGTGCTGGCGGCCAAATCGGGGGCATCGTAGGTGCTAGCTTCTAATCCTGGTGCATCGTAGGTTGTAGCGGCTAAATCGGGCGCAGTGGAGGGGCTGGTGACTAAATACGAGGCTTGAACTATGCCACTCCTCTTTAAAATCTCTCCAGGTTGATACTGAATGGTAAAAAACAGAAAAGTAAATACTCAAATATTTTACAAAACTTAGAAAAAAGAAGGTGATCCTACAGCATAAAAAGTAACACACACTGAAGTGCGTTACGCAAAATACTTTATTCGTTCACTAAAATACTAATTGCACACCAAATAATAATATGCCGATCGTTATACAAAATATAATTTAAAAGTCTCGTCCGCTTAGGAAAATTATCCACTCAGAAAACTTAATAGGTTATGTTAGGTTCTCTTGTGACCCTGCACCCAAAATAGGAGCCCTGCGAAGCAGGGCTCCGTCAACTCAGCTTATTAAAGTATTTGGTTGTTGAGTAATACTAAAATATGAATTGCTTCTTATTCATTGAAAGGATTACTTTTATAATTACAGATTTTCAACGGTCAATAAACAGGTGTTCTTTATGAAATATTTTAGTGAGTATATTTTGGTGTGCAATTAGAATTTTTGGTGAAATAAAGGAATATTGTTTGGCAGACATCAGAGATATATTGAGGAAGAGTTAAATACTACCCAAAAAAAAAATACCTTATTATGAGCACTACATCCAGATATTGATTGTGAGCTTGTCTGATTTTGGTCATTTTCCATTAAAATGCCATGCACATTTAATGGAGTCACGGGCTGTAAACAAGCAATAAAATTGTTAACGTTTTTTATATTTCTTGATTTTATTAATAGGTTTATAGGTCATTTGCAATTGGTGGGTTGAGAAGAATCTACCAACTGTAACCTACTGTATTAATACTTTTTCAAAGTAAACTGTAAAGTGCTATTCAAAAACAAGAGTATGGGTGACATTATTTTGTTTTCAAAACATTTATGAGTTCCTTATAAAAAGAATATCATAAATGTACTATTATAAACATTTCTTTTTTGTAACTAATTAGTGTGTTCCTCTGTGGCCGGATCACAGTTTAGTACTCAGATGCTATAGTTTGAAATAATACCTACCTAAAGTCTACTTTCATCGGAATATATATGTATATATTTTGAGTACCTCAAGAGATATCTTTCAAATCAACTACTTATGTGGTCCGGCCGCCAAGCAGTGCTCTCTGGCCGAGCCACCTCAAATTAAATAGAGTATAATGAAATATTAATAAATCTTTACCCCGAAAAAACTACTTAAAGAGTACCTTGCATACGACAAATATGGTCCAATAAACCCCTTTAGTTAAGGAGTTATTGGTTGTAGGTTGTGGTCCGCTGGGAGGTATACTCTGCAGCAAGTCAATTTTGCAATATTTAAAATTAACTATCCATAAATCAATTTATATAATAGTACCTTTTCTCTACTCTTCGTTGATACTTTTCTCTCAAGAAACTATTCATTTTGATTAATTCATCTTAAAAGTACGTGTGTATGGCTAGGGAGGATTACTTTCAGCAAATATAACGAAATATTCTTTATTTCTTTATGCCAAGAAAAACTGCATTATAAGTACTTTATAAAATGACCTGGACTTTATCTATAAACTTTTATTTATATAGCCAACAATAATTTTGAAAAAAAGAGCACTTTTTAGGTTTTTTTTATCTATCTACCTAAGAATAGGTAGTTAATTTGACGAAGTAAGTGATCACGAGTTATCTTCATCTTACAGTACAGTAAATTTTAATAAAATTAGTGAAACAACAATGCAAATGTAAATGTAGTAAGTGGAATGACCTAATTATAATAAACGAATAATAATTTAAAAGAACTAGAAATGTTATGTTATATAATAATAAACTGAAAAATGCTAAGTATCTATATAAATTCTAAATAAGTAGTAGATCATGAGTTGTCTAGTGTAAGTGACCATCTATCCTTATCACTGAAATAATCATTAACAGTATAATAACCTTTCCTAGTAAGACAGTCTTTTATCTTACTTTTAAACATATTAAATGGTAATTCTAAAAGACTAATTGGTATTTTATTGTAAATACGAATACCTAGCCCTACAAAAGAATTGTTAACTTTATGTAAACAATGATAAGGAGCATATAACTTATGTCTGTTCCTAATATTTATATTATGTATGTCACTTTTTGTAGTAAATAAACCTATATTTTGCCTAATATACAATATATTAGCAAATAAGAACTGCGAGGCTACTGTTAGAATTCCTATAGACTTAAAGCATTCCCTAAGAGTATCTTTTGCACCTACCTAACATGTATATTGCTTGTACCGCTTGTTTCTGTAGAACAAAGATATTCTGAATATCCGCAGCGTTGCCCCATAACAAGTTGCCGTAGAACATGACACTATGAAAATAGCTAAAATAAACTAGACAACCTATGTCGACATCAGCAAGTTGTCTAATTTTTCTGGCAGCATACGCTGCAGAGCTGAGCTTACCTGCAAGACATGCTATATGTGCACCCCATTGTAACTTATTATCTAATATAATGCCTAGAAACACTGTGGAGTCAACTGTCTATATATATTATATATGAATATATATATATTCCGATGAAAGAAGTTTTTAGGTAGGTATTATTTCAAACTTTAGCATCTGAGTACTAAACTGTGGTCCGGCCACGGAGCAACACACAACCAATTAAGCACATGTTCAGTTTGATTTTGGCAATTAATCTAACCACTTTAACCCCAGCGGCTCTTTGAGCCAAACACTATAACAATAAAATTCTGTTGTGTCTGCTAATTAGGTTCTCGAGTAGCTACGAACCACACTCAAACAAATTCTTTTTTACATCACTATTTGTGCCCATTAGACAAAAGTTGCAATGAGGATATCACCATCATAGCAGCCAATACTCAATCATGTTGAACAAATTTATAATAAGTAATGTTACTTACCAATAAGGTCCGTGATGGTATACGCAATGTTACTTTATTTAGAGTACGGTTGAAACAAGATTCTTCAAAGTGAAGAGAACAAATATGAATTGTTTTTGTTGACATCCTTAAATTTTCAACACCAATTGTTTCCAGCCAAATTTTCTTTTTTCCTTTGTTGGCAGGCAGCCTTGAAAGTAAAAAAATCAATAAGTAACCATAATACAGTATTATCGATAAATATAAAATATCATACATGCAGTACTCTATTCCTACAATAACAACAAAATAATTTCATAAAGTTTATCGTGGATAATAAAGGCAAAAAGGGAAAATATGAATGCGTAACTGTTGATACTCTTAAAAAAATGCAGTATCTTTTATTCACTATCTAAATCCAAAGATATTTCAGCTGAAATTAAGTACTTACTGGTGCAAGGTTATATTCGGGTGATTTCTGCTTCTTTTCATGCCACAACCGATTATATTGCAATTGGGCATCTTGCAATTGAAGGTTTACCACTACCACTGTACCACTATCGCGTTAAAACCCAATAACACAGCAAAATTACTCCAAAATTCACAAAATATATGAATAGCTCAAGAGCATTTGACAGTCGACGTACCCCAACTTGTTGACAAACAGCAAGCGGATAAAATGGCGACCCGGCCGCATCTAGGTATTTCAAAGACGCTAGGAATGAAGGGTTGCCATTATAGTAACTGTCAAAAAGCATGTTATCTCTTTTCACTTATGCAACATTATGTAAGTTAAACAGAGATGACAGTATTTTTATGACTTCGGTGTCGATATGCCTCGTATTTGTATAAGTGTATTTTCTATAGTCAAACATTTCAGGTCTATATTATTAGTATTGTCACTGACATGCATCGCCTTTACCGTACGCAATGGCGATGGCCTGCAATGGCCCATCATGGGCCACTGCAGGCCATCGCCACGATCACTTGGTGTTCACACAACGGCGCATAGCTCATTTAGCGATGGGACGAGTCGTCAATTTTCCAACTCGACCTAATCGAGTTGAGATATTGAATAACTCGAGTTGACTCGACCCGGTGCCAACTCGATAACAGTTGTGTTAACTTCCGAGCTGCGGAGCGAGTTACCGAGTCACCGAGTTGGCGTCGACTCGGTGCCAACTCGTTAACAGTTGTGCACAACCTCCGAGCTGCCGAGCGAATTACCGAGTCACCGAGTTGGCGTCAACTCGCTGGCTCGGTAACTTGCACAAAGCAAATAAAACCAGTCGACCGAGTCAGGCAGGCAAGCCAAGCAAGCTAACCCTGGCCAACTCGGAAATCGGAACGCAGAAGGAGGCTCGTCTGCTTATTTCTTTCGTTGATATTTCATACGCTTGGTAGGTACTAGGTACACGAAATGAATAAAATGTGATATAATACGCAGTTCACTGGTTTATTTTGAGAAAATATCTTCCGTGAATGTAACTCACAAATCAATAACATTATTACAAATTAACAATCATATTACAAACAAAAATTTCGGATTAGTTCGGATCACTCCGCGACCTTGACGAGTTGAGTCGACGCGGCGACGAGTCAACGAGTTGCGAGTTAGCCGAGTTATCAGCGAAGCGACAATACTACTACCGAGTTAGGTCAAGACTACAACTCGGTCATCTCGCTAACAGCGAGTTGAGTCGAATCATTGACGAGTTACTTTGGGTGACGACGCGACGAGTTGACGAGTTGCCAGTTGCAATATACATATTTTTATTTATAGTCTCACGCCTGTATCCCCGAAGGGGTAGGCAGAGGTGTAAATATTACACCCACATTTCGCCATGAATATGTAGGTCCTACGTAATAGAGGGCGAGCCTATTGCCGCTACCGGGCACATCACCAGACTCCGGGCTGCTACTGAGTATTCGGAAAAACCCAGTAACGCTTTTGCCCCATCCAGGAATCAAACCCGGGACCTCCGATCAGGAATCACATTCGCTATGCACTGGATCACGGAGGCAGTAAATAATATGGATAAATATACTAGATGAGCTCGCGGTTACACCCGCGTTATTTAAGTCTTTGTCCGCTCTCGTGTCTCATAGCGTGATGTTATATAGTCGGGAGATATTTTCTCAAAATAAACCAGTGAACTGCGTATTATATCACATTTTATTCATTTCGTGTACCTAGTACCTACCAAGCGTATGAAATATCAACGAAAGAAATAAGCAGACGAGCCTCCTTCTGCGTTCCGATTTCCGAGTTATAATATTTACACCTCTGCCTACCCCTTCGGGGATACAGGCGTGAGACTATAAATAAAAATATGTATATATTAGCTGTCGCCCGTGGCTCCGCACACGTGGATGTAAGTTATCGCGATAAAAATTATCCTGTGTCCTTCCTCGGGTCTTTGATTGATCGAATAATCTTAATATATAAAATCCTTGCGTTACTGACTGACTGACAGACACGCTACAGCCGAAACTATTGGGCGCAGGAAGCTGAAATTTGGCATGTATGTTTCTTGGGGACCGTAGAGGTGCACTAAGAAGGGATTTCCCGAAATTCCCACGGGATCGGCCAAAACGGGTAAACTAAAAAAAAATGCAGGCGTAGCTGCTGGCGTCCTCTAGTTAGTTATAAATATTGATCTTTCAACAGAAAATCCTTGTCATACTGGACAACTACTGCTAAGCCGTCAAGTCTGTATGGAATAGTGCAGATGGATTCATAAAGTTCATCATCAGATGTTTCAGATCTTCGATAAGTCAACAAATAATGCTCATCAGACTGAACAAGTTTTGCTAAAAAGGCAAGCCTGTATGTTATAGTGTAGCTGGGCTTTTTAAGTTCCGCATGAGATGTTCGAGATCTTCAAATTTTAATCGCTTATCAAAAAATGCTCATCATGTGAAATGTTTTTTGCCGCACCGCAATTTCTATGTCTTATAGTTACGCTGGGCTGTTGTGGTTCTGCATCAGATGTTCCACTTTCCAAAATCAATTTTAGCCTATATGTCGCCTGACCTAATAGCAATATAATAAAAAAAAGTTTCATTCAAATACGTCCAGTAACTTCCGAGATTAGCGTGTACAAACAGACAGAATTATTTTTTTAGATTTTTGCTCCATTACTGATTCATAGCATAACTGTATAATTATTTTGTAAATAATTATATTCAATATACAGTTTCTTTTACTGCCTTCTATATATATAAAACAAAAAGTGCACTATCCCGGTCTGCGGTCGGTGACGAACTAAACAATGGGCCATTGAGTGAACAACAGAGACCACGCTACGCCACGATTCCTTTGAAGTGTGCCCAAAAAACCGACAACATCCCGATTGCGCGCCACGATTGACAATTGCCCGCCACTGTATACCATCACCCCGTGTACACAATGGTCCATGATGGGCCACGGCAGGCTATCGCCGTACCCCATGTATGTACATACGGCTACACATCAAGTTAAAAAAAACCAGTTTATCATGGTCTCGCTTTGTGTGATCTTTCCGCACATTAAACGATCAGTTTATACTGGTTTAGCATAGTTTGGTGAGTAGGGGTGTGTATACAACGGCGATGGCCTGCAGTGGCCCATCATGGACCATTGTGTACTGGAGCCTAAAACCAAAGAGGTTGGACGTTTAGATTATATTTCTTTGGCCTTATTTAGGTTATATTTCCTTGGCCTAAACCAAACCTAGTCCATAGAGATATAAAGGATTCTTATATCTCTATGACCTCGTCCAACCTCTCCAACCCATAGAGATATTAGAATAGAGTGGCAGAACAGTACCTAACTCAATACTGTGTCGTGTCCAGTGACAATACTAATAATATAGACCTGAAATGTTTGACTATAGAAAATACACTTATACAACTATGAGGCATATCGACACCGAAATCATAAAAATACTGTCATCTCTGTTTAACTTAGACAATGATGCATAAGTGAAAAGAGATAACATGCTTTTTGACAGTTACTAAAATGGCAACCCTTCATTCCTAGCGTCTTTGAAATACCTAGATGCGGCCGGGTCGCCATTTTATCAGCTTGCTGTTTGTCAACAAATTGGGGTACGTCAACTGTCAAATGCTCTTGAGCTATTCATATAATTTGTGAATGTTGGAGTAATTTTGCTGTGTTATTGGGTTTCAACACGATAGTGGTAGTGCAAACCTTCTATTGCAAGATGCCCAATTGCAATATAATCGGTTGTGGCATGAGAAGAAGCAGAAATCACCCGAATATAACCTTGCACCAGTAAGTACTTAACTTCAGCTGAAATATCATTGGATTTAGATAATAAACAAAATATATTGCATTTTTTGAAGAGTATCAACAGTTACGCCACTTACGCCTTCATAATTTCCCTTTTTGCCTTTATTATCCACAATAAACTTCATGAAATTATTTTGTTGTTATTGTAGGAATAGAGTAGGTAGTGTGCGTAGTATGTATGATATTTTATATTTATCGATAATACTATATAAACTATATTATGGTTACTTATTGATTTTTTTACTTTCAAGGCTGCCTGCCAACAAGGGAAAAAGAAAATTTGGCTGGAAACAATCAGTGTTGAAAATTTAAGGATGTCAACAAAAACAATTCATATTTAATTTGTTATCTTCACTTTGAAGAATCTTGTTTCAACCGGACTCTAAATAAAGTAACATTGCGTGATGATGCTTTACCATCACGAACCTTATTTGTAAGTACCTAACATTGTTATAAATTTGTTCAACATGATTGAGTATTGGCTGATATGATGGTGATATTATTATCCTCATTGCAACTTTCGTCTAATGGGCACAAAGAGTGATGTAAAAAAGAATGTGTTTGAGTGTGGTCCTAAGCGACTCGAGTACCTAATTAGCAGACACAACAGAATTTTATTGTTATAGTGTCTGGCTCGAATATGAGCCGCTGCGCTGAGGCTAAAGTGGTTAGATTAATTGCCAAAATAAAACATGTGCTTAATTGGTTACAAAAAAGAAATGTTTATGCTAGTACATTTATGATATTCCTTTTATAAGGAACTTATTAATTTTTTGAAAACAAAATAATGTCACCCATAGTCTTGTTTTTCAATAGTACTTTGAAAAAGTATTAACCTCTCGTATGCCGGAATACCAGACACAATTAAAAAGCTATTGTGTCTCGCGTAGATATGCGTTCCGGCATACAAGGGGTTAATACAGTAGGTAGATTCTTCTCAACCCACCAATTGCAAATTACCTCTAAACCTATTAATAAAATCAAGAAATATAAAAAACGCTAACAATGTTATTGCTTGTTTACAGCCCTATTTACTATGTCTGTAGACGGATAGACGGTCGATAGAGCCAGACATGTGTTGGAGTGGAGACTGTGTATGGGCAAACGATGCGGCACGATGGGCCGACGATTTGCAGAGGGTGGTTGGCAGCGGATGGATGCGGGCTGCTCAAGACCGGGATGTTTGACGCTCTTTGTGGGAAGCCTACGTTCAGCAATGGACGGCAATGGGCTGAATGATGGTGATGATGAAATAAATAAATGACTATGACGTAAAAACAACACATTTTATTTAAAAATACATAATATATGTCCATCTTTCTCAATGAGATTTAGAACCTTGCTCTTTTGCCTTTTACCGGCGACACCCTAAGAAAAGCCCACAGATTGAAAATCACGGCTCTAGATTAACACATTTAGTTATAGATAAACTACGATAACATAGCGCGCTCCTCCACTTACCAAGCGGTAGAATGTGATCGAAATTCAACCGTTTGATAGGTGGTAGGGCGTGTCATGTTATCGTAGTTTATCTCTACTTGTAATAACTAAAACAATTTAAAAATTAAGTGATAGTGCAATGTTCGTTAAACTATGACTTGACCTAAAGGTCCAGTTACCAGGTCATAAAATTAAAAATAAATTATACTTAACAGGTATTACCGATGAGACTCGGTAAATCTTAGAACTTACCGGTAAATCCTAAGATTGACCGCAGCTCGGGCTTTTACAGTATATACCAACAAGTGAAGCTAAGAAATGTATGTTTAAAATACCCATTGATATTGTACTATGCGTTTCAAATAAGAATAGGAATGTCAATGACCGCTATCTGTTAAATTTCACTTGAAAAGTACGATTTGCAAAGAAGCTTATTTGCAAATCAATAAGTTTTACATCAAATTTAAATAATAACGTTAAATAAGTAGTAGTTTATTACATAATATTAATATTTGATTACTCATAATTCGTATCCAATATGGCGCCAAGTCGATCCTATTCTTAGTCAAAACGCATAGTACCGTGGTGACTATATGAAAACATTCCTATAATCTTTTATCGATGTTATTGTAGAGAAATATCGATATGGGCAGCTCTATGGGCCGCCATTTTTTCCTCTCAATAATGTGTAGGTATACACGTTTTTTTTGTAGGTATGCCAAGTCTATATTATTAGCATTGTCACTGGTCGTGTCCGTCGGTGCGAGAGAGAACACAACATTAAAAAGGCCCCCTGCATCTCTCTCTCTAAGAATACATGCACAACATCAACATTTCGCAGTGGCGTGCTACCTGTAACTATTATTTATATCAGTTTATCAGTAATCAATAGTTTAAAAATACATAAACTTTTTTGTCACTTCAAACTATCTTCGTGTATCAATAAAAACAACTTTTAAACTATTGATTACTAAGGCTGATTTTAGTCTCACGCTCACCGTCAGCGCTCATAGCTCAGCGCGTAGTTTGTCAGCGCTGAGGCTCAGCGTGGCTCGTTTTAATATCGTACTGACCGCCTTACTGTACAGTCGACGATCAAAACGCGGAGTGTATTAATTATTGCTGGTTTGTTATATCAATCCCTAAAAAATAAAAATCAGCGACGACGAATACTCCATGTTCATCCATTGATTGAGCAGAGAGCCGTTGCAGGAGAATTTGTCTTGTTATATGGCACTTTGAGGGCTGACAAAAGTAAATTCTTTAATTACTTTTGAATGTCACATAAAACTTTTGACGAATTACTGGCAAAGATACAGGATAAACTGGTCTATTGCAGCCTACGAATCGTGCCTATACCACCGATTGAACGGCTCATCGATAACTCGACCTGTATCCACTTCGCGATTCGCCATGACTGTACGCGCTGATGACACCCGCTCCGCTTGACAGTAAAACGCTCACAGAGGCGCTCGAGCGATCGTCAGTGCTGACAGCTACGCGGGGCAGACGCGCGATGCGTACGTCTGCGTAGCTATCAGCGCTAACCACCATGCGCGCTGATAGCTACGCGTCATTCTAAAACGCTTCCTATAAGTTCATATATCTCGGCCATCAGCGCTGACGGTGCGCGTGCCGTCAGCGTACTAGTCGACCAAGCCAACTAGACGAATGTCAACGTGACAAAATTCAAGATAATTCAATAATTATAATCCAGAAATTCCTAGTACCGATTGCAGGTGCATTGTACGTTCACACGCCGCGTTCGCACGTTACGATAAATAATTTTTCTGGATTATAATTGTTGAATTATGTTGAATTTTGTCACGTTGACATTCGTCTAGTTGGCTTGGTCGACTAGTAAGACTAAAACCAGCCTAATAAACTGATTTATGGTGAACGCACACTTATCCGAGCCGAACGCGTCGAAGGAAACGAATTTTAGAATTCTTTATATGAAATCTCATGAAACCTCGCACACTTGTCCGCGTCGAATCGTCCGAATCTGGAAGCACCTCAGAAATCCTCGAAGAATTCGAATGACGTCATCAGATTCGGCGCGGTTAGTGCGGTCGATTCGTCCGATGCGCTCGCATTCTATCAGTAGGGTATGACAGAGCAACGCACGAGTACTATATCCGCATTTTTTCTTCATCTTCCATTAATAAAGCACTGATAAATAAAAACCTCGTCAAGATCCATCACAATTCACATGCAATAACAGTGCGACAGGCGTAAAGGAAATGGAAACCATTTGTTCGATGCGCTCGATTCTTTCGGCGCGGTCGATTCTTGCTAATGTGCGAGGCCTCCTTGACTTCGATTCGTTCGACGCGTTCGGCTCGGATAGGTGTGCGTCCACCTTTAAATAATAGTTACAGGTAGCACGCCACTGCGTAATGTTGATGTTGTGCATGTATTGTTAGGGAGAGATGCAGCGGGCCTTTAATGTTGCGTTCTCTCTCCCACCGGCGCGGCGGACACGAATAGGCCCCACTCTGCCACAGTGGCAGAGTGGGGCCTATTCGTGTCCGCCCAAAGAATAGAGTGGCAGTGCCACTCTATTCTTAATATCTCTATGCTCCAACCTCTCTGATCGCCATGTTTGCTAAACTGTCAATTTGTCAAAGTTTTGACAATTATGACAGTTTTATAAACAGCAACATTACAGTCCGTTCACAGTTATAGTCCGTTCACAGTTATTTTACCTCTAGCTGTTAGATTGGCCAACCTGGGCGTTGTGTTGCTATATTTGGTATATAATACTCCCATTTTAAATATACATTATTGCTAAAAATGTACTTATTTTTTTATTGCCTAAGCGATCGTATTACATATTTGGAAGTAATGTTTGTAACAAAACCTCTTGATATTGGCATGGCTATATGCATATACATTTATTTTCTTACGAAATAACTAATTTCCCATGAAGATAAGTAGTTATAATAAAAATATTGTCTATTTAATATACAAAGGTAAACGCATCATAATTACGCCAACGTGAGGTTCTAATTATCAAATACAAAAACTGCAAATTTAATTTTCATATTTATTTTGAATAAGAATGATGTGGGTGTAATTTTACACCTCTGCCTACCCCTGCATGGAAACAGGCGTGAGTCTATAAGAATGATCCATGTGGACTGCCAATGTTATGATGATTCGTAACTGCTGTCAGATTCTGTATCAGACTCACAATTTAAGTCTATTATGAGCCTGTCCATTTCAGCATCCGTAGACCCATCTGTTTCACGAAGCTTGTCTTCAATGTGGCGCTCATGTTTGCATTGTTTTTGTCAGTCTTCTGCAGTGATAGATTGAAAAGCTTCTTCAGCTAAATTCACAATGTTGGTTGCCTCTTGTCCTAAATTTTTGCTTGTGACTCGCCTTTTAATGAGACTCCACATAAGTTGAATTGCGTTTAGCTCGCAGTGGTATGGCGGTAATCAAACCACTTTGCGGCCAGGAGCTTCAAGCATTTGAATTTTTGAAGCATTTCCACTAATATTGGGTAAAATGTTATGCACGGGTAACCCTATTTTACATTCCTGTCATCACAGAGTACAATTCCAACATAAAGAAAATAAACACCGACATCTGTCAGAGGTAAAATAACTGTGAACGGACTGTATTTTACCTCTGACAGATGTCGGTGTTTATTTTCTTTATGTTGGAATTGTACTCTGTGATGACAGGAATGTAAAATAGGGTTACCCGTGTATAACATTTTACCCAATATTAGTGGAAATGCTTCAAAAATTCAAATGCTTGAAGCTCATGGCCGCAAAGTGGTTAGATTACCGCCATACCACTGCGAGCTAAACGCAATTGAACTTATGTGGAGTCTCATTAAAAGGCGAGTCACAAGCAAAAATTTAGGACAAGAGGCAACCAACATTGTGAATTTAGCTGAAGAAGCTTTTCAATCTATCACTGCAGAAGACTGACAAAAACAATGCAAACATGAGCGCCACATTGAAGACAAGCTTTGTGAAACAGATGGGTATACGGATGCTGAAATGGACAGGTTCATAATAGAATTAAATTCTGAGTCTGATACAGAATATGACAGCAGTTACGAATCATCATAACATTGATAGTCCACATGGATCATTCTTATAGACTCACGCCTGTTTCCATGCAGGGGTAGGCAGAGATGTAATATGACACCCACATCATTCTTATTCAAAATAAATATGAAAATTAAATTTACAGTTTTTGTATTTGATAATTAGAACCTCACGTTGGCGTAATTATGATGCGTTTACCTTTATATATTAAATAGACAACATTTTTATTATAACTACTTATCTTCATAGGAAATTAGTTATTTCTTAAGAAAATAAATGTACATGCATATAGCCTTGCCATGCCAATATCAAGAAGTTTTGTTACAAACATTACTTCCAAATATTTAATACAATCGCTTAGGCAATAAAAAAATAAGTACATTTTAGCAATAATGTATATTGAAAATGGGAGTATTATATACCAAATATAGCAACACAACGCCCAGGTTGGCCAATCTAACAGCTAGAGGTAAAATAACTGTGAACGGACTATAGTTTCAGATTAGTTTCCAGCACAGACTAATTAGAGATGCTAACGCATGTTTCCAGTATATCACAGATCACTACTAACCAGTATATCACAGAGTACTTTTGTATCAGTATATCCCATCCCAGTATAAGTGTATAATCTATGAGTATATCTGTATATTCCAAGTGTTCACACTTCACTGTGAAATTGACTCAAAAATAATGTTGATGATGATTTGTTGAACAATAATAAATTGGATAGGTATATTTTTAAGATAGAATACCGTAGGTACGACAAATTAAATTAAACAAAAATCAACAAATCATAATAGTTATTTATGTCACATATTTTTGTAACTCGTCACTGAAGTCATTGTACACTTGAGATAAAAATTACTAAGGAAACAGAAATCTTAGAGAAAACATTCCGACTTATCTAGAGATATAGGAATCTGTCAGGCAGGCTCTCTTAGTGCAGATACCGGTCCATCACATTTCCACCTACTCAGCACTCAATCATGTCACAACTAGTTTTGATCTTTGTAACCATTCTGTGAATTTCTGTGTGTGAAAGAAATAAATCAACCATTTTTAAATGATTATAATGTAATCATTTTCTAATAAATACTATGTAATTACACTATACGGCAAACAATGAAAATAAACTTTATTTCTTCTTAATATATTTTAAATATTTCTTTGCATTAAAGTCATCCTCAATGTCATCGGTAATTTTAACTTTCTTTTTTGGCTTTCGTTTTTCTAATCTCATTTTCTTCTCTTCTTCAGACAACTGTGACAGATCTAGAGGTAACTGAGAAACAAAGCAAAGCAAAACATTACAAATACATACTATGGAAAAAGCAAGCAATAGAATAATTATTAATTTTTTTGACAGTTCATAGGACACACAAATTCAACTCTCGAATCTAGTCCTCATTCTACACAAGCATATCAAATGTCCACAAATGAAGAATTACACATCTATACATCTTGGCATATAAAATTAAGTGTCTGTCTAGGATATCCAAATTACTGGTTTTGAAGTGCATTTATTTAGTTACACTATGACAAGTTATAAACATTATTTTATAAGACATGTTCTTAAATTAATAGGTTTAAGATTTATCAATACAACTAGAGATTAAATTAAAATGACTACTTAACTAAAGTAAATACAGTATTATTGTTCTCAGACAATCATTTTGACAAACTTACAATACAAGACCTCAACACACCACAAAAATCATTATAACCTCACATATATTTATTTATCAATAAATGTATATATCCAATATTATTTGTTAAGCTCAAATGTCCTAATATATTTGCCTTTATCTGATACCAACCTTAATAATTTTCCGAGGTTCATGATATCTAATGTTAATAGAGGCTCCATCAGGTAAAACTACAGTAGTAGGATACATTCTTGGATAGATATCTCTATGAATTTTAGTAATGCTACTAAGAGAATTGTTTATATATCTTTTAGCGCAAACATTTAGTAACGATGATTTTAAATTTAACAAGACTTTTTTGTTCATGATTTTATTTATAGTCTTTATTTTTACGAAAAAATATATAGCCAGAGAAGATTTGACAACTGACTGCATGAGTGACAGTGACGTGACGTGCGTGAGCGTGACGGCTTTTACAGACGTCAAAAATGTTACCTGAATCTGTCTATGGTCTAATAGTACCAATGAGTAAATAAACTATGGAGTGGCGCTATTGCACATATATAAAAAATTACAATATAAAATAACATACGAAATCGATATAAAGCAACCAAACATAGTCTTGTCTCGTTTTGTATTAGCGATATCTCTGTCAGAAAAATGAAATAGGTAGCTATATTTACTGAATACACTCATCATGGCGATATTTTAACAGAAATGCTAACCGTGCCTGATTTGCTATATTTTTTGCCGAGTTTTGTGGTACATCTGCTGTCAAACAGCGTTGAGTGTCCAACATAATAATTATAATAAATCACACACAAATCAATAATCATACAATCAACACTAAGGGCGGTTTCTCGTTTTTGGAAGCGCATGTAGGCGTGTATAAGCCATGAAGTTATAGATAAACATGGAGACCGCACTCCGAATACCTACTTGAAGCTCAAATGATGTATCGCTATCTCGCTCACTGTGGTCATACCATCTCTTTTCAACCAACCACTGCCAAATTGACATGAAGTTATAGATAAACATGGAGACCGCACTCCGAATACCTACTTGAAGCTCAAATGATGTATCGCTATCTCGCTCACTGTGGTCATACCATCTCTTTTCAACCAACCACTGCCATATTGACAAGATTTACTTGACATATGGTGGCCAATGTTGCCACATTACCAAATCCTTAGGAAATGGGATTATAATTCACTGTCTCGCCAACCATGATTATAAGCGTTCGAGACTTACAATATTGGGAGTTTTAACAAGTGATTGGATTTCAACTCTTGATTTAAATACACATTAATTGACCGTGTAAACTTCTGATTTGCTTAATATGTCGGCTCTTTTTAAGAGCTTACTCGGAGATTTTAATAAGAAGATAGCAATACTAAGTCCACGCTAAAATGAGAGGTCAGACCACAGAGAGTGAGATAGAGAAATGTAGGTATTTGACTCAAGGCTTTGTTCCAGCTGTGGCCTCCATGTTTATCTATACCTTCATGCATATTGACAAGATTTACTTGACGTATGGTGGCCAATGTTGCCACATTACCAAATCCTTAGGAAATGGGATTATAATTCACTGTCTCGCCAACCATGATTATAAGCGTTCGAGACCTATAATATTGGGAGTTTTAACAAGTGATTGGATTTCAACTCTTGATTTAAATACACATTAATTGACCGTGTAAACTTCTGATTTGCTTAATATGTCGGCTCTTTTTAAGAGCTTACTCGGAGATTTTAATAAGAAGATAGCAATACTAAATCCACGCTAAAATGAGAGGTCAGACCACAGAGAGTGAGATAGAGAAATGTAGGTATTTGACTCAAGGCTTTGTTGCAGCTGTGGCCTTCATGTTTATCTATACCTTCATGGTATAAGCGCGCCTTTTGGCACACGCGCAACTCGTACGAGCGATGACGCGCTTAGCCGTCAGAATCCATGTTGAAACTGACACGATGTCACTACCGCGTATTTCACTTTCCGTGTTCAACTGGTGAAATCGGTCTCGCCAAATCCACACGCTTTTGTATTACTACGGCATTCAACCAACCCGTGCTCAACTCGCGTCAACTGAGCACGTTTTTGCGATCAAGCAACGTTAAAAGAAGGTTGTACAAAATAGTGTGTAAGTGTCGCCCGAAGTTGGATTCGCGCGCTTCTCATTGCAATGTTTTTAGGTGAGACTAATTCAAGTAAGTAGGTTATGTTAGGTTCTCTTGTGACCCTTAATGCAAAAATAGGAGCCCTGCGAAGCAGTGCTCCGTCAACTTCGTGTTTTTTTATTTAAAAATTCGGACAGTCAAAAAAGTGTTCAGTTCAACTGCACACGATTTTGTTAAGCCTTACTCAGCGCCACTTGATCACAAAGGCGTGCTCAGTTGACGCGAATTGAATACGGGATCGTAGGATTCCGTAGTAAAACAAAAGCGTGTGGATTTCGCGAGACCGGTGTCGCCAGTTGAACACGGAAAGGGAAATACGCGTCACTACCGTCTCGAGCGAACACACCGAAATATGCCCGTTCACGCGAGTCCGGTTTTTTGAAGCGCGTAATGTAAGCGCGTATGCTAAAACGACCCTATACGCGCAGAAAAATACGCTAATCTGAAACCGCCCAAAGTAGAATGGGTAAGAGTGTACCCATAGGCAAAGTTAATGTAGCATTATGAACCATACTGTATATCTTTTTTCTTCATGTGAATTCAGACATTCAGTCATATAATTAATTAAACTACTCTATAAGGGTAGCAAAACCAAGAATAGTTCATAATGCTACAGACAATAGGGTATTACACCATTTTTTGAAAAGTGTCTCCAGATGATCCTACGACTACAAGAAAGTAGTAGAAAAATTACAAAAAATATATTCAGTTGATAAATATTTTTTAAACAACTTTTAAATTTACATTTTAAATGTTCGCGGTTTAGCAGACAAAAACGTTGGAAGCCATCTTGCTTACGCAAACATATTAGTAAACAACGTATAGTCCGTTCACAGTTATTTTAACTCTAGCTGTTAGATTGGCCAACCTGGGCGTTGTGTTGCTATATTTGGTATATAATACTCCCATTTTAAATATACATTATTGCTAAAATGTACTAATTTTTTTATTGCCTAAGCGATCGTATTAAATATTTGGAAGTAATGTTTGTAACAAAACCTCTTGATATTGGCATGGCTATAAATGCATGCACATTTATTTTCTTACGAAATAACTAATTTCCTATGAAGATAAGTAGTTATAATAAAAATGTTTTCTATTTAATATATAAAGGTAAACACATCATAATTACACCAACGTGAGGTTCTAATTATCAAATACAAAAACTGCAAATTTAATTTTCATATTTATTTTGAATAAGAATGATGTGGGTGTAATATAACACCTCTGCCTACCCCTGCATGGAAACAGGCGTGAGTCTATAAGAATGACCCATGTGGACTGCGAATGTTATGATGATTCGTAACTGCTGACATATTCTGTATCAGACTCAGAATTTAATTCTATTATGAACCTGTCCATTTCAGCATCCGTAGACCCATCTGTTTCACGAAGCTTGTCTTCAATGTGGCGCTCATGTTTGCATTGTTTTTGTCAGTCTTCTGCAGTGATAGATTGAAAAGCTTCTTCAGCTAAATTCACAATGTTGGTTGCCTCTTATCCTAAATTTTTGCTTGTGACTCGCCTTTTAATGAGACTCCACATAAGTTCAATTGCGTTTAGCTCGCAGTGGTATGGCGGTAATCTAACCACTTTGCGGCCATGAGCTTCAAGCATTTGAATTTTTGAAGCATTTCCACTAATATTGGGTAAAATGTTATACACGGGTAACCCTATTTTACATTCCTGTCATCACAGAGTACAATTCCAACATAAAGAAAATAAACACCGACATCTGTCAGAGGTAAAATAACTGTGAACGGACTGTACAATTCCAACATAAAGAAAATAAACACCGACATCTGTCAGAGGTAAAATAACTGTGAACGGACTGTAGCTACTTGTTGATGCTTGTTTTTTTGACAGTCACGTGGTTAAGTTGTTTTTTAAAATTTTACTAAGTTTATGACGTCATTAGACGTTAATGACATTCGTCATGGCGGCTGCCGTTTTGCGTAATGAAATCACAGATAATAAAACGGAGTAGCTTTAACGCTATCTTTAATTACATTTATTCCTGCCGATGGCTTTTTTTAAGGAGTACCTGAACAACATAATGTTGCTGTATCACTTGCTTTGGTTATTTGTAAAGCAGTTTCAATTGTTTTCTGCGTTTTGGGTCTTTGGGATACAGATGAGCTCCTCGGTTTGAAATATTCAACGCAACATTGGACTTACATACATACATATCGTCACGCCTTTTATCCCCGAAGGGGTAGGCAGAGGTGTATTTCTACACCCACTTTTCGCCAGATATATTTTAGTCCCACGTAATAAGGGGCGAGCCTATTGCCGTACCGGGCACATTTCCAGACTCCGTGCTGCTACTGAGAATTTCGTGACAGAACAACCCAATAACACTGCCCGACCCAGGAATCGAACCCGGGACCTCCCGACCCCACGCGCACATTTATGCCGCGAGACCAACGAGGCAGTCGTATAGGGTGGCCGTGTGGTTGACGGCATAGAATACAAGTGTCACCACGTCAGTCTCGCGCGGTGTCTCGTGTCGTGCGCACGCTTAAAACGGATCGCTATTACCGGTGAATATAAAACTACCCACAACAAGTTATTTATTGATAAATAATGGAAGAAAACAATGATGATGAAGACCTGGTGTTTAATAGTGATGAAAGCGATACAGAGATATTGAAGGAATGTGAACAGTCGTTAAACAAATTGGCAGGAAAGAAAAATACTATCATGGAATCACAATCTTTGATGGGAGATTTGGAAAAAAAAAGAAAAAAAGGAGAGGAGGAAAGTAGTGAAGACGGATTTATTACTGTTGCAAGGAGGAGACCTAAAATACTACGGAGTAACCTAAAAAAATGAGGGTAGAGGAAAGTCAAAAAAATGAAGAACTATTTTATGATGTTTGTATATCACACACAGAGAGTCTGCCGAAACAAATGGCTTTTGCAAAGTTGTTGCAAGATGCAAATATAAAGAACATTATCCGGATAAGATATAAAAGTCCATATAAGGTGCTTATACGGTTTGAATCAATGGAAAAAGCTCATTCATTGATAAATTGTGAAAAAATTGCGGCACTAGGTTACAAACTTCAAATGGCGAATGAAACTACAAGATCTTTTGGTATAATCAAAGGTGTTGACATAGAATTAAAAGAGGAAGAGATTATGGAAATTCTAGAGTCTGAGTGTAAAATACTATCTGTTAAAAGACTGAAGAGAATAAGCTCAAATGAAGACTGGATCGACAGTGAGACAGTGAGGGTGTGTTTTGAGAGCCCTACTTTGCCACTGTTTGTATATGCATATGGTTGCAGATTCCAAGTAGTGCCCTTTGTATTCCCAGTAAGTCAATGTATTGGCTGTTGGAAATTCGGACACTTTTTTAAGTATTGCCCTTCGAAAAAAAAAATTTGCCCTAAATGCGGTGACCTACATGAGAATTGTGAAATAAAGGATTACAAGTGCCTAAACTGTCAGGGGACACACCTAGTTTTAGACAAAAAATGTCCAATATATATAAAAGAAAAAAGAATTCGAGAAATGATGGCGGAAAATAACATAACATACCGAAGAGCTGTAGAAATATATACGACAGAGGAGCAGAAGGAGCTAAACGTTCAAGATATACAATGCGATGATCCTGTAACTGAAATGTCGACGTGTTCAGCTACCCTTTATAATAATGAAACATATAGTAGCATCGTAGCTAAGGGCGCAAGGGCTTCAGAAGTGACTACAGGTGCCAAAAAAAAAGGAAGCACAACAAAAAGCGTCAAAAATTCGCATAAGAAACCTTCTACAAAGAAACAGAAAGAGAAAGTGAGCTCATTGGAAGACGCATCAATGTCAACACAGGATGATTCGAGCTGCGACAACCGCCAGGAAGAAAAACGTGAAGGGAGAGATAAGTATAAAATTGAATTTAGAAAATTACTTTTAGAAATGAATAATGTAATATGGTCAGAGAGAAGCTTTGAAGAAAAAATTATGATGTGCCTAAAGTTAATTTATGAAGAGGTTAAAAGTTTCTTATGTAATATCTGCGCTAAAGAAAATATAATAAATAATTTAATGTCTTTATATAATGGCTAGTAATACTCGTAATTCAGGCATAAACATTATCCAGTGGAATGCGCAAAGTATTAAGCCTAAGTTACTTTGTTTTGGGGAGCTTTTAAACACTGAAAAAATACACATAGCAATTGTAAGTGAAACTTGGCTAGAGGCAGAACAGACTATTAACATTAGGTCATACAATATATTTAGACAAGACAGACTAGACACCTATGGTGGAGTAGCCATTTTCGTTCATAAATCTATTAAAGCGTACAAAAACCCAATTAGTATTAGTAACTCCGGTATAGAAATATTGCATGTCAAACTAGTTAATTGCCCTACTTTAGAAAATGTTATATCAATATATTGCCCCTCATCAAAACAAACTCGAACAACTGATTGGGAAGAAATATTCCAAAGATTTCAACAAAAGTCTCTAGTAGCGGGTGACTTCAATGGTCATCATACGAACTGGTCGTATAAGACGGATTCCAGGGGTGCCCAAATATGGGACGCGTCATTAGAACATGGGTTTATTTCTCTCAATAATGGAGATGCCACTAGAGTCAAATTAGTAGAAGGAGTACTAAGACAAACATCACCCGACATCTCATTTGCTTCCATAGACATAGCCACAAACTTTTCATGGCAAGTATTACAAGAAAATTTGGGAAGTGATCATCTTACTATTAAACTCTGCATGAATTATAACCCAAATAGAGGTAATGTTTTGGGAAAACGAAATTTAAAATTAGCAGACTGGCATAAGTACAAGAGTTCTCTTGAGAAAGCTTTTAACAGCGATATAATTAAAAATTGTTATGCTCATAACATTCAAGAAATGTATGATTATTTCATACAAGAAATTAACAAAGCTGTCGATATCAGTATCCCTATGATCAAAATATGTACTAACCCAGTTTCCAAATTCTCACCAAAACCATACTGGAATCAGGAGCTATCTTTAGCGATAGCAAGACGCAGGTTAGCCTTGAAAATTTTTAGAAAAAATCCAACTCCAGAAAATTTAACAAACTTTGATCGTCATAAAAAAAATAGTTCTAAACTGATTGCTGCGGCTAAGAATCGAAACTGGCAAATATTTTGTAGCTCTATTAATGAATTAACGTCGGCTTCAGCACTATGGGATAAAATGCGATGGGTAAAAGGATACCGAAAATGTAACAATTACGTTCCGGCTACTAACCAAATAGACCTTCTACGTTCACTCACTCCCGACTCAGTTCTAAACCGTGCCCCAGATATAAAATCGCACAATGACATCCTAGGAGCTGATTTTTCAGTTCACGAATTTGAACGCTGTTTAAAGAAAAAGGATACTTCCTCCGGGGTCGATAACATCTCGTATTCTATGATATACAATCTTCCACAATGTGCTAAAGAGTTCCTACTTAAACTTTATAATCTTATCTTCTACACTGGTTTTGTACCAACGCAATGGCGGGATATTAAAATTATAGCAATACAAAAGCGCACTAATTCAAATGAACAAAAATTTCGGCCTATATCATTAACATCTTGTGTCTGCAAAATATTTCACTTAATGATAGGTAAGCGTTTAGAATGGTATGTCGAAAAGCAAGAAATTATTTCTAAATATACTTTAGGCTTTCGGAAATCACAATCATGCCTAGACTGTCTGGCACGGCTGATTGCACAAATTCAAATAGGATTTTCGGAGAACACCCCAACCATTGCCCTTTTCCTAGATATAGAGAGTGCCTACAACAATGTGTCAATCACTGCACTAATTCAAACATTAGACCAAATTGGAACAGGGGACAAAATTTGCAAGTACTTGTGGAACTATTTAAAAGAAAGGTATCTCACTATTTATGATGAGAGATGTCAACCAATAATGACAAGATGCACAATCAATGGTTTGGCTCAGGGCGACCCAATTTCACCACTTTTGTTCAACATAGTAACATATAAGATATGCCATGAGATAAGGGAGGTCACAGTATCCCAATATGCAGATGACCTTGTCTTCCACATCAGCGATAAAAATATAAATGTATGCAAAATAGGAATAGAGAATGCTTTGCGACAATTAGTACTTTTATTAGAAGAAATAGGCTTACAATTATCTACGTCTAAATCTAAATTTTGTATGTTTAGTAGAGGACATCGGCGTATAGTTCCCGATATCTCTATTTCTGGTATCTCTATGCAAATGTCACCATGCGTAAAATATCTGGGTATGTGGTTAGACCGTACGCTCTCATTCGGCAAGCACATCAATGAAGTAGTTGAGCAAACGTCAAAATTTATGAACATACTTAAGGTTTTAGTGGGCCCCTCGTGGGGAATTCATCAGAAACATATAAGGAGACTTTACATTTCATTAATTAGAAGTCGAATGGATTATGCATGTTTTCTGTATGATAATAGTGCCAAAAGCCATCTTTCCAAACTTGATAAAATACAGAATCAAGCTTTACGCATTATCGGTAGATTTATTAAAAGCTCCCCAATACATGTGATGGAAAGCGAGCTTAGCCTACCACCTCTTAGTCTAAGGAGACAATATCTTGCAGCTAAATTCTGTCTTAAGTGTCAATCCTGGTCTAATAACATAACCATAGAACTTGTAAGCAAATTAAGTAGACTATGCAATTTAAGCTATTGGCAAAAGAAAAAAAAACCCCTGATCTCTACTGCGTATAATAAAACTAAAGATTGTATGGTATATAACTCATATCCTCTTCCTATGTTTAAGCTAGACGTATGGATGTCGCGCATAGATATTCGTAATGTAATACATTTCGAACTGGATTGTATTAGTAGAAGTAAATCTGAGTACGATAGCAACTCCTTAAAATACAATGTCATACATGAACTCCATGTAAAGTATACTGGGTGGCACAAAATATTTACAGACGGCTCGAAAAATAACGATAGCCTGGGAGCATCGTTTGTCTCTGAAGAGTATCATGCTTGCTTTAATATTAAGACCAATGTAACTATCATGACGGCGGAACTCATTGCAATTTCAGAAGCATTATCATTTATAAATAACAAGAATTGGAATAGGTCGGTAATTTTGTCCGACAGTAAGAGTGCTTTACAACACTTGGCTCGATGCGCCTCTGGCCTCAGAGGTGTTTCGGTAGCCTACATTATCCTTGAAAAAATTTCAAGTTTACAAAGACAAGGTAAAATTCTGAAAATGCAGTGGATTCCAAGCCATAGTGGTATATCTGGTAACGAAGAGGCTGACAGCTTGGCAAAAAAAGGATGTACAGAAGGAATAGAAATAAATGTTTTGGCTGATTATTCGGAAGTGTTACATAAATTTAAACTACAAAATTATCTAGATTGGAAAGAACATTTTAATGTGACATCAATTAATAAAGGAATTTGGTACAAAACCATACAGCCGGAGCCTCTTCGAATACCTTGGTTCATAAATTGTGAGGAGAATAGGTCTAGGGTTAAATTACTATTAAGGTTACGATCAGGACACATTCCATCAAAAAAATTTGCCTATTTAATGAAGAAGGTCAACTCCCCCAACTGTGACTCTTGTGGTGTGGAAGAAGATATACAGCACGTTTTGATGGAATGTGTCAAGAATCGAGCTGAGAGACAAGCGCTAGCGACTAAATTAAAAATAAACCTGTATGATGTTGGAGTTGTGCAAAGCATTCTATCAAAACCAAACTCAGAGGCAGCCAGATTGCTGAGTCAGCTAGCGCTAGTGTCTTAGTCTTATAAGTATTTCTTGTAAGTTTTTTATGTGATGGTCATTATGGGGCTGACTTATCCGTCCTAGGATAAAGCCCCTAAATAAAAGATTAAAAAAAAAAAAAAAAAGTGTCACCACCCCCTATCTTCCCGTGGGTGTCGTAAGAGGCAACTAAGGGATAACACGATGCAAATACCATCTTTGCGTAGAGACGGAAAACTCGACATCAAACATTGGACTTAGTTAACAAAAAAAAAAAATGGATTTTGACACTTCCTACGTCAAAACATGGCAGGGTCGCTAATGCGACGCCTAGCGGGGTAAAAAGGCAGTTTTTCCCCCCATTGATCGGGTTTTTATCGATATAAAATATGTGCTGTCAACAGATGTTTTGTGGTACTGGGACAAAGAATATATATAGTCCGTTCACAGTTATTTTACCTCTAGCTGTTAGATTGGCCAACCTGGGCGTTGTGTTGCTATATTTAGTATCTAATACTCCCATTTTAAATATACAGTATTGCTAAAACGTACCTATTTTATAATAAAAAAATTGTGAAGTTACGTCAATTTGAGGTTTTAATTATCAAATACGAAAACTGCAAATTTAATTATCACATTTATTTTGAACTAGCGGAGCCAGCAGCTACGCCTGCAATTTTTTAATTTACCCGTTTTGGCCGATCCCTTGGGAATTTCGGGAAATCCCTTCTTAGTGCACCCCTACGTTCTCCAAGGAACATACATGCCAAATTTCAGCTTCCTCCGCCCAATAGTTTCGGCTGTAGCGTGTCTGTCAGTCAGTCAGTAACGCTAGGATTTTATATATTAAGATAAAAATGATCCATGCGGACTGCCAATGACGATTCGTAGCTGCTAAAAAGATTCTCGGCACCTCATTCCTGTCAGTTTTTTCTCTGAGCGAAAACTTCTTTTCTTACACTTTGTATAGCCTAATACATTCTATCTGCATCCCGAATCCCTCGTTCAGTCACTCTTGCCTCAAATTTTGGCATTTTTAAGTCTGTCTGCAAAAATCATATAGACCACAATTACTTTCCTTATCATATACAAATTTTGGCATTTTTAAGTCTGTCTGCAAAAATCATATAGACCACAATTACTTTCCTTATCATATAAACCTATTTAATACAAAAAACGCGATAGACGTATTTAAATAAGGATTTTCTCTCCATTCAAAAAATGTCTATAAAGATAAGACTGACATTACACACTCGGTGGTTACAGAGGGACATTCTAGTTTCCACTTAAATTGGGTAAAATGTTATGCACTGGTAACATACCTGTCATCACAGAGTACCATACCAACATAAAGAAAACAAACACCGACATTTGTCAGAGGTAAAATAACTGTGAACTACTGTCGCACTCTCGTCCAACAGCCGGCATCTCGAAGAAGTGGGTGCAGAATTATAGTAAATGGCAAACTATTAGTCGCACAGAAAATTCTTAACACCTAGGTACATAAAAAAAATACGATTGCGTCTTACGAAGGTTACTCCAATATAGGTACCCACAGTAAAGGAACTTTATGGACTTTAAGTTATTTCTAACGTTTTTATTCATACACAACGTAAAATCTTCATGAATAGAAATTTTAATGTGATATACTAACTAGTTGGCGGTCATTTTATTTCATTGCGGTAGAATCCATTATTTAATTTGTGGAAGAATAAGGCGTGGTGTTCCTTCAACTAGAGGGAGGATCCTTTAACCAGGCTAAGTGATCGTGCTTGATGGACTGCAGTCCGACGGAAGTATTTGAGAAGTAGTATATATTCGGCTCGGCGCGTGAAAGTTGTTAGCGCGGTTCAGGAGTCCAGGACTTCGATTTGGCGCGTCGTTTGCCATATTTATTTGATCACTCAAACACAAAATTAATCATGCTTATTTCTGAAATCAAAAAACACGTCACGTTAACACGTCTGGAAGTAATAAAATCTTAAACACAACTGTTTAATACAAAGGTTGTGAATGTGTGTTTACAAAAATTATAATAATATCTTCTTAGTTCCACCAAATTAGTTTCTAAAAAAAAAACTAATTTCGGTCACTTCAGATCTATTATATTTGCCTTTCCTCGTATATAAACAAATCGAGTAAGTACTGTACACAAAAATGTGTTAAGTTATATTTTTTTCTAAATCTAATATAAAAACTTAAAAGTAGATCTACGTATTTTCAAAATCCGAGTTGGCAGCACTGGTTGGCTTGGCACTTTGGCACTGTGCTTTGGCACTTTTGGCAGCTTGTGTCGTTGTCAACCAGTGTTGCCAACTCTGATTTTCAAAAATACGTAGATCGGAGTTAAAAAGTACGTAGATTTACGTACTTTTTAAATTCGAAAGTACGTAGATCTACGTACTTTTAATTATACCTAAGATAAAGAAAGTAAAAATGAGTAAAACAAGTGTTTCCAACGTCGATCCGAGTATGTAAGCAAATATTATTGACTTATATTGGTCGAAATGTTTTTAGTTTGTACTTGTAAAACTAGTTCGGTAGGAATAATCATGGACCGAAATATCCCATAGGTCCATTTTTAAGTGTAGTTTGTGTTTTATAATGCTTTCTTCTTGGTACAATCTCATTATTTTGCTAATTTGGTAATCTGTTGCAAAATGCGTAGATTCTGGGCCTGAAGTACGTAGGTTCGCGGGAAGGGTCCGAAATACGTAGATCTACGTAAAAAGACGTAGAGTTGGCAACGCTGTTGTCAACTTTGTTTGTGTCTATCTGTCTAATCGAGTTGATTTGAACGCGTACGGCGTACTTACTTTGCGTTGGATTTCAAGTTACATTATTTGTTATTAATGAAATATATTTTGTGAATCTAGTTTTTATTCTATACGATCAGAATGGGTTGCACCCAAAGTGAAATATCTCCACAGAATGAAACGCCTAGAAAAGGCTGTACTGATGTCCTGTGGCTTGTTATTTATATTTTGTTTTGGATATTGATGGTGAGAGCTTGTCTAATGAAATTAATTATTGGAACAATTTATAGGTACATCTTAATATCAATTAATTTTACGTAAAATGTTGTATATTTTATTTATAGATAATAGTTGCTGCTATATCTTTCGTATATGGAAATCCTCTGCGGGTTATAAATGGATTTGACTCATTTGGTAATACATGTGGAGTAAAGACCAATCAGAAGCTGATAAATTTTCCTCTAGCCGGCATCAATACTCTGGACAAGAAATATTTATTTTTTATGGATATAAAGGAACTACAAAGATCTCTTAAAATATGTGTAAAAGAATGCCCTAACAAGAAATTGGAGTCACTTGCAGATATTCAAAAATATTATAGAGATACTGGCTCAAATCTTTGCAGATATGATATAAATCCGAATAATATAACAAATACAAAAGATTTGCACAACTTTATTGGGCCATGCCCAACATTACCAATTTATGAATCATTCCCTCTGTTGAATAGATGCTTCCCTAGAAAAGCAAAAGATATAGCAACCAAAGTCTTCACAGATTTCTATGAGCTACTTAATAGTTGGGATACTATTGAACAAATGCTATCAGACCTTTACTCATCATGGAAAGAGATGATAATTTGTGTCATAGTTGCATTCAGTAAGTATTGCCTGACCTTTACATTATCAATATTTGTATATATAGCTACAATTACAATCATGCCCTTTTTAGAGTGTCATAGTGTGCAATTAGGCCACCACATGTGTGGGCAAAACATGTTATTTATTTACAGGACTAAATGAATTTGCACTAGTTCCATAATTGAGATGAAAAAGGATCTATGTGGGAGGCAACTTAATATAGACACTGACTCACAAGAGATGATGATGTCACCTATATGTTACTTAGTCCTGCAATTGACTTCACCGCTGTAAGAATAAAAACTACTTACTGGAACAGTTTTAATTTCTCGGAAACAAAAGAAAACTACAAAACAAATCTTGTATTCTGATTTATCAATGTAAAATAACCAAAGGGATTTGTAGATAAGGCCACTGTACTGAATCAGAAGGTTGCAACCTTCATTTAAAAATAGATAATGGCTACATAGTCATTTCTATTGTTATGATGATATGTTATCTCAGAAGAGATTCTCACCACTGCACTCATTGTTATTATTTGCTCAACAGTAATAGTAACTGTTTATAAAAATTTAATCAAATAATTATCAGAATAATTTTCCATCTCAAAGAGAAAATTTATCGAGGGGCTTGTCTTAAAAAATATGTGATCCTATTTTCATCTAATAAGACTGTTATATACTAATGCAGATTATTGTACACAGTCCTTAAGAATATACATATAACAATCATTTGATATTAAACAAAGCCACAGTTCTCACCCCGAAAATTAACTAATGCACAGTTAGGGTGTCTTGATTTCACTAATGCAGAGATCACGAGCTACTTGCGAGGGGCACATTCGTCAGATCCAGAAATGCCATTACTATCAAGATTTATGTGTTTAAATTTCTGTTATTTAATTTATATTATAATGCTTTCTAGGTACAATACATAGAAATCAAAACAGCTAAGTTAAGGTTCAATGTAAGCAAATCATATTATATTTTAAGGGTTTTGTAGCAGCTACATTGTATAATGTAGTTATGAGTAGTTCTATGTAGTAATCAATTATACACATTAATATAACCATTTAAAATTCTGTTAACAGTTTGTTGACAAAGTTCTAAAATAAGTATCATTGAAAGTTTTGATCTTTACTTCATTGCAGCATAATTACTGAAATAAAGTACATTTGCATTAAGCATATTATGTAATGTTTGGAGGTTTTATGTATCATTGTGAATATTGAATGTCTGAGAACTGTTATGTTTGTCTAAGGGTACATATTTGTATTTCATATCTATGTTGTCTTTTAACTACAAAATATATAAGTGTGTGTCTATAATATAATAGTACAGTAGTATCTTATACTTATATACATATAGGCGTCCCTCGCATTGGGCATCAGCGGTCCTCGAGCATACGCTCGGCGTCCGTTCGGCGTGCGCCCGGCGTTCACTTTGTACTACAGAGTGAACGCCGAGCGCACGCTGGGCGTACGCTCGAGGAACGCTGACGCCCAATGCGAGAGGGGCCATAAAGCTGAAGAGATTGTTTGTTTTGTTGAACGCCCTAATCTCAGGAACTACTGGTCCGATTTGAAAAATTATTTCAGTGTTAGATTGACCATTTATCGAGGAAGGCTACAGGCTATATAACATCGCGCTATGAGCGACGGGAGCGGAGCAGTAGCCTTAAATAATGCGGGTGAAACCGCGGGCATCATCTAGTTATACTAGAGGCATCATCTAGTTATACTGGAGGATGCCCACGGTTACACTTGTGTATCTAACACTGAAAGAATTTTTAAATCGGAGCGGTACTGCCTGAGATTAGCGCGTTCAACCAAATGAACAAACAAGCAAACTCTTCAGCTTTATATATTAGTATAATATTGGGGTTCACCAATACCAGTTTATTTAAGTATATGTAACTAATATCTATTCTGTGATGTTGGTCTGTAATTTTAGTTAGTAGTAGTAGTACTCAATAACTAAATTATTACATGTTGTTACTTATTATGTAAATACATGTTTGGGACGATAATGTTATGATAATATGACAAATATTATAATATTTTTTTTTGTTTTCAGTTTGTTCTCTGATAATGGTGTCTATTCTCCACTTATTGGCCACCCTTGTGTCGTGGATTTTTATGATATTGGTGTCTATAGCCAGTATTGCTGGCACAGCACTTTTGTGGTACACATATCATGAATTGAGAACAAAGCAAAAGAATTTTGATGATCATACATATTTATCTGTAAGTTCACTTATTACATTGCCCAGTTATAATTTATATAATAAGATAGACATGCTTTCATTGACTAATTTTACTTTTCCAGGAATCTGTAAAGAATGAAACTGCATTTTTGTGGTATTCTATCATAGCTACAATAATAACAGTGAGTATTGCCATGTTATTCATAAATGAAACTAGAGGAATTCTTAATAGGTAATGGCCACTCATAAGTAATTCTCTAAGACTAAGGTCATTAATGTGATGATGATGACTCATATCAGTTAGTATAATTAAGGCCCACCCACACGGCACAATTTTACCACTGATCAAATTTTCAATCGAATTGGTTTTGCCCGTCTACACGACACACATCCACCCGATTGGTTAAAATCTGGTGGTACCGCCCACCCGATGAACTTGAGTTGGACGACTGGCGTCTACACGTCACGATTTCATCAAGTGATTTAGTCAAGTTGGACGTAAAATCGTGTCGTGTGGATAGGCCTTGTTTTAGTCAAGTTGGGCGTAAAATCGTGCGTGTGGATAGGCCTTTAAATGTACCTACTATAAGTATGTATACAGACAACTCATTCTATGATCTATGTCACACACACCAAGGTGTGTCGTCATTAGTTACATGAAAGAACATGACCTAATAGCTACCATTGTTATGATTTACAAACTATGAACAAACTGTTTTAAACTTTCTATAGCTAAACATATCTGTTATGTGTAGGCCTTGATTTTCATTGACATAAAAACACGAAACATTCGGACAAAAATATAATTATGCTAATGACCTGTTAGAGCGTGGCTTCTACTGAAGTAAGTAATTAATTATCCGTACGATACGACTACGGGACAAAACAATCTAACAAACGTCCAAACGCGTACGTAGCGCGTACGAGTAATGTTTAATTACTATGATAGTGTTTATATGTAACTATATACGTTCGAATATGCCGTTTCGAACGTTAAAAGAACCGAATTTAATATTTTTTTACCGTACATCGTCCTACTAGCGTTATCCCAGTTGTAAACTGGGATCTGCTTACTAAAACTGGATATTATTGAATAATACCTTTCCCACAGAGCGACTGCCTGTCTGACCTCCGGAAATGTCCGGAACCCACAGGATTAGAATTATATTCTTGGTTTAGACTAGTGTCAGTATAATCAGAGATACTGACTCCCTATAACGACTCAAAGTTCATGACAAACGGGTCGGACGGTTTAGCGTGCTCTTCGAAGCACGGGACAAGCGATAATTGAGTAGGTAACTTTATTGTGCACATAACTTCGAAAGTCATTGGTGCGCGCCGTGGATTCGAACCCGATACCCTCTGCATGGCAGTGTGTTGGTACATCTACTAGCCTATAGCTCAGGGTTTCTAAAACTTTTTGTAATCATGAACCATGGACCCCTTTCAGAATTTAATAACTTCCAAGGACCCCTCCCCTACAAACGAATAACTTAGGGTAAAAAAGAGAAGTACAAATTTTCAAAATCACTTTTATCTGTCGTTCGAGGCGTGAGTTTAATGCACAGTTTCCAAAGAAATGAGTAAGTGTTAACTGGGCTACTGTCGATCCCTGTTACATGTCCATGGACCTCACTTTAAGAAACCCTGCTATAGCTGCCTGATTTTGAGCACACAAATAGATATATATTCGACCGTGAAGCAAGAAGCGACTCTAAGTAAAAAAGATTTGCGTCGCTATTTGGGCATTTTTCAAATCAGCTAGCGCTAATTGACTGAGTGGCGGCGAAGTGAACTAATTTGGTGTACTCAAATTAGTCGCTTCTAATTAAAATTAAGGTACTTCTGCATACGTAATTACGTACTACAACTTAATTACTGCAACGGCGGCAGATTTGAAATTTTATCTCATTGTAGGTATTGACTGCCTCCGTGGTACAGTGGATAGCATATGCTTCTACTGATCCTGGTCCCGGGTTCGATTCCCGGGTCAGGCAAGTGTTACTGAGTTTTTTCGGATTCTCAGTAGCAGCACGGAGCCTGGCAATGTGACCTAAAATTCATGAGGCGAAATGTAGGTGTCATATTGCACATCTGCCTACTCCTTCGGGGATAAAGGCGTGATGTTATTATGTAGGTAATTACTGAAATAGTGATTATATTTAAAAACAGTCATTAAAATTGAATTGCAATAATTAATCAATATGGAGTGGCGGCACGCTGGCTATAAATAGAAATGCGTAATTCCATAATATTTTTATTATAAGGATGCCCAATTAGTCAATATTTTAAATATTATAAATAGGTATTTCCACAAGTACATATTGTGCAATATGTACTCGTCAAAATGCCTTAAAAACTTACTGGCAAAAAAATATAAATTATAAATTTTCGTACATTTCAGGTGATTTTACTATTGCTGGTATTTGTGATGCGTTCCCGTGTATCATTTTTGGCCGCTCTGTTCAAAGAGACTGCTCACTGTTTGGGTTCAATTCCAGCATTGTTCTTGCAGCCTATAATAACATTCTTTTTCCTTGTCTTGTTTCTAGCATTTTGGTCTGTAGTTGTGGTAAGTTTATTCAATCTAAAATAATAATTATTATAATAATACCTAATAACAATTGGCCATAAAAATAATAATAAGTAACTATTTTACAGGTGTGTCTAGCAACAGCCAACTACCCTGGTATTCCATATAAAACGAATTTCTTCATAAATGGAACGTCTAATGAACATATTGATAAAGCCGCTATAGAAGCACAGAACATCAATAAAAGTGCTAATTTGAAAAGTAATTACTTTACACATTATACTTTTTCAAATGGTTTTTCGCAAAATCTTTACTAACTATGATTCGATATTTTACTATTACAGCATACACCTTGGAACCGATCGAATTCGATCCCATGTGGGTTAAGAGCATGTGGTGGATATGTCTTATATGTTTGATTTGGGGCAGTGAGTTCATACTTGGATGCCAGCAAATGACGATCGCCGGTGCTGTGTCGCATTGGTATTTCAGGTAACCACATTACGCTAGTGTTATATTTTATATACTTAAATAAAAATAGTGTAATCCAAATGAGATAATACTTTGTATCTATGAATAAAAAGATAGAAAAGGTCCTACTGTAAAACAGACTAAACGGACTTTTTTGCATTAAGTCTACTAGCCATGCAAAAATAGATCAGACTGCTAGTTTACAAATAATTATATTTATTGAATGCACGTAACAACTTTTTATATATATGTTTTTTTTTGTTTGCAGAGGTCCTAACGCTCATCCATCACCAGTACTCTACTCGATTGGCAAACTCGTGAAGTACCATTTGGGTTCAGTCGCGAAGGGGTCATTCTTGATTACACTGTTCAAAATACCTCGACTAATCCTAACCTACTTACACGCCAAGTAAGTATATTATAGTAAAAGTGTGCTACGCCTCGCCTTTAGATTATTATCATTAGGGCTAGAACTCGGTCACACGTTATTCGTTATTAGTATTTGGTCGAAGCTAAACATTTTGTGGAGGTACCTTCCAAGACGACCTCGTTTAAGTGAGCTTATATCTGCCATCGTTTCGTTGACCGACTTTATTAATGGTTTTAGGGTGTGTGCTTTTGTGGCTGAATTCGACCCGCGTGCGGGTGTTTCTTTAAATAATATCCATGTGTTAGATGAATTACCCTATAATCCATGTATTAAGTACCTTTCATTGTTCAACTGCTAACAAGTTGCTTTTTTGTAGTTAACGCTTTTTTTTTTTCAGATTATCCGCCAGAGCAGAGAAAGGTTCGGATTGTGCTAAATGTGGACTCAAATGTGGCATCTGTTGCTTTTATTGTCTGGAAAAGTTTATCCGATATCTGAATCATAATGCCTATACTATAATCACTATTGAAAGATGTCACTTCTGTAAAGCAGCTGCTAGGGTAGGTTTACTTTTTAAACAATGTTCGCTTTTGATGATTTCAAAATACAGGCGTTTATCTTTAATATAAAATTCTTGCTCTTCTGACTGACTGACAGACATCGAGCAAACCACCGGGCGCAAGGAGCTGAAATTGGCATTAATGTTTCTTGGGGACCGTAGATGCACTAAAAAGGGATTTACCGAAATTCCTACGGGATGGGTCAAAAACGGTTAAGAGCGTTTACGCCTTACGACTATTCATACAAACTTTGAAATCCTTATTTTTCGAAATGTATGAACCGATTTTAATGAAACTTCATACACATAAGCTGGATACATAGTTCTAAAAATTTAATTGAAAATATTTTCGAAATATCTTATTTAGGGTGCATAGGGTTCCCACCAAGAACTTAGGGTCCCAAGCCAACCTCACCTGCAAGTGGTGCACCTGCCGATCAACGGACGAGGCTCTTGCAAACAAAATGTCCCAATAAGCGCCAATAGGCTGGCCACCTATTACGTGGGATCAAAACACTGGCGAAAAGTGGGCGTTTAATATGCCTCTGCCTATCCCTTCGGGGAAACAGGCGTGAGTCTATGTGTGTATGTATCTTATTTAAAAAAACATAATTGGAAATATGTTTCTATGGAAAATTTATAATCGTCCTAATTTAGCTGTAACACTTTTTTTCGAAAATATTTTAAATTTACTTTTTAGACCCATGTATCCTGCTTATGTGTATGAAGCTTCATTAAAATCGGTTCTTCATTTCGAAAAATAAAGACTTGAAAGTTTGTATGAAAAGCCCGAAGGGGTAAACGCTCATTAAAAAATAATGTGCGGGCAAAGCTGTGGGCCTCCTCTAGTACCTATTATAAATAAACGGCTACTTTCTGTTTCTCGTGTCAATATTTTATCAGTGAGTTTACGTATAGTACTGTTTAGTAATTGTGCATTAATTGTTTATTTAATACATACATACATATCGTCACGCCATTTATCCCCGAAGGGGTAGGCAGAGGTGTATTTCTACACCTCTAAACTAAAGTTAAATAACATTTATTACAGGCATTCAGCACAATAGTGAACAACGCGCTGCAAGTGGCGACTATAAACAGTGTGGGCGACTTCATCCTGTTCTTGGGCAAGTGTATAGTGACGGCGGTGACCGGCATCATTGGTCTGCTGCTGCTCAAGCGCAACTCTGAACTGCACTTCTATGCCGTCCCCACACTAGCCATCTGTATCTACTCCTTCTTTATTTCACACTGCATTCTGTCTCTTTATGAGGTGTGTATTCAATATTTTTGTGTTCCACTATGTATCATTTCTAAAATGTGCCAATCTATTACTTAAATTCTTGTCATTATTTATTACATAAAGTTCAGCATGTTTATTTTTAGTATCTAAAGTAAGCCTAACACATTACTTTCTGTCTTAATATCACTTTTGTTTACGCTACGGCGGGTTAAATATAAATGACATTAGTTTGTTCAGCGAGCGTAGGCGTATGATGAACGTAAGAGTGCTCAATTTACTGCAGAAAATATCGGATCGCCTGCCCTTTTTCATTGGGTAAAAGTGAATTAACTATCAAAGCGTATTCACTCCAGGAGCCATTCCTCGCACACGTCACGAGCAGCATTGATTAACAAATTAACATGTACCTATTTTTATCTGTCTTCAGATGGTTGTAGACTCATTATTCCTTTGCGTATGCGAAGACCGCAACATGAACGGCTCTGACGGTAGGTGGAAAAACTCCCGGTTGGCGGAGCTCGGTGGTCACAAAGGTGAAAAACGTGAAGACGAGCACGATGGAGCCGAGTTACAAGATCTGCAAGACAAGTATTGAGAATCTGTCGAGCTTGGTGCTTATGCATGTCCGTTCAGTGCCTTGAAGTTGACTGCCGCAGACTATGTAAATCCTTGTTGCGTTCTATATAGATTTAGAACTGTGTGGTGGCTGAATTGAGTTGCATGTGCTAGGTATGCGGGATATTAGATATTCGAAGCGTGAATGTGTTTCTGGGTGATGGAGGACACTGGTTGTTGTGTCTTGCTTACAACAAAAACCTACATTTATTGAAATACAAAAGTCAAATAGTTATGGTATGTGATTCGTACAGATATACTTAACTGACGTTATTGTTGCCAATAAACGATTCACTGATGGTGTTGCGAAATACTAAATTACTAACTAGGAGATAATAATGTAATGGTGCATATGAAGGCTATATACGCGAAAATTATTAAGCAGGTAGTAGATTTGCTGATTTCAGCATGAATGGGCCGGCTCGACCGGGGAAGTACTACCCTCTCACAGAAAATCGACGTAAAGTAACAGTACCTAAACTGTTGCGTTTCGTTCGGTGAGTGAGAGTGCCGGAGGCCCTATCCCCTTTACTTCTCCCTCATCCCACTCCTCATCCTATCCCTTTTCTCAGCCCCAGGGGGGGGCAACGCACTTGTGACTCCTGTGGTGTTGCTTGTGCCCATGGGCGGCGGTAATTGCTTACCATCAGGTGATCCGTCGGCTCGTTTGCCGCCTATTACTAAGTATAAAAAAAAATAAGTCAGCATGCTGCTTTGTCTTTTCCTTTTCAATTGTGATGCAATACTAATATATCGAAATTATTTTAATATCTGGTAACCTTGATGTGTTGCGCTTAGTTTTTATCTATACTTACTAATTTAATAAAGCTCAAGAGTTTGTTAGGTTGGACGCGCTAATCTCGGGAACTACTGGTCCGATTATAATAATATTTTTTTGCTATATAGCCCATTTATCAAAGCCTGCTACGTTGTAAGCCACGGACGCGGAGCAATAGCCTAAAACAACGCGGGTATGACCGAGGACTCGGCTAGATATTGATATGCTTATAAAATTTATATGATGCGTTTTTTTGTGTGCCTTATCAGGCTAAAGATCTTTTCTTTAATTAATATCCAACTAACTGTGTGTATTAAAGTGTTATAAAACGTAAATCTCTTTCTAAAATGTTAGTTTCACACAATACAAGTTTGCATTCGAATCGTATTTCTTGTGTGTGGGAAAATCAAGCATAAATCTTTTTTATTCTTGATAATCTTTTTTATAAATTTATAACAATAATAACAACAGTGAGCCAGACAGACACTGTACGAGTAGGGATAGGGAATTTTAACAACACACTATGGTTCGTCTAGAACAAGCTAGCTAGACAAAAACAACTCTTAAATTCCTGGAAGTTAATTACTATTACGAACTCATTACCCCTATACATTGAGGATTACACCTATTAATTATCAATACTACCCTCATTAAGAGCGTCATTAAGGTATGTTTATAAGATGTTGACTATTTAAAGGGCATTCATTTGCATTTTTACATCATATTTGATAGCATTGTTTATGTCACTAAAAGAAATTTGTGAAAGTGTTTTTGTGATGGATTGTATACGTAAGGGTAAGTAGTTATATTTTATTTAATTTTCAACATGGGAACTTCATTCTTTAGTCTTATAAAATGAAATGTTTGAATTTTCACCCACTTTTTTACTCATTTTTTCAAATTCATCGGTCAAATAATAACATGTCCCCACTTGTCCCCACCGTAGAACCTATCATATACGATTCTCATAAGTGTCTAGTAGTTATACGTAAAAAAATTCATTGCGATATATTTGCACAACTAATTTTTATTTATTTTTTTCTTTCAACAGTTTTTACCGTCTCAAGAATGGATTTTTTCGAAGAATGGCTGAAACACCCGAAGGAAACGCGGAATGAGGAGCTCTTTCGGTTTATATCTTTGAGATATAATTTTGATGGTGTTACGGAGCAGTCTCTGCGAGATATTAAAGTACTAATCTCAAGATATTCAACGAAATTTGCTGAAAAGTGGAGCAGCTGTGGAAGAAATCGAGAGCGATTCCTACAAAAGTATTCGACGTGGCTGGAGGGTCTTGACATATCTTTCGATGTGTCCGTTTATTTATCTCTGCCAACTACATCTGGAGAACCGGGACCCGGAAGACCTACTAAAGATTTTGAACATTCTAGTCTCAAAACGAAGAGACGACGTGTAGACGATCTATTACAGTCCAGAAGTGCTAGTGAATTAATTTACGCCGCTGAAGTGTCAGCTCGAATCTCGGGTCAGAGAAGTGTAGCACGTCAAATTAAAGATGTGACTAGTGATCCTTCAATAACCAAGACCACGAGTGAAGAAAGTGCCCCCAGGAGTTTAACAAGTGAGGAAGCTTTAGCGTACTACGTTGATAGTAAATCAAGTAGCCATAGCTATAAGCAGACTCGGAAGTGGAGTATTAAAGCTGGACATAAGGTGTTTCCGTCAATGTACCTACAGTGTTAGAAAGGCTAAAATAGCCTGCTACCCGTCAGGTGAACAAATTACAGTCAATGAAACGCATGCTGAAATCAAAGTTCAGGCAATTCTTGATAAGACTGCCGAACGTTTAGTTTCAGCAAAACAAGAAGTTGTTCATAGTCTGTTACCTTGCACGTCATTCACATTAATCAGTAAATGGGGTTGTGATGGAAGTTCCGGTCATAGTATGTACAAACAAAAATTCACTAATTGTGACGATAGTGACGAGTTTTTATTTGTATTTTCTTTCGTTCCTCTTCAATTGAAAGATGAAAGTGGTAATATTGTGTGGCAGAATCCTCGGCCCTGTTCTACAATGTATTGTCGGCCAATAAAGTTTATCTTTTCTAAGGAAACGAAAGATTTTACGATTTCGGAAACCAATAAGGTTTTAGAAGAGATAAACGCTTTATTGCCGACAACCTGCAAGGTGATGGAGACCGAAGTATCTGTCACACATGTTATGCTTTTAACAATGATTGACGGAAAAGTTTGCAATGCTCTGACCGAAACTTCTTCCTCACAAAAATGTTTTATTTGTGGGGCAACTCCAACAATGATGAATGATCTGTCAAAAGAGTTTGCTGCGGACAAAGATAATCTTGGTTTTGGTTTGTCTACGTTGCACGCTTGGATAAGGTGCTTTGAATGCTTGCTTCACATTAGCTATCGACTAAATATAAAAAAATGGCAGTTAAGAACAGCCGAAGACAAAGCTAGTGTGAAACAACGTTCAGATGACATTAAAAAACGATTTAAAAGCGAAATGGGCTTGATTGTAGACAAACCAAAACCAGGGTTCGGTAACACTAATGACGGGAACACCGCGCGAAGATTTTTTGGAAATCCCGAGGCTAGTGCCGATATTACAGGGTTAGATGTTTCACTAATACAAAAATTTGGCATACTACTTCGCACTTTATCATCGGGATATGATATTAATATTGAAAAATACGTTAACTTAGCTCAAGAAACTAGACAACTTTATGTAAATCTCTATTCATGGTATTACATGCCCGCTACTGTCCACAAAATACTTTTGCACAGTGGCGAAGTAATTAGATCGTCCCTTCTACCTGTAGGCCAGCTTTCCGAGGAAGCACAGGAAGCTCGGAATAAGGACTGCAGAAGATTTCGTGAGCACAACACACGAAAGCGATCACGGGAGGCTACGAATAGAGATTTACTTAATATGTTATTGATAACATCTGACCCTGTAATAAACGGTTTACGAGAAGTTCCTCGGAAGAAAATAGGTACGCTTCCAACTGAATATGATTTCTACTTTTCATAGTTCTGCCCCTCACGATCATGACTATTCAATGGATGATTCATCTGATGATAGTGATGATAATGAGTAATAGATTTAGTTCTTAGATATTTTATGCATCTGTTATTAGATTTTATAGCGACGTCGAGGGATAAATCACTTTATAAAATGTTCAAAAAATATATTATACACATATGCCCGATAAATGTTTTTTTTTTTCATGATACCAGCTCAAATGACAAACTGCCTTGAAAAAAGTACCAAAAACCTTATATCTTTGCTTATTAACCGCATCTAGACATAAAAATCAAATAAAATAATTTTGTCTAGCTAGCTTGTTCTAGACGAACCATAGTGCAACAGTGAGATTTTTTTTGTACGAAACCGTAAAAAGTCATAATTTATACATCTCAATGTGTAAGCTTGTTTACTTGTTTATTAGGTTCTTGTAGTAAGTTCCACAGTTTCCCAATTATACATTTATATGCTGACCATACTTTTAAAGTATAGCTACATGTGAAATTGTGAAAGTAAGCAAAAAGTCCATTTTCATTCACATCATGAGACAACTTGTGCAGTTGAGTTTTAAATAAAAGAATGACTAAATCTGATATAATCTTTATTTGGGTGTAAAATGAAATGTACTAAATTGCCAGTGTAAAATTTAATAACATGTCATTTTCTTTTACAGGTGATGTTGGCAGAGTATTAATAAGCAGAACCTAAAATACTATATTTCATTAATACATATTTATTGTTATTAAATCAGTCTAAGCATAATAAATAATAATAATAATATGATCTTCAAGCACATTAGGTGTTAATATGTCACTACTTTTGTAGCATTTTGACTTTTATCTATTTACATCTCAAAGATTGTATGATTTTTTTGTGGAGTTCATGGTTTTCCGTGTTGATGTGAATCATATTTTTTAGACAAAGAAATCTCTTTGATACTAAAATAGCATATTATATGTATGTTTTATGAATTTACATGTATTTTAGAGATGTTTATGACGACGAGCACTGATGATGTGTTATTTTTAATGAAATTCCATATTGCATGTTACACTTACACTGTATAATATATTAGTGATAAGACAAGTATTCTCTTTTCGAATATTTTGTGATAAGTTTAATGATCTATATTAAAAAGAAACATACGGATTTTGCACTCGAAAAGTTAGCAACTTTCGGAACTGGTCTCTGGTCTCTCCTGACTTTTACGTAAGCACTAGTCTGACGGTATTTATTTTTAATATGAGCCTACCATTTTGTTTCTCCTCGTATGGCTTTATTTAATTATAACATGTTGAGAGTGTTTTCAAATTGTAATTAGAATATTTATTCTAAAGAAATTCAGTAATAAATATGTTCAAATGTTTATGCATTTTAAATTACTGACTAATTATTATCATAATTAATAATCACTCATTTAGCTTCACTCTTTCCAAAGGCATTAACCCTCTATTGAGGTCACAAGTTCCATAATTTTGGTATTGATAACTTGAATAAACAATTTCGTCCAGAAAAATAGTGACACAATAAATGTATAAGTTGATGTAGCCATAATACTGAGTGTAAAATGCATAATTTTCTCAAAATTTTGATCTGTTTGAATAATAATTACTTATTTTAATAAAGTTGCTTTACTTAGGCATTTGAATAATCTCAAGTACATGTTGACCCATTTTATTAAGGCTATCTCAGAGTACAATTTTTATATTTGCTTATTTTATTTTTACAAGTTTTGATTTTTATAGCTAAGTAAGATTATTTATTTAGAATAGTAACTCTTTTATACAATAAGACAGAAATGTTCATGACAATGGTTTTTACTCATTTTATTAAGATATTACTTTTGTGTGGTGCTCAAAGATTTTAAAATAAGATCTGTATTTTTTGCCTGATAATGAAAATTGAGCCAAAATTGTGACACACCTAATTCCTATTCGAAATAGTAAATTGGCAGCACTGATACCAACATTATTTGGTGTAGATGAATATTTTATCTGTACTACTTAGCCAATGCAACATCTAAAGCTAATTTAATAATCTTATAACCGTCCATAATTTAAATGAACCTCACTTTCTTTAAAATAAGACAACTATTGCTTAAATTTATTATTGAGTGCACCAACTGCATCATCATTTTCTATTGAAAGTTGATGCATTGTTGGTGTGTAACTGCATTTATAATCTATTTGCTATTTATTTAATGTTAAATGCATTTCAATATATTATATTAATTAATGGTCTCTCAATGTTTGTGAAACTATGTTTTTTAAGTATTTACCTCAAATAAGTTCTTCCATTGAAACCTACAGTGAGGAATGTTCTCAATTATATTTTAATAGTGGTTGTATTAATTAAAAATCAAATGTGTGAAAATTAAACTTTATTATTATCATTTACCAGGCTTTTTCTTTTTAAACTGTTTCCTCTTCTTGATTTGGTCAGATATTGCCTTACTTTTAGCTTTAAGTTGTTTGCGTCGTATAGTTTTGTCTGGTTTAGAATTTAGTTTCATACTGAACACAGGTTTTTGTTTCTTCGGTTGTGGTTCTTCACCTTCACTTTCTTCCTCCATAGACTGGGTATCTTCTACTTCCTCTGTAATTTGAAATAGATTGTTGTTAAATACATTATTTAGTAAGTTAAAGTTTAGCATAGTTTAGTAGGAATTTAACTGATTGTCTGATATTTCTGTTTTAAAATGTGGCATGGTGCAAAATTTATAAAAAATTATAACAGATGTCTAGTCAGTAGAAGATCAATATACTTTTTGTAGGTCAGTTAAATGAATATGAGGCATACCTTTCACAACAACTTCTTGAGCTTTCTCCATAGCATCTCCCTTGAAGAAGTCAGCTCCTTCTATATCTGGGTATCCAGTTTCTGGTTTAGTTGCTTCATAGACAGCCTTCTTTTCAATTCTCCTCTCATATTTATTTCCAGCTTTTTTAGATGCTGCCTGCCTTAGTTTTGCTGGGCTAATATATTTAGCATTCTCCCACAATGTTGCACCACCAAATGATCCAGAAAATATTTTTACCTGTTGATATAAAAATGCACTTTATAAGAAATGATACCATAGAAATGAATGCATTAAATGCCTATGAGAAAGAGCATTATTGCCTGAATATTTTAAGAAGTGACTAGATCAACAACTGTGACTACTGTTCATGCAAAGTAAGAAAAATACACTAGGCCTTTCCTAGTGTATTTTTCTTCCTTTGCAACTACTTTTCAACATGATACCTATATTTTGTACACATGTACTAGAATTTATGCTAATGTAATACATAATAGGTATCACCAATTGTAGTAATTTGTAGTTAAATAATTACTGCAGTAGCTAAACAGAACAGTCAAAAGTATTATGTATCAACAAATACACCATAACTAAAAAGTCTCATTAAAATTCCCCTAAAATAAATAATTTATTATATCTATGCTATTGCTATCAAGGTAATAGTAATATATTGTTACTTACAGGATTTAGCACAAATCTTGGTCCAATTTCAGCTAAAGCTCCATCCTCTGACAAAATCTGATAGTTTCTGAACCAAATCCTATTGTCAAGGATCATAAATGTATAGACATGATCAAAGAATGGTTGACTCTTGGGATGATGGTTCGGCACACCAAATATTTGAACAAGTAATTCCTTCAGAATACCATAATGTGGATCTTTAGTGAACTGTGGGTCAAATGAGAGAAGTGGCCTTGATCCTCTCAAACAATTGCCAGTCATTTTGAGTTCTCCCATGGTGTAGACTGAAAGAAAATAAAATGTTACTCTAAACAGTCTAGTTATCATCATCAGTCATAGTTATTTCCTTCATAGTAAAAATAGCAAGGGATAATTAGAAATTTAATAGGCACATAACTTTGAAGTTATTGGTGTCATGTATACTAGCCGCAGACCCTCTGCATAGCAGTCTGCCGGTCTCTCCACTGGGCTATTGCTGCTGTATACTAATACTTAATAAGAGATTGTATGTTTTTATAAGAATTATAAACAAGACCAAAAATAATCACTGTACTTACTGTTCTCAACTAAGAATTTTACACTAGGCCCATTTGGTACATTGGCCATCCATAAATAAAGATCTCTCATCTTTCTGCCTTCAAATAGTATGCACTTGTTGCAATTTTTCATTTCACTGATTTCATTGACAACATATAAGTTTTTGCTTCTTTCCATTTTAGACTCGGTTTTGTGATGAGGCATTAACTTTTTTATGTCTTCCATCAGGTGACGATGACGATGATTTATACCGCGTGCTGCGAATACTAAAACCCTCTGTCTGTTTATCCATCTCACCTGAAATGTTTATATATTATCAATTAAACATATTTATTGGATAAGAATCAACAATGGAAATATTTATGCATGATGAATATCGACAATACTGAAAACGAGACATAATATAACCTGTTTCGGTGCCGGATCATCCGACATACGAACTGGTGGCAACGTAACAACATTGTCTTCTTCTTTTTTCAGTAAACGTGCTTGATTTTCATCGTTTCTCTTATTCTTGGACTTGAGTTTGACCATTTTCTAAATATTAAACCCACGTGCGAAACTCAAAACTTTATCAAGAGCTCAAGAGCAACAATATCAATGACAGACAGATTGACAGATACTCAGGCACTGACAGAAGTGACATATTCTGTCAAGTGTCAGACTATCAATCCAAAATTTCAGGGCGTTTGATGATAAATATAAATAATTTAAAAAAAATTCACGAGTAGAAAATTTTAAAAATTATAGGTACCTGGAATTTTTCAAAAATAGTTTTTTAATTCTAATTTTTAATTAATAAAAAAATCTAAAATTATTGAGTGTCGGCTAACTTAATAAAATTTTCATAAAGAAAACACGGTAGATTAAGTTTACGATGATTTTGTAGATTAAATAAATTACGAAAAAAATAAAAATATTCAAAAAAAATATCGACCATCGATATCGACATTTCAATATCGAACTATCGATATATCGTCCAAAAAAATATTAGTAATAAATATCGATATTTGGAAAAAATAATATCGATATTTCGATATTTTATCAACAGTCCTTTGTCGTCAGTCGCAGTTCAGGTGGACGTGGACAAGCGTCATGGCGTCTTGGCGTCTCAAACGAATCGCGAATGGCTATAACAATTCATTGAGTTATATCGCAATGAATGAATGATCCTTGTTTTTGGAATACTAAAGGCAAAGAGTATCACAATCACGACTTAAAACATTCGGCGTACACTAAGCTGATCGAAAAATTGAAAACAGTAGAATTGTACATATATTTCAAATCTTCATAATATCATAGAGCATAGATATTTATTAAATCATCTGTATTCATTGATAATCTTCCTGTCGATAAAAACCTCAAAGTAGCTACAAGTTTGTCATGGGGTGGAATAGCATTTCTCATAATAGTGTCTTGCTTTTCGATAATTGGTGCTACCATATTCATTAGATGTAAGTAGGTATCATGATCCATTCTTAAAAAATTATGCCAGTCTTTTGGAAACACCGTTAATTAATGATTAAACGAACTTACCTGTACGTGAAGTTCTATCATAATTATACGAGGGCTTTGTCCGAAGAGATTAGCATTTGTTTACTTGTAGTACACACTCGGTCTCGCCAATCTGCACTATCTTGAGATTTTTTTTTTTTTTTTGCTTGCCACCCGGCCTACCCACAGCGTTCATTCAGTTTAGAGGTCTTCTTCAAGGGTTGTGCCCTAATGTTGATATTTTAATCCAATATACCTGGTATGATTGCTTTACCTGTTACCTAAGGTAGACCTATGGGTATGATGGGGGGGTGGGATGCTAATCTCTTCGGACAAAGCCCTCGTATAATTATGATAGAACTTCACGTACAGGTAAGTTCGTTTAATCATTAATTATACTCATGCTTTGTCCTCGAGATTAGCATTTGTTTACTTGTAGATGTTGAGAGTAAAATATCAACTGATCAGAGAATCATAGTATTTATTAATCACAGTAATAAACTTAATTATATTACATGTTCTAACTTAAGAATCACAGTAATTCAATTATCCATAGAATCACACATAATGTTCTTAGCAAAGGTATGATCATGATCAATATCAATTATGTATCTATTGTAAAATTTGCCAAATGTTTGGGAGCTACCGCTCCACCCTGCAGTTTTACGGATAACATCTATGTTAACGCCCAGGCTATGTGCTTTGGAAGTAGCTGCATGCCTTGTGGAATGCGCGGTATACAGGGACACATCTATTCCACTACTGCCTAGAGTGGATTTGATCCACCTGCTAAGCGTTTGAGATGTGACGGTTGAATGAGGTTTCCTAATACTTATAAAAAGATTTTCGTTCATACGTATTGGATGTGTCTTATTTAAATAACAACGTAGTGTAGCAACAGGGCATATCTCTGGTCGTTGAGTAAAAATAGGAAGAATCAGCAGAGGCTGTGATGATCCTGGACGGGAGGTTTTTAATAGATCTGGGATTTTAATCTTTACTTCGTTTGTCGAAAACTCTATATTATTTATATTAATTTTAGTAATAGTTTGAACTCTTTGGGCTGTAGTTAATGCAAGAAGAGTTGCGAGCTTTTTTGATAAATTTTCTAAATTTAAGGATTCGTTAGGATACCAATTTGCTAGGAAGTTAAGTACAATAGATGTGTCCCATGTAGTATTATACTTTGGCAATGGTGGGCGTAATCTAAAAACTCCTTTAAAGAATCGTTTGATTTGATCATTATTCGTAAATTCTTGACCAAGGATCAGAGATAGAGCTGACCTACAGCTATTCAAGGTACCGTATTGGGCACCCGACTCGTATAGCTGAGATAAAAACATAATTATATTAGAGATTGAATTTTCATAGAAATTAAAATTATTGGTTTGGCAAAACAAAAACCACTTTTTCAGGCAAGTGTCATATTGCTTGATGGAACTATTAGAGAGTGATGCCATCATTATAGGTATGGCAGCTGGGGGCATGTTTTTATTCAAGAGTGCCGTCCTGATAACACTCCGGCAACCAGGGTAATCCTTTGATGAACATCTCGACTGCTAGAATGAGAGATAATCAAGGTGTCAGATGGTTTAAAAAACAATGGATTTGAAATTAACAGACCAGTGAATAAGGGGTACCATGGTTGAGTAGGCCAATGCGGAACTACCATGATTCCCATGGCTCTGTCATTAACAATTTTTCTCAATGCTTTCAAGATGATAGTAAAGGGTGGAAAACTGTAGAAGTAAAGTTTTGACCATGATATGGTAAAAGCATCTGTTGTGAATGCGTCGGGATCCTTATACCATGAAATATATTTAACGCATTTATTATTTAGCCTACTAGCAAAAAGGTCTATGTCTGGCTGTCCAAAATTATTAATGATGTTTCGAAATGCTAAATCTGATAGTTCCCACTCGATGTCAGGGTGAACTCGTCGTGATTCTGCATCTGCGACATGATTGTCGACGGAGCTTATGTAAGATGCGAACACATATATATTACGTTCCTCACACCACTGCCAGAGATCCCGCGTAACTTGTGTAAGATGGGGGAACTGAACACCTCCCATGCGATTAATATAAGATATAGCCGTGGTATTATCTACACGTAATAAAATTTGGCAATCGCGATATATCTTAGCAAATATTTTTAAACCAAAGTAAGCCGCTAATATCTCTAAGTAATTAATATGTCTGAGACGTTCTCCGTCCGTCCACAGGCCACTAGCTCTGTCCCCACAACAGGCGGCCCCCCATCCCGTTGTTGAGGCATCGCTGTAAATTTCTAGACAAAATTGATCTTGTTTAATGTCATTTATAGGATTAACGATCGCATTTGACCACCATTCGAGATCTGGTAATATTGATGATGGTATGGTCATATATTTCTCATAATTATCACCATCTTTTAAGGTTAGATATTTACAACGTTCTAATCGTTTTGTATAGAGCCAACCATATTTAACGGCTGGGCAGGCTGAAGTAAGTAGCCCTATTAAACGAGCAAATTCTCTAACTTTACAGCGTTTTATAGAGCGAAACCTGTGTATTTCAGTTTTGATTTTTGAAATTTTATCTTGTGGCAGAGAAACTTTTAACTTACGTGAATCGATTATGAAACCTAGAAATTTACATTTCGTGGCAGGGCTTAAGTTGCTCTTTTCAGTATTAACAATGAAACCTAATGCCTGTAAGAGGCTTGTCGTATCATGTACGTTTTTTCTACATAATTCGTGGGTATTCGCTAATAAAAAATTGTCGTCTAAGTATACCGTTGATAAGTGTCCACAAGATCGTAGCAAACTAATCACAGGTTTCATAATTTTGGTGAACACAAAAGGGGCAGTACTCAAACCAAACGGTAGAACGTTGAACTCATAAATCTTATTGTCAAACTCAAAGCGGAGATATTTCTTGAAATCATCGTGGATGCTTATTGAGAAATAGGCGTCTTTTAAATCTACCGTACTCATGAAGCAATTTCTGGTAACAAGTTTTAACGCAGTTCTCAAATCTTCAAGTTTGAAATGAGAGGTATCAATGAATTTATTTAACGACTTCAAGTTTAATATAAATCTATATTTGCCATTTGATTTGGGTACTAAGAATATAGGCGATAAAAATTGTCCTTGGCAAGGTTGACACTGCGTAATAGCTCCTATTGTTAAAAGATTGTTAATAGATAGTTCATATTGAATTCTATCTATGTTAGAAAGTTGTCTTATCTTAGGAATGTTAGGTTGCACTACTGTACGGACAAAGGGTATTTTGTAACCTTTGACCCAAGACAGAATGGTCTTATCTTGGGTAATGAGTGACCACTGATAGTAGAAGTAAGGAAGTCGACCTGCGTACTTTACCGTGTTTAACGGCGATTGTTGGAGTGCCGCCGCGCCGGACGTGACGACGGCTTCGAGGAGTTGGCGGGACGGTTCCGGGGCACAGGCATCTTCGTCCGTTGATTCACCCTCGGCCTGTGGTTCTGGGGTGAACCGCGCCAGTTTAAATTCTTCTGCGGTTGTTTACCCTTTAATGGTGCTTGTGGCTTAGCCACTGGTTTCAATTCAGCTCCGGACTTAGATATGGCTTTCGCGGTTTTTATTGTTTCAGCCAGGTTCTGGCTGAAAAGTAACTTATCAACGATAGTTGTTCTTAAGTGATCTTTAAGATCTTTTTTTAGCATACCGAGTATGAAACCTCTTCGAATATTGGAGTCCATATTCTGGCTATCATATAACAGTTTTATAGCATCCATTAGTGTATGGATAACCTCGGTGTTCCTCGGTTCCGATGCCATAAGCCGCGTGAGCGCTTCGGCTACACACGATATAGCTGACGTTCGTTGTTTCTGCCGTATTTCGAGACCCTTGTCTCTTTTAGTTACAGTCTCCGGGACTGCAGCTATCAACTCCGGATTAAGGATCGGAGCCTCAATCAAGGGGCAGTTAGAAGGAGGTAAGTGTTTGTCTGTGATCTCCTGGCGGACTTCCTTCGTTAACCCCATTTTGACGATATGTTGGATGCGAATTGCAAGATCTGGTTGAATATCCTCACCGTAAGATTTTGTTTTCGAGGGATCCTCTCCTAGGATCAGAAGGAGTTCATCGTCCAGAGGAGGCAGTTCGACAGCTGGTGGTTCTTCCGACGTAACTGCGCGAGCCTCGGCGCTGGTAGAAGGCAACGCATTTTCCACGACGGCACTGGTGGAGGGCAGTGGTACTGGCTCGCTCACTACAGCGGACCCGACGGGGACGCCTTTCGGTGGCATTGGGACACCTATGTATCGACCGAAAAAAAACGACACCATAAGCGTGGGCACGTAGGTAGGTATACTTCGGTTAGGTGACAGTCCGTACTACAGCTTAACAGCGTTAATTATAGTGAAGTGATAGTCTCACATACTAACTACCCGCATCACTATATTATAACACATGAAATTATCCATCATCTCAATTATTACGCGCCAACTAGTTTTTTCTGATTTGAAAAAACCAATATCATCATACGTTCGAAGTGACATTCCCAAAGAATGACCGCAACAAAACGTTTAGATGACTACGTTAATTATAGTAAAGTGATAGCCTCACATTATGACTACCCGCAGCACTATATTATAACGTAATTGAAATATTCATACAACGTTATTACAAATAACGAGATGGATTATAGGATGGATATTGTTATTACCTTCGATGCATAGTATCTCAGGCGGCTGCGCGCGTGCTGCGCTGGCGCCAGCCTGGCGGCGACCTCTTGGGGACGGCGAGCGGGAGCTAGACGTGTCCGAACGGGAACTGGACGACGATCGCGATGATTCCGATGATGACGACGAAAGCGATAGTCTCCTCTCCGTTGGTGTTCGATGACAATCTCTGCGTCGTGTGCGCTTTAATACTTTCTCTAATTTCTTAATTTTGTTTGCTATGGACTCATAGTCTTCTGTAACTAGTCGGGTGCGTTTGCCCATACTTATTTAGGTATTTAACCAAAAAAGAATTTACTTCTGAAATATATATTGCGCACAAATTCGACGCGTGCTGACTGGCAGAGCACTAAAAGTGTAATGGACGCTGTGGGTAGGCCGGGTGGCAAGCAAAAAAAAAAAAAAAATCTCAAGATAGTGCAGATTGGCGAGACCGAGTGTGTACTACAAGTAAACAAATGCTAATCTCGAGGACAAAGCATGAGTATAATTCCGCTAACAAATTGACATGAGAATGAACTCTTTTTTTCATTAGCCATTCTTTGCACCAGATACTACGATTTTTCCTCTTCACTTTTTTTTCCTTCAGGGCGAATATTAATCCAACAACTGCCAAAACATCGTCCGTCGAAGCCAAAGAAATATAACCTAAGGCATAGAAGTAACACTAAATAACAACAGCGGTTGCTATGATTGAGATCTTCTTTCTAATGGCACATGCAGTATGATAGAAAGAGCTGTCGATAGGTTTAGCAGCACGCTCTTATAGCAGAATCGTGGTAGGCAAACAGTAGACAAAACATAGAGTTAGGAAACCGAGTGTTGTTCGTAACAGTGATGATTTATCGATAAATATTTTTGGTCAAATGTCTAACTTTAGTATGTGTCGATATATTTAAGCCGTATAAATAAACAACTAAAATATTGAAATTGTAGTTTTTGCTGTTGACGCCGGCCAGTGCTTTGCAAAGATTTGCCAGACAGACAGTACTAAAAAAATCACGTGTTTAAAGGCCCGCACAAACTATCTGTCGTGACCTACTGTCGCGACAGTAAGTCGCGACAGAAGGGTAAGGCCTTGCCACACGATACAATTTTACCACTGATCAAATTTTCAATCGAATTGGCTTTGCCCGTCTACACGACACAATCAAATCACTGATTTGCATTCCGCCCACCCGATTGGTTATAATCTGGTGGTACCGCCCACCCGATGAACTTGAGTTGGACGACTGGCGTCTACACGTCACGATTTCATCAAGTGATTTAGTCAAGTTGGACGTAAAATTGTGCCGTGTGGCAAGGCCTGTATCTGGACAAGGAAAATCCATTCAAGTGTGCACAATATCGGACGTCTGTCGCGGACGTGACCTTGAGCGTTCAGACGTCCGATAGCAATCTGGAAAAATGACAGTAAGCGTCTGCGGACGTTTACTGTCATCCGTATATTGTCCATGGTACGCCCTTAATATTGATTTTATACCGAATATAGTCAAAAATGATAAATTCACTTTCAATTCAACAGTTCTGCTTTACTTCAAGGTATACCAATAATATAATTTAATAGTGCTAACTGCTAGTGCCCTGAATTAAGAAAAATATGCTCCTACCTAGCCTTAGTGTATTGCATAGACAGCATGGCGTGTCTATGGTTGTATCGGACGCGGACGCGACAGAAAGCCGCGTCCGAAAGGGTGTGCACACTATGTGTCGCGACTTACTGTCGCGACAGTAAGTCGCGTCCGAACAGTTTGCGTGCGCCTTCATTGTTCGTTTTAGCCATAAAATCTATTGACAAAAAGTATTAATAAACTAATGAGCGATGCGTTGCGATGCGATGCTAAGAACCTGTCAGTTAGATTATGTATTGTACGAATTATACCAGATTGGCTAATGCGGAACGGCAGGCTTTGGCAATTTGTTTGCGTCGCATCATATCACGTTGATTTTTTTAGAGTTGTAGGTAATCCGACTGCCACGCCGAAGCTTGCGGGTTTGATTCCCGCTCAAGTCAAACATTTGTGTGCATGAATATGGATGTTTGTCTTGGTCTGGATGGTACTATGTGTAATATGTAATATATTTACAGAAAAGGATATATGCATGTTTATCGATTGTCTAGTACCCGTAGTACAAGATATGCTTAGTTTGGGACCAGATAATGTTGTGTGAATGTGAAAGAATATTATATTTTATGGTAGAATATTATGTAGCGGACTACAAGGCAAGACGTCTTTGATCAGTCAGGATAGCACTAATATGATAAATAATATAGAAGTAGATAGATTAATTAAAATCGTTGTAATTATTATATTTTATTAATATGTTCAAACTAAAATTACACACTTTTTGTTTAGCTTTGGATAAATAATTCTACCGGGTGTGCAATGTCCGGGCATAAATGTAATGTAAGCACAGCTTTCGGTTTTAAACGACACCAGGTGCTTTCTGTCTTTAAAAAACAGTCTTTCTCAAAATGACGTGAACAAATATGATGGTACTTCTGCTAAATCAAACTAGGCCGTCCAACGGCATTTATCCAAAGTTTTCTGGTGACGTCATTAATAGGCAACCTGTAATAAAAAACACCTTCTTAATAATGAAAAAATGCTACTCGCATCCCTAATCCATCTACTATTTTATAGATGCAGCGCTTACACTGGAACACTTGGCTTTAGGTTAATAGACGCTACTTTTAAGGTAGGTATCTAAGTAAATTATGTACATTAAACTGCGCTTACTATCAAACGCGCGATAGAAAATTAGACCGCTGGATGTCTTTGTTTATTGTCAACTTAGCAACCACGGCTACCCGCTGTCGCTTCCAGCTACAGTTTTACATTCATGTCCGATAGTTAGTTTCCGTATTTATCCCTCATTCAAAAAACATCGATATCTCCTTTCACTGTCAAATCCCATCACTAAGGCTATTAAATCAATAAATGTACAAAATAACAATTTGTGAGTAAAATTCATAACACATACGTATGCAAGCTGTTCCTTTGATTTGCAATACAATGATATTGTGTAAACTTAACACTCATTATAGCATTAATACGAGAAAAGTAAATACATTTGTAGGAAAATTCCGACTCACTGCTTGAAGATAAAGTTTCTCCTGTTATTTCCGTTCCGATAATAGCGGAATCCACATCCCGATATCACATACACGATGTGTATTAATTAATGAGTACACTATTTAATTATTATAAGCTTACTTACTATTTAAATGCAAAAAAGTTATTAAAAATGTAAACACAAACATCCAACAAATTTTACACTGTTGACAGATCACAGCACGGCTATTTAGAGAATGTAGTCAAAGATATGAGTATGTAAAGAGTATATGCCTCTTTAAATGAGACGCGTAATTTGACGTTATGATTAACCAACTAAGACCAACTGACATTACATGTTGCACGTTCGGTATAAGGAAATTTATAGGGCATGTTCTCTCTAGTCTAAACGTCCAACCTCTTTGGTCGAAGCCATCGCTGACAGGTGTCCGTGTGCGTCAAAATCGTTCATTGTACTGTCTGATGAGTCTGATCGTAACGATTTCTCGTACTAGTCCAACCTCTCTGTCCAGTCTCTGTCAAAGACATACATTTAGGCCCACTTGCGTAACGTTTGATTTAAGTCACTCCTTAATTTAAATTTTTTGAACAGAATTAACAGCATAAAATAATTTAACTTAAAAGTATTTAGCGTCCTCTTGCACAACGACAACAACGCTTAGATTTAGTTAAACATTTTATGAGGTCGGTAAAGTAGTTTCTACGTTTTGTTTCATGGCATGAAGCCTTTTTGTTACGATTTTAACGATGTTATGCGTATGGTTTCGCATAAAACCTTAAGGCCCACTTGCGTAACGTTTGATTTAAGTCACTCCTTTATTTAAATTTGTTGAACAGAATTAACAGCATAAAATAATTTAACTTAAAAGTATTTAGCGTCCTCTTGCACAACGACAACAACGCTCAGATTTAGTTAAACATTTTATGAGGTCGGTAAAGTAGTTTCTACGTTTTGTTTCATAGCATGAAGCCTTTTAGTTACGATTTTAACGATGTTATGCGTATGGTTTCGCATAAAACCTAAGACTATATATACTTTGAGCATAAAACAAAACGCATTGTCGTCGCCTAGCAACGAAATGACAATTGACAAATAATAACTAGAAACTTTTGAGCATTAACCCTAAAACCCTACATGGGGTGCAGGTGCACCCCTCACCGATTTGTTTTCTAAATATCTCAATTTCTTTAATATCCACAAATTCGCGCGTCGGAGTATTTTCGTTTGGTGTCAACCGCTCGCGTTACGTCAATACCGTGACGAGGGACCGCGTTGTGTGGTCGCCTGTAAAAGTGCTGTGGGGTACGCCAGTACCCCAGTTAAGTAAAATCGTAAGATTATTTATTTATTACGATTGATGCATTTATATGTAATAAGTTATTAAATTTGATTATTTATTAAAACAATAGTCTTATATGAATTAAATACAGATATTTGTAGATATTATGAAGATAAAATTCAATGAAGTTTATTTATTTTGTTTCGGATGGCTGTCAGAGGTTTGAATTACGAAGAAATAACCTCTATTCTAGACCACAAATCTGGCGAGGAACAAATAGAAGTTGGGACAGTTGTAATTCCTGGGTTCTTTACAAGTGTTCAAGATCAAATAATAAGCCATCAAATAATAATAATAAAGTTTCAGCAGACAGTTTTGAAATTAGGTTTGGAACTGATACATGAACATTTGGAGGACCGTCACCGGATGCCAACTTAGTCCATTGCAGTGATCCTCAAAAAAGGACCAAATCCTACAAGCGCTGTTGCTCAAACATTTAACTTTGTGTAATAAGGCTGATTTGTGATTTCAAGTTACCGATTCTGTTTAGTAAAACGTATTTTCATGAATTGTTTTTTTATTTTAAGGATTACAGTCATTTTAGTATGGGGTATTCCAGCATCCCAGTGTAGGAATAACATGTGCGCCAAATAGTGTAGAATTCTAGGGTTAACAATAACACAAGGTACATTGTTATCAGTTATATCATCATCATCATCATGTCAGCCTAGGGACGTCCACTGCTGGACATAGGCCTCCCCCTGCTGCGTCGTCCGGTCCAGTTATATAATTATTGATAATTTTCGTCGCTAATGACAAGATGCCAACATCAGTGTGACAGTTCTTAAATGAAATTAGCCACTAAACAGCCGATTTTCGGTGATTAATTTTGACAGTTCTTAAATCACATTACTCGACAAATTTTTCGTTGTGCAAGACGCTAGTGGTGTTTAATATTGTTTTTCTCGTTAAATACATCCTAATTCAATTTAAGAATCGTTGTGCAAGTGGGCCTAAGACTATATATACTTTGAGCATAAAACAAAACGCATTGTCGTCGCCTAGCAACGAAATGACAATTGACAAATAATAACTAGAAGCTTTTAAGCATTAACCGTAGAACCCTTCATGGGGTGCAGGTGCACCCCACACCGATTTGTTTTCTAAATATCTCAATTTCTTTAATATCCACGAATTCGCACGTCGGAGTATTTTAGTTTGGTGTCAACCGCTCGCGTTACGTCAATACCGTGACGAGGGACCGCGCTGTGTGGTCGCCTGTATAAGTGCTGTGGGGTACGCCAGTACCCCAGTGTAGTAAAATCGTAAGGTTATTTATTTATTACGATTGATGCATTTATATGTAATAAGTTATTAAATTTGATTAATTATTAAAACAATAGTCTTATATGAATTAAATACAGATATTTTTAGATATTATGAAGGTAAAATTCAATGAAATTTATTTATTTTGTTTCGGATAGCTGTCAGAGGTTTGAATTACGAAGAAATAAGCTCTATTCTAGACCACAAATCTGGCGAGGAAGAAATAGAAGTTGGGACCAGTTGTAATTCCTAGGTTCTTTACAAGTGTTCAAGATCAAATAATAAGCCAAATATAAAGTTTCAGCAGACAGTTTTGAAATTAGGTTTGGAACTGATACATGAACATTTGGAGGACCGGCACCGGATGCCAACTTAGTCCATTGCAGTGATCCTCAAAAAAGGACCAAATCCTACTAGCGCTGTTGCTCAAACTACATTTAACTTTGTGTAATAAGGCTGATTTGTGATCTCAAGTTACCGATTCTGTTTAGTAAAACGTATTTTCATGAATTGTTTTTTTTATTTTAAGGATTACAGTCATTTTAGTATGGGGTGTTCCAGCACCCCAGTGTAGGAATAACATGTGCGCCAAATAGTGTAGAATTCTAGGGTTAACAATAACACAAGTAGGTACATTGTTATCAGTTATATCATCATCATCATCATGTCAGCCTAGGGACGTCCACTGCTGGACATAGGCCTCCCCCTGCTGCGTCGTCCGGTCCAGTTATATAATTATTGATAATTTTCGTCGCTAATGACAAGATGCCAACATCAGTGTGACAGTTCATAAATGAAATTAGCCACCAGCCTGGCGCAAGTTCCTAAGAAAAAACCGAATGTATGAAACGTGCTATCTTTTTAATGGTTACTATTATATGTATAAAACGTGAAGATAGCATCCTTCACTATGTACCCTTGGAACAGTATTCTTTCAAAGTTAGACGGGTTATACGTACATCACCGCCTTGGCTGTCAATAGTGTCAAATGACACAACTGTCACATTATTATCCAGATTGAACTTTGCCGCGTTATGTAGTTTGTTTATATAACGTAAAAAACATACTGTAAAAGTGCTTTGTGTATATCAAATAAATGTGATTTTACACTTCTAGTGTTAGTGTTACTATATTAATTTGATTAGCATTGAAAGGAGTGCAATGAAAACAAGCAAAATAACGTGCGAAATATGGCATACAACAACATGCCGGTCAGGCAATGAAAAAAGGGTAGGTATTTATGGCAAAATGTCCCTAGATAAAGATCAATGAATATTTATAATGTTATATAATGTGATATATTTCAATAAAACATAAAAAATAAGGAAATATTCTAAAGATTAATATCCTAGTACTTTGTAGGTAAACAATAGTGCTGCCTGTCAGTTATCGATAATCCGTTATTAGAAATTGGCACAAGGACTAAAAATTCTATTCCTTTTTTTTCTTTTTAGATGTAAAAATGGGTAGCTGCAACTGGAAACCAAGACTTGATTTATGTGTCCATTGAAAAATTACATCAGTTGAACTATGTGTGTGGCAAGCATTTTAAGCCAAAAAACAGGGACGAAAAAAGGGAACTCAAGTCAGAAAAACAGCTGTGCCTTGTATCTATAGACATTTCTTTAAATCCTATTACAGAAGAAACAGAAGAAATGTTGAAAAACTTTCCATTACATGTACATACATATATCTTTTAGTTCTGCGTATTTCTCTTCGCTAATCTAGAATAGATTTATAGAATAGGCTAATTTGTTTGAATAAACACATAAATATTAAATACATCTTTTATTTGTGTTGGAAATGTATAATTCTAGTCGAAATATAATTATAATTATTTCTTACCAAATATTATCGATATCGATATTTCGTTAATGACTAGAGGGTACATCCCTATATTGACAAATATGACAATGCTGACAACATAAAAACGATGTCAATTAGTATCTTTATGTTGGTACGAGTTCTCCCTGCACGTTTCATACAAAGCTGAAAGTCTCGCATGATCTATGGCACATCCGCCTCTTCTTACGTAGTATTTGTATACTCTTTGTTAGCCACTAAACAGCCGATTTTCGGTGATTAATTTTGACAGTTCTTAAATCATATTACTCATGTCAAAATTAATCATCGAAAATCGGCTGTTTAGTGGCTAATTTCATTTAAAAACTGTCACACTGATGTTGGCATCTTGTCATTAGCGACGAAAATTATCAATAATTATATAACGACCGGACGACGCAGCAGAGGGAGGCCTATGTCCAGCTGTGGACGTCCCTAGGCTGACATGATGATGATGATGATATAACTGATAACATTGTACCTACTTGTGTTATTGTTAACCCTAGAATTCTACACTATTTGGCGCACATGTTATTCCTACACTGGGGTGCTGGAACACCCCATACTAAAATGACTGTAATCCTTAAAATAAAAAAAACAATTCATGAAAATACGTTTTACTAAACAGAATCGGTAACTTGAGATCACAAATCAGCCTTATTGCACAAAGTTAAATGTAGTTTGAGCAACAGCGCTTGTAGGATTTGGTCCTTTTTTGAGGATCACTGCAATGGACTAAGTTGGCATCCGATGACGGTCCTCCAAATGTTCATGTATCAGTTCCAAACCTAATTTCAAAACTGTCTGCTGAAACTTTATATTTGGCTTATTATTTGATCTTGAACACTTGTAAAGAACCCAGGAATTACAACTGGTCCCAACTTCTATTTCTTCCACGCCAGATTTGTGGTCTAGAATAGAGCTTATTTCTTCGTAATTCAAACCTCTGACAGCCATCCGAAACAAAATAAATAAACTTCATTGAATTTTACCTTCATAATATCTAAAAATATCTGTATTTAATTCATATAATACTATTATTTTAATAAATAATCAATTTTAATAACTTATTACATATAAATGCATCATCGTAATAAATAAATAATCTTACGATTTTACTACACTGGGGTACTGGCGTACCCCACAGCACTTATACAGGCGACCACACAACGCGGTCCCTCGTCACGGTATTGACGTAACGCGAGCGGTTGACACCAAACTAAAATACTCCGACGCGCGAATTCGTGGATATTAAAGAAATTGAGATATTTAGAAAACAAATCGGTGTGGGGTGCAACTGCACCCCATGTAGGGTTCTACGGTTAATGCTTAAAAGTTTCTAGTTATTATTTGTCAATTCTCATTTCGTTGCTAGGCGACGACAATGCGTTTTGTTTTATGCTCAAGGTATATAATAGTCTAAGGTTTTATGCGAAACCATACCATAGTACAAACAGAATAGTAGGATAGCTTCATACAAATCGGCCGCCGCCGCCGCGCTGGTGTGAATGTATGCGTGAGTCGCCGGGGCGACGTGTACGCACGCACTTTTCACGCACACAATCTCACGAGCGCGGAACGCTCGGCGCGGATTCAGTACGGGATGCATCGCGCGTCTGATCGAGCGCATTCATGTAGGTACTACACTGCTCGCCCGCGACCATTGTTTATGTACATTCAGTTTTGTAATAAACGTTATTAATATTATACAATGTGTTAAACGACAGTAAATTAAACTTGTTACATTTTTCTCGCTATAAAGGGCATTTAGATAGTTATATAACGCTTAGCTAGTCAGCAGGTATTTGAAAAAAAATATATGCAAGCTTAAATTCTGTAGTATTCAGCGCAATCACTTAAAAAAACGGCGAAATAGCGCGCGCCGACAAAGCCGGCGGCGCCGTGGTGTAAACACGTGACAACCCGTGCGTCATCGCAAGAGTAGGCAATTAACTCGCCGAGCGGCCTTAGCTAGCTTACTATTCTGTTTTTACTATGACCATACGCATAACATCGTTAAAATCGTAGCAAAAAGGCTTCATGCCATGAAACAAAACGTAGAAACTACTTTACCGACCTCATAAAATGTTTAACTAAATCTAAGCGTTGTTGTCGTTGTGCAAGAGGACGCTAAATTCTTTTAAGTTAAATTATTTTATGCTGTTAATTATGTTCAAAAAATTTAAATTAAGGAGTGACTTAAATCAAACGTTACGCAAGTGGGCCTTAGAAATGCTTTATGTTATGAAATGAAAATGAACCTTTATGCCCAGATACTACTTCTCATATCTGTGGCCCAGAATTACAACTTAAAATACAACCTCTCTGTCAAAAGCATACATTTATAAATGCTTTATGTTATGAAATGAAAATGAACCTTTATGCCCAGAATTACAACTTAAAATAGCATATCTGTCAAGTTTATTCAAATTATTTATTTTAAGTCTGTGCCACGCTAGGACCAAGAATCAAATGGACTCGACATTTGCGTACACCCGTAAAGGACGGACATAGAGTACATCCTGAGTTGGTGTTACCAGATGTTGTAAATGTTTACCCTACTATTCTACGAAGTACATATAACTTTTAAGTAACATTGTATCAAACCTGAATTATAATAATAATAATAATATTCTACCACATTCACACAACACCATCTAGTCCCAATAAGCAGAGCTTGTACTATGGGTACTAGATAATGGATAAACATACTTATATACTTTTTTTTTTGTAAATACATACATTTATACATTGAAACACTCAGACCAAGACAAACATCCATGTTCATGCACACAAATGTTTGACTTGTGTGGGAATCGAACCCGCGACCTTCGGCGTAGCAGTCGTTTACACTCCCTCTGCGCCAACCGGTCGTTCCGGAATTGAATACCTTACCAGACATCTGAGACCGCGTTCTCCTTTAATTTTTAATCAAATTGGTATTTAGATAAATTTATGAGCTAACTCGAAAAGTTCCATCAATATCCGTTTAGGTATTTTTGCAACGAATAGTAACAAACTTCTATATAATATAATTTACAGCCCAACAAAAAAATATAAATATAGCTGACCTTACAAGGAGGTTTAAAATCATCCATAAGGTGTGCGATAACTATTTTTTATACTTAATATTATGATGTATAACAAAAGTGTCGAATATGTGGGACTGCCTTCACTCGCCAAATAAAGACGAGGCTCAGAGTTATATATCTTTTATTATATTATTTGACACTCAACTTTACTGTCCTTTGAACAAAATTAGTTTTGTATACAAATTCCTTATTTTCTCTTCTTTATCATTCGAGAATGATTCCAAATAAGTACCTATTGAGGGGAGTTTTCCTAAAACACTTTTGTTCAAAGTTTTTAGAGCATACTCTTGCATATTTATTCGGATCCCAGTTTTCTCCTCCTGTTGCACGTATCCACAATTATTTTTGGATCGTGCAGTCCTTTGGGAATTTATAAACAAATAATTTCATTACTACAAAGAATCGGAAAACAAATTAAATAATTAATCTTAGGTTCATATGAAAAAAAGTAACGGCAAATTACCCAAAATTTGGGTAATTTCCCAAACGCTTCTGTGGTATCCCTAAAAAACATTTAACGCTGTAAAATTAAAAAGTATCGATGACTTTTGGCTAGCTCAACCACAGATGAGAGAATTATCAGATGGAACGCGTGGCACTGTTGCGTGCGGCCACTAAAGAAAATACAAAATTGAAAAGCGAATACAAACTCGTCTAAGTGCGCTACGAAGCATCGTACAGTTCACGCGTCACGATCACTTCAACTTTTAAATTCTCAAAATGCCGTCTTGTGTTCTTAAACACTGTAAAAGTTGTTCCTAAAAACAAAAACAGGAAAATGGAATATCTTTTCACAGGTAACTATTGATAATTTGACTGTTTCCTAATTTAATTTCGATAAAATTCGTATTTGTGCAAGAAATATGTAAGTGTTGCCAGTTTTTGTCGACGCCGTTCTGCCTGAATTAGGGAAAATGCACTTGTCAATTGATTATGTGATAATGATTGTCATGTTAATGAAAAATACATTACCGTATTATAAAAGTATATTGTAGATATATCTTCTTTCTCATAAATATAGTAATAGAATTTCAATTTCCATTAGTATATACCTTACATAATATTGTTTTCCATCCAATATTCGTGAGATATTGATCCAAATATTCGTGTACACCCTGCTACTCGTCAAGCTTATACACTTTGACCTTTGCACCGTTTTTATTGCGTAAAGAATAAGTATCAAAATCGTACAGCAAATGTTTAGCTTGACTTGGTGCCGTGTGTACATACATACTTATGGCGTAGGGAATAAGTATCAAAATCGTACAGCAACTGTTTAGCTTGACTTAGCGCCGTGTGTACATACATACTTATGGCGTAGGGAATAAGTATCAAAATCGTACAGCAACTGTGTAGCTTGACTTGGCGCCCTGTGTACATACATACTTATGGCGTAGGGAATAAGTATCAAAATCGTACAGCAACTGTTTAGCTTGACTTGGCGCCGTGTATACATACATACTTATGGCGTAGGGAATAAGTATCAAAATCGTACAGCAACTGTTTAGCTTGACTTGGCGCCGTGTGTACATACATGCTTATGGCGTAGGGAATAAGTATCAAAATCGTACAGCAACTGTTTAGCTTGACTTGGCGCCGTGTGTACATACATACTTATGGCGTAGGGAATAAGTATCAAAATGGTACAGAAACTGTTTAGCTTGACTTGGTGCCGTGTGTACATACATGCTATTTATTTCTCAACTAATCGACGCCAGCGGTTTCGCACGCACATATTTTCGTATTTCTCGTTTTGCCCGATCCCGTGGGTATTTCGAGAAATCCCGTCTTAGTGCACCCCTACGGTTCCCAAGAAACATACATGCTCAATTTCAGCTTCATGCGCCGAGTAGTTTCAGCTGTAGCTTGTCTGTCAGTCAGTCAGTAACGCAAGGATTTTATATACAGGGTGGCGCTACCATAGGGGCACTTTTTGAACAGAGGCATAGCGTACAACATTCTGAAGCCTTGTACCAAAAATCAATGAAATCGGTGCAGTAGTTTAGTCACAATATCGATTTTAAGTTCCGCAATTTTTGCACATGCTTTGAATTCCACACAGCTGATACAAAACGATCAACGACCCTACATTGCGCGCCGCGACTCACTACGATGCGGGCGCCGACTCGACGCCGCGCGAGGATTCCCGCATATCTTCGAAGACGCGCGAATGTTTTTTGTCAGGTTCAAGCATTTATGCACTTTATTGTAAAAAAAATATAGTTTATTTTCAAGTGCGTTAAAATCCTCTCCGCTGCGCCCGTTTTATCTGCGCTGAGCCTAACTTCGGATGACGTCGAGGCGTTGCGTCGGAGCGAGTTGGGGCGTGCAATGTAGGGTCGTTGAACGTTTTGTATCAGCTGTGTGGAATTCAAAGCATGTGCAAAAATTGCGGAACTTAAAATCGATATTGTGGCTAAACTACTGCACCGATTTAATACAAAGCTTGGTACAAGGCTTCAGAATGTTGTACGCTATGCCTCTATTCAAAAAATGCCCCTATGGTAGCGCCACCCTGTATACAGATTTACGAAGTAGTTAAAACTTAACTCGGTACCTACATTTAAGAAATGTATTTATAAAAGCATTAATTAAATCCATGGTAAATTCTTCAAAACCGCAAATGAATATAAGAATATTACATAACTAGAGTCCGTGCCACGAGAACATAGACTTTTTGTAAACAAAGAATTTTTACTAAGTGACTTAGCGATAGTTCTGTCAAAAACAAATAATTTCAAATCCAATGAGCGCAACGGTACATAGATACGTGTCATTGGAAACTAATATGTCAATGGATCGGGTTTTTATCGATATTATGCGCTGCAAACAGGATCTTTTAATGTTTTGAGGTACTGACGCCTAGAGTGTCAACATTTGGCGTTAGTTCATTGAAATGATACATTCTTGGGCTTAACATCTTTTTATCAGATGACAAAATTAAATTTTTAGTTATCAAGAAGGGGTTGGTGTAAAGTTAAATTCAAGTTTATAGGATAGCAACGCTCTTCCCGCTGCCGGCATATCGAAAAAGTGCGTGCAGAATATCAGATGGCAGAAAATTATTTATACCTAAAAAAGAAATTGCGTTTTCAGACTACCGTAACGTTTAATGGTTTTTCTTTAAGTTCATTCCGACGATTTCATTCACAGACAACGTAAAATCTCTATGCCTAGAAATGTTTAAGCAATGTATTAGCTAGTTATCTGTTATATTATTCATTGTTGGTCAATAATTTAATATTTTAGAATAGATATGCTACTTTGAGCAAAATTATTTATTGCGTATTGATTTTTAAAAAATCGTGTCAATAATAAAGTCACTAATGTACTCTATAATTAACAAACATAGTACTCTACTTTTCATCAATTTACAGATTATTACGTGTAAAAAAACAAAAAAAATCGGCAAATTTATGAACATTCGACCATCAAAACACAAAATCAAATATTTTTATTTCAGTAAAATTTAACAATGTAAATTTAAAAACATAGTGGCATAATTAGGTATTGAAAAAAAAGACTGTTCAAAAGCATAACATCTAAAACGCAACTGTTTGAAAAAAGGTTGTGAAGCCCTGAATGTTTGTTTACAAAAAGTCTATCTTCTCGTGGCACCAACTATATATGCAAAATACTGGGAGATTATTCATAATCTGGCAACTTTTCACACACATAGACGTGCGTGTCCGTACAGTGCCAGTCGCCAAAGGTCACGCACACATAGCTGTCAACGTGCCACGCTTAGTTGGACGAATACGCTACATCTGATTCTTGTTAATAAATCTATGAAATAGATATTATAACTACTATAGTCCATTCACAGTTATTTTACCTCTAGCTGTTAGATTGGCCAACCTGGGCGTTGTGTTGCTATATTCGGTATATAATACTCCCATTTTAAATATACATTATTGCTAAAAATTTACTTATTTTTTATTGCCTAAGCGATCGTATTAAATATTTGGAAGTAATGTTTGTAACAAAACCTCTTGATATTGGCATGGCTATATGCATGTACATTTATTTTCTTACGAAATAACTAATTTCCTATGAAGATAAATAGTTATAATAAAAATGTTGTCTATGTAATATAATAAAGGTAAACGCATCATAATTACGCCAACGTGAGGTTCTAATTATCAAATACAAAAACTGCAAATTTAATTTTCATATTAATTTTGAATAAGAATGATGTGGGTGTAATATTACACCTCTGCCTACCCCTGCATGGAAACAGGCGTGAGTCTATAAGAATGATCCATGTGGACTGCCAATGCTATGATGATTCGTAACTGCTGTCATGTTGGTTCCCTCTTGTCCTAAATTTTTGCTTGTGACTCGCCTTTTAATGAGACTCCACATAAGTTCAATTGCGTTTAGCTCGTAGCAGTGGTATGGCGGTAATCTAACCACTTTGCGGCCATGAGCTTCAAGCATTTGAATTTTTGAAGCATTTCCACTAATGTTGGGTAAAATGTTATGCACGGGTAACATTCCTGTCATCACAGAGTACAATTCCAACATAAAGAAAATAAACACCGACATCTGTCAGAGGTAAAATAACTGTGAACGGACTGTAGTCGACCAAGCCAACTAGACGAATGTCAACGTGACAAAATTCAAGATAATTCAATAATTATAATCCAGAAATTCCTAGTACCGATTGCAGGCGCATTGTACGTTCACACGCCGCGTTCGCACGTTACGATAAATAATTTCTGGATTATAATTGTTGAATTATGTTGAATTTTGTCACGTTGACATTCGTCTAGTTGGCTTGGTCGACTAGTAAAATATCGTACTTACGAATAAATGGTTACTAGTCGACCAAGCCAACTAGACGAATGTCAACCTGACAAAATTCAACATAATTCAACAATTATAATTCAGAAATTATTTATCGTAACGTGCGAACGCGGCGTGTGAACGTATAATGCGCCTGCAATCGGTACTAGGAATTTCTGGATTATAATTATTGAATTATGTTGAATTTTGTCACGTTGACATTCGTCTAGTTGGCTTGGTCGACTAGTATGTTCTCACATTTCCGCTCACTATGGCTTTTACAGCCTAAAATGTAACAAATTACCATAATAAATCTGAACCAATGATATTTTCACTAAGCATTCACAATTAATAACACAATTTTTCGCGGAAATTATCGAGAGCTCAAACGTTTGTTGGTCACAATATTCAGTTGTGACCAACAAAAAAAACGAAAACTCTGACAAAGACAAAAAATGCTATCTTTGTCTCTTTTACTCTTATGTATTTCTGTATGTCATTATCTCGGTCTGTCACGGTATTATTATTTGCTTGTCAAATCCATAGAGATACATTATCCTAGGTGCCACGCTAACCAAATGTTACGCAATTTGTTGTAGCGATGCCCGATACGTCGCTTTGTATCGATATATCGTATCGTAATGTATCGCAACTGATTGTATCGATACACGATATATATCGTATGTCTTTGTATCGATATGGTAAATATCGTATCGAAAACATCGCATTGGATTTTTAAAATAAAACTTAGTAATTCTAATTTAGTAAATTTAATCTTTTCTTTAAGAAAGGAGATAAAACCCTCTTAAAGAACTACAGACCCATCACACTTCTGAGCCACGTCTACAAGCTGTTTTCGAGGGTCATCACGAATCGTCTCGAGAGCAAGCTAGACGACTTCCAGCCTCCCGAACAAGCCGGTTTCCGTAAAGGCTATAGTACCATAGACCACATACATACGCTGCGGCAGGTTATACAGAAGTCCGAGGAGTATAACCAGCCCCTATGCTTGGCGTTTGTGGACTATGAGAAAGCCTTCGATTCGATCGAAACCTGGGCGGTGCTACAGTCTCTCCAACGGTGCCGGATTGACTACCGATATATCGAAGTGCTGAAGTGTTTGTATGAAAACGCCACTATGTCAGTCCGCCTCCAGGACCAGAGTTCGAAACCTATTCAACTCCAGCGAGGAGTGAGACAGGGGGATGTCATATCCCCGAAACTGTTTACCACTGCGCTGGAGGATGTTTTCAAGCTTCTGGACTGGAATGGACTCGGCATCAACATCAACGGCGAGTACATCACTCACCTTCGATTCGCAGACGATATCGTAGTCATGGCTGAGACCATGGAAGACCTAAGCACAATGCTCGATGGCCTCTGTAGAGTCTCCCAACAAGTAGGTCTTAAGATGAACATGGACAAGACGAAAATCATGTCGAACGTCCATGTTGTACCTGCTCCTATTCAGGTTGGGAACTCTACACTCGAAGTTGTCGACAAGTATATCTACCTGGGACAAGTAGTCCAATTAGGTAGGTCCAACTTCGAGAAGGAGGTCAATCGTCGAATCCAACTCGGTTGGGCAGCGTTCGGGAAGCTACGACATATCTTCTCGTCCGATATCCCGCAGTGTCTCAAGACGAAAGTCTTTGACCAGTGTGTGTTGCCAGTGATGACTTACGGATCAGAGACGTGGTCGCTCACTATGGGCCTTATCAGAAGGCTCAAGGTCACTCAGAGGGCGATGGAGAGAGCTATGCTTGGAGTTTCCCTGCGAGATCGAATCAGAAATGAGGAGATCCGCAGTAGAACCAAAGTCGCCGACATAGCTCTCCGGATAGCCAAGCTGAAGTGGCAGTGGGCAGGGCACATAGCTCGAAGAACCGATGGCCGTTGGGGCAGAAAGGTTCTGGAGTGGCGGCCACGTACCGGACGACGCAGCAGAGGTAGGCCCCCCGCAAGATGGACCGACGATCTCGTCAAGATCGCGGGAGGCGGTTGGATGCGGGCGGCTCAAGACCGGTCTGTGTGGAGAACCTTGGGGGAGGCCTATGTTCAGCAGTGGACGTCATTTGGCTGATATGATGAATCGGTTAGCTAGAAGTGATAGCACATTCGAATGTGTGAACATAACATGACGGTCATGTTATGTTCACATGTTAGATGCTATTTTTATTTTACAGCTGCCAATGTTTAAAATCTAAGCTTTTAAGAAAAAAAAATATAATATTAGTATATATAAATAGGGCAGTAATTAATTACGTAGATACTTACTATGGGAAGAGCTGGCGATTGTTTATGTTTACTACATAACACTTCTTTATGGTGTATTTTTAAATGTATTTGCAAATTTGTTGTATTGCCTTTAGTTTTCACCTCCGACAAACATAACTTACATTTCGCACCCAAATCACTCTTAATAAAAAATGACCACGACCTTGATTTCTTTGGCGGAGCCATGGTGACTTAATGAATTAAGATTAACTAAACACCCACAACACAGTGTTTAAAACATTATTCGAGTACCTACACATCACATTTATAAAAATCGTCAGTCATATTTCGATGTACCCGCATCGTAGTACACAAAAATCGAGCCGGCCGCACCTACAAGTGTGGCAGCAAGGAGCATTACAATAAAAAATTAGTTTGTTTACATTTTTAATCTTTGTTATTGTTAGTCTTAGTAAGATAGCTTCATAGAAATCGGCCGCCGCCGGTTTGTATTTACGGTCTAAATATTTCATAGATTCAATGCCGGTATGATACGATATTTTTGATACGATATTCGGGTGAAGCGATACGATACAGCCAAATATCGTATTAATGTGTATCGATACAAAATATCGTTATATCGCATTCCGTTGTATCGATACACCAAAATATCGATACGTATCGGGCATCGCTAATTTGTTGTCGTACTTAGCAAGCTGCCATATGAAAATATCTAAGCTACGAGATTTGAGTTGGGTAGGAGAATGCAATAAATAAAATTTATCAATCATGGCATGGCTAGTCCTAACTTACATAAGTTACATATATATTGTACCTACCTAAATATGTATACAATCTAATCAATGATCAATCCTGGGGAAGCGATGCTGCGTTTAATGTTACAGCTAGTAGGTATGTAGGGATATTATCGAGTGCAAATAAAGATAACTAGACGTCAGTATACATGTATCTAACATCAGAATAAGACGGCCTTCGTGTGTTTTGTTTATCAAATTAATAAAGAAAAATGATGAAGTCGTTTACGTCCTTAGTGCAATTAGTTAATAAGCGTCTCATTTTGGAACAAGTTAGGAATACGTCTCAAGGTCTCCCACAATTTTCATCGGTAAGATTTAATTCAGTAATGTATTATTATTTTAATTACCAACCTAGTAGATAATGTGACGTTTACGAAATTGGCCAATTTAGAGGTCTGTCCGTAGCTACATAAGGGACTAAGTTCAGTATTGACCTTATGACCCGTGTTCATCACACCACACGAATTGGCCTGTTTCAAGGTCAAGTCGTAGAAGTCGGAAGGTACCAACCAATGCGCTGGATGCCGATGAAATTAAGATAAGTTGAAGAGGCTAAATCCCCGCTAAGCTCCCTGGGTATCAAATAATTGTTGTTGCACACAGTGGTACATTTCCCATCTATAATAAATATTGCACGACACACCCGGACTAAGACCCGGAGTAAACATCTTTTTGCCTATACATATTTTGCCTCCCGTCTCATCGCTCAGAATGTATTAACATAATAATTATGTAATTAAGCTTCATTATTATTTATCACATTTAACCGGTTAGCATTGATGGCGTATTTCGTGGTTTAAGCGGTCTAGTCGCCGCGCCGCAAATTATCACAGCAGCGCCGCGTGTCGTGGGTTCGCTTCCCATACGAGAGCTGATTTTGAGTGACCGAAAAATTTAGGGGGAGGGGACCACCCGTCATGCATTGTGCCAATTTGGCATTCTTTCAATCGATTGTGAGAAACAATTGGTTTTAGGGGTCTTACGAAACTCAATGTAATTTTTAAAGATCTATATCTACATATAGACAACAAGAATATGATGGCTGAAAAAAATATTTTTCATGTCATCGTCAGTTGGATGTTTAAGGAAGAGACCCCCCTAAATTTCCAATTTCTTCAAGTTTGGTATAAACATTGGGAAGCAGTTCACAGAATAAGTACCTAACTACATCTAAGCTACCAAGTTACAATTTAAATCTGTAGTCTCATAGTTTCGGAACAGAACTTCTAGCGACTGTGACATATACGGACGGACAGACAGATATTATGGCAAATTTATAACCCTAAAAAGTATTTATTTAGTCGAAGATGCCACAATAAAACAAAACGGTGTCATAGGGACTTTACAGATATTCATTCCGCGCAGGAATCACACCCACAACCCTCAAACACACCATCACTAAGCCATCCTAGGCCTAGGTACCGACGTGCAGTCGAGGCTGTTAAAATGAGCAGTTTGTTCTTTTTCCTTTGTAGGTAACTTACGTTTTTCATTTACATTGGGCAATAGTAAATACATACTTAACTACTACATTGCACATTGGCTTAAACCGGCCGGCCGACCGGTTGGCGCCGCGGGAGTGTACGACTGCTACGCCGAAGGTCTCGGGTTCGATTCCCGCTCAAGTCAAACATTTGTGTGCATGAACATGGATGTTTGTCTTGGTCTGGGTGTTCAGACTGCCGTCTGATCATGGTCTGATCTCCGCAACTCAAAGCATGTCTGGTTGAACTAGTAAGCGGTGCTCTCCGATGATGCACGGTGGAAGCGATACTTAATTCAATACGCACATAACTCCGAAAAGTCATTGGTGCGCGCCGTGGATTCGGATCCGTTACCCTCTGCATGGCCGTCTGTTGGCATCTTCACTAAACTGTCGCTGCCTTATATTTAGGTCCATTAAACCAGATATTAAATCTTTTTTATTTTTAAAGTTGTATCAGGAAAAATTCTTTATTTTTTATTTAGATTTAATTATGATTTTGGTAAAAATTGTGTAGTGTACCTACCTAACGGCAATTACAAACTCGGAGGCGGATTACGTTTGCTACTTGGTATTATGCACGAGGGCCGAGGGCCCGTGAGCAACAGTCGCGGCTTTAGGATAATGTTTAGGGGATGGGGTGCTTTATTTAATTTACGGGTGCTTGAACTTAGTGAAGGAAGGTTTTATTAAGGGAAACATTAAAAAGTTATGTATCTTTGGAAGCAAGCTGATGATTTTCGATTTTATTAATACTAAGATTAAAAATAGCCTATGAACTCTTATCTAATCTAATTACTTTATTAATGATGTAGTTACATTAATTGTTCAACTTATTAATATGATTAAGCACTTAGGTACTTAGATTTTTTTTTACATAAGATACTTAAATAAGTTAAGTACCTACTTACCTACTTAAAAGTACCTTGCTAACTCTATCATTAGGAATTGGCACAATAGCTGTTAAGAACTAACCACTGAAATTGATCTGTTTTTATGTATAACCAATTATTGCATGATTTAACATTTTCTTTCTCTAATTTAAAGGATAAATACAACATAAAAAGGAAAAATTTCGCCACTTTAGAGTCATCAGATGTCGGTTTCTTCAAATCATTACTTGGTGAAGATCGGGTGCTGACTGATGAAAGTGACGTACTCCCATATAACATTGACTGGATTAAGAACTGTAGAGGTTTGTTAGTTCGCTTGTACTAATATAATGAATATATTATACCTACTTATAGTTAGGTACCTACCTAAAGTAAATTACTTACCTACTTTCCTTGCAATCTGTTCCAAAGAGACGACGAATATAGCCATGCGGGATGATGGGTTAAAATCGTAGCATATGATCACTGTAATTTCAATCCAGATCTTTTAAGAGTAGTCGTACTTATACCTACTCGTATCCATCGTACTTACCTACTGTGCGTATGATGCGACATGCCCTGGGACAGCTCTACAGTGGTACCTACCCGAGATATAAGTAGGTAGGTACATGAACACATAGATATGAGAATCATATCTGTGCATGAACATTTATATAGGAACATCCACGGAAACATCACTCTAAGAATAACCATCCTTAGCATAAATGATACAATATTGAATATACTTAATGTGTGTTCCCGTTCCCAGGTCAATCCAAACTTGTTTTAAAGCCAAAAACAACAGAAGAAGTATCAAAAATACTGAAGCATTGTAACGATAGACGACTAGCGGTATGCCCTCAGGGTGGCAACACTGGACTGGTAGGGGGTTCTGTGCCCGTGTTTGACGAAGTCGTAGTGAGTTTCGCTTTGATGAACAAAATTATCAGTTTGGATGATTTATCAGGTGAGTTAAAAAGAACAACATAATAAACCTTTGTCATTTGAAATATCAAATCAATATTATGCAGATTGGTAATTAAATATTGTGCTACTCAAATTCTTTTGCTGAATAATTTTTGGGTACCTACTGATCTTCTTTCAATTGACTCAGACTCAGTGTCGAACCATTCCACCTCCCTTAACCAAGTAGGTTAGTAATAATCTTGGGTTCGCATGGCTACATTTATAACACTGCGACAGGTAGCTAGTAGCTACCTAACCTGCATTTGAACTAAAATCATACGCACTAGCTGATAACAATAAAATATGTATAGAGTAGGTAAGTACCTACCTACTTCATTCGTATCTCTTCCATTACGTAATGCACACAAAACAGAAAACGAATGTCATTACAATTTACAATGGGTAACCTACACACAGTTTACTATCTACAGACAACATAGTAAAAAAATAGTAATAGGTAGTAAGGTACAGTCAGCAATAGCAAAATAAAAAGATATTTACAAAGACAAATATTGTTAGGTATATTATGATTTTAAAGACCAGAAATCGCTTTTAGTTAAAAGGCTGCATATTGTACCTACATTTCTTATGGTTACATGTACCTACCTACTTAATGAGTACAATAAAGTATTATTTATTTTTATGTATCTCTACTTTCTTTCACTATACGAACCATTGTAAAGCAAATATGCAGCAATAGCCAAGTAGAGATACCAAAAGACAGCTATGCAGAGGGTCTCGGGATCGAATCCACGTCGCGCACCACTCAGTGACTCAGTTATCAAAATTAGGTAGGTATGTGCGAGTCAATACCTCAGAATAAAAAACCATGGAATATTGCTATTTTTGCATAGGTCCGATAAAGGTCGCTCTGAGGAAAAGCAAATATTCAGTCAAATCCGGTTAGACTAGTAAGTGGACGTACAGGATGCAACTGGGATAACATAACACTAGGAGGAAGATGACTATACGAAACATTGTGCTAACTTGTTTAAAACGTTTCATTTACAGGGTCTCTGGTTTGCGAAGCAGGCTGCATATTAGAGAATCTGGACAACCATACGCGTGAGCATAACCTCATCATGCCATTGGATTTAGGTGCCAAAGGAACGTGTCACATCGGAGGTAATGCCAGCACCAATGCTGGTGGACTGAGGCTTCTACGTTACGGCAACTTACATGGATCTATACTTGGCATTGAAGCGGTGAGTTTGCCGACTTCAATAAAATTTCCTTCAACAAATTCCAATAATAAGTATTTGTCATTACTTAGATTATTATTATAATTAGAGGTGCCTACTTGAAGTTGACTAGACATGCAAATCTATACTTATAATAAAACTGTAGAGAGGTCAATTCTGTACATTGAATATATATTCAAAATTAATATTGGAGGATAAATGGTGATCGATACTGATGCCAAAAATGCAATCAGTAATTTTTTTGTCTGTCTGTCCGTCTGTCTGTCTGTCTGTCTGTCTGTATGTGCACGCATGGGTCAAAAACTACTGAAGCGATTTTAACCAAACTTGGTACGATTGTAGTCCATACTCCTGGGCAGGTTATAGGCTATATAACATAACGCTAAGACACCTAGGAGCTAAGCAGTGACGATAAATTTGAAGCAAGTCGCAGGAAAATGCGCTTTCGAGCTCTTATCCTCGCATACGTTGATCATACACCAAAAGTACGTACTACAAAGATGATGGTCTTCAAAAGATCTACAAAAAGTCTTTAATAGTGTATATCTATCTTTTATAAATTAGCCACAATAACGGGTTTAATCGTTAGCCATTTCTTCAAAGTGTATTAAATTCATTAATATATTGTATTTCACATAGATATATCTTTATCAAACTCCCATATTCAAAAAGTACACTTTAATATGAATATTATATAAAAAAATATATAGAAATCGGTTTATAAACACACAAGATATAGATGAAATAAAACTTCCGAATCTCGCCGCCCCAGTATGGGTACGGCTATACGGTTGATTTTTGTTTAACGCGCGAAACGGCCGTCTATACATATAATAAATCTGTAAGTGATCGATGTCTGTACATGGAAGGTATTCAGAAGAAATCTATTTTAAGGGGTCTACATTAAAGAAGAGAAGCCAAAAATATAATTATTACAATTTTTGTCTGTTTGTCTGTGCGTTTGTGCGCGCAAATTTCAGAAACGGCTAATAGAATTAGAATGCGGTTTGCCCTGATGTATTGTAAGTAAGCCCTAATTAACATTTGATGTATGTTTCATACGAATCGGTTCATAGATAAAAAAGTTGTGTCAAATTAAACATTAGTTTGGTTAAAATTTGTTCTATAAAAGTAACTCTTTAGTTGAATTGGTTGAAACTTAATATATTATGATCAGTCAAATGTAAAATTACGAGGGTTGAAAGATTATAAATAGGTTATTTTCGAACATTTGAATCTTCCAGTTTCAATTGAGCTTAAATCTGTATGATTCATTATATTAAATAGAGTTCAGCTTAGGCTGGACTTATTCGCACATGTAATTATGTAAACAGGTTGAAGAGTGGCGAGTCATTTTATTTTACTAGATGGGGATAAACACTGGAATGGCATTGTCTGAAGCAAGTATAAGTAAAAGTCCTCATCGATTACGCCATAGGTTTGAGATGCTGCATAGTTATGGCATAAATATGAAGACAAATTGGCCGAGGACATTTTAAGGTTCCCACAACAATCTAATAAACCATTGCTTGACAGTAGATATAGATATATCTATCCTATTACTCAATATGAACGACCACGACGACCGATACGAACCATCATTTGCTGGTGTTAAAATGATCTCTCGAGACTTATTGAAGAACAGCGTTTCATATACTTAGTTATGATCGTGTGTGTCGTAGCGAGGATAGTGATTTGAGGAACGGCAAGACTTTTACTACCAAGGTGATCTCGGCAAAGGAACGAAGCTAAAGAAAGATTGTGCGAATACAAAATGAAGAACCCATGGGCGGTATAACAGTACTTTTTCGTTGCGATTTTCGTTAGGCTCTGTCAGTTATACCACCATAGAATATGAGACAAGAGCTGATGAAATTATAGCCTGTCTAAAGAGTTCATAACTATGGGATTGTATTATCGCTATGCATTTTGACATTAAATATGCGAGCATGATTATGAGGCAACGAACACGCACAGGAATTCTCTTATCTTTTACTCGCTATTGGTAACTTCGCGATGTGGACTTGCACGAACAAGTGAAAGTCATTTGAGCAATTTTTAGGACATCTACACTATTCAATATAGATATTATAAGCAACTTAAAACATTTTGGTTATCAATTCTGTAGCCCATGAAAAGACGGACTCCGCGCGAACGGAGTCGCGGGCACAGCTAGTATATATCATAAAAGTAGTTACTTTATTTAAATATTTTCGGAAAACTAACAGCTGTCTTAAAAAATAACTCTTATTGTCTTGATAAGCTTTGTAAAAATCTGCTATAAGAAGAAATTACCTACCAACAAGTTATTTCTGATGTTTTTGTAATTTGTATGATATTTTTTATTTTATTTGTAGCAGTGGGATTGCTAATCAATCAGAATTAGAATTATTGATATACCTACTTACCTACTATGAAAAAACTACCTACTTATAATGTCCTAAGTTACATTGCGATTGATGATATTTTTTAGTTACCTATCTAAATGAATTGGTTAACCTTACTTCTGTCCATTCTGATTAGTATTACGGTATTACTATATCGATGACATAATAGATATTACTTCTCTAGGTAAAAGCGGACGGCACTATTATTGATTGTCTTAGAACATTGAAGAAAGACAATACCGGCTATCACTTAAAGCATTTATTTATTGGGTCTGAAGGAACATTGGGTTTGATAACAAAAGTCGCTGTCCATTGTCCGGTGCTACCCAACTCCATCAACTTAGGTTTTTTCGGTAAGAATATACATTACCTACACTTTTAGTTTACTAACAATACCTGTATTAGCTACAGACTACATACATAGTCTCACGCCTATATCCCCGAAGAGGTAGGCAGAGGTATATTGCTACACCCACTTTTCGCCATATTTATTTTAGTACCACGTAATAGGGGGCGAGCCTTTACTCTCTTTATTCTGTGGTACCGGGCACATTACCAGACTCCGAGCTGCTACTGAGAATTTCCTAACGGAAAAGCCCAAAAACAGTTTGCCCGACCCGCGGATCGAACCCGAGACCTCCCAATCCCACGCGCACATTTATGCCGAGAGACCAACAAGGCAGTCTACTGTTTATAAAAAGCACACAACGTAAGTGTTTTTTTTTTCAAAAGAGACATCTCAGGGGACTTTACAAAAATAGACCGGTACTTACAACTAATTAACGGACACAAAGTACACTCAGGACTCGAAACAACAATTTATGAATCACACAAAGAGTTGCCTCATGTGGGAATCGAACCCGTATCACTTGGTGCAGTGTCAAACAGCGGCGTAGTATCAAAAAAAGTAAAGTGTGCAATGTGCATCAAGTCAGAATTTGAAAAAAATAAACCTCCTTTTGGCGCAGTCGGGTAAACAGGTAGCCAATTTCTCAGAGCGTGAGCATGATTAGTTTTTTTGCACCTGGATGTAATTTATCTTTAATATGTAGGTATATAATTAAAAGTATATAGGTAGTAGGTACTTATTATATCTAAGTAGGTACCTATATTTAGACTTCTCCGAATCGTAAAGATTAGGGCCTTTACTCTGACAATTGCTCCATCCAATCACACCCCTCGCTGGAATAAAAAATCTCTAATTAAATCCTGGTTATTTACAACCCTGAGAGTAAATGTTGAGTTTGTCTGATTGACCTAATAATAACAGAAACTAGCAAGCTACATACAATCTAGCTATTAGTTTCTGTTAATACATATTATTGTTAATATTTTGGTAGGTAGGTACAGTAACAGAGGTTGCATTTTCATTAATTTTATTACCTACATTCAATTCACAGGTGTCAAAAGTTTCGAAAACATTCTGAAGCTGTTTAAAAATGCAAAATCAAGTCTGGGCGAAATTCTTTCAGCCTTTGAGATGGCAGACTATGATTCAATTAGCTCTACAGCCAAAAATCTTAATTTACCGTGAGTATCGTCCATCATTGATTGCATATCTCAGTCTAGTCAGACTAAGCCTGTTATTTAAGGACGCGTTTACGCTTGTATCAAAAAACCACGTATTTCCGGTACATTTTACGACAATTTTAGATAATAACTAATAAAACTAATGATTACGATAAATTGATTACTTTTTTATCTATAAATCAATTTGAAAATAAATAAAAAATATTTAATTAATATTAATGTAAAATCAATTCGAAACGGCCTCTTAAATCAAAAATAGGCATATACTGCTATTTTTGGGTACAATTTTCTCTCTATTTTTACATTTATTTAGATTTTCAAAGATAGAATAGGGTAGTAAATATAGTCAACTCAAAAACAATTAGATTTTTTTTTTTCAAAATATTGTAAATTGACTCAAAAAAAGCAAAAAATCATCTTACATTTTTCTTCTATTTTGCTTGCATACGTGTGTCTTAATGTGTGGCAATAAGGTTCGTTTTACTAAGCCACTTTCTTGATTTATATATCCAAATTCTGCAATGAGATCTCAGTCTGCGCTTGAGCGCCGTCGGCAGTGGACTCTATGTCGCTTGTCGCTGCAGCCCGAAGACGAAAAAAGCAATATACGAAAACAAAATATTCGCTAAAATCAATTTGATACTTCTCGTATTCTGTGCGAATTACGTACAAGTAAATTTCTTTTGTATAAATGGACATTATTAGATTATTACTTTATTTTCTCCGTTATGTTGAGTCAGGATATATTTCGGTATTTAGATATTATTTTGTTTCTTGCGTTGAAATCTGGTAAGATTATCTGGACTGATGGTATACCATCCCGTTCAAGTGTTGCGACTGGAACTCATAAAAGAGTAGACTTAGTTATGCCAGGTTGGGGCTCATTTTATTTGTTTTGGTGAGACCCTACCACTGGTACTAGTGAAGTAACCTTCCAAGGTTATTCGATGAGTCTTGCTGGTACTCATATGTGAGTAAAGCTACGCATGTCGAGTTTGGGCTCATTTTGTTTGTACATAAGAGACCCTACCACTGGAACTTATGAAGTAACCTTCCAGGGTTATTCGTTGACTCTTACTGGTACTCATATGTGAGTAGAGCTAGGCATGCCGAGTTTGGGCTCATTTTGTTTGTACATAAGAGACCCTACCACTGGAACTTATGAAGTAACCTTCCAGGGTTATTCAATGACTCTTGCTGGTACTCATGTGTGAGTAGAGCTAGGCATGCCGAGTTTGGGCTAATTTTGTTTGTACATAAGAGACCCTACCACTGGAACTTATGAAGTAACCTTCCAGGGTTATTCAATGACTCTTGCTGGTACTCATGTGTGAGTAGAGCTAGGCATGCCGAGTTTGGGCTCATTTTGTTTGTAAATAAGAGACCCTACCACTGCATTTTATGAAGTAACCTTCCAGGGTTATTCAATGACTTTTACTGGTACTCATATGTCAGTACAGCTAGGCATGCCGAGTTTGGGTTCATTTTGTTTGTACATAAGTGACCCTTCCACTGGAACTTATGAAGTAACCTTCCAGGGTTATTCGATGACTCTTGCTGGTACTCATATGTGAGTAGAGCTAGGCATGCCGAGTTTGGGCTCATTTTGTTTGTACATAAGAGACCCTACCACTGGAACTTATGAAGTAACCTTCCAGGGTTATTCAATGACTCTTGCTGGTACTCATGTGTGAGTAGAGCTAGGCATGCTGAGTTTGGGCTCATTTTGTTTGTACATAAGAGACCCTACCACTGGAACTTATGAAGTATCATTCCAGGGTTAGTCAATGACTCTTGCTGGTACTCATGTGTGAGTAGAGCTAGGCATGCCGAGTTTGGGCTCATTTTGTTTGTACATAAGAGACCCCACCACTGCATTTTATGAAGTAAGCTTCCAGGGTTATTCAATGACTCTTACTGGTACTCATATGTCAGTACAGCTAGGCATGCCGAGTTTGGGTTCATTTTGTTTGTACATAAGTGACCCTACAACTGGAACTTATGAAGTAACCTTCCAGGGTTATTCGATGACTCTTGCAGGTACTCATATGTGAGTAGAGCTAGGTATGCCGAGTTTGGGCTCATTTTGTTTGTACATAAAAGACCCTACCACTGCAACTTATGAAGTAACCTTCCAGGGTTATTCAATGACTCTTGCTGGTACTCATGTGTGAGTAGAGCTAGGCATGCCGAGTTTGGGCTCATTTTGTTTGTACATAAGAGACCCTACCACTGCATTTTATGAAGTAACCTTCCAGGGTTATTCAATGACTCTTACTTGTACTCATATGTCAGTAGAGCTAGGCATGCCGAGTTTGGGTTCATTTTGTTTGTACATATGTGACCCTACCACTGGAACTTATGAAGTGACCTTCCAGGGTTTTTCGATGATTTTTGCTGGTTCTTATATATGAGTAGAGCTAGGCATGCCGAGTTTGGGCTCATTTTGTTTGTACATAAGAGACCTAACCACTGCAACTTATGAAGTAACCTTTCAGGGTTATTCAATGACTCTTGCTGGTTCTCATATGTGAGTAGAGCTAGGCATGCCGAGTTTGGGCTCATTTTGTTTGTACATAAGTGACCCTACCACTGGAACTTATGAAGTAACCTTCCAAGGTTATTCGATGACTCTTGCTGGTACTCATATGGAAGTAAAGCTAGGCATGCCGAGTTTGGGCTCATTTTGTTTGTAAATAAGAGACCCTACCACTGGAACTTATGAAGTAACCTTTCAGGTTTTTCAGGTTTATTCGAAGACTCTTAGTGGTACTCATATGTGAGTAGAGCTAGGTATCTTCCAGTGGAAGAGTCTCTGATGTTCATACAAAATGAGCCCAAACTCGGTATGCCTAGCTCTATTCACATATGAGTACCAGCAAGAGTGATCGAATAACCCTGGAAGGTTACTTCATAAGTTCCAGTGGTAGGGTCTCTTATGTACAAACAAAATGAGCCCAAACTCGGCATGCCTAGCTTTACTTCCATATGAGTACCAGCAAGAGTCATCGAATAACTCTGGAAGGTTACTTCATAAGTTCCAGTGGTAGGGTCACTTATGTACAAACAAAATGAACCCAAACTCGGCATGCCTAGCTCTACTCACATATGAGAACCAGCAAGAGTCATTGAATAACCCTGGAAGGTTACTTCATAAGTTGCAGTGGTTGGGTCTCTTATGTACAAACAAAATGAGCCCAAACTCGGCATGCCTAGCTCTACTCACATATAAGAACCAGCAAGAGTCATCGAATAACCCTGGAAGGTTACTTCATAAGTTGCAGTGGTAGGGTCTTTTATGTACAAACAAAATGAGTCCAAACTCGGCATGCCTTGCTTTACGCACATATGAGTACCAGCAAGAGTCATCGAATAACCCTGGAAGGTTATTTCATAAGTTCCAGTGGTAGGGTCTCTTATGTACAAACAAAATGAGTCCAAACTCGGCATGCCTAGCTCTACTCACACATGAGTACCAGCAAGAGTCATTGAATAACTCTGAAAGGTTACTTCATAAGTTCCAGTGGTAGGGTCTCTTATGTACAAACAAAATGAGCCCAAACTCGGCATGCCTAGCTCTACTCACATATGAGTATCAGCAAGAGTCATCGAATAACCCTGGAAGGTTACTTCATAAGTTCCAGTGGTAGGGTCTCTTATGTACAAACAAAATGAGCCCAAACTCGGCATGCCTAGCTCTACTCACATAAGAGTACTAGTAAGACTCATCGAATAACCTTGGAAGGTTACTTCACTAGTACCAGTGCTAGGGTCTCACTAAAACAAATAAAATGAGCCCCAACCTGGCATAACTAGGTCTACTCTTTTATGAGTTCCAGTCGCAACACTTGAATGGGATGGTATACCATCAGTCCACATAATCTTACCAGATTTCAACGCAAGAAACAAAATAATATCTAAATACCGGAATATATCCTGAATCAACATAATGGAAAAAATAAAGTAATAATGTCCATTTAGGTATATAAAAATAAGAAACTTATTTGTACGTAACTCGCACAGCCAGGCCTATAACACATAGATACATATCACAAAAAACTCTAAGTCTCAAAGTTATTTAGTTGAACTACATTTCCGCAAGTTACCGTACGTAGTACGTACTGTTGCCGCCGTGTCGCTGTAGTGACGCGATTTTGTACCTACTAATTTTGTAAACGCGTCCTTAAGGCTCAGTTCACACCGAAATGGCAGCGGCCGGAAGCGAAGCGGAGAGCAGTTTCAATGTCATATAATTTTAGTCTTTATCACCATGACTATAATACAGAATCACTTGAAAAACTTGAAAACGTTCTGCGAATGCTCGCGGCTTCGCGATCATTCCAGCGGCGTCCGCGCAGCGTCGGCGGGAGGGCGCGAGCGGCCGCTGGAAGTATCCTATCACCCCGCCCGTTCACGTCGCGCTTCTACCGCGAATAGGATAGGGTGAGCCTGAGCCGTGACGTGAGTTTCGCGCGGCCGCGAGTAGTCGCGGGAGGCCGCAAGCCTTCTCTTTGCAGCCGGCCGCTGCGCGTCGCTTCCAGCCGCTACCATCTATCTCGGTGTGAAGTGAGCCTTAATGAACAAATTTAAACCGTGTGAGACCAATTCATTCATTGTTTCAACAGTAACCCGATCGCAGATTATCCCTTCTATGTGTTGGTGGAGACTCACGGTAGCAATGAAGATCACGACAATGAAAAGCTGATGAAGTTCCTTGACAAAGAAATGGCGAGCGGTCTTATATTGGATGGAACTGTTACCTCGGAGCCAGCTAAAATGCAGGTACAGCCAACACTGTCGGTCTCTTCACTAGGCTATCGCTGCTCATGCTATTATCAAGTGCGAACTTAGTAGGTATCAGTTATGTAGTCACTAGTTATAGCAGTAAGTATGCCTTTGGAAGTTTGGACCTTACTAAAACAAAGCATGGGAATTCTTCTTTATAATAGCCTTAATCAAAGTCAAATCATCAATCAGCCCGGTATCCATCACTAGATACGTGCAGTTAGTAGTTATACTACAATACTTAGTAATACCGATTTTGTTATAAATTAATATTAATTTGAAATAACCGTCACCTTTTTTGCTTACCTTACTTTCTTGTATCGCGAGTAGATAGGTACTAGCCGTCATTCTGGGTAAAGTCGATCATATAAATGACCGACAAATGTAACCTCATAGCAAGATTTAAGATCAGACTGAGATCTTTTAAAAAGGAGCAGTAGGTACCTAGTGATTTATTCTTTTTGTGAAAAACAAAAATGTTTTTGCAACGCATTTTGTAGACAAACGCTTCTCAAAACTGTTGCATTACGTGAAACTTTTAAATATGTATATTGAATCCTAATAACCTATGGCCAAAGAGGGCTTAAATATATTTTGAACTAGCTTTTCCCCGTGGTTTCACCCACGTTATTTTCGGTATCTCGTCATTAGCGCCACCTACCGGGTCAAATTACAGCCTATACATATATAGCTCTTCAAAATCCTCTATCTTCCAGTGAATGTTCTATTAAAATCGGTTCAGCCAATACAGATAACCCGGACAAACAGAAAGACAGACTACTACCTTTAAATATTTAAGAAATGTTGTTATGACTTGGTATCGTATAACTAAGTACCTATAATGCACTTGAAAACATAGTTAGGTATTTTGAATTTACAGACAGACACTTTTATTTTATTTATATGTATAGACGTATAGTATTCGTTTCTAACCGCATATGTAGTAAGAATTTCGATAAAATTAGACTAACGAGGACGTTGGATTATTCAATCATGAAAGTAAGTCGCGTGTAAGTAACTAATCCTGTTCTTTGTCTATATTGCTAGGATTAGTGAAAGCAGCCTTGAAACCGTACCGGTATAGCCTCCTGGATTCCAGAAAAAAAAACATCGATATCATAAGTATTATAAGTGAATATTTTTGGTATACCTATTAGGAGTCTGTTTAAGCAAAAAAAAATACTTAAAAAACGGTGTTAAGATTAGTACTGCCACTTTACAAAGGTTACACAACCACCATAAAACGATTAGTTCCAGCAATAATACACTGATGGCTTTATGGCGAATTTTTCATTATTTATGTCATATAGGTATGATGGATGCCAGATCCAGGAGGTTAAATAGTCACGCACGCTCTACTAGCCACGTTGCATATTTCTTTCTAATTTTGCATTTCAGTAGGTAACTCTACGTTTCGTAAAAGGAAATTTCGGTAACTCGCATGACTAACCGATCGGTATGCCTACTTGGGCAGACTGTACTGACCACTGGGTAACAATTTCAAACAAATGTAAGGCGCCAATGTTGCGGTCGCCAATACACTCTGGCGGCCGACCACACTTTGGTGACCGTCAGAATGACCGGTCACCAACCATATTTTCATTAAATTTACTCTACGAATGACCTACCTCATCGCTATCAGTTGCTACTTTCTACCAACCATCAAATAATTGCAACCCCCATTTTTTTTAATTAAACTACTTTTTAAGGTGACCTGCCATCCTAAAGTCAGGGGCCCAATTCCGCTAAATAAATATAGTCTCGATATCATGTCAGTGTCATACTTACGTCACAAAAAGCGTATTCTTCTAAATTATATTATGATATTTGAATTAAATTGTAACGAGATCGTATGTGTCAACGACGAACTGTTTATTTTAAATTATACCATAATGACATTAGGTTATCAGAATACCGCTATGTCATATAAAAATAGCAGAATTGGCCCCCTGGAGGGTCACCTAACCAGTGACAACAAACTGGGAAAATGAAACAAGTATTTTAACCAAATTTCGCTACCTTTATCTACAATATCTACATCGTTTTGAACGTGCCGAACCGCCCTGACTGTGGTAGTATCGGGTTCGTTACTAATATGAATTTAAACTAATGTTATCTTGTAATTGTAGACGATCTGGAACCTGCGCGAGAGCATAGCAGGCGCAGGCTTGACTATCGGCTATGTATTCAAATACGACGTGTCTATCCCCATCACGAATTATTACGACCTCGTGCCGCGGTTGAAGGAAAGGATGGGTGACAAGGCAACCCTTGTTTACGGCTATGGCCATGTTGGTTAGTATACCTATTAATATTATTTTTTAAACGGCCTTGGCTTTTAGTTCTCACCACGTACCCTTTGAACTGAGCCCAAAGATCAGGAGGGGATCTTTTCTGGGTTATTCCCGTTCGTTAACACTCCGTCGTCAACACTGTTGACGATCGGGAAAAAAAAGTTGCGTTCGTTCACAGTGTTGACGAACGCTACTTTTTATTTCGGATCGTTCCCGGTCGGTAACACTTTTTGTCCCTGTCGTCAACACTGTTGACGATTGGGAATAAAAAGTTTCATTCATTCACAGTGTCGACGAACGCTACATTTTATTCCCTATAGTACCGTAATCTAGTGGAAGAGTCAAGATGAAAAAAAAATGTATTTAAATAAAAGATGTCATTGATTTGTTTATATATTTTAATCAAAATGTTTTAAGGAATTAGGCCTTTCAACACACCCAATTAACAACAGAATAAAAAATATTTTTCTCCTAACCATGAGCAATTACACATTTTACACTTCGAGTGAACTAGATCGAATGTCGGAAGAGTACACTTCCGACATTCGATCTAGTTCTAGTAGGTACCTACTTAACAGATAATCAGGTAATTATAAGGTAATTGAGAAAATGACTAATGAAAACTCTTCACTATTATTTATCACAGATAATCATCAAATTTACATTAATTAACTATAACCACAGTAAAACATTTATATTACAGAATAATCCTAAAATTGAAAAATAAAACTAAAAACAGAGAAAAAATAAAATATTTTGTATCACAGATAATCAACTAGTTTACAATAATAATTAAAGCGTTCTTAATATCTAAGTATTTTTATCACAGATAATCACATGTTTACAATAATTATAATTTGTTGTACTATAAAAGATATTTATCACAGATAATCATCAAATTTACATTAATTAACTATAACCACAGTAAAACATTTATATATTACAGAATAATCCTAAAATTGAAAAATAAAACTAAAAACAGAAAAAATAAAATATTTTGTATCACAGATAATCAACTAGTTTACAATAATAATTAAAGCGCTCTTAATATCTAAGTATTTTTATCACAGATAATCACATGTTTACAATAATTATAATTTGTTGCACTATAAAAGTAAAAGTCTCACAACAGCGGTATGATTTATGTTGCTTAAGTATAAAGTAAATAGCCCCACATAATTCACCCAAAGAGTTATAATCAGCAGTGTCAAAATAAGTTTCTTTTAACTAATTTCTCAACATTTCAAGGAAATTGCCAACTGATATTTCACCATGTATTAACTCAATTTGAGCATCTTGTATAAATTCGTCTTTAATCTTATATTTTTCTAATCTTTTCGTCGCGGGTGTCTCGGTATGTCTTTGACGATTTCGAACTGTATAAAAAGCTGCGTCTTCATACAAAGAGTGAAGCAAATGCAATAAATTGGGCCCTTTTTTTCCTACAGCACTGTTTAACTTATGATGCCAAGACTCTAAGGCATTTGTGGTTCTGTGCTTCTCCCCAAATGCATTCCATATGGGTATAAATTCTTCCTTTAGCCATTGCTTCTCCATATAAACTTTAAACTTTTTGCACACAGCTGGATTTTCATTTTCATGGCGTATAATGTAAGCCCATCCGTTCATTACTTCGTTCTGTGGTTATAAAGGAAGAACTGCGCTGAGTGCCACCAAACGTCTTTTGGCTATGTCTTTTGTATTAGTAAGACTCAATTCTCGACCTTTAGCCCAAATTGATTTGTTGTAGTGGAAGTAACAACCCTTGAGCTCAACACAGGGGAATACTTCGACAATGGCTTTCATGGCTGCTCTCTCGTAGTCCGTTTTGAATTTTTTCGGATTCCATTTTGGAATTTCCGCTATTATCAACCTAAACAATATTTTGTAGGATTCAGCTGTACGGTTACTCATGAGAGCGTACACCAGTGGCATTAAATTTGTGTGGTTTGTCGTACTTCCGTCATCCCCATGAATTGTATATAGCTGGTCGAAAGGGGGAGAACAACTTTTAAAAGTACCATCTGCGTAAAAATTTTCTAGTTGGCATATGATTTTTCTTGCTGTATCTGTACAAAACACAATAATTCTTGTGTTGCCATACGTATAGTCAGCCAAAAGAAAATCTTTGTAATCTGGTGGCACTTGTACTTCTTCTACAATTTTACATTGTATTTTTGGCAATTTAGCTGCAGAATTTCTGTATCTATACAATGAACTCTTTAAGCTACTAAATGTGGGTAACTTGCTTAGTAGCTCTGTATTTGCATCTTTTAAAGAAGCGACTTCGGCGTTATATGTTTTTGGTACACTAGGAAACGTTGGTGTAATCAATTTTTGCTTTAGATTGTAAATCGATGCATCTATTTCGTTTTTCTCGAAGTTAGGCGTACAATTATGAAGCGTTTCTGCGATGATTTGGTCGTTCTGAAGCAAAATATATAGATAGATTATTTGATGAATTTATAAAACAAAAAGTTAATTGATTTTTTACATTCCAAATTCGTACCGTACCACTTAGTTTCTTACAACCTATCCTACATTTATCGTTGTTTATCCAACAATGCAAACAAACATAACATGCCTTTTTATATAACATCACTTAGTAAAATTTAGAAACAGCAATATACATTTCAATCAAGCTTGAATTAAACCCAAAAAGCGCAATCGTTTTGTACCTATATTTAAAATAAATATAAATATGTACTTAAGCAAGTACATTTGGGATTTGTATTTTAAACAGACTAAGTTGGTGATTATACCTACAACTGTACAATAAAATAATTTAGTAGTAACTCTTTAATGTAATAAAATTGACTTACTTTGATTCTCAAAACTCCACTGCACTTTAATTTACGTTGAGAGCAACTCCAAACAACTAAACCACTTTTATGTGTTCTTCTTCTGTAGTATTGGCGACCGCCATGAAGTAAAACAGTCCCATGTTTCCTTTTTATGTACACTAACACTGATTCTCCACTTGAACTACCTGCTATAATTTGTTCCGACATGACCGAAAATCGGAGCTAAACTGTACGATGCATACCAGGTTTAGCCACCGAACGATGCTTTTTGCAGTACTCTGATTGGCTAATTCAAGGTTCGGCCGGCCGGGATGGTGTGCGAATCTATTGTTTATGTTACGAGCTGGGGTTCGTGATAAATTATATACACTATGCCAGAAACACTGCACTTTATTCACTAACACAATAACACTAGATACACACACTTAATTTTCACTTCACTAATAAAACACACTATTCACACCACTAGAACAACACTAAACACTTCCGACTTATTTCCTTCGCTTGATGTTGATCGCTTTCCGTATTCAATTGAACTGTCCGTTCCGTTCGCTCGCCCTCTATTTATACTGGCCGGATAACATCACTAGACTTTTCGAGACGACTCACGAAATTTCTGGAAACGTGTAACGTGTTTCTAGATGTCGCGTAAATGTTCTATTTACACCAACGCCATCTATTAGAGGATAGATGAAACAGCCTTAAACAACCGATACATCTAATCTCATGTAGTTCTCCCATTCACTGATAGATGGCGTTATTTTCAATTCGTAACACGGCCTCCCTCTTAAACGTGTTCGTCTCGAACATCGTTGGACCCATAGTAACGAGCCAACCGGTCCACATGAACTATCTTTGGTGCACCTCGCGACCCCTTCTGGATTCGATAGGTAACGTCGTTCATCCTGGTAATTATGTGATATGGCCCGTCCCATCTGGCTTGTAACTTAGGCGATTTTCCTTTGCTTCGTACTGGGTTATGAAGCCACACCAATGATCCCTCATCGAAGCCTTTGTTATTTGCCTTCCGGTCGTAGCGAGTCTTCATCTTCTCAGACATCTGTTGTCCAGATTCCCTGATGTGCTCGTATACGTCGTTCATCCTATTGCGTAGCTCGGTTGCGTAATCCGTTATATTGCGTGGAGACTCTGGTGGAATACCGGTGATAAGGTCTGCAGGTAAACGGAGTTCTCTACCGAAATTGGCAAAAGTTGGTGTTATTCCTGTAGTTTCGTGGACCGCACTGCGATATGACAGGAGAAATGGTTGGATGTGCTTGTCCCAATCTCTTTGTTTGCTCTCCACGACCTTCGCCAGGTACCTTTCCAGTGGTTGGTTAAACCGTTCAACCATGCCATCTGATTGCGGATGATAAGCCGTGGTCCTGGTTTTATGCGCACCCATTACGCGACAAGTCTCCTTGAACACCTCTGATTCAAAGTTCCGGCCTTGATCGCTGTGGATTTCCAAGGGTACCCCGAATCGACAAAAGACTTCATGCACCAGCTTGTCGGCCACTGTGGTAGCTTCTTGATTTGGGATTGCAAACACTTCAGGCCACTTCGTGAAGTAATCCATCACTACCAAGAAGTATTTGTTTCCATCCTGGCTCTCGGGAAACGGCCCAGCGACATCCAAGGCTATGCGCTCCCATGGGGCTCCCACATTGTACACCTTTAATGCACCTCTGCTTCGAGTATGTGGCCCCTTGACAGCCGCACAACTTGTGCATTTGCGGCACCAATCCTCGACGTCATCCCGACAGTGGAGCCAATAAAACCGCTCCCGGATCTTAGTAAGGGTCTTCTTAACTCCCATGTGACCTCCCGAAGCACCATTGTGATAGAGCTGCAAGACTTGCGGCACCTTAGTTTTGGGCACTACCATTTGCAAATGGCACTGGTTACCGCGAGCGTTTTCCCATTTGCGGCACAGAACTCCATCCTGGACGACCAAGCTTTCCCACTGTGCCCAATAACTCTTGGTGACAGGGCTCATTGCTGCGATATCACTCCATTTGGGCCTAGGAGCGCCTGATTTCTTCCATTTGAGAATCGGCTGTACGTCCTTGTCTTCTTGCTGAGCACGCTGCAAAGCTTCTTTCCATCCGTCGCTCAGATCCGTCTTCAACATTCTCACTTGCGCTGCCGGCTTCGCTTCCTGTCTTGCACAGTGTTTGCGTTGATCGGGGTAAGGCCTACACGTCAGAGCGTCTGCGCTACGTTGCTCTTGCCGCCAGACAGGTACGTCAGGTGACTCCTTCGGTGGAGAGAGGGTACCAACGTGCCGCTTACGCTTTGGGCAGCTCAAGCGGATATGGCCTCTTTCCCCGCAGTTGTAGCACCGTGGTGAAGAAACAACTTCCCTGATACGGTCAGTTCGATCCTCGTGACGCGCTGCTTCCACCTCCAGAGCGTAGGCTAAGGCTTCCTTGAGGTCCTTGAAGTGCCCAAGCCTCACTGCTGCTCTTACCTCCAGGTCCCGGATCCCATCCGTAAACGCCTGTACGAGGTTCCCATCAATAAGCGCAGGAGACGACTGGTATGCCTTCCTGACCAGCTTTTCCACCTCTAGAGCCCACTGCTGCAGAGTTTCTCCGGTGCGTTGTGTCCTGTCCTTCAGCTGAGCACGATACACATGTTCTAGGTGTGCGTCACCGTATCTCGCCTCCAGCGCCTCCATCAGCTTTTCATAGGAGACGTCTTGCCCAAGCACCTCCAACACCGTCAAGGCCTGATCACGAAGGCCCAAGGTTAGAGCGGTGAAGGCCTGTTCTTTGTTCCACCCATTCGTTCGCATAACGGCCTCAAACTGGACCTTGTATGCATACCACGATGATGAGCCATCAAATGGTGGAACCTTAAACCAACGAGGTGAGGGCGCCACAGCTGCAGGTGTAACGTCGTAGGACCCGAGCCTACACAATTTCTTCTCCACTTCGGCAATACGGGTCTCGAGGTGATCATGTACACGCTTCTCAATAGAGGCGACGCGAGTCTCAAGCTTGTCGTGCACGAGCATCTCTACGTCGCTGATACGGGCCTCGTGCTGCTGAAGTTCCTCCTTGACCGCCTTCAAGTCCTTCCCCACTGCGGCGCAGAGGTCCTTCAAGAGCACCAGCTGTTCCTCCAGACGGTGGGCGTGTTCCTCCTTGTCGCGCGGCAGCTGCTCCTCTAGGCGGCGCGCGTGCTCCTCTTGACGGCGAGCCTGCTCCTGTTGACGGCGGTTCTGCTCCTCCTTGTCGCGCTGTAGCTGTTCATCCAGGCGGCGAGCCTGTTCCTCCTGACGGCGGGCCTGCTCCTCTTGACGGCGAGCCCGCTCCTCCTTGTTGCGCTGTAGCTGTTCTTCCAGGCGGCGCGCGTGCTCCTCTTGACGGCGAGCCCGCTCCTCCTTGTTGCGCTGTAGCTGTTCCTCCATGCGGTGCACGTGCTCCTCTTGACGGCGAGCCTGCTCCTCCTGACGGCGGACCTGCTCCTGCATGAACGCCATCAGAGCCGCGATGTCGGGCACCTTTCCGGAGTGTGAGGCGCTTGCAGGTTCCCCTGCAGCTGCGGAGTCGCCTGGTCCACTAGGCGATGGAGAAGGAACGTCTCCGAAGCGTCTCTGGTCCAGGTCTTGCTGGTGCTGGTTCCTGGTACGCACACCTTCAGTTTCTTCCTTCGGCATAACCGGCATAATTTATCCCTTTCTTCTGACACCAATTTGTTACGAGCTGGGGTTCGTGATAAATTATATACACTATGCCAGAAACACTGCACTTTATTCACTAACACAATAACACTAGATACACACACTTAATTTTCACTTCACTAATAAAACACACTATTCACACCACTAGAACAACACTAAACACTTCCGACTTATTTCCTTCGCTTGATGTTGATCGCTTTCCGTATTCAATTGAACTGTCCGTTCCGTTCGCTCGCCCTCTATTTATACTGGCCGGATAACATCACTAGACTTTTCGAGACGACTCACGAAATTTCTGGAAACGTGTAACGTGTTTCTAGATGTCGCGTAAATGTTCTATTTACACCAACGCCATCTATTAGAGGATAGATGAAACAGCCTTAAACAACCGATACATCTAATCTCATGTAGTTCTCCCATTCACTGATAGATGGCGTTATTTTCAATTCGTAACATTTATTTTGTCTATTGTTATTACCGAGCTACCGGCGCGGCATCGGCATCGCTCTACCTGCCTGCTGCTAATGGAATTTTACAAGATACCAATTTAAATTCTGCAAATGGAGTAATTTTACAGCATTATTTTATCAATTACCAATAGACAAATGTTTTGATAATATATTTTTTCTTTATTCATCAATCTATTTCATGTTTTATTGAAATACATTTTTTTGCATCTTGACTCTTGAACTACTATGTATGGGAAATATAAAGTAACGTGCGTCGACACTATGAATGAACGGCACTTTTTATTTCCCGGTCGTCAACACTGTTGACGACAGGGAACGAAGGGTGTGTTACCGACCGGGAACGATCCGAAATAAAAAGTAGCGTTCGTCAACACTGTGAACGAATGCAACTTTTTTTTCCCGATCGTCAACAGTGTTGACGACGGAGTGTTAACGAACGGGAATAACCCTCTTTTCTGCTTGGCAATTCTTGAAAGAAGAATGGTTTTAAAAATAATGGTGATAACAGAACTCTTGCTTAATAGTTCATACCTGTATTCAGTACACAAAACTGTTATATTCAAAGATACGACACTGCAATGATAGACGAAGAAATATTGGAAACATTTTAAATAGGAATCTTTTTAATTCCACCTGGAACATTGGATCTTAAAGTATTTGGATACAACGACAACCCATTGGTTGGATACGACTAAGAAAATGTTTATATTTCAGGTGACGGCAACATTCATATAAACGTTATTGTACCAGAGTATAACAAGGAAGTGGCGTCTCTTCTAGAACCGTACATTTTCGAAGAAGTCAGCAAAGTGAACGGCTCAATTAGCGCGGAACATGGTATTGGATTTAGGAAACCGAAATATATTCATTTTAGCAAGAATCCGGCAGCTCTGGCTCTCATGAAGGATCTCAAACACTTGATGGATCCGAATGGAATACTGAACCCCTACAAAGTGTTACCTGATATACAACAGTAATATAGTGTTCAGCAGATTTGTTTTGTACAACTGTGTTTAATAATAATCATCTGTGCGTCACTACAATAATGTAAACAAGTCAAGTTATATCATTAGGTGCTAGATAACGTGATTGCATCACATGCCATAAGCTATTTGTGACAACAAGTGATAACATTTGTATTTTATATGTTCACAAATGAAACAACAATGTTTATTTAAATGACTTTTATTAAAATATCCATTTATTCTTATAACATTCATAATATCACTGCAACAAAAATACAATGGAATATTATAAACATTTCCCTAATTGCTTCAAATAAATAAATGTAGTATTCCATAAATATATTCGAAAAGGATTTATTATATTACTTCAATAAACAGCACAAATGGGTTATTTTAGCAGGTAGCTTATTTATTGCTATGTGTATCGGTTGTAGCACTATAGAACACTGTAAAGTCTAATCGATCAGCAATTAGGTCATTGGCTAAAATCCATTTCACACACAAGGCAACTATCACGCCGTCTCACTCATCAAATAGGCAAATATAATCACGTAACAACACACGACACAAGTGTAACGAATTTGGCAAAATATATTGTTCGACTCCAAATCTAGAAAACCCTTGTATAACGTTCTGAGAAATGCAACTGGAAGTCTCTGGTGGATAACAATTTGCCTGGCAAACTGGTTCCATTTTGTATTATTCTTATATTAAAATCAGTTAAACACTGCAACCACGATGCAACAAGATGACGTACACGCAAGCGTCCAATGATCAAGTGTCAATTGCGTTGTGAACTAATGCTCTAAACTAAAGAAATTTGTGCCAAAGTAATTTTATACGCAATTTACCAAATGTCATATGATTAAATTCATTTCTGCCTCACCTCATATGTAAGTCAGTTAACAAAATTATAATAATAAGTGTAATGGACAAAATGTCATTTAAGTAAATAAAAAAGTTTTCAGCCTTCTAACTTATGCAATAATATTATGTAACATGTTTCTCTCCAGTGGGCATTGTTTACAATGGAATGGAAGTAAGCCTTATTCTTTGCATACAGAAGGTTCTTTTTATTTAACTTGGGTTTAGTTCAACATTTTCTGTATTTTGTGAGGAAATGTGAAGAAACCCCAAAATTAATGCAATGTTTTTTCTATAACATGAGATAGAAAAAATGAATGGAGAAATTATGAGATCACTAAACATTAAAATTATAGACGAAATGTAAACAAGAAAAATGGCTCCAAATTATGGCCTTCAAATTCAGTGGTGGGAGCTAAATATAGTAAGCTAACAACATACGAGAAAACAACAGCAATTTTTAATAAAAATAAACAACTTAGTAACCTACACTTGTTTACATTTAGTCCATGTGATACTATATAAAGCAACTGTTTACGTATAAAATAATGATAAAAGTGGACAATTTTAGACTTGGTTGAAACAAACAGACGATCTGTAAAACAAAGTTTTTGTTTACACGTAAACACAATCGAGACCCTCCGGAACAACAGACCAAAATATTAAAGTCATTAAAATTATAAGTTCTTTTTTTTCATAGATATACATACATACTATTTTGGTCATACGTAAAAGCATATGAAACCTAAAATTAAAAGCTTAAGTCCGTACATGTTCCGTTGCTTATATCATACGATGGAGCACCTAAAGAAAAGTAGATAGGTGGAAAACTGTTAGTAGCATGCTATTGTTAACAGTGAGCGTATTGTTTCAGTAATGTTCACACCGACGACGCCAGTTTACTAATGAATTAGTCACAGCAACTCGATGCAATGATACGCGATACTTCTTACAACTCATGATTAAATCTTCTTACGATGGCTACGAGGTTGATCGCTCCCATTAAATCTTTTTATAATTTTATAATATTTTATATTTTTTTTATAGTTTTTCACCATTGTCCTAGCATATTAGACGCAGTTTGGTCTGTGGCCCGCGAGGCGAGTGGCGCGGCGCGGTTATCGTTTGATCTGGTTGGATATCTTGAGGAACTCGAGGAAACCGGCCTGCATCTCCGCGTCCATGCCCGTGTCCCACGCCTCGTTCTCCAGCTCCTCGCTGAAACAACACACATTCCTCACATACTGACACCGACACCTACACATTAAAGTATTTACTAACGCAAATAAATACTTACAGTTTACCTGTATTCCTTGATTTATTTGCTAATGTCTATAATTAATTATTTACAACAAGTGTCATGATTGAAATGTATGGATTTGCCTTGTTTTTGTTAACAAGTAGATACATTTGTACAATAAGGTTATCACAGTGAAAGGTCATCGACCCCAACCTTAATTCTGATAATTATTTTAGATTATTTCAAATTTGTAGATATAATATTATACAGCAGTGGTTCCTAGCCTCGGGGTAATTACCCCCAAGGAGGCAAAACAGCAATACTGTGGGGTAAATAGACCCTAGTTATCAAAAAGGTTATAAAATTATAGATCACCAGGCGCCGTAGTATGACTAGGCAGATGATGATGAAAGTTACAGTAAAATCAGTTACCTTATTGTGTTAGGGATAGCAAGTTAGCAATAATTCAATAATATATAAAAGGCTAGGAACCATGCTAGAAGTGTGTGTAACATGATTTGTGTACAAAAAGTGAGTCTTAGGGTAAGCTCTCACCAATGGAGTGGCGGCGAAGAGACCAATTCAATAACCATTTAAATTCCTTATAATACGGCTAATTATAAGGAGTTTTAATGAAACCCTCATGAGAAGAGAATGATGTACAAGTGTATGTCTCACAGTATGTCGTCGTCGAGCGCCTGGTTCTTGCCGGGCGGCAGGTTGCTCTGCAGGAAGGCGCGCTCCTCGGCCGTCAGCGTGTGTCCGTCCGCCAGGTACCCGCCGTCGCTCGGTCCGCTCTCTACCTCGCCCACGCCATTCGCTGTCGCGGTAAACGATTTAAGTGAACATAGTTGACGCTCGATACACCCTAGCCTAAGATGTAGCGCATGCGACACTAGATAACGCATCCAGCGAAAAATATTCTAAATTATCGCACAAAAAGTGTGTCGACTTCTCTGCACCTTAGTGCTACCAAATGAAATAAATTTAATACCTACTTAAACTGCGTAATTGACTGTCGATATTGAATAAGTCGTGTCACTACAGGCGGGAATCCAGGATTGGGTTCAGGGTATGCCTATATTAGTTTCTCTGACTAATAAATGCGACTAAATAGTTAGTGAAGAAAGCGGACTTTAAAAATTGGTTGCCTGGTGGAGTGGGTGCGGTGTAAATGCTAATGCAAATTGGTTCAACTTTTCTTAAATTCTCAGTGCTGATATTTACGTATGTTTCAGAAAATATTATTAAAAATTCATAACTAATACTGCCAGACTCATTTCGGCGGCGACAATTTTTACCAGACGATTTAAGGCTTCCAAAATAATAATCTAAACTCACTTACAATCTCTGTCTATAGTGGTCTACACACGCCCCTAAATCAGAGGCAATATCGGGCCGGTGGTGGGGAGCGTCCTAGATCGTACACGAAATCGCGTCGTTTGTAGACAAATCGGAAACATTATACACAATTATTATTATGTTGTAATTAGATTAATTATCGGAGAATATCATACATTATATTCTGATTTATTAGAAAATGAAAATAGATTTTATTTGCCCAATTTCGTCCCAAATATTGTCTCTCTTAAGTTGATTATGCTAATGTTCATGTTTTAGATTATAAAGTTCTTCATACCTTTCCACTACCATAATTAAAACATCGTCGTTCATCGTGAATAAGTATTTTTGCCTACAGTTTAATGCCGCAAACACGTCAGAACTTGAAACGCTCGGAATCCGAATGATGCGTTCACTGCGGATGACGTCATCAGCACAAATACCGGTCGCAGGCGGATGCTGTGGACGCACAGCTTTAAGCTGCGCGTCCACAGCATCGGAATCGGAGCGTACGGAGCGGAAGGATTTGTTGCTTTGTATTAATTTCTATGAAGCTGCGTGCACTGCATCGGCATTTCTGCGCCTGAGACCGGTATTTTTGCTAATGACGTCATCCGCAGTGAACGCATCATTCGGATTCCGAGCGTTTCAAGTTCTGACGTGTTTGCGGCATTAAACTGTAGGCAAAAATACTTATTCACGATGAACGACGATGTTTTAATTACTTTAGTAGAGTCATATGAATGTACCCAAAAAATCTATGATATTCATTATTTATGATATTCATCAAATGTATAATATTCTCCGAAAATTAATCTACAACAATATCCTCGTCACTATCCTCCTGCTTTAAAAATACCTAAATTGCCGATGCTGAATCCGAATGCAGTGGACGCACCCCATCGGCATTTTGAAAATGACGACGCTCCGTCCGCTCCGTACGCTCCGATTCCGATGCGGTGGACGCGCAGCTTTAGGGGTAAAAATCGTGTAGTGGGTGTTGTCGTGTCATATGTAGCGTGATCGGGCCGATTTCGTCGCAGTACGCCAGCGTGTGTGGCGGCGACAGGTCGACTTTTTATTTTGAGCGTGCCTGCGAGTGCGGCGCGGCGAGAAGACTACTATAGAAAAGGTGAAATATACGAAGGAGAAGGAGCGTGAGGCTTGGACGAAAACCCTCGAGCTCTATAAGGAGTTGCCTGGTATGCGTTGTATGGGATAAGAAACAAAGATTATTTTAATCGAGATATTAAGCAGGAAGCTTTAAAAATGCTTTTGCAAGTTTTTAATGAAGAGATTGGCAAAGAAACTAACGCTAGCCGATTTTAAGAAAAACTCGAAATGTTTTGTTGTTTGGAAAGCGCCGGCGGCATCTTATCGAAGAGCGCTCTGCTACACAGTCGGATACGTACTAGCTGGCAGGGACGTGTGTAGAGTCGTAGCCGATTTTCGCTCTCCCGATATTGCCTCTGATTTTAGGGCCGTGTGTAGACCACTTATATCCAAACGATAGCGATTAGAAATGAGGAGCGAATGACAGTTTTCTAAGCCCTTTGGAGCCCAGAATCCTGTGGGCTCCAAGGTGTGAAGCAACTGAGATAACGGTAGGACGATGATGATGTTGGCACGTACCGTATGGGAACCGGCGGCGCGTGTCGTGCGGCGGCGCGGGCGCGGGCGCGGACACGAGCGCGGGGGCGGGCGCGGGCGCGGGCGCGGCGGGCGGCGTGGCGGGCTCGTGGTCGGCGAGCCCCCAGCGCGCCGCCCGCAGCGCCACCACGCCGCGCACGCACGCCAGCCCCGCGCGGCGCTTCAGCCGCTCGAACGCCGCGTGCATGCCCGACGGACAGTCCGCGTCCAGCGCGATGCCCGACAACTGACACAACACAAAACTATTTGGTAAAAGTTTCGAAATACGTCGCCGTTTTTAGGAGTTGCGAGTGATTGGGGGGGAGGGGAGGTCTTGGAACCCCCCCCCCCCTCACCATTTTCACTTGCCGGAAATACTAGGTTTCCTCTGAAAAAAAACAAAATTATCTCCAAACATCGGTGTGTATGGCACTGCCAACTTCCACATTCTTCACACTAGTTTAATAAACTAAGGTTGACGGACTATTTAGTTACTTATTACAGTCGCACCTAACCCTAGGCACTCGAAAGCAATGACGCACAAATTTGACATTAGCTGTCAATATCATCATTCCAAGATGACGGGTTTGAGTTTCGTATCACGGTTTTCACATAAAACCTAAAAATGACATTTGTAAAACTGTAAAAGTATAAAAACTACGTTCCGTTTTGCATAATTGCCGAAGTATTTAAGAATAGGCTAGTTTTTAAAATTATAAGTCCTTCCTATAGATTATTCAAAAATAAGCGATACGTATTTTTTTATTTGTAAATTAAACCAAAAATGACCAAGATATAGCTCATTAAAGTTACGTATAATGTCACGCCGTGCTGCATTTTTTCGCACTAGGTGACGTGGCTATATCATTGTTATTTTTTATTTAATTGAAAAAAGAAAAAGTACTTGTCCAATGTTTTTTTATAATCTTAAATACGGACTATTAGATAATTATTTTGACCCTGGAAACTACCCTATTTTTGGAAATTGTTTAAAAATATTTAGACGCAACTCCGGCAACCAAAATTACTTTTAGGGGATTAAAACGAACTACCTTAAGCCCCCTACACTACCAATACGCTCAAATTCAGGCGACTCGTTTCGAAACCCAACCCAACAATTTGACAACTATGTTCACTGTGATCATGTAAGTACCTCCACATTCTATGCTGGCCGCCCTGAAGTTAGGCTTTAGACAGACGGACCGCATTTCAACTGCAATCCAACTGCAATTGCAGTTCGGATGCAGTTTGAATGCAGTTGACACGACTGCAATAGAACTGCAAACCAACCGTGCAGTTCGATCGCACGCCGACTGCAATTGAACAGCCTTAGTCACTATGATAAGTTGGCGCACGTACAGTACAGTGCAGTACATGTCGCAGTCCGATCCTCCCGTTACCCTAGAGTTCTAAAACAGCCGCTAGTGACTAACGTCAGCCCGGCCGACAACACAGCTAAGTACTTATTTTGATCTCGGTCCTTCCCTGTAGCGAACTTTCTACAGGGATACAAAAGCGATGACGACAAAAATTCACTTTAGTCACATAGAATTACATGATGTATTCAAGAAATTATGCAAATTAGACTACACATTCAGAGTATCACAGTATTCTTTATTTTTCAAGTTTTCGTGCTTTCACAGCTGTTGCAATTATAGCAAACTTAGGGCTAAACTATCAAAATACTTTACCTTCAAAAGCTGACAGACAGCCTTGATGTTGACTTCCTTGTCAGTATCGAGCAAATGCAACAACACCTTACACAAACTGTCGCCAAGAGTTTTCACTCTTCCTCCCTAGAAGGAAATCAAAACAACAAATTAAAACCAAGCTACTACTAGTTGTTTAAGAAAATCACATAGTCAAGTATATGCGCAATAGTGAACCAACAAGTTGCAGATTTAATCACCGCACGGAACAGTACCGGGCGCAATCCGCCTATGCTCCTCGAGTTATGTGAAGTGTACCACGACTACCACGCTTGTTTGACAAATGGAAGTGCGAATAACGCTCGTGCGACTCATTTCTATTGCATGCTAGTGCGACACACTAAAGACCATTATCACGCTGGTGCGACTTGAAGTAATTCATTAACAAATAACCACTTGATCATGTTTCTTTTAGCATAAAATACTCTCCTCCCTATAGGCCAAATTGACTGAGACCTGTCCTATTTTCGGGTGCAACGTCACAAGAAACCATAAATCTAACCTACTGTCGATCTTCAGGCCTTGCCACACGGCACAATTTTACGTCCAACTTGACTAAATCACTTGATGAAATCGTGACGTGTAGACGCTAGTCGCCCAACTCAAGTTCGTCGGGTGGGCGGTACCACCAGATTTTAACCAATCGGGTAGACGGAATGAAAATCAGTGATTTGATTGTGTTGTGTAGACGGGCAAAGCCAATTCGATTGAAAATTTGATCAGTGGTAAAATTGTGCCGTGTGGCAAGGCCTTTCAGTGTGTCGCACAAGCGTGCATTCGAACTATGGTGAGTCGCAGTATCGTATTGTTTTGTCGGACGAGCGTTAATCGCACGTCCATTATTTATATTATAGCGGAACATACACATATTTAGTATATTAAAGTAAAAACGGTTATAAACAATGAATAGGGTATATCCCACTGGTCCCACACCATCACATACTCGCCAGATTAAGTGCTTATTCACCTTTTATTTTATAGGTGGATGACCAATTACAAAAGTCACATACCTCCATGGCTCGCAGAACACGTAAAGCAGGCGTTGTTATAAAGGTCTTTAACTGTCGCGTGTCGGTACGAAGATATAATACGTTTAAATAGCCTGACCCTAGTTGAACTAGAGCATAATGCTATTCCTTTGGGTAGTGAGCGGCAGGAGGCTGTTGCTATGTAAATAGTAAGTATGTCAAATCTGGTTAGACTAGAAAGTGGATTGCAGGCTCCAAGGTTAAAGTTCTTGGTTGCAACAGGAGAAGCTGATGCTAAGGTGAAGATAATGCTATATAACATTATTCTTTGCATAATGCAAACCTCTTTCTAGGTGATTGTACTCAAAATGATGAACAACTTTAGTGCTGCAATATCACATCATGGAAAAAACATTGGCTGTTCCATACTACATTGAACTTAAATGCATGGAATACTAGATTTATCGTGATTTCGGCATTCGACTGAATACAGACAAAGAGCTTAAGTTAAGCAGCGGAAATATACGGTTTACTACTGTAAAATTATGCCAGGGTATAAAAAAGTAAACACAAACTAGGTCTAATATCATAGTTATTATAAGTAAAATAAATATTTTTGTAATTTTGGGACCATTCTAGAGTAGTAGGAAATATTTTTAGGAATAGAAATATTCCGAGGGCACAACACCTGCTGTAGCCAATACACACAATTGAGCTCAATCATAAATGGCGAGATATCTTTTGATTTGTATGCTTTATAGTTGATAGTTTTTATTTAACATTAAAGGAAATGGATACAACATGGCCACAACCACTCATATTGTACATGAATATTAGTGGATCATATTAAAATGTTACGAAATTTATTTTGTCATGTGCGGTGATTCAATCACAACACAACTTGATATTGAGATAGCTAGTTAACCATTTAAAACATTGCTGCTAGCTAGACCTATTTAAATTGTTGATGCCTAAATAACTTATTTACCTACGTACTCTTTTTTTATTACCTGGCTATCCTCAAGTTGGGTGTAAATCTCGGCGAGGAACATGGCAAAACCGCGCATGTTTTCCTCGGAAGTCTCCAGGCCACTGATAATCTTATTTTCTTCAGTAGAGCATCGCTCTAACAGACAAGCGCGGAAGGTGGACTCCTCGGGCGGCGACACGGAGTCGTACATTGAACACAGCCGCGCACCATTGTAACGGAAGTTAGGTTCACCTATAGACTGGACAACAATAACAACATACATTTTTATTACCAGACTTTTTGTTCTACTTATTGACTTTAAATTGCCAGCCCAATGTAACCATTCAGATAATAGCATTTTTATAGTTCACCTGTTCCACCTGGCTGGGCACTGAGTACATGCAACAGGTTTCCAAAAGAAGATCATAATAGGCAGTTCAATTGATTATTGTTTACTATAATATTCATAAATGGCAGCATACAATAATGAGCAAGAAGTTAAATATTACTAGTGCAACAGGTATTTATTAATTAAGCTGAAAGTTTTGACATCTGATTAATTAAGCAATTACACACTTTGTCCTAAAAAAGAAATTTGCTATGTCAATCAATAACCAGAAAAAAATGTATCAAAACAATTTCTACCAACTTTCCATCAAATAAATGAGTTGTATGTGTTAAAAATAGGTGCTGGTCAAATACATTTTAGACCTAACTATACCTGCTATGTATACTTAGTAATTGCACCTGCGAGTTTAGACAAAACATGACACATATTACTATGGTTTTCATGTTAAGTAATATGGGTTACTCAAATGCCTTCGTTCATTGGTAGTAAGACAATCTGACACTAATTATTCCTTTGAACAGTACTGCTACATAAAGAGGTGGAATGGTTGAATGGAAGTGATGGATAAGAATTATTCAACTACTAACACTGACCAGATCAAGCTCAAATGTATCATCTTCATCAGCCTTTAACAGTCCACTGCTGGACTAGGCCTCTCCATTGAAAGGAGGAATTAGCCTACTATACCACGCTGGCCAAATGGTTTGGTATAGGGTTTGTGTCAAGTTTTCCTTCTCTTACAGTGGTGTTCTCTGCATAATGTGCTCCCGTCGGCTCTTATGACACCCATGGGATGATATGGATGGTGACAATCCGTATTCTTAATCCATCACCACACGGACAAATGTATAGCAAGCTCAAATGTATAGCAAGCTCAAATGTATAGCCACATTATAATAATATACAATGGAGTAACCAAATTCTAAATAATTAATTTAGAATCTTGTTACCCATACCATTACCAGTGGATAGATATAGCTAAATACACATATTTGTAGTCCATTGAGAATCTGATGACCTGCTGTATATGTAGAGTTCAGTACTAAGAAGCTGTAAATTCGTTTTAGAATATAGTTATCTATATATGAAATTGCAATTCCATCTAAGTTTAAACAAAAAATATATTTATAAGACAATGTGTGGTTTCTTTACCTGATTTACAATGGCTTCAACAAGAGGCCTAGTGTAGCTGACATCATGCAACGTTGAGGCGAATGCATCTACCAGGGGTCCGCACAAAGTATCAAACTTGCCAGGATCAAATGTTATCTCACACATAACTGCTATCAAGTTCGCAATATTCTCCTGTGGAAAGATGCATAAATCAAACATATGTTATTAGAATAGAATGAATATTATATAGGTATTATAATTGCCTACAATGAAATGTTCTACACATACCCGTAAGTCCATATTTTCAGCTTCTTCAAGTGAATATGACATTTCGTCTAAGCTGTAAGGATCTTGATCTTGGGCTTGACGAAGCCTGTCTTGCACCGAAAACCTTGGAGGTCTATAAGGTGTAGGGTCAGGATTGTACGTGGGCACTGCATGAGCGGTGTAGTTGGGTGGATACCATTCCTTGGCATCAGCCGACAGATTCGACTTGGGAGGATCGACTGCAACAAACAAGAGCTATGGCTTTACTCAATTATACAGAAAAATGGTCAACTAGTGGAGTTGACCCAAAAACAATTGTTGCATAGTAATCAATTCACAACACGGCCGGCTGAGTTTGTCAAACAACACCAACGTCATTAGAAATGAAAATCCTTACTTTCACCTGAAGTATTATAATTACGAAGAACGCAGTTTAGCTGGCGAAGTATGACGACGTCACACAGACAAGTTCGCTGTGAGAAAGTGTGGAATAAATCAATCAGAACGTATAATATTTACTACCTGGTTTTGATTCCTCGGCAACGATCTTCGGCTTGCGGAGCTCCCGTGGTTGATTATCGGGTTGCTGCCATCCGCGGCCTCTGCCTCTTGGCCCACCGATCTCACCGTTATTCATTTCAGCGATTATTACACAATATCGACTCTATGTATTGAATTTTCTGGAAAATATCCATAAATCATAAAAAAATATTACTCTTCCTATTCTCGTACTCTCCTAATTCGCTCGAAGAATTCGACACGTAAACAAAGAAAATTACACTTCGCTACTAATTTCACGGCACAACCACCATGTTATTTGTACGAAGGAGACGGAAACAGATTTTTTCACTTCAACAAAATGTTGCTAGCAAAGGTATTACCATATTCAGCCTGTGGCAGTATTTTTTTGTTTCAGGTTAGTGAAACATTTGTACTCTCAGTAGGATTCTCTGTCTACGGTTTGTACCTACTATAAAAATGTCAACGTTGCAAATGTACATAGTCTTTCTTTTTCTTTCTCGTGTGAGTCACGTGTGGCCAGCTCTGGTGTCGGAGTTTTCAGACCGCTTTAAGGCCTTCGACATGGCCTAACGATCCTTATCCTTGGACAAGAACCGGGACCGACAGCTTTACGTGCCCTCCGAAGCACGGTAGCGCATGTGGCATTTACATCTGAATGTAAATGCCACACGCGGTCACCCATCCAAGTGCTGACCTGTGCTCGAGTTGCTTAACTTTGCCGATCTGTTACGATTGGCTAGTCAAGTCACTCTATGAGCTCACTAATGTACATAGTAAATGCACAAAACAGAAAAAAATAAGTTAAACACTTGGGAGAATTTAGAATATTTAACTACTATACTTACCGAAAGAGCTACACTAATATATTTAGATTTTTTCTTGATTTTAGCTACTATATTTCAAATAATTTATTACTAGATGCGCCTGTGGCTTCAACCACGTAAACTATGCATCGAAACCTTTCTCAGGAATCACACTATCCATTGATGAAAATCATACAAAAATCCGTTTGGCAATGGCGGACCTGCCTCCGCACTGGAGCTTCTACTAGACTTCTAGAGGAGAGACGTAGGATGCTTTCGCTATCCTCTGACGACTTGCCAAATTATCAGCGTCTCCATAGCAGATCTCTCTTTAGCTCGCGATATACACATCTATGCGACCACCTTAGGTAACTATTACAACCACAGATTTGAGCGTAATTTCCCCGACACTGTTATATCGAAGATATCTCGGATGTCGGCGTGTAAGTTTTATAGCCCTATCTCTTTTCTGAGCCAGGTCCGTAAGTTGTTTTCTAGTCGTCACGAATCATTTCGAGAGTAAGCTTAACGAGACACTCCAGCAGTGCTTCCAGCATCTCACGACTGTAAGGAAGGAGTACCTTAGACCACATGGGCAGTGGTACAGTCTCTCTAGCGATGCCAGATTGACTATAGAAAGATCGAAGTACCTACTAAGTGTTTGTTTGAAAACGCCACGATGTCAGTGCTAGTACTGGACCAAATGTCGAAACCTATTCAATAACTAAACAAAGTTGTCGACAAGTGGCACAAATGATCCAACGTCTTTAGGTAGGTAGCTAGGTCCAACAGTCGCAACTTCGAGAAAGAGGTCAGTCGGCGAATTCACCTTTGATTGGGCGGCGTTCATGAACCTACGGCATATTTTGTAGTCTGATATGCCGCAGTTTATAAAGGTAAAAGTGTTTCACCGGTTCGTTAACGTCAATGACGACTTATTATTATAGATCAGAATTCTGGTCGCTCACTCGCTCACTATGTCCCATAACAGAAGGCTTAAACTGAAGTCACTAAAAGGGCGATGGAGAGAGCATTGATCGAAGTTACCCCGAGAGATCCAATAAAAAATGACGATCGCCGATCTTAGGGCGCGTTCCCACTTTGTCGTGACGACAGATAATCGTGTAGTTTTAAGTGTCGTGGCTTATATGTTTAAATGGGAGTGTTCACATATAGAACGACACGATTTACTGTCGTGTACGACATTTTTTGCAGTGACAACAGATTGTCGTGATAGTGGGAACAGCTAGCACGACAGTCGTAAAACGATTAAAAATCATTTCGACTAAAACGTTACCGCAAATCTATCGTAGCCACGATAAAAATATCGAAAATATTATTAATATCGAAAATAATATTATAAATCTCGTCGTTTACACGTGATTTCCTTTCCCTTTGTAGCTTGCTAATGATTCCAGGTAGTAGAGCCTCGCTGATTTTAGCACGAATGGGCCGGCTCGACCGGCGAAGTACTACCCTCTCACAGAAAATCGACGTAAAGTAACAGTACCTAAACTGTTGCGTTTCGTTCGGTGAGTGAGAGTGCCGGAGGCCCATCCCCTATTCCTTCTCCTTCATCCCATTCCTCCTCCTGTCCCTTTTCCCAACCCCAAGGGGCGGCAACGCACTTGTGACTCATGTGGTGTTGCTTGTGTCCATGGGCGGCGGTAATTGCTTACCATCAGGCGATCCGTCTGCCGCCTAATTTTATGTAAAAAAAAATTTGTAAACGACAAAGCGACTGTCGTGAAACGATAAAATGTCGTCGCGATCCAATGGGAACAGCTAGATACGATAGTCGCTAAACGTTAAAAAATGTTGACGACAAACAATCGTATTAATGGGAACAGCAAGAGACGACAGTCGTCCAACGATAAATTAATCGTAACGACTCAGTGGGAACGCGCCCTCAGGCACTATTTACATGCAAGGGCCCAGCAACTCAGTACGTCCTCTCTCTACAAATATACAGTTAGATCATACTATCAATGTGCAATGTACCCGATGCACACAGGCATCAGGGTAATTGGGGCGCCGCATGCCAAGAATGAAATGAGTTAATTATTAAAATTACTTTCTAAAAAGGATGACGAAAAGGCGCTTCATAGATTTCGCGTACAGGCCCTGGATTGGGTCGGCGCTGACCTGGCCCTAGGTTTACGTTTTTAAGTATTTAAAAAAATTTGGTACCTGTGGTCTTTGCTTTGTTTTCGGTAGGTACTAAAAGAAACAGGGCCCACACTGCACACTGAAGTGAATATATCCACGCCTAGAGTAGTCCACGCTACACCACTGGGTACAAGCAATGGTCCGAATCGCGAGAGTACAAAGAAGAAAGTGTAGGGCACAGGGAGCACCGCTGGTCGTTGACGCTCACTCCGGAATCGTAAGTCCGAACATGACAAACTCAGGCTACCGTAGACTACAACCGGCGGACGACGTGCCATTGAGGCCACTTGCTGTCTGACCACTAACAGGCCGTGGAGTCGGCGCCGAGTCCAGTCTGCCTCCCAGGAGACACATAGGTACATGATGCATGTGGCACTCAGGAATCTGGAGTTGGGTGACCTACATATTAAGTTTTTCACTTTGCTCTCACCATGAAGCTCAAGTAAAGTATCTAGAAATAAGTCAAATAGGCGCCCCCATCCGTCGACCACTTTTGCATCTAATATTACTTACCCAAAATTATTAAAAACAGCACTTATACTTACCTACCCAAAATTATTACAAGCAGCACTTTTTATACATTTCATTCCTTTCTTTTCAGAATAAAAGGTGATATAAACAAAGCAATTGTAAATCTAATTTATAATTGCTAAAATATTCTACAAATAAATATTTATTGCAACTACATTTTCATAGCCTTAATTAATCATTTACAAATTTTAAACATATTTGCTATTTTTTTATTTATTTTCATATTTTCTTGGTAATATAGGTCAACAAATATAAAGATTTTATACATCACAGGGAGGTCCTACAATAATATCATTTTTAAAACATTTGTTTAAGATGTCTTTCTAGAACATGTATAAGTTTAAGTGAATAAGTTTAGTGGATACCTATATTTATACAGGTGCATTTTGAATTGGATATATTGAAACATTAGCAAATATTTAAGCTGAAGAGATATACTGGTACTATCTGTCTATTAATTTTAGGCACCCTAAAATATAATGAAACATAATTATAAAATAGGCTAATCACGGTAACTAAGTAAACTATATACTAAAAGATTCACCACAGCCACATGTTCCTTTAATATTTGGATTGTTGAATACAAATTCTGCTGACAGTTTACTTTCTACAAAATCCATTTCTGTCCCTGAAATAAAATATATAATTAATTTACTTTGTCACTTGTTATAACAGAAACCTGACAATATGAATAAAGAATAATTTATGTTGATGAAAAACTTTTCCATTATTTGAAAACCTTTACTGCCTGCCTACTTGGCGTTCTATACTACTCTGGCCAACAGGTACGCAAATAGCTTGATGTTGAATATTTTGTCTATTCTGCGAGATACTATTTGCTTCATGTGTCATTAATTGCAACATTCATATTATGTTTAGAAACATACACTATTGAAGGTGAACAAGCTTACCAATGCTTATTACGGAAGTACATATGTGGATGCATGTAATGTGTCCCACATGGATTGAAATGAATACTGTGTCATGAAATTCTTGTCAACATATTTGGCACATGGCTTTGGCTTCTCTAGGCAAATACACTCAGATGAAGAAAACTAATATAAATATAACACATATTAGAGTAATGACGATGATAATAGAATGTGTGGAAACTGAAGGGAAAGACATGCACCCATAGAATTTTACAATTGAGCATTGATGTACAAATTAACTTATACTTTTAAAAACATATGCATAATTTTATGACAAGCAGAAAATTGATCTGCAATGTTGTTGTAATATCATCAATGTGCTATGTATTTTACATACTTACCTAATAATGTTAGCTGCGCTTTTTTATCTATTATAATAGTAACGCCATCCTGTTTAACTTCTTCATCTAATTTTTCTTTGCTTTTTGCGTAGTCAAGTGTATACGATAAGCCATTACAACCTCGTTGTCGAACTCCTACTTTTAAACCGATGAAACCCTTTGCTTCATCCTTAGACATGATTTCTTTTACTTTATTTACAGCAGATTGTGTTAAAACAAGTGCGGCCCTTGAAGGTAGTACTCGCTTTTTTACAGCCCTTACAGTCGCACTTGCAATCGTTTTTGTAGCCATCTGAAAGATTATGTTGTTAAGTTTATTGCATTTTAATATATACGAAATAAAAGTTAAAACATTTTAAGCATTAATTTTACCGTGAGGAAACTTAGGCGTAGTTGTTGTATTTTCAATTCCAATAAAAATAAACTATTTCATAACTATGATTTTGGCTGCCAAATCCAATTCTCAAAATCATACTGTCAACTGTCAACGTCAGTCAGTCAGCAACTGACTAGGAATGGACTAGGATGATGTACAACTGAACCATGGAAGAATAACTAACTGAACCAAAGAAATAATATAACCTTAAGTCATAGAAGTAACACCAAAATAACAACAGCGGTTGCTATGATTGATATCTTCTTTCTAATGGCACATGCAGTATGACAGAAAGAGCTATCTATAGGCTTAGCAGCATGCTCTTATAGCAGCCTCGTGGTAGCCAAACAGTAGACCAATAGAGTGGCAGAGTGGGGCCTATTCGTGTCCGCCGGTGGGAGAGAGAACGCAACATTAAAGGCCCCCTGCCAGTGGCGTAGCGTGGGTTTCTGCCGCCCGGGGCCGTTCAGCAATTCGCCGCCCTCTTTTTACCCCAATGTTTCTGCAAAAGTATAACGTTTTTCGGGTTTTGGTATGTTTGTATGTTTATTAGTATGTTCTTTAGTTTTGGTGTAAAGCCAAACTAAAGAACATATTATGCTGAATGGCTTAAAGGATTAAAAAAGAAATGTTGTCATTAGATTCGTCTCACTTGCTCGAATATCATAGAGCATACGGTATAATTATTTTACGGCAAAATGTGGCAGCTCTCAGTGGTGTTAATGGGTCGCGCACGGCAGCGGCCGTTTCTCTGCTGCAATATATGTATAGCTTAGTCTAGGCCTAGACGGCTTAAGGGATTTTAATAAGTTAGATGTCGATGAATTTCCGTCATCACTAGATGCTTTGTTGTTTTTAAGAGACACCTCACTCTGTTCGACATTCGGGACGGCTTCGATGTAGTGATGCGTCAGTAGGGCAATGTGGTCGTCGGTCTGCCCGCCAGGTAAACTAGTGTCGATAAAACCTTTCAACGTCTTCGAGAATCTCGATCATTGAGTTCACGATGCGGCCATCCGCGATTGTAGTGTCGTTTGATTGTGTCGCCTCATTTGCAGAGCGAAGACTTATGATCCCCGGGGTTTTCTCGATCGCAGCCTCGATGGCCCGAGTGTTAATGTGTAGGTTTCGTTGCGTAAGATTTCGTATTTGTCGTTTTACGGCCTGTCCTTCCGGTGAAGACAGTCGACAGGATGGCATCTCGCGTCTTTTCCTCATCAGTTCGAGAGTCTCGGCTGGCAGTTTAGACTACCTACTTGTGTTTTCTCTATGCGGAGCAGATCTTTCAAGACGAATCTCCTAATACCGTGCGTGACCACTGCGGCCGTCTTCTGTTTAATGCTGTCGGTGGGAGGAGCAATGTAAGTCTGAGAGTAGGCTTCATTGACGGGGCCCTTTCAGCTCTGAGGTTTATATTAAGAGAGCCTCGTACTCGTTGGTGATCGTTTCAGGTGTTATCGTATTGATCACCGCCGTCTTTAAATATGAGGTTTGGGTCCGTCTTGATGTAGTCTTTCACCTTGCTTGTCACTTTATCGCGGTTTGGCCACCACTGGCGTCTTTTCGACCACTGCCTGTGAGGCTTCTTCTTACAAAAGGAGTTCATTAAGAAAATGCCCACTGCTACGAGGTAGTTAACTAGCATTCGGCCATATGATTATCCTGCCTAACGCCGTGGCCTACGATTTTCGTTTCGCCGCGTTCTTGTACTTCCACTTTCACGTTGAAGTAGGTACTGAGCTTTGGTATTACTAGGTATTGCCTTAACAGTGTCCTGATACATGGCCTCAGCCATCTCGTATGGGTGAGTTGAGTTGCGCGCATATACTTGAATCATCACCTTTAGACCGCCCCTATTGGTGAGTCTAAGTACGAGGTACCTACGCTACCCAGGTCGACACACTACCGACTTCCACAAACTGTTCCTCCTGACCAGGAAACCGACGCCACCCCAAGAGTAGATCGCCTTATCGATGGTAGCAAAAGTCACCTGACTCTAGATTTACCATGGCCTCCCCCTGTCATTGGACTTCTGATAACCGCAGTATGTGCCACGTTATGTGACTTAATTCTACTTACCTTGAGCTCGGCGAGGTGTTCTTTTGCCGTAGATTATGTTCGTTGTAAGACGCAAAGTAAGTATACTGTATAATTGATTTTGGTAGCCTGCCGTAGCCCGATAGTCTTACAGAACAAATGCACCGCCATACCCGCCACCACGTCCTTGGCCGGGAATAACGAAGCTGCCGGGAATTGGGGCTGTTGCGTCCAAAAATTAGTAGATTGCGTTTGTAGTATGTGAAATATTGGAGTCAAAGTTCAAATAGCGTATAGTTAAACGGCAGGTGTGACTATTGTCTTAGGATACCTGTACCTGCTTTCTTCCCTATTCAACTTACATAATCATAATATCTTAATGTACCTATATATACATAAATTTAAAAATAAAAAGTGAAATTATTACAGGTGTTTTTAGGCGTCGTAGAATGCCTCCGCATCAATGTCATCGGGTAACGTGCCCAGAAGGCTGGCAGCATTGCCACGCTGGATGGTAATGCTGATTCTTAGAGCAAAGAATAAACCAGCCTTCTGGTCGGTGAGACGTCGATTAACCGTTTAGATAAATCTCGGAATAACGAACGAGAGCTCGGACCCCAAGAGCCTAGCGTTTCTACCCCAAAAGGCTCAAACACGTAATTAGCTACTAGATTACTATATTTGCGCCGTTTGAGGGTCTCCGCAGATGCAGCAGCAGCGCCGGCATGCATGATGGCGCGAGGGTGTCTACGCAGGTTGCGTCCCAAACCAAAGCACCCACTACCCATTTTCCAAGGCAACAATGACATACCGTCAGGTCTCTTACCGTCGTCGCGTACCAAACCATTTGGTTCAAGTACAGCTGGTACGCCAGACGCGACAAGAGCACGACAGATTCAAGTATAAAGATTATGTTGAAATATTTTATCTGGCACGCGTCGCCCCTATTGCCCCGGGGCCTGTGTGCGCCAGTTGCACCATGACAATAGGGGTGGCACACATCGCACACAGGGGCGGCTCGGTCCTGATATACCTATGGATTTATTAATTACTCATAACAGGCTCGCAGATCACCGGAATATTGCATCCTATTTAAGAATTAATAAACGGACACAAGCAAGTCTTCACGTAATGAAAATTATGATGATTTTGTATTCGATTGTTGTTCTTTCTACTGCGCCCGCATCGCCGCACAGTCCTACTGGGATCGGGTCAGTGCGCGCGCCAAGTATTAAATTTTATTTTTCGCGGCGTCTTTTGCCGCCCCCTTAAATGTGCCGCCCGGGGCCATGGCCCCCCGGCCCCCCCCCCCCCACGCTACGCCACTGCCCCCTGCATCTCTCTCTAACAATACATGCACAACATCAACATTACGCAGTGGCGTGCTACCTATAACTATTATTTAAATCAGTTTATTAGTAATCAATAGTTTAAAAGTTGTTTTTATTGATACACGAAGATAGTTTGAAGTGACAAAAAGGTTTATATATTTTTAAACTATTGATTACTGATAAACTGATATAAATAATAGTTACAGGTAGCACGCCATTGCTCAATGTTGATGTTGTGCATGTACTGTTAGAGAGAGATGCAGGGGGCCTTTAACCTGTAGCGTTCTCTCTCGCACCGACGGACACGACACGACACAGTATTGAGTTGAACGATATTTTAATGAACAAATTGAATATAGCTACACTCTTCACTCATATGACAAATTAGAGTTGCCAGAAGAAGATGGCACTATGTTTGTCAGTTACGGCTAAAGACCATTTGAACACAAATTTCGTAACTTTTTAATTTTTTTGTGATTGAGCAAATCCGCTATCGATATCGATCAAAGTTTCAATATAGGTTCAAAATCAAACTGACTTGTAAAGTATAGTAAGTATGTACATGTTATACATTCCGTGAGTTTGTGTTCACAGCGGCCAGAACGCTAGTTAATGGATAGTATTTATATAATTATTACACAAATCTATATTTTTTTGTTTCAAATGGGTACTCAGTACTTAGCACATAATAATGAAGCGTCACAGCATTTTTTTTTTAACTTCAAGCTAATCTCACGTGTTTTGTCACCAGCCGCGCGTGAAAAGTATTTTTCAATTACACTGTTATTTTTCACGTGATCTAAAATTATCAAATCCTCCTTCACGATATTTTCGTTTTGCAAACTATCAAGTAAACGTGAATTCATAGCAATCGTAGAGCAATGTTCTTTTTCATCAGACGTTTAGACCGTTGTCTTAAATAATTTATTTTTAACAAACGTCTTTTAACAAGCTGCTCAAGGTGAAAAACTTCTTTTTGTAGTTTTTCTATTGTACGTAAGTGTTTAGCGCACACAATTTTCATCGCTTCTGTACCTACTGGCGGAGAAATTGTAACTAACATAGGCGCTTTAGTGCTGGTTGTCGGAGAAACAGAAGATGTCTCATTTATGGAAGGCGCACGCGTACACTAAAGATAGAAAAAAGCCACGTTTTAATGCAAAGCAGTATATATAAATAAATAAGCATACTCTTTATGTTTGCCACCCTAGCAATCACTGATGATAGGTATCTGAAGCTTGATTTATAGGCCAAAGCCGATTGATAAAAAGTACCTTACACCTATTTCTGTACTCCCGTTACTCTCAGCAACGTGCATTGAACTTTTTATGATCGATTGAGTAGTCAAAATGTGAAAGCTTACTTAAAGTTTGACGAGTGGAAGATTAATAAAACATGTTAGTTTTGCAGACATGAAAATATATTATGTAATCCGGTTACCATGCTTCTTGACAAGACAGTGAAAAAACTATGACATTCTTGACTAAAGAAAACAACAGTGGCATTCTACATTTAAAATCTAAAATCATAGTATAAAAGCACCACGAAGAAAAAGAAACATATCAGCCTAGAAATACAAAGAGGTTTCATATCGCTACTTCAACACCTTCTCTCGATGTGTAGACCTAGCTGTTCTTGTAGGCTGATAAGCCTCGGCCTAGCCAGTGGCTTTGTGAAGAGATCTGCCAGCTGCTTCTCAGTGCTGATCCTATTCACCTTCATTTCTCCAGCAGTCACCAGTTCTCGCACAAAGAAATGGCGTATTCGAATGTGCTTAGTTCTTCTATGGAACTCAGGGTTCTCAGCTAATCACACAGCCACTTCGTTATCCACATAGAGAACAGGTGAAGCCTCCATCTTCGTCATGCCTTGCATTAGACGAGCTAGCCAAATGCCTTCTTTCGCTGCCTCACTAGCTGCAACAATCTCGGCCTCTGTAGTGGAAATAGCCACACTGGGTTGTCTCTGGCTCAACCATGACACGGCGCCTCCAGCATAAATGCATACAACTCCAGTAGTTGACCTCCCTGTTGTCAGATCTCCACCGTGATCTGCATCACTGTAACATTCCAGAACACCTCTTCTGTAATCCTTCTTATACAGAATTCCCATATCTGGAGTGTACTGTAGATATCTTAGCATGCGCTTCAACCGAACACAATCCGTGTGAGTCGGGTTTTCCAAGCTTCTGGATACTACACTGACAGCATATGCTATGTCAGGCCTTGTGCACACCATCAGATAAGCAAGAGCACCTACTACTTGTCTATAATTCTTCAGAAAGTAGTCATCAACCTTCTCTGTTTCCTGTGGTACAGGGTCCTTTACCATAGGTGTGCTTACTGGTTTGCAATTTTCCATACCGAATCTCTTCAAGATTTTCTTTACATAAGAAGTCTGGTGTATTTTAATATCACCGCCTTCTCTCGACTTCAACCTCCATACCCAAGTAATATGATACAGGTTTATAAGTCATCGCAAACTTCTTTTTCAATTCCTTAATGAATTCATCAATCAGTCCTTCATTTGAACCAGTTATAAGACCGTCGTCGACGTACAGAGCAACTAATAATTTCCCATTAGATCTCTCTCTCTTAAACAGGCAGGGGTCAGCTTCACTGACTTCAAAGCCAATTTCCTTGAAGTAGTTTATGATCGTCGTGTTCCAACATCGTGGAGCCTGTTTTAACCCATACAAGCTTTTCTTAAGCAAGCATACTCGTCCGCTATCATCATCATATCCTTCCGGTTGCCGCATGAATATCTCTTCCTCAGTCAACGAACCATATAAAAAAGGCTGTACAGATGTCAAACTGACGTAGTGCCATCCCTTCATTAGCTGCTAAGCTCAGCACCGCTCTAATTGTTGCCATCTTAGCTACAGGGCTAAAGGTCTGATCATAATCTTCCCCTTTCTTCTGTCTAAAACCTTTTACGACAAGACGTGCCTTATATTTATCTACTGAACCATCTGGGTTTAATTTCACTTTATAGATCCATTTACAAGGTATTGCTTTCCGATTCTTAGGCAATTTCTCAAGAACCCACGTTCCATTTGCTTTTAAGGATCCAATCTCGCAATCCATAGCTTTGCGCCAAAGGTCTTTATCTGGGCAATCTAAAGCTTCCTTGTAAGTTCCTGGTTCGTAGTAACAATCATCGCTGGTATTGACATGAGAAACGTAATCATTGAATTTCAATGGTCACTGCAGGAGTGATCGATCTCTGAGCTGCACACCTTGCCTGCCCAATTCAATAGATTCGTCTTCCAACTCCTCTATACGCGCATCTTCAAATTCTTCTTCATCACCGCTAGTAACAGGACCCTCAATAACTTCCGTGTCCTCCGAGAGTTCAGCTTCGTTATTTGTCTCAATAGGTCTTCCTCTGTCTTCTTCAGCTGTGACTGGTTTCGGTATCTCATTATCATGTCGTTCCTTCCTTACATATATTGGAACTTCTATGTCAGCTGTCTCTGTTACTTGTGAACGTTCAGTATCCTCAGGTTCTTCACTTCCTAAATTAGTCTCCAGTGGTCTCTCATCAAATGTGACATCTCTGGATCTAACTATAGTATCCGACTCTCTGCACCAGAGTCTATAACCGTCATCATTGTCATAGCCAACCAAGTAACACTTCTTTGCTTTCTTCTGCATCTTCTTCCTTTTCTGTTTCGGAATATGCGCGTAGCAAGTCGAACCAATGATCCTCAAATGTTTGATTTGCGGCTTCTTCCCAAACCACAACTCGTACGGAGACTTGTGTTTCACAGAAGTTGGTCCTGTTCTATTCAGAATATACGTCGCTGTATTTACCAACTCTGCCCACAGTTCTTGAGGAAGCTCTTCATGAGCATGCATCATTGCTCTGGCCATTTCAACAATCGTACGGTTTTCTCTTTCACTGCACCCGTTCTGTTCTGGAGTATAGGGCATAACTAACCGTTGATGTATTCCGTACTTCTGTAATTCTTTTTTGACTTCCGCATTGTCGAATTCCCCTCCATTGTCACTTAGAAACTCCTTAATCGTGTGTCCAACTGCCTTTGCTTCAGCTAACATCATTCGCAACTTTGCAGGGACTTCTGACTTCTGTTTCATACAATAGACATATCGATAGCGAGTGTATTCGTCTTTAAAGAGTACAAAGTATCTAGACTTAGAGCCTGAAGGTGGGAACGGACCACAGACATCCGAATGTATGCGTTCTCCTGGACTACTTGCTTTTTCTCTAACACCAAACTTCTTCCTATGTGTTTTCCCGAAAATGCATCCTTCGCATAATGTCCCATCATTCTTAGTTTTCACATTCAGCTCTTTCTCTATTACATCCTTAACATGACGTTTATCCTGGTGACCCATACGTTCGTGGTAAAGCTGCAGCGTATCAACCATATTAACAACAACGCTTCTATTTGGTTGTATCGCCTTGCAGTTTAGCTTGTATAGTCCACCATATCTCCGTCTATCTCCAGTAACGGTTACTGTCTTATTAACTTTTAATGAGCAGGTAATCATACGTGACTGAAACACGCTTCTCGGATTCATGTCCTGCGCTGCTAGTACCGAAAACAGGTTTGTAGTAATCTGAGGAACATACCAAACATTTCTCAAATAAAACGATACCTCATTCTTGGTTTTCATCAAAATGCTTCCTTTACCCAAGGCATCAACTTGCTTTCCATTAGCTGTTGTCACTGTACATGATTCCGTAAAGCGTTCAAATTCCTCAAACAGGTCGCCTCGCATTGTTATATGGTGTGTGGCTCCGTTGTCAACATACCAATCATCACGATGTTGAGCGCAATCTGTCGCATTGACCTTTACTGCCAACATACTTGTTGTAGGACCTTTCTCTCGAACCTGTTCTTTCTTAGGACAGTCCTTCTTAAAGTGCCCGACTTCCTTACAAATGTGACACTTGAAAGCCTTTTTGTTCTTCTCTTTACTACCTTCACCATTACCCTTCTTGGTGTTTCTACATTTCTTGGTACCTTTCGCAACTAACACATTCTCTGACGTAGACTCAGACATGTTCTCCTTAGCTAACAATGCCTTCTCGTGAGTACATAACTGACTAGTAAGGTTCTCCACGGTTCTATCCTTCTTAGATATGAGTAACCAGCTCGATTTAAAGTTGAAATAGCTTTCTGGCAGGGTCTCCATAATCTTGCATATCAATAACAATTCTGGTAATTCTTTACCTTCGTCTTTGATAAGCTCCTGATTTAAGCTGTGCCATAAGTTTTTCATCTTTGAAATATGAGCTTTCATATCATTTCCTGAAGTAGATTCCCATTTGTATTGAAAGAATTCCATACATTTCCTGTATAAATGGTCTTCAGATACACCATCGTACAATCTATGTAGTTCATCCCATACTTCCTTAGGATTCGTGAACCTTATTATTTTGTCGAGAGTCTCGTCTAACAAATTGTTCGTAATCAATAAGAGAGCTGTACTTTCCAACTTGTAGTACTCGGCTAAGTTCGTTCGATATGTAGCCATCGCCGCTTCAAAAGCTGTACCTTCCATAGTATCACTCTTTGCAGGCTTCTCTGGTTTACTTATCTTTCCCTGAACAATATCCATGAGACCGTCCATGCCACGTAACATCGCCGACATGCGGTACTTCCATGATACCCAATTTTTGCCGTCAAGTTTCGAAATCTGAATTTTCGATAGCTCCATTATTTACAACAATTCTCGTGTAGGGCGCATAACCACTTAAAGTTGATACAATAATTCCCCTCGTGCTGGGCCCATAACCACTTAAAGTTTGACGAGTGGAAGATTAATAAAACATGTTAGTTTTGCAGACATGAAAATATATTATGTAATCCGGTTACCATGCTTCTTGACAAGACAGTGAAAAAACTATGACATTCTTGACTAAAGAAAACAACAGTGGCATTCTACATTTAAAATCTAAAATCATAGTATAAAAGCACCACGAAGAAAAAGAAACATATCAGCCTAGAAATACAAAGAGGTTTCATATCGCTACTTCAACAAGCTTAACAAATAAATAAATTCACATACATTTATAATAGGTATTAGTAAGGATATGGTAAAACTATGAAATGAGTGGATGTCACCTAACAGCCTGGCCACAAACGGCCGCGACACGCTGAGCGACAAGCAATTTCAATGTTCATGCCGCTCTCTATTCTACCGCCGGCGCTGTCACCTCAGTGCAGAACTAAACTGCAGAAATAAACATCGAAATCACTTGTCGCTTAGCGTGTCGTGGCTTTTCGTGGCAACAGTGTAACTGCAGGTAGCTGGCTGAATACTGTTTATAACATACATACATAGGCTCACGCCTGTTTCCCCGAAGGGGTATACAGAGGCATATTAAACGCCCACTTTTTGCCAGACTTTTGCTCCCACGTAATAGGTGGCGACCCGAATGCCGCTTATCGGGATGTTTTGTTTGCCAGAGCCTCGTCCGTTGATAAGCAGGCACACCACTTGCAGGTGAGGTTGGCTTGGGACCCTACGTTCTTGGTGGGAACCCTATGCACTAATAATAAAATTGAACAAAATATTAAAATTAAATTATTCCTTTGGTCGAGACATCGAATGGAGCCCAAGATCCGACTCCTGTTTGGCGCTGCTACCCTAACAAAAGTAAAAGCAAGTAATTATTTCAACACTCACACTGATACGTTTAGAATGGAGGAGTAATGTTGGCACAGAATTTTCTTTTAGTCTGCGCCATCTGTCAATACTATAAAAACATTCCGCAGTAAAAAGCTTGGAACAAATTCTATGGTGCTTTCTAGGCACCCAATTTTCGCTACGACATACTGCAGCAATCCACTTATTTTATAAATCTTTATCACGTGCACAAAGAATCTAAAAAATAACGAGATAAAAATATACTGTGGATAGACATATCGATAAGATTTTTACAACATTTGAAAAGTCGATATAAATATTATACGGCTAAATTCAAAATCATGATAGAACTGTTAAGGTGAACGCAGACTTGGCCGCACCGTAGTCTCCGCAGTCCCCGCAGTCGTCGCTTTTTGTTAATGGCCTCGCACATCTATCCGCACCGCAGTCACTGCAGTCGTTCCCGTCGCCGCACGCATCGCACTTGATTTCTTTCATTCAGTGGGTGTCATCCGCGCTAGCCGCAGCGTCCGCTGCGTGCGGGTCGGCGTTGGTGACGTCATCAGCTGCGGCTTGGGGAGTTCGGTCGTTTCAGGGACTGCGGCGTGCGACGCGACGCGGGTGGGTATGCGAGGTTGCATAGAACTTCATACAAAGAATTCGAATGCGAATACTGCGGCGCGTGCGGTGCGGCCAAGTCTGCGTTCACCTTTATAAAAGAAAAAATCACTAAGGTTCTAATTTGATGGCATAATATTGTCTAAATTGTATCTTACACGTCAGTTGACTGTGTTCAATTTGTAAGTACCATACCAGTGACAATATTAGTATTGTCACTGGTAAGTACTAGGACTACCTCTATGTATATATCCAATCTCTTTGAATCCATGCTATTCACAGATCTGTGTATATTTGAGTTGTTTGAGAACAAGGAGTTTGAGAATATATTTGACACTAGTGTTGTACAAGTACAGATAATTTTATGTATTTATATTGAAGTGCTAAATTACTGTATGTAACAATAAAATTTATTAATATTGTCCTATGATAATGGCACCATAGCAGTGTTATTTATAAAAAGCTTTTTTTAATTATTAAGCTCATTAATTTGCCATGGCCATGACTGTACTGGACCACGTGCCGATGTACTGTCATGTCACAATCACGCATCACCATCTGCTTGAGTGCTTACTCAGTACTCACATCACTAAATGACACGTCTTCTACCTACCTACCAATCATACTTGTGTAGCGTGTAATGATTTTTCTTTCTCAATGTATTAAAAATTAAATATAATTATGGGTGGCCAAAAATTTGAATATGATGAAAGTGGATCTACGTTCTTTTATTTTGTACTGTCTTTTCTTGCTTTAATACTTGTACCTGCAACATTTTACTACTGGCCCAGAAAAAGGAAAGAAGGTATTTGTTTCTCATGTTTTATGTTCTTTTAATTTGCCTGTCCATAAAAATAAAGTATAGGTTTAATTCTGATTTGCTCCTACGTTTCTTAAACATATCGTAGGTATTGTACGTGGTATAACTTTATTACCGTTATGTCAGAAATATGTCCGATGACGATGCGGCGTATTGTGACTTCGCTATAAGTCTACATAAACATTGCAACTAGAATACATAATGACAATTTTTCTCTTTTAGATCCTGCAAAACGAGCGGAACTATGTCAATGTCCAAATTGTGTAAACAAACAACTAATTATAGAGCAATCACAACCTTACAAAGGTGTAAAAAATTTCTTCATAAAATTAGCAATTATATCTGGATGGGTATTACTTGGATTCCTTGCATACAAAGTGTCACAGTTCGACTATGAGATGTCCAATTTTGATCCATATGAGATATTGGGTTTACCTCCCGGTGCAACACAAGCTGAAATCAAGAAATCATACCGCAAACAATCACTTATTCTGCATCCTGATAAAGAAACTGGAGATGAAAAAGCTTTCATGAAGCTTACTAAAGCCTATCAGGTGAACTTTATACATTTATTTTATGCAAGTTGGTTCTAATGAGTATATTTATTGACTTGATATTGGTACTCAAACAATAATTGTGTAAACTTATTAAGTAAGTACCATAATATATGTAGAAAAGAAGTTGAGTGTAACAATTGTTTACACGACTTTCACATAAGACAATAGATGCCAATAGTATGGAATGTTAATGATAGTAATAGGTGTTGTTAATGAAATATTTATAATTTGCCATATTTTAGTTTCAACATGTAGATTCTAGTTTTTGAGATGTATAATAAATTAACTGTTTTGATATTTCCAGGCACTCACTGATGACGAGGCTCGTCGTAACTGGGAGAAATATGGTAATCCTGATGGCCCTGGTGCAATGAGTTTTGGTATTGCTCTGCCTAGCTGGATTGTGGAAAAAGAAAACAGTGTCTGGGTGCTTGGCCTCTATGCTCTTGTGTTTATGGTTGCTTTGCCAACAGCTGTAAGTAATATTTACAAAAACTGCTTCTTAATCATGACGAAAGTAAATATTTAGATATCAACAATCAAACCCTTTAGCTTCCAATTATTATTTTGGGCAAGTGACTGTATTTCTGTAAGTCACTTAATTTAATATGGAATACCAGGCCTTTCAATCTATCTTGGTTACATTCTGCATGTATATGGTAATTGGCCTTGCCCTACAAACAGTGACATCATCAACATGTAATAGACAATTAGGGTTCATATAGAGTACAAATTTAATATTGGATTTTTTAATTTCAGGTTGGTACTTGGTGGTATCGCTCCATAAGATTTTCAGGCGAGCAAGTATTATTGGATACAACACAGATGTACTTTTATTTCTGCCACAAAACTCCCTCCATGCCTTTGAAAAGAGCTCTCATGATTCTCGCTGCTTCCTGTGAATTTGACAAAAGACATAACTCTGAAATTGTTGAGAGGATTACTGATAATGAGGAAGTTCCTATGGTATGTCATTTCTAATTGTAGTAATAATTGAATTAGGGCAAATTAATGTAATAAAATATTATCATATGACACAATAAGAACACTTTTGCTCATTAAAATTTTAATATGTATATTATGAGACTAGTTAAATTAGCAGAACATTCAAGTAATACAATACCTACGGAATATAAATATGAGAAAAACAAATGGGCTTAATAATATTAATGTCCTGCTGAGCGATTCTGGCACAGCGGCTTGTCTATACAATATGAGACTTGCCAACTGCGCAGGACATATTATAGTGCACAAGTGTGTGCGCATACACAAGTGAACTCTCTATTTCCTCACTCTTATGAGGTTCTGTTGCTTGTGGCATCCCATCGGACCATAGTCCGGATAGACCGTAGGATGCCAAGCAAGCAACACAACCGGAGAGAGATGAAATGAGCTTAATTTAACTTCTTATGTCATTAAATGCAATTTAATTAGCCTCATTACTCTGTTAGATCATTTATGACACAATCATATTTACTTGATCAATATTGCCTTTCAGTTACTACGAGAACTCCCTAATTTGGGTGAAAAGAACAAGGAACAACCTCTATGTCGACCGTACAGTATAAAGGCGCGAGCGTTACTTCACGCACATTTATCTCGTATGCGTCTTCCCCAAGACACTCTTGAGTGTGATAGGAGATACATTGTGGGACGGTGCCCTGACCTCATTGTTGAAATGGTCAACTGTGTAAACCAGCTCATTGCATTAGCTTATGCCAGGAGAAGTAAGAAACATCAATCATGAACTAATATCACCATTGTATTTTAATTTTATTCTGTTAAGTCTTAAAAATGAAATAATAACATTAATTATGTTTTAAGACCGTATGACCGTGTATGTTTTTAATTATTACTGTTGTATACTGTGTTTGCTAATTATAGCATATCTAAGTTCATTATTTCACATCCATATTGTTTAGTTTTATATAGCATGTGTGAAATGTTTGAAAGATTAGATGTTGTAAATTTCTAAAATCAAGCAAATTATCTTTCTAGTACCTCGTCTACCAACCATTGAAACAATAGAAAATTGTATGAAGCTATCTCCGATGATCGTTCAAGGCCTTTGGGAGTACAAATCTCCTCTTCTTCAACTACCTTACATCACTGAAGATCATTTGAAGTATTTTACAAACCGCAAGAAGCACATTAAATCATTGTTACAATTAGCACAGTTACCAGGGGAGGAAAGGCGGCAAGTGCTCAGATTTTTGAATGACAAACAATATGACGACCTCATGAAGGTGCTGGGAAATATGCCTTACATACATTTCCAAGTGAATACAGAAGGTAATTCATTGATTCTCACTTCACTGTGTATTGCAAGTAATGAATAATTATGAACTATGTTTTGTGCATTTTAAATTGATCTAATAATTGCCAGAACATTTTTTTTTTACGAGGTTGAAAATCCCTTCGGATCTCAGACTCTTGGGGAAATGAGAGCCGGAGTATGTGGTGTAAACACTAAAAACCACCTCGACGTTCTCATGTGCCCGTGAGTCGGAGGGTAGGGAATCGCATAAGCATTCGTCGCTACCCCCCGGCGGGTATTGGCCCGCCAGATGGACAGGCGGGCCCCGAACAAAACCCCCTTGGCGGCAGAATAAGGTGTTGGGCTCCGCCGCCAAAGCACCCAGCGGCCGCAGAGGATAGGGAGGACGGCAATGCAACACCGCATCTCCTCTTCCTCTGCGGCCCCACCGCGACGCATCGAATCGTGCGCCCCCATTTGGTCGCGGGAGATAGGGCGCGCGGCAACCCAACACCGACACGCCTCTCCTCCCGCGACCGCGCCCGACTGCGAGGGACAGACAGAACTGTCCCCGGCACCCTCACCGTTGGACGCATCCTGCGCAGGCCCCTCTAAGCCCACGCGGAGCGTCCACTCCTGGGATCTCTTAGCTTCACCGCGGCTGTCCAATCTACGGTTACTGAGCCCTCCCACCCACGACAAGGGGGAGATCCTACGTGGGGGAATGTAAAATCAATCCTAGTTTTGTCATTGCTCATGTGGGTGTGTACAAAACACACCTTCACATTTTTTTTTACTAATAAAACAATCATCACACATTTTTGCATGGACATCAGGGTATCATTGGAAGGGTGTTTGGGTTAAGATGTAATTTTTAAGTACATAATAGTGTGTGGGTAGAATAAATCAATTTTGAATTGGAACCCGATACCCTCTGCATGGCAGTCAGTTGGTATCTGCCACTAGGCTATCGCTGCACTTAGCTGCAGCACTAGCAGGTATAAACAAATGGCACATTATAGATTATAAATGTTGCAGTAATCGACGATGAGAACTCAACAGTAGTGACAGCAGGCGCGATAGTAACCGTCACAGTGTTCCTGCGAAGAACCAATATGAAGGAATTATTTGGAGACACTACTATCAAAGAAAAGGAAATTAAGTGAGTTGACAATTTTTTGTCATGATGATACTTCTCTTTATGTTTAGTAAACTTCCACTACATAATATAGGAATTTTAAACTTTGTGGTCATTCATTAACAGCTGTAATGGGCAACTTAAGGTACCTATGCGATATGTAGTAGATAAGCATATCGAAAAAGATATTTAGATTTTCCTTACATGACATACTATTCAGTGCTGGTAAGATGAAATAGATAATGTAATAATGTGATAAGGTTGGATTACTTGGCAATTAATTTTATATTAGGGTCTTGAACCTGATATAATTTTAATGAGTTTAGAGATAGAAGTATATTCGTATTCAAAATTAATAGTCTGTTGCTATGGATGATGTAAGGATTTTAACTATACTCCATGCATCTTAATTTCATTGCATTTAAGAAAACTGACACACTTACTTATGTGAATTCTGAAAACATTTCACTCATTTTGGGCAGTGTTGTAGTAGGATTTAATATTTTTTATATTTGCTGAGGCAACTCAATTATTTCATTGTCTTATACTTTGTGGCATACCTGATATGCACGAAGCATTATTACGTGGCATTTTATTAGGTGTGGCTTTCTTGTACAATAAAAGGAGGCTAAAAAAGTGTTAATAATAAGACCCAAGTTCACCGACAATTATATAACCGGCGATTGCAAAAACAACAGTTAAAAGTTAAACATCAAGTTAAACAGAGAACCTTTTTTTAACTGTTCACCAGTGCCGTTTGGGTGCCGGTCATAGAGATATTAGAATAGAGTGGCAGAACAGTACCTAACTCAATACTGTGTCGTGTCCGTCGGTGCGAGAGAGAACGCAACATTAAAGGCCCCCTGCATCTCTCTCTAACAATACATGCACAACATCAACATTACGCAGTGGCGTGCTACCTGTTACTATTGTTTATATCAGTTTATCAGTAATCAATAGTTTAAAAATATATAAACTTTTTTGTCACTTCAAACTATCTTCGTGTATCAATAAAAACAACTTTTAAACTATTGATTACTAATAAACTGATTTAAATAATAGTTACAGGTAGCACGCCACTGCGTAATGTTGATGTTGTGCATGTATTGTTAGAGAGAGATGCAGGGGGCCTTTAATGTTGCATTCTCTCTCCCACCGGCGGACACGAATAGGCCCCACTCTGCCACTCTATTCTTAATATCTCTATGGTGCAGGTTAGAAAACCGGACGTTTTTGAATGAAATGAGTGAGAAATGTAACATTGCCAAATGAAAATGTACCATTACAACATCAAATGACGTTTACTTGTACAACTCTTTAAACAATCGTATAATATTATAATGCAGTCAAGTTCAGACGTTGTATTTTTCGTTACTTTTCTTTTTAGGAGTATCACAACATCTTTTGGCAGGATTAATTTTATGACATTTGTCATTCTTATTGTTTATTTGGTTTATTGTGTAGAAATGCCTTTACCATTTCAAAAGAGGTTTTAAAACGTGAAAAGTTATCGCTGAGCACATCAAACGATTACTTTCTGATTTCATAAGGAACATTAGTAAAAAAAATGGCTGATAGGAATCGTACCAGCAATTTGAGCCTTAACGAAAGAAATGTTTCGAGTGATTATATTCACCATCCATTATAAAATTAAATGCGGACATCATTTTGTCTTTATATGAAACTGTTCTGTTGACAAATAAATTTAACTAGTAAACAAAATGTCACATTGACAGCGATAACGAACGTTTAAACGCGTTAAACATGAATGTGAGGCTCGGTTAAAATAACCACCCGATTTAGCATTTTAACTGACGTATAAGGTATGGTGAACATGAGAATTGAACTAAACAGTTGGTTATAAATTTAAACATCTGTTAAAGTGTGGGTGAACACCGGCCTAAGAAGTATAAAATATGGTTACGTGGGTGTGACATTGGCATGCACAATGCATATCACTACTTTCGTTCCAAATTAGTTTATCATGCATTTTGAGTAGCGACTTGTTACAATCGTTAAAACGACTCTGTGAATTTTATGGGTGTTCAAGAATTTATTCACTTTCTATTACAGTAACCGACGAAATAATTATTAAGTAATCCTTAATTACCTATTACAATTATACCATACAACTGAGTATAGTCTTTTCTGGAAGTTTACCCAAGACTTTCACTGTTTATAAACCTATTAGGACTTCTGGAGTAGTTATATTAAAAAGAACAATGACGCTTCTGCGTCGCCTACCGTGCGGAACGTTCGGTTGGATACGCTCGTAGTGTCTTTCGAATCTCCTATGACACATCAGCCAAAACTACGGAGCGTTGGACGCGTCAACCGTCACCTTCCGTCGAACGTCACATCGCGCGGAAAATTATGCGACCAAATGTTAGCCGCCGCCGTCAAGTAATTTCGACTGTTCGGCGCATGTGTTGTGACACCCAAATACTACGACCGATAGTTCAGTTGTTTAAGGTTTTGCCGCTGCACTTTCAGCAGGTGTGTCGCTACGGTTAGAGGCTAACGTAGAGAATCTGCCGACGCGACATCCACTCACTTTCACTAGGTAATTGATGCGATGTAGTTTGATGCCACTGATAAAAGTGGAGAAAATGACAAAATAACGTAGTTCAAATATTTGTAAAAACCACATTATAGGATAAATTCTTAGTGGTAGTTATAAAAGAAAGGTAAAACGATTGCATGACGATTTAGAATTTGCCCTAATAGAAAAGTTAAAATTCCATTATATTTTTATCTCAGACTAGTTTATTTAACAGGGGATCATCGCATTTACTTACTTATACTTAAATGACTCTGTTTTCTCCGACGTTTCAATTAGCTTACAAAGGTCGTGGTCGTGGAGGTACAGAACAAAACGAAACGCGATTACCACCCGTCAAATAAACTTGTATGAAGATATACAGATCGTGAAAGTTTAAAATCGAAGATATTCTCTACTTAATAATTTTGCCCACTTATCAGGGAAGACGAGGATGCCGCCGGTGACAATAGCGAAAAAACAGAGAATGACAAAAATGACAAGAACGACAAAAATGACAAGAAGGAAACATTCAAGCGGCCAGTGTGGATGAAACAGCAGACGAAAAAGCACGCGCCATCAAAAAAGGCTAATAAGAAGCCTGTAGCAGCTAAAGTTCAGGCCAAGCCTGCGCCCGCGACTACCACCTCAACGCCGCCACCTCCCAGTAACGAGACCAAGAAAACTAAAGAACCAAAGAAGAAGGATGATGAAGGTACTTAAACAGCATTAATTCTAGTAAAGCACGACAATGCTTTTTATTGCTTAAATATTTTTATCTTATTGATATGAACGTTGGTACGAGTTATCTTTTTGATGACAGCACGGAAAGAGTAATGGTTTAACGGTCGTCTTGCCGCTTTACATGATAACGAGTGTTGTGGGTCGTAAGTCCTTGTATCATAAGACTTTTTGTTGTAAATAATTCTGTATCTGTTTATATGAAATTCTTGGGTAACTGACTAACTGACAGACAACGCACAGACAAAACTATTGGCCCCATGGAGTTAACATTTGGCATGTATGTTTCATTGGGACTGTAGGGGTACCCTCGGAAAGGATTTCCTGAATTGCCACGAGATCCGAAACAGCTTATAATAATTTCAAATAATTGTGCGCGCGCAGCTTGGGCGTCTTCTAGTTTAATTTTGAGGAACGCATTCATCGAGAACGCACTTTTCCTTATGACATTATTGCATTAAATAAGTTTAGTATCTTATTGGAGATATTTTCAAAACCACTAGCACACTACACTGTATATAATTTGCAAATATATTATAATTATGTTTGAAAGTTATTATTATGTTGGCTAGAACAGGGTTACTCAAACTTATGACTTTACGAACCCCTTTTAAATTTATCAAGCAACTGCAAACTCTGCTTTATTTATAACCAACAATCCCTCTCCCTCATCGCCTAGTCTAAACACTATTTATGTTTAAGTTTGCACGAAAGGTAAAACACAATTTGTGAGAGGTCAGCAATACGCTTTGTTCTGAGGGTCAAAAAGCCGCGAAACCACGAAGGTCCGTGAACTCTTATTTGAGAAACATTAGGCTAGAAGAAAGAGACATTATAGTTGTATTTCGGACGACTAGAAAGCAGAGCTAGAATAACAATAGTCTAAGATCCGTAGAAGAGCTACCTTCACCGATCTGTTTATTGGATGAAAAGTATTTTATATCAAATGTTGCATGTTAAAAAATATAACCCGGAAGGGTTGGTAAAAAAAGTCCTGTCCAGGCTAAAAAAACTTTCAACCGCTTTTCCTGACAGGTTTTTCGTAGGCAACCCAATATCATCGTGTTCGCAGTGAAGTAGCGGTCATTTTAATATAAAATTTGTCTATTAAAATAATTCATAAATATAACCAGAATCGCCTTAATAGTCGTAGTGTTTATACCTGTCAACCCTAGCAAATACGGCAGTAAAAATTGACAACCCTATGTTAACGTACCCTTTAGGGTTCATACATTCGGTTAGTACTAAATTTATTCATTAAACGCGTAAATGCAATGTTAAATGAAAAGTCAAATATATATTTTTCTACTTTTCCTAGTCTGGACCGGATTTTTTTTGCTAACCCATTCGCGATAAATATTTTGACATCCAAAATTTTATATGAAAAACTTTTCATCCAAAAACCAGATCGGTGAAGGTCGTTCTTCTACGGATCTTGGACTAAAACGAACATATTGATCTAAATAGGTAGTTTAACTCTCGATAAACATTCCAAAATAGAAAGCTATTATGAATTTAGACTCTTTTTCCTTATTCATAACTTTAATTTACTTTAGTTAGACGCAAATTTATGTGGATTAGTTTAGATTTCTCACTTTTTATAGACTATGCCATAAACAGAGTGCAAAAATATTTATAAATATTGTGTCGATAGTGGGCTCTGAAAGAGTAGTAAACTTGCTAGATTTAGATGTCGGTCGTTGATCCGCTTGTCGTGTAGGCCGTGAATTATTGTGATGACGTTGTTTCGCTCTTAATCATTATTTAAATTAGGATAATAAATAATGAAAACTTGAGAGTAACAAGTAATTATGTCATAACTCATAAAAATAGCTCAGGTCTACTTTTTTTCTAATTAGTATTAAATGGCTATAGGCAAGAGGGAAAGGCTAAGAGCATCTTCACACTAACGTTTGTCGAGCGTAAGCGTTCGATGAACATATTATTAAAATAAAATAAATCTAATTTGGTATTTTTCATGACCGTAGGCGAAGATTCGGAAGTGGGCAGTTCAGATGAGTCAGCGTCGCACAGTTCGGCGTCAGAAGACGAGTCGAGAGACAAGTCGTCGGCGGCGGAGGACGATGACGATCAGTGGGAGAAGTTCCAGAAGAGAATACAGAAGAGGGAACGATTAGAAGGACGCTCCAAGAGCTCCCATCCTGTGCATTGTCCTTACTTCCCGCAGGTAAGCTACGTCGCTTGTTATTATATTACACATCATCATCATCATCCTCCTAGCGTTATCCCAGTTTCAACCCGGGCTCCTCTTACTAGTCTAACCGGATTTGGCTGAATATTAGCTTTTCCACGGAGCGACTGCCTGTCTGACCTCCGCCACCCAAATTATTATTATATTACACGAGACCATATAAAACCTCTTTATGCTGAGCTGGCCCTGTAGACAAATGGCATTCGATTGGCGATATCGCTATTCGCTAAGTAAAAAAATGTATGGAACTGACATAGACTATCCATATGTCACGTAGTCAAAGAACGAATTGCTTATGTTACCATGGCAACCAAACACTAGCAAAAGTAGAAACGAGTACCGGATGCCATTTATCGAGGCCCTCTGGAACCGTCCGAGGTGCATTAGTTGTTTTTCCGAACTACTCATCCCAAATGGTTGGGTAAGTCCCTATTCCTTTTATTTCTACAATGCCTTTTGTTCTTAAAACATCTCCTGAAATAGATGAATTTAAGTCCCATGTATTTTATTCGTCCATAAGCAGATTTATGGTTTTACAATTTCTTCTCAATTGAAATCGGATATAGAGCCATTATATGACTTTATTCAAAACTAAGTAACAACCGCGCCTGATCACCAGTTAGGGAAAAATAAAAATAACGATGTTATTTGGTTATTGACGTTTATAAAAATTGCCTCCGACATTTTAGAGATGTAATGAATGCGCTAAATGTAGTTACTACTGGACCTATTTGCAAACTTTCATTGGTTATGTACGAAGATAAATAGAATTTGACCCAAAGTCCTAAAATGTATGCGTACCTTAGCTACCTTCACACAAATAGACCAACTGAAGCGGTAAATAGGTACCAATAAAGTCCCAGGGATCAACAAAATAGTAGTAACAGCGTTGCTATAGGTTTATCAACTTTGTGTCGTAGTTCTTGTCGGTTATAAGGCCTGTCGTACTATATGGAGCTGAGTGTTGGGCTACAAAGAAGATGGATGAGAAACGATTGCATGTGGCAGAGATGAGAATGTTACGATGGATGTGTGGAGTGACAAGAATGGACAGAATTAGGAATGATTACGTTAGAGGTAGTATGAAAGTGGCGCCCATTGATGAAAAGGTAAAAGGGAGTCGATTGGCCTTGTATGGACATGTTATGCGGAGAGATGAGATGTATGTAGGTAAAAAAGTGATGAATATGCATGTAGAAGGACGAAAAAGGAGAGGACGGCCAAGGAAAAGATGAATGGACAGTGTGAGGATGGATATGAAAGAGAAAGGGGTAAACGATCGGATGACTGGTGACAGAGAGGTATGGAAGCGAAGGACATACTGCGCCGATCCCAAATAAATTGGGACCAGGGCAAGACAATGATGATCTTGCTGCTGCACTGCACATTTCCAAGTCTTTACTTAAAGAGAATAATTCCCTCCTCCTTAGATAGAAACGTGGACGTGTCTCCTGGCCCTACTTCTTCATCATTATCATCATGACGTGTTCTATTTACGAAGAGTAGGTATAGTTTGTACACGGTCACCCTCTATAAACCTTGAAACAATCAATGCGTATAAGCTTTCCACACGCGCCTCAGAAGGATGTTATCTTATTGACCATCATAAAGCTCGCAAATACGTGTAAGTGCACCTACCGATTATGTAGTTCATAAATAAATGTAATAATAGCAAAGCTAAACTTATAACATTTCTCTGTTTACGTTGGGGATTAAAAAGAATAGATTTGTCTAAGATGATTACTTTCAAGTATTAGAAAATAAATAATGATCTTCACAGGGCTAAACAGATTGATTGCCTGAATCATGGCTAAGAACACAATCGATTAAGTCACCCTTCAAATAAAAAACCTTGATGAAAATCGGTGCATCCGTTTAGGAGCTGCTGTGCCACAGATAGCCAGACATAGATGTGTCACGTCAAACAAACATCACTGTTCAGTTTGTGCCGTGTGTGTAAAATTAGGTTTAATTGTAAGTCAAACAAAACAACGATTGCTCGCCGAGCTATGCTCGGTCCTCCAAGAGGTAAAATCAGGTGTTTCACAGGGTAGCGTACTGGGTCCGTCTTTGTACCTTATATTCACCGCAGATCTTCCAACTTCTGATAACACAACAACAGCAACTTTTGCAGATGACACAGCATTATTGTCTTGTCATACTAACCCAGTGACTGCCACAAAAAACCTTCAAACACAATTAAACAAAGTGGAAAAATGGTTGAATCAGTGGAGAATGAATGCCAACCAAACCAAGTCGACACATGTGACATTTACACTTAGGAAGGAAAACTGCCCTCCGGTCAAACACAATAACAACGACATTCCCCAAATGGACCATGTAAGGTACCTTGGTATGCACCTCGACAGGCGCTTAACCTGGCAGAAGCACATCTGGGCCAAGAGGAAGCAGCTTGATACCAAACTGCGCAACTTACACTGGCTGATAGGACGACACTCTCAGCTAAATAATTACAGTAAAATGACCATTTAACAAAACTACTTTAAAACCAATTTGGACATAATGATGGTATTCAGCTCTGGGGTACAGCCAGTGTAACATCGAAATTCTTGAAAGATTCCAGTCTAAGGCTATGAGAACAACGTTTAACATCACTCAGTGTATAAGCAATAAGTACATATACCTGGATCTTTATATACCCACCATGGAGCAGGCGATATCACACTTCAGTGTAAAATACAAATAATCTTGCACCGGCATTAACTGAAGGACTCCGACACGAGAGATTGAAGCGTGTAGACATCCCACAACACAGTAAAGTGAACTGTTTGAAGGTGTAGTTACACCATGAAGCAGAAGTTCTCTGCGTAAAATGCCTTATCAGTGAAAACACTCAAAGGAATAGCTTATTGTCTTGAGACAGATTGCTATGTGGCAGAAAAAGAAAAATAAAAATTGCTAGGGGGCTGTGGTGGATGCCTTTGCCCAGTATTTCAAAGCCTTTGTTTACCTGTCATCGTCACCAGCCTACCTACATGTCAAAGTTTGTCTGCAACAATGTTTATCACCCAGTTGAAATACCAACAGACTGCCATGCCGATGGTATAGTGTTCAAATCAACGGCGCGCACCACTGACTTTTCGAAGTTACATATTATGTGCGAATTAAATTGATACTCATCGCTTGGCCCTTACCTCGGAGAACACATTAAGCCATCGGTCCCAGCTGTTATGAAGATCCTTCACAGGCGTTATGGGAAGTCAGTACCCCTTGAATAAACTGAAATGGATCTAATCTAAACCATTGAATATCGCTATCCCTTTGGGTTGTGGAAGTCAGACAGCAACTGCTCTGTGGAAACGCTTATATGCTGTCGAATCTGGTTACACTAGTTAGCCGATACAGGCTCCAAGGCAAAAAGCCTTGGACGCAACCAGGATATCGCTAGGACGATGATAGTGATGAACGTTTATCACGTCATTCTTTGCATACATAGACACTAAAGGCAATGAGGAAGAGTAGACGGTAACATTTTCCAACATCTAACATTGAAGTCAAGGTTTTCTTTGAAGATTTTCTTTTACTATACAAAACATCAAAATAAGTACACAAGTTCTCATAGTCGATATTTGTAGAGAGTTGTTATGGCTTACGCTAAATTTTATGGCTGGCAGGTGTTATCTTTTACAGAATAATTTTGTTATTGATCGTGTGCATTTGTTTAAGAATATTTATCGTATGGAGAGGAAAACAGCGGTTACGCTATGCTAAATCTGTATGGCAGCAAATCGACAAATTCATATCAGTGACTTACGTGTACAAAAACTCTCTTATGTGTAATGTAAAAGTGGCCTATCCGTGACGACATGAAGTAGTATGACGCACGAATGGCATTCAAACGTTTATCAGTTGCTCGATACCTTCACACTTCACGTAATGATGTCACCCTAACGTAAATAATGATGTGCCCATGTGAACTAAATGAATGCCTTTCTTGCATTTATTCAGTGATCGAATCAATATTTATTGCTGCTTCTTATCTTAAAAACCCACTGCTATTAGTCGCTTTGGCAGTGCGTGTTAGGCTTTGTTTGTAGATAAAGAAAATTAAATTATGTATGTATGATTTAAAATTTTATTTTAATCATTGAACTAATGGCATGTGGTTTACATGCATTATGAGTCCAACAGACAAGAAATTTGTGGCAGTGTTACTTTACGAGTACCAATTATTTTGTTAAAATATTTTTTAATGTACACTATTTGAAGTGCTATTATGCGGTGACAACCGAATTTAGAAGCATAAGAACATTTACAAAGAAGTACAAAGAAGTGAATAAAGTGAAATGTTTTGCTATCGTTGTATAGATGTCATGTTAGTCGAATCTTATATTCCGTCATGTATATTATTATGGAAAGTGGAAAGCAGTCAGTTTGGCGGATTATCTACTACACGTTAAAATAAAAGAAGATGCAAATTAGGATCTAATGAACATTCTATCTAATATAAAATACATGAAATGTTATTGCATAACTTAGTTTCTCGTATCTACTGTTTATTTTTTCTCGTGTCTTCCTCTCAGTAAAAAATATACCTGCAACAGAAAAATAGTGTAAATGTTAGAATAGTGTTGATAATAAAATAATGCCAGAACTGACGACCCTTTCTGGCTTTGCATGTGTATATAACAGATTATATAATTTACTCGAAACCCTAACAAATTGTAGCAGCTAAACCTTCTTCATGAATCACTCTGTCTATTAGGGAAAACCGCATGAATCCACCCGTCAAGTAGGTTTTAATTTTGTCGCGGATAGACAAACTGACTCGTCGGGAGACTTTGTTTTATAATATGAAATGATTGCAACGATTAAACACATACAAATACTATGCATTCATGTTTCGAAACTTTTCTAAGCGAGAATAGTTTAGTTTAATCTAAAACTAAATTGGCTTCCAGTTTTAAAATTGCCACCTTGAATGAAAACCGCATAAATGGAGGCATTCATTTCAGTGTGAAGAATCAAACCAAAGGTGATGTCTCCTTTTTGCATATTTGTTTATAGATTCGTTTACGTAATTCCTTTGAAATAAATAGTACTGATTCGTATATGCAAGGAGTATTATGGTATTGTACCTAATACAAAATTACTTTACGAATAGTTCTGCGACATTGTGATTTGGTCTCTGCATAGCCTACAGTGTAAAATATCTTGGCGAATATTTTGGAGCGCTATCAATGTCACAGAATCTCATCTGAAATTAGGCGTGAAGCGCGCGATATCGCTACTGAGTTTTTATTGTTACCGCTAACTACCATGACCATTCTGAGCCAATGTGCAGCTTAAGTCCAGTACATAGGTATACGAGAGCTTAGTCTTCGTAATCTAGAATTCTAGGAATCATTACGTATTCGAAATGTAACTTTCCGTATACGCCGGTTGATGGTGGCACTGATAATATCCATTATGTAGTCTAATCATACAGTTTAAATGCTAAATAAAAGCGGACGCGACTTAAGATCGTTGCATAATATGTGCTGAGTAATCGATTCTACGTTTTGATGCAACAATGTAGATTATGTAGAAATGATATTTGTGCTTTGACCAGATTTTGTTTGTAATCATAATCGTACCTGTACCTACGTGATACTGTTGCAGTTATTTAATCAGAGATGCTGAATTATTTCGACTATGTATGTCTTTATTGTTTCCTTTTCCTGTGATTAAACAGGGTATTTTTTCGATGTTCTATCTATTTGTGTTTGTAGTGGATGATTCATGTTAAGGTTTTTTGTCTATTATCGAATTAGCTCAAGTTGAGCTTAGAACAGAGAAATCACTAATTATTATAATCGTGCTATAAATAAATAAGATATTAATACTGTGCACGAATCACGAAATAAGAGTGAACCCAAAACATGGACTCAAAACATACCTACTGATGTTAATCCTTATTTAAAGAAAAGAACTAATAGGTAGCACTTTTCATGAACAAAATTTCTCTCGGCATCAGCAGTAATTGTGTGTCACTAGAGCAACAAATTTTCAATAAGTATCAAAAATATCATTGCATGTTATTTTTAAACTACTAATACGTCGTACTACAAAATAATACAATGCCAGTGGAAACATTAAATAGTTACCTACTTAGTTGTTTATTATTATCGCGGTTCATGGTAAAACAAAAATAAGTAAAAATAATTTTCCGTTGAAAATTCTGTCAATACGTGGCGTGAGGCTTTGACCTTGCTCTGATCTTTTTGTAGAGGTGTTATTTCGTTTCCGTTTTTTAGTTGACCGCAATTACGTCAAGGTGCAAGTAGAAGAGAGTTTATGTAATTTGATGACGCATAGGCGAGAGTCTTTGATAGCGGTCAGGGTCGCGCGCAGCTTTGAATTCCGCATTAAAGCTCGAATCATTTCTGACACGTTGTTGGCTGTTACGTATTGTAGAAATTAAGTCCACGTTTACCGTTTTGTTTTGCAATATGTACGGTAGTTAACAAGCTTTCAGTTCTCCTTGGATTAAGAAGTTAATACATGTGTGATCAAACTCTAATAATATTAAAAGTATGCTAGTAGACAGTTTTTACAAGCAAGTATTGTATGGCAACTGTTTCTTTTTTCGCCCTTTTAGAAGACAAGAATGTCATTGTTTGAGATCAATTACTCAAAGTTAAATAGTTTATAGTTTTTTAGTAGTTTTGTTAAAGCTTATTCTTAGACGATCAGCTTAAGGTTACTTTTGCGAAGAATATTCTGCTCGAGTCCTTCTACTCGTAGGCATTAGATAAGGGCAACAACAGAACCCTACGTTGTGCGTGGTTCGAACAGTGCGATTCTAGGTCATTGAAATAACCATTTGAATAACGTTACCGAATAGATAATCTGTACGAAATGCTCGAGTACAACATAATGTACTTTTTTGACAACAATATTTATGGCTGACATTAGTGACATTATGTAAGCATGGTGTAGAGATCGTACAGACGGTGGCAGTATTTTGTTTCGTAAACTGTAATGGAAAATGCTGCGATGATTTGATAACAAGTATCGTAAGGTCAGGCCCGATTGTAGATTATTAAAATGCCAAACTTGCTGTCTCATAGAGATTTCTGCAGTGTGGATATATAGGTTTTATAAAAAGTTACGTCAAGTCAACAAACTTAACAACTTCTTATTTTCTAAATCCTATTTTCAAGAAAAATCCAGTTCCACCCGTGTGAGGCGCGAAGGACTGCCTTCGCGCTTTGAGTTATCTTTTCTTTGAATCATCCCGTAAGATTTGGCTAGGTTGTTTAATTCAATTCAATTCTTTATTGCATTTCACAATGTATACTTAGGTTGTAATTGTTAGTTTATAATAGTGAGTCATTGTGAACCCTGCCGGGCACAGCAAAGTAGGAGAGAGGACGATATTGTAACTAAAGAGTATACAAATACTACGTAAGAAGAGGCGGATGTGCCATAGATCATGCGAGACTTTCAGCTTTGTATGAAACGTGCAGGGAGAACTCGTACCAACATAAAGATACTAATTGACATAGTTTTTATGTTGTCAGCATTGTCATATTTTTCAATATAGGGATGTACCCTCTAGTGATTAACGAAATATCGATATCGATAATATTCGGTAAGAAATAATTATAATTATGTTTCGACTAGAATTATACTTTTCCAACACAAATAAAAGATGTATTTAATATTTATGTGTTTATTCAAACAAATTAGCATATTCTATAAATCTATTCTAGATTAGCGAATAAAAATACGCAAAACTAAAAGATATATGTATGTACATGTAATGGAAAGGTTTTCAACATTTCTTCTGTACTAAGATTTAAAGGAAATGTCTATAGATACAAGGCATAGCTGTTTTTCTGACTTGAGTTCCCCTTTTTTTAAGTCTTTCGGCTTAAAATGCTTGCCACACACATAGTTCAACTGATGTAATTTTTCAATGGGCACATAAATCAAGTCTTGGTTTCCAGTTGCAGCTACCCATTTTTACATCTAAAAAGAAAAAAAAGAATAGAATTTTTAGTCCTTGTGCCAATTTCTAATAACGGATTATCGATAACTGACAGGCAGCACTATTGTTTACCTACAAAGTACTAGGATATGAAACTTTAGAATATTTCCTTATTTTTTAAGTTTCATTGAAATATATCACATTATGTATAACATTATAAATATTCATTGATCTTTATCTAGGGACATTTTGCCATAAATACCTACCCTTTTTTCATTGCCTGACCGGCATGTTGTTGTATGCCACATTTCGCACGTTATTTTGCTTGTTTTCATTGCGCTCCTTTCAATGCTAATCAAATAAATATAGTAACACTAACACTAGAAGTGTAAAATCACATTTATTTGGTATACACAAAGCACTTTTACAGTATGTTTTTTACGTTTTATAAACAAACTACATAACGCGGCAAAGTTCAATCAATAATGTGACAGTTGTGACATTTGACACTATTGTCAGCCAAGGCGGTGATGTACGTATAACCCGTCTAACTTTGAAAGAATACTGTTCCAAGGGTTCATAGTGAATGATGCTATCTTCACGTTTTATACATATAATAGTAGCCATTAAAAAGACAGCACGTTTCATATATTCGGTTTTTTCTTAGGAACTTGCGCCAGGCTGATTGTAACAGTGTCTATCTTTAATAAAGTATGTACTACACCGACTGTCTCATTTGATTCCGTGGGTATCCTAACATACTACTAAGGCAAATAAATACACGAAGCAAAAATAAGTGGGTATATTTGGGAAGCCACAGATAACTAATACGTCTGGCCAGTGTGGTATGGTAGGCGAAATCTAAAACCTTTGACTAGCAGGGGGCTGCGACTACTACTACTATTTAACTACTGGATAATATTTGACCGAATGAATGTTTCCATAGGAGAAGCAAGAGTACTGGTGGTGCTACATCTGCGACCGCAAGTCGCACACGCTGCTGACGGCGCCGGCGCACGTGACGGCGCTGGTCGACACGCACGAGTTGCAGCTCAGGTTCACGGCGCCGCGCTGGCCCGGACTCTATACGCTGGCTTGCTGTCTTAGATCAGGTATGTATGCTCTTTGGGAGATTGGAGTATCTAGGGTTATTTTCAGGGTGGGCCTGAGCCTTCATAAAACAATGGTGTCAAGTTTGTTGTTGTCATGAGGTTATTGAATCGGTAACCTAAATTCTCTAGTGGACCCGAGCCTCAGACCATACTGGGGTGCCACGACCCACCCGGCCCGCCTGCTATATACCTCTATGGAAGCAGGACAGTTTTGCGCATTTGTCATTATCGTCAGTCATGATCCGACTTGGGCTATTGCCGGTCCAAGGCCGCTTTTCAATCAGTCCCCTTCCTACGCTCCTGTTCCAATCTTATCCTGTTTTGGCAATCGCCCATCTTGCTGCCGGATGCCAGACGTTTCTTTGCCTTGTCCTTGGCCGCCAAACCGTTGCGCGTTGCGGTCACGGCTTTTCACCTGTCGTTACCACGCTTTGTCTGCATGCCCTGGTCACTTTTAGGATAGGGTGTTCAAACTTCCCTAGAAATCGAAAGTTAAAGTTATGGTTCTAGGACCCAGAGAAACAAACTTTCGAAGATTCGATGAAATGATTTTTCGATGAAAGAAGCCTTCTGAAATTAATTCCTGGGCTCTTATGACCTTGGATATAAACAATTTGCGAGCACAAGTGGACAGCACAACTGAAAATTTCTCATGTTTAGTAGAACATCGATGTACATTCCACTAAACGAAACCAGAGACTCAAAATTCGTTTCTTGTTTTCTTTTTCGTCCTTTTTCTCTTAGCAGGCATCGACGTTAGTTACATTATCTTAGCTGCGATTACTGTTTATCACCAGGTGGGCCTCTGATTCATAAGCACCAATTAAAACTGTAAAAAATGAGCTACAGTAGTAAGCTCATGGGCATAGCTGTATCTTACCATTACTGCTGTCATTCAAGAGGAAGGACATGCAGGATAGTGACTTGGAAGTAAAGATTTAAATCGCATGGAATATGGTCAATCCCTTGGTGGAGGCCTACCTCTCTCAAATTGTTCGGTGGTAGTCTAGCCATCATTTGGAGGCTTTTTATTTTCCTGCTACCGCGACTCTTTTCATATATTACCACCACAAACAATGGCACTCGATCGTCTTATGAACTGCTTTAATTAGAATAAATATTTCAGGGCAATAACAAGAAATATGCCGTCATGACAATGCAGCCAATATCAAATTATATTTAATAGCTATAATTAAATTGCAATTAGCTATAGACTGGAGGAGGAAAATAACGAATTCAAGCGTCATTGAAGCCGACGAGAGACGTACTCTTAATGACAGTCTATTATAAAAACTTCATTAAATACCTACTTGTACCAGTTTCTTAGTCATTCGTTTTAGTAATTAATCGAATATTTTATATTCTATTTGGTTGGTACTTTACCTACCTCAATCAAATTCATCATTGTAGATGGAAAATGAATTAGAAGTTTATGTTACTACTAGCTGACCCGGCGAACTCCGTATCGCCTTTTTAAGGTCCTTTTTCTCATTCCTTTTTTTCCATCCATCCATTCATCAGGGCTTAAGAAATTGACCAAAAAATATTATTTCGGAGGAGTATTGTATCACTAACACTGTGAAATTGCTGAATTGTTTCACTAACGCAGCTGTAAAACGATTTATTAACTCCAGTATGCGACTGGCGCGTATGACTGATATGATTAACTTACTAAGATGGCTATTAAAAAATTGGGCAAGTGCGAGTCGGACTCGCGCACAAAGGGTTCCGTACCATCATCTATAAAAGAAAATCACGTTCGTTGTATGTATACTTAAATACTTTATAAGTTTCTACCTGTTTATTAAAATCGAGTAACAAATTGCTTAAAAATTACGTTTCTTGTATGGGAGCCCCCCTTTATTATTTACTTTTTTTAAATTTAATTATTTATTTTGAAAGGTAATATACAATTACATATTCTGTGAAAATTTAAAGCGTCTACCTGTTACAGTTAGTAATTTTGAGCAAAAAATACGAAAAAAAACACGTTTTTTGTATGGGACCCCCCCTTAATATTTTAATTTTTTTTATTTTTAGTATTTGTTGTTATAGCGGCAACCGAAATACATAATTTGTGAAAATTTCAGCTTTCTAGCTATCATGGTTTATGAGATACAGCCTGGTGACAGACAGACAGACAGACAGACAGACAGACAGACAGACAGACAGACAGACAGACAGCGGAGGCTTAGTAATAGGGTTCCGTTTTTTACCTTTTAGGTACGGAACCCTAAAAATAGGGGTTGGTGTTAGAAGGGTGAAAATTAAGAGTTGTTTGTATTTTCAATGCCATATTATAAAGAGAGAGACTGCCTCAGTGGTCCAGTGGATAGCGTATGCGACTGCAGATCGGAGGATCGGAGGTCCCGGGTTCAATTCCCGGATCGGGCGGGTGATGTGCCCGGTAACGGCAATAGCCTCGCCCCCTATTACGTGGGACCTAAAAATTCATGGCGAAATGTGAGTGTCATATTACAGTTCTGCCTACCCTTTCGGGAATATACAGGCGTGAGTCAATAAACAAAAAGTAAAGTAAAGTTGACACAGTAAAACGATGCCAAATGATAATTGGACCAATTATATTATGATGTTTAAGATATTAATTTTATTAAAAAATTCCCGTCCGCCATCTTGGATTCCTAAATAGATGTCATTTTCGTGATCAGAATCCATGAAAACCCCGAAAATGATACCCATATTAATTTTATTAAAAATTTCCCGTCCGCCATCTTGGATTCCCAAATTGATGTCATTTTCGTGATCAGAATCCATGAAAACCCCGAAAATGATACCCATATTCATTTTATTAAAAAAGTCTCGTCCGCCATCTTCTGAATGTAGACACTAAAACTTTTCCCGTGAAAATTTTGTGTCACACATGCGCATCGTAAAATGTGACTCTCATAATTCTTTCATAACGCGCCTTCTCAAAGAAGTATAACTTCAAAAATATATGTTTGGGTTGGCCCGTCCTTTTTACTTAGGGGTTTAAAAACTAAACTGCGGCCGATTCTCAGACCTAAACCATTTAAAATTTCATACAACTCGGTTCAGCCGTTTCGGAGGAGTATTGTAACTAACACTGAGAATCAATTTTTTTGACTCCGGTATGCGCTTGGCGTGGCCAACAGGACTAGTGATAAAATGAAATTACTAATATGGCTATAAAAAAAGAAGTTGGTGATGAAATAGTGAAAATTATGAGTTGTATGTATTTTATACTGCCATATGCTGGCCACCCTTATGACTTGGAAGTTTGAAAAATAGATTACGACCGATTCTCAGGCCTACCGAATATACATACAAAATTTCATACAAATCGGTCCAGCCGTTTCGGAGGAGTACACGAATTTTATATATATAGATAAATAGGTACTAAAGTACTATGTATAGCTGCCAATAGGCTTAGGATCATCAGCGTACCTGAGTGTACACATAGAGCACGCTTACCTGCTAGTGGAAAACAGCCCCTTCAGTTTTCTATTGCTTTACGAGTTATGCATTGGCCGTTAGTATTGAATAGTACAGGGTAGAGGATACTGCCTTGCCAGACCCCCTTCTTCGAACGCATCAGAGCAATCAATGTCGACTTTTACATGGAGGTAGTTAATAAGCTGCGTAATTGTTCAGTCACTTCCATTTTCTCCTAGAACCCTACTAAACCTATTCCATCTCGTAAGATGGTATAGGTTTAGTAAGGTTCTAGCTTTCGACTGCACGCTATCGCAAGCTTCACGAAAGTCTAGAAAACACTGACGGCCAATACTAAAAGTATATCTGCTATTCGTGACAGATTCGTACATCGGAATGGATCAGCAGCAAGACATGAAGCTGGACGTGAAGGAGGCGGCCGCAGTGCCCGCCGAGCACCCGCAGTGGGACCTCAGTGACTCCGACACTGACAACAATGATCAGGTAAGTTTACAATACCGAGTAAGCAAAGAGAACAAATAGATGTTTGATCTAAACTTTCATTCTTACAAATAAACACTTGAATCTCTCATTTTATTAAAAAAGAAAATACAAATATGGTCACATTCTGGAAAAACTAAACAGTTTGAATATTAATTAGTGATCAAAGTTTGCATTACAAATACTGTAACTGAACTAAGGGCCAAATTCGTTATAACCAACCGTAGCTATTGGATCAATACGGATGCACCATTTCTGCAACTAAATTTGCCTTTGTAAGTTTTTATTTTCTTTTCATCTTTTGTTTTCATTAACTTTCACTCATAATTTCGCGAAGTGGTGTAAACGATTCTTATTTACTGGCTAGGTAAAAAAATGTCATAGTAACATTTGGTGAAGATCAGTCCAAAATCTCCGGATCTGGAAAAGAGATATTCTACACAATGAAACCTACTTTAATTTTGAGTTTAATTTACAGAAAAATTAAAGTAAACTCATAATTGGTTTTTAATAATAATTTGCTATGTTGTGGTGGTTCTATTTAGAAGCATCAGTAAAATAATGATGCATCAGTAGGTCATAAAAGTAGTCATAACGAATCTGTGCGATACATGATTCAATGGATGTGCAAATGCATTTTCTCTTGTAAAGCGCCGAAATATTTACTGTTACTTAAATTTATTTAGTTGTTGCCTTTAGTCTGTTTCGGAAAAGCTTTATGTATTGTATTTTTTGTTCTCAGGGAGGCAATGAAAGTGAATTTACAACAGACGACGAGGTTGAAGAGGAGTAGTCAAGAATTAACTAAGTTATTTTTATAGAGTTTATTAAGAGGTGTTTGCGGATAGTTTGTTGTATGGTCTGAAGAACGAGTGAATATAATGTTTTATATCCAAACATTTCTATTATTTTCCCTTTGGTCTTACCCCATTCCCGATATCCTTTTTATGTAAAATCGAGAGACTCACAAGCCTCACAGCCTCTAAGCGGGCTCATGAAAGAAAACAAAGCGTAAGGTTCTCGTCCTGCACAATAGTGATGCAGGAGGTAAAAGTTATTAGATTCTAAGGACGTAAAAGATAAACGTCCTAAAATGTGAAGTGGAGATCGGACGTTATGCTTATGTCGGCTAAGCCGGCTTATGGTACAGTGTGTGAAGCCACAAGTAACACAAAGGGATGTCGCGGGCGGGGGCGCGAGGTGGCGAGGGTATCGTCCGGCAGGCTGCGCGGGCGCGGTGGAGTGTCGGCGGCGCGGGGGCGCGGCGGCGGCGGGAGGCGCGCGGCGCTCGGCCGTCGCCGGCGGCCGCACTCGCGCGCCACAGCTCGCCTCAGCCCCACGATCGAACGACTCTCGCCCGCGCACGGTGTCGTATTACCGCTCTAAATATAACTTACGAGCGCGATCGCCAATTTAGAAACGGTCGCGCGCCGTGTTTTGAACCAGTGATTGACAGTGCTAAGTGAAGAATACTACCCCAGTCGACGAGCTATATACCACCAAAGTGAGTATCGAGGAGATGTAGACTTGCACCGTCTACTCTGTATATATTGTATTACCGCATCGCGGTTTTAAAATAAACAGCTGTTCTCGGAACCTATAGCGCTGGTAACAGTGCTAAATTGGGATCAGCTTCTAGCAGACGTTTGAGGAAATTCGAGATGTTTGATTATTGACGGCTAATATCGGATGAGTTTACCTAGTGATGATGTTCAGGATACCGGAGGTGTCCACTTTGTCCTCCGACTACATGCTTATAAAAATATAAAATGCGCACAACTATAAATGAAAGGTGTATCTTCAGCAGTTATTGTCACACGTCGTGAGTCAGGATTTACGACCACACGAATTCAGGGAACTAGGTTTAGGACACTAGGAAAGAAATAATTGATTTTGCAGTTTTAGCGATTGTTCTACGACACGTGAATACTTACTATAATATATTTTGTTTTCACTGCTTACTTGAAACAATACTTTTGTCTGTATGTAAATTATTTATTATCACTTATAACAAAATACAATTCAAGCAAAACAGATTTAAAAGCAAGTACACGCCGAATTTTTCTCGCAACTTTACCATATAGATCCGAACTGTAGTAGGTACCAGTCTTGGAGCCTGGTCAATTGCATAAGCGCCAATTGTTGCCCGGGTGTCGCGGACAGTGAGTCAATTCAGTTCTTCGTGTGATTGTCGATAAAACTTACTAAACAGTTGTTGGCAACTGCTGCTATCCTAATTGGCAATTAGACAAGAAGAGAAAAAGTGAGAAATATTATCACTACGATACAATATCCCACTTTTCCTCTTCAAATGCATAGATACTTACTATGTAAGAATGTGATACTGTATCTTATAGTAATACCATGTTTGTGTTTCATTGGCGGGATAATTGACTACATTGCTGGAAACACGGCTTTATTTCCTGTATAATAAACAATTATCCTGTATATTGATAATTGCGAGGTATTGTTTAGTTCCGATAAATTTAATTTGAATCAACACAATAATGCTCGTATGTTCTTAACCTACCTATTCCAAATTTGCAAAAGGTGCTTTTCGCTCTTGTTCGATCAACATAAATTTTATTTTACTCGATGATGTAGCATGTAGTTTAAATTGATTTTTCATGATAAGATAAACATCCTCTTGCAAAACTAGGCAAATAAATATTGATCTATTTATAAAGGAGCACAGTTCGTAATACGATAGCCTTGAATATTTTAGTTTATCCTATGATATAAAATGTGGGTAGGTCGTACTAAGAATTTGAAAGACTTGCGTAAGCTTTAGACGTAACGTCAATTACGTCTGTTTACTTTGTATTTAAATTACACATTTTCAAAACGTAGAGGTGTCAGCCATGGTTAGTCTGATTGATATTAAGTTTGTTTTGATTGCTCTTTGTTAATGGGAGGTCATATGCATGTTATGATGTTACCAACTAAGATGACTGTGTCCTAAAATGCATATCTTATTAGCATTGTTACATTTTTAATGCAACTGATGCATTTTAAATAATGGTCGTCTAAGTTTAAGTAAAGATAAAACTCTTAATTATATACTATAATAAATTCTTATAACTCCTGGTGATAAACATGCTCCTGATATTTGGCAGGACGATAAATTAAAATAAGAATTACGTGGTCTACTGAAAGTCCTTCGTTCGATCTATTCTTAGTTTTATGCGTTATCGCCTTGGGGTATATTATAAATACCAAGAGGGCAGTTTTCATGGTATAGAGTTTGAATATGGCCTGCAGTTACGATTGGTGATATCCCAGCACATTGGCCACGGGCGTGCGCGCGATGAATCGAACCGCGGACTGATAGCGGGCCGGTTAGACGAGTCCCACAGCCAGAGAGTGCAACGGCCCAAACTGTAGGGAATTTTAAAACGTTCATACTTGCAAGCCCTTTGATTTTAACCTGCAAGTCTGTGTATTTACAATACATTGCACTTTCAAAACTGATCAAATATAATGTCAGTACTGCGTATAGGTACGCTGATGGGTTTCGCTGGAACACCCTATGATATATTGCCTTATCAATATCGATGAGCTATACACATCGCATACATGATAAGGGATATTCATTCTCTAATCAAATTCTTAGTACCTGCAATATTTGTTATTCATGGTTATATGTAAATAGAGATGACTCTTATTAATTTAATAACATGTTTGTGTACGGGTCGATTAATTTAAATAGAAGTTAAGTACTTTGGTACCTACCTATTTGTTTCATCAATACTTGGTAATGCGTCGTACCTAAGTATAACCTGTAAGTATGTATTTATGTTCGATTCCTTTTGTAAAACGAGCCTTTGAAAACAAAGCTGAAATAAATGTATATGTTTTTCCTTCATGATAAATTGTAATGAAATCATCAACCGTCACTAATAATAACGCTGAATACGACCTAATAAAATATTTGTGTTGCAGTCATGCAAACAAAGACACTTGCTAGAACAAAATAACAACGTAAAAGTACAAATTGGTACTTTATCATATATAATTATGTCTGATCCAGTTAATTTGCGGAGCTAGTCATTGACTCATTGCTGGATTTGAAGGAAAATGCCACTAAGTAGTTACATTTCTACCATATTTACACAGTACCGTGTAAAAACCCTCGATTCTGAACTACGGCAAATTTATGGAAAAATATTAATTAATAAATAGGTATATCTAAATGCATTAATAATCAAAATGTTTTGACTAAGTTTGCTAAGCTGTGGCCTAAATATTTAAAAAGGAATGTTATTTTTCGCAATCAATATTTACTTTAGTCATGGGGGACGGAATGTAAACAGCAGCTTATCATACTGCACATACAAAGCAAAGTTTTGCAGTCGTTGGCCGATGGGAGTGGTCCTTGGAGAATCCGCAAAGGAGCGCACACAAGCAGTCATTACATATTTTCTACTACTATCACAGAGATTTGTGAAAGCTGTACGAGTGTCACAATTTCAATTAATATTAAAGATCTCGGCTTCTCGTTCGCTTTGAGGAAGTGTGGACGGACGTGTTACCGCTTAAAAATATTTACTTTTAAAGTGACGTAGCCCTATCGGTATTTAGTACGTATGTTCTTAGGTATATTCTTCACGTTCAGTATTGTTTTCACCTTCTATTTACCAACAGTATGACATCAATTAGTATGCAATTGCTAAGGTCATATTTTATCTTCAGGAATTTATTTGTTTTAAATGTAAATGAGGATAATATATTTAACTTGGGTGTTATCGAAAGAATTAGGCGCATGTACATCATCTTACTACCACGACAAACAAAGTTTATAAAGTGATTTCTGTTTGCTTAAAGAAGGAAGTGCCTTTGCCGTATACAAACGCGTTTTGTTTTTTATCTAGCCTTAGTAATCTCAGATCCAATAACTGATCTGAGCTAACAGGATAAACAATATGATGATCATACATTTTTTCGGCAACATCTAGTCAGCATTCTTTATATTTTTTATATGGCAGACATTCCGTCGGACGGCTGCTTTTATTTTTAATATTTTCTTTAATCCTTTGCTTGCTTGGGTCTTATGAATCATAAGGGTCGTCTGTCTGGGTACGGTTTGATTACTCATAGTTGATCGAACGTTAGGTATTTCTTTTAAATCAACGGTAACTCACAATTTGAAACAAGATAAAATGACATAGGTTTGATAGTAAGTTCTTCTCTTTTCTGCGAATTGTTGTGAACATTATACCTACGTATTTTGTATTAGGTACCTACTTTTTTCGTCTATCTTTATCTTTTCACTTTAATTTATTAGTGTCAAAGTAGTCTAAATGTTTCAAGCAATTGAATTCGATAGAATAACGGGCAGTAACAGTAGAGATACCTACATATTTGACATATTTTGTATGGAGTTTACGTATGTCAAATATGTACCTACCTACCTATGTCTAGTAGCCATATCCATGGATAGATCAAATATTGAGATCGTCCCATAGTGTTATTTGTGATTTAAGCGTTGGTATATTTTGCTTATTTACAATTTACACCCCAAACGTGAAGTCTCAATAAATTTCATGATCTCTATAACAAAGGCAGACCTTTGTTACAGGGCATTTAAACCAAGGACTGTAGCCACACGCTTTCTTCGTAACACTATGATACAGTTCGTACTGTATGAATAATAAACTACAAACTAAATGCAACGTCAAACATCGTCATAAGCTTCGTAAATCGTTGATACAATGTACATAGGTACACTTGATGAGGTCTGTGCAGCTTTGTTTGCTACAATCGCGCAATATATGAACACGGTGCCTAGTTATATCATTTATTTGATACAGTACGAGTATACCCTCATATTTTTATTCATCCACTAGTTTTCCTGTGTAGATAATAACAGCTAGTATAGAAGAAGCTGACCGCAATGAGGGCAACACTACGCGACAATAAAATATCAGATTTGATGCGTCAATGGCGATTATACGCGCGACCGCGAGATGCGTCTTTCTCATTTGAAGTAGGTTAAAACAAAACTTGTTTTGTGTATCGATTCACAATTAGCCTCAATTAACCTTTGAACCTAAAAAAATATTATGCTATCTTCAACGTTTATTAGGCTGTTTTTATGTGGATTTGCCATTCTATTATTATAGTATAAAATTTTATGGGACTTTCACCAGCGCGGACAAGATAATAGGTTAAAAATGCTAGGAATCTCACAAAAACGTTGTACCTACTGATAGTCATTGTAAAATTTATGAAAAGCAGGTTTCATATATTTATCATGCAGAAATGTCGCATGTGCAAATAAATAGGAATCACAACTTTATTCCGAGTGAATGATGCATTGAATGATAATATAGCAATGTAACAAAAGATTTGCGATAATATTAGGTTTTATGAAGGAGGATGTCTATTGTTTTTCTTAGTACCTAATGCCAGAAGCCATGAACGTATTCATCGTTGTCTGCAAACGGGATATGGGGATATAAAATGATTGTTGTCAAGTAGATTGACATAAACAGTGAATCGTGTCATTCATAAAGATGTCAATGTGGCACCGGGATCAGTCATGCACATCCGTTGTCCTGAACGCATACATACTTTGATGATATATGAATTAGTCCAGAACAATAACGCGGCTATTTATTTCGTTATTACTCATGTGGTTCGAGCAAGGTGACGTCAGCATCGGTCCATACATGTAGATACGTAACTTCTGAGAATGACCACAAACTGTACGTAAGGAGATATATCTGCAAATACACGACGCAATGAATCTCTGACGGCATGTCAAGATCGTGTGTCCGTGAGCCGGAAAAATAGGAAGTTGTAGAGCTTCGTTAAAGAGCCGTCGTAAACCACTATTCAATCATTTAAACGTGAGTATGCAATTGACGTACTTACATATCTACTACGTGATGGATATTATTGTGTAACTATCTTTATTTATTATTTAAGACACTGTTTCACGGCTACTGTGTCACCTAATTTCGTGTAGTTCTTGGGTAGAGATAGTCTGATTTTATTGGTTCTCTGCCAAAATTTAGCTATATGTGACACATTTAAGCTATTCATAACAACCCGTGTTATTCAAAAAAATTGCCTTGGTATTACGTTAAGTAGGTTTCTCCGCCAATGACGCTTAGATAATTTCGTTGCAATGTTGTGTGTAAAGTATTTTAAGCACGACAACATTGAACTTGCTTTTCGCATCAATGAAAGTTATTTTTACCTAGGTATATTTGAAAATACGCGTTACTTAAGCGCACGCCGGCAACGCTACGATACATTTCGATTACGCGATGTTTATGTTTGGGTCAAAGAATGTGTGACAACTACGATATACCTATCTTAAGAGATTTTTGGAAGGTGAACTGCGCATTCTGTAGCGTTTATGTCACTGACTACCTACTAAGTAATTAACGCCAACATTTGTCATCGTAATACACATGGAGAGAATTTATCTTGCAACAAACTGATGCGTTTTAGTTATGACCGTAGATAACGTTTAATCAAAATAATTGATTTATTTACACTACGTTTAAAGTGTTCTTAAAATAAGATTTAGGTATTAGCTACTATTCTTGTGTTTAGCCGCCAAACAGAAGATCATACATAAGTAAATAATATCGCTGGAATATTTATTCCTTCTACTCCTTTACAAAAATAGCATAAGATTTGACATGATTTTCAAAATGTAATTTTTAATGGAGGCATAAACTGGATCTTTCGTTCGACTCTAGATGCCCGCCCACTATATAGCAGTGCACACGACTGCCAAGCTTATAATTTTAGACTTTTCAATGTAACAAAAGAAATGTATTAAGACGTACTAAATTTATCTAGACAAACGCGTGTCAAATCAAAATTCTAAATAAAGACATTAAAAACTTCGATACAATGTTTGAAAGGTTGGAAGTTGGATTAAACTAACCTGCTATTAATCAGCAGTATTTATCGAAATATCTAAAGATCTATCTAAAATCTTTGAAGTCATTCCAAACTCTACCCAGTAGTTTGAAATGGCTTCAAGATTACTAAACAATTATCTACGGATAATGAAAGAAAAGTTAAAATGCTTGGTTGTTTGTGAACTACGCTATCACCGAGGCGTCCGAGCGACGCGATGGCTGGTCGCCAAGTCTTTCGCAACAGCTCTATATTTACACACCAAGGTTCTTACATTGCAGTTTGGGGGTTATTGACATTAATACAGGGTTATACAACACATTACCTCATGTTTTGCTGGAAAATGTAAAAGCTCAAAGTGTGATGAGCACCGAGAGACGTTGACAGCGAACGGCCAGTGTTAGTGCCAAGTTTACACCGCGCACCGAAGCGCAGACGCTGCCACTATGCTCACCGAAATAACACGAGGCTAAACTCGATAATAAATTGTTTGAAAAATATCTCCTACATTTATTTGACGTGCAAAAGAATTCTTCAAACTGTTCGTACTGGGGCCGCTAACGTATTGGTAGAGTTAGTGACCGACCTCTTTGACCTGTGTGAGCTCGTCAATATTTGCTAAAAGCCTTCTCAAATGCAAAATTTATACTTAAAAACGTTAACAAAATATCAAATAAAGATTGATGTATTCAAATCGTAATTATATAGATACCTGTCTTTTGTTCAGGTACTTTGTTCTTTTATCTACTTCCTGATTTCAAGAGATGCGTTTTATGCTTTGATTTTAACTTCCGTAGACGTAGCGCATTTATTCTAACCCGCATAGTTGATAAATATAAACACCATTGTAGGCGACCATAAATATACTATTAAGTCCAACCTGTTTTATAATAACTTCTAACAAGACAACATTTATGCATCTTTTCACTTTCAACTTCAATAACATCACATTTTACAAAGTACAATGTGTAGTTGCTGTTACTTAATAATAGAGGTTGACAGTTCAAAGTGAATGCGAAGGCGAGGGCTGAATGCCAAAATAACAAGTAAAAATAGTACCAACATTCAGTACAATATGTATAGTAATTGTAAATGTATGAAATGTGCAACATCATTCATCGGTTAGTAGAGTAACAAACAAACGAGTGGCGGCGCGGGCGCCACGTCGTCGTCAGCTGGGTGGAATAGTTCAGCAGACGCCAATGCTTGCGACACCTTCGCTGCGCCGACCGGACTCTGCTCTGGCATGCAATATGCGTTTGTCTCATACGCAACCTAATGCAACAGGCTCTCTACCACGCACACAACTATACACCATTCTATTGGTTAATATTATCAGTTCGCGCTCTTATTGCCGACTATCGATCGACTTTTGAGGCATCATCGACATTACGACCTCGCAAGGCCACAGCTGAGTAAACAATGTTCAACACACGTATGTATTTTGTAATTACAACGTAGAAAATGGTATCTACAGGTAGGTAAATCGTTTCGAAGAATAACAATATTATTAAGGGTCCTCTTGCCCGTTATTACAAAAATATACGTGTTTTTAGGTAAAGCTACTAGTATACTACGTCCTGTAACTAAATCATAAGCTGATTCAGAAACAGAGCACAACAGCTTTATTTAAGGAACGTTAAAATTGGGTTGTGTTGTGTGTCCCTTTGTGTCAAATTTGTTATAAAACTTTCAATTCCTAATTTACCCTTTTAGAGAAAAGCATAGCTAAATGTTATAGTTTTCAGGTTTGTAGTCCCAGTGGTTTATGTTGATGAATTGCTTTGTTAGGGCAAATATCAAATATGCCAAATAATGATACAAAATGTCATGATGGATAATTATGTAAACTCCACTGAGACCATCCTTTTAAATGTGTGATCCATGGCTGTTCGGAGTAACGGTAGATTTATACTCTATTTAAATTGTGGAATGAGACTCCCACGCATCCCGCATTAGTTCCCGCTATCCTACTTGTGCAGGTGTGTGAACTCTCAAGTTATATCTGTTTGGTTTTTAACCTAACCGTTAAATCCTATTATGTACTGTGTTTTACAACCACTTGTTTAATGTTTGCCAATGTAACACTAGTACCTACTTATTTAATAGGTATACCTACTTTAGAACATTTCTCGTTAAAGATTCAACATAAAAGCTTATTATCGTATAAGTACCCAGTCTTCGTACCTTTTAGTCGTAACTTTGAGCAGAACCTATCTGCATACTAGATTTTAAACTAAATACTTCTTGAAGTTGTAAACGTTCAGGTGATAATTGATTTGACATAAACATAAACTAAAACAAACAATTATGCATATTTGTTCGTGCACGAACCAATAGATGTTAATAAATCCAAGTTACCGGTTTTGAACATTCGCCGGGTCCGTAAAAAATAAATAAAGAACTGGTTCTGTCGATTCGCCGAAGAAAATGATTTACAATATAACCAGGTACCCTGCTTTCTATATTTTCCCCAATGATGCTATTAGGTTGATTATAATATGGATTTAATATCTAAAGAGTTGTCAATATCAATTGATAGAATAAATAAAATGAAATATTTAAGTATGTAAAATTAAATGTATCGGATTATCGTCACGGGAGATGAAGATGTGTTATAATCATAAAATACTGAATTTCACCTAAATACCGGGTAAACCGCTTTTGTGAGTTTTGTGACCGACAAGGAACGCGGTGTTTAGTGGTTACTCACCGAAGTCACCGATGACGTCACCTATAACGCGTGACTAACAGGCCGGTGAAAAATCAAATGTGTTAAATAAATATATTGAACAATGTACGAACCAATATTTCCAAGAAATAACACGGAATTATAAGAAATCGTATCTGTCAGACTATGCAAATAGCCATAGTTCGTATGTCACAAGACTGGACTAAAATATAAATTGACTGTCAACATGCGGTGGCAATGTGCGATAAGAAATGGTAATAGAAGCCCTATTTAAAGCGTAATTACAAAAATGAAATTTAAAGCAATTATAATTGTTATTGTCATATAAATCCCGTTGTAGTCAAATTAGTGGAAAATTCATTATTGATACTGAAACAAACTACGTAATAGCGCTATGTACGAGTTAATTATGTTGATTGATACATCCATTTACTTAATTACATTATATTTAATCTTAAATTGTTCTGATCTTGTTATCCAACTAATTGTGTCTCCTTAAATAAATGTCGATAATGGCCAGTTTGATCTTGTACATGAAAAGCTCACTCACCCTGCCAAATAACATCGATATTTCGAAAGACTATTGGTATGCTAAATAAAAACCAATGTAAAAACACATTAACTGAGTCGTAAAGAAGCTATAATAATTATCATACACATTCTTGAGATAAGACAGTCCCTGTAAACTACGTTCAATCACGAACAAAGGCTTTCGCGATGACATTGTAGTCACTATTACCACAATAGTATAAGAGATGAAGATTATTGCAGGAAAATCAATACACAACTTATTTAAAATTATAATGAGCACACTGGCCCATTATAGGTTTATTAAAATATCTAACTGAATATAATCTTTCTATAAACATCATGAATTGAATAATATACTGTTATTATTACTTAGTCATCTGGTAGAGATATGTACCTAACCGTTTTGTATGCACTTTTAATAGTTTTAAAGATTTTTATTCACGATGATTCAGGAAATTAATTTTATCTTTGTTGTTTAGTTGCGCGTGGATCAATTATAGGTATTATACCTATGATCAAAACGAATAAAATATTACTGAATCTAGTACGTTTATTTTCGTGTTCATTGTTTTATGTAGTACCTATCGGGACTAATAAGTTTAATAATATACTTAATCTTACAAAACATTCACGATAAGTAGTTTCTTTTCGCAATCGATTGTGAAATCGTGGGCTGAATGTCGTCTCATTAGCAACAAACGACTTGTTTAGTTCGTTACTTGCCTTTTTATTGTTAATATTGAAGTGAATTGATGGAGACGTAAAGTGTCAGCTGAAGAGTGTCACGACCGGACCTCTTGATTGGCGCCGATGCAACGCAAGCCAGAGGAATGTCAGAGCAAACTTAAATAACCACAGCAAAAAATCAATTGCAAGTGCATTTTATTGCAGTTGTCGCGAATGTTGTTTTTGCATGTCTTTGCCAGGCAATTAGTTTTATCTATACCTACGTGTGCGATTCTTTTAACATTCACCGAAAATATAAACATTTTAGAAACATACGTTATTTGTTGGGACGTCTGGTAAAAACGTGACTACTTGTGATTTGCCTCGGTCAATGTTGAGCTTCCTTATAAACCCACGGATGCCATCTAGCCTTTACAGAAAATTGTTTACTTTTAAGTGCAACGTGATTTGCGGAATTTTCTTGCTAATAAACTAAGTGATAAAACATCACAGACAAACCGTCTTTTATCTTTTAATTAAGTTAGATTACAAGTTAAGGGCAAAAGGTAATTAGATAGCGATGTGATGGTGAGATGGTAATATTGAAATATTTATCGGTAGAAATGAAACGTAGTTAAATAAAGTACAGAAATATAATTTTAGTAAAGGATAACTTACTTGGAACTTTATGAGGCTTATTGGTATAGGGCAAAATAAGGTAATATATACAATTATCCATTTACAACACAATATTATTTATTGAACAGTAAGTATCTCAATAAACTTGTATAAACATCCGCGTTATTCACAAAATATGATCATGGAATGTAGCGTACAGCACTGAGATGCTATCTGTGTTTTTAATCAAATTTAAATATCACGGAGAGAAATCTAAGACCTCTGAAAACCGATAAATGATTTGATTATTGTTTATTCCATGTATAAATAAACGAGTTTCGCTCTCAGCCTCCTTTCTCTGATGTCTTTTGGTTCGCACTTAGATCTTGATTGAAGATAAAATAGATCGCAAGATGTCTGCTAACAGTACGCGGTCAGTGAGGCTGGGCCTGAGAGAAAATAAATCTTCAATTGGGTCAATCAAATGCCAGCCTAATGGCACAGTGTATTACTTAATCATCAATTTTGTATCCACTTTCCAATTTCTTTCTTTCGGGAATGATAATGACTTTTACCTGGCGCAGTTCAAAGATGTCTGACGTTAAAATAGAAGCGAATGTTTGCCAAGAATATTAATTTGACCAGAAAAACGTTTTCATTAGCGTTGGATTTTAGTCTATTACTTAGTTGTAGTCGGTACTTGGTAGAGATCGGGCATCAGGGAATTTAATCGTGTTGTCATATCTCCTAGATTATGGAGACAGAAAGTGACGTAAGTGATTTAGTATAATTACATTTGTGTTAGTAGTATATTATTCGATTAACGTGTTTTATTTTTTTGTTAACAGATGGCACAGTTAATAACTGTGCGGTTAAACAAAGCTGACCAACAGCCTTTGGGCTTCCGTCTGCAGGGCGGTAAAGACTTCGGCACACCTCTCGTCGTCCAAAAGGTCAGTAAACGGAATATGTCAAATAAATATCCGCTTATGTAAGTGTGTAATTTACGACTACGTAATCACAGCCTGTAAGTATCGCAGCTGGTAGAATTTATATCATCGAATTGCAAAATCACCATAAGTATCACAAGTTACGGATTTACCAAAGCGGTTTGCGTGGACGAAAGCGAAGCCAAAATTACAGAAATTGCATGAGTAGGTACCTACTTTGAGCGGGATTTCTGTACTCGTGCACAAAATGTGTCAATTTCTAGTAAGTATCTATACCTTTTTGTCTTTCGATGGGTAAAATACTTATTAAATAGCTATAGCTATACATGATTACGTAAAGTACCTAAGTAGGTAATGTTTTTTAAAGAGAAGATACAATTTATGAATATAACTATCGTCATAAGTCGGGATGTGCGTTTAATTGTTACGTTTGCACGCCTAACTTCAAGCTCATGTTATTTTGCATCCACATCGTTAAGGGTACAAAAAGGAGATAAGTAGGTAACTGTTATCCAGTCTACGAATGAAGGGCGATGTATTTCGATAATTCAGTTACCGTAACACAAGTTCGTTTAGGTACTTTAGGTAGATAACAACTGCTTTCTTAGATATTTGGTAATAATACATCATCGATCGGTTTTCTTCTTTATTCATACCTACCTAAATTGTATGAAAAGAGGAAAAAGACCATAAAGAGGAAAAGCCACACCATAACAACTTATTTATCGCGTGATGTACCTTTAGGTACACGAAGTGTGTCACCGGCACTTGAGAATCTTGAGATTCCTGTAGGTAATCGTTACCCAGTCTTTCCTTATAGGATTCACTTTCTTTTTCCACAGTTATAAACGCAAAGTAGCACCTACCGTATGATAATACTTTGCCTTTATTGATAATAATAAGCAAATATTTGCAGTCTAACCAGATTCTTTGCAAGATTTTCGTGTAAGTGACTCAGTAAAGAAGCCAAGTTAAAAGTTAAATCGTTTTTAAACATCTCAAAAATTTCCTCCTTCTGTAGCTGCTCTTAAAATTCACTCATTTTTCGATACTACTTGTTAAAAGACTATTGCTTACAATTAAGATCTGCAATATCAAAAAATAGCAAAAGACATGGCAATGCAATTTTTTGAATGTGAGGCCGTACAAAACGTAATGCTTCTCTATAATCTAAAGCTTATTATTTAGGATAAGAAGCGTAACAATGATAATACTCTTAAAACAACCGCAACAGATTGAATTAAGTGTTCGCTACACGCGTTCCGACGAGGCGATAATACCAGTGATCTCGTTTTAATGCAACAATAAGCTATAACCACAAAGTCCACAAACGAGTAAGTAGAGATATTATTTGCTCTCGTCCACCCACGCCCGTCAGCGGTATACACAAGACGATAACCAGCCGACGCCGAACGATTTTTATAAAAGCGTAGACACTTTTAAATATAAAAGTGAAAGACTTTATAATAGAGCTAATGCTAATAGATTTATTTACATAAAATTACAACGGATTAGTTTTGTTCTGAACAGGACATAAACATTTTTGTAAGCCGGTTGTTGGTGTTCTCATTTTATGGGCTATTTTTAGTTGATTGCTAACTAGGAAATAGACGTAGACACACATATTAAAATTACACTTGACCCGAACTCTATCTATCAAAATGCAAAATACTTTTGGTCTACGAATGATTTAAATGAGTTCTGAAACGGCAAAATTTAATTGCCCGCATTCAAGTTTTTGAATATTCAAATAAGTGATAAGTAAGTATGGAGAGAGGCTTGTGGGTTTACTTGAGTACGTATCAGTATGAGCAACATTGTCAGTGTACGATTAGTTATCCGAAGGAGCTTTTACCAACTCATTAACTGTTACCTGACCTCGTTAAAGCTTTTGATTTGACACTTGTAAGTCACAAAAAATATTGGGAAAACACTTAAGTGTAATAGTTACTTAGGGGACACAAATTGTTTACTTAGATTTGAAAGTGTTGTTGGAAACATTTTAAATAGCCTGCTGTACCTTCAGATCTAGAAGGTTATTACATGAACACTACTTCTTAAAAACATTTATCTTATAAAAATGTGTTGATTTATTGTTAGCTTTTGTTCTAAACGTAGGTTTAGGTACTATACTATATATTATATAGAAAAGTATAGTGTTATTTCCAGTTGGTAAAATTGCAGTGCTAGTTTAAACTTCATGTTTTATAGAACAATAGCGTAGAGTGCTGCGTGATTCAACCATTAGATTAAAGAATTGAGATAATAATTAGGCTAGCCTACATGGAGAATATGATGTTAATGAACTCATGCATGTGCTGTAGGTATAATTTTTATTTGGTAGGTATAGTTATTATTATTATTCAAATTTTATTAGAGTTATGTAGTACAGACACTAAATTTGACACGATTTTATTAGTTAGATACGGAGTAATAAGACTATCATTTTGCCGCCTAATTTTTGTGTTAAAGTGAGTTGTTTTCTGAACCTATTTCCTATTAAAATCCAAGCGAAATTCTGACTTTTTTGCTCAATAACAGAATTTAATAAACACTGTTTTCCTGATGCATCCTGAAATATAAACGTGTTAAATATTAACGGTTCTAAGGATTTTAGTTAGTCATTAATGTATTAAAACGATGTGAACAATTCATAAAGATGTTACAAAAACTTTTATTATCAGGAACAACCTTAATTTTGGCATCAAAGGTCAAATGGTGTTGAAAAAGAAATAAATTGCTACATAGAAATAAAGTACCTACAAAAAGTGCCCACCAGATGATCTTTTTTATCTTGGTCATGAACCGATTTGGCGAATACATATCGGTTATGACGTTTGCAAAGTCAATAGCAGATTCGATAGTATATTAGTTTGGCCACGACTAACAGTACTTGTTGAATGATGCGTTACTTATGATCTTCGGTGATTGTGTTCAACTAAATAGATGTCAAACGAATCATGTACTGTCGGTTTATTGAACTCGTGCATGGAATACGTATTGTGCTAATCTTATTACCTATTAATTATATTCAAATATTAGTTTGTCATGTCAGTGTTAACAAAATTGATAATCATAGCGGTTAGTGAGAGATTAGGTTTGACATTTAAGCGCGACAGTCGTCATTTATTGTAATTATCTTGTGTTCTTTTTCCTGAATTTAATCTGCTGGGTAGCCCTCATTGTGCGATTCTTCTACATACATTTGTTCTTAATAGAGTCGATCTAATAGTTTTAAGGCATTTGTCAATAATGAGTAGGTAACCTACTTAATTAACAAAGTGAAACTTAGTACGAGAATCAAGAATCAGTAAATGCAAAAATGACCGAGATATAAATTATTCGAAAGAATAAGTAGGATTATGAGATTAAACCGTTAATTTAAGGGATGATCTATCTATTTACGTTGCTGAAGTCAAACAGCAGTTTATATCTTATGTTCAAGGTTGTATTTCGTTGGATGAGACAAAGCAAAGCTAACCCAGCTTATTTTTTGGTAAGGCGTTGATTGGTAGCATTTTGGTAGATCTAAAACTTTAGGCTCGCCCCCTATTACGTTGGACCTAAAAAATAATGGTGAAATGTGGGTGTAATATTTACACCTCTGCCTACCCCTGCGGGGATACAGGCGTGAGACTATAAATAAATAATTAAAAATAAAATTTTAGGTAGGAGTGCTTTAGAAAAGTAGAGTATGGCTTTCTATATCAACTTATGTTTATTACGGAGACATCGTTTAACCTCGTTAATCTACCGATAAATGCCGTATCAGTAAAGTAGATTTAGTAGTTATACAAACAAGAAATTATCACGATGATCTTAAACTTAATATCTAACTTATTGCGTAGCAAAATACCTACGTATGGTTGGTATGTAAAAAAAGAGTTAGTAAAATGTAGGTGTTATGCTAAATTACAAGTATTTTTATGCATTTCCACGAAGCATTTTACAAGCCATGTCATAAAAAAAATGCAAGCACCTACCTACATTGTTCCACCAATGGTCCCACCACTCATAATTTTTACTTATTGATGGCTCTGACTTCACACAATATAGGCCGTTCTGGCTGCAGACAATTAACGACTTTCAGTTACCAAAACACGTAAGATAAGTCTGCCTTCAGTTTTACATTATTAAAATAAAGTACGACCTCCTTTGCAATACAACCTACCTATAGGTATAACATGTTAATTACTATAAAGTGAGTACGAACTTTGTTTTCCTGTGTGCTGTTTACGGTTTTGTTATACGGGTATCTCCGTTTCGGCCTTCAATATTTATATTTGAAATTGACGAATGAATAATAATTGAAGTGCACGTATAGATACATCGCATTTGTGTATTAGAGTATTTGCAATCAACTTTGAAGGTTTCTTTCGTCAAGTTCGTGTAGAAGGGATTGTGAAAGATAATCCACCTTTTAGACAGGTTTCAACATAAATTGTAAACTGACTATACAAGTCGATTACCGTTGTGAGTAACCACGTTTTAACATACTAGATTTCGGCAAAAGACTTTTGTGATATAGCCATAATAAATTGACCAAATATGCGCGAAACAAAAGCTTGTAAAGTTGTTATCTCAATGCATAGCCTAATTAGAACTGAGCGGATATTAATTTAGACCACGATAGCGAAGTACCTATTTGCATTTGGTACGTCATGTATACTAAAGCAACTAATCCACTATCTATTTATCTCGGTAGGTACTATTTCTGAACCAGCGGTCCCGAGTTTTTTGCCGTGTTTATGTCCACGGCCACGTACCAGTTTCACTCTTATTAACCGGAATCGCGCAGAGCTCGCCAGGCATTGGTTGTTGCGTAACTATTCGGGTTCTGTGGTTTATATGGAACACAATCTGAGTCACGTACTGGCAGGGATTTGTTTTGAAATTAGAACGGCGAGCTGTGACAACAACGCCTTCTGTGGATTATCGCTATTTGTCTATTCTAATTACGTACATACCACTATTTGTACCGATAATGGCTATATCATACGACGTGTTACTGTAAGAACAACACTGGTTGTGTTATGATAAGTGTGTTGTCATTTGTCACTAGTAATAAAGCTCAATAAACGAAGTAAAATAACATCATCAATGACAACAAATGTGTTTTATGAACCGCTAAAGTCGTGACACTGTGCTATGAAAATTAAAGTGTCAAGTATTATGATTAGAGGTGATGGACAGAGTAACATGAAGTGCGCTAATTTTAATAAAAGCTGGGCGAGTGTCACGAGGACAATTTATAATAAATCAGTTACTAATATCATTGAGAGACATATATCTAATATTGCATATAGAATGTAACATTATAAGTAAATCACCTAATAAAAACAAATCCTATTTAAAAAACATTTCATACTAAAATCATAAATTGCTGTCAGACCTGGCATTCAGCATTTTAACCTTGCTGGAACAACAGCTGTATCGTTGGTTTTGGCTGAACTTCACTTGGTCAAGGTCTTTATGGGCAATCCTCTCAAGAAAGGCAGTATTAGGTTATCCGTTGAAGTTTTTTCAGCAACGCGAAGTCATAAACTGACTGACACTAACGTCAATGGGCTCGCACCCTATTCTCTGTACTTGGGCTTAAAACAAAGTGAGTAAAATGCGTATGAAATATGGATGTATGTTATATGGACGAGTTGAGGGGACATCCGTAAATCTTTGTATCGGATCAAAGTATCAAAAATATTTCAAACTAAGCGCATTATGATTACGTTACATATTAAACCGTTTCAAAATAGCTGTTGCTAAAAAGCAGATGTGTGCAAAAAAATTAAAAACTGATAATCGTGCAGTGTCGGTGTTCGGCTGCGTCGAGAGAAGAATGGAAGACAATAAAGAAAACATAATACGGCTTGGCCTCGCGGTCGCGGCGGAGTTGCATTTAATTTCTTGTTCTTGTACTTCTCTGTCCGTATAAGGACGCAGCGCGTGCGGCGCCGCTCTGAGGACATACACACATGTGCACATATAGCATAACATATAACTTGAAGCTTTGTACCTTATAAAACCACGAGATAACACAATAACTAACCATATTTAGCAAAAAAAAACCTATCTCAGGGTAATCATGACCAATCTCGGTAGACCCTGTAACTAATCCTAAAAAGCAGGTCTCTTGTCACACACTGCAAAGTTCGCAGATGGTTGTAACTAATAAGTATAGTAATATAATATGAGTAGGGATACCATACAAAATCAAATGTAAGCTTGGGCAAATTTTCCTCAACGTACGTACTGACGTGTACCCGTCTCAGATTGAGATTCAAAAACGAGTTGGTTCGGTTGCGCTTACATGCGATTAATTATACTCCGATGACACAATCAAGATAATACACGATATAGAATTGCAAAAAACGCTTTAGGCCGGACATTGGCAAGGTAGATGTAGTTCCACCTGTCTAGCGACCCCTTGTAAAGGAATGCAAGTTTTTGCGCCCGCTAATTATTCCACGGTATGCGTCTCACCGAGTGTATTTATGTGGTGTTGAACTACAATATTAACTCTTCCAGCTGCACTATGGTTCGTCTAGAACAAGCTAGCTAGACAAAAACAACTCTTAAATTCCTGGAAGTTAATTACTATTACGAACTCATTACCCCTATACATTGAGGATTACACCTATTAATTATCAATACTACCCTCATTAAGAGCGTCATTAAGGTATGTTTATAAGATGTTGACTATTTAAAGGGCATTCATTTGCATTTTTACATCATATTTGATAGCATTGTTTATGTCACTAAAAGAAATTTGTGAAAGTGTTTTTGTGATGGATTGTATACGTAAGGGTAAGTAGTTATATTTTATTTCATTTTCAACATGGGAACTTCATTCTTTAGTCTTATAAAATGAAATGTTTGAATTTTCACCCACTTTTTTACTCATTTTTTCAAATTCATCGGTCAAATAATAACATGTCCCCACTTGTCCCCACCGTAGAACCTATCATATACGATTCTCATAAGTGTCTAGTAGTTATACGTAAAAAAATTCATTGCGATATATTTGCACAACTAATTTTTATTTATTTTTTTCTTTCAACAGTTTTTACCGTCTCAAGAATGGATTTTTTCGAAGAATGGCTGAAACACCCGAAGGAAACGCGGAATGAGGAGCTCTTTCGGTTTATATCTTTGAGATATAATTTTGATGGTGTTACGGAGCAGTCTCTGCGAGATATTAAAGTACTAATCTCAAGATATTCAACGAAATTTGCTGAAAAGTGGAGCAGCTGTGGAAGAAATCGAGAGCGATTCCTACAAAAGTATTCGACGTGGCTGGAGGGTCTTGACATATCTTTCGATGTGTCCGTTTATTTATCTCTGCCAACTACATCTGGAGAACCGGGACCCGGAAGACCTACTAAAGATTTTGAACATTCTAGTCTCAAAACGAAGAGACGACGTGTAGACGATCTATTACAGTCCAGAAGTGCTAGTGAATTAATTTACGCCGCTGAAGTGTCAGCTCGAATCTCGGGTCAGAGAAGTGTAGCACGTCAAATTAAAGATGTGACTAGTGATCCTTCAATAACCAAGACCACGAGTGAAGAAAGTGCCCCCAGGAGTTTAACAAGTGAGGAAGCTTTAGCGTACTACGTTGATAGTAAATCAAGTAGCCATAGCTATAAGCAGACTCGGAAGTGGAGTATTAAAGCTGGACATAAGGTGTTTCCGTCAATGTACAGTGTTAGAAAGGCTAAAATAGCCTGCTACCCGTCAGGTGAACAAATTACAGTCAATGAAACGCATGCTGAAATCAAAGTTCAGGCAATTCTTGATAAGACTGCCGAACGTTTAGTTTCAGCACAACAAGAAGTTGTTCATAGTCTGTTACCTTGCACGTCATTCACATTAATCAGTAAATGGGGTTGTGATGGAAGTTCCGGTCATAGTATGTACAAACAAAAATTCACTAATTGTGACGATAGTGACGAGTTTTTATTTGTATTTTCTTTCGTTCCTCTTCAATTGAAAGATGAAAGTGGTAATATTGTGTGGCAGAATCCTCGGCCCTGTTCTACAATGTATTGTCGGCCAATAAAGTTTATCTTTTCTAAGGAAACGAAAGATTTTACGATTTCGGAAACCAATAAGGTTTTAGAAGAGATAAACGCTTTATTGCCGACAACCTGCAAGGTGATGGAGACCGAAGTATCTGTCACACATGTTATGCTTTTAACAATGATTAACGGAAAAGTTTGCAATGCTCTGACCGAAACTTCTTCCTCACAAAAATGTTTTATTTGTGGGGCAACTCCAACAATGATGAATGATCTGTCAAAAGAGTTTGCTGCGGACAAAGATAATCTTGGTTTTGGTTTGTCTACGTTGCACGCTTGGATAAGGTGCTTTGAATGCTTGCTTCACATTAGCTATCGACTAAATATAAAAAAATGGCAGTTAAGAACAGCCGAAGACAAAGCTAGTGTGAAACAACGTTCAGATGACATTAAAAAACGATTTAAAAGCGAAATGGGCTTGATTGTAGACAAACCAAAACCAGGGTTCGGTAACACTAATGACGGGAACACCGCGCGAAGATTTTTTGGAAATCCCGAGGCTAGTGCCGATATTACAGGGTTAGATGTTTCACTAATACAAAAATTTGGCATACTACTTCGCACTTTATCATCGGGATATGATATAAATATTGAAAAATTCGTTAACTTAGCTCAAGAAACTAGACAACTTTATGTAAATCTCTATTCATGGTATTACATGCCCGCTACTGTCCACAAAATACTTTTGCACAGTGGCGAAGTAATTAGATCGTCCCTTCTACCTATAGGCCAGCTTTCCGAGGAAGCACAGGAAGCTCGGAATAAGGACTGCAGAAGATTTCGTGAGCACAACACACGAAAGCGATCACGGGAGGCTACGAATAGAGATTTACTTAATATGTTATTGATAACATCTGACCCTGTAATAAACGGTTTACGAGAAGTTCCTCGGAAGAAAATAGGTACGCTTCCAACTGAAGTATTAGATTTAATTGTCCCACCTAGCTGTAAGGAACAAAATGTTAATATGATTTCTACTTTTCATAGTTCTGCCCCTCACGATCATGACTATTCAATGGATGATTCATCTGATGATAGTGATGATAATGAGTAATAGATTTAGTTCTTAGATATTTTATGCATCTGTTATTAGATTTTATAGCGACGTCGAGGGATAAATCACTTTATAAAATGTTCAAAAAATATATTATACACATATGCCCGATAAATGTTATTTTTTCATGATACCAGCTCAAATGACAAACTGCCTTGAAAAAAGTACCAAAAACCTTATATCTTTGCTTATTAACCGCATCTAGACATAAAAATCAAATAAAATAATTTTGTCTAGCTAGCTTGTTCTAGACGAACCATAGTGAGCTGGGGTCAAATTGCCAATTACCGGTAGTGCACTAGCCGGAAGGAAATTCGTGACGTAATAACAGAATGAAAGGAAGGGGTAAACTATATAAGGTGACTTAAATGTACGTACACGGCTTGATGTGTAATTTTTGCCAGTAATGGTTATTATTTCTGTAGAATAAACCGCGTGTGGTGTCGATCAGTAATTTATTATTAATACTTAGTGCGCTCGTTCGATTAATCAGTGTATTGTCGTGGTATATTTAATTCTAGTTGTGGTTTAAATTATATTTCTCAGTTCGTCCTGTATATATTCTTGCGCGTTAAAATAACGCAAATTAGGTAAGTAGGATTTTCGTCATTTTATCAAAAATATAAATAGGTACCTACCTATCTAGTACCTACTTATTTTATTTCTATGTAGATACAAGTATATACCTATATACATGCTGACTAGGCATTGGTACCTACTCTAAACCTTTTAAAAACACTATGTGTGAGTCGCATAGTATGAATCACTGTAAGTATGGATTTTACTGTTTCAAAACATTTTTACGTCACTGCTTGACAGGCGTGATGTACGTTATTGCTTAAATTTAGGATTGTCATTTATGCAATGAATGTGTCATTACTTATGTTGTTACGAGATACAAATAGTTAATGTCTAGTATTTACAATTGCTTAAAATCATTAAAGAAAATACTACTTAAATATGCTAAGAATAACAGCAGAGCCACGGTTTTTTGTGCAGTTGTTGTAAAACACTAGCCAATACTCGTTACATGAAAATAACATGTCAAACAAATTTTAAGCACGTGTTTTGGCACGGTCTTGCACTCGTTACAGGTAGATAAAGATAGAACAAAATATTGCATTTCGACACACATTTCTAAAATAAAGATAAGTTTAGTAACAATCTTCTATTAGATTTGTTTATTACTGTATAGTGTCATATTTGGCGAATTTTCTAAAGAAACGGGTTCGGAATCGATTGCAAAATGTTTGTCCTTCGATTAGTTTGGTTTACGTGGTTCTAGTACCTACCTATTCAGTCTTACATTTATTTAGAGATATTGGCCTGTAATTCAACGTACTTGTATTTATTTATATGCACTTAACATTGGACAAACTGTGTCATGTGTTACAAAACGAAACATTTAAAACTAGGCAACTAATAAATCATTGATAACAGTAAAGGTTGATCGTATGCCAATACAAGGCTAAAAGGAAAGAAGCATTTTGAAGAGTTCTTTAGTGTTACACTTAAAATATGAGAAAGTATTTAAAGTCCGATGGACAGTTGACAGGCGTTTTTATGGGTTCTTAATTATACTGACATTTAAAAACCAAGTGCCAACTTGGCATTCAGTTACGCACAGCTGTTTTATTCGTTCAAATGTACGTGTATTATAACATTCCATATATACATTTGGGTTTCAACAGAGCCCTGTTACGCATGTTTTTGCACACGAAAGCAAAAAGTTGGCATTTATTTATGAAGCTATCCAGACGAGTTGTGCCAATGATCTCGAAGTGACGTCACCATGATTTCCTTCCACACCCTCGCTAGAGTGTGCCACAATATGCTACATTCTGCATCAATTTATATTATGCACAATGCTAATGAATGTAATAAAATATTGATAACATGTGAAATATACCTACTGAACATTTAGCTTGCAATAAATAAAGGCAATATTTTTATGTAAAAATATTAAAGGTAATATTTTTATGCACCTATGCGAGCAGTAGGTAACTCGTGTTGTTGGATAACTTAATTGAGTAAAAGGATGTCTTATGACTATTTTATTACAACTGGAAAACTGAACTAAAATTTCAATTTTATACACGACCACGCGACTGTAATTTAAAAGAATGTCAATAAGGCAACAATTGATGAAAGAACGATAAGCTGAGATATCATCACAATTATGTACAAAACAGTTTAAGTGGTTCTTTACTTAATTCTCGTCCCTGGCTTTAGTCTCACAATCCTCCTAGCGTTATCCCAGTTGCAGCCCAGGGTACACTTACTAGTCTAACTGACTGAATATTACTTTTTCCACTGAGGGATTGCCTATCTGACCTCTGACCGCAATCCAAAACAACGCGATATTCAGTAAAATTTTATTCAAAGGTACTGACTCCTTATAACGACTCTCAAAATGTCTTCATGTCTTCATGATAGCCGGGTCCGACGGCTTAACGTGCTTTCGAAGGCCCGGGCAAGCGATCACCAACAATTCAATACGTAAATAACGCTGAAAAGTCAGTGATGCGGGCTGTGGATTCGGACCCGATACCCTCCGCATGGCAGTCTGTTGGTATATCCACTAGTCTACTTGCTTTTAGTGTAATTTGACCCATAAATAAGTAAATGTTCTATTTGCATCCGCAGGTAAATGGCGGTAGTGCCGCGGAGCGCGCTGGTCTCCAAGCGGGCGATGCTCTAATTCGCGTCAACGCCACCGACGTGTACACACTACGGCACCAGGAGGCGCAAGACGCCATCCGCGCAGCTGGAGTCAACCTTGAACTCACCGTACAACGGTAAGTCCACCCACAACATTCATGTCTACTCCCTTATTCATTATCTTTACGATGTGCCAGTTTTGAGCCAACACGTTCACCATAAGCCGAAGTTTCGCTCTTTAGTCTGATCAGGATTAGACAAAAATCAGAAGGCCGATTCTCGTATTTTCGACAACTAACGACACTGTTTTTTGAACGAAATGCGACCTGATTCACCAGAATACCAATTCTGCTGCACTCAAAGCCGGCCCCAAAATTTGATATATCAGTCGTTTTGGCTACTAGAAATAGATATTTGATATATTTTGTATGGAGCTTAATATCAATTATGTATCTCTATGTGAGAATATTGGGACCGACCGTTAATGTCCTCGTCTAAAGGCCTTGCCACACGGCACAATTTTACGTCCAACTTGACTAAATCACTTGATGAAATCGTGACGTGTAGACGCCAGTCGTCCAACTCAAGTTCATCGGGTGGGCGGTACCACCAGATTATAACCAATCGGGTGGACGGAATGAAAATCAGTGATTTGATTGTGTCGTGTAGACGGGCAAAGCCAATTCGATTGAAAATTTGATCAGTGGTAAAATTGTGCCGTGTGGCAAGGCCTTAATTTGACACATAGAGATCAACTTCGACACTTTGTTCAATTTACGATCTAGTCACGATATCATTCAAGTATCAGTTAATTTACGAGAATACCGTATGTAAAAGCGACATTAGATCGAAACTGAATTCAGCTTTTTGCCAGCGGAGTTAGCCACTCTCTAACAAATTAAGATTCATTCTGTTATGAAGGACTTTGATTAGTCAGTTTATTTGGTCGGTAGGTACCTATATCACGTTATGCATTTTAAGATAACAACAATACGCTGATTGAGGTAGCAACGAAAGCAGCACATATTTTATGAAACATGAGAACCACGGCTCAGTTCGAGACTTCGTCTCGTACGTGACTCGTGGCTAACTAAAAGATAAATAAAGCCGTACCTACAACATGTAGCTATAAGTACCCACGTATATATGAACATATTGTTTCCAACAGTGGTGGCGGTACTTGGCGCCCTGCTGTCACTCCGACCGGCAGTCTGCCGAGGCCAGGCTCGAGGGCACTTGGAGGTTCTCCTGCCTTAGTTACCAGCACCTCACTGAAGGCGACACCCCAACCATCACGTGCCTTCGGCTCGGGACACAACAACGTCGCTAAGCCTTTCGGCTACGTAAGTTTCATATTTGGACGTAAATGTAGGACACTGCCAGCATTCTTTTTCGTGTGAGTGTGAGGAAAACCTTGGTATCGGAGTTTTCTGACCGCCCGAAGGCCTTCGATATGGTCTAACGACTAACGACTCTTGTTGTGTGACAAGAACCGGGACCGACAGCTTTACGTGCCCTCTGAAACAACGCAGCGCTCTGATATAAGTGTCACACGTGGTCACCCATCCAAGTGGTGACCTGTGAAAGCCTTGCTTAACTTTGTCGACCTAACGGCAAGCGAAGTCACGCTGTGAGCGTTATTGTCAGTATGACGACATATAATACCAGTAACTATTTTAATGCAATTCATTTATTTACATTTAATCACTACCATACCAATCTTCATTTAGCACGTAGTGAAGAATAACAAGTATTTTCCGTCATCATGGAATTCTTGCTGAAGCCGATACGGGTCGTACTTAATAAGTCTTTGACTAAGATTAATTTAGAAACAAGTCTGACATTAGTAAACGTAGTGTTTTAGAAATATTTTCTATGAAACATTAATAATATCTATTTGTACTTATTATAGATGAACGGCAACGACTCAGTGAAGAGCATAGTCAATAAGCAATACAACACACCAGTCAACATGTACAGCGACAAGACTATTGCAGAAACGCTCTCTGCCCAGACTGAAGTGCTCGCGGGAGGTGTGCTCGGGTAAGATCCTCCAACGTTCACTGAAACTTATATGACTTGACAAATGTGGAACTTATAACACTGCTAACTTTGTTGTCCGTTATTAGAAACTGCATCCAAATGTGCATTAAAAGTTATCAAAGCATCTCAATTCCCCTAAAAGAGCAAAAAGCATTACTGTTTTTAATCATTCTTGCAAATTAATCAAATTCGTTTATGATTGACAGAGTGAACTTTAAGAAAAATGAGAAGACATACGACGCTGAGAAAAGTGCTGTTTTCAAGGTTCTACAGGAAGAACAGAACGATCCTGAACCAGGTAAAGTGTATAATCATTTTGATTACATTCCAGATACCATAAAAGTTCATAGTATACCAATAACTTGAACCATGTATAAAAAGGCATTTATACAAATACGAGTATCAACATTGATCATCATATCAAATGCTTAAAATGTTTATAGATAGCATAGAATAAAATTAAGACAGCTTAGTAATACTTAAACAGCAATGAGTTATTAACTGCGATAAGTAAATGTACGTTGATAGAAATACAACTATAGCAATATTTTAAATAATGTTATCGTATTCAAAAAAATATCAAAATTAATATCACTAAAATTGGCACACTAGTAGAGGTGGCCCACCCGGTGCACCAGCCTCACCAGGGTGGAACCCCTGCGCCTACGACGCCGGTGTCCGGACTGCGCCACGTCCAAGCACCCGTCACGCGGCCCGATGCGCCTGTCAACAATACTGGAGGCTTACCCCCAGGACAGAACATTTGCGAGGAGTGCGAAAGACTCATCACGTAAGTCGGCGGACGACGAAACGCGCGGGCCGACACGGTAGCACATATCGCAAGCAAAATTTTTATTTCGGTATCGCGGATTTCAGTATCTTAGGTTTCGCCGTGAGGTTGCAAAACATACAATTTGGTTTAACGTGTACTCTTCTCAGGGTTAAGGTTGACGGATTTTCTAGCGGCATAGCCTTCGTTGCATCTGTTTGCCTACGGATGAACGTGAATGATTCGTGGTATAGCCACGAATATGAGCATGGATCGTAAGGAGTAAATAATAACTGGATATTACGGGCCAGCAGAGCCTTCTCACTTTTACTCGCGAGCGAGCGTGGCGCGCGCGGGTACGCCGTGCAGCCTGCACCGCACGCACCGGTCGCGCTCGCGCACGCCGCGCGTGGTGTCGCGCGCATCGGCCACGCCCACGCCGGCTGTGACGTCGGCCGGCACGCAGACGGCGCACGAGCAGCTGGCGCCGGCGCCGCCGCACCGGCCCAGCATCCCCATGGGCTGCCACGAAGTGCTGCCCGACGGCCGCGTCGCGCTGGGCGCGCCCGCGCTGCCGCAGCCGCGCGACGCCCTGCCCATCGTCAACGACACACCCTATTGCTCCGACTGTAATCGCTACATTATGTAAGCGACGCCCCACACAATGTCTTGACGTGTTTGCGACCGTGTCGACCTGTGCACTAGTTTTATCGTGTAGATTAAAGTAATTCGATGTGATTCCTTCGTGTTGCGACTCCTCCCTTCTGTATTCACTGTTATTTGTGTTGTAAATATTGCAACGGCGACGCAGGGAGACGTGACATGTAAGTTAGTACACATATCGTGTTCTGCGAGACGAATCCATTTCATTTCACATAAGATCGTTTTCGTCACGATATTTGTGCTAAAATGCTGCATTCATTGCTCATTAATTAATCGTCTTCATCTATACCTTCATACTTTGTAGTTAAGCAGAATGAAATAATATTTATTGAATCAACGCCACTGTATATCTTCACTCGGCATGTTCTCACTTCGCTATCCATACTATTTAGATGAGCACCCACATGAGCACCAGTGTATTAGTTGCGTGGCAGAATTGGTGGCTAAGCACGAGCAACTCGGGAGCATGGTTGTAGCAAGTAGTAGCACACTATTCAAGTTATGAATATATTGTTTATAGCATAGTATACAAATTATTATACGTGTACATAATTATACCCTTTTATTATCCAAAAAATATTTATGACATTTTGATCAGATTCATGCTTACGTAGTTTGTATATGGTTTTGTGCGCCCCGCTGTCCACTGACGAGTGCTTGTCTGTGATAGCGGCGTGTTCGTGCGGATAAAGGACAAGAACCTGCACGTGGAATGCTTCAAGTGCTCGACGTGCGGCAGCTCGCTCAAAAATCAGGGCTACTACAACCTGAACGGCAAGCTTTACTGTGACATCCACGCTAAACTCGTCGCACGCCAGAACCCGCCCGCGTCCAACCTAGAACCCGTCACCGTACCTCCGTGAGTCCATCTTCTCATTCTCTTTGCTTTTTAAATTATTTATCTCTGTTTTACAGTCAAAGTCCTGTTCTACTACAGTTTCCTTATGGCTTGGTACTTTTATTAACTACCAAAGAGCATACAACAGTCCTCTTGGAAGATAAGTGCCAGAAATATTGTTTCTGTAACGGCCAGTTTCAATATTCGATATATCCATGGATTTGGCTACTAGACATTCATATTTATTTATTTATTGGTTCTCTAACAAAGAATACACATTACATGATATATGAGATCGTTCAGAATCTTGTTACCTTGTGTTTCCTCGTTTACAGGAGAACACAGCATGCATTTATGTTATAAACAAGTTGTTACAGCTTTACAGGAAAGAATATACATAATGGTATAAAAACATACTAAACAGACATATTAAGATAGGAACAAAATTATAAAAAAATTCATGCACTTAAGTAGGTATATAGGTATTTTATCTGAAAGTGTGAACATTAGTGAACTGAACTTTAGACGAGTCATGTTAACCCTTGCTATGTAGTAGCGTGTGAAGTAGGTTTTTGAATTTACCGAAAGAATTGGAAAAGATGTCTATGTCTGGCGAGGAACTTGACAACTCGTTGTAATGATGAGTCATTCTAACTACAGGCGAATGCTTACCCAAGTTTGTCCGATGTTGTGGATCCAAACAAAGGTCGTGGGTATCGCGGGGTTCTAGACGGCACATTGATAGCTATGCTTTCCAAAAGCTTTGGACAGTCGATACCACCGTTTAGCAGTTTATATAAGAACAATTTAGCGATGGTGCAGCGAGATTCTAGCCATGAGAGATTAAAATGACTCAGTCTACTCCGATAAGATCTTGAATTTCTCACGCGGTATCGAAAAGCGAGATGTTGAACAAGTCTCTTTTGAACTTTTTCAATTCGGTTTACGTGAACTTGATATGATGGCCTCCATGCCACGCTGCAGTACTCTAGGTGGCTACGCATATAGCTGTTATATAGAAGTAAATTCCTTCCAGGATCTTAGCACGAATCCTATTGAACGATTAGCGGCATTTAGCATTGTGTCGATGTGGTCTACAAAAGTTAGCCGACTGTCAATATGAATGCCCAGGTCTCTAATGACCGATACCTCTTTAATTATTTTTCGCTGAATACTGTAGTTGGATTGCGAGGGTCTGTTCTTCTTGGTAAAATGTATGTGGTAGCATACACCATTGGCTCAAGTTGTCAATGTCACTTTGCAGTAGCCTGACATCGTCACGATTAGAAATAACGCGCATCAATTTGAGATCGTCTGCGAAACGATATGACGTAGAGTAATTAAAAATATTTGATATGTCGTTTATAAATATATTGAAAAATAATGGTCCCAACTTGGATCCCTGAGGTATACCTGAGGTCGCAAAATACGGCTCAGAATTGTCGCCGTCCACGACGACAGTAGATGGTCTATTGGTGAGATACGACTTACACCATTTTAACGTGGATACAGTAGTGATGCCCAAGGACTGAAGTTTCAGCAATAGTATATCATGGTTAACTTTGTCAAACGCCTTTGAGAAACCAGGGGCCCAATTCCGCTAAATAAATATAGTCGCAATATCATGTCAGTGTCATACTTACGTCACAAAAAGCGTATTCTTCTAAATTGTATGATATTTGAATGAATTTGTAACGAGATCGTATGTGTCAACGACGAACTGTTTATTTTAAATAAATTAATAGTTTAAAAAACACTAGAAAAACACGCTTTTATAAATGCACGTAAAAACAAAAAATAAATTATGGATCGTTCAAGTTGTCTCTATTTCTGGGCTAAACTATGTGTTTTAATTATAATATTTGATTGTAAAAGCGTGGGGCGCTGGAAAAGATAGACGTTCTTGTTTAACTTGTTGAAATATCAAGTGAATAGATGTTACGGGAAGCAGGTTACACAGATTGGCGCTCTAACTGGAGTTGCAGCACGAGTAGTAAGTGCCTCTACATTAAACAGTCTGCTTAAAGTACCAGTTTGGCGAACTCAGACAAAACATGCGCCATCAGCGAGGAAGACGACATTCACCGACATTTTTAACGCCTCTTCTTTCAGGAAATTAAGTGCATAAGGGTAATACGTCAACAGTGGCAAAATGTAGAGTTCTTGTTCGTGGACGATACATCTTTGGTTCCCTTTGGCGGCTTAAATGCTATGCACTTGTGCGACCTCATGCAGCTTCCGCCAGGAAGTTAGTATTAGTTAACAAGAAATTCTGTCCTGTTCCAGCGCCCCACGCTTTTACAATCAAATATTATAATTAAAACACATAGTTTAGCCCAGAAATAGAGACAACTTGAACGATCCATAATTTATTTTTTGTTTTTACGTGCATTTATAAAAGCGTGTTTTTCTAGTGTTTTTTAAACTATTAATTTATTTTATACTTTTTAGTCTCTGATAATGAAATATTTTTAACATACATTTATTTTAAGTAGGCGAAATGAACCCGCATCCTCTCCATCTCCGCCAGTGCGTCTGTATTGCATGGTGTTTTATATGTCAGCTTAGAACAATCTAGCTTTTCAATCTGGAGACCACTAAGCGATTTTACTCTACTTAGGGCCACATACGCCTGTCCAGCCGCAAAAATACGGGACCCTAAGTACACCACTGCGTCGTCTACCGTACAGCCTTGCATCTTGTGCACGGTAGATGCCCAACTTAAAATCACTGGGAGCATGCGCATTTCCACCGTACCGTAGCTATACTTGGCCGGGAACTGGACGCCTATAGGCTGAATTAGGTGCTCACCGTCGTTTCCAAAATTAACTTTGATGGACGGTATGTCGGTTTCATAGATTTGGTCACGTCTTAAGTGCGGCCAGACGATGTCCGAGATGAATCCGATGCTGCCATCTACTAGCCCCTTCTCCACGTCTATATTGGATCGCAACATGATTTTAGCCCCTTTCAAATTTTTTAATTTACTCGGTAGTCCACCCGTTTTATTTATATTGCAGAATATTGGACTCTATTGTAGTATTTCCAAGGTTTCGGATGGCGTCAATAAGTTGGTCTTGAGCCTTCTTGTCGTACATTTGAGTTCCTTTTTGTTCGTAAAATTTAAGAACTTCATTGTCGTGTTTCTCTACTTGGTTGTTTGTTGGATAAATACGCAGTGCTTTTTCAAGCGCAAACTCGCCGGTAGCATTTGGTGAGACCTTAGTCAGCAATACTGCGAGATGCTCGCTGTTCAACTCTCCGACCCTCAAGGCGTTCAAGATGTTGGTGAATGTCGTGTCTCCTCGCTGGCGCATGTTTTGTCTCAGTTTGACTAATGTGAAAAGCCGCCATTAATGAGTTGCTGGTCTCATGTGGTCCGGCTGTTGAAACACCTGTTTACTACGCACTGGCGGAAGCTGCTAGAGGTCGCCAAAGAGCATAAGGTTTATGCCGCCAAAGGGTTCATCGTAATTCTTTAGCTGGCGTAAACGAGCGTCTATCATGCACAACATCTCATACGGAACCATAGATATCTCGTCCACGAACACAAACTCTACATTTTGCCACTGTTGACGCATAATTCTCAAGAAGTTGCCAGAGAGTTGAGGCATGTTCACTAAGACGCCGTCTCTTTGAACTGGTAATTTGAGCAAGCTATGCAGTGTAGAGCCACCTACTGGTTGTGCTGCAACTCCAGTCAGAGCGCCAATCTTTGTAACCTGCTTCCCGTAACATCTGTTCACTTGATTTTTCAACAAGTTAAACAAGAACGTTTTTCCTGTTCCAGCGCCACCAGTTACGAAAAGTTTAAACCTTTGTTGATCGCCCTGTTGTTGCGACTGTATGTTTGACGTGATAGTATTGAATAGTTGTCCTTGGTCCATATTCATAGCCTGTCGTGCTGAGTCGAATTGATAATTATCCATAGTCTGTTCAGGATAGTCTTCATTGTGTTCAATATTATCGAATACTGGAGGCTCTTCGAGGATCTGAAATGCGTGCACTTGATTGAATGCAATTTCCAGCTGCCGGTCGCGCTCTCTGTGCCGCTCCATGTGACCGCTAATTGCCTTCAACTGTTCTTCCCGAGCTAAGAAAGCCTCTCTTGCACTATAAAACCCTTGTAACAGTTCTGCTTCTGAGCGATAAGGCATATATTGAACGAGCAAACTGTAATAAAAGTTCTCCGGATCAGTGGACGCTATGAAGTATGGTACTCGAACAGCAGCAGGCACAGTTCTTGCGATAGTTTTGCTGTTGTCTTTGGTTTTTATGAAATTTGAAAAATGTTTATGAATATTTAGCAAATGTTTTTTAAATTTTTTATTTATAGACTCACGCCTATATCCCCGAAGGGGTAGGCAGAGGTGTAATATTACACCCACATTTCGCCATGAACTTTTAGGTCCCACGTAATAGGGGGCGAGCCTATTGCCGTACCGGGCACATTACCAGAATCCGTGCTGCTACTGAGAATTTCCTTATGGAAAACCCAATAGCACTTTGCCCGACCCGGGAATCGAACACGAGACCTCCCGATCCCACGCGCACAATTATGCCGCGAGATCAACAAGGCATAAAGTATTTTATTCGAAATATTTAAATAATTCAAAGTCCATTACGCACGGCCTTTGTCACAAGTGCAAACACGACTATGATACGATATTCCATCATGGTATGCCAGTGCCTATCTTCCGGCTTCATCATCAGACCTTGAAACCTAATTGTGGTCAAAGTTCATTACGTGGCCTTTCTCACAAGTGCAAACACGACTATGATACGATATTCCATCATGGAATGCCAGTGCCTATCTTCTGGCTTCATCATCAGACCTTGAAACCTGATTGTAGTCAAAGTTCATTACGTGGCCTTTCTCTCAAGTGCAAACACGACTATGATACGATATTCCATCATGGAATGCCAGAGCCTATCTTGCGGCTTCATCATCAGACCTTGAAACCTCATTGTAGTCAAAGTTCATTACAAGACTTTTATAAGAAATCCAAAACAGCTATGATACGTTTTTCCATCATGAAGTTCCAGGTCATACCTTCCGGTTCCATCATCAGATCAGTTCGGCAGTACCATATTATTAAAATAGCATCAAAACTACATACAACTGCCAATTTTCATTACGTTACGACCCTTGGAAGATGGTTAAATTAGTTACCTAAGATTCCATTACATAGTTAGTTACATACACGACGACCTAATAAAAGCGTGTTAATTATACGATAATGACAGAAGGTTATCAGAATACCGCCTTTAAATCCATTCAAAATATGATATCAATGTCATATAAAAATAGCAGAATTGCAAGCGCAGACGATAATTCCGAGATATATGTGACAAGATCAGTATTTGTGGATCTTTTAACCATAAAACCGTGTTGGTTATTACTGTTATTAGTTATATCGTTCTTTACCAGGTCGTAAAGCATTGGATACACAAGAGACTCAAAGACATTAGATAGAGTACAAAGAACAGAGATGGGGCGGTAATTTGAAATAACCTCGCGTTTACCATTCTTATAGATTGGCACAATTTTAGCCTGTTTCCATAGATGAGGTTTTTATATAAGACCAAAATAGTTTGGTATGTTATTATACTGACTTCAATTTCCTCTATGTAATTTTTGTAACAATTTTTTATTAGTATTTGACAATCACTCAATTAATTAAATTCGATAATGTCCAAGGGATTGTTGTAACATAAGCTCCATACTTCATACAAAATATGCCAAATATGAATCTCTCCAAATCCATGAAAAGATAAAATATTGAAACCGGTCGTAAATCAGACTACTGCCATATTCTATTTAGGTACTTCTATCATTTATTTTGTGGTTTGTGGTAAACACTGATTTTCTAAGATCAGATTTTGCATTTGATTTGATATCGCGTTAAATTAAAATCAAGAAATAAATTAATAAATAATCACAGAACTTACTATACCTACAACGGTTCGATTTTGAGCATACATTCATTATCGACGTTACAACCAGAGTAATCTAAGTGGCATTTTAGATATAACATATTGCCACGTAAGGAATGTATCACTATAAAATTGGTGCGGTCTGTATAGTGAAGGCAAGCCAGACGGAACTAAATGGTTATTTTATCACTCACAGGTATTTTATTAATACATACATACATAGTCTCACGCCTATATCCCCGAAGAGGTAGGCAGAGGTAAATTGCTACACCCACTTTTCGCCAGATTTATTTATTTTATTAATGGATAGCTCTTTATTTCCATGTCGTAATGTTATCGACTTATTTTCATTTTTAGCGGTGGCCGTATTCCTACCAACACATACTCGACGCCTTTACCGCCGCTAGCGACCAACAACTACACAAATGGCTCATCATCACTTTTCAGCGTAAGTTAATAGTATAACTCCATTTTTATGACTATTTTGTGATTTCTGAAGTCATAATTCATAAAATTACATTTCGTTATCAGCTATTTGCAATATTATTTATGAGATTCAATTGAGTCATCGTCGTCTTAGCGTTATGTCGGTTGTATCCAAGTCTTTTGGCTTGGAGCCCGTTGTCCGCTTTCTGGTCTTGCCAGATATGACGGAATATTAGCTTGACCCGCAGCCTAAAGGGATAGTGATATACCCTGGCTTATACTAGTGTCAGTATAGTCAAGGGTACTAACTTGTAACGACTGTCAAAGATATCAAGACTGCCGAGGGCCCGGGACCGACCGCTTAACGTGCTCTTCGAGTGATGATACAAGTTTAGTCCAAATGAATGTTGCTGTTTTATTAAATTGTCGCGATTTGTATACATCATACAATTTTATGGAAACTGGTCTTACTCGCGATATTTAATTAATTTAAGGTATAAATACCTTAGTTTTACCGACGTTTCGACCGTCTTAAAACAGCCGTGGTCAGTCAGTCCCGTCGCCACCCAGACTGCTGTAAGGCCGAAACGTCCAAAAAAACATCGCGACTAAGACCCGTTTCCACAAAATTGAATGATATTAAATAGGGTAGTTTCCAGGGTCAAAATAATTACATTTTATTTAGTCCGTATTTTAGATTATAAAAAAATATTGGACACGTATTTTTTTCTTTTTTCGATTAAATAAAAAATAATAAAGATATAGCCCATTAAAGTTACGTGTGACGTCATCTAGTGCGAAAAAATGCAGCACAGTATGACGTTATACGTAACTTTAATGAGCTATATCTTGGTCATTTTTGGTTTAATTTACAAATAAAAAAATACGTATCGCTTATTTTGTCAACTAGCCTATTGTATCATAAAATTGCGTAAACAGCCTTCAAGCAACTTGTCTGGCCCGAAGCCATTCGGCTCGTCTATCGGCTCGGCATACTCGCCGTCGTTGTCGCCGCGCTCTGCGCCGCTGTCGCCGGCGCGGCCGGTGACGGCGCCCGCGCCCCAAGCGCCCCAAGCACCCGCGCCCGCGCCCCTCCCCGCGCACCAACCAGCCGCACCGTTTGCACCCAGTAAGAGAGTCACTTTTGCTGTATAATAATCTCTTGGAATTACATCTAAAACTATCACAATATCTTCTCGATATACCTACGCTTAAAATCTAGTCATTAACCCATTAAAACAGTAGTATGATTTATCATTCACGAGATAATGTGAAAGTTTTTGATGACAATATTGATACACATTACTCTCAAAGAGTATTTTGTTTAGTACACAAACATAAATGTACACAAATGCAATACGCAACAGTATTTAAGTATTAAGTATTTTTTTATATAAATTTACTATACAATATATTTTTACTAGGACTTTTAATTTATTTTTTTACTATTGTATTTTTAGTATATTATGCGTTTGAGAAAATATATTTAAATTATAATAAGGCTATTATAAAAATCATGTCTACATTGCCCATGATGTATGGTAACCTTACATGTCAACATAACTCATAGTTAAAAAGGACACTAATATGTTCATGGGAATATTCCTATTTACAGCATTATAATATTAACTTGTAGAGTCTAGAAAAATATACATACACATATTGTACATGTAATATGTTTCCATTTTCATTTACTCTTTATAATGTTGTTTATTATAATTATAACTTGCAGCCAGTTTAATGTGAAGTTTGAGATAGTTTTTTTATTGTGATGTACTTACTTCTAATATGCTTAGTTACTTACTTATTTAAAATTAAATTTGTAAAAATGGTGCTTTTAGTAGGCAAATCTTAGTTCTAAATGATTTAAGGATATTATTTATTTTGACAGAGACCCCAGTTTCCCTTTTTAAAGGTAATTTATAAATAGGCGCAGTTGAGCTTATTGTAGCTATCTATTTGTTTATATTAATTATGTACATAATATTCAGTCGTAGAGTGAATGCGCTAAGCGGGCAGCCCGTACAAATTTCAGCCGCAGCATTAAATAACTATTGCCCTGGCACTGTCGAATAATGCGTCACTTAATAAAATAATAGTACCTAATTACTATCAAGACAATCTTTAACTTTCTGGCTTTCTTTAAACAGTTTGACTTTAGTTAGCTTACAACAATCAACGTTAAGTGGCTTCTTCAAATGTACTAATGACTTTCATCTATTTTCTTCCCTTCACTAACCTCTTTAATACTATAACTTATTAACAGCACAAAATGTAAAAAGCGTTGTGTGGCCCCCACCTGCAAACCCTTCAGATGATGAACCGCCAAAATACGAACCGAGTCTTATAACGGCTGCGCCTGCATGTGGCAAAGAGCCCGCGCTGCGCACTGTGAGCAAAGTCAGTTCAGACTCTGAATGTAAAATGGCTAGTATGCAACAACAATCAGTAGAGCAATTTGTAACATCTACAAAACAAAGAGAAGAAATTTCGTCAAGCGTGTCGTATTCTTCAGCCGCAATGTCCTCTATGACATCGACTTCAAAATCTGAATCTATTGTTCAAAGTAAACAAGTAATGCAAGAATCAACAAGTCGAAGCATTCAATCCGTTTCCGAAGAGTCGACTGCAAGTCAAAGTTCAACTGTTTATCAGAAACAAACAAATTTGCCAATGCAGAAACAACTTGAAAACCCTAGTAATAATATGGCTAATATCAAAAAAGTACAAATGGTTGAAACTAAGGAAGTGCAGTCATCCAATGTATCAGCACATAACACAGAAGAGAACACAGCTCAAATTATTCCACAAAACAAACAAAGTTCTGAAATCGAACATAGCGATGTTAATGAGAGTAAAACTTCAAACACCACACGAATTCTAGAGACCGAGAAACCAAAAGATGTACTACCAGTACAATCGGATATAGAAAAAAATACATTACCGCACCTAAATGAGACAATCACTGAAGAATCCAAGAATGAAATTGAAAATAAATATACCGAAGAAACTGATATAAATCATCAAACTATAAAACAAGAGGTCTACGAAGATATCAGCACCAATTCGAGTACAATTAACCGTAAAGTTGTTGGGTCTATGGTAGACGCTTTGACAACAGCTCCAGATCGTCCATTTTCGCCTTTACCTACTCCGCCACAGCCTATTAGCACCATCGGCCATACTTCTATGGAACAATCTGAAAAGACATCGGATTATAATACAGAATTACGGCAACCCGAACGAAACGACGTTGCTGAAATAAATAATATGCAGTTACCGGCGAATCCTTCTCCCATGTTTGCACAGGAACAAAAACGAGGCATAACGCCTATACCACCTATAAAAACGTATAATCCACCAGAAAAAGTAGCTCCGCCTATACCAATGCCGGAAGAAACAAAACCGTATATTCCACCTGATTTCAAAATTAACATCGAACCTAAAGAGCCTCGTGACGCGGCTGCTTCGCCTCTGATAGAGGCTTTGACGACAGTTCCTGATAGGCCTTTTACACCCACCGCGACGATGGTTCAGAATCAATCAATACAAAGAGGATCTCTTAGAGATGCATTAACAATTGCTCCAGATAGACCTTATAGCCCGTTTGGAGCTATAACAACTACTGAATCAAGTCAATATATGACAAGTTCAGTGTCACATGTTACCGAAACCAATTTATCTGATATTATTAAACCCATAGCCACACAAACATCAACTCAAATGACTGATAAAATACATTCAGAATTTTCAGCTATGCAAAATACTTGTCAACTACAATCGTCTTCCGAAATGTCTGCATTTAGACCAGTAGCTAGACAAGTATTTCCACCACCACAACCAGAAGAGTTTTGCAAACTATCAAACTTTCCCCCTGTAAGCAATGATTTAAAGACTAGTTTTACTCAAGCTACTAAATCAAAACAAGATACGACCTTTTCAGAATCAATGATGATGATGCAACAATCTTCAATTTCGACTAGCATGGCTAGTCAAGGTTTTTCATCTGTTAAAAATGCTCAAAATTATTTTGAACAACTAGACAAAAAAGAATCCTTAACTTCAACCGCAACTCGATCAAAATCTGGACTGCATAAACCGGACACCATTCCTCCTTATCAGAGAAACTTTGAGCAATTGCCGTCACAAAGAGGGATCACTCCAGAGCTTTATAATGCACCGGCTGTCTTACAAAGACCGGTAACCCCGACGACTGATCCACCTCGTAAATCTAAAGAAAGATCTATGGAACCAAAGTCTACTTACATGGCGCCTGAAGTTCGGGCCCCCAAAATACCACAAATCAAAACACCCATCCCACAATCACAACCAGTCCAATTCCGTAAGGATACTCCAATTACAATGACTTTTCAACCAGTAAGCGACGAAAACTTTTTAAAAGTTTCACCGTCGCGTAGTCGACCAACTTCACCAAGTTTAATAAACAAACCAGCACCTATTATCCCTCATTACCAAATGAATCTAGTGACAGTAGAACATATGGCTCCTGAGAGTCATTTATACGAACCATCTAGCCGTGAAGGTAGCAGGTCACCCACACCGAAACCACGATCGCGCTCTCCAGCACAAGGACCTCCCCCAAATCCTTTGAAAGCACAGGCACCACGTATTAAAGAATATGCCCCACAAGGGTATTCATGCGATTCATTTGCGTCTCAGTCACAAGATTCTTCAAACTTAAGAAAACAACATGAAATTGAACAGAGAAGTGTTCACAGTGCTGCTGAATTGTATAATACCAATGATATGCAGAACTGGGGGCAAAATCAGCCTACTGTAATCAAAGACCAGCGCCATTCAAATTTCGGATATAAAAGTGAAAACTATGCAAAAGGTGATATGAGATTTAAAGAGGATTCTCTAACTCAGGAAAATTATGGACAAAGGCAAATGCAATCTCAAAATGTTGCCGAACAAGGCCATACTACAGTGCACACAACGAGGAAAACTTTTGAAGAATTTGAAAGAACGCAATCAGCAAAGGTTATCGAAATTCGTAAAGGAGGTTCATCATTTTCCGGTGCAATTGAACAAGATTCTAATATTCGACCTTCAAATATTAACCCTAAGCAAGTCTTTCCACCACCTTTAATGACTATGTCGTCTTCACAACAGAGTTCATCTTTTAACCAAACTAATCAAAATGTTGCGTCCGCCAGTAGATCAATAGCGAATTATGAACCATCAAAGCCTTCGATTTCTGGTGCTAACCTAGGTCCAGTGTGTGATCCTACCCCATCGACAGGTTCGAGTGTAGGAGCTGCCGCTCGTGGCAAAACTTTCGGTGTATCATCTGCTCCAAAACGAGGACGAGGAGTTTTGAATAAAGCTGCGCTGCCCGGCTCCCGCGTGCCACTATGTGCTTCCTGTAATGGGAATATTAGGTGACTGAACTGTAAAAAGATAGTGTTTGGTTTGGCGTGTTGCATGTAGTAGCAGTGTGAATTTTAATCTTGTTTAGGATTTTTATAATAATATGTCTGAACTATTTATTTCTATGTACGTATATGTGTATATTTATAAACTTCTTTTACCGTATTTTTTACACTAACATAGATATATGTATATTAGATCCGCTTTTAACATGTTTGATTGTGTTGTTTTGATTTTCTAACAGCTAATGAACCGCTGGCCACGAGCAGTCCTCATCCACATAAGACGGAGTTCAAAAGTCCAGCTGAAGAACGGCTTATTAGGAAAATGGCTAAAATGGCTTTAAACGGTTACGAAATAGGCATACAGAGAAAAATAAAACCTGCGGACCATATCCAGTCAATGGCTGATAAAATACAAGATACTGTCGTTACCAAGCACCCCTTGAATTCTGATAGTACAACTCCTGGGGAAAACACAACAACTAAAACACTAGACAGAGGTTATAAAACACATGATAACATTCAAAGCATGGGCGATAAAATTAAGGACACACTTAAAAATAATCATACAATAAATGAATCTCTTTCTAAATCGTACGTTAATAATACGAACGTCTTAATACCGCCGCCTTTGCCGACCACACCGATTCCTACATTTAATGCGCACAACAGTGCAATTGGGCTTACTTTAAATAACAACGGCGAGAAAAAGAAGCTTGACACTGCACCTAAAAGTGTTAATACTAACATAATGCACGATGAACGTGTAATCAATAGTGTAGAAAGGTCTCATAACGGCAGTGGTTATTCGAGTAGCGAAGACTCTTGCAAGGATAAAATAGAAAACATCTACACTGGCACTTTAAAAAAGACCGGGTTGGATAAATCTTCTTTTCTCAATAGCATGAACGGTTTGAATGGATCTAATGGAAGCCATGACGCTAAAACAGAATTAAAATTTGATGGCTCTTATTCTAATACTTTAAACAAAAAGAAAATGTTTGAGAGGTCTGATGCTATTTCTAATTCTACAGTAAATAATGGATATAAGCCAAGTGAAAAAGCTAATCCACCTGATACAAATACATGGAACAAGACAAGTACATTGGATCAAACGGTGAAGTCTGAAAATGTCAAAAACACGTCTTCACAAGACGAAGAACTTATAAAAAATAAAGATATGCCACAAAATTTATATAATAATTCACTATACACTTACAAACAAGGTTCTACAAATAAAGATAAAAAACTTAATGGTATCGAAGAAAACAAAAATACTATGGATTTCACAAGTAGTATTCATGCAGATGAAACTAAGACTATATCAGATAATGACGACAAAAAAAATGTGGATGAAGAAGTTGTTGTTAGACGAAGACAAAAAAAGAATTCAAGGGACGATGATGGTAGACGAGACTCTCATATAATTGCACGACCACTGAGCACAATTCAATGTGCAGACGTAGCAGATGGACTTTATCCTGTATGCCACAAGTGTGACAAAGCTATAACCAGGTAATGAGATTTTACTATAGAATAGATAGGTACATATCACATAATAAAATCTTCAAATCATAGTCCAAGTAAGTCGAAAGCGAAGTTGATTTAGATTTTAAAATGCACGAGTGTCGATTGTTATTTTAACATGATTAACCTCTTTCTTTGAGAATTTATAATATGAAGATATAACTTGATTTAAAACCAAAATTGCCTAAATAAAATAGAGACTAACAAATAATGTGTGTATGTTAAACAGAGGTCCATTCATAACGGCTTTGGGCCGCATCTGGTGTCCTGAGCACTTCATTTGCGTGAATGCGACGTGTAGACGCCCACTGCAGGACATCGGTTTCGTTGAAGAAAATGGTCAACTCTATTGCGAATTCTGTTTTGAACAGTACATCGCGCCTGCTTGCGATAAATGCCACGCCAAAATTAAGGGCGTAAGTACTTTTTCCTTCTTCTAATATTTTAACCCATTCCCAGACCCATGAACCACATGTGGCTCAGGACAATTGAATTTCTATTGTGTCTGGCGGTCGGACAGTGAAAGTGTTAAAGACAGCTTTCGAGCCAAAGAGAGTGCAGTTAATCTATTTGTATTTCAAGATTGACTGCACGGATTGCGTCTATTTCTTGATCTTACTGCCTGATTCATTTACACGACGTTTACCTACACACTGGAACCATTTTTTCCATGTATACCTACCAATATTCTAAGCTGAATATTATAAAACTCAGGAACTATTGTTTCGAATAGAATAAATAGTTTTTTGTTGGATAGCTCATTTAGTGAGGAAAGCTATAGGCTATAATATAACATCCCCCTATAAGCCATTCCGAGTGATCAGCTAGTATTATTACAAAACAAATCCACGCGAATAAATCAAAATTTGTCGTTTATTTGTTGGTTATCTTAAAATATTCAAGGAAACTGTTATGTTTGTCTCTTTACAGGACTGTTTGAATGCTATCGGCAAGCATTACCACCCCGAGTGCTTCAATTGCGTCTACTGCGGAAAACTGTTCGGCAATAATCCGTTCTTCCTTGAAGATGGACTGCCATACTGTGAAGCTGGTAACTATACTAAATTAAGTAAAGCTGAACAAAACGGTTCAAGAATATTAATGTTATTTGGTATTACTGAGATCATGTAATCAAAATTTAATAACATGATAATTTTACAGACTGGAATGACCTGTTTACGACAAAATGTTTCGCCTGCGGTTTTCCGGTGGAAGCCGGCGACAGGTGGGTCGAGGCGCTCAACAATAACTACCACAGTCAGTGCTTCAACTGCACGGTGCGTATGATGAGACTCCTACTAAAATACACATACACATATTTACACACGACACGTTATATGAAATATCCCTTAATTTTTATGTATTATATACATATAAAAGATATTAGACGGATTAAGCACATAAAATAGTCAGAACATCTCGACACTAAACAATTTTATTGAGTGTGAATCTCATTAAAACTACATCAGGTGTATCAGCAATGCCTATTCCATACGCTATATTACAAGATTCACTGCCGAATTTACAATTTGCAGTAGATGCCGTTGATCCTTGTTGAAAGAAACCTGCACATTTCAAATCGCGTTACCCAATACATTATATTATAGCATTTGCCCTGTAACCAATTTTAATATACACGAAGCTGTTAATATAACTTTGAAGATCCATTTTAAAGGTACCCGTATAATTACATTTTCATCTTAAGGGTATGATAGATTTTTATACCGCTGAATTAAGTTTTCACTATTAACTTAACGCGTTTTTATAAGATATTGGATACAAATTTTAAAGGTTAGCGGATATTATCAATCTACCCATGTATTTTTACAAAGCTCGTCATACGCTGCCTATTTGCTCCTCCCTTACCAATAACCGTGATGGTGTGTGTGCGTTCATTTAAATGTATCATACTTATCTGTATGTCATAATAACTCGAGATAATGTATATACCTTTACTTTATATATATATATATATATATATATTCACCTTCCTACAGATCAGGAAGTTTATCACAAGAGTTTGATCCATGTGTTCCTGTCGTACGACCTTATATAAATGCTTGTAGAAATGCTTTCATGAATCGGTTTGAGTAGTTATGGCTATTTTATGTATTTTATTAGAATACATATATTATGTTTTTTATTTATTTTACGTGTTTTGTTTGTTGGTAGCGTTTTTTAATTTAATATAATATAATTTTAGAGAAGTTGAAAAACAAAATCACAAATTATAGAGAATTATTTCATTATAATACTAATCCAGGATATACGTAATCATAACATACATTTAATTTATTGTAATGTTCTATTGCACTGTTTTATTTACAGGTGTGCAAAAAGAACCTCGAAGGACAGAGCTTCTTCGCAAAAGGAGGACGACCTTTCTGTAAGACACACGCCCGCTAGAAGCCCTCAGCACATTATGTATAACTCCGACACTGTTTACACCACCACTACTTTTCGGCCTGTCTCTCCTTCTCCCATTACACCGCCCCTGAATACGCCCTCACCGCAGAGAACAAGGAAGTTGGAAACACCCCTCCACTTTGATGGAGGACTGTTTTCCGACATAAGAAGCACAGAAGGCAAGTTACTTAGCAAGGTGACCGTGGATCGAGTACAGAGATCAACACGACACGATATCACCGATTCTCCAAGCGTAAATTTTGAAATCGGCTCTAAAGAAGCAAATTATGTTGATGACATCGTCAAAACAGAAACAATAACGAATGAAGATGTTATTACTGTGAAATTCACTCCTGTATTACAAGAACTAGATTCGCCGAGATTATTGACACCATCTATTTATCGAATGCAACAAAAGAGTCCTACTCCTGCTCCTGTGCAGTACATAAAAGACAATTTCGAAGATTTACAAAGTTACAAAATCGTAAATTCGGTTTGCAAGGAAAAGTTATTTGAAACAGATAACATAATATCTGAATTGAGCAAAGAGGGCAGCTTTTTGGATATTCTTGATGTAAAAGAACCAGTCAAAAGGGCTTGCAGTCCCTTGGCCAATCTATTAATTTCAGAGCAATTAACGAAAATAGATAGCTACTTGCAAGAAAGTCTAGAAGTTTGTTCAGGGGCGAAAGATAGGTTCACTCCTACGCCAGCGAACATCGCAAGCGATGTCATGATGGGCAATTTTACGAATGAAGATACAGTGTCTCGAAAAGGAGAAACACATGCAGAAAAGCAAATTAACTTCACGACGGTATCACTGATCGCAAACGATGAGGTACACAATGGTACTTTATCGGAGGAGAAGTCTCATAACCATGAAAGCGTCGTTGAAGAAAAATCCTCACATCGTGAAACACTATTTGAAGAAAAAACAAATAGTTCTGAATTAGCACCATCAGTACCGTCATGTGATAAAGATACTTACAGAAGTACTTCTATATTAAACAGTGCCAGTTCCAAACGCCCCGGAGTATTGAGTAGTATTTATAATATGCCGATACATTATCATGCAACGATTCTGTGTTTCTTATTAATTATATACAATCTCATATATCAGTACATAAAACAAAATTGTAATGGTAATAAAAAATAAACTAAATTGAGTGGAATTTTATAGAATTGCTATGCATACTAAACTAGTCATTGAGTCCAGGGACATTTTGTTTCTATATCTACCAATTTGATAAAATAAGTTGTAAATAGTTACAGGTAACAAAATCTTCTTTCGTATTTTGTGTATTCATAATCAATAATATTTTATATTAACAATTTGGTGCTTTACACTACTACACTTTGAATTGCTGGCAGTATTGTGATATTTCACATTTAAATTAAGGCTTTGTATACAGCTTCCGGAATGTTGCAGTAAACTGTTACTAACATTAACAGTAGTCCTTAATATTTAAAATCAACAAAGCGTAAAAGCTCGGATAGTACCCATCCGATAGAAGCAAACTAAGATTGGTGCACCAACAATACAGCGTAACTAGATTATTATTTAAAGTAACTTAATTATGTGTAATCGTATAAGTTTTTACGAAACCTTAGTGTTATTATGCATTACATTGTTTATTTAATACAACTTTTTACCCTGATATAGGTATGTAATAATATGAAGTAGATGAAAATCAGTTTGAAACTCTTATTTAGTGTTGGTAATAATCTTATTTTTAAGAACTATTTATTTAGACTTACTTTATTACAGTTAGCATAACACATAAATATTATGTGCGCTTAAATAAAGTATTTTATTAAACATATTTGTTTTATTTTAAAGGTAAGTAACAATATAATTATATATATTGAAATTATACAACATATTAAGTTGCCGAGAAACTTCTAAAGTTGTGGTCATCAGAGGCGCGGGAGAGGTATTTTTAATATACCTAACTGTGGTCCCGCCTGACTGACATATTCCCTAAAGCCAGACTTGTGTATCTGCAAAGCTTATCTGACTACTATCACAATACTCTTATCAGCTGCTGATAGACTTGAGCATTCACTTGTAACAGGACGTTTCTTAAATCTAGATCCAAATTTACTAACTGTTCTTTCTCTAGAATGCTCGTCAGAACTCTCGATAGAATTCTCGCTTACACAGAATGCTGGAATTTCGTATAATATGTGTCGCAGGGTTTTTACAAAACCCGTGATATTATAATTTCACCAGTGACATTATAATTACACAGATTATAGTCAATTACTTGTATTACTTAAAATTTAACGGGCTAGTATCAGTGCCATTATAATTTGATACAATGAAATTGTAAGGCCGTGATATTTTGACAATAACACTGGCTTAAGAAAGCCGTTAGATTATCAGAACGATCGCTGACGGCTGACTGGCCCGTTTTCGTTACCAGCTGTATTAAACATAGAGTTAGGAAATATGAGACAGGTTTTTGAGAACCATTTTATTTTTATCTCTTTACTAGGTACCAAACTTAGGTATAGCGATGACTTTTAAGCTAAGTTAACGGAGCCCTGCTTCGCAGTGCTCTTATTTTTGGGTACAGGGTCATAAGAAAACCTAACATAACCGATAAGTTTCCCGAGGGGACGAGATTATTTTCATAAATAAAACGTGATTTTGGAAATGAATGTCGGCATCATTTTCGTCACCTTAATAGATGATGTTAGGTTTTCTTGTGACCCTGAACATAAATATAGGAGCCCTGCGTAGCAGAGCTACGTCAACTCAGCGTCACAAATAACGCCAAAGGTCCAGTTTTTTTCATTTTATCAGATTAGACACTGTAGTACAACCATTCTCAAAGTGTGCTCCACGGAGCCCCAGGGCTCTACGAAGCATCTCTAGCACCTCTACGAAGATATATGTCAGTAAAATAAATGCTTTTAAAGTGAACCCAGGACTTGGCTTTGTTTTATGTAAGGGCTCCGCTACATATTTGGTTACCAAAAAGGGTTCCAACCCTAAAGAGTTTGAGAACCTCTGCTGTAGTATATTCGTAAGTCTGTGCGACACACGCGGGGTTCCCAGTTCCCACCACAAAGTCAATTCATAATAAACCTAGCTTTCTTATAATATTACTATTGCGGACCTAGATTTATTATAATATCGCTATTTCGGCCCAGTGAAATTACAATATCACTGAAAAGAGCTCGTGAAATTATACGATCCAATCTATAATCTATAAAAGACTATAATCTGTGTCTTTATAATTTCACTAGTGCAATTATAATATCACGTTTTTTACTAAATCCCTGCGAAATATTTGTATACAGATTATCCCATAAAAAACAAAACTTGTCAAAAAAACCAAGTCTCGCTACCGTAAAAAGTTGTGAGATCCATGTAATACCAGATCGGTTAATTAAAAATCTTTAATGTTTTATATAAATAGATTGACTAGACCATCGCATGAAAACACAATATAATTATCTCATAAGTAATACATATTGGGTGTAAGGGACGGTATACCGAAAACTAATACCAGTGATTCAGTACATTATACTGAAACCCTTGGCGGTCGAATTTTCCGGAAAAATCTATGAACTCTATAATTTTCCACAAAATTGCGATGTAAATAGGAACACGCAAACTCGCACTATCAGCTGTTACGGCCCTACAGCAGCGGGTGGTAGCGGCAGTGATTACAATGTACTGGTGCGCTTACTGTGCTGCGGCCGCGCGCCGCGGCCGATGTCACGTCATCAGAGTATACGCGCGATGTACATGTTTAATTCTTTTTCTTTGAATTTTACAAGAATATTAATGCGGGTCGACTATAGTTACTATTTCATTACATTATAATTATGACAAAAAATGCAAAAGAAAAATCGGAAAATTCATGAAAATTTTCTGGAAAATTCGACCGTCAATGGCCTCAGTATCATGTACTGATGAATCACTGGTATCGGTTTTCGGTACACCGTCACTTACACCCCGTATAAAAATTAGATTGTTTAATGCGATTGCCGAGTCATCTATTTATATAATCCATTAAAGATTTTTAACTGACTTGGTATTACATGGAACTCACAACTTTTAACGGTAACGAGACTAGGATTTTGACAAGTATTGCTTTTTATGCGATCTCATTTCTTTTTGTAGATAGTCCTACTTTTGTCCTTTCCGGTACCTTCTACTTCTTGTACACCAACAATGAATTCCCTTAAAGCCCTAACTATAACTTAACTTATATCATGAGTTGGTTAGTAGTGAGCCTGATCATGTGTGTATTAGGGAGCCTGTTGTGACAATAGACCTGACCAGGGACGATACCATTATTATGACACCCAGCTTTTCAAGTCACAAAAAACTTAAACGCTATATTAAAGTTAATAAACTAATTAAAAAATGTCATAAATCTATGAAGAAATATAAAGTGCATAGAGTTAATTTAAATCTCAGAAAGGAGCGCATTTATTTACTTGATCAACTGTCTAAGTACTCTAGAAGTTTAGAACATAGTAGGGTAGTGTATGATACTGACACTCATCGCTTGAGGGAAGAGCTAGTACTTAGGGAGAGCACCTTAAATGAAATATTTAACAAATATCAAGCTTCTCAACAAGAGCTGAGCAAGCGTATAGTAGAGGCAGGTGAGCTAGTAGACTTGGTGAGATGTAATGCAGAAATGTATGAGTCTCTTACCAATAAGCTCTCATGTCCGTGTGCTCACATTCACACTCCAACCCCAGCAGAGCCATTGAGTACCATACTACCCAGTGGCGTAGGAAGGGGGGGGCGGTGGGGCGGACCGCCCCGGGTGCCACCCTTTTTGGGGTGCCACCCATCCAAAAAAAGGGGTGACACCCAAAACTCAACTAAGAACAATGTACAAAAACATAGGCACTAGCTCAGCACTACGAGAGTTAGCACGGAATTTTTAGGTGTGTCGACTAAAAAAAAAAAAAAAGGTCATCCGCCAGTTACCGCCCCGGGTGCCACCCAAGCTAGCTACGCCACTGATACTACCTGAGAACTTTTCTCATAATTCACAAAACCAATCCTCTTCACAATCAAATAGGATTAAATCTAGGTTTTCAACACCAACTAATAAAACCTACATTTTTTCTGATAGGCTAGGTCATAATTTTGGTAGTCTTCTCAGTGAGAATACAAACCAGAGTGTTATAAATTACTGTAGGCCAGGGGATAGTTACAGTAGTTTAGTTAATCAGATTAAGTTGCACCCCTTAGATGAGAGTAGTACGGCCATATTGTTGTTTGGTAACAGTTTAACGGTAAAAAGACAGTACATCATAGAATGTGTTGAAATGTTATTAGACCTTAATTCCAAGTTTAGTTGTAAATTTATTTTATGTGCTTTGCCTTACTCAAATGACTTAACACATACACAAAACATGCACATACACACATTAAATATGTTATTATATAATATAACTTGTCGTCATAGTGACGCAATATTGTTTTTTGACGCTAATAAATTTATTAGTAAATTTACTTTAACCAGAGATACAATGTATCTGCCATTTTATATTAAGCGACAGATTGCTAAACTATTAGCATACAATTTACAACAAGGCAGAGAGCCTTGTGTTGACAATTTATTTGATAGGGTTAGTACTTGTACTAACAACGTTTTTATTGACACGTCTTGTGATTTAAACTCCAAGATAGGACAACAGTTAGGCTGCAGTATTTGAATGTACATAGTACACCAAAACATGCAGGGCCTATCTGGCAAAGAATTAGAGTTAAGTTTATTTCTAGAAAAATATGATGTTAAGGTTTTGTGCTTAACTGAACATTGGTTAAAGAACCATGAGCTTATTGTTATAAATCAATATTATACAGTGCAGAGTTCGTATATAAGAATGCAGGCTATTAGAGGCAGTTCTCTCATAATAACTTCAAATTTATTAAAATGTAAGGAACGTAAAGATATTGTTAATTTATCTATTGAGCGCACTATTGAGTTGTCCTGTGTGGAATTAGACCTATATATAGTAATTTGTGTATATCGACCTCCTTCTGGTGACTATAATCTATTTGAGACTGTTATGGAAGATGCTATAAAGAAAATTAAATGTAGTAATAAGAATATTATAGTATGTGGCGATTTTAATATTAATATTTTAGAGAACTCTTCACAGTGTATTAGATTTCTGAATCTTTTCAAGTCATTTAATTTAAGTTACCTATTCTGTGAACCTACTAGAGTATCTGCAACATCTTCTACTTGTTTAGATAACATATTTAGTTCTTGTGCTGCCACAAACCCAGTAGTAATTAGTTCTCTCCCTTCTGATCACCGTGGACAGATAGCTAGTTTTCCCTGTTCAACATATGATAAATCACGTACAGTAGAATGTAGGCCTCAGACTACCAATCGTCTAATACGTTTCAAAACCAATATTATTGCTAAACTCAATACCTCAATATTGAACTCACAAAATCCAAATACAATTTATAACTCACTTTTTGGACTAGTAAATAATGAGTTTCAAAATACCTTCAAGAGTAAAACAGTCACACTAAAGGGTACTATGGGATCTTTTAACCAGTGGGCCACTATAGGTATATACAAAAGTAGAGCCAAGTTTTCGAGATTATGTAAAAAAGTACTCAAAAATTTTTAAACAAGTTTGTATTATGGCAAAATCTAAATTTATTAGTAGTAAAATTAAGCATTCAACAAATATAATTAAAGCAACTTGGAAAATTATAAATAATGAAACAGGAAGAGCACAACCACGGGAAAACCAATTTGAACTTAAAGAAAACAATTTATTAGTCACCAATAAAACTCAAGTAGCACATATGTTCAATAGTTTCTTTGCGAGCATACCTTTAACAACTACTAGCTGTTTACAATCATCATCTTTAGACGCTGGAAATTTTTTGCTTAGCAGTGTACCTGAATGCAAGAGCGTGTTTAGATTCGAGCACGTTACCCCGCGAGATATATTGATCGCATATAATTCAATTAATATTAAAAATACCGGTGACTTTTGGGGCATTTCAATTAAAATTTTAGGTACTATAGTTGAGACTGTTGCGCCTTACCTATTTATAATTTTTAATCAATGCTTTGACCTAGGCGTATTTCCGGATTTGATGAAATTAAGTAAAATTATACCCTTATTCAAATCTGGCAGTAAAAATGAAATTAATAATTTTAGGCCCATATCTATCTTGCCGGCATTTAGTAAAATATTTGAAAAGATTCTTTTAAAGCAGCTACTAAACCACTTTAATTTAAATAGTCTGCTTCACAAGGATCAATACGGATTTACTAAAGGTAGATCCACTACTGATGCGGGTGTTGCTCTCATAAAACACGTTTATAGTGCTTGGGAGTCATCAAAGAATGCTATTGGAGTGTTCTGTGACCTATCTAAAGCATTTGACTGCGTTCAGCACGACACGCTACTGCGTAAGCTCCGCCACTATGGCGTAGAGAAAACCGCACTTAGTGTTGTCGATTCGTACCTGCGGCAGAGATTTCAGTGTGTCGATGTAAATGGGACTACATCCTCTAAATTACCTATACAGCTAGGCGTTCCACAAGGCTCAATTTTAGGTCCTTTTCTATTTCTTGTATATATTAATGACTTACCTTTTTATTTAAAAAACATCTGTGATGTTGTACTTTTTGCAGATGATACGTCACTTATTTTTAAAGTAGATAGGAATAGAAATCAATTTGATGATGTAAATAATGCACTATTACAAGTTACACAATGGTTTACAGCAAATAACCTAGTACTTAATTCTAGGAAAACTAAATGCGTTAAATTTGCTTTACCTAATGTAAGACAACTGGGACCTAATATTATGCTAGATAGGGAGGAACTTGACACAGTAGACTCTACAGTGTTCCTAGGTATTACACTAGATAATAAGTTACAATGGGGTGCACATATAGCATGTCTTGCAGGAAAGCTAAGCTCTGCTGCGTATGCCGTCAGAAAAGTTAGGCAACTTACTGACATCGACACGGCTCGTTTAGTTTATTTTAGCTATTTTCACAGTGTTATGTCCTACGGCATTTTGTTATGGGGCAAAGCTGCGGATATTCAGAATATCTTCGTTCTACAAAAACGAGCGGTAAGAGCAATATACATGTTAGGTGCAAAAGATACTCTTAGAGAACGCTTTAAGTCTATAGGAATTCTTACAGTAGCCTCGCAATTTTTATTTGCTAATATTTTGTACATTAGGCAAAATATAGGTTTATTTACCACAAAAAGCGATCTCGAAACAGGCATAGGTTATATGCCCCTTATCATCGTTTACATAAAGTTAATAATTCTTTTGTAGGGCTAGGTATTCGTATATACAATAAAATACCAATTAGTCTTTTAGAATTACCATTTAGTACATTTAAAACTAAAATAAAAGACTGCCTTATTAAGAAAGGTTATTATACTATTAATGATTATTTCAGTGATAAGGATAGCTGGTCACTTACGCTAGACAACTCATGATCTTTATACCTAATTAGAATTATATAGATAATTTGCATTTTTCAGTTAATCTTTATATAATATTTTTAGTTCTTTTAAATTACTGTTCATGTATTAAAAGGTCATTCAACTTAGGTACTACATTTACATTTGCATTGTTGTTCCACTAATTTTATTAAAGTTTTACTGCACTGTAAGATGAAGATAACTCGTGATTATGGGCTGTAAACTAATGTTTTAGTAATTTTGTGTATTCATATACAGTCACTTCTGTAACATATATTTCCACCATATAGTTATGAACATGGTCGCGAGTTGCCTACATTATAAGACGTAAGTGGATGCTCCTGTTACACAATATTCACACTGGAAGGCTACTACAGCAGTTAAATTGGTAACTGCATTAATTATTTAAGTATTATGTATGTTCCTAATTACTATTTACAAGTAATTAATTACAATGTGAAACAGTTGCAGCTCCTTACAAAAACAAAATATGTAACATAACACTGGCGATTAAAAAGAGTGGCCACGAGTTTTATTGCCCGTTCTTTCTCGTGGTTCTACCTATTGCTTTGCGAATGGGCAGTAAATGTAAATGTAGAAGCATTAAGTAATGTACATAAAAATTTGACGTTCATAAGCGTCACTTTGTGACCCAGATGAATAAATGTTTTTTTGACTTTGACTTTAACTGCAAATGCAATTTTGTAATCCTATATATTATTTAGATTATAAGGTTATTTATGCAGTTGATGAATCTCGAAAACTGGACAGCAATTGAAAATTATTTTAGTTTTTCCTTGATTCATACACTAAACTCTAATTGTATACTAATTTTGAAGCTTCTATGTCTGCTAGAAGTGCCTTGGACTTTGATGATCGGTCAGTGAGTGACAAAAAACTTTGACTCGTTATAATTCTTAAACTACTGGTTCAAATTGAATCAAATTTGAAATATACCATGTTTATACAATGCCCCCTTGGTTACTAAAAAAATCAGGCTTCTAGTTTTATCCAAAATGAAGTTATAGGGGGTCGAAAATAGGCTGAACTGCTTCGAGAAAAAGATGGTACGGCCGTGCCGCTTTTTTGCTCGACTTGGCGGGGGCACTGCAGTGCCAGAGTCGAGCAAAAAAGCTAAAGATCATGTTCTATACCTTTCTCGCATAATTAATATTTGTACGGGCCCGGGGCAGTATCCGATTAGTATGCAGACTGACACATGCAGATCTCTGCGACTCGACCTAGCGATTTACGTAGCTAACGTAAATCGCTAGGTCGAGTAAAATTTCACATTACATACAAAACACTAAAATATCCAAATTCTAATCATCTATTTCTTAGTTATTTATAGATTACGAATCTTATGATCAGTGAAGGGTTTGTATCCTCATTTTACTGCCATTAAGTATGTAATAATAGCAATATAGTCAATAGAAATATCGAGATGTGATGAATGCCGAGTAGAGAATTTGAGATTGCCTAATAAATCTTTAAGTGACTGCCTCGTCGGTCTCGCGGCATAAATGTGCGCGTGGGATTGGGAGGTCTCGGGTTCGATTCCCGGGCCGGGCAGTGTTATTGGGTTTTCCCGTCGCTCGACTTATTTTATGGGCCGATATCAGAGGGCGATATTTATATTGTTTATCAATTATTGATATGTCCGAAACAAGAGTTTTGTTTCATGTTTCTTGCTACCTAAAGAAGCAATATAGACACTGAAGAATACTAACTGTACTAATAATGAATAGATTTTTGAATGCTTGTTGTGTGGTAGGCATTTTGTGTAACTTTAGAGCTATGGCTCTAAACTCTGCGGTTCCATACTTTTTATTAATCACAAAATCACAATAATACAGAGTGTCACAAGACCCATCACCAAGTCGAAGTCTACTCGTTTTGGATATCATGTCAAGTCATACTAAACAAAAATAATATCGGGGAAAAGATTTTTTTTAGGTTGACTCATTTTTTAACCTGCTATTAAAAGTGCGCGTGTGCAATTCCCGAAATACTTACCTACTTTTCCCTGGGTGCATAGGCTATCTATAGAACAAAATTACTGGGTAATTGCATCGATTTTGTACCTAATTGTATTGTGACTTTGAGCCTCAATAACTCCAGAATCAGTAGTTTCCCAGGCATGGTGCCACATTAAAAAGTGTTCATAATTATTGGTACAATATAGGATTTCAGTTTTCGATAAGGGTCTTTTTAACCGACTTCAAAAAAGGAGGTTCTCAGTTTGACCTATACGTATGTATGTTTGTCCGCGATTATCCCGCGTTTGGCTGAACCGATTTTGATGCGGTTTTCAGAAAAGTATTTGTTACACATAGGAGAAGGTTTTAGGCCCTTAACCGACTTCAAAAAAAGAAGGTTCTGAGTTTGCCCACGATTAACTCGAGTTTGGCTGAACCGATTTTTATGCGGTTTTCGGAAAAATAGTATTTGTTCCACTTAGGAGAAAGTTTTAGTATTTTAACCGACTTCAAAAAAAGAAGGTTCTCAGTTTGACCCGTATACATATATTGGTTCTTAGTATGTTTGTATGTATTATGTGTGTGTGTGTGTACGTGTATACGTGGTTACTCGCGCGCGCGCACGTGTGTGTCTATGTGTGTGTGTGTGTGTGTGTGTGTGTGTGTGTGTGTGTGTGTGTGTACGTGTGTGTCTATGTCTCTGCGATTAACAAAAAACAAAGAAAGTAGGTGAAAGAATCTAATGCGAGAGCATATTTCTCATTCTTGTCATTTCGGATAAGGCTCTGTTGTCGTGGGGACGGTTGAGTAATTTGTTCGAGTCAATATCACTTAAAGCCATGCCTTTTAGGGATTTGACCCGCCTCAAGGCAACATAGCATTGGCCTATAGCAAAGATTTTAGGCCCTAGGTCGGCGGAACTAAGTGTAGGTACAGCCTTGCAACTTGTGTACCGTCACAGCCCAACTCAATATGACTGGCAACATCCGCCTCTCGATATCACCATAACCGCGATTGCCTTGATATGTCGCTGGCACTGGAGCTATGGAAATGTATCCATCATCATCTTTAAGACGCAATGCTCACCTGGCTCAAGTGATCTCTTCTTAGTGCCGGCCATTTAAATCCTTTAGGAACACCCATTGCCCCGTTCGCTAAGCCATCCGTTATTGGCATATTTCTCCGGAGCATAATACGAGAGCTCACAGCCAATTCAATAGTATGTACAAGTCCACCGCATTTGTTTGGATCGTACTTCCGTATGTGGCTGATTCCCTAGACTCATCTCTCTCTTCCAGCATGAAGCCTAAGCCCATAGGCACACAGAATAAAAGTAGGTACCTATGTCAAAGTCATGATAACAAACTGATACTAGCAGAAAACTTATCACAAAAATAATTGAATCTAACTATAAACAAACTATTAATTAGCCCAAAACTTAAAGTAAATGGAGTACCTATCACTAAAAAGTATGAAATAAATAAAAGAGTAGTTAACACAAAACCTGAAGTAAACGAACGAAGTACCTAACACTTAAAAGTATGAAATAAAAATAATAAGAAAAAAACAAAACGAAAATGAAAACTTAAAAATCGCACCAAAAATGTTTACTAGGTATTTAGTTTCTTTTTTAAAAAAAAGAGAACCGCCTTCAAAAAATCGACCCACTGAAAAGTACGAAATAATTTTTACATACGCTAATACATAGTATATAACTTATACAAAATACTTAGTTTTTGAAGTCGGTGCCAAACCATCAAAAACAAAAAAGAATACTGGCAAACAGAGAAAATAATACGACGAATATATCAAATCAATAAAGCCTCAAAAAATATCTGAATTAATCAAGTTTAAAATAATCTACCTATATACTCTAAAAAGCAACATATATATAAAATATATAAAAAGTATGAAATAAATGCTTAATTATAAAATAGTTATACTTCTTAGCTATTTTGGGCTGTAAGTAGGAACTATGTAGATTGAATGCGCTGGTTTGGAAAGGATGACGCCAAACAATAGGCTTTTAGAGGGATTTGGTTTGGCACCGACTTCAAAAACTAAGTATTTTGTATAAGTTATATACTATGTATTAGCGTATGTAAAAATTATTTCGTACTTTTCAGTGGGTCGATTTTTTGAAGGCGGTTCTCTTTTTCTTAAAAAAGAAACTAAATACCTAGTAAACATTTTTGGTGCGATTTTTAACTTTTCATTTTCGTTTTGTTTTTTCTTATTATTTACACCCTGTTTAAGGAACCAGCTGAACCCGTGGTTACATCCGGATTATTACACTTGTGGCTTAAAGCATTATGTTATACAGCCTATAGCCTTCATCAATAAATCGTCTATCCAACACAAAATTATTCTAATCAAACCCTGGTTCATAAGATTACCACATTTAACCAAACAATCTCTTCAGCTTTATTATAGATAGATAAATAGATAATTCTTTATTGTACACCATAAGTCACATTACAGAGTTAGAAGATAACAAGAAGAAGTTTACAAATACAATGCACAATGGGCGGCCTTATCGCAAAAAGCGATTTCTTCCAGGCAACCTTTGGATGGAAAGAAATAGATAGGTTAGGGAAATAGAATTATAATATGGTGTAGTAATAAAGTTCCTTGCTAAGTAAAGATAAACATTATATAGATATAGAAAAATATTATTATATTAGTATAGATATAATGCTGCCTCCATGGTCCAGTGGATAGCGTATGCGACTGCTGATCGGAGGTCCCGGGTTCGATACCCGGGTCGGGCAAAAGTGTTACTGGGTTTTCCGAATTCTCAGTAGTAGCACGGAGTCTGGTGATGTGCTTGATAACGGCAATAGGCTTGCCCTCTATTACGTGGGGCCTAAAAATTCATGGCGAAATGTGGGTGTAATATTACACCTCTGCCTACCCCTTTGGGGATTACAGGCGAGAGTCTATAAAAAATATATATTTACTTAGATATAACATATTAAATCCACAGACATCTACAATAATACAGAAAAATATATACATACATGTTTTATTGTCTTACAAGTAAAATTATTTACAATATTTACAACTACAACAAATTTAGCTAACATATTACAATTCTACAGATGCAATACTGAATACAACCAATAAATAAAACAATTTCAAAAGATTGGCAATAACAAATATGATATTCTGGAGATTTGCAATTATTAACACAGCTTCTAATCAACATTTTGTAATAATTACTATTAATATCTAGATATTAATTATGAATATCAATATAGATACAATAACCAATCAGACTTTTTGATTTATATATAACTTTTAAGTAGTATGCCTAATTGAATAATTATTGTGGTTAAGACAATAATGACTGATTTAAGATTATGATTAGAGTTTGAACAAAGCTAGCCCTCTTTACTAAACTAGAGTGTAAATTATAGGAATATGTGACTGTGACAATAGAATATACTGTATTATTATTTTTTGTAAGCTGTGTGCACAAGGGCGTCGCCAAGGGGGGACAGAGGGGGGCAGCTGCCTCCCTCGTAGAGACTCAAAAAGTCCTACAATTCATAATTTTCTTATTTTCCATACCAACTTGCCCCTCCCCGAGGCCATCGGCAGGCGACTTTGCCCCTCCCCTAGGGCTAATTAATTGGCTAGCGACGCCTGTGTGTGCAAATTGCAAGCCTTAAGAACTAGCTAAAGTGCAATTTGTTTCCTGGGTATTGATTCACATTGTTCTGCCGAAGCATATGAAATCTTAATTGAAATTTAGTTGTATCAGCAATGTTTTATCATACTATTCTCTTATTTTAAGGTTTTAAATTTTAAAAAAATCAACAAATATGATGCACAATGTCTACTTATATAAGATTAAATAAATATTCTTACATCACATTTTACTCATAGGTTCTGTACTGTCCTGCACAATACTTTCACCTTCACCAAACAATAATGTTTTGATCCTGAAACAATAACATGAAATTACAAGTCAACAAATACATTACTTAAGAGACAAGATAAAAAAATTAATTATTACATTGATTTCTATATTAAAGGCTGTTTAATTGAATACTATTAATAGGTTGCAACTGCTGTATAAAACTTTGCTGGTCTGAAACATGGTATATTGCTATCCCTATAGGTTGCCTTGGCAGTTGTACTGTTGGCATGGCATTAGCATAAGCTAATAGGTACTCACAAATCAGGTAAGATCAATCCTAACTATGTATGGTAGCAAAAAAGACAGAAAGTGTCCAGGGTGGTTTCTGAGAATATTCTGTGCGAGTACCAATGGTACAGTTAAAGAAATTATTTGTAACTAAGCGCAAGTTAATTAATCTTCTCAATAACAACAATTATTTAAACATACTTGTCCCATTGTAGTGTAAGGCCGATGAATGTAAATGTTAAGAAGCCATGCCAAATTGTTGTCACTAAAGGTACAGGTTCTCTTTTATGACCAAAATTTTTTATAGTTCGCTGACTGATTACTGTCATAGTTCTTAAATTTTTAAATATATTATACTGATATTTGACAAACGGCAAAGATTTGCTATTCATATTGCACGAGTTCTAAAGACATAAAGTAATCATCAATGCAATGCAAATATTATTTTCGGCTGCTTTAGTTACACTTTGACTTTGACGTAAAAATTAAAACTGATGTATGACAACTTTGACATAATTTAACACATACGCGTTGTCCTTAAACTACTATGGACTGACCCTACCTACGAAATTAACATGCATACCTACGAAACACGGGGCAATTAAAATGGCTGGCATTTGATTCAACCGACAAACGAAAGCCATACATGTACGTTACCGTAAATAATACTTAATAGAATAGAATATTCCTTTTAAAACATAATGGTTACAAAAAAAAATATAAACTGTACAAAAGGCGGCTTTATCGCTAATAGCAATCTCTTCCAGGCAACCTTTGGGTAGACAGGAACGATGTAAGCATATTTATTTAATTGTGTGGTGCAATTAAAAGACAACCAAAGTAATCGGTTTATCAGACTAATTAGTAAACTTGTATATAAAGTATAATATATACATAGGTACAGAAATATGATACAAACATATACACATAAGTATAAACATACACAAATATGATACATACATATTTGTGTATGTTTATACTTATGTGTATACCTACACATATACAATGTATATACATACTATAACCACATTCCGTGATATCAGATGGATGAAAGGTAGTGTGATATTATCATAACTTTAAATATGTTGAGTGATTTTACGCTACGAATTCTAAAGGAAGTCCATTCCACAGGCGCAGGCAGCTTGGACAGTGAAAGACTTACCGAAGTAATTAGTGGAATGCATTGGCATTTCCAGCGTCAAATCTTCGGACGACCTCAAGGACCTTATATGTGTGTCATGAAACTCATGAAGGAACTTGAAACGTTTTTTGAGATATAGGTTTTTTTTTTAAAACATCTAATAAAAAGACAACTCCCGCATTAGTACTTATTACTGTGTCGCGGGGGACTTTACAAACATACAACTAACGAACACAATAAACACCCAGACTCGAAACAACAATTTATGATGGATTACACAAAGTATTGAAGTCTCGTGTGGGAATCGAACCCACAACACTCGGCGCAGTGTCAAGCGGCGAGGCGGCCGCTTAAACCACTACGCCAATCGTGCAGTCATTAGGATTGAACAAGATGTTATACCTACAATAAACTGAGAATGTGAGTATTTCTATGAAGTCGAATCGGTAGCCACTTGAGCTTATTGCGGAATTCTGAGACATGATCATATTTGCGTAGCCCGAATATAAATCTTATACAGAAGTTTTGGAGAGGCTCAAGTTTGTTTAGTTGCTCCTCAGTGGGGTCAAGATAGCTGACATCAGTGTAGTCACGGATTGGTAGAAGCAAAGACTGTACAAGCGCATTCTTGGTGGCAGTTGGTAAGAAATTGCGTAACTTCCGTAAAGATCCAGAAGATTCAAAGAGTTTTCGACTCGTTTCTTGTAACTGAGGTCGCCAAGACATGGTTTCATCGATGTAGATACCAAGATTTTTTACGATTTTACTAAACAGGAGGTATTTTCCATTAAAGTTATGGTTGGTAAATCGGAATAGTTAATTTTAGGTACCATTCTTGGACTGCCAATAATAATGAGCTGCGTTTTATCCGGATTTACTGTGAGTCCAAATTTCTGCGTCCAATCACAGATTCGCGCCAAGTCCGTGCTTAAGGGAGCTTGCGTATAAATTTGCAAATCATCTGCGTAAAGGTGGTAGGATGAAAGTAATTTGTTTGAAATAGAATTAATAAATATTGCAAAGAGTAAAGGGGATAGCACGCCACCCTGTGGAACACCTGCATTCGTATTAGACCAAGCGGAATAGGTATCATCAATGCGTACACAGTTGCCGGCGTCCAAACAGGTAACTTTGAAACCAGTCAATTGCCGATGGAGATATGTATGTTAAGAGAGCGAAGAATACCAAGTGTCGGCGGGGTATATTAATGAGTATAGGGAATATAACTTAACGCCGATAGACATTGGAATGAGCGGGCAAATGTAATGTTCTGAAACTTACATATCAATATGTAGACATCACTTTCTATTATGGATAGCTCTCTGTTTGACCTCGAAGTCAAGCATTTGTCAGTATGGTCCATCTACAATCCTTTTAGTGCGACCCGTAGGTTAAAAAACTATATAATTCCACTGTCCAGCAGTCCAGCATTGCAGTCCTATCAATTTCTATTTAAGTTGCTAGGCCCGTCAGGTATCATGTTTATTACAATGTAGTTCTCACTACAATTGCCAATCTTATTAATCTCCAATATCCCGTAATCAGGTCTTTGGAAGGCTTGATTTTACTCAGCATAACAACTGATCAAGTCCCCCGAACAAGTCGGTTCAGTTTCCTGGTAGACGTCTCTACCAGTTTGATATGATACTAAATCTGAGCTCAGAACACGTCTTTATAATATTACAATACAGAATTATCATACATAAGAATCACTAGATACGTAGAAACAATAGGATCCCATATAATTAGCTTTACAACACTAGCTACTCACAAACAGTAGGAATCATATAATTACACCAAAGAATTACACACCAAGAACCATCAACTTTGACATCGGATTTGTCTCCAACAGTACTAAAGAGGTTAGCTATTATTTACTCTTTCTCTATGGCTCATCCTAAATTTATTAATGTTGCTATGTACTATATACACAAATCGCGAGAAATCGCGACACCAAGTATGATGTGCAAATCTACGGTGTTAAACGCATTGCTGAAATCAAGCAAGGCTAGAACCATTAGATTGCCACTGTCCATACCTAGCCTGATATGATCGGTAACGTGAACTAATGCAGTAACGGTACGGTAACGGTTTTAGGTAGGGAAAAAATAAGTGCTTCTTTCCACGCTGAGGGAAAGACACCGAGGGAAATAGACTTATTAAGTATATTACATAGGACGGGAAGGATTTCATCAAGGATGGGAAGGATCATTTTACTGCTGACACAGTCATTACCAACAGCATTAGAAGTAATTGCCAGTATACTCTTTTTAACATCACAAGCGGCAAATTGCGAGAAGATGAAAGGAGAATAATCAGGCGTTGGTAAAGTTGAAAGATGCTGCAGGGTATTACTTTTAATATTTCCATCAAACTTGGACGACGAGGAGAAATGTGTATTAAGTGAATCAATGTTAACATTATTAGGAATGGTTTGTTGCTGAGTCTTACCAACCCCTAAAGTTTAAGAAATTTCCAAACTTTTGCTGGATCACCGTTTTCAACGGATTTATGAATATGTTGGCGTTGTGCTTTCCTACCCACCTTATTGCAGTGATTCCTAATAGTTACGTATTTACCAACATTTGAAGGAGTTGGCTTTTGCTTCATTAATGACTTTGCGGCACATTTCTAAGCCATAATCCGTTTAATGTCATCCGTTAGCCACGGTGCTGGTAAATGCTTAATTTTAATTGCATGTACTGGCGCGTGCACGTCACATAACTGCAGCAATTGGCAAAAATACTTTTTATATTTAAATATTTATTCTGATCATTTACATTAAAATATCAATAGACTTATAATTTTCAATTCAATTTTTTTATAATTAGGCATCTACACACCACTTGATAAACTTGTCAGGAATTGGCCCTGTCCTTTAGCATGTATGTTCCTTGAGGGGTGCACCTTAAATCGCACAGGATCGTGAAGAAACTGTTAAATTTAAATAAAATGAGCGGGTGGTATCTTTTAGAAAATAAAGCGTTTCATCGACAAAAATGCAGAACACGTCATGAGCAACTAGCACTAGTTCCTCAGCAAGTTATTATACACAATTATATAGGTACTAGCAGTTTTCCGCGGTTTCACCCGCGTCCTGAGGGAACTACTTTGCGTACTCGAAAAACCCACATATGTTATGGCTGCTACACACAGTGCCGGCGGCATAAGCCGCCGGCTTTTGTCGCGCGGCTCATGCCGCCGGCTTTTGGCGGGCGTCGGTGCCGCCGGCATCGGCCGCAGAAAGCCGCCGGGCATCATTCCAGTTGTATAGAACGTAGTAGTCCAAGATCCCAGAGCCGCCAGACCTACGTCATTTTAGCAAAGCTGAAATTTTGAGGATAATTAGTATAAAATCTTGTTAAGAAGTATGCCGACCCACGAGCTTGAAAGCCGGGCCATTTCACAGGTAGCGCGAAGTAAAGGTACCAAAAAAACATACTCACCCACCTACGTTAAAGTAACAAAGGTGGTATTCAAATATGTGTTTAAAAATATACCTAGTCTAAAATTGAAATTCATTATTGCCAGACACCTGCCGTGGGCCATTACTTCTGCCAGACGTCTTAAAGGTTACTTAAAAATGAAGCAAACTACGTCATTTTAGCAAAGCTAAATTTGATATATGTTAGTTAAGATACTATTTTACGACCCTTCCTAAGCAGCCAGACCAATCCGAACGGCCGTTCGTCCAGCCAGACGCCATGAAACTTTCCCTGTGAGTGCGAGCGTGCGGCCATTATTCATACGCATGAATGCGTGTGAGTACACTACATTGTCCCGAAAGACTGTAGGAATATTATTTTGGGTATTATCACAGAATATATACAAGTACTATTATTACAAGAATAAAAGTGTAAAATATTCATACGCATGGTACGCATGAATATGCTCCAAAAGTGTGTGGCCTTTTTTCTATATAGTCTATAGTCGTGCAGCTGCTGTGCAGTTTGATCTGCTGATTTTGGAAAAGATTTGAAAATCTCAAAATTTAAACAGGTACTCGTAAATTTCTTCACACCTTTTACTAGCAATAAATTGATTAAAGTTAATGTCATAGAATGTCATTCTTTTACTGTCATTATTAATACAGTTGTATCGAGTATTGATGAAAATTTATCGTGTCCAGAGCATGAAGAAGCAGACACAAAAATTATTATTTATCATGTACAGTACGGCCGTTTAACGATGGCGAGTCTGAAGTTCGTGCAGAAGGCGGCGCAGTAATCCTTTTTAGGAACAACGCGGTGGCAAGAAGCGGGGTGCGCGGGGCGGTAGTCTAGGCCAGTCATAGAGATATAAAGGATAGAGTGGCAGAATAGTACCGAACTCAATACTGTATCGTGTCCGCCGTTGGGAGAGAGAACGCAATAGGTTGAATGGACACGACACAGTATTGAGTTAGGTACTACTCTGCCACTCTATCCTTTATATCTCTATGTTAAAGGCCCCCTGCATCTCTCTCTAACAGTACATGCACAACATCAACATTGCGCAATGGCGTGCTACCTGTAACTATTATTTCTATCAGTTTATCAGTAATCAATAGCTAGGCAGTGATAATAGGCTAATCCAGCAACGCAAACCTCGCGTTGCTAAAATGGTCGGCATTATGCAATGATATCAAACCAAAAGAAATATATATATAAATTATATCTATAAGAATTAGAATTCTCTATTGGTTTGGAAAATTAAAAATAAACTATGAAAACACACTATTTAAAATAAGTTTTATTAATAATTGTGATACAGTTTGAAACAATAAGCAATGCAAAATCCAGGCTGCCCAGCACAGTCGGGGCAGAAATATCCCGTGTCTTTGCGTCTACTAATCACCAATTACCACCAATATCTAATAAGCAGACACAAAAATAATGATCAGATGTAATATGTACTTACAATAACAAACTAGTGGAGATGTTTGTATAATACCATCCCACCAATTGTTGTTCGTATGTGCCATTCAACGCACCACTTGCGTTGAAATTTTAACTAGTATCGTTTTTACCGGAATCTAATTAAAAATGAGTATTCCACATAAATGATGAATAGTAATAGGCACTTACCTTGCGTTAACAACTTATCACACATCCAATAACTATTTTCACATGAATAAATCAATATTTTTGACGAAATTCAGAACACTTTCTGTTTATTTCTTTCTTCTCGCCACTTTGGATTCATCACTGAACTCTTTAATTCTGAACTTCTGAAGTGGCGAGGACGGAGACAGAGATATGATTTTAAGTATAAATTGCCTCCGTGGTCCAGTGGATAGTGTATGCGACTGCTGATCGGAGGTCCTAGGTTCGATTCCCGGGTTAGGCCAAAATGTTACTTGGTTTTTCCGAATTCTCAGTAGCAGCACGGAGTCTGGTGATGTGCCCGGTAACGGCAATAGGCTCGCCCCCTATTACGTGGGACCTAAAAGTTCATGGTGAAATGTGGGTGTAATATTACACCTCTGCCTACCCCTTCGGGGATACAGGCGTGAGTATACTATTGCCAATTGCCTTTTTCTGTAAAAATATTTACCATCAGTGGTGAATTTCTTTTCAAGAGATCTACTCTTTGAGCCTAAATAGTTCCCATCATTCGTTTAACTTATGTGTAACGTTATATAGATAAGTAGGTATTCATAATTAGTGTTTGGTTTTACACGTCACAGTAAGGGTTGGAAGTAAAGTATTTTTATATATATTTTATTTGTAAAAAGTATAAAGTATAATTGCCAAAAATAAAGTAGGATACGTTATTATAAAGTATGGTTGACAACCCTAATAGAACGACCACACACAAGTAGCAAGTTGCAACCCGCGGCCGGCCGGGCGGCCATGCCGGCGGCTCATTCGTGCGGCCAGGCCGGCGGCTTTGTGTGCCGCCGCACAGTGGTTCCGTAGTAGGTCATATCATACGGTATCAATCACGATGTTGGAATTATAAGACGATACCTCACATATTTACTCACTATTTATCACACTATATGACGGTACACAAATAATTTCATTTTGTTTTTTCCTACTTATAGTTTTGTGCATCTAAAGTGAACGCATTACAAGTCCGTTCGTTAGCGTAATTAGCGCGTGATATTTAGTCGTTTTAGTGACACTTGTTTTTAAAGAATAAATTGTTTGTGACCGGATGTTTTACAATGGATATTCAAGTTGAAGGTATGTGAAGTGTATTTTAAGTATTTTTTTTTCATTTTAATTCATGTGTTATTTTTTTTAATCGGTGCTACGCCAATGAAATTAAAAGATTCTTTTTTTGTTTTACTTTATCTATGTCGAAGCTTTTAACAACTTTCTGACCATAACCTACAAAAGCAGTTTTATATAAAGACATTAAAAAACACTATATTTTAAATTTAAAAGAAAATTGACTGCGATATGCTGCGATAGTAGGTGGTACCTAGGATCTACGCCAGGTGTTAAAGGTGTCTACAAGATATCATTATTCTAAAATCCACACTATACTATTTGTATTTTGTTTTAGGTACAACATTTAAGTGTTCTTTTACAAGAATGCTTGTACTCGACATTTGGCTGTCTATTAAGAAGACTACTTCTGAAGCAGACAGATGTCGTCAAGTTTTGAAAAGTCTGGCGCAGTTGCTGCCAGATATCGAAAATATTGACACAAAAAATTTAGAAATTAGAATTACTCTGCTTTGTTATCTATCGGTGAGCTCTCGGAAAAGGCCGCTGAATCGTGTAATAAATTAATTAAACGATTTAGGCGTGATTATACAAGAAAAATGTCTCGACTTGTCACGAACACCGATCTGATGCACAGACTTCTTTTTAATTTGGATCCGTACCTTTCTAGTTTAAGGAAATTACCATGAAAGAAGAAGTCTGCTCTATCAGCTGACCTGGTAAATTTATTGTCCTTTTAAATCTGTGCCATTTTATAAGTAGTTTAGAAAACTTTAGATTGTAATTATTTAATTTGCTTAGATTTGTTCAATGCGCCTATAAAACGATTTTATTGTAATTATTTGATGAATATTTGTGTTTGTCATTAGTAAGAGTCTAGTTAAGTGGTATTATTGTAATAGTAATTTATGCCAATTAAGTTTCAGAGTAGCTGTAATTCACCTTTCTCAATTATTTTACTTTGTACAAGAAATAGCTGAGTTTTATATTGAATGAATTATTATTATTCTGATATAATCTGTTTTATTTCTACTAATCTTTACCTCAGTTAATAAAAAAATACTATAATACCATGCAATAATATGCATTTCAATAGCCATTCGTTGCGCGAAACCTCTATGACCGCCCTTCTTAGAGCGCGGAACCACTGTGCGCCTGGCGCACGCGGCTCGGCCTCCGGCACTGTGTGCAGGGCCGTACCACAGTATAAAGACATACAGTAATTTGACGCCTTTGATCTCGTAGAAAAAGCCGACAACGTCTAGACAAGGGTAAGTAGGCTAGGGCTGCCACTTGTAAACAATACCTACTTATTCAAACACTTATTTTCTTACGTCTGCCATGTTGTTTACGTACAATAATTGCTACTTTATTCTGTGATTTGGCCAGACATGAGATATTGTAAAAAGTTAGTAGATTAGTAGGAATGTGCACATTATTTTAAGTGGTTATAGGTACATACATTTCAAAATAATATAAATAATTATAATTAATGAAAACTTCTTTTTTGGTATAAGTAAATTGATGAAATCGCAGATTTTTTTAATCCTTATTGATTTACCTAAATCTTTAAACAGCATGAAGAATTTCAATGTCTCACAGCACAAGTCGTATGCACCATCTTAATTAATATTCATAAGCAAATAAATAAGTAACGAACAAAAAACAAGCACGTGCCAGCCCCCAAAAACATGTACCTAGTTAGGAACTAAGGCTATATACGTAACTAGGTACCGCTCTTCCCGCGTCTCACCTCTTGGCCCCTGCACGATTGACCCGTCTAGACGCGTTCGTCGAACGACTGTATGGATTATTTGACTGTGGCCGCACCGTTCCTATGTGCAATGTGCGCGGCGCACACAGGCGCCAGGGCACGGTAATATCACAGTATAAAGACATAAAGTAGTTTGACGCCTTTGATCTCGTGGAAAAAGCCGACAACGTCTAGACAAGGGTAAGTAGGCTAGGGCTGCCACATGTAAACAATACCTACTTATTCAAACATCATCTATTTATTTTAGAAAAATATTACAATTGCTACGCTACATGAATAATATAGTGTAAATCACTTATTTATTATATATATATATATTATACATAATTATAAATAAAATTGGAGTGTCTGTTTGTAATATTAAAATAACCGCTTTTTACTAAATGCATATGGATGTATACACGGTACATACACCGAAATGACATTTTTAAAATTTTTGTCTGCCTGTCTGTTTGTTCTCGCTAATCTCTGGAACGGCTGGACCACAGATATAGATCTACATAGATAACGCAAATGCATGCACTTCGCGTGTCTGAATCCCGACCAAGCGTCGAGGTTGGTCGCCCCTAACTTCAGTCCCCGCGCGTCCGTTTTACCGTTAAGTAAACTTTATTCACATTACGTTGCCGCGTTTGCTTTGGACGCACAGACCACCCCCACTAGACACCTAATAGCAGGCAACTAACGCGCGCGAGACATTAGTGGTTTCGGAATTATATGAAGTAACGGCACGAATCAAAACATCAGTGTCGACCAAGTCTGTGACCCTTATGCGTGTACACGTTGTGTTCATATTTGAAAATTATTTAGAGCCCAAAACACGTAAAAATGGCTACCTGTGCGGTAAAATGGTGTGGCAAGACATCCAAGACGTCAAATTATCAAAAATATGGTTTAACATTTCATCGGTAAGTAAGTTTTTATTCATAAATAAAACCCACAACCAGTGCATCGGAGCTCAGTTTATACTGGTTACCAAATCGTGCGCAATAATAGTAATAATGCGTTCGTTGATGTCTTTTCGAAAAGTCCTTTTCACTCATTACGTAAATTGCAATAGTCGACCTTGTCTAACATTGGCACGTGTATCGATAGTGTTGTGATTTCGAAGTCAATATTTTGACGTGACAACGTCTTATAAATTGGTTTGCCGGGTGACACTTCAAGAAACTGCGTTACGCTCCGCTCACGTTATGCGCTCACAATGAGAGCGAGTGAGAGGCACGCGTCCCGCCTAAGAGCGAGAGAGACAGACATAAAAAGTGAAAGGCACGCGTCTTTCATCCTTCTTCCTACTATACGAATGAATATTCACATTAAAATTATTTTACCACTCAAAGTCGTTGTCACGTAAAACTTTCGCCCGTATACCGACTTTACAGGCAACCAACATTTTTTGTCGATATTTTTCGTGGTAATGTTACGAAGATCATAACACAGTGTGAGTATGTGGCTTGACTCGGCGGCCAAACAGGGTCATTTTTGTGGCAGGAAGCGAGGAGAGTGGGGCGGGGCAAGTAAACCTGCAGTACGCGCAGTTTGCGCGTATTGCAGGTTTAGAAATAAGGGATATTACGTAGATATTTTCACTTTTTCTGACGTAAATGTTCTTAACAAAAACCTAGTCAGGATGGTTGTGGGTGTGTCCACATCTTGAAAAAACAAAGAATTTGAGATATTTCAGAATAGTGGAATTATGTAATTTGAGATCTTTCAGTTTAGATAAGTATTATTATTCATAAATAAATGCTGTAGGCATGCGGAATTTTAAACTGACAGTGTTGAGGTGGCTTTTGACCGTATTGGATGTTACCCGATGGTAGTGGGGGACACCCGACGCTATTAGGGTGACACCCGACTGTATTCGGGGTGTGTGTGATACATGATGTTATTAAGTGTGACACCTGAAAGTCGTGTAAGATGACACGCGATAGTGTTAAGTGACACCCAACGGTATTGTGGTGACTCTCTCCTATATCGGGGTGCTACCCTTCTATATTGGGTGATACCCGATAGTATGGGGTTGTCCGATGGTATTAGCCGATCCCCATTGACAACATTGATTGAAACCCGAGGGCATTAGATGACACGCGACGGCATTGGGTAGCACCCGGCAGTGTCTGGTAACATCTGATAGGTTAGATGACATCCGATAGCGTTAGGTGACACCTAATAGTGTTAGGTGAAATCCGATAGTATTAGGAGATCCGATAGTATTGACGGATCACCAACGTAATGGAGTTTGCCGATACACCTGATGATACTATTGGTTGACATAAGACGACAAAGGCTGATACCCGGTAGGATTCGGTGGTACCTGATTGTGTTAGGTGATACTTAAAGGTATTGGACTGCCACCGACGTTTTAAATTTTACGACTTTGGGTGACACTCGACGACATTGCGGGACACCCGATGACATTGCGGGATACCTGATGACATTGGGTTATACGCGACAACATGTTACCCGAAGCGCAACACCCGAAAGAGTTAGGTGACTCCTGATGGTACTCTTACGGTATCGGAGAGACACAACTTTAAGAATCTGATCGGATACTTGACACCGGATAGCAACTTTTGATTACCCGCTCTAATGTGGCAACAATTATTTTCACATTTCTTCATCGACAAGACCAGCTTAAAAATTAAGTCTTAAACTGCTACAGAGTGCCAAAATTTCTATCACAGAGTAGTTAGAGTATAAAATTTGCTGACCACCAAATATAGTCGTCGGGTTACTTATGGTCATGCATGATCAATTTGCTTTAACTTCAAGTAAAAAAACAATGTTACATGAGATCGTATTTTCCATGATCATGGATGATTACTTTTGTTGTCAATGTTCGGCAGGATATTCGGCTATCCGGTATCCGTTTCATCACTAGTACTTATAGCGTTACGCACTGAACAGTGACGGAAGCTTGTCTATACACAAAATCAAAGATTAAAAATGCTTTATAATATTTAACGTATGGGTAAAAACATATTTATTAAAAATGCTTTATAATATTTAACGGACGGGTAAGAAACATTTATTATCCATAATAATATATCAAAAATATAATCAATACAAACCAAATTCTATCGATCAATATTCCGTCCCTGTCCCATCACTACGGTACAGTGCACTAGAGTGCATGTCCTAAGTTTGACCTTGCAATAGCCAATCACAATGCATTACGTGCGCCCCGCGCATCCCGCGCAGTCCGCAAATTTAGTGAACTCGAATCAAAACAAATATTAGCTAATGCGGTCTCTAGTGGTGGTGCTCTGTGGTTTCAATACAAATCGTGATAATTGCGTTATCTATGTAGGAATATATCTGTGGGCTGGACCTATTTTGACGGGACCCTCACTGGCCTGATGTACCAAACAGTAACTTAGGCTAAAAATTAACCGGGTACGCGAAGAAGTTCCCTCAGGACGCGGGTGAAACCGTGGGAAACAGCTAGTTTATTATATTACAATAATTAACGATAAATAATTATTATAAAACACGTTGCATTTTTCGTGCGGTGACAGATTTGCATACAAAGTGTCAGTAAGCACCTATTTCATCCCGCAGGTGTCGTGGGAGGCGGTTAAGAATATAAAGCATTTTTCGTACAAACCAAGTTAAAATAAAGCGATTGACATAGCGGTGGTTTAATGGATGGGTAACCTTGGGATCAGCTTGCAGAGCCTTTGTTATCGATATGAAGTATTTTGCAGATTTTTTTCGTGCAAACTACGTTAAGGTAAAGCAATAGACATCACGGTCATTTTATGGATGGGTGACCGGGCTATGAGATTACGGAGAACATGTGTGGGGTTAATAAAAGGGGGGGCAAAAATATGGTTATTTTTGAGCTAGGATGCGCCGTTACCAAGATACATAATAATATGTGATAGGTACTTACCTAATGCGAAGGTACTAGGTACTTATTGAATGAAATTAAAATCACACCAGAATCGAATATTACCTTACAACACATATTTTCTTATGTCTGCCATGTTGTTTACTTACAATAATTGCCTCTTTATTCTGTGATTTGGCCAGACATGAGATATTGTAAAAAGTTAGTAGTTACTAGTCGACCAAGCCAACTAGACGAATGTCAGCGTGACAAAATTCAACATAATTCAACAATTATAATCCAGAAATTATTTATCGTAACGTGCGAACGCGGCGTGTGAACGTACAATGCGCCTGCAATCGGTACTAGAAATTTCTGGATTATAATTATTGAATTATGTTGAATTTTGTCACGTTGACATTCGTCTAGTTGGCTTGGTCGACTAGTAGGAATGTGCACATTATTTTAAGTGGTTATAGGTACATACATTTCAAAATAATATAAATAATTATAATTAAAGAAATTTTCTTTTTAGGGTTCCGTAGTCCACAAGGAACCCTTATAGTTTCGTCATGTCCGTCCGTCTGTCCATCCGCAGCCTAGCTCAAAGACGCCTCGTGCTAGAAAGCTGATATTTGACATGAATATAGACATAAGATATTGCAACAAAACTGTAGAATAAAATTTAGGAAAAAATTTTTTTTAAGGGTACCTCCCGTACATTTAGGTATAGTGGGGTTCCCCCCCGTGGGATCTCCACCTTGTCGTGGTGGGAGGGCCTAGTAACCGTGGATTGGTGACCCGCGGTGAAGCTAAGAGGGATCCAGGAGGGGACGCTCCGCGTGGGCTTGACGGAGGCCTGCGCAGGATGCGTCCAAAGGGGCGGGTGCGAGGAACAGTTCTTCTGTCCCTCACAGTCGGGTGCGGTCGCGGGAGGAGAGGCGTGTCGGTGTTGCGTTGCCGCGCGCCCTATCTCCCGCGACCAAATGGGGGCGCACCATTCGATGCGTCGCGGTGGGGCCGCAGAGGAAGAGGAGATGCGGTGTTGCGTTGCCGTCCTCCCTATCCTCTGCGGCCGCTGGGCGTTTTGGCGGCGGAGTCCAACACCTTAATCCGTCGCCAAGGGGGTTTTGTTCGGGGCCCGCCTGACCATCTGGCGGGCCAATACCCGTCGGAGGGTGGCGACGAGTGCTTTGGTGATGCCCCACCCTCCGACACACGGGTACATGGCGGAAGTCGAGGTGGTTTTTAGTGGAAACACCACATACTCCGGCTCTTATTTCCCCCAAGAGTCGGAGATCCGAAGGGATTTTCCACCTCGTAAAACAAAAAAAAAAAAAAAACAAAAAAAAAAGGTATAGTGGGGTTGAAGTTTTTTTTGGTTGAGAACCCCATCATGTGGGGTATCATTGGATAGGTTTTAAAAAAATATTTTTGGTTTGCTCAAATCATTTTTCGATCAAGTGAGTGTGATCAAGTGGTTTGTCAAATATCAAGCTTTGAAGTGACAAAAATTGTTAGACTCAAGTGTCCCCCCCCCCCCCCCTCTGCCGGCTAAACTATTAATTTGGAAGAGGTGAAAAAATCACAAATGTATTACATATAACGAACTTAAAAGGAAAACTATCACGGCTAAGTAGATATCACTAGTTTACGAGTAATCGTCGGTTAACTTATAAATACCTATTTCTGTGAGCTTACATTGGGCGCGCCGCTGGCTTAATCTTAAAGATATACGTACTTTGGTATGTAATGTACTACGGTACTACGTATATCTTGGAAACCACATTTTATGATTACAATACATAACTGGATACATAACTAGTATTTTTCTAAACAAAACTTAGGTTCTTATAATAGTGTTATTAAAATTATTTTTGCAGCAAAATAAACAGTCGGATTTGCTGTAGGCACATTAATACCCTTTGCAGCAAGTCATTATGGGCAACTACGGAACCCTACATTGCGCGTGGCCCGACATGCACTTGGCCGGTTTTTTGGTATAAATAAATTGATGAAATCGCAGATTTTTTAAATCCTTATTTATTTAAATCTTTAAACAGCATAAAGAATTTCAATGTCTCACAGCACAAGTCGTATGCACCATCTTAATTAATATTCGTAAGCAAATAAATAAGTAAAGAACAAAAAACAAGCACGTGCCAGCCCCCAAAAACATGTACCTAGTTAGGAAATAAGGCGATATACGTAACTAGGTACCGCTCTTCCCGCGTCTCACCTCTTGGCCCCCGCACGATTGACCCGTCTAGACGCGTTCGTCGAACGACTGTATGGATTATTTGACTGTGGTAATATAATCGGTTTATTCCCATCTTCCCCCGCATGTCTCCCTCCGAACGGGGGAAAATGGGAATTTTTGTGTCATCTTCCCCCGAATTTGTAATCGGGGGAAGATGGGAAGTTGCATTCCCATCTTCCCCCGCATGCCTGACACCGAACGAGGGAAAATGGGAATGCGTGTTTCATCTTCCCCCGATGACAAGATCGGGGGAAGATGGGAAGTTCTATTCCCAACTTCCCCCGCATGTCTGCTCCCGAAATAAGGAAAATGGAAATGTTTGTGTCATCTTCTCCCGAACTTGTAATTTCATTTGTCCCCGAAATACGTTTAATAATTAATTTTGTTCACCAACGTATGGCTCGAATAAAATAAACATGGTTTTTACAGGAACTAATAAAACAAAGCTTCATTGGTACTATACAGTCATATTTATGAGTAAATATGAAAGTACTGTTTGTTGATCGTCAATCGAGGGACGAAAATAATTTTTATTTGTTCTCGAATTATTTTTAATAATTATTTTTGTTATTTCACCCCACTGTTCTTTTTTTACGGGAGTTAATAAAACAACGTTTGATTACCAACATTTTTATAAAAAGGAAATAGTACAGCATTTTCCGTTTGAAAATCAGTCATACCTACTACTATAACAATTCCTCATACCTACTACAATAACAATTGGCCACTTTCTTGAAAAGATGAGGTAATTGATAATAATATTATTAACAATTACTTCATCTGTTCCAGAAAGTGGCTAATTGTAAAAAGTACTATTTCTCGGTCCATGATTTCGTTAATATTAACGAAATAATTGACCAACACACAGTACTTTCGTTGATATTATTTTGAACCTTCAAAACTTATTTATTTTGAATTCAAGTGTCTATTCTGTGATTTTGCATGCTGTGATAACATTGTTAAATGTATAATTAAAAGTTTAAAATGTTAGATTTTAAGAATGTTTTTATACTGTAGAATGTTAAATTTATTGTCAAGACTTGAAATTGAAGAGTGGTTGGTGCGAATTAAATGTATATTTACTATTGTTGCTACTATTGTAGACAGCAAACTTTTTAGTTTACGTGACTTATCTTTGATTTTGCATGCTGTGATAATATTATAACGTTGTTTATTTGAAAAAAGTGTAAACACCTAGTTTGTTTTTGTTTGTTTGTTTGTTTGTTTTTCGTGTGAGCGTGTGGCCAACTCTGGTGTCGGAGTTTTCAGACCGCCCGAAGGCCTCCGACATGGCCTAACGATCCTTATCCTTGGACAAGAACCGGGACCGACAGCTTTACGTGCCCTCCGAAGCACGGTAGCGCTCGGATGTAATTGCCACACACGGTCACCCATCCAAGTGGTAACCTGTACAAGCGTTGCTTAACTTTGCCGATCTGTTACGAACGGCAAGCCAAGTCTCGCTACGAGCGCTACAACACCTAGTCATTATAATTTTGATATTTATGAAAAAAAAAATTGAGAGGTTTTTCTTCAGATGTAAATAATTAAAAAACTAAAACATTTTTTACTAGTTCTAAGACTGATTTTATAATGAATATTGACATTTAGATTTGAATGTGTAGTGATTGTTATACCTATCTGTTAATTCTTAATATTAATTGTTAAAACGGTAAGACAGATTGAAATGTAAAATATTGTCAGTAGGTATTGACAATATTTTACAGTAAGAATATTTAAATACAAAAAGAGTACGGTTTTTCAAAGTGTTTCCTAATAAGACTGATTTTATATAGAACAATATTGTTGTCAATATTTGATTTTTGGATTAATAATTTTAAATAAGAGGAATTGTTATAGTATGACTGATTTTCAAACGGAAAATGCTGTACTATTTCCTTTTTATAAAAATTTTGGTAATCAAACGTTGTTTTATTAACTCCTGTAAAAAAATAACAGTGGGGTGAAATAACAAAAATAATTATTAAAAATAATTCGAGAACAAATAAAAATTATTTTCGTCCCTCGATTGACGATCAACAAACAGTACTTTCATATTTACTCATAAATATGACTGTATAGTACCAATGAAGCTTTGTTTTATTAGTTCCTGTAAAAACCATGTTTATTTTATTCGAGCCATACGTTGGTGAACAAAATTAATTATTAAACGTATTTCGGGGACAAATTAAATTACAAGTTCGGGAGAAGATGACACAAACATTTCCATTTTCCTTATTTCGGGAGCAGACATGCAGGGGAAGTTGGGAATAGAACTTCCCATCTTCCCCCGATCTTGTCATCGGGGGAAGATGAAACACGCATTCCCATTTTCCCTCGTTCGGTGTCAGGCATGCGGGGGAAGATGGGAATGCAACTTCCCATCTTCCCCCGATTACAAATTCGGGGGCAGATGACACAAAAATTCCCATTTTCCCCCGTTCGGGGGGAGACATGCGGGGGAAGATGGGAATAAACCATATAATGGTTCTAACAGTATTGTAACTCGGCCGTCTTCGTGAGTTATATACCTACCAGACGCGCCGCATGCGAGCTGCGGCACGATCGCGGCTGTGGGTGCTCTTGGCACAGTCCGCACAGTCTAATGGGTACTCTACTGCTCGAGGCGCGTAGGTATAACTCGAGTTTCGTGCGTTTGTATGGAGTTACAATACTGTTAGATATTATTACCGTGGCCAGGGTGACCTTCCGTATGCCACCCAAGCTAGCCTACGCCACTGCACAGGCGCTTCATAGATTTCGCACACAGGCACTGGATTGGGTCGGCACGGCCCTGACTGTGTGTAGCAGCTAGCAGCCTTTACGGAGCCCTATTTTTCTAAAATAAAATATAGCCTATGTTACTCGCAGATAATGTAGCTAATGATGAAAGAATTTTTAAAATCGATCCAGTAGTTTTTGAGTTTATCCATTACAAACAAACAAAAATACAAATTTTTCCTCTTTATAATATTAGTGTAGAAGTGTAGATCAAGGAGCAAATTGCTCCTTGATGTGTATTATATCATAGAACGTTATATATGAATGAACGTAATTTGTGGAATGAATCAAAACTTCGTTCTACGTAATGGTATGTTAGGGGGCTACGAATAGTTCAATATTATTTTGTATCTTTATATACTTGTTTACCTCTAAACAGCTGGACCAATTTTTGATATCATGTTGCTCTAGGGGTAGCTTAGGCCATTTTTTTCGAAAAACCCTCTATCATTTTGCTTGGTCCGAATTTCGTTACCTATCGAACCCATCGTGTACATATTACCGCTGTATCAGTAATGTAGTACTTTCGTTAGATTTATCAATTATTCTAAGTCCACGCGAGCGAGGTCGCGGGTAACATCTAGTTGTAACTGGGAATACGAGTGTATGAAAAGGGTAAGCAAATAAAACCTCAAAAAAAATTGAATTATTCCAACTTTATATTAAAAGGCGGGGATAATCAACTATCGAAAACAAACAAGTGTACTTATACCTAAGTCAATATAGTATCATCAGTAGTCTCTTACTAATTGTATTAAATCTATATTTAATTATCAATTATCAACTAATAACCTAGCCTATATACAATTAATGAGAGCTGGGGGCCCCCACTTAGTACTAACACTAACAGTGAAGTACATTTAATAGACAATTATTATTTACATTATTTTGAATACCAAGTCATCAGTGGCTTTACTATAAAAACTGAATGTTCACAATGAGTAAAATTAGCACTTAGATGAGTGGAAATAATAATACTTGAATATCAAATGCTTAATAAGCCTTGACTTCTACTATTATAAGTAACTGTTGCTTATACATTAACCAGGCAAGTCAGGAATGGTATTGAATATGTCAGTTTCACTATCTATTTTTATCATAAAATATAAGATGATCATATTTTAAAATGGACTACCTTACGTCAAGAAACTATACTTATACTAAAATATTAAATGAACACTGTTCAATATCCAGTTAATGCCACTGCTGCCATTAGTAATTCCATTCTTGTAAGGGATGTTGAATACTAACATGTATGTGTTCATACATTCCGTGGATAAAATTATATTTACTTACATCCCATTACTAGATTTTTTATAAAAAAATATAACAATTATGTTCATTGCAAAGATTTTGCAGTGCATATTCAAGACTAAAACATCAGATACTGGCAAATAAATTAAGGAATTACAGTTTGCTTTGATTTCTCAAATGATTGGTGTTACATTGGACATGACTAAAAATAATTTACTGGGCGTTTTAAATTAAAAATGAACTACTAGACTAACCATCAGCGCCGAATTTGTACATTTCACATAAATAAATCGATATTTAAAAATACCTGTATGGAACTAGCAAAGCTATTGAAGTCAGACTTTAATGTTAAATTTTAACAAAGCCAGTTTGGCAACTGTTTAAGCTTTATACGTTATCCACAACTCTTTTAATCTTCAAATTTGATGGAGTGGACACCTGTGTCAATCGCACCGCCGCGATACGAGCCGCGCTTCTTCTTCGTCTTCTCATGCTTGAATGACTTGCCACGTGTGTGCCGTAAGTCTTGATTAGCACGCTCACCCCATGAACCACGTGCTCCACTCTACAACATACAATAATTATGATTAGCTTTAAAATTTTATAAGAGTAAACAAATTTATAAAATGAGACAATATGCAGCTCTCTGTATATAATAGTTTAGAAAATCAATTCAGTTAGAATATACTTTACACCAGTTTAACAATTGGCAATATATCATATCTAAGTCATAAATTGAAATGCTAGCCATAAATTTGCTACTCAGATAAATCATTCTTTAATAATTTCAGAAAAATATCGAAAGTTTCAAATTACTTAAGTAATTTTTTGTCCTCACCTAATTAATCAAATACAATTTTCTTGTTTTGAGAATTATCTCCTCCTTCAAAACTCTTTCTGTCATTGAAACCTCCTTTGTTAAATCCTCCCCTATCGCCACCCCAAGAGTGGCGGTCACCGCGGCCGCCACCACCGCGTCCTCCTCTATCGAAAGCACCTCGCCCGCCCCTGTCAAATCCACCCCGACCACCTCTGCCGCCGCGTCCTCCCCTGTCATTAAAACCGCCACGACCACCTCTGCCGCCGCGTCCTCCCCTGTCATTGAAACCGCCACGACCTCCTCTATCACCGAACCCTCCCCGCCCTCTAAAGCCTCCTCTACCCCTATCATTGAAACCTCTGCCGCGGTTGAATCCACCGCGTCCACCATGATTGTTCCAATTGCCAGATTTGTTGCAGTCTTCTTCATCGTTTTCTTCGCCATCTTGGCTTTCACCCTCCTGGTAGAGAGAGAAGCGCTATATTATAAAATACCAAGACAACCCTATGTGATCACCACATAATTCCCTAAAAGTAAATGCCCAAAATTTTACACTAAGCCACTTGGCGATGAAGCCTTGGGCAAAATATCCCAACTTTGGCATTACATAGAGTTGCCTTGGCTTTTCAAACTTTGGGGCATTTACCTTAGCGTCAAATGAGTTATCCTTAAGTCTAGGATCCACTTCTACTTTCTGTGATGCCACTCGACGGAAAGGAGCTGGCTTACCATCAACTGTGTCATTTGGAGTTGAAACATTGTTTGTGCCCTAAAATATATTATGATAATGTTAATAAAATTGAATAACATGTATACCAATGATGATTAAATATGAACAATTTTTACACAGGAATTTAGTTGCATTATGTAAAAATAACACCAATTCTAATTTGGTATTGTATGGAAGTGCACTTTCAATTTTAATAAGCTTACACAAAGATCAACATGAATTTTTGGATACACAAATCATGGTTTTATAATTTAATTATTTTAGTCTAGCCATATTTTCCTGTCTTGGAGACTTGGTACATTTCACAGCCATAAAAGAATATAACACAAACCTTTTTGTCTGAAAGAACATTAAGTGAAACCCCCTATTGATCAAATACTTGGAATATTTGAATGTACAGTCGCGGTCTGAAAGTGTTTACCACCTTAAGGTTTATAATTGCATGAACACATCAATGACACAAGGACGACGATATTGTACTAGACAAGCAATCTATGATAACATGCGTTGCCAGAGAGGTTGGACGTTTAGACTAGAGAGAACATGCTCGCCATATTTCCTTATACCGAACGTGCAATACGTAATGTCAGTTGGTCTTAGTTGGTTAATCATAACGTCAAATTACGCGTCTCATTTAAAGAGGTATAGACTCCTTACAGACTCATATCTTTGACTGCATTATCTAAATAGCCGTGCTGTAAATCCCATCATTAAGGAGTGATGGGATTTGACAGTGAAAGGAGATATCGATGTTTTTTGAATGAGGGATAAGTACGGAAACAAACTATCGGACATGAATGTAAAGCTGAATCGTACCCGCAAGCTTCGGCGTGGCAGTCGGTTGCACTCACGCCAACTGGGTTGTCAAATTAGTTCACTGCTGTACTAATATTTACATAAAGGCGAATCATTTGTGCTGGATGGCGGATCACAAATCGGATTACCTACAGCTCTAAAAAAATCGAGCAGTGTCAAACGTAAGCGATAGCAAGCAACGTGATATAATGCGACGCACACAAATTGCCAAAGCCTGCCGCATTAGCCAATCTGGTATAATTCGTACAATACATAATCTAAGTGACAGTTTCTTAGCATCTCATCGCAACGCATCGCTCATTAGTTTATGAATACTTTTTGTCAATAGATTTTATGGCTAAAATGAACAATTAAACACGTGAAATTTTTTAGTACTGTCTGTCTGGCAAGTCTTTGCAAAGCACTGTCCGGCGTCGACAGCAAAAACTACAATTTCAATATTTTAGTTGTTGTTTACTTCTACGGCTTAAATATATCGACACATACTAAAGTTAGACATTAACCAAAAATATTTATCGATAAATCATCACTGTTACGAACAACACTCGGTTTCCTAACTCTATGTTTTGTCTACTGTTTGCCTACCACGACGCTGCTATAAGAGCGTGCTGCTAAACCTATCGACAGCTCTTTCTATCATACTGCATGTGCCATTAGAAAGAAGATATCAAACATAGCAACCGCTGTTGTTATTTAGTGTTACTTCTATGACTTAAGGTTATATTTCTTTGTGCGTTGCGTAGCAACTGGTGTCAATAACGATTTATTATTCCACATTTATAATACATATACGTTCATTTAATTACAAGCGTAATAGGTATTTACACTGAAACTAAAATATTTGTAGACTTCAAATAATGTAATTTTAAACTTGCTATTTACGATTTTGGTATTTGTAATTAATAAGTTTATCAAATGACTTTTACATTGACAGATTATAATGAAAGGGATGGTGAAAATACGACATCCTGAATATAAAACCTTTTTGAAAAAAATACAATATTTATTTATATCGTCTAGCGCAGCCATACTCAACCTGCGGCCCGCTGGCCTTTTTTGTGCGGCCCGAGCCTCGGCATAGCCCAGTACTTTTATTTTTCCAGTAGTATTACCTATAAGGGTTCAAAATTACGTAAACTTAACGTATTAATTAATTCACGCATTTACCAATGTTTTCTCCCTTATTGCGTACACACAGAACACTACATATTACTACCTATGTGGCTATGGGTTCAAGCTTAGATATAAAGAACCTGAGCAAGACAGTTGATGGTGTCTTTAAGATAGTGCCTTTGCGAAATAAAATAAAAACTTGGTGAACTTAATCGCCGATTACAAGGTGAGCATCAACTAATTTCTCAAAATGTAAGTAAAGTGTTTGCTTTCAAAGACAAACTTCATAATTATGTATGTATATCGGAGAAATAAATAATAAAAAATACATAATTTTCCAACATTGATAAAATAAAAGCTCAGCAGGATGGAATTGATGTGTCCCCAGAAAATTAGGTTTATATTTCTTATTACATACTTTCCTTGAGCAACGAATTTCTGAAAAGATTTCAGGATTATCGGAAAATAAAGAAATGTCTTCTCTTAAGGCGAGGTTGCAGTACTTTTTAAGATTTTTGAACGTCTGAAAGTCCCACGAACTATGATATTTTTAATGAATAAAAATTAAAGTATAAAAGTTGAACATATCTTCTAGTAAATCGTAAAGATAGAAACACGATTTGGAATGATTGGCTCGATAAAAAAAAATGTCAAACATGGCACTAAATCACAATTTTAAACGTGTACTGCTTAGAGATTCCATCATAAATTTATATGAAAGTATTATCAATAGAAACAGCTCTTTATTTTAAAATAAATGGTAAAAACAGATTTCGTAATTTCGTTATCATTTTTCTCCAAGAAAAAAAATAGTCAAAATGTTGGCATTATATCGCTCGCCGGCCGTTCATCAGTGCCTGTCTAGGCGTGATTGAGGGCGGACGTACGTCGTTGCTCCGCAAAATCCCCCTCCACCCCCGCATGTACGTTTTCGCAAAAGTACAAAGTAATTCGTATTCCAAACTCAATCGTTCAAACCATAGACATACTAGTAAGAAACCGTAGACAGGTTACTGACAAGGTAACATGACGGAGCTTACGAGTGGCACGCATCGCGAAAGCGTAAAGAAGACATAAAGACATATTTATTTCTGCATTTTGGTTGTTTACAACACTTATACATGTCAAAACCCTATTCTAGATGAGGCCGGCTTTTCCTAGCTAAATGACTTCTTGAGAAGAAAAGCCGAAACAAACTCAGAGTCATTATTTTTTTGTCACTTCAATTTCTTTAGTCTTTTCTTGATCTTTTAAAGTCCAGACAAAAAAAGGGTTTAGTATGCAAGTACAATGCAGGAAATCATCTGACGCTTTTGACTGACTCGGCCCACTGATGGCCCGCATTCAACAGCAATCGTACGGCTCAACCTTGATTGAGGGAGCCAGCACGATCTGTATCACTATGCCTCCACGCCATCAGAAGGTGTATGCATAAGCATGTCAGCCTAAGCCATCAGACAGGTTGCCACAACTATTTGCTTATATGTTTAATAATGCCCACATCGTACTCACAACTTTACATGCTAATACATAGTAAAATACATGTTGTAAACAATATGTAAAATTATAAAAATTTAAACAATAAAATGTCATATATTTAAATGTCAAAAAATATTATTGTATGTCAATTTAAGAATGTCAAAAAAATTAAATAATAATATATTACTTAAGTAATTTTAAATGTCAAAAGAAAATAACAATGTCAAAACAAAATAAATAAAATTACAAATGTCAAATCAAAAATGTCAGAATGTAAAGATATAAGTACTACAAATGTAAATAAAAATATTGTCACTAATTTCAAAATGTCAAAATTCATAATGTCAATAATTCATAATTTAATGTCAATTCATAATTTTTAAACTCAATTCCAGGCGTTTTTGTCTGCTAAATAATCTTTAACTGTGTAATAAGCTTTTGAACACAAGCTCTGTTTAATAAATACTTTGAATTTATTAATACTTAGTTCCTGAATATTACCTGGAATTTTGTTATAAAAACGTATGCTTTGACACTTGTATGAGTTACTTATTTTTTGTAGTCTAGTTGAAGGTAGAACAAGTTTGTTTTTGTTTCGTGTATTTATTTTATGAATGTCGCTGAATTTAGAAAACATATTTATATTTTTCCTGACATATAACAAGTTCTCATAAATGTATTGAGATGCGACAGTCATTATCTTAATTTCTTTAAATTTTTCCCTCAGTGAATGCCTTGAACCAAGACTGTAGATTGCACGAATAGCCCGCTTCTGCAGTACAAACACAGTTTGAATGTCAGCTGCGTTGCCCCATAATAAAATTCCATATGACATTATGCTGTGGAAATAACTAAAATATACTAATCTGGCTGTATCTATATCAGTTAACTGACGAATTTTATAAACCGCGTACGCTGCAGAGCTAAGTCTATTCGACAACTGACCTATATGTGGGCCCCACTGTAGCCTAGAATCTAAGGTTATGCCTAAGAATACGGTGTTATCTATAAGATCCAACTCTTCTCCATTCAAACATATGTTAGGTTTAACTTGTTTTACATTCGGTCTTGAAAATCGTATACATTTTGTTTTTCTTTCATTTAACAATAAATTGTTAGCAGTAAACCATTGAACTACTTTAGAGAGAGCGTTATTTACATCGTCATTATTTGATTGTTCTCGTCTAAGTTTAAAGATAAGTGATGTATCATCAGCAAATAACACTATCTCTTCATTATTTTGCATAATATATGGCAAATCATTAATATATACAAGGAAAAGGAATGGACCAAGAATTGAACCTTGCGGCACTCCCATTGTGACCACTGAACCCATAGAAACTTTTCCATTTACCTCAACTCTCTGTATCCTATTACTCAAATATGACGTTAGGAGATCCAAAGCAGTGTTCTTAACTCCATAGTAATGTAATTTCCTGATCAATGTTTCATGAAAAACGCAATCAAAAGCCTTAGATAAGTCACAAAAGACTCCTAGAGCATCATGCGACTCCTCCCAGGCATCAAAAATACTATCTAAAAGCTCAACTCCAGCATCGGTAGTTGAGCGACCCCTAGTAAAACCAAATTGTTTTTCATGTAACAGCTTATTGTTATTAAAATGAGTTTGAAGCTGGCCTAGAATTAATTTTTCAAAAATTTTACTAAACGTGGGTAGCACAGATATTGGCCTATAATTTGTGGGGTCAGATGTGCTACCTGATTTAAATAACGGAATTACTTTACTACTTTTCATTTGATCAGGAAACACACCACAGTCAATGCATCTATTGAAAATTATTGCCAGTTCAGGTGCTACTGTGTTGATTATGGATTTCGTAATCACAACAGAATTGCCCCAAAGATCACTAGTCTTCTTCAAATTAAGGGTATTAAAAGTTTTTACAATATCTTTGTCAGTGACATAACTAAATCTAAATTCCATGTTACACCTATTGACATTTTGTTTTAATAGAGATTCGGCGTCATTGGGGGATGAGTTCAGGGATTTAGTGGTTGAGACTGGAATGTCTGTGAAGAAATTTTCAAATGCTGTGGCAACCTCAAAATCTGATTTTATTATCTTTTTATTTACTTGAAGAGTGTAATCGTTACTTTTGCTCTTGACCCTTCCAGTCTCATTGTTTATAATATCCCACGTTGCTTTTATTTTATTGTCACTGTTTTTAATTTTTGATTTTAAATAAAGTGTCTTAGCTTCACGACAAATCTTTTTAAATAACTTAGAATAATTTCTTACGTATTGACAAAATTTTTCATCATTTTTATTAATTACTCTCTGTTCATATAATTCGTAAAGCTTATTTCTACTTTTATAAATTCCAGTGGTTGCCCATTCACTGAAGGATGTAGTACCAGCAACTGAGATCCTCTTAGGGACAAAGATAGAACTGAATATAGTACAGTACATGTCAAAGAAAGAATTGTACAACTTATTGGGATCGTTATTATAGCATAAGTATGGTAGTGTACTTGTGAGTTTATCCTTAAGTCCCTCCAGACGACGCAAAGTTTTTGGCACCACACTCAATTCCTTTCTACCTACTTTTTTAGACTGCATAGCAAATGTTATAGATTGTCCACAATGATCTGATGTTAATTTATTAATTATTTGCTTTCTAACTGGTACAATATCTGTAAATATATTGTCTATACAAGTAGATGTCGTGGAAGTTATCCTGGTGGGTTCCAAAAATAAGCATGCAAGATTATATGATTTGAACAAATTCTTAATTTTGTGGCAATTCAGGGAATCTTCGAGTAAATTAATATTAAAATCGCCACCTACTATTATAGATTTATTTTGTTGGCATAGCTTCCGTAACACATCATCCATGACACTTTCAAAGTTATCATAGAAGGACGATGGTGGCCTATACACACTCAACACAACAAGTTGGTCCAACTCCACACAGGCTATTTCAACTGTCCGTTCAACAGAGAAACTAACAATGTCACTACGATTCTTAAATTTAAGCAGCTTGTTAACCAAAATCAACGATCCACCATGCATTGCATTTTGTCTGCTGAACGAACTACCAACGAGATGGTTATTAAAATTGCACATGAACTGGTGATCTTTAAGCCAATGTTCTGTTATACACAAAACATCAACGCATTCACTGTTCATGAACAACTCCACTTCTAAATCTTTATTTGACATACCTTGTATATTTTGATGTACCAGTTTTAATACTTGCGAATTTCTAAATGTATTATTAGTTGAATTGGGCTTATTCGTACATACCAGCCCATTATTAATTAAAGTTTTATTGCAAGAGGTATTCTCTATTGTCGAAATATTTAATTTAAATTAATAGAAATGTCAGACTGTGTAGCCAAAATATTGGCTGAATCATTATAAATGTCATTTTGTTGCTGTATAGGGGCAACACGTTTATTAGCCAAATTCTTGGCTGAAATGTCAATACAAAATGCTAGCGACTCAGCTAGTTGTCTTTTATAATAAGAATTCAGATAACAAGTATCTTGCGTCAAATGTAAAGCTTTACTAACATAATTGTTAGAGTCAAAAACATGAAATTGATCGTTATTGTATGACCAACTACACAAATTTATATTAAGACTATGTCTAATATTATTTTCTTTCTGTGGCAACCCTTTACTGAAAGGTAAAGTGAGCATAATAATTTGATTTAAATTTAATTCACAAAACGTACGCACAGTAATATAAATATGTCAAAACGACACACTAAGAATTAGATAAGAAGTGTAAGTGAGATAGCACATCTAATCGCAAGCGCGAAATAGAGATAAACATATGCTCTCTGGACCGACGCGCATTGTGACATCATGCTGACCGTTTCACAAACAATAATTTGACTCAGATGCGAGATGATCAATTTGTCTGTCTTGAGTAAATTCAATTCGCCTCAAAGTAAATTTGATTAATTCATTTAAGGTAGGGAAATGAAAAGTCGATGTGATTTATTTATAACATTTATTAAAAAAGTACATTTTATTCTTCTCATTTCATTAAATGGAAACCTAAAACAGTACGTTAATATAAAAACTGCGCTGCGGACCCACCGTAGCCCTGACAATACCCCTGGGGGTATGGTGGGTCTTTTAAAGCTTAACCGTACACCTGGCTGAAATGCTGACATTAAACTGAACAGTGTTATCTCTCGTATGATAATGACTTACTATTTACGTTTTTGTATTTTTAGACAAGCGAAGACAAGTCTAGTACGATGATATAGTGCAACAAGGAGATAAATTAGAGAATAAAACGTTTAGGTATTACTGCTAATGGTTATAATGCTTTGTATATCATGTGTATTATGTATCTGTGGTACTGTTGAAGAACCGTCATCATCATCATCCTTGCGCTGTCGGATCATTCCCACTAGTTCTATTGAACTGTTCTATGATAGAACTAGTGATACTTTTTTTCCCACTAGTTCTATTAGCACAACTTGATGAGAAGAATAGAACTAATGGGAAACAGTTATAGGAAATTTACCACTAGTTATATGTATGTTTTACAAGGGTAGTGTCACAACATCGCGCTCACATATCCGAATAAATATATATGTATAAAAATGTGCATAGGGTTCCCACCAAGAACTTAGGGTCCCAAGCCAACCTCACGCCAGGCTCTGGCAAATGAAATGTCCCGATAAGCGGCAATAGACTCGCCACCTATTACGTGGGATCAAAACACTGGTCAAAAGTGGGCGTTTAATATGCCTCTGCCTACCCCTTCGGGGAAACAGGCGTGAGGTTATGTATGTATGTATGTATAAAAATGTGTTAAACGAATGAACGTCTACAAAACAATTGAACGTCTACAAAACAAATGAACGTCTACAAAACAAATGAACGTCTACAAAACAAATGACTACTAGAAAGATCAGCTATCGATAGTGATTGCAAAAAACAGGTGCATACGATTTTCGACCTTATTGACAAATCATGACAAACTTTTTTTTTGTTTTTTCTCGCTTTCTGGCAATATTAGGGTAATAAAATTATAAATTCTGACTAATGTCAATTAGGTTGAAAATCACATGCACCTGTTTTCTGCAATCACTATCGATAGCTGATCACTTTCTGTAAGTCATTTGTTTTGTAGACGTTCATTTGTTTTGTAGGAATTCATTTGTTTTGTAGACGTTAATTTGTTTTACACATTAAACAAATGAACGTCTACAAAACATATTCATTCGGATATATGAGCGCGATGACACTACATAGAACTAGTCTGGGACATTTCCTATTACTTATCCCATTAGTTCTCTTCTCCTCATCAAGTTGTGCTAATAGAATTAGGACAGTTCTATCATAGAATTGTTCAATACTACTACTATACTGGGAATGATCCCACAAAATAGTAGAACTTGAAATTAACGAACTGAAATTAATAAACTAATTACACAACAATATTATCTGGGAGTACGGTTAAGCTTTGAAAGACCCACCATACCCCCAGGGGTACTGCCAGGGGTACGGTGGGTCGGCAGCGAAAACTGTGCAGTACAATCTACTTAGTTGTTTAATACCAACTATTTCAAAAAGGAGTAAAGAAAGAAAGAAGTGCCAGAACCGAATCGGTCCTATAGTTATTGGTTTAGGTACGGTTAAAACTGCGGTATAAACTCCCAGGCCATAACATAACCGTAAATGAGTCGTGTTTTATGAATTTCGGTTGGAGTGTAGCCTTGGGGCCGCTATGCTGAGTATGAGTGAAAATATTATGGTAATTATGTTTAGGGATAAAAGCGTTATGATAAAAAACAATAGGAGTTTAAATTTATTTTTATTAATGATATTATTAATTACAATTACGGTTACTGTTTCAAGACGGAGAAAAACAAGAACAAGAGAATGGACTTTGATCATCCGTCAATATTTGTAACTTACGTATGATTTTGTATTTCTATAATAATAATATTGTTGATTCAGCCTCAAATCACTTTTATTACTTGACAAAAACATACATCAGTATTTTATTATTACGAATGTCCCATCTGGATACTTTGTTTTTTAGTCTTTGAATACGCACAATACTGCTTCTCTTTTACACTCGCTAAATGCCAATTTTTTTATTCTCTCTATTATTTGTGATACTGAATTTATTATAAATTGTAAATAAAACGTTGTAATACTCATGAATGAGAAGTGATTCCATAACTTTTAGTCATTTTCCTACTATAGTTTGTGCAAAATGTCATTACACACGACGGCATTTTCAAATGTAACGTACACACACGCGCGTAAAAGAGCGAGCGCTTCCGACCGCAGCGCGTACGCGACTAAAGCCAAATGAGACATTTAGCCTTTTTTTAATGTGCCACTTTTGAAGTTCGCATAACTCATCTACGGTTTTATTTACGCTGCGCTGTGGCACACGCACACACGAAATCCCCCCTCCCCTCCCCCCGCTCACTCGCTGACGCCACCGCCGTGTTTTTGTTTTTGCGGGGGGTGAGGTCGAGCTACGCACTGTACTGCAACCTCGCCTTAATTGAAAATCCTTGGCACTTGTAGCCACTACAACAGAGCTAGCAGTTTTGGGTTTTGATAAATTAATTATCTGATGAGTTGATTGATTTAAAAAAATATATACGAATTTGGAGGCGATTTTTAAAGAGAAAAGAGACATTATGAAGAATTTTGGAAATTAGAATCGGATAGCTATGAGACGTTAAAAAATTGTGCACACTTACTCTTGACATTGTTTGCATCGACATACCTATGTGAATCTCATATTTAAAAATGAAATATGCGAAAAAGGTTTAGAGATCTCGTTTTAGTACTGATTCGCACCTAGACGACGTTTTGAGAGCAGAAATTATGTGCTTGATTTAACCAAAATGGTAAAAACTTTGTTACAGTGTCAAAAATTACATTAATTTTTATTACATAAATAAATGCTTATATTTTTTTATATAATAGTTTTATGTTACTGTCTTATAATCCCCACTTTCCCACTAATATTACAAATGCGAAAGAAACTGTTTACGACTTTACGACTAAACCACTGAATCGGTTTTGATGAAACTTGGTACATAGATAGACTATTATAGCTCGGTAAAGGACATACGCAACATAGGTACCTACGTAGGTAAATTACTGCGGCCCAGTAGATTAAACAGTAACAATTATGTGGCCCACTTTAAAAAAAGGTTGAGTATGGCTGGTCTAGCGTAAGACTGCCTCGTTGGTCTAGCGGTAGTGCATACGACAGCTGATCATGAGGTCTCGGGTTCGATTCGCGGGTCCGGCTCGGAAAATGTTGCTAAGGTTTTCTGTTAAGAATTTCTTAGTGACAAATTATTAGGAATTTCTGTCAAGAAATTCTTAATAATTAGCCCGAAGTTGGCGGTGTTTCACCCCCGTGCATCAGAAAGCACGTTAAGCAGTCCCGGCTGTCATGATCTATGGCAGTAATTAGTGGGAAGTCAGTGCCCTCAAATAAACCTACTGATTACTGGTCTAACCTTAGAATGATGTTAGATGGCAGTCGCTCCGTGTAAAAACTGATATTTAGTCAAATCTCGGTAGACCAGTAATAGCAGGCCCTGGGCTCCGAAGCGCAAGCTTGGGATGCAACTAAGAAAATGCTAGGGTGATGATGATGATATCGTCTAGCGAAAATCAGGGTGCTGTCAGACCGTGAGCTATAATGATAGTGGATGGTATGCTAGTCACGTTAAAGCGCATGCTGAACACATAAGTGAGCTTTTGTTTAGATAGTACCATTTTATTATAATAAGTAAGTGTTTTTATACTAATATTAAAATACAGAACATTTACAGCAAAATAAATGCAATTCTGTCACTATGTCAAATTATTTCATCGACCTAAAAACATACATACTCTTTTTGTTTGAATCGATGCCTTACCAATAATTGAAAGGTAATAAGTACTCAGATACAGCATTTTAGACCTTGCTGAACCCAGCGTGACAAAGAATGTAATTTGAAAAGTGGTAAACATTTTTAGACCGCGACTGTACAGTACACTTGTTTGTATCTTTTCTCATAAAAAAATGATACTTATACATACCTTTACAAAATTACTGTATGGCTTCTTGGCAGGTGCACCTGAGTCTCCACCAGATGCCTTCCTTTTCTTGCTGGATTGTAGTCCATTTTCCTAAAGTAGTTTACAGAAATATTGTAATATTTTTGGAACCTCATGATTAAAAAGCTTACTTTTAGCTATCTATAAACAACTAAAAGTAGATGTAACAATAAATCCATACAGTAAAAGGGAGTTTAAATTGTTGTATGGGCTTTAATATAATCATTGTATGGGCTTCAATAACATCTAGCAGATAATGTCATGTATTTCATGATACAATGTGGCCAATAGACGGCTATTGTTTTAAATAGTTAAATTTTTATGTTCTGATAATGAGTTGTAGTATATAATTATGTAGTTCATAGTTTCGTCCTATATATATATTGAATATGTCATTTGTTTATGATGAATTAAATTTGAAACTAGCCTAAAGTGCGAATTCCTGGCAATTAGTTAAGGAGCAAATAAACTGTATTTATAAACTAGTGGTATGAGTAAAATTTGTGATGAGGTGTCATAATAACATCTCACAATAACTCTTAAAAGTAACTACTACTGTAAGGGTTGAAAATTACCTCATTGGCTGCCTTTTTCGCCATTTTTGCAGGTGGAGCATCATCATCACTGTCATCATCATCATCATCTGAAGATTCTTTTTTTTTAGGTGTAGGTTTTTGAGCAGGCTTTTTGGGTGCCTCTTCATCTTCACTGGAATCATCATCTTCAGAAGAGTCTTGTTTCTTAGCTGAAGGTTTAGGTTTCACTGCGCTCACAGGTGTTTTGGGGGCAGTTTTAGTTGGTTCATCATCACTGTCATCACTATCATCTGAAGATGATGCTTGCTTCACAGGTGCCTTAGCAGGAGTTTTAGCTGGGGTTTTTTGTACAACTTTTGGTTTTTCATCTTCACTACTGTCATCGCTATCTGATGATGAGTCTTTCTTAGCTGCAGCCTTTGTTGCTGGTTTGACAGGAGTTGGTTGAGGTTTTTGGAAGGCTTTTTGTGGTACCTTCTGGTCTTCATCATCACTACTGTCATCACTATCTTCTGAAGATTCTTGTTTCTTAGCTGGCGCTGCTTTTTGTTTGGCAGGAGTGGCTTGTGGTTTTGGAGCTGGTTTTGCTTTGGGCTTAGGATCTTCATCGCTACTGTCATCTGAAGAGGATTCTTGCTTTTTGGCTGGTGTAGCTTTACCTGCTGGTTTTACAGGTTGAGCCTTAGCTGCTGTTGCTTTTACAGGTGCTTTTGATTTAACATCATCACTATCATCACTGTCATCTGATGAAGATTCTTGCTTCTTGGTTTTAACAGGAGTTGGTGCAGGCTTCTTTTGTGCAGGTTTTTCATCTTCACTATCATCACTGTCAGATGATGATTCTTGTTTCTTAGCAGGTGTAGCTTTTGATTGTGGTTTAGCTGGTGTAGTAACAGGCTTGGTAGCAGGCTTTGGTTTTTCATCTTGACTATCATCACTGTCATCAGAAGAATCTTGTTTTTTAGCAGGTGTAGGTTTCGCAGCTACCTTTGCTGGCGTTGTAGCAGCCTTAGCAACTAGTTTCTTAGCTTTTTCATCATCACTGCTGTCATCACTGTCCGAAGATTCAGCCTTTTTGGGAGCAGTCTTAGGAGGTGCAGGTTTCGCTTGAGGCTTTTGTTGTACTTTGGGCTTTTCATCTTCACTGCTATCACTATCATCTGATGATTCAGGTTTTTTGAGAGGAGCAGGTTTTGTCACTGGTGTCTGAGGTTTTTTAACTGTCTTTGTATCTTCTTCATCACTATCATCTGATGAAGACTCTTGTTTTTTAACAACCTTGGGTGCTGCATTACTTGGTTTCACTGGTTGTTTCTTTGGTTTAGATGTAGCATTATCTTCACTACTGTCACTGTCATCTGAAGATTCTGCCTTCTTAGCTGGTACTGCAGCTGGTTTAGATTTAGCCTGAAATGTTGTATATTTATTATAAAGTATCCTTATATTACTTCCTTTAAATATTTTCAAACAAAAATGTTCAGAGGTAGTGACGAATAAATTACTTAATAATTTCACAGAAATTCAATACAATTCTTTCATCATGATTAAATAATGCAAAGAAACTAGGTATAGTATAAATAATAATTACAGCTATCTGTGGTTTTTCATCTTCAGAGCTATCAGAGTCTGATGACTCTTGTGCTTTTTTAGTCACAGGCGCCTTGCCGTTTACTTGTGCAACAGGCTTTTTAGTTTGTGGTTCATCGTCACTGGAGTCATCATCAGAACTGAAAATAAATCTCAAGTTTAAAATATATAAAATCTGAATCTGACAATAAAAAAATTAAAGTAGTTGTGTATAGAATAATTAAATAGGAGAAATTGGAACTCCTATTCACAGCACAAAAAAAATGCAATTACCTTTCTTGAGCTTTTTTCTGAGGCTTTTGTTGTTTGACATGCTCTTGTATAATGTCTGTGAGTGTCGGGAGGCCTTTAACACGAGGTTTCTGTAAACAGTAATAGGTTATAATATAACTAACCATCTAAGTAACAAATAATTACACATGGTCACGTAAAAACACAAAAGAAACGTTAATAGGCATGTGAGATTAACGCTTGTTAATTATCCGTAGCACCTTTCAGACAATGATGCAATTGAAAAAGCTCGTCTAGTCAGAGGCGCAATTATTAAATTATAGAGATTTTATTATTTTAGACCATACAATTACAGAATTATCATAAAATATTACATTAGTAAAGTAAAACTAAAAAACACTACAGAAAAAGCTTGTCAAGTTGAACACGTGTGGTTACAGAGGCCGGCCACACGTGGTTTTTGATGATGGTCGACGGTACTTACTGCTTTAGTTTTCTCCAAAAATTTTTGTGCTAGTGGTTTATCAATAGTTTGTAAGAACTGGTGAACTAATGAAACAGTTATAGTTTTAAGATTTGAGTCCCCCATTTTTAATATCTTTAATTTTTTCTAATTCAAAAGCACGGCAACGAAATGCAACGCTGCCGCTTGTCACACACCACAGACAGTTTGAGACAGATTAAAAATAGTAGAGTAACGTGACACGTGACGTTAACCCTGTGAAAAGTTGTAAAGTGACCACAGATTACTAAATAGAGTAAAACATTTAAAAAGTGACTAAGAATGAATGATTGAAAGAAGCCAACAATAAAAAAGAAAAAGCCCAAAGAAATATAACCTTCTGAAAAAGCCTATTGCCAAAGACTATACAAATTGCTACAAACTGAGAATGATATGCTTAAGAAGCAATAAGGTAAAACTTTAATTTATATAATAAAATTATGCTTTATCGTAATCATAATCATAGGTTCTTTATTGCATAAATTATGATACAATAATATCGTTGCAGCTATTGATTTTATGTACTATAAGAATTTATTTATAAATACTTATAGTACATAAAATATAATAATACTTACTATACGTAATACTTACTATAAGTATTTATTTCCTAAATCAATTACCAATTTTATTGGAGTATATATGGTCCCAATCACAAACTAGGCTAGGCCTGTATCTTGGGCACCATCCATCAGAAACAACCGTGAAGAACATTTTGGTATAATAACACATTAAATATAATAAAATTCAATGTAAAATAGTTATTCCTAAAATTAAGTACAATTATCAAAGCCTCCTTAAATTAATTGAGTCTGCCAGTCTACACACTCTTCCTCTCGAACCCACTCACCACAATATCGAAGGAGTAGACACCTGGTTAGAGTTAATTATTACCTCAGCTCCATCCTTGGTACACTCCCATGGCCAATACCTTGCTCCCAGCTTTTCCCGTCATGATCTCATCTACCTTTCCTATTTCCTTAAACTCTCTAAACCTCGCCCTAAGGTTCTGTACTTGCGTTGTTTTGGACGTATATGGATAGCGAGAAGCTGAAAAAAGATGCTGCTGAGCTTAATTGGTCTTCTCTGTTTGCAGCCAACACGGTAGATGAAAAGGTTTTAATTTTCAACGAAACTGTACTTGATCTTTATAATACACATGCTCCTATCAGGAGAGGTAAATTAAAACGTCCTCCGGCACCTTGGCTCACCAGGGGCGTTCAAATGGCCACGAGGCGCCGTGATCGAGCTTTTCGCAAGTTCAAAAAGGAGCGGTCTGACGAGAACTGGAGTGTGTACAAAGCTGCAAGGAATCGGTGTAATCAGATGATACGCAACGCTAAACGCCGCCATATTTTGAACAGTATCAATTCCTCGTCCTCTGCCTGTATCTGGAAGTTCCTTTAGACTCTAGGTATTGGAAAACAGCAACACACAGCTCCTCAAATGACGATTGGTTTGGATGATTTAAATAAGCATTTCTCGTCTACTACCCAACTGGATCATCAAACCATACGTCGTACGGTAGATTACATTGCTGGGCTTCCCTGACCTAATATTGACCCTTTCCTTTTTTCTCCAGTTGCATTGGGTGCGGTCAAGAAGATTATCCTTTCTATTAAATCCAACACTGTTGGGTTTGATGCCATCAGCGGCATCAGCCGCCGCATGATTGTCCCTATACTTGATCATCTCATCCCTCCTATATGCCACATTGTTAATTGTTCAATTGACAGTGGTTCTTTCCCCTCCTTGTGGCGTAAAGCCTTTGTTATCCCACTTCCTAAGACTACGAACCCTTCTCTCCCTAACCATTTCCGTCCAATCTCTATTCTCCCCTTCCTATCCAAAGTGCTAGAAGCCTGTGTTCATAAACAGTTGTCTCAGTTCATATAACAAAACAACCTGCTTAGTCCACTACAATCCGGTCATAGCACGACTTCCGCTCTCCTCAAAATGACTGGTGATGTTAGGGCAGGCATGGAGGACACCAAGGTCACTGTGCTTACTTTGGTCGACTTCTCCAATGCCTTCATCACTGTCAGTCACGATATCCTTCTATCGATCCTCTCCCATTTCATGATCTTACCGAATGCTCTGGAATGGTTCTCATCGTATCTTCAGGAACGCCAGCAGTCTGTTCGCTGTGATGAAATGTCATCTAGTTGGCATGACCTTAGCCTTAGCTCTGGTGTTCCTCAGGGTGGCATTCTTTCTCCTTTACTTTTCTCTATCTTTATTAATTTCTTAACTCCTAATCTTCAATGTTTGAACACTGCGAATGATTAATATTCACTACTCACTCTTAATGAAAACATACTTACCTATATCATCATCATCAGTCCACTGCTGGACTAGGCCTCTCCTTTGAAAGGAGGAATTGGCCCACTATACCACGCTGGCCAAGCGGGTTGGTATATGGTTTGTATCAGGTTTTCCTTCTCTTACAGTGCTGTTCTCTGCATAATATGCTCCCTTTGTCGGCTCTTACGACACCCATGGGATGATATGGGGTGGTGACAATTCGTATTCTTAATCCGTCACCACACGGACTGACCTTAATAGGTTTACCTATATAGGTACGTTAACATAATAAACAATTTTTGTTTTCTGATTTACTCACTGTTCTTGAAGCAGATTTCGTAAGATATTTCAGGCGTCACCGTTCGTACTACACTGATATCTCATTCCGTGCACTGTAAAATACACAATTAAGTGGCCAATGGGAGATAGAGTTGTCTAGTCTTTTTGTATTATTTCAACTACCTTTGCCATATACATTTGCAGTATATGGCAACACAGACTTTCAGCGGATTTGGTCCGTACATGAAGTTATAGATAAACATGGAGACCGCACTCCGAATACCTACTTGAAGCTCAAATGATGTATCGCTATCTCGCTCACTGTGGTCATACCATCTCTTTTCAACCAACCACTGCCATATTGACAAGATTTACTTGACCTATGGTGGCCAATGTTGCCACATTACCAAATCCTTAGGAAATGGGATTATAATTCACTGTCTCGCCAACCATGATTATAAGCGTTCGAGACCTACAATATTGGGAATTTTAACAAGTGATTGGATTTCAACTCTTGATTTAAATACACATTAATTGACCGTGTAAACTTCTGATTTGCTTAATATGTCGGCTCTTTTTAAGAGCTTACTCGGAGATTTTAATAAGAGGATAGCAATACTAAATCCACGCTAAAATGAGAGGTCAGACCACAGAGAGTGAGATAGAGAAATGTAGGTATTTGACTCAAGGCTTTGTTCCAGCTGTGGCCTCCATGTTTATCTATACCTTCATGGGTCCGTATCAGATTTATACACCTGTTTTAGTCTATTCCCTCACTATTATTATACTCTTTGGTCTATTCTAATAAGTCGTGGATCAGGTGCGTCAAGATGGCAGGATCAAGTCCTCGATTTATTTAGTACTATACCGGGCTTGTACTATATAATATGTACTATTTGTACCCGAAATGACATATTTGTACCTCTGAAGGTGAAGGAAATACATCAAGATGTCCCTGGACCCGCCTTTTTGACTGTCAAAGTGGTGGGAGCATCTGAAACCCACGGCACATAGGGCCAGGCAATTCACACTCAAAGTCTTAGTACTACATATGTACTTGTTTATAATTGTTGTGAAAATTCAGTTTCAATAGGTATAATATGAAGAGCCCCCAGTTGTACCTCTGAAGGTGAACCTTCAGAGGTACAAATGTCTCGTTTCATATACAAAAAGTACATATGTAGATTATATGGTACAAACCCGGTATTTTGCTTATAGAGAGGCACAGATATCTCGTTCAGAGTACGAATAGTACCTACAAACCCTATAATGTAATTTCAACGCTCATTGACTTTGGTAATATGTATGTTCATTGTGGAGTGTAATTTTTAAACATTGAGTTCGTTATGTGAGGAATTTTCTAAATTCTCTAAGGGGGGAAAACGTTACACGCGGGCGGAGCCACGGATGAAGTCTAGTTGCTTATACGAATACAGACCGCCAAAACGATGGTCCGTTTTTTTCACATGCTTTAAAGTGTCCATGTTTAATAGTTATTATTTACTATATACCGCATTTTACACATGTTTGGGCCAAGGTTAGATGAAGTTTGCTACTGAATTGAATGAGCTATTTTGTTGTGACTTCCATGACGTCACGTCGTTTCATAGTTCTTACTTCTTTTCTATAATCTGTACCTTAGTGATGCGCGATTGTGAATGATCTGCATAATCGAATTAACCACTACTACTAATCTACTTATTCGAATACAATATTAGTAATATACTAAAATTCATAATCGAATGACGACTACTAATTAGTAATTACTAATGATGGCCGACTATATTATTGTCATCACTCGTTAGTTTGAATGAATTTATTCGAATCGTTCGTGTTCGTCGTTTCGTACCCCGGCGCCGGCGCTTAGTTACTGGTTTTGAAACGATTACATGCGAATGATTAATTGAAACTAAGACTAACCTAAATAATCTATCTTCTTTGTTCGTTTGTGCTAATAAACTGATGTGAATAAAAGTGTGATAAAAACGGGTCTTGTGTCTACTAAACTACAACTATTTATCTATCAGTGTTAGTAAGAAATGAGTTAATAACAAAAATGGACGGTTTCTTGTGATAGCACGCTAAAAGTAAAACTAACTTGCAATAGTTGCAATATGATTAAGTGAAGGCCGATGTCGAATAAGTCGAATTATTTATTCGTTCCCATCATTCAGTGACCAGACTGAATGATGAGAACGAATAATAATTCGACTTCAAGTTAGTACCTATTAGATTAGTAGGCTATGTTAGTAACTAATATCGAATGTCATTCGAATGAGTTGAATGATTGACAAAGTCGAATGATTCGAATAGGATCATTCATAGTCGCGCATCGCTACTGTACCTTATATATTTATGTGATGACAGCACCGATAACTGGTTGATTTATAAAATTCGTACATTTTGTTTCTAATCGTACATAATATATTTTGTTGTAGTGCACTTTATAGTGATGATGGAATGTGAATAAGACATTGTCTTTAAATTGTGTAAATATTAATTAAAATTGTACTTAATTCAAGTTACTTAGCGCATAGCGATGTGAGGTGACATGTTTTAGATGTTTGCTTTGTCGATGTCTAATGTGAAATGTGATCGGGAATAAAATTTGTAAATGTTATGTAGGCTCGCTTGAGTTCTGAAATTGTAATTGATCACAATGCCTGTTCAGCAAATTAATGTGAAAAACTCGTCTGATATTGAAAGTTGGGAATGGGGTGGTGGATGTGGTAGAGAGGTGATACGGACGGGATCAGGCAGCAGCCGAACATCATGTAGCAATTCGAGTGGCGATATTTGTCGCATTTGCCACTGCGAGAGCGAACCACATAACCCTTTGCTGGCACCTTGCTACTGTTCAGGTCAGTAACAACAAAACTTAGTACTATTTACGTCCGATCGTACCCCCCGAGGCACTTCCGTCGTGACAACACGTCCTACACAGCTGTTTTCTGTTTATATAATATTTCTTCAGAAATCTAAACAATTTGCCCCATTACTTAATACTCAATTAATGCCACATGCTAAGTTATGAAAATCAATAAGCAGGTAGACTCTTCTCAATTAATTTAAGTAAATAAATTTATGTCTGCTGCATTAAAGTAAAATGAAATCACAAAATTGCCTCATACTGTAGATAGTTACTCTGATAAATAAATGTTAGTATTATCATGTGAGGATTGAAATATCATTCTCTTATACTAGAAACAAATCTCTATTAATATAAGCAATAATAGTGAAATATTGAAAATCTTTCATTTTCTTAAAGCCATAAGATGTAAAAATAAAGCCACAGTAAGTACTGTGAAAACTGTTAAAAATTTCGGAAATAAAGGCTTTATTATTATTATTATTAATAACATAAGCCAACATAATTATACAGCAGTATCTTTTGAGCTTAATATGCCTATATGGAGTAATCTCCTTAGTATTATCTTTTAATGTTAATATAATAGACCTGTTATTAAGTGGTTTACTTCACAGGAACATGTATACTTCATATTTTAAAACTGTTTAAAATGCATAATAAGTAATTGTTTTTTTTTCATAGATAAAATAATAATGTATTTTGTTACATTGTATTAATACTGTTTTTCTTTTTTATTTTCCTGTTTAAACTGTTTCCTGATTCCTGTAACTTAAAATACCAGATGGTTGTAACAGATATATATGTCTAAGTATTTTAAGTTCGCATAATCCTTGTTATCAGCAGGGCCTGATATCTTTGGTTAATGTTTCAAGTCCATTTAGTGCATGTGATTTATATTCAATTTATTTTATTATTCATAAACAGTTCATAATAGTATTAGAATATGTAATCACATTATGTTTTTTTTTGTCTTGACCTGGTCCCAATGTAAAAGCAATAAAGTAGTGAAGTATTGAATCTGACATAATAATATATAAATGAAAACATGTACTTATGTACATGTCTTGATGTACCTATCTAATATATAAAATTCTCGTGTCACAGTTTTCGTTCCCATACTCCTCCGAAATGGCGGCTTGACCGATTTTGATGAAATTTTTTGTGCTTATCCGGTATCTATGAGAATCGGCCAACATCTATTTTTAAAAAAAAAAATTTGCAAAACAACGTTTGCCGGGTCAGCTAGTATGTTATAAATAAGATTATTAGCTATTATTTTACTATGTATGTAGTAAAGACTGGATGCATACAGAGAATACTTGGTTTCATGAAGATATTCAAAACACTTATTTGTTTCTTTCTATTTGTAGGCTAGGTAAAATCTTGCTATACACCTTTGATTATGATGATAAAATAAAACAACAAGAAGTTGTAGGTAGTCTATGAATAAAAGGCGATATTTAAATAAAGTTTTAGGAGAAAATGCCATAAATTCTATCTTTCATTTTGACTTGTCTAATGTACAGCGATAGAATGACTCTGAAGTCTCTTGACTTTTACACAACAGGATTATTTATGTCATCAAATATATTAAATAGGTTTATACTTACCCCTGAGTCTAAAACTAAAAGTGCCCATAACTTTAGAGTTATGGGCACTTTTAGTTTTAGACTCAGGGCCAGTTTAACCACTGCCTGATAAGTTCTGGTTAAATTGCATGGTAGATAATGGCACGAAAATTTCATAGTAATATCTGTCAAGTAATGTCTGTCCGGAGGTGGTGAAGCTAGGCTGTAGTCTCTCTGAAATCATGGGAACATATGCACCAATAGTTATACATTATTATCAGTGATCGGATAATCGGATGCATATTCACCTAAAGTTAATTTTTGGTTGTTGGTGTCTGCCGTGTGGTTGACGGCAAAGAATACAAGTGTCACCACTCCCTATCTTCCCGTGGGTGTCGTAAGAGGCGACTAAGGGATAACAATGCAAATACCATCTTTGCGTAGAGACGGAAAACTCGACATCAAACCCTATACGACTGCCTCGTTGGTCTCGCTACATAAATGTGCGCGTGGGATCGGGAGGTCCCGGGTTCGATTCCTGGGTCGGGCAGTGTTATTGGGTTTTTCTGTCACGAAATTCTCAGTAGCAGCACGGAGTCTAGAAATGTGCCCGGTACGGCAATAGGCTCGCCCCTTATTACGTGGGACTAAAGTATATCTGGCGAAAAGTGGGTGTAGAAATACACCTCTGCCTACTCCTTCGGGGATAAAAGGCGTGACGATATGTATGTATTAATTTTTGGCTAGGATATTATGGAAGCGGCTTTTTAAAACATATTTTTTTAAATATAAATCCCGGGATTCCAGAAAATTCGGGAATGTGAAACTACTCTGTAACATGGTGAGGAAACAACGTCTTTAACATGTGGGTTTTATTAAAAAAAAAAACTGGTCTCCAGGATTGCATAATTATTAAAGTGTATTTACTTGAAGTTAATTTTAAGCTCCCTGTCAATTTATGAGTATGTTGAGTGTAAGAGGGATGGTAGGCAGTGGGTGTTAATTAAAAAATGTATATATAAAATGTATCTTTAAAACTTTCAACTTAGTCGTTTAATACGATACTGTCAGTCAGACTCAGTTGAGCGCAAGAGTTCATTGGTGATGCTGTTGTTAGTAAATAATTATTAAGAGACTGAATGGTTTTTCTTTGTAATTCTTATTTATTATTTGTTTGAGATAAATGTTTTGAAAATTGAAGAAAATTAAGAGGATTTTATTATTTTTAGAGCTTTGGTTTTGGTACAAAAGTTAAAATAAGTAAATATACTTACCTACACCCGATTTGATTCTATAATAAAAACACTAAAAGGGTGCATAGGGTTCCCACCAAGAACTTAGGGTCCCAAGTAGGGTTGCCAGATACGGCCGTATCATTTCCGGGACAATTCCCCCCCCTGCATTGGCTAGGGTTTAAAAAAGTAACTTAGTAATAGATCTTTTATACATAGGTAGATAATAATGCGGGTCGGGACTTTCAGGTTCTTTTAAGGCATGTATTTAATGCTGCATCAAAGTAAAACGAATACAAGTTTCAAAAATAATTAGAGTGGGTACCATAATAAGGGAATTTAATACTTGCATCGAGTGCCGGCAGCGTCAGTGTTGCTAGTATAACTCGGTCGGATACTAGCAACTGGTCATTTAGATGGTGTTTAGAATCCGGGACAGTAAGGTCTTATTACTGGACACGGGACAAGACGCATAATTCCGGGACAATCCCGGATTTCCCGGCCATCTGGCAACCCTAGTCCCAAGCCAACCTCAACTGCAAGTGGTGCACCTGCCGATCAACGGACGAGGCTCTGGCAAACAAAATGTCCCAATAAGCGGCAATAGGCTCGTCACCTATTACGTGGGATCAAAATACTGGCGAAAAGTGGGCGTTTAATATGCCTCTGCTTACCCCTTCGGGGAAACAGGCGTGAGTCTATGTATGTATGTGTAGTAAATTTGTCGATTCCGAAATCCCGGGATTTTTTCGATATAAAAGTGTATTCCATATTAGCCAACACCTTACAATAAATAAATTATATACCCACACCCGATTTGATTTTATAGTAAAAAGAAAACGAATTTTGTCAATTCCGTTATCCCGTGATTTTTCGATTCAAAAGTGCATTCCATAATAGCCAACACCTCAACTTTAGGTAAATAGGCATCTGATTATCCGATCACTAATTATTATGCTTTAAAATATACGAGTAATATAGCAGAGCCCTTGTTACACCTGCATTATTTAGAGCTACTGCTCTCCACCCATAGTTTACAGCCTGATTTTATATAGCCTATAACCTTCATAGTAGGCGTCGGGACGTGACGACCCCGTCGTCCACTAGAGGAGTTACTCTGACGAGTAGATACTCGTCATAGTATCCCCCTGCGCAAACAACCGAAAGTAAATCCCAAGATGCTAGATGGGCAGCAGCGTCCAGCACCAAAGACTTCTGCGACTGCGATCGCCAGTACGCCTTCCAAGCGTGGCGATTACGACAAATCCCCCCCAATCATGAACCACATCAATCAAAACCGGCCCCTAGTCCCCGACGGCCCCGCTAGTCTTGGTTATGGTAGCGGCCATGGTAACGGCGGGGCATGGGGTGCGAAGAATCTCCGGAAGAGATCGAGCTACCACCACCAAAGACAATTGGCCCTGGCAACACTGAACACGCGTACACTGCGGACCGACGTGAAGATTGTCGAGCTGGAAGAAGAATTGAGCAAGTTGCGATGGGATATCATAGGCCTATCTGAAATCCGAAGACAGAGGGAGGACTCGATAGTGCTCAATTCCGGTAACTTGCTCTTCTAACGGGAGGGCGACCAACATTCCCAAGGTGGTGTCAGGATCATGGGGAGGGCACATAGCTCGAATAACCGATGGCCGTCGGGGCAGGAGGGTTCTGGAGCGGCGACTACGTCCTGGTCGACGCAGCAGGGGTAGGCCTCCCACAAGGTGGTCCAACGTGCTGGTTAAGATTGCGAGAAGCGGTTAGATGCGTGCGGCTCAAGATCGGTCTGTGTGGAGAACCTTAGGGGAGGCCTATGTCCAGCAGTGGACGTTTCAAGGTTGACATGAATGATGATGATATAAAATTCTTGCCTTACTGAATGATGACTGCCAGACAAGGCACAGCCGAAATTACTGAGCGCAAGAAGCTACATTTGGCAAGTATGTTTCTTAGGGATCATAAGAGTGCACTAAGAAGGAATTTCAGCTGCCTGCGCTTAATAGTTTTGGCTGTAGCTTTATGGTTTGTAACGCAAAGCTTTTGTATACAGAAGTGAGTAAAGGGCATTTCGAATCCTGTCTTAGTGCTCCTAAGCAACCATAAATGCAAAATGTCAGCTTCTTACAAACGTAGTAATATCGGCTGTGTCTTGTCTGTCAGTCAGTCACGCAAGGTCTTATATGCAGGTGTATTATACAGATATATACTTCATATCATAACATAAAGGCAGCGATAGCCTAATGGAGATACCAACAGACTGCCATGCAAAGGGTATCGGGTTTGAATCCACGGCGCGCACATGAAGATCTTAGACAGTCTCAATAGGGAGTTGGTACCTATGAATAAACTGACACTTGCCTAAACCATGGAATATCGCTATTTTTTTGGGTTGCGGTCAGACAGGTAGTCGCTCTGTGGAAAATATCAGTAAAATCCGGTTAGACTAGAAAGCGGACCATGGGTTCTAACTGGGATAACGCTAGGAGGATGATGAAACTTCATAACGTACAAATATAGGAGGCAGGTTGTCGATAACGCAACATCGAAGACCGAAGCGCCGTGCTGCCGCTGTGCCGTGACTGCGCTGTTACCTTAAGATGTTGTGTGACTATCTCTGGCTATTGGGTGAAGTAGAGTTAGGATGTCCTCGTGCACCTCCTCGGGTGGACAGCCGACGCTATTCCCTTTCCCTGGCCGAATCACGTCCCACATACCAGATACTAGATAATAATTATATTCGTGTGGCCACGCCACATGGGACGTCGCATGATGACATTGTTAATCGTCAGCCCTAGATATTATTCGCGGCTTCGGACCGAAACCGCGAATAATATCTGGGGGCCCCAGGGGGACCGAAAGATTCGGTCCTCCCTGGGGACAAGGCCTACAGTAACTACTACAAGTACCTAGACACTGTTATGTTGTTTTCTAGCCATAAATTTATCTATTATTTTAAACTTGACACGGCATTGGCCTAAGCACACTTGGCTCTTACGGTCAATCTTTGTCTACCCGGGGCACTTGTAGAAAACATGTGGGGAATGTTACCGTCGTCGAACGACTCGAAAGCGATCCATTCTTGTTCAAACTTCGACTAGGCCCATAAAGGAACACATAAACTGCCTTTTATTTGCACACTGGCGAAAAGTAGTAATTTTATGTGTGAACACAGGGATTACATATGTTTATGTCTTATGAAGTATATATCGATTGTGCAAATGACCATTTGTGGTAAACATTTGACATATCACATCTAATTTGTTGTTAAAACATGTTCATAGTAAGTGTTCAAGTTACTTGTGTTTGACATTGACACAGTCTCATTTTTGCACTATCTTACGAAATTGAACCGTTTGCATAATATTGTCATTAAATAAAATGCAGCTACAATCAGAATTAATCCAGACACCGAATACATGTCTTTTGCTTGGTATTTGTTAATTGCTGACTGGAATTTTTGACGTTGTTATTTAAAATTGCGCTAAACTAATATTGTGGGTTCGATCCCTTCACGGGAAAACACGTGCCCCTAATGTTCCCAGGAAAAGCTGTAGAAATAATAGTATTTATAAAAATATGCATGTATAAAGTCATATAATATTGGAGGACAATGAGATTTAAAACTTGTTTAAAGATTGTATCAGAGTCTCGATCACGACATTTAATAGAATAATAAAATTATGTAACTCTAATGCCCCTTTGAATGTAAAATAATTGGTTTGTTACAGGAAGTTTAAAATATGTGCATCAGAGCTGTTTACAGCAGTGGCTAACAGCATCAGAGACGAGATCATGTGAACTATGCAAATTTAATTTTATCATGCACACGAAAATAAAGCCATTCAATGAGGTAAGCATTTATTCAATCAATTTTATAAGTTTCGCGTATTTTGAGTTGGCCGGGCTGATGTTGGTAACGGCTGGGTCGGAAGACAGGGATTACCTACTGTATTGTAGGTACATACGCGCAATTATCGTAGTGACTAACTTCAGGCCGGCCTGCCCCTTGCTTGGCACAAGCCTCTGCTAGCTTGTATACATATTATTAATAAACTAGATGAGCCCGCGGTTACACCCGCGTTATTTAGGGCGACTGCTCTGTTCACGTGGCTTATACCGTGATGTTTTATAGACTTTTCCTCAATAAATGAGCTATCTGACACTGAAATATATTTGTTTCAAAATTCAAATCGAAACAGTAGTTTCTGAAATTAGCGCGTAAGCAAACAAACAAACTCTTCAGTTTTATAATATTAGTATAGATTTATAGAAGCAGCGATAGCCTAGTGGAGATACCAACAGACTGTCATGCAGAGGCTATCGGGTTCGAATCCTAGGCGCGCACCACTGACTTTTCGAAGTTATGTGCGTATTGAATTATTAATTATCGCTGGCCCCTTGCCTCGGAGAGCACGTTAAGCCGTCGGTCCCGGTTGTCATGTAGATCTTTGACAGTCGTTATAAGGAGTCAGTACCTATCTCTGAATAAACTGACACTAGTCTGAACCATGGAATATCGCTATCCAAAAACTAGAGCGGGTGGGTTGCGGAGGTCAGACAGGCAGTCGCTCCGTGGAAAAGCTAATATTCAGTCAAATCCGGTTAGACTAGTAAGAGGAGCCCGAGTTGAAACTGGGATAACGCTAGGAGAAAGAGATTTATGGCATGGCTAACATGCTGATCTAGTGCATGCGCACGCATCTTCAAGAACAGACCTAAGATTTATGATGTTGATTAATGCTTTCTTTTTCAAAGCATCATCATAAGACTTCTATAGAAACGGTCACAGTGCAGCATAAGGCCTCTTCAACTTTGAGACGGGTTAGGCCATTATCACCACGCTGGCCAAGTGTGAATTGGCAGGCTCCAAATTATCTTCTGTGCTTCGACTTTAATATTCTCTACCCGAGACCCTCCACGTAGCAGTCTGTTGGTCTTACCCTAGTATATAACTGCCCATCTTTCTCAAACAGTAACTAGATACACTTCAGGAACTCTCCAGCCTCTCTAGCCGGCTATCACTACTGTGCATGACTCCATCTTACCAATTACGTTGTTCATAATAACTATAAATTCAATGTTACATAATAACACCTCTCGTTAATTCGTTCCAAACCAGTTATGTATTTATAGTCTGCATTTAGCCGTTCTGTCATTATCAATTTCTAGTTAAACTGATTGAAAACCTGTTTGATATTGGAATGAAAACTGAACATCTTTAGTTTAAACTGCAGAGGGATATTATTACATATACATCTCTCTCGCGTGATCAGATTAATACCTGATAGTTTGTGAAAGGAATATATCTATTGAGCTCGTTGGTCCACATTGCTTAACCAGCAATTGGGGATGGTGGCCTTCACAATAGGACTTCACTGTCAGCTTACCATTAGGCAGCGTGAAGTCAACTTGACAGTTTTTTTTTAATAAAAAAATACTTAAATAATAAAAAATAATCATCTTCATGCGCTTAGATTCTCCTCCTTTACTATTGGACCATGCCGGCCACATGAACAAAAATATGGCTGGCGAAATTTGTACGCTAAATAAATTTACGCTTCAATTTATATACAGAACTGTATCGGATCCACACTATGCGGTGACAGTATAAGGGAAGTTTTATGAAACAGTTTGGTTTGGGGGATGAGCCCCATATTGTCCCCATCTTCTTTATGAGACTTTCTCGATGATTTTGGCATGCGGTCCCAATATATAAACTATCCATGGATTTGGAGATTATACTTGTTTGACATATTTTGTATGAAGCTTATCTCAATATTTGTGCATCTCTAATCTCCAAATCCATGAATAGATCGCATATTGAATTCGGCGGTAAGACGGTTCGCTCGAAGCTATAACTTGGCCTTTCCACCGAAGTCGTCTATCAGCCTCGTATGTGGTGTGTGGTCATATGCAGTCATAACGCTTTGCTATTTGCAGTGGCGGTTGTTGGAGATGTCAGGTGTGGAGCGACGAAGGTTATGCTGTGCCGTGTTGTTCCATTGCGTGGCCGCCCTGTGCGTCATGTGGTCACTATTTGTACTTATCGAGAGGGCCGTGGAGGAGGTCAACCGAGGCATGATTGGTGAGTATAAATAAACACTTCACAACAAACATCAACTATCTTATGTTAATTGGTGTGTAATGTAAATTTGCTATTGTATTGTAATGCGAATTTTATGGAATGCTTACGTATGATATAATTATGTAAACATACTTTTTTGTTTATTAATCTGTGCATTTGTGGACTATTATCTGTATCCCCACAGACTTTACTGGTTATTGTAATTTTAATACAAAGCTCCACACTTTGAAAGACTACTACCCGGCTAGGTATATAAAAAAAAAATAGATTTCTTTTTTTTATAATTTCTAATGTCACATGGGGCGCAAGCAAGAAATTATGAAAAGTATTGTCTTTTGTTTTGATTGCTCATACCGGGATCAAATTTATAAGACACAGCGGATAGTGACGAGATGAGACGATCGCATAGCACGAACTCAATCGGTCGAATTTAGATGTAGTTAGTCAATATTTATTTGTCTATCATCAGTTGTGTTAATGAATGCAGACAATGTTAATTTATCCAATACAGGTTTTCTTAATTTACCTCTATAGCCATAATTCGATGTAAGGCTGTCTCAAGGCGGCTCTTCACGTGGCATTCGTATAGCCATACAGCCAGTTGTCCAAATATTCAATGTTTTCGCAAATATCACAAACCTGTCATTCGTTCAGAAACTGGATGTTTGCATATTCAAAAATAGTGAACACTGATTGTGAAGGACATGGTATTATGACAGCATTATGCAAGTATATTAAACGGTATCGAACCTGATAATAGTCGCTACATATAATTTTATAAATCTGAATGCGTTCTATCAATACTAAACTTGCTATCTGTGTGTCAACTGTTATAAATAGATGTTAATTACACGGCTGGCCGTTTTATTGACCATCTTTGTCAACTATAGACTTGCAATTAATAATTAAAATAACGTTTAGAAGTTCAACTCTATCAACAGCTCAACGATGCTCAACTAACTAGTAAATTGTGACATATTATGCAGCTTAATGCATTATTTATCACATGTCTACATCTAATGCATTATTATATCATAAATTGTTGATCAGTTTGATGGTACTGTTAGATTATATTACCGTGCTAGTATACTTGGTAATAAGAGGCTTGTAGCATATGTAGGGCAGTCGTTTTGTGACATATATTACTCTCGCAATATGCCAAAACATTGTACACATGTAATGGACTATAATGTGCATTTAGTTAACACGTTAACTGCCATAGCATAATTTTAAAGACGGCAATTTCTTTTTTCTGTTTTTTGGTGTTATATTGACATAAATTACATTATATGAATATTTTTTTCTTTTTTCGATAATTATAACATAAAATAGGACAACAATAAATATTGTCAGGTATATGTGACTGACGAAGCCCAATCGGGAGAAAAAATATAGCCATTGCGCCATGTCAGGCATTTTGTCAGGCATCGTACATCGAAGAACATAAAAAAAATTAACATGTATTGTTTTTTTTTTTATTTCAATTTTATTCTAAACTTACTATTTTAATCATTTTCTAAGCTTTTTTTCAAATAATAAAAATATTTGGAAATTCATTGTGTCGTATTTTTTGCGTAAAACATGGACTAACTTAAAAATCAGTCCCATATGTAGGAAATGTTGGGCCAACATGCACATAGTTTCTTAGGGGCCTTGTCAGTCCATTTCAACAGAGAAAAACACCCAAAACGCGCCTGACGGTTCCCTCAGATAATTTGAATTACATACGTTTGCGTCAGGCACTAGTGACTGACATGGCCCTAACAGATACCATGTCTGTCAAGCACCGGTGCCTGACGTGGCAGTCAACGTGTTAAACACTTTTTCCTATTATTTTCCTCAGGGTAAATAGTTCATATGATTTATTATATTATATGAATAGTTAAAATAGACACGGACATCCCAAGTTTTTGATACCAACAATTGTGTATTCAATGAAGGCCCATGGTAAAGTGGCGATTGTAGTAATGACACCACTCACGAAGTTAAGTGTTTTCGTCACTGTCTGGTTTACCGAAGCTTGATCGGTTATAAAGGTTATATATACCTTCGTACCCTGGAGTGCACATAAAGCAGTCAGAAACCGCTGTCATGGAGATCGATGTTAGTAGTAGAGTAGTCGAAGAGCTCTTAATTATTTTGGCACTAGTCTAAACCACAGCACATGGCAGTGCTTTTGGTCACGGTGATCTGACAGTAGTCGCACTGCCTCGCCCAAAATTCTACATAATGTACATACATACATACATAGACTCACGCCTGCCTCCCCGAAGGGGTAGGCAGAGGCATATTAAACGCCCACTTTTCGCCAGTGTTTTGATCCCACGTAATAGGTGGCGAGCCTATTGCCGCTTATTGGGACATTTTGTTTGCCAGAGCCTCGTCCGTTGATCGGCAGGTGCACCACTTGCAGGTGAGGTTGGCTTGGGCACCTACATAATGTACATCTACATAATCTGGTATAACGCTAAGAAACTAGACAATCTATATGAAGAACCTATTCCAAACATGTCTGAATTACTCGCTTATATGTTGGTTATATAGTAGGCTTCAGTACTATACACTCCAGGTTCAGTTATGATTTAGAATTAGACTCCAAAAAAATATTTCCATTTCCAAGTTATATTCCTAAATTAAATTATTTGTATGCAATTATGTGCATCAATGGCGACAACATTTATTAATAGTCTAAATCATTATAATAAAATCACTCAATGATAAGTATAATTGAAATGCATACAGCATTCATCAATATTTAAAGAATTAGTAAACATGTATATTTTTAAGGGCACATCCTAATATCTACTTATAAGCTAAAAGTTACTAGTTTTGGGCTGCTTACAGATTTTTTAAATGATAATCCTATAAAAATTTCCTTTATGTACTCTATGTATTCAAATAATACATAGAGTATAGTAATAAATATCAAATAATTGGACAACAAAGTAATGTTTTGGCTCCCAATTGGATATTTTGTTACGGCCGTCATCCCAACTGAGTTTGGTAAACACATGCAAATAAGGTATAATGTAACCGTATTCGGAATCTACAGCTAACATAGACTTTTCTATAACTTTGGAGTCTATATATATATACTTTTCTATAACTTTTTTATAACTTTGGAGTTGAATGTTGTCGCCAGTTATGTTTCATACATCTAATCAGTTATCATTAAATTTTGAACTGTCCTGTCTATAACTTCTTAAATAATTTTTTAATATGTGTGTAATAATGTTCTTGAAAGACATGAAATCTGCCGACCCGCACTTGGCCAGCGTAGTGGCCTACGTGGTTATAGCCTTCAGACTACCGAGAGAGAGATTTCAGACTACCGTTTTATACGCGCGTATAAGCTCGTTTCCGGAAGCGCATTTAGGCGCATAGGTATAGGCGCGCCTTTTGGCACAGGCAAATCTCATCCGAGCGTTGACGCGCTTCGAAGCTCGTATAAGCGCTATACTGACACGATATCACTGCCGTTTCGAGCGAACACGCCGAAATATGTCCGTTAATGCGAGTTCGGTTTTTGGAAGCGCGTAATGTAGCGTGCGTGTAAGCGCGTATGCTGAAACGACAGTACAGAAAAATACGCTACTTATTCTGAAACCGCCCTAACCCTTCTGATAATGAGAAGAGGCCCTAGCCCAGCAGTGGGAAATATTATATAAGCGAGGTTGATGATAACACTAGAAGTAATATCGGTCGTCGTCATCAGTCAAGTTTTTCATAGTAGTACTTTTTGGTTGACCGGTTACGAATAAAAAAAAAGGTTTATAGTTTTTATACCGCTGTTAGAATTGAAAAACTAGTTATTTTTATCGAGTCATTAAGAAAGTCGTTGCTATATGTTATAACATGGACATAATTTAAAGGAATTTATAATAGCTAGTGATGTTTTTTTACAGCATGGCCCTTTTGGACGAAGCTCGTGGTAGTAGCAGTGGGTTTCACAGGTGGCGCCGTTTTTATGTACATACAATGTCGGCAGTACCTACACCTTTGTAATCGTTGGAGAGCTCACAACAGGTAACTAAATTATAGAAGACACTACTTTAATAATTTTTGGCATCAGTTTCTGGTGATTGAGCTATAAAAATCTCGATGCCGCGTGCGCATACAAACCCTTACCAGCCAGTTCCAGGAATCATGTCGCTTTTTTTTTCAATATTGATGAAGCGATTGAGTGCAGACTTTTAGAGCACAAAGCGATCCAGTATCGACACACACACTACACGCAAATATACACTACTGCAAGCAAAAGATCTCCGTAAAATTGCCGATTTACGCGTTATATAGAACTGGTGCTGAAATTAGTGTATTCCTTGCTCCCAACACTTTCTTTTTCTGACAAATTGATATTCATATACACTGTTTGATTTCAGAATATTGTTAATACAAAACGCCCCAGAAAAGATACCGATCGGCGGTGGTTCCCCGCCGGTTCGTGTGAAAAGGCGGGAGAGGAGTGCGCGCGGTCAGGTGATAGCGAACATCGAGCCGCCGCCGCCGCCGCCGCCGGCCGTGTACCACGAAGAAGACGAGAGCGGCGGGTTCGAGACGTACCGCGGCAACCCGCATCGCCGCCTGTCGTCGCTGGCGGACGACCGTCTGCGCGTCGACTCGCACGACGATACGCGCCGCTTCTCCGACACGCGCCTCGTGCACCCCGGCAACGTCGCTGTGGAGGAAGCCTCGCAACTGGGACCCGAGGTCAGTATCACATATACCTAACCTCCACTCTAAAGAACATCATCATCAGTCTTCCATAGTCTACTGCTGGATATAGGCATCTCCAGTGGTACGCCACTGATCCACTCAAAAGTTCGTGTTGGTCAATCCAGTTAGTCATCCGTTCAGTTGGTCATCCGTGTGGTGACGGATTAAGAATACGGAATGTCACCACCCCATATCATCCCATGGGTGTCGTAAGAGCCGACAGAGGGAGCATATTATGCAGAGAACACCACTGTAAGAGAAGGAAAACTTGATACAAACCCTATACCAACCCGTTTGGCCAGGGTGGTATAGTAGGCCAATTCCTCCTTTCAAAGGAGAGGCCTAGTCCAGCAGTGGACTGTTAAAGGCTGATGATGATGAATCCAGTTAACCAACAATAATTTTTGAGTATGCATTGCTCAAATTTGGTGCTTGCCACAAATACTATTTGTAACCCCCCAATTGAGGAAACCACCCTGTAGCGTATTTTGTCCCACCTACACCGCTGAACCGACGATCGTTGTAAAGTCACATTTTATAATGCCAGCAAGACTCAGAAAAAGTTGCATTGTTTCGCTGTGAATAGATTTCTTATTGGCAAGACTGGTTTTCCTTGGTTGGAATAGTCCACACAGGTGATGTAGGGTTCGTATGATACAAAATCAGTCGGCAGGCACACATATTCCTATATCTGAATAAGAAGTAAACAGTTTTGTTCTAAGTCTCGTGGCAACTATTTTGGTAAGTTTCACTACATATTTATACTTACTTTGTTGCAAACAAACGTAATCTACGTTTTTTCAATTCAATTTTTTTTGCAACTTTATCACATTGACCTTAATTACCTATTTGTTTGCAATGCAATGTAAACACAACAGGTTATGTACATAGAAACCGGTTTAGCTATTGTTTATGTCGTATTATTCATTGTCCCACAAATTCAAGAGCGATAATCATTTATTATAAGAACCACGGTAGGTAATGTTATCTATACAGGGTGTTGATTTGCATTTGCAAAATATTTTAAGGGGTGAATATATTACTATAATTGAATACAAATACATGAAAAATTAAGTCACCAAAAGTTAAAAAAAATGTTCGTCATCTCATCTCGCCGCTCAGCTGATCGCTATTGCAGGTGCCTAACATACAGGCACACGTACCTATAGTGAATGCGCGATTCAGTCTTATTTTGCACGATTTAACAGTTTATTCTGATTTACTAAGTAACATTTAATGAAAATAGGATTTGTATTATTATTGTATAGTATTGTAACTTTATGCAAAGGGTTTGAATGCGAGCTATACATCCAAGGCTCAAGTTTGGTACACAGTCAGGTAGTGTTGTGTACCTACCTACGCGTGTCAAGCAGCGAACTTGGACCTTGGTACACACGATAAAATAAGTAATTCAGTATAGGGACCAGGGCATGGCATGTTTTACGAAAAGACCATCTGCTACCATTGACGGTCGGGTTTAAATGCGCACGGATTTTTACGATAACAAAGGCTGATGTAGGATATAAAACAATCAGAAATCTGTGTCTTAATTAAGATTTTGAATTGTTTGTGAATGACTAGAAACTGCGTTGAGGTTAGAATTTCGTTAGAAGTTAGTTTCTAGCTTATTTTGTTTGGCTTTTCTTACAGACGCTCTTATTACAGCAATTGTTTCCGAGGTGTGTTCATTGACCATTTGACAGAATTTGTTTATTTGATATTATTTTAGAATTTTTTACGCAATGGCAATCAAGTTTTGTTATAAGTTACAAGGAAGGAAAAAGCCTTATTCAAGAACTAAAAACATTTTTGCCGCAAGCGCACCTTTTCAGTTTAATTTCATAACTAGTTACGTAGCTGGCAATCTACAGTCTGTGACCAACTAAAAAGTAGATCTTTTTTACTAATTTAGATGCTTTATTATAATATATTTAGATTGATTATACTAATCTTTATTTCTATAGTTACAAGAATTATAATTTTAGTAAAGACGGTCACTGGATAAAAATTCATATATAGTTTTGCATAGTTATTGTTTTAATTTTTGTATTTACGAACTTTGGTATTTTAAAATTAATTTGTAGTATAATATAAATTAACTGAAATAACATCTTTCGTCTTATTAAGCTTATTGTAATTGCAAATGCATTCACACATAATTTTGAAATTTTATTAATAATTAATTTATTTTATGGATATCTGAATAGCCAAAATTGGGTCTGTATGGTGACCGAAACCAATTCGATATCGGTTTAGATACAAACTAGGTTTCTTGTGCAAAATAATAATTGGTGAGAATTAGCAAAGACGCATGACATAATATAACTGCGTGAACTAGCTGGTACTTATTGCTTTAGTTTTGTTCTGAAAATTTGTACCTACCTACGATATAATTTATAGTAGGAAAAAGTTATTGTGTGCCGTGAAGTTGTTACTGCTCGTTCTTATCAGTTTTTATAGGTAGAAGGGTCACTATGAAATTCATCGTAGCAAGTAACGCAGAGTATGGGAGACTGCTCGGTTTTCTAAGTGGCGGGAAGTTAGTTTTGAATTAGTTTTAATCGATCTACTCCTCTTACTAAGTTAATCGTAATAGAGTTGGTCTAGTGGAGTACTCAGTATATTCCAGTGCGGCCGATGCGCAGTTGAAGCGCGGCTAAGTTGAAGGGTGACGTATTGCGAGTGTAACGATGTGTGTGGCGCAGGGCGGCGTGTACCACATCAGCGTGGACCCGCTGGAGGCCGACATCCGCTCGCTGCTGGCGCTCGAGGCGCGGCGTGTGGCGCGGGCCGCGCGCTCGCTGCCCAACCTGCGCGCCTCGCGCGAGTCGCTGCTGCCGCCGCCCGCGCCCGCGCCCGCGCTCGCTCCCGCGCCCGCTCCCGCCCCGGGTGTGGGGGGTGTGGGCGCGGGCCCCACCGCGCCGCCGCCCGCCTCCTGAGGCCGCGCCGACCCGCCGCTGCTGCTGTACCCCGACGACACCATCTACTAGCGACGCCGCGGGACGAGCCTGTACATAGTGACATGGATTGTGTAAATAGTGATTATAATAATAATAGTCCGGCCCCGCCCGCCCGTCAGCCTCCCCCGCGTCTCGTCCCGCGACGCCCCTCGATGCGACCTGTAAATAACCTTTCGTTCCCGTTTTATTTCTCGTCCAGGGATATATTAAACTATGATTTGGATCGTGGGCCGCTCGCCGAGCGCGATCCGCGATCTGTGGGAACGATAACTGCCAGACGTATCGATCGACCCCCGGGTAGAAGGTGATTCCTCTACTTCGACTAACCGTAAAAAAATATTCGATAGGACGCTCCGCCGTGCGAAAGATGTAAAATGTTAGCATATTTATTTTACAGTGCTTTTATATTTTTATGGCCAAACTACGTATAAAAATCCTTTACAAATACGAGTCGCGCTATAGATATACGATATACGTATAGTCAGCTATTTTTCATCACCATCTAGACTAGATTCATTTCGTTTGATATACTTATTCTTAAAGATACATGTGATCCGTTCGCTTTAGGATTGAGAGTCCATTTAATTCACCTTGACTTTAAGACTCAATTACTAGATTAGAGTGTGCTCTTGTGCGTTCTTCCACTTTTAAAGCGCAGATTTCATGAATTTCAATTTACATTATCGTTGAAATAAACGTGATTTGAGTATATTAATAATAAATAATTTAATAACAGACTCAAATATATAATGTTTAAAGAGCGATTCAATATGTATATTGTCATGCTGAACGATTCAAGTAGTAGTGATGTACCTACCTGTCAACATTGTAACACGCAATTAGAATAAATATGTTGTAGTGCGCCTTTGTGTTACGTTATATAATTATATTGTGAAGTTTTATATTTTCATGGAATCTCTAAAACAAGCATTTCATCGGCTCTCTCTTATAAAATATCACATATTCATTCTTTTAACTTTGTGGTTAATAAAAGTGATTTGAGATAACAAGTCCACACAAAAATTGAGGCTTTTATCGATGTTTTCTGGACATCAATTATGGATGCAATGTTTTCAATTATAATAATCCGCCTAATGCCCGCCGATGTGTATGATCGCCTATCGTAACAATTCGGCTTTTCCTGTTATTTGGCAACAAAACAAAATTAATTTTCTATTCCGAAAATGAAATATAGTTATGGTTGCAATAAATTCACTTATTCATATAAAATGATATCTACATATATAATGAAAATTATACTTGTAATAAATTAAAAGTGCAATATTAATCGCTGTCTGTGTCCATACGAGCTATTTCGTCACATTTCTGACTACGATTTATAAAAAAAAACTTTTTTGATGGTTAGACACTGTCTGTTATGGATCTAATTAAATCGACTGCCCGTTTGGATTAAACTACTATTAAGATTTTGTTCCACCATCCAATCAAGATTTAATTATATTTTGGCCAGTTATGTAGCATTTAATTAATTATACTTACCTGTAAATACATATTATTATACAGATTCACTGTTAACTATGACTGTATATTTTGTGCTTAACGATTGTTTCATGATTTTAGCGCATTATGTAATCTCCATGTTATAACCCAGATAACAATGTAAACTTGCCAAACTTGCAGCAAGTTTAAATGAAACTTGCTAGTTTCACTGTGACAAACTTGCATGAAGTTGGTTTTTCAAAGGATTTGGATGACGACGAGCACAGGTTGGTGGTCGGTCGACCTCCTAGATACAGCAGAAGGTGCTCGACGAACAGCTGTTGTCGGACCACCAACCTATGCTCGTCGTCATCTAAATCCTTTGGAAAATGCAAATTTGTCACAGTGAAACTAGGAAGTTAGATTTAAATTTGCTGCAAGTTTGTTGTTATCTGGGAATGTCACTACATTTGTATGTGTTATATTTTACATACGTTTTTTTTGGTGGACTGACACTGTTGAACTATATTTGATTTTGCCTGTTCCGTTCATTCATCATCGTAGTTACAATAAGACATTGAAGATCATTTTTAGTATTTATCGGGCCTCCAAGCCCTATTTTATAGCCGAAGTATTATAACCGATTTCTAGTGACCTATGTGAGGTATTGTAGGGTTGAGCTACATCTATCAGCACCGCATCGCACTTTGCTATGCTTCTATCCTTTTATGTCACTTAGGACCGTCATTTACTAGAGCGAGAAAGAGAGAGGGAAATGCTATAGCATGCTGAGAGGCGACGGAATGCTGACGCGCGCGTCGGAACGCTTAAGCACGCTATAGCATCCTTTCGCCGCCGATCGCACGCTGACGCACGCTGGCGCGCGCGGCGGTGTGCTGCCGCGTGCTGGTGCCGATTCGTATAGATTTTTCGAATTCTTTTCTTTTTACTCTTGTTATTTTGCATTTATTGCAAAATGCACGCTATTACTACTGCTCTCTCTTCAGCTGTGCTATCCATTTCGAACTTGAAACTATACTGTGACCAAAACGAATTTCAAAAGTACGCGGCGGAATGCTTCAGCACGCTATAGCATACTGACGCGTGCGTTCGCATTCCGCAGCACACAAATACGATCGCACGCTATAGAGTGCTGCAGCACGCGTCAGCACGCTATAGCGTGCTGAAGCACAGGCGGAACAAATGCGATTCCGTGCTGATAGATGTAGCTCAACCCTTATTTTCCTTCGTTGTCGCTGCCTGACGAACTATGTGGCCAGTAGTAACAGTTAAGTTTGAAATGGCAGTAGACAACGCCTCATATAATATTTTCGATTCCATCAGATTCGAGTTAAAAAAAGGGGGACAGCACTTTTTTTCTATGTTAGACCCTGTAGCATTGTGAGAATCGTGTAACATCAGCGTATTCATTTATTTAAGAAAATCAGGTGTTACTTGGCTTTAACGCAATTGGAATAATGGAGGAAGGATGAGCCTCATCTGGGACTGTGGCAACGACGAGGCAATCCTTGTCAGAATGTGCTTTTCCACTTTTGCTTGATTCTGTGTTTTTTTGCCGAAGTATCTCATTGGATGGTAATGAACTGTCATGCTCCAGTTAGGAGGTTGTTGTTTTTCCTGTAATAGATCTTGGGCATTTCGAATATGTGATGTGTCTCTGCTTCATTATTCTTCATCTTGCGGTATATTGTATATCACAGGCTTTGGAGGCCTGGTAAAATTACCTAAGTACCCTAACAGTAAATAGAGCCTAGCCAATATATAGCATTGTTCTCATCTACAATATCATGCGTCAAAACACGCGGCAACCTTGAAAGTAACGTGTTACAGGTGTAAAATACAATTAGTTTTATCTTTGAATTTTGCTAGCACCCGTGTTAAACATGATTTATGTATTAAGAATTAGATACACTATTTGTGATTAACCAATTGGAATAAATAATCGTTTAAGTGGCGCCACCTCCTCTGAGTTCAGCTAGTTGTAACCCGTGTGAACAGGAATAGGTAGGAAGGACACTGGGATGGTGGTCAACAAAACTGTAACATGACGTCCTTAACAAATCATAGAGTTTAATCTAATTAATTAACTACTTTCTTCGTTTTTGTTATGTAACGTTGTTGCAAATAGGGAATTTAATAATAATGTTATATTTAGCTGAGTATCCATACATACATTCTTTGTATTAAATTATTGAGCTCTGTTTTAATCCATTAATTAAAAGTAAACATGGCTAATTGAATTTTAGATAGATAGTGTTTAAATAAAATAGTTCGGACTTTGGTGCTAAATAAAAAGTGAATATCAGTCCAAAATTAGATAACATATATTTTAGTACGCCGAAAATAGTTGGTGAAATATCATGATGTCCTTGTTTTATGTTACGTCGTTAGCCGTCACACTTGTTTGTTTACATTCTCATCGAAGCTATTGTGTCCATTGGAGTGTTTCATATACTTAGCTCTCGCGTTATACAACCTGGACAGTCGAGCGGCATACCAAAGTGCCATAATTAACCAATACTATGCATATAACGTGTTGGTCTTAACACCAAAAATAAGCAATGTCAATAAAACTGGTACTCTTGTTCTGTTATGATAATTATATTATGTTCTGTATAAATAGATAAAACTAGTCGTTTCCATTTATATAAATATGTATTGCTGGCGTTTAAATATAAGCTTTCTGTTAATGTTACAAAGTTCTCTTTTGTCTCAATTTTGATTAGCTACTTTAATTATTCACTTTACTTCTTCATGTTGAATGTTGTAAATTGATTGTATATGGATATTAGTACCTAATACGATGATGACCGGTCAGTCTCTGGTATAAGTTATAATAAGTGAGGTTAATTGGGTGCTTGGAGATGTTTTTCGATGTTACATGCATGTTATCTTAATTTTGTGTACTTACATTGTGTTGACATATCACAAATTAAATTCTGAGTGTAAGGGCTAGTGCTGACTGTAAATAATTGCTTTGAATTTATAAATATACGATCTCGAGTGCTTGTAACATGTATCCATCTCCATGAGTCTCACGTGCTATGAATATTTATCCAAAGAGTTTTTTTTTTCAAAATTAAAATATTGTAGTGCCTTATTTGATTATTTAAAAGTGTAATCTTATTTATCGTCTTAAGATTTATTTATGGATAATTTGATGGATTCCGACTCCAGAAATTGTTTATACCGTGAGGTTGGTCACGTGTCGAGCGCCGTGGTGGCACGAGTGATCATCAGACATGACGCTTGTAACATAAGTGAACACGAACGATTATACATTAGATGTAAATAATTGGCTGAGCACGAGACGTCACCCCTGTCTGTACGTATATAATGTGATTTGTGATATAAGTTATTAGTTTCTTTTTTTGCTCAAAATTATTTTCTCTTTTCGATCTGTGTACTTATGGTTCATGAAATTTGTAAGACTGTATTTTATTTCGTTGTGTAACATCGTTAGTAAACTTCGGGTTATGAATATAGTTATTTTGAAATTAACCATGGTTTCATTTAATCCTTGTGCATAGGGTATATGTAGGCAATAAAACAAATGATTAAATAAAAATAAATAATTTATTTAAGGTTGATCGAATTTCATACTCGTGGGTACGACCGGAGCTCGGGTCGCAGTGACTAGACTGTACACTCAACATTTCTCATATGTATTCATAAACAATATATTTCTGTACAAACAGAAAATCAACACTTAGTAAATAAACGTTACATTTCTACTTAATGTAAATATAAATTATAGCACTAATACTCGAGTATTAGAATAATTAAATCCACCGAAAAATAATATTACACACTGCCAGGAGCATTATTATAATAGCTTCCTAAAATTAATTTTGTTAGTCTTATTCGTTGCTAACCCAACAAGTGATTACGTCTAAAGTTGGCGCCTGCAACTAACCGCCGTAAAACCATTCTAAAAATCAGTCCATTGTGGTGTTATGGCAACACTGAAGTCTGAGTCGACATGCAACGCTGAGAACTGAGAGCGTCGTGAGACTATAGGTAGATGTTGGTATTTTTAATGTTTGTGTGTTGGTTGCCATATGTAGGAACACTAAGACGGCAGTAACCGTGTGTAGCGTGTGGGCTCGCGCTAGAACTCTGTGTCGCCGAGCACGTTGTACATGAGGCGCTTGAACGAGTTCGACTGTTGGATGTGCTCCTCGTGTAGGGAATTCACCTGCAACAATACATAATATGCACTTTTATTATAGTCCGTATAAACACGAAAAAACCGACGATATTTGTCACAATATTTTCCTCTCTCCAGGAGCGCATAATTATTCCTCTACCTAGGCGAGCGGGCTCAAGCTCCCTCCTCAATAGCGTCAGTTTCTTCCAAAGACTTATGAATTTTAGTATCTCTCTCTTCATCAGGTTCAAAGCCCTCCTTCATTAACATAACACAAAAATACTCTTGTCCACAAAATTGCACTTGTAACAGTAAAACTTGTAATTGCCTGTATAAGTGGTTAAAGCATCTAAGTACTATTTTTATGATACTGGGGGGAAAGAGGGTTTTCAAATTCTCGATTATTTTCCATTTTGGTCTATGAAACAGTTGAAAGACATACTTAAAATTATTAAGTTTAGTAAATGTCAATACTTACGAAGGTCGTTTGTTTTCCATTCGGTTTCGGTCCATTTTGTTCAGGTTTCGGTTTCGGAGTTGGCGCTTGTCTCTGTAACCAACGTCCATTATTATTTAATAAATTCATGAAAAGAGGTTGATCGTAGCCTCCAAATGGCTCAGGCGCAAAATGTCTCTTTCGCAAAATGTCCCCTGGTCGTAAAATGTCTCTTTCGCAAAATGTCTCTTTCGCAGAATGTCTCTTTCGCAGAATGTCGCCCCAGGATTTAACTACCTTCACACATTATTATAAGTGTGTGTCATTCATTATTTCCGAGCTGTGTGGTTAGGTGCGACGAACTAAATAAATAGGTTATGTTAGGTTCTCTTTTGACCCTTAACCCAAGAATAGGAGCCCTGCGAAGCAGGGCTCCGTCAACTTAGGCCACATTCTTCACACTAGTTTAATAAACTGAAGTTGACGGAGCCCTGCTTCGCAGGGCTTCTATTTTGGGATTAAGGGTCAAAAGAGAACCTAACATAACCTATTTAGGTACTGGAATTACAGTCGGACCCATGGGCGTCACCAAGACGTCTTTTTGTTTTGAAAATCGAAATTTTACTCTAAGTCCCTGGCGCGACATTCTGCGAAAGAGACATTCTGCAAAAGAGACATTCTGCGAAAGAGACATTTTGCGAAAGAGAAATTCTGCGAAAGAGACATTTTACGACCAGGGGACATTTTGCGAAAGAGACATTTTGCGCCTGAGCCATCCAAATATAACTCGCGTTAAACTTTGCGATCGTCTAGAATGCAGATGACTTTTTTAATAATTGCATATACCGACATAATATATGTATTTCAATTACGTGACAATACATGCTCAAGTCTGCATTTTCACTGAGCACAAAGCTTGACGCGAAATAAATAATAGGGTAACCGAAATTGGCAAGTTGTTTTGTTATTAATATTTATATATTTGGAGTAAAGCTTGACCTAAAACCCAAAAATAAGCTAGTGTTCTAAAATCGCTGAAATAAATCTATTTATTTATTTATATATTTGGTAAACAAATTATATTGAATGATGCAAACATAAATCATTTTAGAGTGAAAAGACGTTATACCCCTCAAGGATTCGAGACACTGCGGTGGATTTGTAGCGGCCTGCATTCTCGCACGTCATTACTTTAATTACAGGTACACAATTTATCAAGTACTTCCGTCGGACTAGATCCCTAGCACGATGACATAGCCTGGTCAGACAGGTAAGACTCATTATGACAAGGTGAAATATTTTTTTAAAACATGCTGAACAATATCGCCTGAAGATTGCACTATTGCTCTCCTAATTGTAGTCTGGATCAGATTTATTAGAGATTAGATTGAGAAGAGCTTACTTAACACGTCGCCTGACCATGCATTATATATAAGGGTTGAGCTACACCTATCAGCACCGCATCGCACTTTACTTTGCTTCTATCCTTTTCTGTCACTTAGGACCGTCATTTACTAGAGCGAGAAAGAGAGAGGGAGCGCGTCAGCACGATCGATTCAGCGGCGTGCTGACGCGTTCCCTCTCTCTTTCTCATTCTCAACCCTAATGCATTTTTAGTCCAGCCGTGGCGACCGTGCATTACATGTAATGCATGAGCCTATCCTTTTTAATTCATCATCATCAGCCTTTAACAGTCCACTGCTGGACTAGGCCTCTCCTTTGAAAGGAGGAATTGGCCTACTATACCACGCTGGCCAAACGGGTTGGTATAGGGTTTGTATCAAGTTTTCCTTCTCTTACAGTGCTGTTCTCTGCACAATATGCTGCCTCTGTCGGCTCGTACGACACCCATGGGATGATATGGGGTGGTGACAATTCGTATTCTTAATCCGTCACCACACGGACCTTTATAATTAAGAAGGTCTTATAGACCGAACGTGGGAGCTACATCTTTATTATTCTGCAGACGTATGTGAGAAGTGAATTGGAGTATCTATTTGTTGTTATTAAAACGTTTTTAAAAAATTTCATGTAAGTACCTCTTAACTACATAAAATGAAACAGTTTTGCCGGAAAAAATGGACGTCACGGGTACTTCACCAAAATATTCTGGACAGGCAACGTGTTAAGCTCTTTTTCTATTCAGAGAGCACTACGCTAAAGTTGTGAAGCAAATTGTATACATGGGCCAGAGCATCGAGCCTTGCGGTACGCCTCCGCGCAGATTTCGCTAAAAACCAGCAACAGTCTCCGACGACTTAGATATATTCCAGCTATTGACCACAACAAAAGAAGATACTAACGACCGAGTTCTGCTTTATACTTAGCAACTATTGTAGAACATAGAAACAGCTTTATTGACATCAAATGCGGCTTCACAAAAGACTAGTATGTATCGCAATCCTACAAAAGTATTGAGATCAGGATACTATACGTCTAACCAATCACGAAAGGATCTAGGCAACTCATTGTGCTATACAGAGTGATAATGATGTTGAGGTCGTCCGGGAGGAGTATCAACTACACTGGTCCACCGTAGTCGGTACAAGATCCAGCAACGAAGAAATGGCATTTCGCCGCATAATAATATCTTGGATACAATAAAAAGAAAGTTATACTTTACTCATTGTCTATGGCGGTCCTAAGTTTGGTTATAGCAATTATCGATAAAAACCTCAGAAGACTTTCTGATGCAAATAAATTAATTTAGGACAATTAGGTAATATATTTCACTCCGTTCAACAGGTTAAGTCGTCGTCGCCAAGTCTGCTGAATAGACCCTTGAATTGCAGAAATCGATTTTAAATATGTTATACCTATCTAGTGACATAGAATCAAGACTACCTACGTTTACTTTTAAAAAGCTGCAGATCGGTAGATGACTAGATCCTATGTTTACTATCCTACTTATGGTGATAGCTACCCACATAACAATGTAAACTTGCCAACCTTGCAGCAAGTTTAAATCAAACTGGCTAGTTTCACTGTGACAAACTTGCATGAAGTTGGTTTTTCAAAGGATTTGGATGACGACGAGCACAGGTTGGTGGTCGGTCGACCTCCTAGATACAGCAGGAGGTGCTCGACGACCAGCTGTTGTCGGACCACCAACCTGTGCTCGTCGTCATCCAAATCCTTTGGAAAACAAACTTCATGCAAGTTTGATGCAAGTTTGTCACAGTGAAACTAGGATGTTTGATTTAAACTTGCTGCAAGTTTGTTGTTATGTGGGTAGAAGGCAATGATGGCAGTTTTCAAGTGAACTAAGAGCGTGGACATGAATACGAAGATAGTGAGGTGTAGAAGAAGTTACCTTGGTCGGTGGCGCCGTGAAGACCTTGGGCTGCACGGGCGTGGGCACCTCCTGCACCACGTCGCCCAGCCCCTCCTCCTGCAGCGCGCGGAAGGTCTCGGACTTGGCGGGGTCGTACAGCACCGTGGGCTTGTGGCTGCGGCGGACGACGGACCACGGACCACGGACGACGGACCGACGGGTTGGCGGACGCGGGGACGTTAGTTTTTAGTCGGTTAGCGGGCGCAACAAAATAATAGAGAGAAAACACATTAGATACGACCCGGCAGGAACGTTAAAGGAACGCGGAAGCGGTTAGTAAAGTGTACGAGTTTTAGTTTTGTTTGTGTTTCAGGAAGGATAGGTCGATAAAAATACTAACATTAATCATGTAGAATAAGTTCTCTACCTTAATTATATTATTTAGTTCATTACACATATAAATACGAGTCACTTAAGAACTAGTGTTGTGTATAATGTTCGCCACACCGTGATCACACAATGTAGTCGCGTGAGTGTGGGGCGCATGAGCGCATGGGAGTGGCACGTTTAATGTTGCGGACTCCGCACTACGGCTTCGACTTGTCGACGTCGTCACCATGCTTGACGATACTGAGCGTGGAGTGAAACAGACCAAGTACGCAAGAATCGAAAAATAGCGAAATAAAAATAAATAAAGCATTAATGCGTCATGAGGATGGGCGTCGACTGTTGTTTGGCGGCGTTCTAGTAAAACACTTGCCTCTTGACAACGTGCGGCCGCGCGTAATGGCCGTTAGCGCTATGTAAGTAGAGAAATACTCGATTATTATATGTATCATTACTTAAATGCTATTTCTCCGATGTATTCCTTGCATAATCCATTTACAACAAGAAAGCGTTCATAGTTTTGCAAACATTTTTGAGTTCGCAGGTCCTCGTCCAAGCATCGTGTAGCGTATAAGCATGGGGAAATATTGTTCAATCCATTAATTAAGAAAACTTATTTACAGATTTTGTATATTACAGAAGTGGATGTTCTTATGTAACGTTAACGTTTGGCGCTCGTCCATGTTGTTCAAATTCATTGCCAAGATATGCGTAGTCCAGATGACTGACACTACATTTACTTGACGGCGTCGAACTTTTGTGTGTCCCTACTGCTAGCGTTCTCAAATATTTCTTGTATTAAATACTATAATGTATATTCCTAATCTGTTTGTATATTTATAGAGATACTCACGGCAACGGCGAGGTCTGTTGCCTGATTGAGTTAGCGATATTTTGTTCCGAGTATAGATTGATCGGCGAGTTGAACTGCTTGTGTACCACCTGAAGCGATACAGCACAAATATAGTAATGACAACAACGACTTTTGAACCATCAACAGATCATAAATCAATTTTGGAGAGCAGCTGCTATTTTGTAGCTACAAAATATAATTTTAATGTTAAAACACCAATTTCACCAAAGTCAATTACAAACAATTTCACGAAAAACAGCTATTTCTTTTAACTTGATAAAGTGCAGACCAAAATCAAATTGTCAATGTTCATCAATGTTTGATTTTATATTTTCAGATCATTTCAACTGCCTCAATTTGATTTTGTTCTACACATACTGACATCGAATCACAAGTAGTTACTCTCTTTTATAAATATATTAATAGTTATGTTCGACGGTAAATAAACAGTTTCATGTCATAAAAAGCTCAAACAAGATGGCGTATAGACATATGAATGTATGAGACTGACGATACATTGCAACATACACACATGCCCAATAATAAAACATAATTATAGCTAAGATAACAATTACACATTAAGAAAGTGATAAAACGTATTCAGCGAAAAGCAGCGTTATGCTTTGGTTTCGGTTGACTCCTCGACTATAATTGCTAGTCAAAAAGTTTTTGAGCTCGGTCTCCTATTTCTTGTCTTAGCCTCATTTTTGACAGTCTTGTCATGAGTAGATTTATTCGTTGTGATTTATGCCACGGGCGCATAAACTCGGGATTTTCATAGGATAATAATATTTCAGTGAAATTAAACCCATTTCAAAATAGGACTACTGTTAGGTAAATGCTAAATGAATTTTCTTTTTCTATAATATTATCTTATATGCAGCCTATATAACATAATACATATTCTATACTATCTTAACATGTACTCCCAAATTCGAATAAATGACGTATTAGGCATATAGTACAATTGCAATGTATCGTATTAAGACGACTTCTTCGTAACAGAAGTTTGTCGCTCATGCTTGAAGCTGATATTGTCACACAGTGTGCACCACCTTATTCGCCTCATCGCCGACCACTCGCTGCAACACCGACTCGGCCACCTGATTTGTATCAAAAACACTATTGTACTAGTCATTCCGTGCGCTACCTCAGTACCATTAATGCGATGTAATTGTACAAAACAAAAAAGAAGGATCAATATATAGATAGGTGAAAATTCAAATGCTTAGTTTTTTTGTTTGGGTCGAGTTGTTGGTCGCTGAAGGCCTGTCGAGCGCAGAAGGCTCGCAACCCGTTCAAGAGCTCAATAAATCATATTCGTCCTTCTTATTTTCTAATTATAAATGGCAAAGATCAATAACTATTTTACAGTTCCAGTTACATTGTATTGTAAGCATATTTTGTACAGTTTTAGTGTGTGAAAATGTAATGTGTATGTGTACGTGCAAAGTGCGTGCGTGTACGTTTTGTAACGTGCAACATAATATACGTAACTACGAAAATCATAAGCCAGAGATTCATTGGAAATATTTTTACAAAAGAAACATGGTCCTCAATATTAAGAAGCCTAGCACTGAAGAAGAAAACATTTTCGATATATTTAAATAGAATGTACCTACCTACACGAGAAGGTACAGTTACATTGCGCTTCTTAAGTAAGGGACAAAAATAGCGTGTATGTAATATTTGTGGCAGTGCGTCGTGTAAAAATAAATCTTTGATTCAGCCAGACTAGCGCGATACGCAAGTGGGATTCCAGCTATAAACGTCATAAATATATTTACACAGCTTTATATCTGTGTAGATATACACACAGGGATTACTGAAAGTGTCGTAATGGCTTTGTATATATGAATATATGAAAATATTTTTATTACGTGTTTTCAAAAATAAAATTGCCATTTTATATCGTCTTCAATATGCTTTGAATGACATTCGAGAAAGGCAACAGCTTTTTATTCACTAGATTTCATCAATTCACTGCACTTATATGTTAAATAATGTACCTACTAACGATAAGTACTTTAATAGATATCCAAATGACTAGCTATTAAAAAAAGGAATATTTTCTTTAGCTGTATGAAATGTTTCCTTTCTTTAAAAGAAATAGACTTAATGCCTTAGCAATAGATTTGAAGCCCTTGCAATGGACATCATCTCTCTACTAACTCCTTGGAGCAGTGAAGTTGTTATAGTCTACAAAGGCTGTCGTGGTGCGTTACCTTCTGCCTCATGAGTGTGTCGCGGTAGTCGTGGCTAGGGGGCGCGCGCATGGCAGGGTTGGGGTGGTGGCGCAGGTAGCTCTCCGTGGGGCCGGGCTCGCGGCGGACCTTCGCGCCCGGCAACACCAGGGGCGTCGTGCGGTATGGCTGTAAACAACATTACAATCAAATTAACCTGTGTGTCTGAGGGACACCACTTCTCCAACTGCGATATTCTCCATATTGGATGGAAACTGAAAACGGTCATAGGTAATATTATGTTCTTATTTTGTAACTAGCACTTCGTTTGTATACTTGCATGTACCCAAATAGGTAGAGAAACCACGTCTTGTCCTTATCATCATCCTCCTAGCGTTATCCCAGTTAGAACCCAGGGTCCGCTTTCTAGTCTTACCGGATTTGACTGAATATTAGTCTTTCCACAGAGTGACTGCCTGACTGACCGCCTCAACCCAAAGGGGTAGCTATATTCTATTGTTTAGACTATTGGCACTTTACTCATAGCTACGTACTGCCTCCCTTTATCGACTATGTTCATGACGGCCGGGACCGACGGTTTAACGTGCAGCGATAACTTACAACTCAATACGCCCATATTTCCGAAAAGTCATTGGTGCGCGCCGTAGATTCGAACCCGATACCATCTGCTTGGCAGGCTGTTGGTATCTTCACTAGGCTTTCGCTGCTTTTTTTGTCGTGTCATGAAGAATTAATATTGTTAATCGTGAGTTACCGAATCGACCGATTTTGTTACATTACCTACATCAATGCAAAGAATATATAGACACACACGATCACACGACTAATGCCTTGGAGGAAAATCCCCAATTCATTCAAAGCTTGGCGATATGTGATATAATGTGGGCTTACGATGAACAAAGGAATTCTATTTTTGTGAGCAGCCATAACAACAAGAAAGATCATGGTTAACGCATATTTTCTCAGTGTTTATTTTTTATTTAGGTACGTTGTTTGGATTATTCATTTATACCTACTGATTCTTTGGCTTAAACTTTAAATTATTCTCTAGGAAAAGAAAATACGCAAAAATTTGGAAAAGCAATATTATGGAAACAAACAGTAGTCCAAAAACTTTATTCACCATAAAAGTGTTAGACCCTGGTGAATAAAAGTCACATTAGTTCACCTGGATGTATTGGATTGTTTGGTTATTTAAGAGCCGAGCTATTATCGTTGGGGAAATTGCCATGGCTTTCAGTTGCCTGCCCTTTCTTTAACTTCTTGATACGACCCGACCCCAATTTTACCTTCGTCTGTTCCTTAGAGAGAATCAGCTCGAAGGAACGGAAAACAAACGAAGTGGTTCTGCGTATATAAATAGTTGGAGAAGAGAGACGGTAACTAAGAACAATTGAAAGGCGGAGAGCGAAGATGATTGGTCACTTTATAAGACACGACAACATTTCAAGAAGAGGAAGAGGATGGCTTCGACGAACCTATATGGTATAGTATATCACCTAGTTCAAATTCTTCCATGGATAAAGAGGAATTCAAAAAGTGTACGTCATTCACCCGGGCGATATTACCAAGTTGAACATAGTGGAATAAACCTTACGAAGCTGTCGTTTGGAATTTTTATGATGAGAAAATCGTTCATTTTAACGGCGAAAGAAAACATGACGTCCTGAATCATGATACCTTTGCTTTTTGATCGCCTGGTTTACAATATTATTCTACCACCATAAAACGATATTTTTTCTTAGTGAGTAATAATCAATAGGTTCTAGCCGTGGAACGGTTTATATATGAAAATATTTTATACAGTTAGATCATGAAAACAAGGCATCATTTCAGCAACGATTTTGTAGTCACTTAATTAGATATGTGATTCTATATGAAAATCTAATGTTGTTTGTATCAAATATACAACCATGATCTAGAATAGTTGGCTCACACCGCAGGCTAAATTTAGCGTTCGTGTTAGGCACATAAACTGACATGACCGTAAAACGAATGATGGAGCACATAAACTTTTGTTTTGTTTTACAGCACACAGCAATTGTAGTGTGGTACATTAAGACATGTAATTCAGTAGGAGCTGGCCGCATTAAGCGACTTTATCGAACGCCGCTGTCGAAGCAATTAAAATGCCAGCGATTTCCTTCACACGGCACATATATCAGTGCGAGGTTAAAGCTAATCAGGTGCCGTCTTCTGTAAAAAAATCATCGCTGTTCACGCTGTTTGGCGGATAAACTTCACGGTTCGTACTTCACGTCGCATCTAATAATAACGCGAGGTTATTCCATGTAGGTTATGATATGACTTCTGACACGATTTCGTTATATTTATCCAGTTGTGTGATATTCGGTTCGTGGTCCACTTTCCAAGAAGCAATTTGTTTCATTGATATTGATACTACGAGTAGGTATACTTCCTCTACGATTTGACTTTAGTAAAACAAATGGCACTTTTAGCAATAACCATTTAAAACATAAACTCGTATGTGCCAAAGAGCAAACAACACAGATCGTTTATTTGCGGCGATGTTTACAGAAGCGTGGAGCTTTCGCCACTGACGCAATGTGCTATGTTAGTCAATTTTACATTTAATACATTTAGTTTGAGTAGGAATGTACAGTGCAAATAACATAGGCAATGATTCCATTGATTGCAAATATATTATTAGCCATTCATCTCACAAATATTCAAGTTTCAATAGTGCCAAAATATGATATCTTCTCTGCCAGATCTCTCGGGCAAAACATCAAACGTTGGCAACATATCGAAGATAAGACCACCTACAATAGAACCGGATGACTTATACTGGTTTAAAATATGAATAAATCCTACAGTTATATGCTATAATACCATTGCTGTTGATTTACGCTTTGCAAAGCCACAAAAACACTTAAAGAAAACTTATGAAAATATGAATTATAGGTTGTTCAGCGTAGGATTATAATAATATAACATCATTAGTTATGCCTTGCTATTTTTACTGCTTTGCACCCGAAACTTTAGAGATTGTAGCAAGATAGATCATCTCATGTTTAGAGCGAGCAAGAAAATGTTTGGGGACCTATTGTATAATTGGCATAATATAAATAATGTAAATTTACGTCGAATATTACTGCAGTCATCGACTGCATAAAGATGTCCAAAGTTTTGCATCCAGCTTTAGTTTTAGCTTACTATGAATATTTGGTATGGACACTAATCATCATTAGCATTACATATGTGTACCTATTTTCATGCCATACATTCGTGTTGAAAGATCAAGTGGGTGTAAAATTTTAGTAACGTGACATTGAGGCTAAAATTACTTTACAGCTGGCGATTTAATATCAAAAGGAGGACGTAGGATACACGCTTTGCACTGATAGATTTTTCTTATCTTAAACTTAGCGAACCATTTCATGCTGCCTATCTTCCCATCAGTTAGTGGAACAATTAGCCTTGATCTTCGTATTCTATTTGCTTGTTATTTGATATTGAAATTTGGACTATTAGCCCATTTCGTACCAACATTTTTGGTACTCAATCTAATTCATCATAAATGTTAGCTTGTAAGTTCCATAGATTTAACTTATCGTTTTTCAGAAAGCTTTTTGAATTAGAAATGCTGAATTGATTTTATACAGTAATAAATAACTTGGGCTGCTCTTTTAACTCCAAATATTTGTACGAGATTACGAATCATATCACAATTCGTTTGAGATCGTGTGAAAGTTTGTCGTATAGAAACGGACGAGAAATTTGGGCAGTTGTCATTTACAGCTCGTCTTGAATAATATTGTTTTAATATTTGACATGTTTTTAAAACGAGTGTTTAATTTGGAAGTGGTAAGCAGAGCATTTGAATACACCCCTTTTTTACATTATTGTTAAAAGTAAAAAAAAATATAGTAAATGGCGATGCTTAAAAATGTGGCAGACATGTTTTTACAATAATCTGACTATCCCCATCCCCATTATCCAATTGAATCATATTTTAAGTTTAATACACATAGATTATGATTCCTAAGATAATATGGGCGATGATAGCGATGGCGATGGCGAAAATAGCGTTTTGAAAAGCACATCCTGTGAAGTCACTTACGATTTTTGCTGGCAATTTTAAATGGCTAAGCGCGCGCCTGAGTTATTACATCACATATTTTGTAACACTACGCGCGACTTTTCAGTGCTCCAAATTTAGATTGTGCTCCAATATTGTTATGTATGAATAAGTATAACGTTTGAATAAGTGATGTTCCACATCATTTGCAATTATACCGATATTGGAATCACTACACATTCTTCAGTTTACGAGGAGTTAGGCAGGTAACAAAATGCTCTAGTATTACATGTAATTGACGCACGCACCCAGTTGGTGACAACCTCTTCCTCAGGATGCATGGGATCCTGGTATCCGTTGGGGAAGAAATTGGGGTTGACGGCCATAGTGGTAGCACTCAGATGCGCGGACGTGTGTCGTGCAGCGTATGATCGCGAACTGCCGTTCCAGCCGCTTCTCCCGCGTAAACAACGCGATTCCAATGCATTCTATTTTGGAAATATGGCGGGAAAATAAGCGTCAGCGTGGGCGAAAATCGACCGCGCGCCCGCTGAGCCTTGCGCTACATAAAACATACATAATTATTGATATGCTTTTTCAAAGATTTCTCATAAGCAAGAATAATATGAGTTATATTTGTAAGCTATAATTATCGTACCTACGTTAAGAAAAATAATTGTATAACATTCACATTGCAGATATATTAATTGGATAAAATAAATACCTACTACCTGAAAGAGTCATGTTGTTGGGACAGCATTCATTTGTCTCCACCATTTAGCATAATCATACAACAGTGAAATGAATGAGCAGAGTACGTACATTAATCGTAAATTGTATTAGAAACGCGACCGCAACGCTCATCTATTATTGAGGTTCATGATTCAGAAAACGAATTTAGCCGGGCTCGGGAACGTTCTAAAACCTCGATGAATTATTGCTACATTTCAGTTTTATTTGGTCTAGAGTAGTTGTGGCGATATACCTACATTCCTCTGGCTAGAAGAGCAACCGTCTGTTCACATAGTCTGATCACGAAGAGGCTCTAATTAATTATTTAACGATATTATAATATTGGCACTCATCCAAAATATGTACGTCACCGGTTATTTAGCAAAACGCAGTTAACCTATATCTTAAATCAAGGATACACGTGAAGTCACGAACACATGTAACAATGTTTGAAGTAAAAATAAAATATAACATTTAAAGCCTATCCAAATATTTTAGTACAAGTTCGTAAGCATTATGTTGTGCCATTTAAATTATGCTGTCCAGTAGTCCAATTATTTTCAGGTACATCAAAATCCATAGGAGTTAAAAGAAATAATACGAATAATACGATTTGTAGCTCGCCTGATGGCCTGCGAATCCTGCGATGTTATAATGTTTAAGAACATCCCAGGCTATGCCTTACGGATTACAGTGACATTAAAAGGAACTAAGTGCCCAGCACAAGCCACAATGATTGCTGTTACAGGCAGTCTAAGATAAATGGGTTTTGAATTTTTATGGCTTTTCCGGTACAGGTTTCTAGATTTCTAGAAGCCCGCTACGAACGACCATTCTAATAATTCGTTACTTTTACATTGTGAGCATTTTCGTTTGTTGTATAAACTGAAACAACGTAAAAAGACATGAACTTTATCGTATGAGTAATAACTAGCAACACCAGTTTATTTTCATAAAATGTTTTCACAAATGCGTATTTCTCCAAAAAATGTTTATTATGCATTCGTACGCTATAATATTAAATCTTTCCACCAATCATCAGATCAATAACAATTCAATCCAGTTTTCGACAGAGACCTTTCCTAGTTCCCGGTAGAATTATCCAGTTTGCCAGCGTTCACGCTCAGTCTTACTCTATCATCGTCAAAACTCTGGAGTCTAATCTTGGCAAGGGATCGTTCTAATTTGCGATACAAACTTGATATACAGTTATTATTTATTTAAACTTTTGTCCAGTTGCGGATCCAGGATATTATTTTGAGGGTGCTTATCTTGGTTAAGAGCGTTTATTCCGTCGGAGGCGATTTTGCGGGCTTTTATTGTTCTATCACATTACGGATAAATAACAAATAATGTAAAAGATATAGAAAATATGAAAGTTTAGCTCTTTATCAGAGAGTGCTAAAGAAAGAAATATATGGGTTACTGTAGTAAATATTTTAAAACGGATGAATTTAAAAAACTCATTTTCGCCATTTCTGTAGTTTAGGCCAACATTAACGGCCCTGTCACGACCTTGCCGCTCTGAGCGGCGGCTTAGCGCGGGGCGGCTAGCGGCACGATCAAATGTATGAAAACGTTCGAAGCACGCCACGAGCCGCCGCGCACAGCGATAACGCGCGCGTTTTTTTTGGCGCGAATGGCTGCGCGGCGAGCGGCGCGGCGGGCGGTGCGGCGAGCGGCGGGAACAAATGTACTGCGACCGAGTCCGACGCCACGACTCCGAGCGGCACAGACAGCGTTACGCGAGGGACGAACTAGGCGGTTAAACTATTTGTTAAATATTTTGTGGCGGTAATGAATACGGAGACATTTAAAGTCGAAATTTTAAAACAGTCGCGTGTATGGATAGCAACACATCCGCTGTATAAATACAAAAATGTTAATAAAACGTTGCGAGATGTAATGAAACAATGTTTTACAGAATGTAATGGTAGGTTTTAATATAAATCGCAAACATTAAAACATTGTGTAATGTACATTATGTACCTATTTAGGTACAGACACAGCTACTATGAAACTTAAAAGGTGTTTACCTACCTACTTAACGTAATCTATGTTGTGTAGGTACCTTTTCAACGCCTCATTAATTGCGAATATGCATTATTCCTTTGATATAAAATACTTGTAAGAAATGAAGATCCAATGTCGACAATTTTGTAGGTATACCGTATACCTAGTTACACAAAGATATTTTGGTTATCGCCATATTTATGGGTAACTCCGTCGGCCCAAATACGTCCACATTTGCCGCTGCGTTTACCGCTGCTGTAGGGTCGTGGCGTGCACGACGCTCTGCCGCGCCGCCCGCCGCGTCGCGCGCCGCTTAGACCGATCTCGTGAACAGGCCCTAATGGTCCCTAGTGCTATGAATACTTACATACATACATACATACATAGACTCACGCCTGTTTGCCGGAGGGGTAGGCAGAGACTATGGAACGCCCTTTGCAACGATCCTGACATACCTCACTTGCTTCACTCACTCCCATCAAGTTTCTCATGCATGCTCTTCTGTTAAGGGTACTTCTGACTTGTCCTTTTTTCAGGATGTCTCCAATCTGGTCAGAGAACGTCCGCCTATGTCTTCCCCTTTGTCCTGTTCCATTCACACTTGCCTTATATATCTTCTTTGTCAGTCTATCGTCATCCACCCTCTCCATGTGCCCAAACCATCTTAACATGCCTTTCTCAATGCTTGTCACTACATCTTCTTTTACCCCACACCACTCTCGTATCACACAATTCTTTACTCTGTCGGTCAAAGACACACCACACATACTTCTCAGTGCTCTCATTTCTACAGCATTTATTTTACTTTCAAATCTCTTCTGCCATACCCAACTTTCAATACCTTACATAAGGGTAGGCACTAACACACCTCTATGTACAGCCAAACGTGCATTTTTGGACACGTTTTGACTGTTCATTAACGCTTTCAGAGCTCCATTCACACTATTACCTGCATTAACTCTCCTTTCAATATCTTCTTCATTCTTACCATCTCTTGTAAACAACGTACCTAAGTAAACAAACTCATTCACTTGTTCCACTCGCTGTCCATCGATCAAAACATTACAAGCCGTAACGCATTCCTCCTTTTCAAAAACCATAACTTTCGTTTTTGTTACATTCACTTTCATTCCTTTCCTCTCTAACGCACCATGCATGATTGCTACCATCTGCTGCAACTCCTCCGCTGAAGATGCAAGTATTACCTGATCATCAGCATAAAGGAGGCATTTGACGAGTAACCCATTCATCCTTAATCCGCAGTCACTATGTTTTAAATTATCGTTCTATAATTCTGTAAATGTAAACTGTACAAGCAGAAGTTATACAAACGAGTGCTTAAAAAATTAATTATAATTTCATTCATAATTTTCAAGAAAATCGGAGATCAAAACAGTGCATTATGCTTAATTTTAGCCCGCAAATTTGCATTTATATCTAAAAAAGTACTGTGATTATTAAAAAGATATAATTATACATATTTAGAAACATTAAAACTCATTTTAAGTCATATAAAAAATTGGAATCTAAACTTTTCGTTTGTAATTAATAAGATTTTTTAAAAAAGACCTATAAAGGTCGAAGCGCGATGCTATGTCCGCCTTTCAGCGCTGAGCGCTCTCAGAGGACGGACCTGTCGCTCGCGTCCGTGTCCGCCATTTTACGTAAATATTGCATTCCAAAACGTTTATAGCGCGGCTAAAGCTTCTTGATCCGTATTTTTTTTCTCAACGTATTTTTTTATAAATATGTAAAGTTGATGTAACTTTATTTATGCATTACGTATTAAACTAACGTGTTGGTCAAGACCAACAAGTTAGATCTGGAGTCTTCTTTAGATACATATGGAGTCTAGTGGTTACTGGCTAGCATAGTAGTGCGCTCAAACAGGGGCTGGGCGAGACTGACGGAAACGGACCGCTTTATAATTTACCTAATATGGGGCCTTGAAACATATAATAAAACAGTTAAAAAAGTATTTCGGTACTTTGAATATATTTACAAAAAATAAATTCAGGGAGACTAAGAAACAGTAATGGAGCAAGGATCTAAAAAAAATATGTATATCTATATAGTTTGTCTGTTTGTACACGCTAATCTCCGAAGTTACTGGACGTATTTAAAATAAACTTTTTTTGTTATATTAGGTCTAGGCAACATATAGGCTATAACTATCACATGTACAGACTTGACGTCTTAGCAAAAGTTGTTCAGTCTGATGAGCATTTTCTGTTGTCTTATAAAAATCGAAAATCTGAAACATCTGATGAGGAACTATAAGAGCCCATCTGCACTATACCATATACATCCTTGACGGTTAAGAAGCAGTTGTCCAGTATGATGAGGTTTTCTGTTAGGAGATCAATTATTATAACAAATTCTTCGATCAATCAAAGACCCAAGGAAAGACATAGAATAGTTTTTATCGCGATAACCGACATCCACGCGGGCGGAGCCGCGGGCGACAGCTCATATAAGGATAAAACACAAAAAACGTCCTACATATTTATTATATCTGTATATATTTTTGATACCATCCAACCGAAGTATTTCGTTAAAAAGACTATAACGTGCAGTTGGTCTTAGAACTACAAATAAAACCATTTTCTTTTTCTTTTATAGCATAGTAGCACGCACAGATATCCGCTAGAATTGTATAATAATAATCATAATTTGACATCACAGTAATTGTATGGGTGGGTGACCGACCGTTGAATTTACAGAGCCCATGTATGAGGTTCTTAAGGGGGGCAAAATTATGGTAATTTTTGAGCTAGGACGCGCCGTGAGTATAATACTAATTTAATAGGTATTTAGCTAATAGGTACTATGCAATGGAATTAAAATTACACTTGAATCGAATATTATCTTACAACACACATTTTTTTACGTCTGCCTTTTTGTTTACGTACAGTTACTTTAGTATGTGATTTAGCCACACATGAGATATTGTGTACGTTAAATGTTTATACATTGTAAAATAATATAGTTAATTAATTTTATATTTTTTCTTACTTTTAATTAATTAAGCATAGATTTATTAACAAGAATCAGATGTAGCGTATTCGTCCAACTAAGCGTGGCACGTTGACAGCTATGTGTGCGTGACCTTTGGCGACTGGCACTGTACGGACACGCGCGTCTATGTGTGTGAAAAGTTGCCAGATTATGAATAATCTCCCAGTATTTTGCATATAGTTATGTAATATTCTTATATTCATTTGCGGTTTTGAAGAATTTACCATGGATTTAATTAATGCTTTTAAATACATTTCTTAAATGTAGGTACCGAGTTAAGTTTTAACTACTTCGTAAATCTGTATATATAAAATCCTTGCGTTACTGACTGACTGACAGACAAGCTACAGCCGAAACTACTCGGCGCATGAAGCTGAAATTTAGCATGTATGTTTCTTGGGAACCGTAGGGGTGCACCAAGACGGGATTTCTCGAAATTCCCACGGGATCGGGCAAAACGAGAAATAAGAAAATATGTGCGTGCGAAGCCGCTGGCGTCGATTAGTTGAGAAATAAATAGTATGTATGTACACACGGCACCAAGTCAAGCTAAACAGTTGCTGTACGATTTTGATACTTATTCCCTACGCCATAAGTATGTATGTACACACGGCACCAAGTCAAGCTAAACAGTTGCTGTACGATTTTGATACTTATTCCCTACGCCATTAGTATGTATGTACACAGGGCGCCAAGTCAAGCTAAACAGTGCATGCATGTTATGTTATGTTATTCTTTACGCCATAAGAACGGTGCAAAGGTCAAAGTTTATAAGCTTGACGAGTAGCAGGGTGTACACGAATATTTGGATCGTTTGGGGATCGAACTCAAAACAATATTATGTAAGGTATATACTAATGGGAATTGAAATTCTATTACTATATTTATGAGAAAGAAGATATATCTACAGTATACTTTTATAATACGGTAATGTATTTTTCATTAACATGACAATCATTATCACATAATCAATTGACAAGTGCATTTTCCCTAATTCAGGCAGAACGGCGTCGACAAAAACTGGCAACACTTACATATTTCTTGCACAAATACGAATTTTATCGAAATTAAATTAGGAAACAGTCAAATTATCAATAGCTACCTGTGAAAAGATATTCCATTTTCCTGTTTTTGTTTTTAGGAACAACTTTTACAGTGTTTAAAGAACACAAGACGGCATTTTGAGAATTTAAAAGTTGACGTGATCGTGACGCGTGAACTGTACGATGCTTCGTAGCGCACTGAGACGAGTTTGTATTCGCTTTTCAATTTTGTATTTGCTTTAGTGGCCGCACGCAACTGTGCCGTGCGTTACATCTGATACTTCTCATATCTGTGTAATTAAGTATTTCCTTTTACCTGACTCTTTGGTTTTGTATTTAGTGTTATTCGTGGGTTTTCATGCATTAATAACGCAATCCATGTATATTTGAAATGTGACATGTACATGAATGAATTATAAATTATTTCTATCATATAATAAAACTGCGCCAAATTATTATAAACTAGCTGACCCAGCGAACTCTGTATCGCCTTTTTGGAGTTTTTATTTAATTCTCTTTTTCCAAGCCCCTTTTCCAAAGTTACCATTGACTAAGCGCTTAATCTCTTATCATTTCAGAGTCTATAAATGATGAACAAACAAACATAGATTTTTATATAATATTGAATTCCCCATTCTTTAAAATATCGGAGACGATACCCATATCGACTTTAAAAAAAACTCCCGTCCGCCATCTTTGATTTCTTATCGGCCATCTTTGATCACGAAATAGATGCTGAATTTGGATTCTCCATCCCTTAAATCATCAGAGACGATACCCATATTGATTTTCCAAATTTTTCCCATCCGCCATCTTTGATTTCCCATCCACCATCTTGAATCACGAAACAGATGTTGTATTTGGGTTCCCCATCCCTTTTAACATCGCAGATGATACCAATATTGATTGTTTTTGAATTTTCCCATCCGCCATCTTTGATCACGAAATAGATGTTGTATTTCGATTCCCCACCCCTTAAAATATCGAAGGCGATACCGATTGATTTTTTAAATATTTTCTTAAGCTTTGATTTCCCGTCCTCCATCTTGGATCACTAAATAAATTTCATATTATTAATCAGCGTCCTGAAAATCTCGAAAACAATACCCATATAGATTGTATCCTATTCGTTTAGCCTTTTTTGCCTTTGACCCAACCCTCCCCCTTCTCGTTTTAGCATTTTATTATTTTTGTCTGGCCCCTAAAAGTTGTGGCGTAATGTTAAATAGCCTTTCGGAATAATTGGGCTAACATAGGCAATAACAATTTTTAAAATACGACTGCTAGTTCTTGAGATTAGCCGACATTATCTTTTAGCCTTTTGCCCGCCCCCAAAGGGTCGAAGCGTTATGTTATTTAGCCTATAGTCTTCGGGAATAACTGGGCTATCGTATACAAAAATAATTTTTCAGATCCGACCGGTACTTCCTGAGATTAGCGCGTTCAAACAAACAAACTCTTCCGCTTTATTATATTAGTATAGATAGTCGTTGTTATCCTGAGAAACATCATCCTACTAAACAAATAATATCTAGCTTTATATGATACCTTTAAATGCATGTGCATTGAAAATAATTAATTTGAATACTATCAATCATAATCGACGTATTACATAGACGAATACTATTCATGTATTGCAAGAAGGATCAAGATTATTATTCCACGCGATACCGTCCTAGTGCGTCGGGTCTCGCATCCGCGGTGCGCGGGCGGCCGCGGTACTATAAAAACCTAAACTCGAGACGCCGCTCGAGGCGTATACGCTCTTAAGGGTAGGGGCTCGAACCTGGTGAAGAAAGGTGTTATCCAGAAAAACAACATTTTTTTTTTTTGTAAGAAAACATGGTTTTGAGGGAAGAAGATTATAGCTCTCTAAACTGTTTACTGGATCCGTCACTGCTATGGTTAGGTTTTGTAGAGGCTTGTATTAAATTCGACATAGCTCGTCAAAATATCGTCTTACCCCGCTCCGTCAGAATTTTTTAAATTAAAGGAGAATGCCGGTTTTTGTATGGAAGCCTGTACCGTTTGCTTTTTCATGAAATGAACATTTTTATCTAGCTTATTGTTTAATATTACCGTAGGCATGAAGCGTTTTTGTTTTCGAATCCGCAGTTGGGAGATTTTCACATAACCATATTTTTAAAAAATCCGCCATAAATATTGCAAAGGAAGGAATTTGTCCTTGATTTCAAATTGTTGATAACAATATCAATAAGTGAATGGTGTTACAAGTTAAAAGAAACGTAGTTTCGACCCAGAAGAACAAACCTCAACTCAACGGATAAAACGAAATAATAACACAAACAAACACGATCGATGCGTAGGCGACAACGTCGCCTGGGGTGGGGTTGACATTTGACACTTTTGATTTATATCTAAAATCGATATCACCGAAAAAACAATCGATTAATGAATAAATTGCTCAACCAAAGACTGAAATCAAGTTAAGTAGCCAAATATGTATTTCTATTTAATAAAATCACACAGAACACAGTTTTTTTAATTCACTATCATAGGGCCTTCTATTGAATCCAAAATAATTTAATCGTGTTTTAAGCAATCGTTAATGTTGAGAATATTACACTCGATTTTTTGTCGCTCGGAATCGACTTTTTTTGTGCTGGCAATGTATGCATTCGGAAGTTGTTGATCTAAGTTCTACTTTTTTATAATATTTCGTAAACGCGGATTTAATAATGATTCATAATTTAGGAATGGCATTCAAAATGTGTCAAAGTATTTACGGTATATCATTTTTTTTAAAGCAATTGGTACAGGTTCCGGCATTCTCCTTTGCAATGTTTTCCGGTCGATCTTTGAAAGTTATTCACCGGCTCTCAAGGTAACATACCTAAATTTTCCATAGAATATCATAGACAGGCTCCGATTAACTCTGGTATCTATGATCTTTAATGGTGATATTTAATAAAGCTGATATTCTGTCATATCTGGTTTTACAAGTAAGCACACCACGAGCTCCAAGGCGTGTAGGCAACTGGGATAACAATAGGACAACGACGGTGACATTTCATAAAGAAGGTACTGGCGTACGTCATTTCAAACTTTGTATTTAGCTTTTTGATTATTATTCATAATATCATCATCGGTCCTGGTCCTGTGTATACACTGTCCCACTGCTGGGCACGAGCCTCCTCTCACTATGAGAAGAGTAAGGCCCACCAGGAATAGTCCACCACGCTGGCCTAGTGCGGGTTGGCAGACTTCACATGTCTTTCGAGAACATTATAGAGAACTCTCAGATATGCAGGTTTCCTCACAATGTTTTCCTTCACCGTTTAGCAAGCGATAATTAACAATTTAATATGTATCTATATAGCTCCAAAAAGTCATAGGTGCGCGTGGATTCGAACCCGGACCCTCTGCGTAGCAGTCTGTCGGTCTCTCCACTAGACTATCGATGTTGATTCAAAATATATGCCTTGCAATTTGGAGTTTGTGGTAGAAAATTATCATCATTGAAAGTGTGTATGTTATAAAATGGTTCACATTGAAAGTTCCTTGCCTTGTGCTACTAATAAAGATTACCCACTCCCGCAACGCCATAATACAACATTATCAACAACGATAATGTCATACCTAGTAATCCACGGTTGTATGGCAACCACCGACATCGAAAATCAGAAAGTTTCAGGCCTTATTCAAATTAATGTAGCAGTAGGTAATGTGGCGGTGATCTTTAGAATTAAGATAACTAGATACTATTTGGTATTACCGGCCTGTACTTCTGACACAATTTTGAGCTAAAACAGAAGCAGAAAGAAATTTCACATAAATTGAACGCGATGACGATGCGTCGTCTCATTCTTGGTGACGGCAGTGGTGTATAAGCTCTTTTAAATCTGTCTTGCAATGGCTGCAAAGAAAACATTTCAGAAAAAGTGGGTTTACAGATCGTTTTAATATCTTACGATAAGAGGAGAGAGGGGAAGGGTTATATATGTATAATAATAATCAGACTAAGCGTGGGCGAATTCTGAAAGTGGAAATTAATAGCCAGCAGTATGGCTCTGCTTTGGCAACGAACCAAATTATGTAATTACACATGATAACCAGAGAAATTATGACGTGACCTCAAATGAAAATAATTTTCATCTTCGTTAGAAAATCAAGATCCATGTGAACATTTCACACATGCCTTTTGCATTTTTGTTAGCCTAGTCGTTAAAGTTTGTTACAGATAAAATTCCTGAAAATGTGTTCGTTCTTGTGGGCTATAACGAAAGGACTCAAAAAGTCTATGGATTTGAGAAAGAAAATCCGTATGGGGACGGATTAAGAATAGAAATTGTCATCATTCCATATTAAGACGAAAATACACAAAGCCTCTTCGGGAAGATCTCTCAAGAAACTCGACATTTACCCCTCCAAGCCAAGTAACCAGGCAGCGTAGTATTAAAGGCTAAATCCTATTGGGTCACAATGTTATTGTGACGCGAATTAGGAGAGGCCTATGTCTAGCAGTGGACTGCGAAAGTCAGAATGATGGGTCAGTAACACTGAATAACTGAACTAATTGACCACATTACAGATATAACGACAAAACAAAAGCAACTGTTGGGAACTATTAAATAATGCTGTCGAAGGTAATAATGTCGTTTGCTTCCGAAGATTTCATCACTGGACAAAAACCGATCGTGTCTGCTGTCAACTTCTCATGAGACAAGCTCATCTCATCCAGGGCCCGATCTAGCTATTTAGCCGCTCCGGGCAAAGATCATTTTTGCCGCCCTTTACACACATACATTCACGTCAGTCTATTGGGCCTTCTGAAGCATCTTTAATAATAACAGATAAGTTTATACTGTCGCAAAAACCTTGTGTTCTATTGAAATCTTCGATCATCAATATTGAAATCATAGCCAATTCAGATAGTCTATTTTGTGTCATGGTGGATCGCAGATATTTTTTTATTATTTTCAATTTAAAAAAGCTTCTTTTAACACATGCGACTGTTACTGGTAGATTTAAAAGGGTCCTGAGTACTCCTGAGCGCAATACCGATATTTGGGCCAAATCTTAAAGCGGTTACAAATTTCAAAACATCTTGAGGAGATAAATTACTATTTAAAAACATACAAAGGACTGACAACTCCTCGCAAAAGTATCGTGTCTAAATATAAGTACTTAGCATCGAAATGAAAGTATCGATAAATAAATAAATAAGTACCTACTTATATTATAATTATAAATATTGGACTACATCAAATACATTACTCTGATCCCAATGTAAATAGCTAAAGCACTTGTGATATGGAAAATCAGAAAAAACGTCAGTACCACAAACACCCAGACCCAAGACAACATAGAAAACGAATGAATCTCGGAGTGGCGAGCCCATGAAAACCACCACCACGGAGGTCGAGGTCAAGGTTTTCTACAAGTATGGAACTTGTGGAAAAGAGGTTGTGGGCCCATAACCTCTAGAAAATACCCGGAATAAAGCAGATTGTTTATATTGAACTCGGTTTATTTATTAGAATGTAAATTTCAGACAGACTGAGTCACAGACAGATGACAAAATCATACACTTTTTATAAATAAAATCTATCAAAATACAACTGAGGTTTTGTTTATTCCAACAATATCTAGGTACTATTCAGGTATCGGTACTTTTTGCGGATCCCTGTTCTTTCTTTCTTTCTTTTGAACTAAAATAATTCAGTTACTTATGTAAAATACTTAAATATTTCCACTATCCAACCTGAAGTAGGTTGGAAGATGGCTCATAAAATTCTCAAACTTGGGTTGTGGATGGCTAAATGGCTAGGTTGGAAAATAGGATTAAGTCAATTTTGCCGCCCCTGATTTTTGCCGCTCTGGGCAAATGCCCGGCTTCCCCCCCTTAGATCGGGCCCTGATCTCATCACTTGCATTCTTTTGAGAATAAACACTAAGCATTAATAAACAGAGGATGTAGTTTTGTAGAGAGTGTCCGTAACACATTATCAGTTAGTCAGCAAACACTCACTTCAGACTAAGTAGCTACAACTTTTCGTTTTTCCTTGCTATTTGAGTATTTTTACAACCTTTTTTGCTTTTTCAGTGCCTTTTAGGTACTGTTACGATGACTTCAAGGAAGGGCTTAATCGACTTTCATAAATATTTACTTTCAGCTTTCACAATGACTTCTCTTCGATTTAGATTGTGGTAGGTACCTCAGACTGACGAGAAACGATATCGATCTGTTTATATTTGTATGGCGATCTTGAGATTATGTTTGCTAATATTTATTTAAAAATAAGGAACAATAACATATTTTTAATTTGGATTTTCCATTGTTTATTTTATTTTGGGTTGCGATGGCGAAGATGGATCAAGATATAGACCTACATGTCAGATATTTGATCCACGATACACACAATTACACACTCACGCCTTTTCCCCGCAGAGGGAGGCAGAAACTACGGACCGCCATTTCCTGACGATCCTGACATATCTCTCTTGCTTCATTCAGTCTCAATAAAATTCTCATGGATGTTCTTCAGTGTAGAGTACTTCAAACCTTCTAATCTACGATACAATTAACATTAAGAACATTAGACATATTATACCCGAAATCAACTATCTAAGTAAATAAACAGTATGGCTATCTCTACAAAAATAATAATAAATCCTGGAGGCAACTCAGATATCCTTCCTCAAATATCCAGCTTTGAGACTCAAGACTATCTAATTATTGTAAGTCTAAATCAATAAATTCTATCATAACTAATCATAACTTACTCGAATGGTTTCCTAAAGGTCATCATCATTTCGGCCAAGAGACGATCGTCTCAAGGCTGAAATGATGCTATATGAAGGCTGCTGGACATAGGTCTCCCCCAAGGCTCTCCACACAAACACATGTACAGCCGCCCGCATCCGACCGTTTCTCGCGATCTTAACCAGATCGTGGGTCCATGTTGCGGGATGCCTATCTTTGCTGCGTCGTCGTCCGGTACGTGGTTGCCATTTCAGAATATCCTGCCCCAACGACCATCGGTCGTTCGAGCTATGTGCCATGCCTGCCCATTGCCACTTCACAGCTTGGCTATTATAATAATAATACATACATACATACAAAGACTCACGCCTGTTTCCCCGAAGGGGTAGGCAGAGGCATATTAAACGCCCACTTTTCGCCAGTGTTTTGATCCCACGTAATAGGTGGCGAGCCTATTGCCGCTTATCGGGATATTTTGTTAGCCAGAGCCTCGTCCGTTGATCGGCAGGTGCACCACTTGCAGGTGAGGTTGGCTTGGGACCCTAAGTTCTTGGTGGGAACCCTATACACCCATATAATAATAATGTATTTATTTATTATGGCCGTGTGGTTGACGGCATAGAATACAAGTGTCACCACCCCCTATCTTCCCGTGGGTGTCGTAAGAGGCGACTAAGGGATAACACGATGCAAATACCATCTTTGCGTAGAGACGGAAAACTCGACATCAAACCCTATACAACTGCCTCGTTGGTCTCGCGGCATAAATGTGCGCGTGGGATTGGGAGGTCCCGGGTTCGATTCCTGGGTCGGGCAGTGTTATTGGGTTTTTCCACAGACATAGATCTACATAGATAACGCAAATGCATGCACTTCGCGTGTCTGAACTCCGACCAAGCGTCGAGCTTGGTCGCCACTAACTTCAGTCCCCGCGCGTCCGTTTTACCGTTAAGTAAACTTTATTCACATTACGTTGCCGCGTTTGCTTCGGACGTTTGATCTGACGTTGTGTATTAGGAGACGATGAATATCGCACAAGCGATACTGTCGCGCATCGCTTCGACTTCGTGATACAGGCAACGTCACAGTAGGTATTAAAAAGTCGGCACGCTTGGTTTCAATACAAATCGTGATAGTTGCGTTATCTATGTAGATCTATATCTGTGGGTTTTTCTGTCACGAAATTCTCAGTAGCACAGTAGCAGCACGGAGTCTGGAAATATGTGCCCGGTACGGCAATAGGCTCGCCCCTTATTACGTGAGACTAAAGTATATCTGGCGAAAAGTGGGTGTAGAAATACACCTCTGCCTACCCCTTCGGGGATAAAAGGCGTGACGATATGTATGTATAATGTATTTAATTTTTTTGTGATATATTTAAAAATGTAATTTAAATTTGATTAATGTGAAATAAATGAATTGTAGCGGTTGCTGACGCTACAAATTATATACAAGGCGCACTATTGTGTTAGCGAAGCTCAGCAGTCGTCTCCACGCTCCCATACAGTTAGGTCGTAGCTATGTAGTTTATTTATAATAAGTATTTCTGTGAACAACTGGTACCAGTAAAGCATATTTATATTTTCGTATGTTGGAGTACTTATTTTATCTCCTCACAAACAACATCATTACTAAAGAACCCCTACAGAATAATAATAATAGCCTGGCTACGGTTCGGTGATCTCTTCAGAGAAACCGAAGGTTTTGTCTTTGCAATTATGGACGAAGTTGTCATGACAAACAACTAGCGAAAGTATGTACTGAGGGACGGTACTGTTGACATATGTCGGGCGTGCCACCGGCCCGGGGAATCTCCCTATAGTGTCCGGTTGTTCGAGTCTTGCCAATAGTCAGTATTTGCACAGACACAAACCAAGTGGCCAGGATAATCCATCAGCAACTGGCCCTTAAATATGATCTCATTGGTTCTGAGGAATCTGAGGTACCGTCCTACAGATATGTGCCCGACCCAGTTCTCGAAAATGGTCGTGCACTGTTGTACTGGAATTGGTCTATCATTACAGACAGGACTATTGTAGCCAAGAAGCCTGATATTGTAGTGATAAACCGAGCAGAGCGACTCGCAATGATAGTCGATGTCACCATACCGCATGACGGCAATCTCTTGAAAGCAGAAAAAGAGAAGGAGATTAAATATTTGGACCTAGCTCACGAGATTGTCTACATGTGGGATGTGGATTCGGCCATCATTGTGCCGATAGTCGTATCGGCGAATGGATTCGCCAAGAGCCTCGACCTAAAGAGGCTCGCACAAGGCAGCTGGATCAAGTCTTTGATTCAGAAGGCGGTACTTCTCGATACGGCGCGCATCGTGAGGAAGTTCCTTTCTCTGAGCCCTAACCACCGGTGGCTTGGTCCCTGTACGCGACACCGTTGGGATTCCGTGGTCCTATTCTATATAGTTAAATTTATTTTGATATATTAGGTTTAATTATGTAAAATGTGTCTTTGTGAATACTATTTAATAAAGAGAATAATAATAAACCCCTCTGGGGCAGGCGTTATCTCATAATGAGACTAACGCAAACTCGGAGGGCAGAGTAAGAGCTTTCAAACGGTATACCGCCGTTTGTCCGAATTTTATTTGCCCTAATATCATTTGTCATAATAGTCAACAGCCATAATATTATTATATGACGTAATATTCATTTCCCCTACTCTTATTTGCTATATTAGTCACGTGCTAGAAGCTTTGCTTCCCATAAAGTCACTTAAGTACCATAACATCATTTGTCATAATCATTGTAAGCCCTAATTATCACATGCCATAATTATCATATGCCACAACCTCATTTGCCATCGTCATTGGGTGTGTAACCGTTGTTATATCAGGAGAAACTGGATGCAATCGGGACTTCAGGGCACCCCGACTCGGATAGGTTAGGTTAGAAGAGGATGGCGGGGTCGTTCGAGCGAGCGCAGCGAGACTAATAATGATTTCTTTGCTTTCGAGTGCCTAGGTTAGGTCCGACTGTAATTCCAGTAACTAAATAGGTTATGTTAGATTCTCTTTTGCCCCAAATCCGAAAATAGGCGCCCTGCGAAGCAGGGCTCCGTCAACTTCAGTCTATTAAACTAGTGTGAAGAATGTGGACTAAGTTGACGGAGCCCTGCTTCGCAGGGCTCCTACGGGATCGGGATCGGGATTTCGTCCATCTGTATTTTAAAATTCGGGATTTTGATACGTACCTACCTATTTAAATATTATGTCTAATAATCATTATGGCGTTTAAATATTATGTCCAATAATTATTATGGCAATTGAAAATATGAAAAACAATACGTATGGCACTTGTATCTTTTGTTATCTAAGTTTCGGGCAATTAAAAGTATGTCATATGTCTTTTAGGGCAAACAAAACATTCGGGCAAATGAAATTCGCGTAAATGAAATTCGGGAATATGATTGTGGCGAGCTGAATGTGTGTGGCGACACTGCGGTCCCGAATGCTTCTCCGGCTTGCCTTTATTGGCTGGCTGGAGTGGATGCCCAAGTGCGCTCGCAGGACCCGCAACTTTGGCTTGCCTTAGTCGGCCGGCCAGAGGGAAGCCGCAAGAGCTACTAGCTCGGGGGTGGAAGTGTCATTCTGGAAGGGTGGAAGGGCGTAACTACGGGGAAACCCTCTCCGAGTCTACGCTGTCACGAGACCCGCGATGGCGAAGCAGGTGCCGGACCGCTCGACACCCTAAGCCACTCGCAAAGGTTTTACCCTCTGGCTGCCCTAATGGCATGACTTTGCTTGCCTTTTTATTTAGAGAGGGCCCATTCAGTGAGTTGGTGAGTCACCACCTGTTATTAAGACGTTTGTTATCCATAGGATCATTATTACCAGTCCATTTAGCATACATATACTCACGCCTTTTTCACGTCGGGGTAGGCAGAGACAACGGAACGCCACTTGCTTCTATTCTTACAGACCATTTAACACATGGGTGACATTTATTTGGGTTATGGGGATGGCCCCATAACACAAATAAATCAGAATTCACATCATAGCAATAGTCCTACACGTGCTGTGATTAGTCCATAGCTGTTCTCAGTAGTGCAGTCGTGGAGGCCCCGCAGCATGTGTCCCATCTCATTTTAGATTAAAACTCTCTAAGGGCCTCTGCATGTTGGACCTATGTCTCCGTGTAAGCCTCCCAAAGGGCCGGGTATTGTTTTAACGCAAAAGTAAGAACAACACCCGTGATAAAGAGAAACATAATAATAATAATTTTTAATTATCCTCAAAAATACAAAACGTGCGTAGTTACACTACAATTCTTCTTAAATTAGATTAATTGGTATAGCTAGCCTAATATCTTATATTTAGTTTCACATTATTCGGAGAGCTATGTCTGCTGTCCACCGACTTGGATTCTCCAGCGGATCTTTTCATTTCTTATTAGATCTCGCAGGGCACCTCCAAGCAAAGCTCTCTCCATTGCCCTCTGAGTGATCTTGAGCTTGCTGAAAAGGCCCATAGTTAACGACCACTCTCAACGCCGAATGTCATTACTGGCAAGTTGGCAACACACACAGGTCAAAGACTTTCGTCTACTGCGGGGTATCGGATGTTGCTTCTCGAACGCCGCCCAACCGAGTTGGGTTCGACGATTGACCGCTTTCTCGATGTTAACCTACCCAATTGGATCATTTGTCCCAGGTATACGTACTTGTCGACAACTTCGAGTATTGAGTTCCCAACCTAAATAAGAGCAGGTACGACATGAACGATGGACATTATTTTCATCTTGTCCATGTTCATCTTTAGACCTACTTGTTGGAAAACTCTACAGAGGCTTTAGAGTATTGTTCTGACGTCTTCCATAGTGTTAGCCATGACTACGATGCCTTTCATCAGCAAAATAAAGGTGGGTTGATGTACGCGCCGTTGATGTTGATGTCAGGTCTTTCTCTAGAAGCTTGAAAACTTCTTTCAGTGCAGCGATGAGCGCTGTAGTTGAATAGGTTTCGATCGAGCTCAGGTCTTGGAGGCGAACTGACTTAGTGGCGTGTTTGTACAAACATTTCCACACTTTATCATAGTCCACATACCTACCGTATGTGGACTATGATACATAACCTTTACGGTAACCGGCTTGTTTGGGAGCCTGGAAAAAGTCTAGCTTGCTCTCGTTATAACCGGCTTGTTTGGTAGACTGCAAGTCGTCTAGCTTGCTCTCAACAACAACAAAAATAACAACAAACAACTTATAGACGTGGCTCAGAAGCGAGATGGGTCTGTCGTTCTTCAAAAGAGTTTTGTCGCCTTTCTTGAAAAAAAAAACACCTCACGCTTCTCCGCCATGTCTGTGGCGTTTTACCCGCAAGTATGACAGAATTAAATAGCTTCCTTAGTATATGCAGGGCAGGTGCGCCGCCAGCTTTCAGAAACTCTGTCGTAATTCCGTCATCACCAGCTGTCTTGTTGTTTTTAAGTTGGTTTAGAGTTACAATAATCTCGTACATGCTGACGTCCACTGATCACTGGTCACTGGTTGAAATCCCGGGTTAGTCAAAAGCATTACTGAGTTTTCCTAATTCTAAGTAGCAGCATGAAGTCCGGCAATGTGCCTAGTAATGACAGGCACATTTCGCCATGTTATTAATTTTAGGTTCCACGAAATAGGAGGGCGAGCTTATTGTCATTAAATAGCTGAGTCTATAACGAAAGGTAGGTATTACAAACCAGTGTCGGAGTATTCGGTGCTGAGATTCTATTAATACATCTTCGCCGTATTTAATTTTTATTCGTATTAAAGCATTATGGCAACAAGGAAATCATTTTCTTAAGTATAAAACTAAGGTACATGATTGATGTAAACTTTACATCAATCACGTACCTTAGTTTAGTTTTATACTAAGTTGATATTATTTAATAAACGATGTGTCTTGGAACCAGCTTCATGAAAAGGTATTGAGAAGCGAATTAGATGCAAGGCAACTTGTCCTATATCCGGTCTTGCTAGGGGAGGTAGCTGCCCATCTCTGCCTGTACTTCGCTACATCATGGTTCTCCCAAAAGACAACAAAAAATACGCCGAAGCATCATTCATCATCATCATCATCAGCCTTTAGCAGTCCACTGCTGGACTAGGCCTCTCCTTTGTTAGGAGGAATTGGCCTACTATACCACGCTGGCCAAACGGGTTGGTATAGGGTTTGTATCAAGTTTTCCTTCTCTTACAGTGCTGTTCTATGCATAATATGCTCCCTCTGTCGGCTCTTACGACACCCACGGGATGATATGGGGTGGTGACAATCCGTATTCTTAATCCGTCACCACACGGACTTCACCAAGCATCATTACAGCCTTTTTTTCTCATTACTAGCGTTATCTTAATTGCATTGAAGACTTTCGCCTCGAAGCCTAGGTCCGATTTAATGGGAATAATACAGATAAATTGCACTAACCTGGCTGCCAATGGACTCGTCGAGGGTTTCATCGGTGCGCGTGGAGGAGGGAGACAGCATGAGAGTGCGGTAGTCCCCCTCTACTTGCAGGGGGTATGAGTATACGGGCGCCGGGGGAGGGCCGTGGTCGCGCACGGGCGTGCGGGGCAGGGAGTCCGGGCCACGCCACGCCGTAGCGGGCAGTGGGCTTGGTGTCCTACACAAACATACTTCATTAATACGGGGAAAGACTAACTTCATTAATACTTGTTAGCTTGCGTACATATGCCCACTTCTGCTTAAGTATATCCTGGCAATAAACGAAGGAGTTTATTATCTAAGCCACTACCGGCTGTATTGCCAATAGGGTAGTTTACAGGGTCAAAATAATTACATTTTATTTAGTCCGTATTTTAGATTATAAAAAAATATTCGACACGTATTTTTTCTTTTTTCGATTAAATAAAAAATTACAAATATATAGCCCATTAAAGTTACGTGTGACGTCATCTAGTGCGAAAAAATGCAGCACGGTGTGACGTTTAACGTAACTTTAATGAGCTATATCTTGGTCATTTTTGGTTTAATTTACAAATAAAAAAATACGTATCGCTTATTTTTGAATAATCTAAAGGACGGACTTATATTTTTTTTTTGTCAACTAGCCTATTGCTGTTCAATATGTATCAACAATATAGACTATTGTTTTATAAATAGAAGTTTAATTAAAGCAAAAAGTATGTCAGTTGTCAGTAACATCTCTCCTAAATTTTATGAATTAGACGATGAGTTAGGTACATTATACTTATATTGTGTCTCCATTGTTTTGTATACTTTTCTTATAATAGCATCAATGAGACTGTCGACCTTTGGCTCAATCTCTCAGCTATGTCGTTAATGAGTTTAAATTATTCAGTCCAGGGCCGGATTTAAGGGGGGGCAGGCGGGGCAATGGCCCCGGGGCCTCCACAAAACGGGGGCCCCCACAAGAGAGATAAAAATACCTATACTCCGAAAAACCACCTCCGAGTTTATTCCTTCAAACATAATTTTCCACATAATTAGCAACTATACCTAGGTACTTGCACAAACCTGACAATATTGTTTTAGAATTTTAAACAAAGTATCGGCATTTGTTCACTTCACTTCCTGCAATGAACTTGAAAATCGTAAATCCAAATTAATGTTTAAAAAAAATCGACATTATTAAACTTTCATACCAAATAAACAAAATCAACTAGACAGAAATTGCCTATACCTATGTAATTTAAACTTAGTCAAACACTTATTTCTAAATAACGAATATAAAATGACGAATCAAATTTCTAAGTAAGGATTGAAGTATAAGGTAAATATATAAGGTAAGTATAATATAGATTTAATTTAATAAGTATATTTGTTAATTATATTATATTAGACTGCACGGTTGGCGTAGTGGTTTAAGCGGCCGCCTTACCGCTTGACACGTCGCCGAGTGTTGTGGGTTCGATCCCCACACGAGACAACACTTTGCGTGATCCACAAATTGTTGTTTCGAGTCTGGGTGTTCATTATGTCCGTTAGTTATATGTTTGTAAAGTCCCCCGTGACACAGGATTTAGTCCTAATGCGGGAGTCTTTAAAAAAAAATAATAAAAAACAAAAATTACGTCACTGGCGTCACTTGGGGCGGCAGGCATTGAAAATCAGCAGGTCGTATCGCGGCCAACGTCATGAGCGACGCAACGCTGAATGCCTGCCTCTTTGTCTCATCGGCGGCGTACAATTAGTTAAATTTTCGAGTGTGGGTAGTGTAGAAAATAAAATTGTCGTGGGTATTGTGAACCCGTTACTAGGTATTAAGTTTACGTACGTACCTACCTACTCACATAAAGAGCTATTTTTAAATGTACCTATTTATCTATTATGTAATTGATAATTGTACGCAGTTAGTGTGTCAATAAATGCTTTTTTACTTACTCTATATATAAATTTTGAAAAACAACCAAATAATCGCCGCGACGCGCGACACATAAAAATATAAAACATAGAATCTTTATATACATATATAAAACTATAAACAATAAACTGACTGACAGACCAATTGCAGCCAAAACCATTAGGTGCAGGAAGCTGAAATTTCCCCCCCGTGGGATCTACATCTTGTCTTGGTGGGGGGGCTCAGTAACCGTGGTTAGGTCACCCACGGTGAAGCTAAACGAGAGCCCGGGAGTGGACGCTCCGCGTGGGCTTGACGGAGGCCTGCGCAGGATGCGTCCAAAGGTGCGGGTACAAGGGACAGTTCTACTGTCCCTCGCAGTGGGGAGTGGTTGCGGGAGGAGACGCGTGTCAGTGTTGCGTTGCTGTCCTCCCTATCCTCTGCGGCCGCTGGGTGTTTTGGCGGCGGAGCCCAACACCTTCATCCGCCGCCAAGAGGGTTTTGTTCGGGGCCCGTCTGACCATCTGGCAGGCCAATACCCGTCGGGGGGTAGTGAGGAATGCTTCGGCGATACCCGACCCTCCGACGCACGGGTACATGAGGAACACGGGTTGGTTTTTAGTCAGTAAGAGTCTGACAGTCCCCTTCGCTCTTCCCCCAGGGCGGAGGGACTCCATGAGGATTTTCAAAAAAAAGGAAGCTGAAATTTGGCATATATGTTCTTTAGGGACCGTAGAGGTGCACTAAGAAAAGAGATTTCTGGAAATTCCAACGAGTTCGGACAGAAACAGTTAAATAAAATGTACGGTCGTAGCTGCGGGATTCCTCTAGTATTTATAGAAAATTGACTAACTATTTCATAATGACACCCAAACAAGAACTGCCACACGAGCCTGTAAAAACATCTGAAGATTTAGTATATGGAGATAATGTCGATGGTAGCCTCGAGGTAGGCGACACGCTAAAGCCTTTAAAAACATGTAGTCACAATCAAGAGGAAGTGGATAATGGTTTCAAAATTTCATTGGTCTTTGGCCCGGCGTCATACCTGGAGGAAATATCAAATATTGGGTGAAGAACCGTAAAATTGTGATGAATTCTCACTTCAGAATTCTGTCCTCCAAGATCAATTGCGAGATTATACAAACTTTGTTCGGAAATGTGCAAAGAACGTGCTTATATGTCGCAATCAAAATCAAGAGGCTGTCAATCGATTCTGGTTTTGTTTTGCTCCAACTACGTATAAAATATATTGCTAGTCATGTACACTTATGTCCTCTCAAAGAACGAAGTTAAGTGGAGAAGGCTTTAGTTACTAAAAGTATGCAACAGAGCGCCTATACGAGTACGACATATCGAATACCCATTTAGAGTTAGTGATGAGTCTAGTGCGACGGGGAGAAGTCACGGGATCCACCGAGAGCTAGCGACACAGGAGGCACAGCAAATTGAGTACTGGCGAAAAATCTTTAAAATTGTCGTCAGTACTATAAAATTCATCGCTGAACGCGGATTAGCCTGCCGAGGAAACGACGAAATCATTGGATCACGTTTTACAAGTTAACAAGTTTTTACAGACCAACCAAAATTGGTTCTGCCGTGCGTGCATTGGAGTCTTTAAAATCATTCATCGAATCTAAAAGAGACAATTTTGATAAATACGAAGAAGCAGCGCGAAGCCAATTTCAAGTACTGTCGAATAAATACAATCACGCATCAGAAAAAGAAGTGTTAAATTTAATCCGCTCGATTACATGAAAACACCAGAAGCAAATCTATCACCAAGAGAAAAATTTTAAGTGACTGGTTTTATCCCAGTTATCGATCAACTTTGTGTTTCTCTCATAGAAAGATTCAAGCATACGAAGCGATTGACATTTTGATTCCTCAACCACTTCGCTTCGGTCGCAAGTTTATATGCCGCTGCAGAGGAAATAGTAAAGGTTTACAAAGATGTTTTAGAACCTAGCCTTGGCAATGAGTTGGTTCAATTTGTATCTTTAATAGACTTGTACAAAAAGAACTGTGAATAAGACCAATCTAAGGAAGTGTTTTACTATCGCATTCTTGAAATTCTTCCCAAACATAGAAATTACATTAAAAATGTTTATTCATTTATTTATAGACTCACGCCTGTTTCCCCGAAGGGGTAGGCAGAGGTGTAATATGACACCCACATTTCGCCATGAATTTTTAAGATATATATTATACGTAATAGGGTGCGAGCCTATTGCCGTACCGGGCACATTACCAGACTCCGTGCTGTAACTGAGAATTTTCTAACGGAAAAACCCAATAACACTTTGCCCGACCCGGGAATCGAACCCGAGACCTCCCAATCCCGCGCACATTTATGCCGCGAGACCAACGAGGCAGGCATTAAGAATGTATTTGGTTTTAATTGTATCCAATTGCACCGGAGAGCGCTCGCTTTCCAAAATGTATATTATCAAGAATAGGCTCCGAACGACAATGGGATAAGACCGGCTATCGAAACTAACCGGCTATCGATTTATGTACTCCGCGAGCTAGACTATATAAAAGTTCGCAAAGTGCCATTTCATTAAGACCGTATTAAGTTTAAATCGTATTTTTATATATATTTTTATTTAACGAAGTTTAATTTACTGACAGTGTATTTTGTAAATAGTTTAAGGAAAATATTATACGAATAATAAATAAGGGGCCCCACAGCTACGCTGCCCCGGGGCCTCTAGACCTTTAAATCCGGCCCTGATTCAGTCATTGGGACATTCTGTCATGTCCTATTTGTTTTCTTTTATGTTTCGTTAAATTGGCCAATTATTTTTAGATTTTAACATTGGAAAAGAACTATTGTAAACGTGGCATAAAAATTCTTGTGCTGATCATAGTGTTGGTATTTTTATTCCAAGATTACAAATACGTTTTTTAAAAAGCCGTTTTTCAAAGTGATATCTTACCGTCATCGAGTTGTTTGGAGTGATCATGAAATAAATTTTCTATTTTACTAGTATCTGATAATGGAAAATAAACTGCATCTTATTTATTTTAGAGTAAAAAATACAAAGCATGTTTTCGATAAACATACTAGGTTTTACTCTTTTCTTAATGTCCATATATTTGGCTAATAATACGGAAACCATTTATCCTTTTGCAATGAAGGTTTTGCAAATGAAAATATAAGACAGTCACAATTGAAAAGGATTTGCATATGAATGAATATCCATGCAAAAGTATGATTTTGATCGGAAAATTCACGACCAATATATTGTTGAGGTACGAGTACAATTTGGCCAAATAATAAAAATCATTCAATCTATAGATTTGTTCTACGAGTAGGTACATATTTGCCATTTGCTTGGCAGTAGAACTGCAAAGTATACAGGATGTAAAAAGACCCTTAACGAAAACTGAAATCCCATGTTGTACCATCACTACGAACATTTTTTACTTCGGCACCATACCTGGGAAATTACTGGTTCAGGAGATATTGAGGCTCAAAGTTAGTATGGAAGTTTTCTAATTAGGTACAATATCGATGCATCTACCCCGCCAATATGTTCTTTAGATGCCCTATAACCCCATGGATAAGTGCAAGGCATTGCACGCGCGCGCTTTTAATTGCGGTTTAAAAAATGTGAAAACTTAAAAAAAAATCGTTTCCCAGGTATTATTTTTGGTTAGTATGACTTGGCATGATGTCCACAACGAGTAGACTTCGGCTTGGTGATGGGTCTTGTTACAACCTGTATATGAACTATTAAAAAAGTACTTAGTTAAAAGTTTTGGGACTTTTGGGTATAAAATATTAATGATAATGGCAATGATACCTGTACGGTGCTGCAGCGGCATTTGGCACGGGCGATCGTGGCGCTAGTGGCGTGCCAGATCCACGCAGTCCTTCGCGGTCCACGTCCCTACACATGGCACGACATGAGTATGACATGTAGGGGATCAACGGTGCTGTTAATACAATGCCTTACTACTGGCCGAAAATTATCACTTGTATTGCTGGTACAGACAGAAAATAAATTTTATGCGAACGGAGGTATAGGAATTTTGAAATTAGATTGCCATTTTTTTGCGAACTTATTGTTATAACGATCTCGCAATTTGGAAAACCTTTTTTAACGTCATTTAAAGTAGTGGTGCTTTCGAAGTGGGACATATGTGTTCCTGTAGGCACTCCAGAGGTTAAATACTAGTTTGTTTTCGACCAGTTATAAGTACAGGTAAACATCAATATAATGTTAATGAGGTAGACATACAATAAATTGAGTGTCAATTCTGGACTAATCAAAAAGGTAATCATCATCGTCTCAGCGCTTTGACAGTTGCGATCCAAGATGCTCACCTTGGAGCCTGGGGTCCACTCTAGGGCCGGGGTCCACTAGTTCGTTAATAAAAAAACTAATCTTTTATAGAAATATAATAAAGTTATGTGTTCTTTATAATTACTCCAGAATTATTTGAAAGACAAAGGATTTGATGCAATGCAGTCATAGTAATCTAGACATAAATAATATTACCCACAACATAGAGGATAGGCATACATCTGTATTATAGAAAGGAACATCGAATCGAACAATCTATTGAAAATAACGTATCAAAATATAATAATTAAGAACATGCAAAACATAATAACAGTAGTACCAACATAGTGTCTATGTACCTTATCATAGACTTATGATTGGTCTCGCTCTGCTCTACTAGACGGAGCCCTCATACTTGTAAAATGAGGCAGAAAAAACCATGCCAGCTGGCATGGTTGAGCATGTCACACTGACAGCCGTGTGTCAGGTGCATATATCCATCAAATTAATTACGGAAATAATTCGCTGTACAATGCCAATTTGCGCTTTTATCCTGAGTAAAAATTACTCGGCAAGAAATAATAAGGTCTCTGGTATCACACACTATCTGTAAAATAAGAATAATTTTGAAATTTTAACATAAAATTAGAGAAAACTGAAAACGCCATTCAGTGTTGCTGCTAGTACAAGAATCAACTTCCCCACAGTTGAGAGACAGATTTTAATTTTCAGAGATTTTTATTATGCGATTTAATCTATCGTTATTGTATTTCGTTATATTTTTCTATTTCTTTTATCTAACCTATTTATTATATATTTTACCTTTTTCTATATTATTTTATGTTTATACCTTTACACATAAGGTGAAAAATTTTAGTTGTTAGAAACTAAACACCTTTCCCAAGAAACACTATTTACCTAATTATATGTGTAATTGTTTTATTCAAAGAAGTTTTCACGACTATTCATATTAAATTAATAATGCGTAAGTAACTAAATTTATATGGACTAGTAGCATGGAAATAGAAAGCACTGTTTTGAAAACACCTTATTTTCTCAATGGTTATTTCTAATATTTTTTTTATATTTTTTATAGACTCACGCCTGTATCCTCGAAGGGTAGGCAGAGGTGTAATATTACACCCACATTTCGCAATGAATTTTTAGGTCCCACGTAATAGGGGGCGAGCCTATTGCCGTACCGGGCACATTACCAGACTCCGTGCTGCTACTGAGAATTTCCTAACGGAAAGACCCAATAACACTTTGCCCGACCTGGGAATCGAACCCGAGACCTCCCAATCCCACGCGCACATTTATGCCGCGAGACCAACGAGGCAGTTTCTTATAATAATTTGCAAAATACTATAAGTACATAAAACAAAACATCATAATAAAATGATACCTAATCATTGGATAATATACCCACCATTTTTCTCATAAAGGAACTTACGCGGTACGCCTAACCTATCTTCTAAATTTATAAAATCCTTGCGTTACTGACTGACTGACAGACACGCTATAGCCGAAACTATTGGGCGCAGGAAGCTGAAATTTGGCATGTATGTTCCTTGGGGACCGTAGGGGTGCACTAAGGAGGGATTTCCCGAAATTCTCACGGGATCGGCCAAAACGGGTAAATTAAAAAAAAATGCAGGCATAGCTGCTGGCGTCCTCTAGTACACAAATATATTGATGATTTTAATGAATTGTATTTTTTTAAGAATTTTCTCAATTGTTTTAGAGACCAATAACTTATCCACTAGACCACAGGATAAAATATTTGCCCATTTACTCGGGTAACTGTTGAGAATCTGACAACACAGTTCTTCACGCATGCGTCTTGTTGCTTTTGTTTGTCACAAACTGTCAAAATGAGGTGCCTCACTTATGAACCTATTTTGCTTAGGCAGTGCGGTGTCTAGTATAGCGAAGCGATACCAATCATTTGTCTAAGTACCTTATATTGACTCAGAAATTAACATCTGTTTTTTGTTTGTTTTACAACAATAAATATTTTTAAAGTGTTCAACGTTATTCCCACATCGTATTCGACCAAATATTATTCGTGTGCTTACAACATCAATAGATTATACATGCTTAGATATATTTTGGATCAGTGACTTAATTCATGTGCACGACTTTCACATGACGCAACGGACTACATAATATCAAAATACATACATTCTATCAAAATGCAATGTGATACTGAATACTAAAATTCTATTCTTTGGTTGTTATTTCTTTAAAATATTCCTTGCGTACGATTCTGTTCAGAAGTGCAGCCGGAAAGGAAAAGCGTCTAATATTGAAGAGTCCATAAACATTTTATTGTAACCTTGGAATGCAATGAATGGGTCATTCGATACACTAAATATACGAAAATTAAATTTAGAATTTCCAGTATATTCAGTATCACAGGATACATAAATAAACCGCGAGCTAGGTGAAGGGCAACAGATATGACACCTAGTGCAGTCTTACTCAGCGAACTCGTGATAGAAGGTAGGCGTGGGCACGCGGCCTACAAAGCTGCCCGAGGTGCGTGGCACCGAGTACAGGTGAGCACTCGTCCCGCCCCTGTGCACACACTCATCGTATTTACCTTAAGCTCTATAATCAAAATCTTTACAAATTTACACTTCAAACATTATAATTTCGGAGAGGCTTTTGCCACAACTGTGATGTCATGGCACATCCTCGACGTGGCTAAGGAAATCTGTGTAAAACAGGCGTGCATCTATGTTTAATGGCAAAACTAAAATATATTATTCTCGAACCTATTTTAGAGAATATTATTTCCCCAAGAAGTACCATATAAAAACATATTTTTATTTAAATCTGCTAGGGATCTTAAAAGGCCACCATGACCAATCTCAAAATGTCTAAGAAGCCAATTGATTGATTTTAGCCTTCTTAGGCATATCGACATTCTTCTTTAGGTAAATGCCACATCGTATTCATAGGTATATCGTTTGTCCAGTAGTTATAATATGCAATATGATATTACCTCTGCACAACAATCTTGATCTGGCGCTGTGCATTCTTGAAGAGATTCTGTGCGTCTTCGTGTCGCAAGTCGCGCGCGTCGTAGTCATCGATCTTCGCGATGATGTCACCACGGACGAGTTCCCGACCGGCGGGAGAACCCGGTGTCACCTGAAATGTATTACTTACTCTTAGTTATGAATTATTTTTTTATCATATTCATTTTTGTCAGTACCTACTCGTTGCAGCCATATCTGATAATGGAATAGGTTCCCAAAAGCTAGATTTTCTTATAAGATATCATGTTTATTGTTATAGAGTTCCTCAGTAGAAATAATCATAATTTTATATGCCCGTCTATATACAAGTGCGAAGGCATAATTTGTCATGATGACAAGGCATTACAATCAAGTTGATATTTAGATTCTTCAACCAACTGTTACCAAAATATCATCAGTTCTGTACCTATATCATACATTGTAAATACTTATATACTGTGTAACATACACGTTGAATTTGGTCTGAAAACGGTCAGGTTACTCAACAAGATCCATTAATTCTACAATTAAATGTAGAATATTACAGATGCGAATTCTTAGCAGCTGGCAGTGCCAACTCTAACAAATCAATATTTATTTAAACTGGTAAGTAACGTGGATGTGTTTGAAGTTCAACTGCTTTATTTCTGAAAAATAGCCATTGACGTTCTTTATTGGAATTCTTCATCAAAGGCATAATATTTTATCTTGTGTGTTGTATTTATGTCTTAGTGCGAAAGTTAAAGATTAATGATTCCATCCATACATAAAAAAATATATATCCAAGAAAACCCATAAGATATCCGTGCACTTAGCACACGGCCTAGTTACCAAAACAGCACGTGCTACAAATGTACAATAAAGATACCCTCAAAATACACATTGCAGGTATGTGGCACATAGAGAAGGCTAACAGACAGGCCGTGACATTCTGAAGAATGAACTAAGCGTTCAGTCGACTCGGTCACCTTCAAGGGTACGTAAGTATATTCATATACAGTTTATTTTTCAGTAATGTTTGTTGCCAAAAATTGTTACTAATTAGCAAGTCAAGAAAATATTTTTCTAAAAAGTGCAGTGCGACTAAATATACTCATTCAGATTACATGATGGATGACATGTTGAGTTTTTTCTTGTTTGCGTTACAATGATTTGATCTAATATTAATATGGCTCGTTTAGATGTATGGTACTGGGAGTTCACAGAAGGGTGTAACGAATTGCATTTACTAGGACGACCTTGTCACTAGGGTAGAGGAGGGGTACGCGGAGCGCTTGCAATGAGTTTGGCCAGTGGCCAGGCTAAATGCGTCCGTCGGCGACGTCGCGCCAACCTGACATTTTTTATTGAAAACAACCGACGGATCGGATGGAGGGCGCGTCGCATCGACGGCTCGACCTGCGCAAATCCATCACACACTTCCTCGAGTCAATGGCGAGGACATGCAGCTATATTTATTCTTATCCATCAACGCGACTTGTGGCGAAATTCTTAGCGAGACGTCAATTCGAATTCGTTGTATTTGATGATTTTTCTAAAGACGTTAGGTACAGCTGGCGAATGTCCATCAGCATTACAATCATACGCAAGTGATGCGTAGGTGCTGACGTCAGCGGTCAGAACACTATCCATGGTGATGTAATTGCATCACATTACTAAACAGTCAATGGATTTCCTGTCCTACTCTAAAATAGGTTAGTTTCCTTTGATTACGAAAAGGGTTCCGCTATATCTAACAGTTGTATATAGAATAATGTCTGATATTCGTATTTGGCTACTAGGCGGGGTTGGGGAATTGTCTTCTCTCTGTAATATAATGGGGGGTTAGAATAATAATGAACATTTCACACCTTCATAAATTTATTATTATTGCCTATAGAAGCAATTAAAATCAATTTTATGTTAACGTTTAGTGTCAGTTGATAAATTAAACAGATTTTAGAAACAGCATTTTTATATACGATTTTATACGGGTTTAATTTTATTTGTATGACATATGTTTATATGGTATTAATAACGGAGAAGGTATTAAAGGGAATTAAATTGTTAATTATCGCTTGCCCCGTGCTTCGGAGAGCAGATTAAACCGTCGGTCCCGGCTGTCATGAAGATCTTTGACATTCGTTACGGGGATTGCGTACCCTCAAATAAACTGATACTGGTCTAAACCATGGAATATCGCTATCGCTTCGGGTTGCGGCCGTCAGTCGGCAGTCGCTCTGTGGAAAAAGTTGATATATTATAATATATCTGGTTGGACCAGTAAGCGGACCTCGGGCTCCAAGGCGTGTAAGTGTTGGATACAACCGGGATTACGCTAGGGCGATGATGATGAACGGAGAGGGTAGGGAATTAGGGATATAAAAAATTAAGCAGCGTTAATGACATGCAATTTGTAAGATATGCAGTCATGAAAGCATGTCAGCTATGAAAGCTGTGTCAAAAGCAGTCAATTTGAGTGTCTACTGGGTAGAAACAGAAGTGTGTCTAAGGGCCCTGGGTTAGTCGGCGCGGTAATATACAGAGTGTAAAAATACCCTTAACGAAAACTGAAACCCCATATTGTATTAATCATTACGAACATTCTTTGTTCGGCAGAATACCTGGGAAATTACTGGTTCAGGAGATATTGAGGCTCAAAGTTACTATGGAATTTTTGTAATTAGGTACAAAATCAATGCATTTACCCCGCCAACCTATTCTATATGTCCTATGCACCCATGGATTAGTAGATATTTCGAAAATTGCACGCGCGCATTTTTCATAGCGGCTTGAAAAATTGAATACTTAAAAAAAAAGTCTTTGCCCAGGTTTTATTTTTGCTTAGTATGACTTGGCATGATGTCCAAAACGAGTAGACTTCGGCTTGGTGATGGGTCTTGTGACACCCTGTATGTAGGTACTTAGACATTTTTCACAGAACAATCCGATCCGGCAATTTACATCTCTTTGATGTGCATTGTCGTATCTTCATCCTCCTAGCTTTATCCCAGATGCATCCCGGGGTCCGCTTACTAGTGTAATCGGTTTTGACTGAATATTAGCTTTTGCAGAGCGACTGCCTGGCTGAGCGCCGCAACCCAAAGGGATAGCGATATTTTTTATTTTTTTTATTTTGGATGTTCATGTCAACAATACTTCTTTTTACAATCCGTTGGTCAGAATGTGTCGTACGTACAATGACCTGTTACCAAAACATCATGGTTCACATGACGTATTTAATTGTAACTTTGTTCAATTTAGAAATAATGTCAGGCATATTCTGTCGTCATCAAATGAGGTCTTAACATAACGTCTACTGTTTATCAATATTACACCTGTTTTTCAATTAGAATTTTGTTACCATTTTGTATATAATTTCTATTATATTAAAAACAACAATAATATAGAGGATAGATAATTAATTAATTATGGATTGTATCACATGCTCTGTATCATAATAGCATATCGTACTGTCATAACTTATAGCCATGATGTGTGCACAATATATAGAGACAAAGTTTAAGACAAAACTTATATAGCCTTAATGTTGTATTACCTAAATATGTACTATGTTTTGTTTTGTGTACCTAAATAAATAAATAAAAATAATAAAATAAAAATTTCTTGGATTATACTATTGTCAGTTTGATCAGGGGCACTGACTCCCTATATCCGTAATGAGAATTACTGTCACAGATCTTCATGATAGCTGAGACCTGTCGTCTCCAAGGCACGGGCTTAGCTCCGAAAAGTCAGTGATGAGCGCCCTGAATTTGAACCTGATACCCTCCGCATGGCACCCTGTTGGTATCTCCACTAGGCTATCAGTGCTTTGCGTACGTTATCGTATCTTAATATTATGTTATTAACAATTTACCCACTTTCACTCTTAACTCTTCAACTGCCGATGCACTGATCAGTGCGAGACAATAGATTTTCTATTGTGTTATGTATCGCGGCGGTCAAAAGGTTAAAACAAGAGCGTCATGCAAATCGACTTTCATAGAATACAATAGGTACGTAACAATTTACAACACCAATCTAAGTACACAATCACGAAACTACGGTTTACGTTTAGGATAAGTAAACCGGAGAAGATAATGACCATAGGCCGTTCAAGTACAAGATTTAAAGTGCTCCACACCCATCCATTCATTGGTTTTGATGGTGTTTCCACCGTTGATTTGCCACGGTCTCTGCACAAGAGCCATTTGAGATTTTGAGCAAGAGCACTTAGAGGGAATTCCCTTCGGTCCGGTTGACGGCCACTCATATTATGATTACATAAACATGAAATGACACAAAGCAGCAGGTGCCGGGCGTAGTTGCCAAGAATTGACGTGAGTTATGAATTTACTAATTACACATATGTCGCACACCAATCGAAGAGTAAAAAGATAGGCCGTGAATATTTTTCATGATACTTATATATAGACAGTGGCGCCTCTTAACTATTTCATGATAAACACAGTCGCGACATTGTCTATGAGTTCAAAACTCAATGTTTTTTTTTATGGGGAGACAGAAATAGATATTTTTCTGATATACTATGCATGTGTTTCATAATAAAACATCTAAATATTCCCTTAGATACAAAATTGGCTTCACGCAGCTCTTAGACGCCAGATGTGCGTTTCGCGCGGTGCTAACCCAAGGGAAAGAAGGCCAGGTAAACTGGTCCTCTACTCCTAAGCCCATCCCTCCCCCTCATTTTCTGTTGCCTTCCCCAGTAGGTAAAGAGAAGTAGATTTGAAGGGCTATAATTCTTATTTTATCAAAAGACGGCTGCTCCAAAGGCGCTATGAGCACCATAATCAGCCTAACAATTAATTAGTTTTAAATAGTTTCCTTTATTCCATTCGAATTAGTATTATTTATAAAATTTGATAAGAAGGCAAGGCAGAATAGGCCAGGCCAGATAGAACATTTTAATATAACGTGTCTTGAATGAAAATGTTCGGAATCGATTGACTCATCGATGCCATATGGAAAGGAAGTGATGAAGGCATTTTAATAGCAACGTAAAAAGAAAAACGGGCTCAAGGCTGTGTATGTGATTGAAAGATTTATGACAGCCAAGGTCGTCGGTGAGATTATTTTGTAAGTGCAGTATTCGATCGACGGCCTAAAGTAAAACAGATATGGCACAAGACTTCTAAAAATATCCGGGCTAAACTTGACGTCGTCTCTAGAATAAACTGCACTATATAATATTATGGATGTATAAGAAACTATGCTGGCTAACTCACAATATGGCTCCTAGCGTATGAACAGTCAGCACCAATATTTAAACACACTTTACATTGCAAACCGACATATTGGTAAATATACAAAGATGGATTTATGTAAGCTTTAAAATACTAGTATACCTAAAATCATATTTATAACCGGCACATATTGTTTGTCACTAATGGCTGAACAAGAAGGAGCGAAGTATCCCATGTTCTCTATTTTCCCTAGGGTTTGCAACATCAGGTAGATACGCTGGTATACATGTTTATTTAAACAGCTAGTCGTTTTAGGAGATGGTCTTATGAGGATCGCTGAAATTTATAAAATAATTGGAAAACAACTACTACCAATTTGTAAGAACAATTTGAGCTTTAAAATGCCAAACCAAAGATTTAATTAATTGTAATATTTTGCCAAATGCAGGTGTGATATAAAAATAAGGTTGGGCATATAGTTTAACAACTAGTAACAGTGTATGACTATAAATAGAAAGGACAGTACCTAGTTATTTATCAGACATTACAAAAACATGTATCTACATTTTTTTACAAGGGGTTTCATTTTTATTTTTATTTGTTAAGGTTTTAAGGTATTCTCATCATCATCAGCCTATGTCAGTCCACTGCTGGACGTAGGCCTCTCCTATGGCGCGCCAATGAGCTCGGTCTTCAGCTTTCCTCTTCCAATCCCTGCCCGCTGCCTTTCGAATATCATCGCCCCACCTAGCTACAGGACGCCCTACACTACGTTTGCCGAGACGCGGTCGCCACTCAAGAACCTGACCGCTCCAGCGATCATCGGTTCTGCGGCATATATGACCTGCCCACTGCCACTTCAGCTTACTTATTCGCTGAGCTATGTCGGTTACTTTAGTTCTCTGCCGAATGATTTCGTTCCGGATTCGATCCCTAAGAGAAACTCCGAGCATAGCTCTTTCCATAGCTCGCTGAGCAACCTTGAATTGGTGGACAAGTCGTACCGTGAGTGGCCACGTCTCAGCCCCGTAGGTCATTACGGGTAGAACGCACTAATTGTAGGTAAGGTAGTCTCACATAAGGTGAACCCTCAGGTCCCTAGCGTGCCGCCGTCGACGCTAAACCGTTTCGAGGGAAAGAATGACGGGTCTAATCAGTGTACTAGAGCAGGTCGTTTCGCTATGTTTTCTCCTTTTAGCTAACCACAGGGTACATACGTAATATCAGTAAGTACTACAGTCAGTGTTGCCAGTGCTACCTAGATTTCTGAAGACGCAACGGGACAAGCTAAGAGAGAGTGATTCATTCAGATTTTGTCACATTAAAGAGGTGCTAGAAAGAGCCAAGAAATGTGTTCAGACGGGGGCATTATGTAGTGCTTCTAATAGTCTTGATAGCGCATGCAATAATTACAAACGTAAATGCTTAATCTACCTCGAGTTAAAGGATGGACAGAAGGTATCTTAAAAATAAATAGTAAACAGAATGGATAAAAGAAAACGTATCTATTTATCCTATAAAATACACGCACATTTTAACTGGCACAATTTTAAGAGGTTCGAGAACTCGGCGTTATAATTTCATTGTGTTACAAAGTTTGTGAGTTTATTCGAATACCTCAGATATGGATGACAGTAAGAGCTTAACAATAAAGAGAGGACAGTTATAAATAAACGTTAGAGTACGCCAACAGCCGTCGCCTTATCTACGTAATTTAAACGTGATTCATAAAAACGTGATTATACGTGAAAACTATGCTCCTCTTATTTTATTTCAACTGATAAGTACCTATAATAATGCGAACCTAGAAACTTGAGCTTTATGAAAATATGCACAAGATGGTAGGCTTATTGATTTCAAAAATTACCTATCATCATCATCTTCAGCCTTTAACAGTCCACTGCTGGACTAGGACTCTCCTTTTAAGGAGGACTTGGCCTACTATACCACGCTGGCCAAACGGGTTGGTATAGGGTTTGTATCAAGTTTTCCTTCTCTTACAGTGCTGTTCTCTGTATAATATGCTCCCTCTGTCGGCTCTTACGACACCCATGGGATTGCCTATTGCCTTGCTGAAAATATTGTTGCGTCAAAAATATGTAAATATAATACTTTATAAGATGGAAGGCCCCATTTTCCGCTTATCGACCGGAATAAACTTTGACAGATGAATGCATTGGCGTTTGGGATTTTCCTAAGCTTACGAGGGTACCTACTGCACATGGAAAATATCCAAGGCGTAATGCAAAGTGAATCATGCATCAAAAACAGCATCGTTTTGTTTTTGTTATGCGACTGACTGACGTCAGGCCTGACTATCAACATGGAAAGTTTAAAAGTACCCAAATAAATAAGAATTAAGTTCGTTAATGCTAGGCTAGTTACAGCTAGAGAAGAGCTAGAATAAGAAGGTATGCGTCATACGGCAAGGACGACCGATACAAAATTACGCGTATTTTGTAAACAACATGACGTGTCGTATTGACTAACACAGTAGCTTTAACATCCTGCAGAATGTATAGTTGTTCAGCTGTAGACGAATCTGGCTCAATGTCAACTTTGATTTAATAAGCTGTGCTTTATGTGTGTTGTTACTACGTACATAGATATCGCGATGGATATGGTTATTTCATCATGTCGTCTTTTCAGGGAAAAGACATTTCGTACTTCCATTACTTTAATGAAAGGATGTGTGCATTAGTAATTTATAAGTCTATCAAAATGTATATCAGATGTTTAACTTGAGAAATATTTGTCTTTTAACAAGAATCTCCGTCATTTGACACCGTAGCTAAAAGGTTATGTGAAGACCATTATTGAAAATGAATTTGTCAAATGAAAATGTAGTTCATCAAACATTACTAAATTTTGGTCATGTACTGGTAAAGGGATTATTTGGACAAGAAATTAGGATGACATCAGATCACATTATCGAGACAACAGATCACATTACTAAGGATATGTCAATGTATTATCGGATAATTAAAAAAGTTATCATTGGACACATTACCTATAAGATAACGCACAGTTGGCACGAAGAGTTGTAATGGGAAAATAAAGCCATATAAGTATTTAGGTTAATTGGGACTGAAATATTAGTGATGCCCAAATGTCAAAAACCTTGGCACAAGATCATTGAAGTTACTCACACGGCGACTACAATGTTCACAACATTTCAAGGGGGTTCAACAACTCTTAAAAACAGCTGACAGACAGCATTACGAAGACTAGATATTTGTTAGAGTACCTACATAGGTATACAAATGAATGCAGCAATAGTAAGTAGGTAAATGGTTTAGGTACGTTGATTTCATAAGATTTCTAATTTCAAGAGATATGCTGCCCACAAGCTAAACACAAAAAGAAATCAATTGACTTGTTATAGTGGATTACACCAAATGTTTACGTTCCCTGGTAGCCCTTTAAATCTTCGTTGCCAACGTTCGATAAAGAGCTGTTTTTATCACATCTGATGAAATTTCGGTACCCAGTTACTCGATAGTTTTACTCGAAAACGAGTAAAAATCAACGTATGGACTGCAAAACTCACACTTCGATGACATCAAATACACAATTTTTCTCAAAGCGAGCCTTCGAGTCCAACTTGGTCGAGTAAAACTGTATGTGAGTACGAAGCTTTAGACTTCAGTATACTGGGACCTACCCAGTATATTGAAGTCTAAAGCTTCGTACTAGGTACTACAAAATGGGCAATTTATGTGCATTTTGGAGCCAATTTCTAGTTAACTTATTGAACCAAAGAGAATAAACGAAAATAATGGACTCTTTCTGAGAAACTTGATAGTATGATATAACACAGGTGAATTATAATATAATCTTTTTGTCGTTTCGCAAGCGCCCACGTGCGATTAAATGGTCTATTTGCAGCTGAGCAGCTCAAAGGTTTTACGAAAACAATATGAAATCTTTCCGTGACTTACATCTTAATATAAAACTGCACTGTTTTCAAACTTTTCGACGGAAGCATGTTGTGAAATAAACATATTGCACTCATTAGCCTGCTTTGGGTGTTGCCAAAGTAATTAGTGTTGATGCTGTTTGGGGTTTAGGTCATCATGCAGCGGAATGTAAGAGAGAAGTTTTGGAATGTCTATAAACTATATTATTGCACTTGCCAGACCATGTTTACTTTTGGACTAAGGTTATTTTTCGAAAGTATTGGGGCCGAGGTTTATTTTGTATATGTTTATATCATAAACACGAATCAAACGTGATGATAAAGTCTGTTTTTGGTTTACAAAGTTCGCCTTTGAAAAGATAAATTAACTTTGCTACAAATACTGTCAACATTACATGTGATGGCGAGTACGTATGTAGCTATGTACACCAGGGGGTGGCAACGGTATTCAAACGTGTATATATTACTTTTAAAATGATAACTACGGCAGTTAGGAACAGAAAAATGTAACAGATTAACATATCGGGGTCATGTCGCCTTGTCGTCGGCAGCTGTCGAACGACTGGTGGCCAATACGTCCAAGAATATATCAGTTATAAAGAGAGTTCGTCAACGCTCTAGATATATTTTAATGATGTTCTAGATAATCTTTACACAACGGTCGTTTCCCCGATATTTTAAAACAGCTCACCAGATACTTGAAATACAAAAATAGCTGAAGTGTTTCACATAGTCGGCTTGCCGATGAAATCCCAGACTGAGTGACAACGCTTTATATATTTTTGTATCCCGGATAAATATGTATAAGATAATACAAATCGGTTCATCTCAATTGTAAAAGCATCGTATTGTCTCTCTTAATTGTCGTAGTGAGAGGCAAGGGTTTGTAACGTGTGAGGTGGCATGCGGGATGCAGGAAGGGCGCGTTGTTCGTCAACGTAGACAGCGCTTTATTTACAAACAGTGCGGTGCAAGTGGAGGGGGGGACGGCGGCGGTGTTTACACCGGCGTGGAGCCGAGGGTTCGGTGCAGTGGTGGCACAGTGCATACCCTGGTGACGATGAGCGGGGTGGCGAGGTCGGCGCCGCCCACGAGCCGCAGGCCCCAGTTGACCTCGCGGCTCTCGCGGCGCAGCGTCACCACGAACGTGTGCAGGCGGCCCATGGCGCGGGGCGAGTCTATGTGCCGGTGCACGCGCGTACTCGAGGCGCGGAGTCCGAGCGCGCCGGCTACACGCGACGTAGTGCGCGCTAAATTAGCTCCACCGCAAATCCGCGCCGCCCCCTGCCCCTCTCGAACACTGCATGTAACCCTGCCTTCGCAATCGACCTAATTCGATTTACGGAAACTACTATATATCGATGCCTTATTATCAACCCGCTCCCGAACCACGGCCACTCCGTGTTTATCTACTCCACATTATAATGTCTGGACGCATTAGACATGACCTACATAAATAAAGTTTCCGAGTAGTTTCACTTGATGGATGTATCGAAGCGCAGTAAGCGACGGAACAGTTGAAACATCTGTCTGTTCCTTTGAAATTTATTTTTCTAATTAATCATCCCGGACTTCTGAAACTGGTGAAATAGTCTAAGAGTTTATTTTTCCGCGTAGATATAGTTGTAATATGTAAATGTCGAAGACCAATATAGAATAAACTGTTCCATGTACCTAATTATCATCCATGTTTTACCGATCATCATATTTTATTATTGTTTAGTACTTATGTCTCCGTGTGGTGACGTATTAAGAATACGAAATATAACCACCCCATGTCATCCTATGGGTGTCGTAAGAGCCGACAGGGAGCATATTATGCAATGAACAACACTGCAAGAGAAGGAAAACTTGATACAAATCCTATACCTACCAACCCGTTTGGTCAGCGTGGTATAGTAGGCCAATTCCTCCTTTTAAAGGAGAGGCCTAGTCCAGCAGTGGACTGAAAGGCTGATGATAGACTTAGGTCTCATTGGTTTAAAACAATTATGTACGATACAGGGTTACTCATTCATTACCGATCACTTATCGCTACGTAAAATTTGATAGTTCAATAGATATAATAGATATATATTGGCATGATATAATGTTATTGGTATATATTTAGACCATTGATCATGAATTTGTAATAATAAACAACACATTGTATTGGCATGGCGCATCGGAATTGACAAGGAGTGTCATTATAAAATGTATTCGACCAAACATCTCCGTAAGTAACGCACCGGTCGTTCCTATTTACTCATAAAGCATTTAATCATCACCACCATATTACTTCAACATCCAATAAAGGACTGTACTAGCATGTTTCATGTGATCAATCAAGTGTTTTCGTGTTGCTTAGGGCAAACTGTTATAGTGGGTGTATGAAGTACTGTACGCATGCATATTTACTTCAGCTACCACAGCTTATAGGTACATAAGTATAGTGGCCTTTTAAATTTGGTTTCAAGACCTGACTCGACACTTTCGGAGAGTCATCTTCCCGATGATTTCAAACATATCACATAAATAATGGATTTGTATGATGTTTTGTGCCAAGAATGTCTTCAGAACTTATCAGGGAATGTTGTCGTAAGCCTGAAGTTTAAGGGTAGGTACTAAGTTAATATTATTCAAGAGATGTTTTTCCACTGTTACCCTATTAATACTATACTTATACTAGCCGCTACATGAAGAGGATACCGCGATTACTTAAATCTCTAATCTATTTGACTACATTAGTTAGCAATGAACGGCTGCGCCTACGTAAATAAATCATATATTGTAACAGTTGGTCGTTACACAATCCATACGCACATTCCAAGTCTATACAAAATGCTAACTACTGTTACAGTAAGTGGTGAATATCTTACTTTTCTCCTCTGTCCGAAGTCCCTGGGCTCGCTTCCAGGGTCAAGCGCGCGCGAGTGCGGCACGCGCCAGAACGGAGGCCTCTCGTACATCGGCATCTTCACCACTCCTTATTACTTTTCCAGCCAAAACTAGCACAGAAACGTGTTTGTTAGAACGATCATCCAAACTAATCTATATCTCGTAACAATCAACAATGCGGCTGCACTTATAGTGCATACTACTACGATCCCGTTATATTCGACCGTCAAATTAATATCATAATGCATCCACGTAGGTGTTTGGCAACATTTCCATGCAATAAATCACCTGTTCTATGGACAAGGACAGCTGGCCACGGTAAAAATGCCACGTTAGACACCACGTGGAGCCGCGTGTAGTGGGGAGGGGGGGCGCTGGAATATAGGGCTCACTCACCAGAGGGCGCGCCGCGTCGTTACTTGGTCAGCGTCGCTCGACCAGTGCCGAATTCTATTATCTCGAATAATTCTCTCGCAACATCAACTATATTCTATTTTTCGCGTCGCGTCGGGGATAGCGGCGGGCGTCAGTACCACGGATCGTGCTTCGAATGATTTACAAGGGGAGCCGGACTACACGAGCTGTTTCTGGGCCGATACACAGATCCGCGAATCGTTCCACCGACACTCGTGAATACTCGACAGTCGACACCCGTTCGTTGCTCCCGAATTTTTCCTCCCGTATGTGTCGAGTATCACTCGATCTCTATAAGAGTCAGGACTCGCAACACTCGCTAATGTGTTTACGTACGTTGAACTCGCCATTATTAATGCCGAGACTAAAATATTACATTGGTATCAGAAAAAACGTTTATTGAAGTTCGTTTATAATAATTTAATAATAGCGGGACACAGAATCTGATCTCAAAAATGTACACAGAATTAGAATCTAAATACGAAACAGGATGCTGTCTTTCAATAACAGTAGTTTAATGGTAGACAATTATAGCAAATAATGTAGTATTATGTCTAACAGGTCTTTGTATACATACATCATATTTATGTAAAACATTAACTTACGAATATAAACACGTATTGTTCTTATATACTATAATATAAACTTTAACACTTCAAGCTTGTTGGTTACATAATTTCGTAGGTAACTTCTATGTACAAAGTCAATATAAAATATGAGAGTATGCAATGTGATAAACGCTTATGATATAATGAGAGTAAGCATATAATCTTGATGATCATAATAATATTCAGTTCAATGATTCACAATTAATATTATTTAATTTTTCGGCAGAAAGTACAAGATACAAAAAATTGATAAAAAAATATTTAATAATAATTAACAGAACCAAAGTTTACCTAACAAAAAATATGTAACTTGAGCCTTTTACATAAGACATAATTTTATGCATTTTAATGTTTAACATACAGATCGGACATAAAGATTAGTTTTACAAACAAAGCCGATGTATTTTCAAACAATATACAAAAACACATTTATATAAATAAAATAAATATACTGTAGTCAATATAAATGCGCGATGAAATAAATTTCGATTGGAATCACCAGGGGTCTAGTACGAGTTAAATTGAGCTGCGAGTTGTTGCCCGATGGAAACAATTTCCATACATTTTCTAAATGCGCCCCTAGCGGATAGTAACGGTCAGTGGACACCGCTAGAGGGCGATTCCCAGATTATTGCTATCGCGACCTAGTCTGGGACATCATACGATACATGATGCAAGTACTCATACAACACTATTCTTAGTATAGTACGAACTTCTTAGAGGGTCAATGTACTCGTTATTATGTACAAATTGAAAACTTCGACTAAATGTAAGGAACAGCTGACTATTTCTTCGCGATTTTGCAACGCCCTAAAACAAAACTTGTTCATATAAAGAGTACAACGCTAAAAATAACTTTTTATAGGATAAGATTAAAAGCCTTTTTCTTATTGGCCAGTCTTCCCAATGTCGACACCGCCTACATATTTGAGTTTGAGATAAATGTTTTTATTGTAACTGTCGTCAACTGGTGATGAGCGTAAGAAAATTAATATGTTGCAAATTACGAAAAGTGTCGCTAGGTAACAGAAATGTGTGAGTGATGCGTCATTTTGTCGCCGGAGCGTCATGAATAACTGCGTTTCCTCCAAATAAAATGTATATCTTTTGTGTTTTCCACACAAACATTGGCAATTTTCTCTAGTAGAAACGCACCTTTACAATATTTATCTCATTTGTTAGAAACGGTATTCACTTAAACAAGGATATAGAAGATATCAAGCCGGTACCGATCAGTGGGATAGGGCTAATTAGTACTACATAGCGCATTCATATTGACAAGAATTTTAAAAGTGAATTAACAACCTACACTACAAGTAAACCGTGATTAATTTCCACATTAAAATAAACTTTCAGTCAAAATAACTTAAAAGGAACTAAACATATGACCAGAATAGAGAACTTAAAAATAAAAGCTTATTCTAATACGTAGGGATCTGTGTTACCATAGACACGTGATATCGATGATTCAATATTGCTATCTCTCTTTATTTATATTGTTAATAAGAAGGAGACAACACGTTATACGTATATTTTAATGTGTTTCCAGTAGTGGTAAAACAGTCCCTTAATTCGTTTTATAGTTCGGTTGGCCAATAAATAGCGTATTGAAGTGTGTGTAACGGCGAGGTTTTATCGTCGTCTGATCAAAGGGGCGGCCGACCGGCGTAGAATGGCGGGCTATAAACTGAGACATTTAACGTACACTTCTTGATATACCGGGAATATTACGCATACAATTTTTAACATTATTAACCAGAATGTTGATGAAAGAATCATACACAGTCCTGATCCTGTATTTTCACAATGCAAATTGCAATATTTTGATTTACAATGCTTCTTCAAACGTGTTTTTTATTAGAAACTAGTAAATGTTAGAATATTTTGATGTCGGTAAATACGGATCTTTCGAATAAGCGAAATATATAGAATTTATTCAAAACTACAAATTTCAGAATCTAAGCATAAATTAGACTAGAGAAACGAATATTTTACTGATTCTTTACGTCATTGGACTCCATTATTTTGTCAGAGGTATTTAATTTTCTTATAAATTGAATCTCGACTTATAGATATCAAATATTATAAGACTACGTCGTACGTTAAAATCAGCAATAGCGGTCTTGTGACTAAGATGATAAACACGAGTTCAGTGCTTGCAAAGCGTGCTGTGCATTTGATGTTATTACGACCTAAGTTGACGCCCCATAGAATAACATGTACATTGACACTTATATATCCAAGTGATATACAATAAGCAGTGGCGCCGCTTTCCATGTTCTATAGACACACATAGGTAACTGATATTGTTGCCATGCAACCCCATGAAGTGGATAGCTTCTGCTTGAAGCTTTAGGGCGGTTTCAGATTAGCGTATTTTTCTGCGCGTATCCGTATACGTCGTTTCAGCATACGAGCTTACACGCGCGTTACATTACGTGCTTCAAAAAACCAGACTCACGTAAACGGGCGTGTTCGCTCGAAATGGTAGTGACGTCTTGTCAGTGTCAACATGGATTCTGACAGCTCGTGGTTATACGAGCTTAGAAGCGCGTCAACGCTCGTACGAGTTGCGCGTGTGCCAAGAGGCGCGCCTATACGCGCCTATATGCACTTCCAAAAACGAGCTTATACGCGCGTATAAAACGCTAATCTGAAACCGCCCTTAAGGCCAATTTTAGCTTATATAAATGGTCTGTACTACGTCGCCCAGGTATATTTGCCAATATCCGAACTCTACGTGAAATGTGTATTTTTGAAGCTGATGTACAACCTTATTAACAACATCCATATTTTTACTACGACTAGAATGATTACATGAATTCTGTAACTGTGTATTTTGGTGAATTTTGTGCTAGAAGTAAGATGAAATTATTAGAGATTTCATTTAATTGCTGCAAATAGATGTATTTTCTCTTTTTATTTATTGAGATAGATACCTTTGTAACAAGCATTTGATTACATATTTATTTATTAATATTTAACATTAATCAGACACAATGCAGACTTATTAACACATTATTACTAAGACCCAGTGTCAAAGGGTATTTTAATATAATTAGTTGATGTGTAGTCTTAATATATTTGGAGAAATTTAAGTTATATTAGGGGCGAGTCCAGGTGGGCCAAGGTCAACCCTTCACAGAGACATCTAAGTTCTGCCAAATGAATTTTAGTGTTTCTCTTGATATTATAACCTACCCCCGAATCATATTACGAAGCCGCGACTTGTTTCTAGCCAGTATTGCTTAATGTACTTCTACTTTAGATTTATAGAGCTTAGATGATCTTATTACACTGTCATAGAGTTGGATAGATGCGAGCAAACTAAGAATAAAACTGGATTTGCTGCAAACTTCATGTAAAATTGTCAAATTTGTACTGTCAGCAAAAAAAACTAGTGTACACTATTAGTAAATTTATCAGAATACGGTTTCGAGGTTTCAATAAATAATGGACGAGTGATGTTAAAAGGATGATTTGAATATAGTATGTTTATTCAAAATCCATCGATTTAATTAGTAGTTATTGATTTAACTTTATATTATATATCAATAAATAATTGTTAGAGGTCTTGTTTGACACCATACTATCAATAATTTACGGATTAAAATAGCATAATTATCAGTCCTATTGCTAATTGGGACGCATAGTATATCTTACCCGCATTATGGCAAAGTCACTTGTGTATAGCGGTGAGTATAGTAATTTTATGAACTTGTTTTATACGATGTATTGGTAATAAAACCACTTATGCAATACAGACATTACACACAGACTAACTTATTATGCTTACAAAGGATTACTTTTGAATATAATAAGAGGTTACGATGTTCATGGTCTTTAAAGTTTAATTGAATCAGGGCGTCAACTTAGGAAGAAAGTTTTAGAAGTCTAATATCGCCGGTTTGGTGTCTCTCGCGCATTTGATCAGAGAATACATTAGTTTGACAAAACCTGTGTCCTTTGGTTTTTCGAGGCCACGAAGGAGCCTATTCTTCATGACTGCTACGAATTCACGGTTACTTAGCTGACCGTCCACTGTGAAAGAAATGTATGTGTTTAGACAGATGTATGTTACGAAATGCATTATAGTAAAAGGGGTTAAATATAATGACCACCATAAAATGCTTTGATGCCCTTAGTTCTTTAACCAAAAATATATACTTAACACCAGACAAATAAAGTCTAAAATTACAATAGTACTAGCTATTTTAGTCACGACTGCGCTTCAAATTGTATTCGAACACCAAATGTAGTTAATGATCACCAAATAAATAGGTTATGTTAGGTTCTCTTGTGACAATTAATTTTAAAAAAGAAGTTGACGGAGCACTGCTTCGCGGGGCTCTGTCAACTTAGTTTATTAAAGTAGGTGGTGTGACCAAATCCAATTTATGTGTTGGTATTTCATACAACTAACAAAAAAAACTTTGGTTATAATTTTACATTAAAATGCTGGTTTAATTTTGGTGATAATTTACTACTTTTGGGTTAACAATGACTTATTTGGAGTCATTTTGCTTAAATAGGATAGTGAAATGTTAAAACTTTGGTTATAATTTTACATTAAAATGCTGGTTTAATTTTGGTGATCTTTTACTACTTTTGGGTTAACAATGACTTATTTGGAGTCATTTTGCTTAAATAGGATAGTGAAAGTTAAAACTTTGGTTATAATTTTACATTAAAATGCTGGTTTAATTTTGGTGATCATTTACTACTTCTGGGTTAACAATGACTTATTTAGAGTCATTTTGCTTAAATAGGATAGTGAAATGTTAAACTTTGGTTATAATTTTACATTAAAATGCGGGTTCATTTTGGTGATCATTTACTATTTTTGTCTGTTATATCATATAAGATAATAGTAACATATAACTTATATGTTACTATATCTGGTGGTAAGTTAAACGTAAGCTTAGTAAAATAATAAATACCCTCACCCATGTTAAATTATTACAATCAGGCCACAAAAATGGATTCTATCTGGATCTAGCATACTTATCGTAAAATAATGATTCAGGACTCACATCAGCCGGTTGGAATTTGAACAAAATAGAATTTTGAATGTTGTAGAATCGTAGTTCACGAGTTCACTACTAAAGCCGCTTACATATTATTCGTGCAGATTGGCCACACAATGATCGTTTTCCTATTTTCTAGTGCCAATATCCTGTTTGGGAATCTAGATTGATACGGCAGTTCATGTGCCAACATATAGAAGAACAACTATGTCATAGCATTAAAGAGGATAAAATACTACTTTTTTACAAACTACTACACCTAGCGGCAGCTACATGCAAATGACGCCATCTACCTCACAGCGGCGAAGAAAATCAGCACTGGTGACATCTAACGGACAGACGGTACAAGATCCTGCATCGCGTAATAAAAGTTCTCGCACACGATGAAAACAAGTACTCAAGTACTGCCTTCGGTCTGGAGTCTACCAGGCCTTATCACCTAGCTTGGTCAGAGGATCCTCTCTCTTAAGTGAAGGAACACGCACACCTCATTCCATATTATTATTACTATTAACCCGAGAGCCGGCTGCAGAAATCTGCACGTACCTCCTTTCTGGGTAAAACTTATTTTTTATGAACGATACTTGGTAGAAGAATAGGTAATAGCAGGATAGGCAGTAAAATTTTGCCGCAAGTCATCATCCTCCTAGCGTTATCCCAGTTAGAACCCGGGGTCCGCTTTCTAGTCTAACCGGATTCGGCTGAATATTAGCTTTTCCACGGAGCGACTGCCTGCCTGATCTCCGCAACCCGAAGGGATAGCGATATACCATGGTTTAGACTAGTGTCAGTTTATTTTAGAGTTACTGACGCCCTATAACGACTGTCAAAGATCTTCATGACAGCCGGAACCGACGGCTTAACGTGCTCTCCGAGGCACGGGACAAGCGATAATTAACAATTCAATACGCACATAACTCCGAAAAGTCAGTGGTGCGAGCCGTTGATTCGAACCTGATACCCTCTGCATGGCAGTCTGTTGGTATCTCCACTAGGCTATCGCTGCCTTTTTCAAAATTTTGCCGCAAGTATAAAATTTTCATTATTTCAAATCATTCCGTTCATAAAAAAAAATACCAAAAACAGGCAGCTGCAGAGTTGTGCAGTCGGATCTCGGGTTAGTTGGTGGGCAATAAGCATAAGTAGTACGTACTGTTCTCATCGAAGATGGTGAAGACAACGTTGATGACGTGCGGGCTGAGGTCGACGTGCGCGACGGTCCGCGCCACGTGCCGCAGCGTGGGCTGGTCGATGGACGCGCCCGCGATGTGGTAGAACGTCAGCGCCGTGTCCACGTCGTTTATGTTGTTCAGGAAGTGGAAGAACTTCAGGTAGTCGTCCTTTGTTATGCCGATGCCGTGGTCGCGGAAACTATACAACAAAATATTATATATGTCGGCGATTGGAAAACGGAACGTCAAATCTTAATAGATTTGGGCGTATTCGGATACGATGGTAGGCAACACTGAGGTTGGCAGTTGACAGCTGTCAATGTCATTTAAAATTTTTATAAGCGAACGTGGAGCTGTCCACGGACGCTTTGGTGACAGACACAGCGGAGGAAACAAGTGTTGCTCACCTACGTCCGTGTGCATATTAAGATCGTGAAGATACTGTATTTTGTGTCCTCGAATAAACAGTGTGTTGTGCTCAGTGCGTATTCATTACAAAGAGACCCAACTGTGCCCACATAAAACTGTGAAGCGTTGATACCGGCCAAAAATGAAGATAACCATCGTTATATACATGTGTGTTTAAGGGTAAAGAAACCGATGTGTACGCGTGGACGTACACGTAAACTATCCCTCGATAGTTTAGGGGCTTAAGCCATCTTTCAAAGCATCATGATGAACGATTTTGTAAATATGTAAGTAATTATTCTAAATTATTCAAAAAGATTTGTCGAGAAGCAAAGACAAAGAGTCTTTGCTTCTCGACAAATCTTTTTGAATAATAAATTATCTAAAAAATCTAATAAATTTAAAATCTAAAATTAAAAATAGTGAAAATAAAATAAAAGCAACATGGGACATTATTAACAATGAGACTGGAAGAGTCAAGAATAAAAATAAGGACTACATTCTTCACTTTGATAACAAAGTATTCAAATCAGATTTTGAGGTTGCCACAGCATTCGAAAATTTCTTTACAGACATTCCAGTCTCAATTACAAAGTCCCTGAACTCGTCTCCTAATGATGCCGAACTTCTATTAAAACAAAATGTCAAAATGTGTACCATAGGATTTAGTTTTACTTATATTACCGAAAGAGATATTGTTAAAACTTTTAATACACTTAATTTTAAGAAAACAAGTGATTTTTGGGGTAACTCTGTTGTGATTACGAAATCCATAATCAATTCAGTAGCACCTGAACTTGCAATAATTTTCAATAGATGCATTGACTGTGGTGTGTTTCCTGATCTAATGAAAATTAGTAAAATAATTCGATTATTTAAATCAGGTAGCACATCTGACCCCACTAATTATCGGCCAATATCTGCTACCCACTTTTAGTAAAATTTTTGAAAAGTTAATTCTAGACCAGCTCCAAATTCATTTTAATAATAATAAACTGCTTCACAGTAAACAATTTGGTTTTACTAGGGGTCGCTCAACTACCGATGCTGGTGTTGAGCTTTTAAATAGTATTTTCGATGCTTGGGAGGAGTCGCATGATGCTCTAAGAGTTTTTTGCGACTTATCTAAGGCATTTGATTGTGTTTTTCATGAAACATTGATCAGGAAACTACATCACTATGGAGTTAAGAACACTGCTTTAGATCTTTTAATTTCGTATTTAAGTAACAGGATACAGAGAGTAGATGTTAATGGAAAACGTTCTATGGGTTCAGTGGTCACAATGGGAGTGCCGCAAGGTTCAATTCTTGGTCCATTCCTTTTTCTTATATATATTAATGATCTGCCATATATTATGAAAAACAATGAAGAGATAGTGTTATTTGCTGATGATACATCACTTATATTTAAGCTAAGACGACAGCAATCAACTAATGACGATGTAAATGACGCTCTCTCTGAAGTAGTTAATTGGTTTAGTGCTAATAATTTACTTTTAAACGAAAGAAAAAAAAATGTATTAGATTTTCCACACCTAACGTAAAACAAGTTGAAACCAATATACGGATGAATGGAGAAAAGTTGGATCTTATAGATAACACCGTTTTCTTAGGCATAACTTTAGATTCTAAGTTACAGTGGGGCCCACACATAAGTAAGTTGTCGAATAGACTTAGCTCTGCAGCGTACGCGGTTTATAAGATTCGTCAGTTAGCTGATATAGATACAGCCAGAATAGTATATTTCAGTTATTTTCACAGTATAATGTCACACGGCATTTTATTATGGGGCAATGCAGCTGACATTCAAACAGTGTTTGTACTGCAAAAGCGAGCTATTCGTGCAATTTACAGTCTTGGATCAAGGCATTCTCTGAGGGAAAAATTTAAGGAAATTAAAATAATGACTGTCGCATCTCAATATATTTATGAAAACTTGATATACGTTAGGAAAAATATAAATATGTTTTCGAAAATAAGCGACATGCATAGTATAAATACACGAAATAAAAATAAACTAGTGCTACCTTTAACTAGACTGCAAAAAATCAGTAACTCGTATAAGTGTCAAAGTATACGCTTCTACAACAAAATTCCAGGCAGTATTCAGGCATTAAGTTTAAATAAGTTCAAAGTATTTGTTAAGCAGAGTTTGTGTTCCAAAGCGTACTACTCAGTAAAAGATTACTTAGAAGACAAGAATGCCTGGGGTTGAGTTTCTCCAATTTACACCCAGGCTAAAATGTCATGTAAATAGTATAAAATTATGAATATTTGACATTTGTATTTTATCTATTTTGTTATTATTTATATTCTGACATTCTAAAATGACATCAGATTATTTACTTTTATAGTAATTATTGTATTATGCTTTTGACATTTCCAAATTGACATTCAATTATTTTATTTATGTTTGACATTTCCAATAACTCAAGTGACATTTAATAATTTTATATAATTATAATTTCTTTTTTTTTGACATTTTCAAATTGACATTTAATTATTATTATTTATTTAGTGACATTTTAATTAGATGACATTTTATTGTATAATTTTTAATATTATTGTTTACAACATGTACTCAACCTTATGATAAAATGTAAGGAGCAAGTACAATGCGGGAATTAGTAAACTTTTCAACTAATATTAGTGGCAACCTGTCTGGTGGCTTAGGCTGGCATGCTTATGCATACACCTACTGATGGCGTGGAGGCATAATGATTCAGGTCGTGCTGGCTCCCTCAATCAAGGTTGAGCCGTACGATGGCTGTTGAATGCGGGCCATCAGCGGGCTGAGTCAGTTATAAGCGTCAGATGATATCCTGCATTGTACTCGCATCTAAACCTATTATGTCTGGACTTCAAAAAAATATAAACGAAGAGATGAAATGACAAAAAAAGCAATGACTCTGAGTTTGTTTCGGCCTTTCTTCTCAAGAAGTCATTTAGCTAGGAAAAGCCGGCTTCATCTAGAATAGGGTTTTGACATGTATAAGTGTTGTAAACAACCAAAATGCAGAAATAAATATGTCTTTATGTCTTTATCTTGAGTATCGCATAAAAAAGTCTAATCTTTTATGTTTTCTTTGATACAAACTACCCTCATTTGAGTCAACCTACTCCCAAACAAAAATCCTAAATCTTTTACAGAGTACGCGTGAACTTTTCGGTTACTTTATCCCTACTAATATTATAAATTCGAAAGTGTGTATGTATGTATGTATGTATGTATGTTCCGTTTTCACGCTAAAACGGCTGAACCGATTTTATTGAAATTTGATATAGAGTAACAATGGACCATGGAGACGGACATAGGCTACCATAAGATGCAAAAATTAAACTGGGCTGGATTGTACGGAGGCTAGAAGTTTGTTCGGCACATATTTACCTCTTGGAAGTAAGAACGTATGCGCTATAATAATTGAGTGCGCATGTGAGTATATCTGTCAGTACTGACACATCATAAATAATGTCATATTGTACACGGTGATTACACTGTTCGCATATATAAACTAATAATTGTATAATGCTTAAACGGCTTAAACGATTTTTTCTACTAATATTATCAATGCGAAACTGTTTAAACTGTTTATATATTGGACATGTATTGGAACATGGCTTTGAAATTTGACTTTATGCAAGGCGATGTTATTATGTACCTTTCGGTAGATATAATGGTATATAGTGTCATGAATACGGACCGAGCTACTTTGTACCCTATAGAGTTTCTGAAGTCTTTAGAATAATCAGCAGTGTCTTCACACAACTTGAGACTGAAAGTAGATTTGTGTTACTCCGAATTTAACGCGCGCGAAGCCGCGGGCAAAAGCTAGTAGAACAATAAAAGAGCTTTTATATCTTCTCGATCATCCGAACCCTCCTCCGAAACAATCCTACCGAACCCAAAACGCCACTGTACTAGAGACCTCTAAAATTGTGATACACTTCATACCCTTAGTTACTTCTTGCTTCATTTTCTATCTATCTTAATTTTTTTACTCAATACGATAATAAGTTATAGACACCTTTGCTGTCGTCGACTTTAAAAAAATAATAAAGTTAAACTGAATAGAAAAACTTACGTTTTCTTAACTCGTTTAAGCATCCTAGCCTTCTTCTTAGCAGGATAGCCGGCGTAGGCCAACAGTAGCTCAGCAAAGTCCGCTTCAGTAATACGGCCATTTTCATCTGAAACATTATTTCCATACTAACTGTTACTATATGTTTTGCATATTCAAGAGGTTTTCAAAGAAGGAGAAAATATATTCCGATGATTTGAAATTTAATATAGAGGGCACTACTGTGACTTCGGATATTTGATGAAAAAGTAGTAGAAGAAGACATAAGAAGCATTACCTTATCTACTATTACATAAAAATAGGATTATGAGTGTACCTGGCTGTTTTCTTTGAAACTCGAGAGACAAGATTTCCCTTTGCAGTTGATGCTGGAAGTCCAGAAACTTTTCTATCGTCAACTTCTCGTTAAGCTTGGGACCGAAGAAGTATGTGGTCAGTGCAGAGTTGATGCCCTGTAAAAAAAGTTTAAATATATAACAATATACCTGTAATAAACTTGGAACATAGTATGCAACCTTTCCTCAGCTCAGGCTACTTATGGTATTTCCACACCCTTATTGTTGAGCAGCATTTCGAAATGATAGACCACAACATTCTACAATCTAAACTTCGAGATAAATGGTTCTTCGTTTTAATAAATCGTTTGGGGAACTACGACTTCTAGCTGAATGTGAACATAATCCACTATGTTGCGTTACGGTTCCTTTTATGTAACACGGGCAATCTTCAACCCTATAATGTACTGCATTGCACGAGGTAATGTAAACTTTTTACGAGACCAGCACGTGTGCCGCACGTTTACGCGCACGCATTTGATTTACTTGAGCCTTAAAACCGTAAAACTTTATTGAGGCATTCTAGGTATTTTCAAGTGATATACCTTGAACGTGTTGCCGGTGTTAGCATGGTCCCTGTGCCTGGAGCCGATGCTGCTTTGTTGGCGGATCAGCGCTGCGACCTTCTCGAATTCCTCGCAATCCACATCTCCGTCACCGTTCAGGTCGAACATGCGGAACGCAATCTCAAAGTGGCGACGAGATGCTGAAATTATTTATAAATCTCATTAAATTACAAAGACATTCCAAAAAGAGATACAATTTCCTTTATGCCCCAAGCACAATCGACAGGACGCCGAGATCGCTGCGACCAGAATAAGTAAAAGTATGTAGGCAATAAGCTTGAAACAAAGCCGACCGAGACACCTTTGGAAACTGTTTCAAAATTATTTGTTCTAGTAACCGATGCCATATACATGTTTATATTATAGCAGTTTTGTTACCTACTAGTCGCGGCTTCCCGCCGGTAGATTGTACATTGTCACTGCAAGGAGCTTCACTGGATGCTTGGGCACTTGGCTATGATGTGCATATAATATGTAGACGGAATAGATCACTTTAAACTACAGTCACGGTTGCCGTTCCGCAAATTGCCGTGACCACTTATCTAGAGTGTGTAAACTGAGTAATAGCTAAGGCCACAACTAACACTATTGCAGAATTAACAGAGGATCTTGGTTGAATCTTCAAGGTCTTTTTGCACGTTCGCGGCAAACGGTCATAGAAAGTAACACAGGTAAAACAAAAATCAAGCGAAATTAAGAAATCAACAAAATAGTTTTAGTTGATTTTATAAGTTTGTTAGTTAGACTAGTCTACTTACTCCGACTATTATAGGAAGTGATAAAAGTTTCACATATTCATAATACTTGTTCCAATCATCTTAAATCTGAGAAAATAAATATAAAGTAATATTCAACATGAGAACCCGATCTCTTAGACGAAACTAAGGTCGCTAATTTCTGTACTTAGCCAGTCATGTAACAGAGAAAAGTGACCGTTTTAAAAACACACTTTGAAAAGTACTTTTAGTACATTCACCGGATAAGGGCAATATAACAACCAACATACATGAAGAACCTTTCGTATTTAGAAGTTAAAGAGGCGAAGCGAAATCTTGCGACTAAAGTTTAGCGTGCTTACGACACTTGACCGTACCGTACCATAGTTTTCGAAAATGGCACGTTATCTCAACCAAACTCGACTCGGAACTGAATTTCATTTTACGAAGACTGTCGGTCTGCATAATATGTAGATTTGAGCTAATTTCAGAGTATCGAAGGTTTACGTGGCATAAGATTTGTATGTGAGATGTGGCCAAGTGGTCAAAACGCGGATTAGGTACCTATTGCAAAGCGTAGGGTTTAGGACAAGGCAGCAGAGCTTTCAGTCACGTACGCGTGTGTTGACATCAGATAACAATTTACAGATACTAGATACTGTGCGCCCATATTGACGCTTACTCCACTACGTAGCCTAATAACAGTCTGTGGTGCTGACAATGATATGCAAATTCACTAGTGTAATATCGGCCTATGTTTTGGCGTACAAAGTCATTTGATAGCCTCCAAATAATTATCAGCGATTTTGTTATCACGTTATACGACTATAGCGGGACTATTTGGAAAATCAAAAATGTCAAATTAAATTGTAAGCCTACGAAAATGAAATACTATCACCAGCGAACGATACGGCTATATCTAATTTCACGTCGACCAGGAGGTAGTCTAAGATAGCATTTTAGCAGTGACGTAACTAGGGATGATCTAGTTGTGCACAGGCACAAGAACTGTTACCAACAGACCTCCCGCCTCGGTCACCACAAGAAGTCCGATGGGAATCCAAAATAATTTCACTATAGACTCCTTTGCAATTTGTATGGGGTTGGATGGGACGCAAATCTTGGAGGGACTCAAAAGTGACCTGTATATCACATTCTAAAATTATAAGGGCGCAGTTATTGAGTCTCGCACTGGAGCACATATGCATATAATGCTAGTTACGGCACTGCATCCTAGCTATGTTCTGTCTCTCTCTCCCTCTTATGACTCAAAAGCGTTTAAAACTTGCGCCCTTTCATGGCTGCTTTGGCAAACTTGTAACGCACCCCGCGATTCAACCAGTTATTCGTTTTCAGAATCACTTGATTATGATGTTTCGGTAAAAGTACATAAACAAGGCTACAATTTTAAAATAATATGTTCAGATCCTTAATTGATAAAGTAATAGGTATCCTGCTCATTTTACCAATAAGGGTCGATTCATACTTTAATGACGATCGTAGTTCCTTCCTGGTCCGGTCTCGGTTTGGTCAAATATTATTAAACTAGAAACATTACGTCTACTTATTCATATTATGGGAACTAGGGCTGGTCAAATCGCACTCCAGCAATAAAATAACCAGGAACTAGGGACCAGAAACGAATTGCGATAGAATAGACATATTAGTATGGATGACTTGCGTCTTCAGCGGAGGAGTTGCAGGAGATGGTAACAATCATGCATAGTGCGTTAGAGAGGAAAAGAATGAAAGTGAATGTAAGTAAAAGAAAGTAATGGTTTTTGAAAAGGAGGAATGCGTTACGGCTTGTAATGTTATGATCGATGGACAGCGAGTGAAGCAATTGAATGAGTTTGTATATTTAGGTACGCTGTTTACAAGAGATGGTAAGAATGTAGAAGATATTGAAAGAAGAGTTAATGCAGGTAATAGAGTGAATGGAGCTCTGAAGGCGTTTATGAATAGCCAAAACGTGTCCAAAAAGGCACGTTTGGCTGTGCATTGCAACACCCCTCGTGTTAGTACCTACTCTTATTTATGGTAGTGATAGTTGGGTATGGCAGAAGAATCATGAAAGTAGAATAAATGCTGTAGAAATGAGAGCACTGAGAAGTATGTGTGGTGTTTCTCTGACTTACAGAGTAAAGACTTGTGTGATAAGAGAGTGTTGTGGGGTAAAAGAAGATGTAGTGACAAGCATCGAGAAAGGTACGATATATAAGCACGTGGTATGGTTTGGGCACGTGGAGAGGATGGATGACGAAAGACTGACCAAGCAGATATATAAGGCAAGTGTGGAAGGGAGGCAAGGACGAAGGGGAAGACATAGGTGGACGTTCTCTGACCAGATTGGAGACATCCTAAAATCAGGACAGGTTAGAAGCGCCCTGAACAGAAGAGCATGCATGAGGAATCTGATAGGAGTGAATGAAGCAAGAAAGATATGTCAGGATCGTTGCAAATGGCGTTCCGTAGTCTCTGCCTACCCCTCCGGGAAACAGGCGTGAGTCTATGTATGTATCCATGCAATACATGATTTTTTTATATACACGCTTATTTTACGTGTATAGACGCATACTGACTACGCTGGCTTTACCTACTACATCAATCGATCTTGATAAAATGAACATAGCCTGATGTGAATATTTTTATATTCAATGATAAATTAAGTATGAAACGAAATTCATAAATGCATTTTGTTTTAATCGTAAGCAAGTAGTTACCCAACCTACTGTAGGAGTCCTTACGACATATCTACAACTTTTGTGCAAACTTTTTCAGTCGAGTTACTAATACACACACTCGCTGCCTGAGTTTATTCTTCTAAAGTCTACCTGGGTTAAAGCAATTGCTCTATGGTCATTAATAAACCATATTTGTAAGCTTATTAATTTATTTTAAGATCTAAAAGTTTGTTGAATAGGTAAGTACTTAAAAATCAGACGGCCAAACAACTTTTGATGAAAAACTGATTAGTTTTCAAAAAGACGGTATCATGAGATCAAATACGGCAGCAAGACGTGCTAACTTTTCTTCTACATACTACAATGATAGCAAATACTCATAAGCGTTACGACCTGTAGAAAAAAATAATTCGCGGTATTGTCAGCACAAGGGGGCGGACATTAGGGGACATTGCATCCCATCCAATACAAAGGGGATTATGTATGTACAGGACAATAAATAGATGGGATGCATCTTTTGTAGGGCGGACTTACAGCCCCAAGGAGGTTTTTTTGGTTCCTATGTCATTGTGTATTGAACCCGTTGTGCCCTAAGCATCAGTTTAAGTTATTTAAATCATCATCATCAGTTTTTAACAGTCCTATGCTGGACTAGGCCTCTCCTTTGAAAGAAGGAATTGGCCTACTATACCACGCTGGCCAAACGGATTGGTATAGGGTTTGTATCAAGTTTTCCTTCTCTTACAGTGCTGTTCTCTGCATAATATGCTCCCTCTGTCGGCTCTTACGACACCCATGGGATGATATGGGGTGGTGACAATCCGTATTCTTAATCCGTCACCACACGGACAACAGACGGTTATTTAAATATTTGACTCAAACTTTTATTTCATTATTCTCAATTTCAATTCTGTGCTAACAAACATAATCGTACCTTTTATTCTAAAACTCGTAGTTTGAAATGCGGTTAGCTAGCGTGACTTATCGCTCGCATTTCAATCGAATTCATTTTGCTTTTATACTGTTTTAATATTCACAAGTATCCCAGGAATTTGGTGCACATACCTAATACTTGATATTACTAAGTAGTGTTGCGATCAATGCCTTTATAGTTAAAACAATAAACATGATAAGTTTACATTTGCAAAGTCAATTGTCAACTATTAGGGAAAAGATTAAAATAGACCAGGGTACGATTATTTTCCTGTTTATTGCCTATAAAGATAGGACGTAAGAAAGCCTACTCAACATATTTAAGTTCAAAATAATAGCCACATAATAAATCTACTGCCATTACCTAAGCATTTTTTAATGCAATAGGTGCATCCGACTAACTATGAATGAAAGATAGTGAAGTACCTTCACAGAAGGTAATGAGTTTAACCGCATTTATTTGGGCAGTCACAGTTTGCTTAATATAATCTTCTGCTATACTTACATACTACATTAATTAACAAATTGAATAAATTACCGAGAGTACCTACCTACATAGTTATAAAACGATACTGAATATAAGTATCGTACGTAGCGAACAAAAGGAAGAGCGAACTATAAAAGTAAAGTGTAATAGACTCAAATCTAAACAAAGCGAACTATTTTTATCAGACAGTAAAGGGAGTTTCAGTGTTAAGATAAATCTCGCGCGATTGGAGCCAGAAAATCATTAGATCCGCTCATGCCCTGTACGCTCCCCCACCCCCGCGGAGGCTGCGTAAATATCCAGCGCCAGTTCTCAGCACATATACACACAAATAATAGCTAACCGAACCATGTTCAAGTGATAATATTATCGACATCAAATTATCAAAAAGTATTAATTTTGCCTACAACCTTTCACTTCACTTCATACCACATGACGCGGCACAATGATTTTCTCAGTGAAACGATTTCGGTCGAGATTAAAAACAAAAGCGCTCCAATATCTACGATGTGGTGCGAAAACTGCAACTTTTCTGTTTTGGGCGGCTCTGTATATGGTTGTTATGAAAATGACAATATTCAAAAGCAATGCGAGCACCCCGGTGAAGGACTGGTCGATGGTACCTGACAATTACACCAAGTGGCTGGTAATATAGCACATACATAGTGGTCGAGTGTTGTGATTTGGGAACAAACAAGTGGTTCGGTGGGAAATTAAATTGATTAATGTGATGATATAAACAGTTGCAGGGTCCTGTGATAGGCGACGATGAGCCAGAGACGGGCAACAACATAGGGGAGTGGGCAGAACCGGACAACGTTACAATATTTGAGTTGGAAAACCGTGCTGCAAATGTACGAGAGGTGTGTCGAAAACGAACGCTTTCGTTCCGGCCTATCAACAACAAAGAGTTCTTTGTGGATCACGCCCATAACCTCGTATGGTGTAACATATTCAAAGCTGCCAGTTCTTCTTGGCTGTATAATTTTAATATACTAGGTAAGACAGAGTTTTTATTTATGTCTAATGTGGAATTAGTGAATCTATTTAATTTTTTATTGGGTTAATTGTCGATTTACTTGATTTATACTAGTGTAAACATTTTCGTGTTACGTCGTACATAAGAATGATGTAAAATACATAACAAAACAGTTTCTATTATAGATATCTAACACGATTAAATTAATGTTACCAGTGATATAGCATTTGAACGCTTAGATAATGGTATTTTAGGAGAAGTTGACATACCTAATTACTATTATCTTTGCTTATTTCACTCTAATACTGTAACAGTAATAATAAAAAAAAACATTTTCATTTTCAGGTGGCTATGACAAGAAGTTTTTGGCGCGAACCAGGCAAACCCCTTTGATGTTAGCCAGGAAAAAGTTTCCTCGGCCCAGTGAGGAGGAGTTGAAAGACGCTGTAAACACACCGGGAGTCATATCACTCTTGGTAGTACGAGAACCCTTCGTCAGATTGCTATCAGCTTATCGTGACAAGCTCGAGAACATCACACCACCGTATTATAGAAAATTAGCACGAGCTATTGTTGCAGAACACAGAGAGAAAGCAATTAAAATTTTTGGGCCGATCAAAAGTTATGGACCCACGTTTTATGAGTTTGTCGCGTATTTAATTGAGAAATACAAAGAGAAAGATGAGGCATTCACTTTTGACGAGCATTGGGCTCCGTACTACAGGTTTTGTTCACCGTGCGCTGTGAACTTTACAGTGATAGCTAAGGTGGAAACACTGTCTAGAGATTCAGCGTATGTAATACAACAGCTGGGCCTCGGGCACGTGTTAGATAGGAAAGTGCGTGACAGGAGGACGCGGCTTCGTACTGTAATGAATAAGTCTAAAGATGGGAAGAACACAACGGCCTTACTGCGATATTATTTTAGTCAACTTGATGAAAATATGCTTAATGGATTGTTACAAATTTATGGTATAGATTTTGAAATGTTCGGATATGATGCGAAAGTTTATAAACGTTATGTAAGAAAATAAAGAGTTTATTGAATCTATTGGCTGTTTGAATTTTGTACTAATATGTTGGTACAGTGAGCAACATAAGTCGATATAATTATATTTAATTTACGTGACTTTGAATACTTATACAATCACAGATACAGATTAATATTATTCTTAATATCTTGTAGGATTTACAGCAAAGAAAACTTACGTAAAACATAATTTATAATTTAAAAAGAAACATCGGACAGTTCTAAATAGGTAATAAAACCGGCCAAGTGCTTGTCGGGAAACGCGCAATGTAGGGTTCCGTAGTTGCCCATAATGACTTGCTGCAAAGGGTATTAATGTACAACAAATCCGACTGTTTATTTTGCTGAAAAAAATATTTTAATAACAATATTTTAAGAACCTAAGTTTTGTTTAGAAAAATACTAGGTATGTATCCAGTTATGTATTGCAAACATAAAATGTGGTTTCCAAGATATACTACTACTATACATACGTAGTACCGTAGTACATACATACCAAAGTACGTATATCTTTAAGATTAAGCCAGCGCGCCCAATGTAAACTCACAGAAATAGGTATTTATAAGTTAACCGACGATTACTCGTAAACTAGTGATATCTACTTAGCCGTGATAGTTTTCCTTTTAAATTCGTTATATGTACTACATTTGTGATTTTTTTCACCTCTTCCAAATTGATAGTTTAGCCGGCAGAGGGGGGGGGGGACACTTGAGTCTAACAATATTTTTCACTTCAAAGCTTGATATTTGACAAACCAATCACTTGATCGAAAAATGATTTGAGCAAACTAATAATATTTTTTTAAAACCTATCCAATGATACTCCACATGATGGGGTACTCAATCAAAAAAAAATTCAACCCCGCTATATATGTAGGGGAGATACCCTTTAAAAAAAATATTTTCCTAAATTTTATTCTACAGTTTTGTTGCAATATCTTATGTCTATATTCATGTCAAATATCAGCTTTCTAGCACCAGGCGTCTTTGAGCTAGGCTGCGGACGGACAGACGGACGGACATGACGAAACTATAAGGGTTCCTTGTGGACTACGGAACCCTAAAAAAGCCAGCAAAGCTTATGAAGTGCGCAGCGACTGACTGTCCTACGCATGAAAAAAGTAATATGAAAATAGGTATAACTAAACCGACAAATATAAACTTACTTGACAATACGGTCAGCAGAAAGATGTAGTCACTGAAGGTGATAAGTCCTGATGAACCGAGTTTGTAGAAAATCGAGTCTTCGTCGAGGTCTAGGTTGAGACGTTGACTGATACTCTGTGTGGAAGGATATTTAATTAATTATATATGGTCTTCTTTCGTCGAATCATACAAGCATATTTCTAGGCACTCAAACATAAAACTAATAACGTGTAAACTAGTAGCAAAATGATAAGAACCGAATATTTAATATTTCATTGAGTTCTTTCTATTCGTATTAATCATATTTTGAAATAGGGCTATGGTATTTATAAGTGCGTAAATTAAATAGGTAAGTATGCTACAACAAAAATGAATTAAAAAGTAAAATAGTTAGGTATGTGCTATCGCCTACCGCTAAACAAAAAGATCTAGAATAATGCGGTAAAGAAACATAAAAGACAAAACTCAGCATGCTACTGAAAAATACAACGCATTTAGACGCAAAAAAACTGGCATATCTAAGACCGATTAGGCTTGAAGTAGTCAGCTTAAACTAGCGAGCTTAGGTCTGTAGCGGAACAACTATATTGTAGAAAAATATAGACCTAAAATCTATAAAGGTGATCTAATCTAGATATATGTTCGAAGTGGCCAAAGACGATGTCATGAACATTGACAGGGAAGTAACCAAGTCCATTATGTGCATATGAAATAATAAAATATTACAAAGTCGAGAGCAGAAGAGACAAGAAGAGGAGAAAGACAGTACCTCATGGATGTTCTGAAAAGACAAGAAAGTGATGTGAGTGGCTGAGAAGATGGTGCTGACTGTGCAAGTGTCCAGTGACAATTTAGAATTGCTATGAAGCAACAGGTATACTTCTAATAAAAGTCTTATGTGATTGGATAGTGTTCCTAAAGACTGGATGTGTGAGACAATACTGAGGAAAACAATAAATGAAGTACTTTTTGTAAACTTTCTTTATTCTTCTTGAAGATTATCTCCTCCCTCTATAAAGTAAAGAAACGTCACATTATCGTGCAGTTTACCCAGAGTTTTACCGTAGATGTACTGTCATAAAGGTACAGACTAACTGAACATTTATTTTCATTGAAAGCATAGTGGAATATTGTTATAGCATTGGTTTAATTAGTGTGAGTACAAGTTTATAGAATACAAATCCTTTATGTAAGTGAAGCTTAAAAAGAAATTACAGTTTAGTAGATTAATAACACATTAATTTAGGACCAACATTTAATAGCATGTGCCAATATAACTTACTAGGGGCAAGACCTATTGAATGTACTATTGATATTAAAACATTTCATTAATCATATTTGAAATAAGTTAAAACAGATCTTACCTTTGGGTCATATCTTCTGTATTGGTCCAATCCCAAACCTGTTGAAAGTATGTTATTATGAAAATGTATATATTCCATCACAAAAAGTTAATCAACATTGGATTTACAATTAACAATAGGTTCAACATCTATAATTGGAACTAAATGAGTTAAAATTCAATTACAGTTCAACTTCACAAAGTATTACAAAGCACAAACAGAAAATATACAAATTAGGCTATGTAAAAAAGATGTTACCATTATATTTATGTTACATATTAAAATTTAATGGCAACTATCACTTATAATTATCAAATTGGCATATTTAAAAAGTCACTTAATTCCAATGTGAGACAAGACAACATGAGACAACACAACAAATAACATAAAATATGTAATAAAACTGCACTATATAACATTAGCAGGCTTTTATAATAAACAAGGACTAAATAAATACATGGCGAAATGTGGGTGTAATATTACACCTCTGCCTACCCCTTCAGGGATGCAGGCGTGAGCATGTAAAAAAAATACAGCACCAAATTTAGTCCTAGACTAATGCAATTTTTTGTATATCTGTTTTAAAATTTTAATGCCATCTCAAATTAAAATAAATAATAATCGTTTCGATAGATTATCTGCAATTATCTAAATTAAGAACTAAATCTGGTATGATATTTTGTCCTTGTTATGTTATAAGATCTATTATGTTTCCAACTACTAACACACAAGCTATAGACATTACCATCAGGTTGTTTGACACCGGGTGTCATGGAACGCAGAAAGTCATCAGGGGTCATAAATATCTCATGCTGGTCATGGTGTTGAGCTTGAAGAGTGGCAAAGTAACGAAATACCTTGTCTGGTGTAGAATAATGACGCATGCGGTTCTCATACTCAATAATCTATCCAGCAGCGTCCAGAATTGAAAACTTAACATGTTATTATCATCAGTTAAGAGATGAAAAATATAATATAATAACTTTAAAAAAATATATTAACTTTCAGAAGTATAAAAATTATATTATGTGTGGGTGGGATGGTACCCACTTACAGACATAGCAAATTTCAGTATTCTCATTCATATTATTATGCTAAGTATTGTCAATTTAAGGCAATTTACACCTTCTTCTATAAATATATGACCAACACCCACAGTGGTTTGGTGCTGATGTAAAATACACCTTCATTCATCTTCAGGAATGCACTAGTTTAGTGTCACAATGGTAAAAATATAATAGTTATAATTATAAAGAATAAAAATAAATGCTCACAAAAAAATCAAAGTAAAGGAATAAAACTAAATGAAAGAAAATATATACCATCAGGTTGCTTCATGCCAGGAGTGATTGCTCGCAAAAAATCATCAGGTGTCATATAAATCTCAGTGTTTTCACCAAATGTTAATTTAACTGTTGCAAAATACCTAAAGATCTTGTCTGGGGTTGAATAAGACCTCATTCGGTTTTCATATTCTATGATCTGTGGCATGTACAAAATAAATATTTAATTAAATTTTAATTCAAATCATACTATCTACTCTATAAAGCTTAGCAACACACCTTCCGGTCTCTAAAGCCGATTTTCTCTTTCCTATACCGTTTCTTTTTAGTATCAACTTCACTGTCAGAATCTGATTCTGCTATTTCTTCAGCTGCATTTATAGAAGGCAACATATTTTGTTGAACCCTGAGAATGTAAAAGGAGAATATAAATGTTGCCTTTGTAGGATAAATTATTATAAGACCTAATCACTGTTACATACCAGAATTTATAAGAAGTGAAGGCTGCAGCACCAAATAGTAGAGAATAGCATAAATATTTATAGGAATAGTTACTGTCATTGTTACTTTTATCAGTGCTGTGATATCGCTGTAATTTAAATGGTTTGTTTGTTACTGCAAGTATCTTAGTTGTGGACCCAATTGATGCAAATTTTCGCAATGCTGCTACATCGGTGGGTATTTTCAGTAGCCGTGTTGATACACTATACATTTTTATTTTATTAAATCACGTAAACGACAGAGATTAGTACGATCAGATAATTAATATAAATAACTTGTGCAAAAATAAAACAGTCTATGACAGTGACAACTTCAGTTTTGACATAAAAATTAAAAGGTTAGAGGTTAGAAATAATGTCAAAAATAGAGGTGTGGTCCAAGAGGGTCGTAGTTATCGCATTAATGATGCCTTATCGTCAGTCACTGGTGGATTTTGGCACATATTAATACATACTTAATATATTAATACATATATTTTACTTTTAATTTTTTTTAAGTTATTCAGGTGGAAAATTGTCCAAAAAACATAAAATAATTCATAACTCGAAAACTGTGCAAAATCGAGGAACATACATAGGGGTGATTAGGATACCCCAAGGGGTGACCTATCTCTGGCAATCCGCTTGCCACTACTTTTTGGGAAACCTGTATTTTAGTCTATGCATGGCCTCTCCGAATGGGTGCAAAACTAAAAACTCGAGGCAGATGGCGCTCTATGCGACCCTGCTTTGCTTACATATTGTATCAAATGTATAGTTGCGGTTTTCCGAGAATATTTTGTGATCAACGTTGTAAAATCTCGACCTGAGACGCATTAGGTCTGATGTGGAATTTTACAAGTTTAGAGGAGAGCCAAAAGAAAAATATTGACAAAATCGTGTCAAAACTTTTGTCTATTATCGAATAGGCTAACAAAAATAGTATAATATTTTAGATAAGTCATCTACCTTTGTATCAGTATAGTAATAAAACCAGTCACAATGAAATAAAAATACTTTATTAGTCAAAAACAATTTTTTGGTTACATCCAACCTTATGCTTGTACAGAGTTATTAAACGACGAATGCTTTTAATTATATTTACTGATCGAACTTTATGCCTGCAATTTTTTTGTAAATTCAATGCGCATTTTTAGCTTTTTTAAAAGATGTTTGGCCAAAAGTATAAATTTAGCTAAGTCCGATCTTATCATGTATCTATTTATAAGGCATTTAAATGAATTATTATTAAGTACATAAGGTCGAAGTTAATAAAATCAAATTAAAAAAGTAATAAAAACTTAAAACTTAAAAAAAGAATGGAAACAATCAAATTTAATCCCCTTCAGGAAAGTCTGCCTGACTCTCGGAATGTTTTAACTTTTTATAATATGTGTGGAATTCCTGTGGAATCCACTGCAAAAGACTCATCAAATCATTGTATTTTGCCGTTGATATGGGCTTTTCAGTTTGACTTACACTAGGTAAATGTTCAGGGAACTGAATTCGCTTAGAAGCATTTCGGATGAAAGATATTTCGGTAAAATCTTCTTCAAATGTATTTTTATAAAATAACATTCCGGGCTGGTCTTGTTTAACCTGAAGCCAAACACATTCTGATATTTTAAAATCTTTACCATCTGAATTCTTCTTTCTGAAAACAAAAGGACCGTTTTTCTTATATAAAGACGTAATGTCTTTAAAGTTATGAAGCTGCATATCATAGACGTCAAAAGTTCTTCTTCCTCCACAAGTTCGAATAAACTGAGACCAGTCTCGAGGGATCGCAATCTGCATTGTTTTCAATTGTTTCTTCTTTTTTTCGATTTGTGAGTGTATTTGAGCTACTTCCATGTGTGTATGACCTTTCAGCATAAATTTGTGGTTTATTATTTTCAACTGGGGATGTTTGTGCAATATCCACATGTAAGCCATTATGACCATCAAATTTCGGTTTTGGCCTGCACAGTTATCAGACCACAGAGTTAATTCCCTCACGTTAGTAAGATTTTCACAATTTTCTTCAACCCATCGAATCAGGCAAGACGCTATCTCGTTTCCTCCTCTGCCACCTATATTTTCAGACCATAACATATTTGCAGCTCTATTAGCTGTAGAATCAAATATTGTCAAATTTAACGTCCAAAGCTTTCGTAGATAAAAAGATTTACTATTAGTTAAATTTGGTGTAGCCAAACACTTCTGCAAATCAAACATCAATACTTTTTTTTCGCCTGAACTTGATTCTGCTTCTATTTTGTCATTTCTCTTCAAATTATATCTTTCTTCAGCAGTCTTAGCATGAATTTCCTTTTCTTTTTCTATATTATTTTTCAGCTCTTCATCCACAACATCTAATAGCTTTTTCTGAAATGCATCGCAATCATCACAAGTGTCGACCGACGGTAGTTTGAAGCTTAAATTGATTTTGGTGTTGAAAATGTTTCGGTACAACCATTCTTTGGCTACCAAATTCGGAGGGACCTCTGTAGATTCCATTCTCTCTTTATACTGTTTGTACATAGTAGGGATATTCAAGTCCGGTCCTAAAAATTTTCGTCCGCTCTTTTGTCGTGAATAATGACTCTCATAACATGGATATAAGTTAATATGATCTACCACTGATTGTACTACCACATCTGAAGTTTTATTACCAGGAATATGCTTTCCCCTCTGATCTGGAGCTACCAACCCTCCATCGAGCTGTTTCTCCAAACTCACCTTAACAAACTTCTCTCCTATAGATAGCGTGTTAAGAAACATATTCCTGCATATTTTTTCGCTCTTAGAATTTACAATAAGTCTATATTCGTACGTAAACTTCCTTCGGTCAGTATCTAAGTTCCCGGTTGTTCTCATTGTGTGTTTTTGTTTTTTTGTGACGTTAGACGCTATAAACTGGCGACGTTGATCCCAACTGGTGCATTTTTTCCAAAATTCATTAAATATTTGTATTCTTGTATCATTAGACACTTTTTCGTAACATTTAGATTTACACTTACATGGAGATTTAATTTCGACCGTCTATTTCAGGGTTTTTTTTTGCTACAGTTGAGTGATAGGGAGAACCTTTTAGCCTTGCAATTTTAGCCGCAACTCTTTTCCATTTAGTTACGTTTTTAACTTTCTTTCTTGTGTTAGATTTTGAAGGGACGGCTGTAATTGTCTGCTGTATGTCTTCATTATTTCTTATTTGTCGGTCATCTGGTATATAAACGTCCCCATTCATATCTGCGACCATAACACCGTTCGAGTTAACTGTATCTTCATTCATAGTAGTATCGGAAATAATAGCACTTTCATAATCATGGGGTACAATTAAAAAGCCTGTAGTATGGTCTTTGTCTGTTAAATTACGGTTTTCAATGTGATCAGTCTTATTAGCAGATGTACTCTCCCTTACTTGAATCAACATCATATTATTGGAATTCGTACTTTTAGGACTACCTTGATCAAATAGTGAAGATTCATTAACGTTATCTACCGACGAATATACAGTAGAGGTTGCTTGTGCAGTCATTGCAGCAAAAAAACGGTCGTTTTCTTTAGGACTTTCACCAAAAACTGAAGTTGCAGATATAATTCTTTTTCGTGGACCTAGAAGATCCTCTAAAGTGATTAAATTAATATCTTCAATATTTGCTACCTTAGCTTGCCTTTCAGGTGATTTTTTCTGAAAAAGAAAGCTTTCTTTTCACCTTCAAAGACCTCGATAGAACTAAGACTTTTTCTGGCAAACCACTGACGTAGCTGCCATCCGAAAGATTTTCATGTGGTTCGTAAGTCTTGTCTTTAACGCTGTCATCACTATCATAATCAGAAAATTCTCGGCCAGGATCTGTAACATAATAATATTATTTTATTTTTAATGAAATGACAATATTTTATTTTTATTTTTATAGGTATAGTGTAAGTAGGTACAGTTATTTATTATAATAGAAGCCGAATACAACATGTTGGGAGAAAGTCTAGACAGATTGATTGGTTACATTAATAAAACAAGAAGTAGTGGATAAATAAAAGTATTTACCTAAAGAAGCACGTTCAAATATACGCGGATTGCCTTCATGTCTTTTCTTCTCATAACAATAACTTGGCCCTGCAATTGGATTCTCGTATAAATTTCGTGTGTCGTCCTCTACAAAAAACAAAACAATTTGATTATAATTTATATACCTACTTATAACGATTTACTTCTAAAACGAGTAGGAATGTAAGAAATTAAGTTACCGGCTACTAAAGCACCTGTATCGCTAGCTTTAGCTTCATTACTACGGGACTGAATCAAATGTCGAAGATTGACTAATTTGCGTCGTTTATTAAGTAATTGGGTGAACATAACATCCTGCGAAAAAACAACGTAGATACACCTAAGTTCACAATATATTTAAATGAGTACCTACTATAACCGATAAAATATCACCAAACTCATCCACACTAAACGACTTGACAATATAAAATCTGTAGGTACCTATTTATAAGTTTTGTACTCACCTGATCTTTGCCATCCATTGTTTACTATATTAAGTGCTTAAAAATCCTTCAATAATTATACACAGATATAATTTTTATTATCACTAATTCACTCACAAACAATTAAATAAATCAGAAGTCATTAAATTCACTAATAATTCGGCACAATAATAAAAACTCGCGCGCGAGTAACAAGACTTGTACTGGTCTGTGTTTGTAAACAAAATGCACGCGCCACGCGTTCGGTGCTATGCGCTGATAGGTCAAGCCACTGTGGCACCGAAAACGGCCGAGTGACCGGCGATAATGTCCGATGTCATTCTATCGCGTTTGTGTGCGGTCACAAAGTCAATGGAATAGTGTTTCTTCTTCACATAGGCATTTCTGTACAACGATAAAGTAGCACTTTTTAAAGGCATAAGGACTAATTATGCGTGTAGACCTTAACCAAAGAAATAAAGTTTTCGGAGCATAACACTATATCTCAAGGTACAACATCTTATTATTTAATTTCAAGAGGCATAAAGTTCTATCTGACAATACGTATAATTTTTACCAACAATCCTTGTAGAATAAAGTTGAATGACAAATTAGTTACGTCGTAGTCCCTACGTTACGCATAAAATAATTTAAAAGCATAAAAGTTGAAGTCAATGTTCGACCTTCTAATTAAACCAAAATTTTAAGCATAAATACTGTAGTTGCTATTAGGCCTTATTCCACAATATAAATGTGTAAATTAGACAGATTCGACATTATGCATTTGTATTATTAGCAGAATAAAAAGAGATAGAATTATGATTGTTATATATATAGAAAGAGCGCGAGATACTGGTTTCAGCTGACTATTAAAGTTATTTTACTCTATGTCGACATTCGACCTTATGCATCTCAGGTCGAGAAATGTACTGTTAATTGTCTTTACGTGAATTTCGAACTGAGCTTCGAAGGAGAAATGCGTCGACGGCTGGAAAAAGGCTGCTTTGATCAAAAGGTAAGCATTCTAAAAGTTAGAGGTTACCTTTCGTATTTCTCATATGTTTTAAAAATATATAAACTAACGTGATATTTTTCTTTTAGGTTGAAAGTGTATGACCAATATCAAAATTTCGGTGACAATTCGGATGGTCAAGTAGACTGTACATGTACATTTTCGCCGTCCGATATATTCAAAGACATCAAAGCTAAATTGTCATATTCCAACCAAAAGAAACGGATTTCAATAATATTTTCAAACGCATTGCATTGCATTAACGCATTCTTGAGAAATACAACAGATTTAGGCTTTGTTTACAAAAAAATTATGGGATTTGCAGTGTCGTAGCTAGGTAACCAAGGGCCCCTGGGGCAAATAAAAAATGGGGCCCCATTGCTACCTAAACTGGTTACGTTTATCGAGTGAAAATATTAAATATACAAATGAAGCGGGTACGAATGAAACGTAGAATCAATGGTTATCACGATATTGTTATAGTTCACAATGCAAGGGCTTTATACTATGATCACACTAAATACGACTACGCGGTACGTTCCTGACCAGTTCGAGTGTCGCGAAGCAGGTAGGATGCGCCACCGCGGCGCGCGAGGTGTGAGGGGGGCATCTAGGCTAGGCGAGCTCTTCCAATAGCTAATAATAATATATAATAGCGCTAGCGCAGACTGGCCGGTCGATGCCGCGAGGGCCACTTATATATGCGGGCGGCCTAATAAATGTGTGCGTGAGCGACGTCTCGACACGGCAGCGTTGTGTGCAAGCAGCTGTACGCGTTCCGTGGTGCTACAGGCCCCCCCTCTGGATGCGAAGTCGCCCCGTCGAGAATCCAGTCAAGATGTATGTACCATCGTCGAAGCTGAGCGAGACGCATGTCGCCGTGGCCGTCCTCGTACACGAGAGGGCAGATTGGTGCCTTCGGGGTTCTGCGGTAAGTCGGCCGGCTTTGGTTTAGGCGGACGACCGCGTTTTTCCAACTGGCGCACTGGCGGCGGAACTGGACTGCCCGCGTGGCCTTGGAACGGAGTCAAGGCGGACGTATGATACACTCCTAGGGGCTTGTCTGGAGTGGTGGGATCTGAAATCAGATAAGATGCAGGACCATGACGTGTTAGGATTAGATAAGGGCCATCCCTGCGAGGACAGAATTTAGCACTTATTCTTCGAGCAGCATTACTGATCGGATGGGTAGTGATCAATACTAAGTCATCAGGGGTGTAACCGGGATCGTCTCTACGTCTTTGGTCTACCATCTTCTTCCTGCGTTCTTCTAGATTTTCTCTGATATCTCTAGCCTTGTGCAGTGTATTGGCGAGAAGCAGTAACTTCGGTGTGATTTCAGGCACAAAGTTTTCAGACAGTAAAATCTGACGAAAATCGTGAGTATTGTCACCAGTACGCAGTTCTCGCGCAAATTTTAAATAAGCAGGCGTATGTCCTGTAGTGAGGCAAGTTGCAGTATTCATCGCAAACCGGATGCTGGGCAACATATCGCTCCAACTCCCATGAGTATCTCCTACTAGAATTGCCAGTTGTGTCTTTAAGTCTTGGTTTTTCCTTTCTACTTGGTTTGCTGCTGGGTGATACACCGGTGTGAATGTGTGCTTAATTCGCAGACAAAACGTTAGTTGTTGCATCACCGCACTCACAAATTGTGGCCCATTGTCGCTTATCAAGCGTCTAGGCACGCCATATCGAAGAAAAATCTCGTTAATCAAAACTGTCGCGCAATTTTCGGCGCTGGCCGTTTCCAAAGCAAATAATTCTATCCAACCAGTTGCAATATCTTCAGCAATCAGTATCCACGTCTTGCCACTTTTCGTTGACGGCAAAGGTCCAAACAAGTCAAAGGCGAGGGTTTCGAAGCGTTGGTTGATGGGCGTGGTTTGAAGTAAGCCCGCTGGTTTCAAGTTGGATGGCTTAAACCTCTGACATGCAACACAGTTCTTCACATATGCTTCAATGTATTTTCGCATGCCCTTCCAATGATAACGCTTCGAGATGCGTTGATATGTCTTATCAGCACCGTAATGTCCTGCCAATGGGTCATCGTGGTATGCTGAAAGCACGTTTGCCCATTCATGTTGAGGAACTACGAGTTGAGTTTCATCTGAGTCATCTGAGGGATAATATCGGTACAATAACCCCTTGTTCATGACGTAGCCTTTGTTGCTCCAGTACACGGCATTATTTTTACGATGTGCATCTTCTAAGGCAGATATAATGCTGGCAATAATTTCATCCTTCCGTTGTTCTGCCCTTATTTCAGATGTCGGTCTCTGCGGCATATCCACGGCTACACTACACACTCCACAGGTGTTTTCGCTGCTTTCATCGCATATAGGTCTAGATAGTGTATCTGCAACCACATTCGTCTTACCAGGCGCATACTTGATTGTAATATCATATGCCTGTATCTGTAGAGCCCATCTAGCTAATCGGCCAGTTGGAGACCGTAACGACATTAACCACTTCAGAGCTTGATGATCCGTAACCACTGTAACTGGGAGGCCTTCAATGTATCCACGAAATTTCTTAATCGCCCAAACTACTGCGAGAGCCTCACTCTCGGTTGTGGAATAATTGCGTTCTGCTGGGGTCATCAGCCTACTGGCATATTCAACGGGATGCTCGTCTTCTCCCTCCCCCTGCACTAGAACTGCTCCTAGGGCATAGTTGCTTGCATCACTTTTGATAATATATGATCTGGTCTCATCTGCTCGACGTAATACGGGGGTGGATGTAAGTCGTATTTTGAGCTCTTGATAAGCTTGCTCTTGTTCCGCTGACCATGTCCATACCGATTCTTTCCTAGTTAAACGGGAGAGCGGCTCACTAATTCTGGCAAAGTTTGGTATGAATCGCCTGTACCAAGAACAGGTTTGCAGAAACGTCATCAAATGCTTCAGGTTTTTGGGTGCTGGATAGGCTATTAATTCAGCTACCTTTTCGGGATCAGCCTTTAGACCCTCTGGAGTAATAATGTGCCCTAAATACTTAATTGTCGAGCAACAAAATCGGCACTTTCCAAATTTTTCATAAAGGTGTTGCTTTCTTTCAGTTTACTTAGTACCTTATCCAAATCTGACAGATGCGTTTCATAGGTAGCCGAAAAGATTATTAAATCATCTAGGTACGCTATCATCTTTACAGTTTCCAGGCTAACTCGAATTCTGTCTATCAGACGCTGAAACGTAGAGGGTGCATTGCGAAGTCCAAATGGCATCCTCTTGAAGCGGTACATACCGAATGGAGTTATAAACGCCATCTTATCCTGATCCTCAAGTTTTACCTTGACTTGTCAGTAACCAGCGCGTAAATCCAGGGTTGATATGAAAGGCGTTAGCTTAGCAGCATGAAGCAGATCATCAATGCGTGGGATAGGATACTTGTCGGGGACCGTTATGGCATTAAGTCTTCGGTAATCAACACAAACTCGTACTGAACCGTCTTTCTTGGGAACCATAACAACGGGTGCAGACCAGGGTGATGAGCATGCTTCAATTAATTCAGTGTCCAATATTTTCTTTATCTCTTCCTTTAATACAGCCATGCGTGGCGGTGAGAGGCGGTACGGAGGTACAGAAATGGGGTTATGCTTACCTGTATCGATGCAGTGTGTAGTCGGTTCCCCACCTTCTCCGAAAACTGCTTGATGACCCCTAAGCACTTCCATCAGCTGTGCCTTTTGTGTTGCGTCTAGCGTGTCCGATGAGACCTCTTCTACATCCAAAGATCCAATCTCGATATCATTACTGCTATTGCTATGTTCACTGGGGAAGAGTGCCTTAGAGTGTGGAGTTAGTTCACACGTAGCATCATGAACCTGCATTTGAGCGTCACGGATCATGAAGTCTACGAACGTTGGAGAATACCCATCGAATAATGGTCGCGATCGCTTCCTTGGAATAGGGGACAGCTCAATAGGCACAACACGATATGGTATCGTGTTTGTGGTGCAGGCACTCGATACCGGGAGTACTGGTTCTCTGATAGACATTGGACTGGCAGTTTCTGGAGTGCATGCGCTGGATTGCGGTAGCGCCGGTTTCGGTACGCCTCCGTCTAGTGGAGTTATTGACATAGGAGACACAAATTCAGGCAACTCGATATCTTTTAGCACAGAACGTAACTGAGGATTGAAATATATGGGCGTGGCCTCCATCTTGGCCATGGATATCTCCTGAGCATCTTCATCTTGGAGGTCGAAGATGTCATTAGGGTGATCCTCGAAATACCATGTCTTCTGCGGAACGTTTAGTACCATCTTAGCATCCTGGATAAAACCAACGCCCAAGAGTGTGCGAGATTATCGAGCTTCCGGGAACACTATAAAAGACGTTTGCACAACACGGTAACGGACACTGACAGGTGCACTTACGGTCAAAACCTCTCTTGTCGTCTTCGTTCCATCTGCCAGTTTCACCACAAGCTGTTCAGTCTTGAATGCAAATCCGAGTCTTCGTAGACATTTGTATAGCGAATATGATGCTATGCTCGTTTTTGCGCACGTATCCACGTCGGTTATTTTGCCTATGGCAATACCAATAATCGGTCTAGGACGTACATCTACTTGAGTGTTAACGGAGCAGAAGCTAACTTCAGCCTTTCCAACCTTTGGCGTAGTCTTGGCACAGGTCATGCATTTTGATCGCATTACTCCCGGTGTACCACATCCGTAACATTCAAACGTTGGTGTAGAAGGTGATGGCGCTTGGGTAACTATAGCGACATTTGATGTCGCTGGCATGTATATGTATGTCCGGGCAATCGACAGTACGTGCAACGCTTCTTTTTAAATGAACTGTTTTCAATCCCTTTTCCCTTGTCTGTCCCTTGTTCTGGCCTTTCCTTTTCAACCAGGAGCTCTTCCACTCCTCTGGCTGCCTTTACTAGGGCATCAAAAGTATTGACAGACTCGCGTGGCATTTTCACCCTTATCTTGTACTTCAGTTGCCCATAAATCATGTCGATTTGTTGGATCTCTGTGTATGGTTCTGGCAGTTGTGCGATAAGAGCCCTCTTCTTGGCAACAAAAACTTCTGTCAGTTCATCCTCACCTTGCTTAAAATTCACGACATTCTGGTACAACTGGAAGGCAGGCCTCTTAGGAGCAAAAGCGTGTCGCACTCTCGACTCGAACTCTGTCCATGTGTGCACCTGGTCCTTTATCCTATTCCACCAAGTGGCTGCCTCTTCCTTCAAAATTAACGGGAAGCTCATAATGGCATCTTCATCGGAGACCTGTTCCACGGACTTGAATACTGAGGTAGCAGCAAGAAAAGATTCTACTGATTCAGTGTCTCTGGAACCATAAAAAATAATCTTGCAAGTGGCGAAAGAGCCTCGTCGTTGTTGGTTGCCAATCACTGACAGTAACTTCTCGAATTGCTCGGTTGACAGGTTCATGGTGGTACCCGGTTCCTCCTTTATTTTCTTACGAAGTCTTGATTTTGGACTAGCCTGCTTCCGGGCCCCACGTTGGGCGTCAGATTGAAGCGGGTACGAATGAAACGTAGAATCAATGGTTATCACGAATTAATTTATTGTTATAGTTCACAATGCAAGGGCTTTATACTATGATCACACTAAATACGACTACGCGGTACGTTCCTGACCAGTTCGAGTGTCGCGAAGCAGGTAGGATGCGTCACCGCGGCGCGCGAGGTGTGAGGGGGGCGTCTAGGCTAGGCGAGCTCTTCCAATGCGTGGAAACAGCGGCGCGCTAGTGCAGACTGGCCGGTCCGCCGGTCGATGCCGCGAGGGCCACTTATATATGCGGGCGGCCTAATAGATGTGTGCGTGAGCGACGTCTCGACACGGCAGCGTTGTGTGCGCGTAGCTGTACGCGTTCCGTGGTGCTACAGGTGTACGCGTTCCGTGGTGCTACACAAATAATTTTAAAATGCTAAGCTACTTTATCATCAGCTCTTTTTCGTGTACTGCAATCATCAATTTGTAACTTTGCTTTGGTTTCTGCTAAAGCTTTACTTGCCGCACCCAAATTGATATCGCATTTTTGTAAAGTTTTGGATGCATAATTGATGTCATCCAATACACTGTGCATAAATTCGCAAAGCAATAAGAACTCGAAATTTAGCATTTTGTTTTAATACTCTCTGCCTGTACCCACTAACGTGTAAAAAATGTTTAAAGGTTGAACATTATTTAAACATTATTTAAATGCGATCAGCGGTCAACGGCCAAGTCATATAACATTATATATCTAACGAAAGGAACCTTAGAATTGGCTCAACTTTTTCCAAAAATCAGCTCCGTCGAGACTTGGCTATTTTTTGCAGAACGTTTTTGGTGGGATTTCACTTCTTTTTGCAGAAAGCTGACGTGATGAGTCAGTGCCATCTAATGATGTGTGTTGATACCACTCCCAGTCCAACACATTATTCGAACGCAAACATTAAGAGCTTTGATATAGGAAATTATTTTACGCTTTTCCTTTTAATTTCATTTTATATTCATATTAAGAGCAGAGTCCCACTACGCAGAATGAATTTTGCAAAGACAGTCGGTCGATAACGCTAATAATTTGGATGTGCTCTCACGGTTTCTCACCAGGGTCTACAAGTAGTCCAGATCTTCTATGATCCTCCCCCCTCCGTGGGATCTCCACCTTGTCGTGGTGGGAGGGCTCAGTAACCGTGGGTTTGAGTTCAATCCACGGTGAAGCTAAGTCGGGTGCGGTCGCGGGAGGAGAGGCGTGTCGGTGTTGCGTTGCCGCGCGCCCTATCTCCCGCGACTAAATGGGGGCGCACCATTGTTGCATCGCGGTGGGGCCGCAGAGGAAGAGGAGATGCGGTGTTGCGTTGCCGTCCTCCCTATCCCCTGCGGCCGCTGGGTGTTTTGGCAGCGGAGCCCAACACCTCCATCCGCCGCCAAGAGGGTTTTGTTCGTGGCCCGCCTGACCATCTGGCGGGCATTGGCCCGCCAGATGGTTAGGCGGGCCAAGCATTCGGGTCAATAACCGTCGGGGGGTTGCGACGAATGCTTCGGCGATACCCGACCCTCCGACATACGGGTACATGAGAAAGTCGAGGTGGTTTTTAGTGGTAACACCACATACTCCGGCTGTCAGTTCCCCAAGAGTCAAGTCCCCGAGATCCGAAGGGATTTTCCACCGCGTAAAACAAAAAAAAAATATCTTCCATGATCCTAGTTTTGATAGTTTAGTCACTAAGTGGGCGTTAAACTCTATCTCTGTAAGTACCACATTTTCAGCGCTTTTGGAGTGTCAGTGTCGAAAATGCGAATTTTTGCTTTAGCTTAGGTTCGGAACAAAATAATCTACCAAATTGAAATTTGGTATTCAAGTGTGTGATTATAGCTTACTAGATGACGAAAAATTAGCGTTCTAGTCCCATTTAGACGTTCTGAAATAGGGGCCTGAAAATGCGGCGAAATGGTTCCAGAAAAAGATGGTAGGGCAGTGTTGCGTCGCGCTCGACTTGACGGGGGCACTACCGAGCCGTAACCTTTAAAAAACCATTTTCCAAAATGATGCTTTTTTGCGAATTTCATCTTCAAGTTCCTTGTCGCTAGTATTAGTATCTTTTCTTTTTTTCGAAATTCATACACAGCACTAGCACATGCTGCCGTATGGTCCTGTTTCATTATTTCTGATAAATGCTTTCAATCCCGAATTCCCGTACACCGAACATTATTCTTGTGTGAAGCAAATAACCAGCAGGGTTGATAATTAGGCAGCGTCTGGAATTTTGGAATAACACAACCAAAATCGATTAACTGGTCCATATTTAGCACTTGAAACATAGTACAATTTTAAAAATCGCCTACTGTTCTGGTTGACATCAGTTGGAAAAGGTACTGAAGGCTGTAAAGGATCTATATCAAGAATTTGGCGTTTTTCTTTATCGCCTAATATTTTGCTATTGGAGTTTCCTAGGACACAAGAAGATTTATCGAACACATTTTCGAACAATGTAGAGGTCAGTGGTTCCTCCAAATCCTTAGAAAATAATTTACCGTCTCTAGTGTTGCCAAATGTAACGATGGAGTCCAAGAACGATCTTCTCGCGCGCGGGCCTGAATTAATGCACTCCTACTGCAGGTGATCTGTATTTTTCGCATGATACTTCGCGATATACAATGAGTTATGAGTAGCCGAAATCTATTAATTTTACATGATTTATTGGCGTAATAGACTTAATATGAGTAGGTACGAACTACTATATTGACCAGTATTTAAAAGTTTATTGACATTAGCTACCTTACTCCGAATACAGCTTTAATTTGTATACCGTTTTCGAAAAAATATTCTCGACTCAAATTGACAATAAAACGCACATCGGTAAATTGTACACTGCCAAAGTGCCAACCCACAGAAAGAATTAAGGGGAATGCCCTTTTTTTCTTTTTGTTTAACGAGCTGGAAAATTCATCTTAGCTACAGGGCTAAAGGTCTGATCATAATCTTCCCCTTTCTTCTGTCTAAAACCTTTTACGACAAGACGTGCCTTATATTTATCTACTGAACCATCTGCGTTTAATTTCACTTTATAGATCCATTTACAAGGTATTGCTTTCCGATTCTTAGGCAATTTCTCAAGAACCCACGTTCCATTTGCTTTTAAAGATCCAATCTCGCAATCCATAGCTTTGCGCCAAAGGTCTTTATCTGGGCAATCTATAGCTTCCTTGTAAGTTCCTGGTTCGTAGTAACAATCATCGCTGGTATTGACATGAGAAACGTAATCATTGAATTTCAATGGTCGCTGCATGAGTGATCGATCTCTGAGCTGCATACCTTGTCTGCCCAATTCAATAGATTCGTCTTCCAACTCCTCTATACGCGCATCTTCAAATTCTTCTTCATCGCCGCTAGTAACAGGACGCTCAATAACTTCCGTGTCCTCCGTGAGTTCAACTTCGTTATTTGTCTCAATAGGTCTTCCTCTGTCTTCTTCAGCTGTGACTGGTTTCGGTATCTCATTATCATGTCGTTCCTTCCTTACATATATTGGAACTTCTATGTCAGCTGTCTCTGTTACTTGTGAACGTTCAGTATCCTCAGGTTCTTCACTTCCTAAATTAGTCTCCAGTGGTCTCTCATCAAATGTGACATCTCTGGATCTATAGTATCCGACTCTCTGTACCAGAGTCTATAACCGTCATCATTGTCATAGCCAACCAAGTAACACTTCTTTGGTTTTTTCTGCATCTTCTTCCTTTTCTGTTTCGGAATATGCGCGTAGCAAGTCGAACCAATGATCCTCAAATGTTTGATTTGCGGCTTCTTCCCAAACCACAACTCGTACGGAGACTTGTGTTTCACAGAAGTTGGTCCTGTTCTATTCAGAATATACGTCGCTGTATTTACCAACTCTGCCCACAGTTCTTGAGGAAGCTCTTCATGAGCATGCATCATTGCTCTGGCCATTTCAACAATCGTACGGTTTTCTCTTTCACTGCACCCGTTCTGTTCTGGAGTATAGGGCATAACTAACCGTTGATGTATTCCGTACTTCTGTTATTCTTTTTTGACTTCCGCATTGTCGAATTCCCCTCCATTGTCACTTAGAAACTCCTTAATCGTGTGTCCAACTGCCTTTGCTTCAGCTAACATCATTCGCAACTTTGCAGGGACTTCTGACTTCTGTTTCATACAATAGACACATCGATAGCGAGTGTATTCGTCTTTAAAGAGTACAAAGTATCTAAACTTAGAGCCTGAAGGTGGGAACGGACCACAGACGTCCGAATGTATGCGTTCTCCTGGACTACTTGCTTTTTCTCTAACACCAAACTTCTTCCTATGTGTTTTCCCGAAAATGCATCCTTCGCATAAAGTCCCATCATTCTTAGTTTTCACATTCAGCTCTTTCTCTATTACATCCTTCACATGACGTTTATCCTGGTGCCCCATACGTTCGTGGTAAAGCTGCAGCGTATCAACCGTATTAACAACAACGCTTCTATTTGGTTGTATCGCCTTGCAGTTTAGCTTGTATAGTCCACCATATCTCCGTCTATCTCCAGTAATGGTTACTGTTTTATTAACTTTCAATGAGCAGGTAATCATACGTGACTGAAACACGCTTCTCGGATTCATGTCCTGCGCTGCTAGTACCGAAAACAGGTTTGTAGTAATCTGAGGAACATACCAAACATTATTCAAATAAAACGATACCTCATTCTTGGTTTTCATCAAAATGCTTCCTTTACCCAAGGCATCAACATGCTTTACATTAGCTTTTGTCACTGTACATGGTTCCGTAAAGCGTTCAAATTCCTCAAACAGGTCGCCTCGCATTGTAATATGGTGTGTGGCTCCGTTCTCAACATACCAGTCATTACGATGTTGAGCGCAATCTGTCGCATTAACCTTTACTGCCAACATACTTGTTGTAGGACCTTTCTCTCGAACCTGTTCTTTCTTAGGACAGTCCTTCTTAAAGTGCCCGACTTCCTTACAAATGTGACACCTGAAAGCCTTTTTGTTCTTCTCTTTACTACTTTCACCCTTACCCTTCTTGGTGTTTCTACATTTCTTGGTACCTTTCGCAACTAACACATTCTCAGACGTAGACTCAGACATGCTCTCCTTAGCTAACAATGCCTTCTCGAGAGTACATAACTGACTAGTAAGGTTCTCCACGGTTCTATCCTTCTTAGACATGAGTAACCAGCTCGATTTAAAGTTGAAATAGCTTTCTGGCAGGGTCTCCATAATCTTGCATATCAATAACAATTCTGGTAATTCTTTACCTTTGTCTTTGATAAGCTCCTGATTTAAGCTGTGCCATAAGTTTTTCATCTTTGAAATATGAGCTTTCATATCATTTCCTGAAGTAGATTCCCATTTGTATTGAAAGAATTCCATACATTTCCTGTATAAATGGTCTTCAGATACACCATCGTACAATCTATGTAGTTCATCCCATACTTCCTTAGGATTCGTGAACCTTATTACTTTGTCGACAGTCTCGTCTAACAAATTGTTCGTAATCAATAAGAGAGCTGTACTTTCCAACTGGTAGTACTCGGCTAAGTTCGTTCGATATGTAGCCATCGCCGCTTCAAAAGCTGTACCTTCCATAGTATCACTCTTTGCAGGCTTCTCTGGTTTACTTATCTTTCCCTGAACAATATCCATGAGACCGTCCATGCCACGTAACATCGCCGACATGCGGTACTTCCATGATACCCAATTTTCGCCGTCAAGTTTCGAAATTTGAATTTTCGATAGCTCCATTAATTACAACAATAATTCTTCTCGTGTAGGGCGCATAAACACTTAAAATTTACAATAATTCCCCTCGTGCTGGGCCCATAACCACTTAAAGTTTGACCAGTGGAAGATTAATAAAACATGTTAGTTTTGCAGACATGAAAATATATTACGTAATCCGGTTACCATGCTTCTTGACAAGAAAGTGAAAAAACTATGACATTCTTGACTAAAGTAAACAACAGTGGCATTCTACATTTAAAATAAAAAATCATAGTATAAAAGCACCACGAAGAAAAAGAAACATATCAGCCTAGAAATACAAAGAGGTTTCATATCGCTACTTCAACAGTAAGTAGGTACACGAACATGTGTAAGTTATCTGTCATGCATCGTTATCTTGGACTAGGGACATCTTGACGTACTCCCGTTACCTTTAAAGGACTTGGTCCCGCCATCTTGACGCACACCAAACGTCTTGTTAAGGTTACAAATAGTACATACATAATTATGTTCATAAGTAGATGGAGAGGATAGATGACGAAAGACTGACAAAGAAGATATATAAGGTAAGGTGCGAATGGGACAGGACGAAGGGACGACTCCCCCCGTGGGATCTCCACCTTGTTGTGGTGGGGGGGCTCAGTAACCGTGGGTTTGAGGTACACCCACGGTGAAGCTAAGTGGTATGAGTAGTCGGCGATCAAGTCGCCACTTACGCACAATGGCCCAAATAAGTGGCTAAGTGCGGCAAACCCACGACCAACTAAACTAAACTAAACTAAGCGGGATCCCGGGAGGGGACGCTCCACGTGGGCTTGGGTGAGGCCTGCGTAGGATGCGTCCAAAGAGCGAGTGCGGGGGACAGTTCTGTCTGTCCCTCGCACTCGGGTGCGGTCGCGGGAGGGGAGGCGTGCCGGTGTTGCGATGCCGCGCGCCCTATCTCCCGCGACCGTAGGGGCGCACCATTGTTGCGTCGCGGTGGGGCCGCAGAGGAAGAGGAGATGCGCTGTTGCGTTGCCGTCCTCCCTATTCTCTGCTGCCGCTGGGTGTTTTGGCGGCGGAGCCCAACACCTTCATCCACCGCCAAGGGGGTTTTGTTCGGGGGGTTGTGATGAATGCTTCGGCGATACCCGACCCTCCGACACACGGATACATGAGAAAGTCTAAAAAACAAGGACGAAGGGACGACCTGGGAGGATGTGCTCTCATCAGATTGGAGACATCCTAAAAAAAAGACAGGTCAAAAGTACCTTAAACAGAAGAGCATGCATGACTTTTGATAGATTTTAAATTGTGCACTTGAATCTTTGAAATGGACACATTTAAGCAACCTAAAGTTTTGATCGTTATTTATACTTGTATCGACTATCGACCAAGTGAGAAATGATAGCTCAATTTTTTAAAGTAATGTTTACACTTTTCTTTCCAACGATTAACATTTTATCGCTTAAAATTCAAAAATATAAATAACGGTCAAACCAATCTCTTTGGTCAAAACCAAAGACCATTTATTTTGGTTGTTTAAATGTGTCCATTTATATTAAATTGTGTGAGTTAAAAAAAACAGAAAAATGACAGATTTTGGTAGTTAACCATCGATAAGCTTGTGCTTTGGGGTTCTTTTTTACGTTTTGCTAACACCGCCTGTAGGTAGCAAACAGTGTTAGCAAAAATTGTGACATATTTTCTTTTATTTATATTTATAATATCGCCCCCTATTGTCAAATTAGAACCGACACATAGCTGGCAAAATGTGGCTGTGTAATACACCCCTGCCTACCCCATCAGAGATAAAGGCGTGAATTTAAGTCATTCCTTCTGTTCTCTAGTTCTTCATATTTTAAACAAGGGAGAGTACGCATGAAAAACCTTTTTTCTATGCTTGTCCATGCTATATAGACATAGTAACCTAATACGTATTATATATATACCTATTATATACTTACACTAGCATTCTGAGCAAACCACACTCGAAGACAGGATGAGCGGACTGGGAGACACCACCACCTCCACCACTTCTACTTGCGTTGTATGTGATCCTGGCTTCGGTTCCCGCAACCCGATTGCCTTTTTGTGAATGTTTGAAGACAATTATAAAATTCAAAAATGAATTTCTTCGATAATATTACGTTCAGAAGAGCCAAGACACTTTCCATGACAGAGAATAGTTCCTTAGCAACTAGTCCTAATAGCTCTAAGACAGATGGCAGCACCTGTAGCTTACCAAATATATCCAACGATGAAAATGATGTACAAGTTCAGCAACTTCAAAGACAAATACAACTACTCAATCTTCAACTAAATTCGGCACACGAGAAGATTCAGAACCTAAACCTGGAAAATAATTCACTTAAAAAGACCGTCCACGAACTAACATCGAAATATGATATCCTAATAAATGCTACTAAAACGTCAACCAGCGAAGCCGGAACTCCTGTTAAAAGCGCACCTACCTCATCAACTCCACGTAACAACTCTCAAAAGAGAAACAAGAAAAAGCATTGTAACAAACTCCCCTCCAATGAAAACCTAGAAACTGGCAAGACTCCCGTATCCAGAAACCAAGTAAACCAAATATCGGAAATCGTAAACAAGCCTGTAAAGAATAAATTATGTATTGTAAGTGCCAATAAAATTAATAATATTACATCTATAGCTGAAGAAACATTTGAAAACTTACAAGTATGTCACTATATTTTCCCTAACTGTGGTATATTACAACTTACTGATAAAATAGATAAAAAAATAGCAGACTTTTCAATGTCTGATTATTGTGTCATCTTGATTGGTGAAAAAGATTTTCAACAAACAGAAAACTATGTTAATATAATTATAGAATTGAGACAGTCATTGCTTAAAATTCAGCATACAAATGTTATTTTATGTGTTCCTACCTTTAGATTAAGTAACTACTCAACTATGTTTAATTGGCGAATAGAGACTTTTAATAACTTATTACATCTTGATTTACAAACATACGACTACGCAACTGCATTTGACTCTAATTTGGATCTATTATATGATTTTACCATGTTCTCAAAAGTCAATAGAAAGATAAATGACCGTGGAATGCGCAATATATTTCATAACTTGCGTCTAACTATATCTGAAAGCTCAACAGAATGTGAAGCCCTAATTCATGAAAATATAAACAGTGTCATCGTGTCTCCAAGTCGTGAGTTTTTTCTCTGATTCTATATATGTCCTACACCAAAACATTGCCGGTCTTATAAATAAATCAGATTTACTAAATATCTACATTCAAGAACTGTCCAGTCAGCAGAAAGTTATTGACGTAATATGTATAACTGAGCATTTTATAATGTCAGGCCAAGAAAATATATTATATATGCCTAATTACAAGCTAGCGGCATGCTTTGCTAGACAGAATAAAAAACGTGGCGGTGCCTGTATCCTGGTAAGAGTTGGGCATGAGTATAAAGAACGAACTGACATTATGAAATACTCGATAACAGGAATTATCGAATGTTGTGCCATAGAATTTCCATTACAAAAAATTGTAACTATATGTGTTTATAGACCTCCAAAACTGTGTAATCTAAGTAAGTTTTATGAAAATTTAGATCTTATTTTAAAAAAGGTATGCATTAAACCCTCTCAAAAAGTAATTTTATGTGGAGACTTTAATATAGATATCCTAAATAGGAACAGAATTACATTAGAATTTGAATGTTTTCTCAGGAGCTTTAACCTTAAACTACAAATTAATCAGCCAACTAGATTTATCAGTAATACCTGTTTAGATAATTTTGCACATAATTTTAAACAAAATTGTCACCATGAAGTAACCGACTTCGGATTATCTGACCACACAGCTCAAATGATAAAGATAAAAGTTAATAAAATCAGCCAAATTAAAACATGGAGAACATTAAAACGAGATATAACTCAAGAAAACCTAATTAAATTTCGATCTCATCTCGAAAGCCTTACATTTTCTGATGTATATGATACAGAAGATTCTAACAAAGCCTACGATAACTTTCTTCATATATTCCAACTGCTACACGATCTCTGTTTTCCGCACAAATTAGTTACTGTAAAATCAGAAAACAAATTAAAATGGGTCTCTCGAGGGATACGAATATGTAGCAAAACACAACGACAGTTACTATGGCAACAGAGACTTAAACCGACTTCTGAAAATAAAGTTAAATTCATCAATTACACAAAGAGATTCAAGAAAATAATTAAACTCACCCAAAAGGCTCAGAATAACCACTTAATAAATAATTCAAAAAACAAATCCAAAACGGCCTGGCAAATTATTAATAATAATAAAATTGTAAGAGAACCCATTTCCCAAATAAAAAAAGGTGATGAAATAATATCAAACCCTAATTTAATAGCTGAATCCTTTAACAGCTTTTTCATTGACCAGACTTGCAGTATACCTAAATATAAGTTAAGCGACACAAATAACATAAATATCAACCCACATTCAATATTTATGGCCCCAGTTATCCCTAAAGATGTTATGCGTATAATAAAGAACTTAAAAAACAAAAAGAGCTTTGGCTTTGATGGCATATCAACTTCAGTTATAAAATTTGTTTCTGACTGTATAGCTGCACCCCTTGCTCATATTATTAACGCAAGCATACAATCTGGTGTATTTCCAGAAAGTCTCAAAACCGTAATAGTTATACCAGTATATAAAAAGAACGACAAAGATGAAATGTTAAACTATAGGCCAATTGCCCGTATCTCCATATTCTCAAAGATCATAGAAAAAATTATCTATGAATCTCTTTATAACTTCCTAACTAAATACCATATACTATGTGACGAACAAAAAGGTTTTAGGAAAAACAAAAATATAAACATGGCTATTTATGATTTTCTTCATGAAATAATGCCTAAAGTCGACTCTAAAATACCAGTATGTGCTATTTATGCCGATATGTCGAAAGCTTTCGACTGTGTGGACCACGACACCCTTCTAACCAAACTTGACGCATACGGTATTCGTGGAAATGTCCTTAATTTAATAAAAACGTACCTTAAAGGCCGTAGACAATGTACTGAAATATCAAGCCTGTGTGCAAAATCTAGAAAGGAACTAAAATCTTTATCGTCTTTCAGAGAAATAAAATATGGAGTCCCGCAGGGCAGTGTCCTCGGGCCTTTACTATTCCTGTTATATATAAATGACCTGCCACGTTATATATATAATCCTATGGTTTTATTCGCAGACGATAGTACTTCAATAGTTTCCTGTATCAATAAAGACTCATACATAAATGACATCAACAATTCCATCAGTAGTTTAATAAAGTGGCTTGACAATAATAACTTAGTCATCAATTTACAAAAAACCAAAACTATGCATTTTTATCAACGAATACCTCCAGGAGATATGAATATTAACTACAACGGTCACTCTATAGACAAAGTGAATCATACAAAATTTTTAGGAATCATAATTGATAGCCAATTAACTTGGAAACCGCAAGCAGAAGATATATGTAAACGTCTTAGTACAGCTGCCTTTATGCTACATAACCTGTCCAAAAAAGTTAATTTACCAACAACATTATTAGCCTATCATGCTCTTGTAATTTCAATGTTAAGATTTGGTGTAATATTTTGGGGTTATTGTAGTGATCGAGAAAGCATTTTTAAAGCTCAAAAGCGCTGTTTGAGAGCCATATTTGGTCTCAAAGTAACTGATAGCTGTGTACCTATATTTAAGTCTCAAAAACTTCTAACTTTTCCTTGCCTCTATATCCTCGAATTAGCTATATTTGTAATAACAAACCGAAATCTATTTGCAACATTAACAGAAACAAGAAAACGAAGTACAGCATTAAGATCACAGTATCAAAACTTACTATGCACAGGCGTATTTAAAACTAGCTTACTAAAAAAGAGTGTAATCTGTATGGCTCCTGTAATCTTTAATAAAATTCCTAATCAAATTAAAAACTTACCATTGTTAAAGTTCAAGAAATGTTTTACAGAATTACTTGTAGATAAGTGTTACTACTCCGTGCAAGATTTCCTAGATGATAAATTCTTGTAACCTATTTGTCATTTATCAACTTTGTTTTATATTTGCATGCCAATAAGGCAGAATGTACTTGGATCTTATTATGTAATTTACCATCCTATTTTATGTACCTACATTCTAAAGCAAATAAAGACCTATTCTATTCTATTCTATTCTACGATACTGTGAAGTCTTTGTAAAATTAAATTATACCCAAAGAGAACACCACTATTTTTGTATTTCGAAATATAGTTAATCTGTGGCACTTTTTGACAGTCCGACGGCCTTCGAGAACGGACGACGGCAGCGAATCAGCGAAAAGCATGAATTTTCTTTGAATTATCTATCAAAATTGAGTGCGCTTGCCAGAGATTACACATTCGAGTAGTGTCAAAGGTAAATATTGTTCAAGATAAAATAAAACCTGAAAAAATATGGTTACAAATTTAGTGACTTCAGCATGAAAATATATTTTCTGAGTGAGCGTCTCTGCGCCTAGGCGTTGTAACATATCACAAAATTGGTACTTTGCTAGAAAGGAGTGCGTTATATAACCTTGAATCACGGGACTTGAGTATTGATCAGTTATTTTTATGTAAAATAATTTCTCTAGGTCTTTAGTTATCAGGTATGTAATGCACATGGATTTAACTTTTACGTACGTGAATGCGCGTAATATGACGCAACGAGTTCAGTAGAGGTTAGAAAAAAGGAGTATTTATTCAATATTTAAATTTTTAGATTCTTACTGTAAATATATCGGATAGATTTGTGATTTGTCTTAATTATCATGTTTCCTGTAATTCAGGGCGTGTTCTAATTTCGCTACGAAGTTATTACTAAAACCGTGACATTAGAAAGTAACCTTGTTCAATGTCTCAAGACAAAATATTTATGTCCTAATTTTTTTGGTCACTAAATCTACTATAATGCTGGCCTAATTATTCAACACTACAGTGTAAAACATTAAAACTTAATGATTCAGCACTTTATTATAATAATTAACTAGATAACACACTTGAGTAGGTAGCTATCCAGTTATTTCAAAACCATATTTTCCAGGTTCAAAGAATTCAATACAGTAATAAGTTAAACAGATGTTATGCCTGACAGATGTGTTGCTTCTCCAGTCCTTCTCCTTGTCTTTAGGCTTAAGACATTATTTATCCCAAATGTTGATTTCAACTTGTATGAAACTTTTTAAATTAATTAGCAGAAAACAAACAGATTTAATATAAATTAGTAAATATCATAAATCAACTCATCACATACACATCATCACACAATGTACATAAACAAAGTATGCATATGTCAGTCATCAGAAGTTATTGTATTATTACCTCTTTTAATAATTTGTTGTTTGTTGTTAATTGTTATACATGTTAAGAAAATTTATTTAGTTGTTCTCAGGCTTATATAACTTGTGCTGTAAAATGTGCTATGAGAACATGGTGTATGTAAACACATCCATTTCTCCTATGACCCTGAACCATTTAATAATCTATAAATAATCTGATAGCATGTATTTGAATGCATCTGTATAACATGCTTGACAGCCTGCCAAACTTTTTACATAGTATAGAAAAGAAGAGGCAGTAGTGAATGCTATCTTTACATAAATGTTTTGTATTATTTTTTATTCTTTACCTCTCCATATGGACTGATAACATTGGACTTGTGTGTATTTATAGTGACATTGTCACCAAAACAGTGGCCTAAATTCTTGCTTTTGTGTCAAGTAGAACACTATTGTTTGGATAATGATCTATGTTAGTGAATTTTCATCATGTTTTTCACTTTTGTTACTGAAGCTTTTATACATTTTATAATGTTACTAAAAATATCTTCAGATTTGTTTTAACTAAGGTTTATTTAAAAACCTTGCCCCATAGTACTGTATTTAATATTTAACTATATTTTGACCTTTATGTTATTTTTTGTTTCTAGATCTAACACTACATAATTAGGGACTGAAAACAAATAAAACACAATCATGCACCGTGCGAGGGCAGTTTTCCAATTACCAAACAAAGCGGGGACGGGTGAAAGATTTGCATCATGGCTCCTTAACAAACCACAGGTATGTTCAGTTTATATTTAATATATTATTTATCTTAGTTTAGCGTAAATTGTAGCAGTGCTAGTGATGATATAGTTGTCCCTATGAAATAATACAGTCAGGTAAAAAAACTTTAATAGAAATCTACATAGTATAAGCCATAATCTTATCAAATAACATCAACTATTGGTTAGCTGTTTTGTCAAATTATACAGGTGACTACATTAACATTAATTATTATAATAAATAATATTGATTGTTGCAATTTTATGTAAACATGCAATAGTGATGTATTTTTGAAATTCAGTCTATAAGCAGAATTCATAACTACATAATTATGTCAGTTAAATTAATTCTTATACAAACAACAAGAGCTATAAAGGCTATTTCTACTGTTACATAATTTTATAATAGATACCTATCTATCAAAATAGTTTTTTGTCTCAAGATTCTGATTTTAAAACAAGTTTTTTTTGTTTGCCTTAAAAGATACTGTCATTAGTCAGGTAAAAGGTTTTATATACAGTGGTATGGTTGCTTAGTTGAACAGATTATCTGTGAAAGGATTACTACCACTTGTTGTGGTTAGTTGCAAACTGCTGTTTAGTGCAAGACAGTGTAATAGTGCAAATGAACACTAAATAAGCAAACAGTGCACCAAAAAAAGTTTACAAGCCACAAGCAATAAGTTCAAGGTTCTTTTATGAGGCCATGATCACTGCCTATTCAGCCTTGTTAAAAATGAGGCTGTTATGAATGCTATCATTAGATATTCGTCAACAAGGTAGAATGTAAGAAATGATAAAAGATTTAGGCAGATAAATTGAGACAGATTGGACACACGTCATGCTGACGCGTTATCGTGTGGCGTGAGTCACATGTCTACGCGTTTAGTGTTTACGCGTTTTCACCGGTAAAAGGGCAAGTAGACGACGCGCGACGTTACGTTTTGGGCCAATGTTAAACTGAAGTCGAGTTCTGTATTTATGCTGACCTTAAAACGGGTTATATAGTATTGTTCAAAGATATTGTAACATACGCATATGTATAACTAAAAAGCAGCTATCTATGCCAGCACTTTTTTTTTAGTTCTGCCGTTTTTGTCCGAACGCCTCGGGATTTCGGGCAATACCTCTTTAATGCAAGATAGCAAAAAAGTACACTACTTGCTTGATGGTAGCTACCTAGTTATCTTAGCCTAATAAAGACGCTTCACACATATGCGTGTCCGGCTGTGGATAACAGACGTTTAAAATGAGTACTGTTGCAAGGCTCGAAGATAAGTCTTCCGCGACTAAACAGCTTATCGCATTTGTGAGGCCAACATCCCATCTCATTGCAGGAAGATAATGCATGAGATGTGGTTAAGATTACCTTTAATGTTGGACTTCATCATCATCATCAGGCTTTAACAGTTCACTGATGGACTAGGCCTCGCCTTTGAAAGGAGGAATTGGCCTACTATACCACGCTGGCCAAACGGTTTGGTATAGGGTTTGTACCAAATTTTCGTTCTCTTATAGTGCTGTTCTCTGCATAATATTCTCCCTCTGTCGGCTCTTACGACACCCATGGGGTGGCGACATTCCGTATTCCTTATCCGTCACCACACGGACAACCATACCATACGGAATCTAAAGAAAATGTCATGTAATCGGGCAGCGAAATAACTCGCGTGCGGTTTTGTGATAGGAACTGCCAAAAGTTTTATGACACTTGTTTTAAATTTCTTTCGCGCACACGCAGTTCCGGTTAGCTTATCGCATTTTAACGGTAACTTCCCTGATATCAAGGTAGTTTGCTGATGTCGCTAACCTTAACCTTCGCGTGACAGGAAAAACGCGATTGTCATGTGCATCTATCTATACTGAAATTATATCGCTGAAGAGTTTGGTTGGTAGAACGAGCTAATCTCAGGGACTAACGGTACGAATTTAAAAATATTTTTGTCGATAGTCCGTGTATCGATGAATGCTGAACAGTAGCCATACATACGGGAAGCGGCGATAGCGTCGTGATGAGACCAATGGACTTCTACGCAGAGGGTCTCTAGTTCAAATCCACGGCTCATGTGTATATTCAATAAAATTATTAATAAACGCTTGCTAAAGGGTGAAGGAAAACATCGTGAGGAAACCTGCATGACTTTAGAGTTCTCCATAATCTTCTCAAAAGGCATAGGTATGAAGTCTGCCAAGCTGCACTTGGCCAGCATAGTGGACTGTGGCCTAACCCTTGTCATAATGACAAGAGGAATGTGCTCAGCTGTAAAACACATTTCAAAATAATGAGCCATTAATAATGACAATGTGTGCGCGTCCGTGTGGTGACGGATTAAGAATATGGATTGTCACCACCCCATATCATCCCATGAGTGTCGTAAGAGCCGACAGAGGGAGCGTATTATGCAATTAACAACACTGCAAGAGAAGGAAAACTTGATACAAACCCTATACCAACCCGTTTGGCCAGCATGGTATAGTAGGCCAATTCCTCCTTTCAAAGGAGAGGCCTTAATCCAGCAGTGGACTGTTAAAAGCTGATGATGATGATGAATAATGACAATGCGGGGGTAACCACGGGCATAACTAGTAATAAAATACTAAACGATTCTCTTAGCGTCAATTTTGAGCCAAGGTACCTATATCCTTCACGTAATAATAAGGAAAACGAATACAGCAATCGAACTTGAAGTAAGCTAGTATGAATTTGGGTATCTTGACTTTCGAGTACTAAAGAGACCTTACGTGGGCATTTGGATTTATTGCACTGGTAAAGACATAAAGACATTTTAATTTATTTCTGCATTTTGGTTGTTTACAACACTTATACAAGTCAAAACCCTATTTAGATGATGCCGGCTTTGCCTAGCTAAATGACTTCTTGAGAAGAAAGGCGGAAACAAACTTCAGAGTCATTGCTTTTTTTTGTCACTTTCAATATTATAAAAGAAAAGGTCTAGTTGATGCTTTGCCCAATCAGTGTAACATGAGTCTACAATATTTTCAATCCTATTTTTGATTATCAAATTAATTATTTTATTACAATATTCTAGCATGTTTAGATTTTACAATTTTAGTATTTTAATTATTTCCTTATTGTTATCTTTATATCTATAGTTCCTAACTACACCATCATTATTTGTTCAATTAATGGAAGGCGCTGGCATCTGTGATACAATGTTTCCCATTAGTACAGATGTCAACGATACAATATATTAGCTATGTACACTGAAATTGATTTTAGCAATTGTGATCAAATTGTTAACCTTAAAATGAAATAAATTATTATTATTATTAATTTACCACAATTTGAGATACATACATCGTACCTACCTACACATAATTTTATTAGTACTTGTCTTTGATTCTAGTTCTACGTATCTTTGAGGTTTTATCTGTCAGATAAGACCAACATATGATTTCCGATTGATATCTGTTTCATCAGAAGGTGTTTGCATGAATGAATCATCAATATGATTGTTTTTTCAAATAATTAATAATATTCATGTGAGTTATTTGTAAATGAATAGCGATTAAATTAGAAGAAAATTGGTACGTGGCAGTATCTTCTTATTTTTGGCGGAATACGAGCTAAAATATAGTCTTAAACTGAGTTTACAAGTCCTACGTAAAGACGTAATAGACTAATTAACTAGCTGTTATCTGACTAACCATAACAATTTTTAATGACATTGTAATTAAACACTATCAGATAGCTAGTAGGTAGTGGTTTTAGGAGATGAAGATCAGTGTCTTAGTATAAATTTATAACTACGTGGATTACAAATGATATTACGTGTCTAGGGGAAAACCCACACACAGTCATTGGTGTCGCATGTGTGCGTTGAGCGTTCAAATGTGCTCAATGTTCACTAAAATCGATGACGTCAGATTTTATTAAAAGAGACTTTAACAAGCCTATTAAAGAAGTATTCTTATGAATGTATGTACTTAATATCGATTTCATTTTCCCTGTCAAGCTGGTGTGACGAGTGGATGGCGCTCTATATTATTCTAGTTCATGACGACGACGCGGGCGAGCCCCTTTGTTGCTCCGATAAACTCTGCTCCACATTGTTATCTACGCGACTACGACTAAAGTTCTTTTTATTACGACTCGTTTAATTAATGTTTACTAGTCGCCACTTATCTATTACAGTGCTAGACGATTAACAGCAAAATGGTTGCCTTTCAAACGTAATTACAATGTATTATTGAGAAATTAAAGTCTCGATTCAACACATTTAGAACAAGTACTAGCTTGGTTCAAAGACAATTGGAAATTCGCCAAACGAAATGTGTTCGCTGGTCGCTAGGAAGGAGATTTATTTTAAATTTCAATGAAATGTGTTTTAAACAAAGTATGGCATTTTATTTTCTTGACGTCATATGACGTAACTGATATACAGGTGGTTCCCTTTTAGTGATATAACTATTATAAAATATGGAATAACCTTTTGTAATCTACTACTCATGCTAGTAATAAATCAAATGTCGCAAGGGACTTTACAAACATTGAAACAATGGTCACAAATGATACCTAGTGTTTATTATACCACCAATGTTCGTCCCCTGCCAAAATGAATTATTGCGCTGTTTGCGCTATCATAAAATGTAATTGATTTGTTTTTTTTTTCCACCAGGCTGCCGCTGTGACAGTAAATGCCAATAGGCTGAAAAGTTCTACAGCGGCTGAACCGTTCCTCAATGGCTCAAGCTCTGCGTACGTGGAGACCATGTACAATTCATGGCTCACAGACCCTAACTCTGTGCATGCGGTAAGTTATATAAAAATTGTTAAATAATTTAGGCTAATATTGAACAGGTTTTCAAACTTTCACAATTTGTACTCATACCTACTAATGTTTGTTTAATTCTACAATCAGTCCGAGGCTGAAATATTTATCTTAAGTGAATAACAGGCGAGTTGTGGATAACAACTGCGAAAGCACTGAGTTGATGATGATTATGATGATGATGAATTACAACAAACAGAAGTAAATGTAACGCGCCGATCCGATCTAGGTAATACTTAAGGTTTCGGGACAAGGCTCCAGAATACCTGAGCTAGTAATGTCCATATAACATCCATTACATTTACTGGAGTTTAGATATACTTCCCGTCATTCATTTTAGATCGTGTTCGGATCTTACCTCAGTGTATAAATTAAAGTGTACATCTAAATGCAACGTTTTAATTTTACACACAATTAAAGAACACATGTTACTTTTAGCAGACGTAGTACAATTCGTCATATTTACTTATACGTTCATACGTACTAACGTTTTACATTTTGAGAGTCATGCATGACTTATAAACAAGTATTACAGACTCTTATCTCTAATTGGATACGTACTATTCGTAGCTATCCTAGAATTAATGAATAGCAGGAAGTCATTAGTGCTTTGAATAATATATTCATAATAGAATATACTTTATTAAATTAGAGCTATTGCATTTAGTTGTGTTATATCTATTATATTGATTATTTATGAATTCAATACTTCAATAAGTACTAAAACTGAAAAAGACAAGTAGCGTGATCAAAATGGATAGAATACAAATATCTCATTCATAATTCTTGTAACTTGGTTTGTATTTACTATGCCCTTGACATCAAATTCAATAAAAAACACTATAATACTATGCTGAATTGTCGTGTAATTGGATAGCAGGTTTTTAACTGGAGATAAGTAATAATCAAGTCACAATGATTTGACATATTTTTATTTATGTTTGGTTTTGTAGTGGTTGCGCTACTTACTAATTTGGATAACACAGGTTATAAATTATGCATACAGAACTATATAAATAGGTGATAGGTATATTTGCTTAGAGCATTAGAAAATTGGTATGTCTTTCCCATCGGCAGATCAGTCGTGATAAAAAATAGCTCAAAGTAAACTCAAGATTTATCTATTTTTCTATATATTACGCGGATGAAACGCGTTTAATAACTTTGGATAAATATCAAGTGGTGCCAAGTTTATTTGATTGCCGCATGTACAGCCGCGTAAAGCTGATTTTCCACCAGAGTGGCGAGACGAGGCGAGGCGAGGAGAGAATTGAAATTTGTATGGCAAATTTTCAATTCTCTCCCAGCGCATCTTTGGTGGAAACAGTGTGGATTGACGAGAATATGCGAGGCGTGAATTGAAATATTTGTTTGTGTAAAAATGAACCGTATTGCTTCCAACATAGAGTATAAATTAACCAGTACCAGTATATCTTTATCTAATGAAGCCTACGGGCGGCGCGACGGTCACGGGCGTGCTCGCACGAGCTCGCGATGGCTATTTTTAGTGGAAAAGGGTCAGTGCGATTTCAATTCTCTTGCCTAGTCTCGTCTCGCCACTCGGTGGAAAATCACCTTAAAGGTGATATTCCACCAGAGTGGTGGAAAATCACCTTAAAGGTGATATTCCACCAGAGTGGTGGAAACGACACTCAAACATCACTGTACCTATGACGAACTCAAACATCACTGTACCTATATCTTTATCTAATGAAGCCTATGGGTGGCGCGGCGGTCACGCGCGAGCTCGCACGAGCTCGCGCGAGCTCGCGATGGCTATTTTTAGTGGAAAAGGGTCAGTGCGATTTCAATTCTCTCCTCGCCTCGCCTCGTCTCGCCCCTCTGGTGGAAAATCACCTTCAGATATATCTGTTTATCTAGGGTGGAGAAATTGATGTGGAATGCCAAAAAATAATTTTGAACGTAAAAATATCCAAATGTGCCTTCAGAATCATATATACTGTTAGTTTTACATAATGATACATGCATAAATTCTGTTTAGTTCGTTTATACCCCAAATTGACGTAAAACTATGTACAAAATTAAACATGCATCTTTAGTTAAAGCCTCGTTGTGTTGAGATTCAGGCGTGTTTTTTGCTGACAGTCCTTACGCAGATGCAAATACATGACAAGCAGAAGCTAAAATGATTGAGCTGTCAATTTATTGTTTGGCATCATGGCATGGGTGTTAGAATTTTCTGGGTGTTTGCGGATTGTTTTGGCGCTAGACACTTATGACCGTGCACAGTACAATGTAAAGAAGCCCGTGGCATTCTTGAATGAGAGAGAAAGGTGCTGCCATGCAACAGAATTATTATATTAAGCTGTTGAGTATAAGGCTGATTGTACAATTGAAGTAGGTATTTTATAAAATCATGTTCCTATGTAGTCACCATAACGAATTTTGTTAGCAGATAAGCTCAGGAACGTGGGCGATTCGTGATGTTTTGTTGTATGAAAGTAACAACTCTATTGACTAGGTCAGTGTTTCCCAAACATTGTTTTGCCATGACCCGGTAATTTCACATTGACCCTACGTGACCCATTGAATACTTTTAAACCCAAGCTGGTTCCATTAAGGTTAAATAATACAATTTTTTGAATAGTAGAAATGTTTTATATTAGGTAATACAAGGTACTTAATTATAATATTTTGGTATCGCCTATTTAGTCACTAAACTATACGTCGATCGATAGGTAGTAGGTATTATTTTTAAATCAAGGCGGGAATGTTGCGACCCGTTATTTTATTCTGACGGCCCGGTACCGGGTCGCGACCCCGCAAATGGGAAACGCTGGACTATACCCGCCCAAAACATTTTTTTGTGTGATTAGTATGATGTTTGTTTCCCTCTGAGTACATTAAGCCCACGGTCCCGGCTGTCATGATGATCTTTAACAGACGTTACAGGGAGTCAGTAGAGGTACCTTTGAATAAACTGACACTAGTCCAAACCACATGAGTAAATAAACCGAACAGAGAGACGGCTTCATACAACAGCGCGAATCGGTTGCACTACTACGAGCACGCGACTTATGTGTGCGTGACCACTGGCCGCTTGTCGTGTACGCGGCGAGACTGGAAAAATCCGGTTTACGTAGGCACAGGCAGTTGCCAAACTCAGGGTTATTACGACGCACGTTGTTTGTTTTGTACGTTGCAAGTTTTAATATTTTAATGTAAAAACGTGGTACATATTTTATTATTAATAATGGTTGTTTATTGTACTGTGTGTATGAATAATATTAGATGAAATAATTCAGTCATTATAAAGATTTGAACGATGGTAACGTACAAATGGGTTTTTTAATTAGGTAGACATCCTGATAATTTTATCGCATTTGTTGAATTGCTCGAGCAAAAGTTTGGCGAATATTTTGATCTTGAAATAAATATTGTCAATGTTGGCAACGAAATACTTAACATGTTTGCATGTTGTTCACCAGGATCTTCTAGCCCGATCCCCCAGGGGATCCTCATGAACTCATTAGTTGTGAAATTGTGTAAAAGCAATTAACGTTTACAAAACCAATGACTATCAGAAAGTGATCAGCCATCAATAGGGCTTACAAAAAACAGGTGCATGCGATTTTCGACCTTATTGACGTAACTCAGAATTTATAATTTTACTAACGTATCAATGTCAGAAAGCAAGAAAATACCAAAAAAAAGTCTGTCATGTATTGTCAATAAGGTCGAAAATCGCATGCACCTGTTTTTTGTAAGCCGTACCGATGGTTGATCATGTAGACGTTCATTTGTTTTACACAATTTCTTTTTAAACTTATTTTAGGTACCTATCCCCGTGGTAAAACTAGTGGCACATACTAGCTAAAGGAGATTCCTAAGTTTACTGCAAATCATATTACCAGAAAAATATTCAACACCATGTATTAGTGGTATCGTTGGGAATGTCAAATAAATCACGTCGTCACGTCGTGTCGTTGGTAACAAATGTATATTTTTATTCCGTGCTTTGAAAAGTTTCAGGTGCATGCTTTTTGGTTCCACTCGCTATTTGATTTACAACTGTACTTTTGCTGTATAGCGAATCCGTCGAGTCCAAGAATCTGCCCAATCCACGAATCTGTCGAGTTGGGAATCTGCCGAATCACGAATCTGTCCAATCCAGAATCTGTCGTATACCGAATAAGCGATTTGTCTTAACCTATTGTGACAACCCTACCAAAATAGGTAACAAATTTACAAGCTCTTAAGAAGCTGTCTCTCTGTTCCGTTTATCTACTCATGTGGTCCAAACTATGGAAGATCGCTATCCCTCTCGGTTGCAGGGTTCAGACCGCGGTCGCTCTGTGGGAAGTCTAATATTCAGTCAATTCAGGTTAGACTGGTAACCCCGGCTGCAACTGTGATAACTTTAGGGAGAACATTTCTTCAGATTGTCGATGTAATTTATCTATCATATCTATGAATTTATAGATATGTAAGTGTATTTATAAGTTATCTGGTTGGCATAGTAAAGATTCTGCCTGGTTTGTGAACAGATGACCATGTGTGGTAATGCGGTTCGTCAGAATACTGTACTTGTTATTGGGTGATAGCGTTTCATCCTACTACTGTCAAAAACGTGAAAGTTTGTGAGGATGCGGTATGGGTTGATGGAGTTTTGTTATTGAAATTTGATTATAATTATTACTTATGCGTCAAAATAATACATACAATAATCATAGGCTACGTTTTGTCACGATCCGAGGATCAAATATTATACTTTCTCTCACGTCCTACGTGAGAGAAAGTATAATATTTGATCCTCGGATCGAGCAAAAAGTTATATGTATTTGGTTTTTCTGTTAAAAATTATTTGAACCATTACACGGTAGTTAGCGGTGTTATTATACGCCTGTGTTTCGGCGTGCGTTAAGACGTTGATCCTGGTTTCCCAAGTTCTTATCTCTGTTCATTCCATAGGAATGTGAGAGTGAGGGAATACTGAGCTCACTTGTGTTTGCGCACATACCTGTGCACTAATATTGCGAATGACTACCGTGGCCGAAATTTGGCCTGGATGACATTATTTTTGTTTGTTGCTATACTGTTGTGTATAATGTTTATTATTTATAAACAAAAGGCTTGGATTAAGAGATTAAGATACGCTTATAAACAATTTTCTGTATCAAACAATATCTGTTCCTCATATCTTCATGCCGATGCTATTTACAACTGAGATAACACTGCACTGGCGTTAATTCTTACCGGTTTGCAATCTTGCTATAATATCTACCCACTAGAGGTTAAATCGAACATTTTGTTATTATTTCCTTATGAAATTTATCTACCTTTTTAATTGCAGTATTAAGATGATTATATCTAGTCATAGCCGCTTATTAGAGGTTATTCCAAATTGATTGACTTATGCTATTTAATAAGGTATTACTATGTTAACATTTGCATGAGAAAACGGTCTAAAAGAAATGCAATTTAATTCTTAAATCTTGTACTAAATGTCCTTTTTGCCTTTTAAAATTTAACACATCTACAGTATAGGTATGTTTATTAAAAATAATCCTCTTCTCACTTTGCGTGTTGTCTCGATTCTCGCGTGTCGAAATGATCAGTAATTGAATCCACCACTGTGCAAATGCAAATCGTGTCATCAATATCGAATGAAATTATATTTCATAGTTATTTTTAATAAATTACGTTGGATGATTCGTATGCCGGGTAACTGTTTTTGTGTTAGATGTATGGGTTTACTGTCTAGTGGTAATATACAATCGTGTAAGCGAAATTAATTTTCTGAAGGTCAGAATATTTTCAAAATATGACGATTGGAATTATCGCAAAGCATAATTTGGTGCCGGAGAGTGTTATTCTATTTCAGTAAATTACATGATTGAAAGAAAATGTATCGCTTGCTTTCGCTTGCATTGTATCAATTTCAGATAAGATCGATAGGTTTATGTATATCTATATATATAGTTTAAATATTTTATGGTACATATTTTAACTTATCACAGTTTAACCCTAGTTTAGTCTATATTGAGTGTGTAATAGATTATTGCGTAGATACATCAAACATAGAAACTATTGACTCGTCTACTTAACTGATAACACGTGTCCATACGGTCAATGTCTAAATCAGCAAATTGTTTTGCTGTTGTGTCTACAACTAGTCTAGACGAACACACATACCTACTTATTGCGTCATATGACTAGTATTTTGCTTTAAATTTTAATTGCTTGAATTATTAATATTCACAACACTACCATATAATCTCTAGTTCCTTTATACAATGAGATAATCTTACATGCAAGTATATTTATTTATTTATTTTAAGACTTTATACACAAACAAGGTGTACATAGGTGGACATAATGCCATGAGGCATTCTCTACCTGTAGACCTACAGGTGGTGCAGAGATCAGGGCTTGAAACCGGTATCGAAAATACCGGTAAATAAAGGTTCATATCGGTTTTTGGTAAAGGTTTCGTTCGGAGCGAGTCCGAAATGAGAGCAGTACTTATAACCTAAATAAACCGGTTTAATCCAGAGTAACGCGTGTACGCGTCGCCATCGTTTGTAATTTGCTTTGCTTGAACTAAACGAGTCGCAACTTGAAATTGCTCAGAGATTGATGCGTTTATTTGTTTTCTAGCACCGATTGAGTCAAGTTATTCATTACTCATAAGTCATAACAGTTTCGTAGTTTTGTATTTGTTTCAAATTTTTCAAATGAAGCATGGGTCGTAAGAGGAAGAACAAAATTTATGGTTATTTTGATTATGAGAAAGAAAGAAATAGATCCAAATGTTTAATTGAAGGATGCGGGCAAACATTGAAGGTAAGTACCTATTTAATTTAATCCTTGTTTATGGCTGATCATCGTGATAATTAAAATCATTAACATTATGACGGATTGTGCGAATGGGATCCCATGCGCAGAACTCGTATCGCAGTACCTACATTTCGCGTTCGTAAAGTTTGACGGGAGGTACCTAAACTAAAGTGTGTGCATGAGCCGCGATTGGGAGTGTACGTCCTCATTTAATTTCACTGGAATATCATTTTATAAGAAGGTCTAAAAATAAAAATATATTTATATGAAAATTGTGATATTTTAGGGTTCCGAACATCCGATGAAAAATCGGAACCCTTATAGGATCACTCCGCTGTCTGTATGTCTGTCTGTCAGTGTGTCTGTCTGTCTGTCACAGCCAATTTGCTCCGGATCTACCAGACCGATTAAGTTGAAACTTAGTATACATATGGGTTTCTGTGACCCAAACACGGACGTGTAGCAAAAACAAATGAATTTTGTATATGGAGGTCACTTTACGGGGGGGCAAATCACAAAATTAACAAAAAAAAGTGTTACAAACTGTACCGTGTGATATATCAAATAAAAGGACTTGTTGTGCAGGTTTCAAATATATTTTTATTATAACGTTGAAATAAATAGTTTTAAAGTTATTTAAGAAAATAGACGAAAAATGACCATACCCCCCCTTATCTCCGAAACTACTGAGCCTAAAATTTTGAAAAAATTACAGAGAGTAGCTTTTTACTTATAGATTACTGGAAAAATAATAAGAAGTCTATAGTCTTAAAATAACATGGTAAATATTTCAATTTTGTGCGTACAAACCATGTACAAACTTACATTTGCAGTTATAAATTGACCATGTGGTACATCGATGTACCACATGGTCAATGTGGTAGTATGGGAGAATATTTTGACAACTGCAAAGTTAAGTTTGTCTTGTAATCCAATTAACTTTTCGTTAGAGCAATGTTCAGTGCTTTTATAGTGTTGTCTAAGGGACCGTTCGGAACCCTCAGTGCGCGAGTTCGACTCGCACTTGGCCGGTTTTTTTATATGTTTTCACATAATATTGCTTATCAAACAAAAATAAGATTTGAAAAAACAACTGACAAGCCTAAGACCGTGGGTTCAAGTCCCGCCCGTGTCAGTTGTTTTTTCAAATCTTATTTGTGTTTGATCAAAATATTTTTTTTTTCGTAAATATTATGTTTGCATAAACTAGGAATCACTCAATTTCAACCGAGTTGTACGGTGTTGGCAATTGGCATAGTCCGCCTTATTGATTTATTGTACATACTATTATATATACATGTGGATACGACAATAAATGAAAACATAAACATTAATAGTCCCTAGTATAAAATAGAAATAAAAGCTAACAACAAAATAAAATAAAAATCTTTTTTTTTCTGAGGAACTAAATCCAATAAAAATAGATACAATATTTTATGACTATAATGTGATGAGTATAAGGTATAAAATGGACAAATTTGACTAACAACTAAGAAAAATAATGCCTTATGAGTTAACTATTAGATTATTTGAATGAATTTTGCACACCGGCTAGGAATATCATGAGCTACATGGTGTTAAATTTAATGTCGCTTTGTCGTATCCATATTGTATATCGATTTTTTTCAAGTTTTTGTTCAAGTTGGGAAGGTTTTATTTTTTTAAGCAGTAAAAAAAATCTTGAAGTTTCCTGATACTTAAAAAAAACATGTTATTTCAGTATCAAATATATTTATCCGAAAACACATTAAGTTAACATTAAATAAAACATATAATATTATATTGTAATAAAATATAAAGTAATCAATTAATATTTAATACCTAACTATCTCTGCTTATTTCTTTTTGTATCTCATACTTAACTCGTTTTTCAGGGAAATCATGGATCCAATTTACTTCGCCATTTCTATACTCAGCATCGAACTAAATATAATGATATAAAAAAAATGGAGGAACTGGAAAATCAAAGTGACCAAACTACAAAAACAGAATCCTCTACTACTTCAAAAGTAATTGACAATTGTGTGAATCTAGTCGCTGTGCATGGAAGACCGTTTACTTTATTACAAGATGAAGCATTCCAAAACTTAATCCAACTAATACCAGGTATTAATAAAAGTAATACCAGTCTTACAAACATTAAAACTAACATAGAAGAAAAGGCTTACGAAATACGAAGACAAATATATAAGGAAACTGAAAAAAAACTTTTGTGTTTAAAAGTAGATGTGGCATCAGTTAAATCAAGAAGATTTTTGGGAATAAATTTACAATATATTAAAGATGCTAAACTTATTCTGCGTTGTCTTAGTGTTTTAGAGTTGCACGAGAGAAATACTGCAACTTTCATCAAAGATACTATTCTAATAGTATTAAGTCGATACGGCATTACTATCAAACAACTGTATTCATTGACTTCAGATAATGGAGCCAATATGTTGGCAATGTCACGCCAAATTGCTGATCTTCAGACTGCACTTGACGAAACAGATGAGGATGACGATTTTTCTTCTTCTTTTCACTGGGAATCAGACAATCTACATCGCCACCAACAACTCATAGATAATCTTGACAACATTGTGCTACAAGAAGTTATTGAAAATGAGACGCTTTCCCGAATGACAGCTGTGCGCTGTGCTGCGCATACATTGCAGCTTGCTGTAAAAGATGCATGTTTAGAACTGCAACCATTTCTGGAAGAGTGTCGGCAAGTAGTGAGAGTATTTCGCACACCTAATGTTGCGCTTGAATTGAGGCAAAATAATTTACCACAGGCTATCTTGGATTGCCCCACACGATGGGATTCTTCTGTCGACATGCTAGAAAGGCTGATGACATTAAAAGAATTTTGTTTTACTCTAAGTTGTCAAATAGACGAAAATACATGGCCCAAAATTGAACACCATCTCCAGGCTTTAAAACCTTGCAGAGAGTTATCTAAAACACTTCAAAAAGAGCAAATAACTATGGGAGATTTTTATATTGCTTGGTTAAAGTGTAAATTAAAACTTGAGAATATGAATAATCCTTTGGCAGTACTATTGGGTTTGTGCATGACCGAAAGAGAGCGTGTTCTTTTTACAAATGATGTTTTTTTGGCAGCAGTTTATTTAGATCCCAGAGTGAATTCGACACTTTCAGAAGAGCAATGTGAAAAAGCTAGAAATCATCTTATGGCGACATATCAAAGATATGTTATATTGTCTACTATGGAAAGTACATCGCGGGAAATACAGAACTATGGACAAGAAGACCATGATCTTTCAACTTCAATATCTCCTTTAGATCAAAGTTTAGAATCGGCATCATCTCAACCATCAAGATCTATAGAAGAAGAAAATCAGCCTTCAACCTCTTCGACTCGTATTTCTCCAAATATAGGAATTGACGTATTTTTACAAATGCAATATAGACAACGTCGCAACTCTTCAGGAAATGACACCACGCCAGCGGCGCGAGTTCTTTTATACAACTCGTTAAAAATTTTTTTAGATGAACCTTTGTTACCATCAAACACTAATATTCTAGAATTTTGGAAAAATCGAAAAGCCAGTAATCCTCAGCTATATTTACTTTCTCAAATAACTTTAGCTACCCCGCCAACACAAGTTAGTGTTGAAAGACTTTTCTCGTCTCTGAAGTTTGTGCTGAACAATTTGAGGATGTCTTTAAAAGATTCTAATATAGAAGATATATTGGTAATAAGAAATAATACATTGTACAATAAGTAACTTATATGATTTATTTAAATGAATGGAGTAAAATTACAGAATTTATTTTCAGTTCTTTATCAGACTTTGTTTAATCTAAGGCAGCAATAGCCAAGTGGATATACCAACAGACTGCCATGCAGAGGGTATCAGGTTCGAATCCACGGCGCGCACCAATGACTTTTCGGAGTTATGTGCGTATTGAATTGTTAATTATCGCTTGTCCCGTGCCTCGGAGAGCACGTTAAGCCGTCGGTCCCGGTTGTCATGAAGATCTTTGACAATCGTTACAGGGCGTCAGTACCTTCTAAATAAACTGACACTAGTCTAAACCATGGAATATCGCTATCCCTTCGGGTTGCGGAGGTCAGACAGGCAGTCGCTCCGTGGAAAAGCTAATATTCAGCCAAATCCAGTTAGACTAGAAAGCGGACCCCAGACGGAAACTGGGATAACGCTAAGAGAAAGAAGATCAGACTTTGTTTAATCGAACAAACATATTTTTAAAATAATTAAGCCTAATACAGTGTTTCAGAAATACCCTCAAAAACTCTAGAAAGCCAATGTGCCCGCGTTTCCAAAGGAAAAGCGGCCCTGGTGCTTTCACGCCATTTTTATATGACATTGATCTCAGTTTCATCATCTCATTAAGTATTTAGGGTAATTTTGGTAACACATACATACACATACTTACTGTAACAAAAACGGGAAACAATATTTTAGGGCATGGTTGTGCTCCTGAAACTTAACAACTTTGCCTTGAAGCATGGGCAGATATTATAAAATTTTGAACTTTCCACGCTAAATGACTCAGTTGATTGGTCATTTGTATGGGAAAACCATTTTTTCATATTAAGACCAATGTTTCTATTGTAAAGTTATTTAGTTTAATGAGCACAATCAAAACCAGAAATATTTTATTACTTTTTTGCTACGTCACTTATATTTGATACTTCGAATAATTGAAAATCACTTGTTTGATCACTCACTCAATCACGATTGAGAATTAGAATTATTGATCATATGAAAATCAGAGTAATATTGAAGCTTTAAAATGATTGTTTCTATTCGTGTTTATGTGTTTCGAATTCGATGCTTATGTTTTAATGAATCAATATATTTAAGATATTTATGTAAGCTTCAGAGCGCATACACGGTGGCAAAAATTGTAATTCGCCAATCAAGAGGTTCCCAAAATTAATAATTTCTTTTGTCAATTTCCTTTTCAAAAATACAATCTATACACTTAATGCCACTTGTTTTTATTTCTTCATTGTTTTCACTTGTTATTTCTTCTTCCTGTTGTTCTATATCAGAATCTATATCTTCACCTTCAGCATTTACCCTGGTTTCATTTAGTTTTTTATTCATAGGCTCATATTTTTTCTTTATAACCTGTGTTGTCAATAGATCTACTAAATCAGTTGTACGTCGCTTTTTTGGGCCTGATAGTAAAGATTGTGAACCGCCGCACTCATCCTCGGTTTCGTTATATTCAGTAAAGAATGGTTGGGTGACAGGCAAATCTGAAAGAAAACATCATTAATAATCAAATAAATCGAAGGCCTTTTTCAATATAATTTTATAGATTTGGGGAGGTATCCGACTACATTATCTTAATTTTAAAGTGATAAAGCTAGTTTCTTACTTTTGTGTAGTCGGGTTTTAGTTTTATTACATGTTCATGTTCTTTATAGAATACACATATCTAAGTTACTACTTAGTAACAATTTATACAATATTTTCCGTACCTACGTGTAAAAAGAGGGAAGACATTATTGAAAAACTTACCCATCATGTCAACTGGAGTCAGCCTCACAATTACCAAGTAGTTCACTCTGTAGTTGGAAAGAAACTGACGTAAAATTATTATAACGAATTGAATGTCGTCGGTAAGAGCGAAATAAAAACCTCTAAAAACCGGTACATTGATTCAAAACCTAATTGATTTCGCTATTTAAAGAAACCGATTTTTTTAGGGTTACGGTAGAGCCAAACCTAAATAAAACGCTCCTAATGTACTTAACACTCAAACCGGTTTAGAAATTTAACCGGTAAACAAGCCCTGGCAGAGATAAATGTGGTAGGTGTATACTTAGTGGAGTACAATTAGTTGAAAATGTGGTGTAACAGTAGGTGCATGTCTTATTGACTAGCAGTGTGCACTGTGCAGTGCTGTTCTCGAGTCGTGTTGTAATTATTTTGCAACTGGATTATTTATTTTAGTTTATTTTTACTGTGTTTGTATTTCTTTTACGTTAGTCTATAAATGTTTATTCTATTAAACATATATTTTGAAAAAAATCCTATTTATTAAGATAATATTCTGTGATATCAGATTAAGACTAGAAGTAGAAACAGAGCCTTTGCTCCAAGCCCAAAGTCATGGACAACGCTAGGTCGATGATATGCATGTAAGCCAACATGCGATATGTCTTGACTGACAAATTAGCGGAGAACCTACAGAAGCTAAAGCATGAAACTTACATACAGGCAGAGACTACGGAACGCCATTTGCAACGACCTTGACATATCTCTCTTGCTTCATTCATTCCCATCAGATTCCTCATGCATGCTCTTCTGTTCAGGGTACTTCTAACCTGTCCTGTTTTTAGGACGTCTCAAAAGAAGATTTTTTAATATTCCACCTTTGATGGAGTAGGTAAAATAACTGTTGCTATTTCTGAAAATTCGCTGATTTTGAAGCTAGCACAATAAAAACATGGGCAACGGCTATTGATATTATACAAAAATATGTTTAAATATTGAACACATTCAGCAACTCTACAATATGCAACTGTGTACTATTCTAACTTGTCATTTTACATACATTATGAACTTGCTACGTCACGCCTGCCGCAGGGTAAAGTCAAGGTCACTTAAATCTTTAGTATTATAAATCACTCGTATGAGCGTAGATGATCACACGTTAAAGCGTGTTTAAAAGGACAATTCGTGCGAGGCTAATTCGCGGGTGATCACTAACTCAAACCAGTTGGAACTCCTTTGGGACTGAATGCTTCTACTAAAATGAATTCTACACACAGAGGCCAATTGTTGAATGAACTTATTACACCTACCGTTTCATTACACGTTTAATGCTGACGATTGTGTATAATAGTATTGTTGTAACGGTCTTTAGTATCTGAATTGAATAATGAACAATTTCTTGTTTGTGGTTATTGTAATGCAATTGATAGTAAATTCTATATAAGTGTGTGGTATTGTCAAAGTATTAGTTGAAGTTGAAACTAACCCAAATATAGTAGGTACTTACCAATTATTTACATACCTGTATAAAAAAACCTTCTTAAATATTTTTTAGGAACCTTTAAGATTCATAAGCTGTTGATATAATTGGCAGAAGGTGCATCTTTTTGAGCAAACAAGTAACCTACCTACTTTGGTAGTAATCATCTCAAAATATCAATGCTATTTCACTTGCACTGTTTCATTAGTTAATAGAATTGAAATCAATTATAAACCACGGTCATTTATTTTCATGCATCGTAAAAGGCTCTTGATGAATACATAAAAAATAATGATCTGGTCTCTAGGTAGCAATGAGTTTACACGATAAGAACAACAGACTGTGAAATGAATGGGCTATGAGGTTTTAATGCAGTTATAGTTATTTACCCGTCAAAAACTAAATAATATTATATGCCATTAAATAGTTAATTAATTATAGCAGTTTTGTATTCCTTAAATTAGAGTAGGGGTAGTAGTGTAGTGTAGTACTATACTGCAAATACTGTGATAAATGCAGGTGGTTACGTGGACTCAATTTGTATCAGTGTGGGATCCAGCAATTTAATCGATTTTAAACTTTCGCGATTTGTATACATCATACAATATTATTTAGTGGGTCGTAGTCGCGGTAATTGACTTATTCTCAGTCCCTCCGCGACCACGACCGTTGCAAGCCGGTAGAAACGTAGGAGAATAACAGAGGTATTTATGTCTTTAAATAAGTCAATTATCGCGACTAAGACCCGCCCAATAATATTGTAGGATCCAGGAATTTGTTTTGGGGAGGAGGTCCTTATTTTGGTTTTGGGGAGTGGCTTGAACCTGAGAGGTTCCACCCAGGCAAACGCTAAAGAGTAATAAATCTTTCTAAGAAAACGGATATGTTAGCGGGTTTTTGAGCCCTTATATCTAAAAATATCAGCTGTTTACAAACTGACCCAAAATTCGGTACCTACTTAAACACTTTTGGTTCCTCTCATAATGAGAAGGGTTAAAAAACGACCACGCTGGATCAGTGCTGATGGACAGACTTCACATAGTGAGAATGAAGAACTCTTAACATGCAGATTACTTCAGCATGTTTTAGATATTGCCGGCGTTCATGTAGGTATTTAGATTAAAAATAACCAAAGTTTTCGATCGGCCTTACCTTAAGTCCATCCAGACACACTAGCATCAGAAATTGTCATAGCAACTATTATCAAGGTAGCGCTTTATTTGCCCCGATTCCATTTTCGTGTAACCTCTGTACTTGTGTTACGTATAGCATGTTACTTACTTGATACTTGATGGCACGGGCTGTTTCCGCAACTCCACGTCTTGCTCATTTTGCGTACGGGTGAGAATTGTCTTGTCATTCGAGTCACCCCAGCTCTTCGAGGAAGGCCAGCAGGCTCTTGATGTGGCCCACTGCTTCCCTCAGTGGGCCGCATCACACGTATAGCATGTTGACATAGTAGCCGGCTTGCCAGCCCTGTTGACGTCATAACAGTGTAATGCCACAAATAAAATCGGACACTTGCTTAGCTGCTATTTCTGAAGACAGTGACGATTAAATAGGTACCTACCGATGACGAATGTACATAATATGTATAGTTCTGGCAATAATATAAATGGTATGAAGTAGCCTTTGACCGCAGCTTCGCCGGCGTGAGGTCGGTTGTTAGGAAACTAGCTTAACTAGCCTTTTGGCTATAGGTACATCAGTATGTAAGCTATGTTTCTGCAAAGGTCCATCAAAATCCGTTCAATAGTTTTTGCATGAACGAGTAAACAAATATTCATACCTATGCATCCTCATAAACTTAACTTTTTTACCATTTATAATGTTCTTTATAAAATGTCCAGCTGATCGCAGCCACGGTATTAACAATTATTGTCTGCAACTTGATCAGATCCGGTTCGTTCTGCATTTCAACCTTTAAATTGATGGCAAGCCAAACCTGCATACAACGGTAAAATTTTTGTAATAGCAGTTGCAATGATTACAATTAGGTACTTATTCATAAGTTTAAACCGCAACAGGAAAATACACTGAGTTTGCATAGTGATGATGAGTTGGGGCACGTATAGTATGTACCACGTTATCGATTTTCTTGGAATTTCCAAACCGCCCTGTTCTACGGTTTCTGTATTTTATTACTCATATTTGAAAATGTTGTAATGCTTTTTATTTTATGTTTATCGAGATGAATCATTCTGACATACTGCGGCAAAATGTGGACAAACATAGGTATATTTTATCTGTATGTCCTTGACGCAATTGTTTCATAAACAGCAAAAATAAAATGTTTACGACGATACTTAAACATAGGTAGGTATGTCAGCAATGCAGTTCTTTCTTTCAAGTTGTAAAAATATAATAAGTTATACAGTCAGAATGTTATTTTTCTCAAGATAAATACTAAGTCAATTTTTGTGAGGACCTCGCTCGTAAATTCTTTCTACCGTACCCACCATAATCGAGCTGTCATGAATGTTAAAAGGCAGACAACCACATAAACCACAGTTTCATTATAGTCAATATCAAAAGCAACATTCAGCCTTGACCCTTAGCGGCTACCTGTGCAGTTATTTCATAAGTATTTGACTTCGGTTGCATGCGATTAAACAATGCATCATCATCATCATCCGCCAAGAGCTTTCCTGCCATGGCGCTAGACTTCTAAGTCTAGTTACATTTGATAGACAGCTTTTGTACTGTTCGACCAACCAAAGGAATAGCCATATCTTATGCCTTGATAAGAGGTCATGGTGAAGTCAGATGCCTTATTCCAGGATACCTGGATAATTGATGGTACTGACGCATTGAAATGACTGTCAGACTTATGACAGCAGGTACTGACGGCTTCATGTGCTATCCGGAACACAGAACTCATAGTAGACAAAAGTCACTGGTGCCCGCCGTAGTGTCGAAGCCTAGACAAGCAGAGACTGTGTTTGTCGGTGCCTCAAATTTACTGTGCAATAGCCTGATACTCTACCTTAACTATTTATGATCTTATTATGTCAAATAATGCAGTTGCCGTGTGGTTGACGGCATAGAATACAAGTGTCACCACCCCCTATCTTCCCGTGGGTGTCATAAGAGGCGACTAAGGGATAACACGATGCAAATACCATCTTTGCGTAGAGACGGAAAACTCGACATCAAACCCTATACGACTGCCTCGTTCTGGAGGTCCCGGGTTCGATTCCTGGGTCGGGCAGTGTTATTGGGTTTTTCTGTCACGAAATTCTCAGTAGCAGCACGGAGTCTGGAAATGTGCCCGGTAGGCAATAGGCTCGCCCCTTATTACCTACGTGGGACCAAAGTATATCTGGCGAAAAGTGGGTGTAGAAATACACCTCTGCCTACCCCTTCGGGGATAAAAGGCGTGACGTTATAAAAAAAAAAATAATGCAGTGATTGATATGTGCTTATTGTTGCAGTCGTGGGATGCATTCTTCCGCAATGCGACAGCCGGTGCACAGCCGGGCGCGGCTTACACCCCGCCACCGAACCTCGCTCCTTACTCCCGGAACGAAGTGCCTCTCACCTCGCTCGTGCCGGCCGGCGGCGGTATGCCCTCTATCTCAGCAGGTTCGTTCATACACCCGGTTATATCACCGATCGATTTTATAACCCATCGACTTCAAGCAACATTTGCATAAGTAGTTATGAAATAAACAATTTTGCTGTACCTCGTTGGTCTCGCGGCATAAATGTGCGCGTTGGATTGGGAGGTCTCGGGTTCGATTCCCGGGTCGGGCAAAGTGTTATTGGGTTCTTCCATTAGGAAATTCTCAGTAGCAGCACGGAGTCTGGTAATGTGCCCGGTACAGCAATAGGCTCGCCCCCTAGTACGTGGGACCTAAAAATTCCTGGCCAAATGTGGGTGTAATATTACACCTCTGCCTACCCCTTCGGGGATACAGGCGTGAGACTATAAATAAATATAAAATTGCTGTATAAAACACTTCCAGAATTGAAAGATAGACACAAAAGTATTGACCGACATTCGTAATGTAATTAATGCCGAGTGACATTTTAAATTGAAATTTATGCTAATTTCTTAATAACCATATGAGGAAAATAATAAACTGACAAAAGTAATTATTTGGTTTGTATAAAGAACTGTCCATCCTTTTGTTTTTTAAATGAGACGGAAAAAATGACTACTTAGATAATACAGCTTTTTAGACTGAGACATACCTACTTTGGGACATCTTATATTATAAAATATTATTAAATATGTGAGTAATTACCACAGGTTCCCCCATCAATGAGAAGATCATCGACGACCACTTAGCCGTCCAGGCGATTATCAGGAGTTACCAGGTGAACAACGTTCCATTTACTTTATACTTAGTGTGATATTGTTATTTATGTTATTATTGTTTGCACATTTTGTCCCCCACACGTGACTTGCTAACGTGTTACTCCTTACTTAATTCCCCATTCGAGACATTAAAGAAATATAATATGGCTAGGTATTTAAAACACATTATTCTTCTACACTTGCTTTAAGTATATTGAACAAAACTTAGCAGCTTTCTAGCAATTACGATTGTAGGTCGCGCTAACATTATTAATGTAGATAGGCACAATGGACTTACGACCTTTGCTCGTATCTCGATTTTTATTATTGAGACTACATAAACGGTTCAACAAGTATTTCTTTTTTTTTATTCTTCATACAGTACCATACTTTTTTAAATTTTGTTTTCTACATACATCTAATGAGAATAGTCAGTTATTGTTATAAATATAGAAAAAACAGTCTGTCATTGTAACTGCATGTGAACGAATTGGCATAGCGGTTTCAAGACTTCAGAATTTATTGAACGAGTCCAAATTATACTGGCACACGATCTAGCGACGTTTTGAATGAAATTATTGATGTTGTGCCCCTTGGTGGGAGTAAATATGTCAAAGATTTTATGGTGAAAGTTTGACGGAGTCGCTAGATGGTGGTAGTCCGCAATTTGGGCTAAAAAGTGACGTGGTGGCGGGTGCGTGACAGGCTCGCGGGCACCTGGCGGCCGATGTGGACCCGCTCGGCATCACGACAGCCAAGCTGCCCGAACTAGGCATGCGCGCGCCGCGCTCCGAGCTCATCATGAGGAAATATTTCAATTTCGGTACGCAGGAGGCAGATGAGAAATGTCGTTGTCGTATTTGGAGGCAATCACAATCGTATATCGTTTCGTTATTTATTTCAACATTGCATTGCGTGTCACTGATTGTTGTGTTTCGTAATCAGCGATTTTATAACACACATACATATTTACCAAATCATGCTTCTATCAGAGTGGCCAAATGTGAAGGAGATACCTTATGTAGGTTTAACTTAGCTTTTACACCTTGCAAAACACTCGAATACGTAGCCTTAATAATGCATCACCTTTGATCACAATAATACTTAGTTGTTACCGAGCGAGATGTTTTTCAAATTATGTATGTATATAACTTGCGTGTCTGACTGTAGATAACACATATATCCGACTTCACTGCTTGTGAAATAGTCAAAGTACGTAACGGAATAGTTCGTTGCATATGCATGTGTGTGATAAATTCTCGCTGTCGATTGATATCAAAGTTTTGTTGCTGTAGTGTTTGATTTGAGCAGATTTAGAAACCCTAAACAATCTAACATAATCACATCATTATATACATCCTGTGTTATTGACATTCGTTATGACGTAATAAATGACAATTTAATTAAATATAATATCGTTATCCATCAACATATAATTATATCAATAGCGTTAAGTTGAAGCTCACTAACCGGACCGACCTAAAATGCTAGTCTCAAAATAAAACAAAAACGCTAAATATTATAAACAATTGTAACAATTACTGTTATATTCTTTTCTTATTTTGTTTTTAACACGACTTCTGTTCTTCTAAATATGAAAAATATAAACTCATAATATGCACGTGTTGGGCATTCTAAGGTTTATAATAATGCAGGTAATAATAATTATTATATTCTCTATATTTTATTCTCTTACTTCTATGTATGCTGTATTAAGTGCATAACACCCTTAATTGCATATTAACTACTTATAAGTTTCTTATTTTCTTATAAATACTTACTATGTTTATGATGACATTCACAAATACTTAATAAGTTTTATAAACCAATGCATCGAATGTATTTATTACCGCTTCCTATAAAACTGAGGGATGTATGGGGCAGCAATGAAAATGAAATATTATTTGTTACTATGATTGTTTTTTACATTCGATGTAGTCGCGTGGTCACCTAGTGGCGCACTTAGATCCGCTGGGCATCTCTACCGGGGACCCAGCGTCAAGCGGCGAATGGCATGGCGGTTTACGCGCCTTCGCTAGCGAGGCAGTCATTAGAGAACACGTCAGATTCGGTATGAGTGCCAACATCTATCTCGTATTGCTATTGGATAACATTGATGTCAATTGGACCACACCAAAGCTATAAAACATTAAGATGACACCAGCAAAGTGTTTCGTATGAGCAAATTGAAAGTATGGTTAATAGTGTAATTCCAGTTGATATCATGCAACACGAGTAAGCAATACGTTGCTGTAACTTTCTATTCGGTTCTGTAAGGGGTTAGTTTCGGTCTCACTCCTCGCACCGGCTGTTTGCGGTTGTTTCTGCGATACACGCGTTTTCACACTTATACCTTTACCTGTATCGTTTGTAGTTAGACGCTTTCTGGTGCTTGGTTTGTAGATATTTGCATAAGTAGACACTATTACATCACTATCAGGTTAGGGATTTGTATTGTACATATATTTTTACAGGATTTGTTTTTACAATATGGTCGTAATTGGATAACTGATTGAGACTAGCTTTTTGAAGTATACGGTCAGAGATACTAAAATATAAATTAATCGAATAGATTGTTGAATCTATTGTATAAATGTGATGCCAAGCATTGTATGTGTTAGGTAGAGCAATAACCTGCGGAGATGGGTATGAACTGCATACGACTAATCGCTTGATAATCATATTCCCTTACTAGATGTATAGTTGATACACTTTATGTACATATATGATAGACCTTATGATCGTATAGACAGGCAAATATAATAATGGTAGAAATAAGGTAACGATAGACCTATTAATTTATAGACATACAAATATAATAAAACTAGAAAATTTGTAAGTTATAGACTAATCTATTAGATAGGCAAATATAATAATAGAATAAATTAGGTAATATGTAATAGGAAATGGACCAATAATAGAATAAGAACACTTTATAATTTATGATGTATTAGTTAGAGCGTTGGCATTTCGTCCATTTTCCTTGACCTACATAAATGACACTACCCTTTAGCAACACGACATTGAGAATAATGTACAGTTACGTCACATGTACCTACTCTATAAATATGTAACAACGTTTAATTACTATGTTACATTCTAATATATAATTATGCACGCAATTTGTAAATGTGATTGTATTATAATTAACTATAGTTACCTTGTTGAATTAACCCTATTTTGTGTTATCTTCGTCAGTTAGTGTTGTTATTTTGATATACTTATTTAGTTTAATATTTATTGGAACATTCGTTGAAATTAAATCACCTTTTACAGTAAGTTATCATGGTATTTGAATTTACACAATTTATTTACGCATAGGTGATCAACCTATAAATGATGATCCTAATGTGTCGCAGGCAGGTCTGTATCAAAAGTTAGTTTGTAAACAACAGGGGGAGAGCAATTGTAAATAAGATGTGTTAATACAATATACCGCAACAACATCTGTAAAAGGTGCTTTAAATTTTATTGGTATTTATTTGTTAAAAGCAAGTTATTACGTAACAATTGTTGTATAAATAAGGCGTATATCAAAATATGTTATATGAACTCTTCGCCTGCATCTCGTGTATGATAGGGCTCGCGTAATAAAGTTGTTAGTGTGGCCAATACACTCAGATAATAGGTAGGGATGCTTAAATTAACAACATAACATTTGCCTTGTATCAATTTTACGACACGAGCTTCGTCAGAGCGGCATATTATATTTTATATTATGTAATGTTATATTTATCCTAACCGGCTGCTACATCAACTCTTTTATATAACACTGCCAACTCCCTATGCCCTTTATATTGTAATGAAGGAATCTTAAATATATGCTTTAAGTTTATTACCAGTGATGATGCAAATCAAGCTTTATATTACATGACAAATATATATTGTTTTTCGCTTGTTAATTGATTTCAAAATACTAACCGAAAGGATCGGCAATTGCATTATTACACGCTAAACGAGTATGTTGTGCACTAAAAAACAGATCCGAGGACACCACATAGCGAATCTCGACCCGTTGGAAATAGCAAACTACCCATTGTCCGGTAAAAACCCACGGGAGGTGATTCACAACAGCTACAGGTTTGGTAAGGAGACACGAGAACCTGAAATACAGAAAGCACCATGGCCGCTCGTTGTAGCGTACCTGTAGTTATGGCGGCGAAGCACTTTCCTTATCAATTCTCCATCTGCAACACATTTCTGAACACAAAGATCTATTATCTATTACTTGGCTTGACACGATTTGAGAAGGGTTTTATAATTGCTATCTACGAAATTGGACCTCTACGTTGATCCGAAAATGCACGAAACCACTTATGAACTTTGTCGTGTTGTTGCAGTCGGATGTTTGGATTATTTATGAACAGAATTTCATGAGCACAGAATTGTGCCAGTGAAAATTTAAATTTAATTTTTAATTTGCCTTTTATTTTAGTTTTGTTTATGAGGATTTGATCTGTTCGTAAATCTCGGTGGAAGCTGGTAGCCATAACTACGAGATCATATTATGAAATGTGATTGTAATGCACAAGGTCCTCGGCTCGCACGATTTAACTCATCTCAGTATTGGTGTATTTATGGATTGCACGTTTCTTGAATTTATTTACGTATTATTTTTGCATGCACTGTATTTGTAGTTTGTTTATTATAATTATTATTTAGCATGAAATGCATGGGAGTGAATATGGCTACTAGTTATGTACATAATCTCATTACATAATAATAGATTTTATCACAAACCATTGTTTTATTGCAAAGAAAATATTTTCGTACAACACAGAGATGCGTAGTGCTGTAGTTTTACTTCATTGGTTCTGTGTTGGACGGTAGCCAGTGATTTGTTCTATCTACGATATTATTATATCTATGTTAAAACTCGAGATCATTCTCAAGCACAACAATAACCTTACTACAACTTCTATGTGGTTGCACGATTGAAGTGTTTAATGATCGAATCTGCAAATGAATTTTTTGTATGTGCCTTTGATCTATCTGTCATGTTGATCATTTCCATTTCGATATTAAATATGTGGGCCATAATACCTATTGGTTCGAAATACATTATCTAATGATACTAGTAAAGGGATATGATATGAATTTATATTCGCTTCTGTGTGCTTTTTTCAAATTATCTATTTTAAATATTGCAACACTTCATAATTATAATGCATCATGATGTCTTCATTAAAATTTTTTTTCGTTCCTACTCTGATTGCCTGCTAATGTTTTAGATGAAGCTGATATGGACAGAGTATTCAAATTACCTTCGACCACGTTTATCGGTGAGAAAGAGAAAGCGCTACCTCTAAGGTAATTGTATATATTTTCTTATTTTCATTATTTATACATTTATGAAGTAATTCCTGTTACTTTTTCCTTTTTTATACATTTTAATTTCGGGGATGTTTACTGCTCTCCATTTAGACCAAAGTCAAAGTCAAAATCATTTATTCATCTAGGTCACAAGGTGATGCTTATGAACGTCAATTTTAAAATTAAATTACTTAATGCTTGAGACCTCATAACAATTCCTCGAGTTACAATTGAGAGCATCTTGACATCAAAACTCAATAGCGTCTGGCCTTCATGCAAATCTAGCGCAGCATATCGAAATCGGGAATAGTACAAGCAAATCTGCAGACGGTATTTTAGATCTTGTATGAAAACACGATGATATATAGAAATTTATTTATTTTTAAATATTACGTCAGTTCCTAAGCCTTGTTTTGATAAGATCAGGTGTGTCGTATTATACCTGCATTTTGTCGGTTCAGATAAAATTTGGCTTATCTGTTTTACTGTGTACTCCCTCACCTTGTCTTTGACGATCGTCGTCTACTAAGTTTATTGTTGTTTATTATAGATAAAACAATATGCGGCCGAATCGATGGTTATCTGTTGTAATGTGGTACAGACGAGCTTGTATGTATTTCTTGATAATTTTATCAATGAAATATTTATCTGCATTGCGTTATTGTTAAACTATTATTGCAAAAAGGGAACTCTGCTACTGCTGCTAGTGTGAATTATCATTATGAAAAAAGGCTTAATTTTCTATCATGGTAGTATTTGGCGTTGATACTATATAATATGCTTATAGGTTGACGTTTCGGTAGTTCTTTAGGTATTTTGCAAACGACTGGGTCGTGATGGGTTAAATGAAACAATCCTACTTTTTCGAACCTGCATTGCGACTACGAGGGGTGGCAATTAAGTGCCGGGAATTTTTCAATAAAAAAATAAGAAAATGAAGTTTAGGGAAAAAATATTATCGGCCTACACAACGATTCCAACGTTTCCCCATGATTGGAAGCGCCCTTCGAAGTAAGCCCGTTTAGCACCACGATTACAGCTTCTTCGACCTCCTGTACGCCGCCATGATGAGTTCCCTTGAGGTGCGACTTAATCTTGGGGAATAGAAAAAGGCGCAGTGAGCAATATCAATATCGGGGCTATAGGGTGGGTGAGGTAACGTTGGGATGTCTGTTTTTGCCAAAAACTCTTGCACAACGAACGAGGAATGGGCCGGTGCATTCTCGTGATGCAAGATCCAGCCATCCTTGGCGAGTTCGGGTCGCACACGAAAAACACGTGCCCGCAGCCTATCCAAAACGCCAACATAGAATTTTCCAGGCACTGTCTGGCCAGCAGGAACGTATTCACGATGAATGATGCCGTGGATATCGAAAAAAGAACATCAACATTGCCTTCAGATGTGACTTTGACATCCTCGCTTTCGATGGCCGCTCCTCACCCTTTTCCACCCACTGTTGACTTTTACGCGTCTCACGGTCTTACTAATAATATCCAAGTCTCATCTCCAGTGACTACCCGACTCATACAGACTCTGCCGTCGCTCTGAATGCGGGATATCAGATCCTCGCAAATCGATATCCGCATTTATTTTTGTTCATGGGTGAGAACTTTAGGCGCCATCTTTGCACAGATCTTTCGCATGTTTAAATTCTCGTGTAACATATTGCGGACAGTTTCGCCACATGAAGAATCGGAAAGCTGTCGGAACCGATGGAGTCCCCATTGAGGCCTGGAAGGCAATGGGCCTGCGGGGTGTGGGCACCCCTACTAACCTATTTAACCGCATACTCCATACCGAAAAAAACCTGAACCAATGGAGACTGAGTATCATCACTCCAGTCTTCAAAGGCAAAGGATCGGTACAGGAGTGTAGTAGCTACCGCGGTATTAAGGTGATGTCCCATACCCTAAAGCTCTTTGAGCGAATCATCGACTTCTGGATCCGACAGGAGACCACAGTCTCAGAATGTCAATATGGGTTTCGCCATGGTCACGGAATAATGGACCCAATTTTAGAGCGGTACAGGTCGAAAAACACGCCTCTGCATCGATCTTCTGTTTCTAGACATGCAGAAGGCCTTCGACTGTGTGCCGCGACAGATGATCTGGTGGGCTCAAAGATCCAAAGGAGCACCAGAATATATTGACATCATCCGAGACATGTACCCAAATGCCGATTCCGTAGTTCGGACTGCTGTTGGCGACACTAAAACCTTTCCCATCACCAGGGTTTCTCCCTCAGTCCGTAACTATTCAGTGTGATATTAGATGTACTGTCAGACAGCATCAGAGACTCACAAGAGCAGCTCCCGTAGCTGCTCATGTGAGTCTCACACACCATACCAAAATTTTGCTGTATCTATACTGCAACTTTATCAATCTGCAGTAAGCTGTATTGTAATTCATGATTATTACCATGTCATACTGGCACTTGCTGTATGATTCCAAATAAAATCATTCATAAAACTACCAAACGACTGGATTTATTGTTATTGCTTATATACGCCATGTAATGCCTATAAAAATTTGAACACCAATAAACCTATAGAATAATGAGCACATATTACATATATGTCATGCTATAATTTTTTAATGTGGATAATTAGACTTAGCATTATGGCTTTTTGCAAGGAGATTCAGAAATTTATCTCGGTCGCTATTTGCAGGAGAGCCTTGGTCAATGGGGAACTTTGGACCCTGTTTTGGATGGGTACGGGCCAGTTATTTTGGTTTGAGCGAAGGGCTTGAACCTGGTAAAGGCCACTAGAAGTCATTGTCTTAGGAAGAAAAAAAATGATTCAGAGAAGAGGGAATACGTATTTTTGATCCTTAGGCCTTCCCCTCACTTGATCCACCCCTGCCTAGGGCCAACTGCTGTTACTCCATCACAAAAGAATTATGTCTATTCGTTCGGTATTTAGAAGTGTATAATCATGAATTTAAAACCATATTACTTATTTAATATTTGTTTTCAGGGAGATCTTGACTCGTTTGGAGCAGGCGTACTGCAACAACATCGGTATTGAGTTCATGTTCATCAACTCTCTGGAGCAATGCAACTGGATCAGGCAACGTATGGAGCCACCCAATGTGACGAAGATGAACAACGACCAGAAAAGATTGATCCTCGCTCGTCTCACCAGATCTACCGGGTAAGAGCCCTTTTAAGTTACGCTTTTCTAGTATCGGATATTTTATTTATTACTGTAGCCTATCAAAATGAGTCCATGCCACCTGATCTTAAGCAGTCATGGCGTCTCATAGCAAATGCCAATAAAAATTCCATAATAACGGCATGATGGCCTTTACGTTGATGACCTAGAGAAAAGCTTTTTCAAAACGGATGAAGGAAGAAAAAGGATATTTGCTTCTGTAGATATTGAGTTACGTTTGTCAATATTAGAAGTCGAAGACAAGTGATGAACACATCTTTGTTTCACAATCTTGATCGATACGATCAATTATCTCAGTCACGTGGGAATCGAGCTCTTTCACTCAATCATCTTGAGGCAGGAATTGAGCTATATGTTGCGAGATTTTATGACATTAGTTGGAATGCTTGCAACGTATCTTTAGCGTCTTTCAGCTTTTACTATATTAGGAACAAGATAAGCGCGGGTTACACCCCGGCCTTCCTCGATAAATGGGCTATCTAACACTGAAATAATTTTTCAAATCGGACCAGTAGTTCCTGATATTAGCGCGTTCAAACAAACAAACTCTTCAGCTTTATATATTAGTATAAGATATTAACCGGATAATGATTCGATTTATATTCGTTCTTTTGTAATAGATATTTTTACTTACATAAATTCTCTGTACATGCTTTATTTTTTAATCTTTGCTCAGTACTATTCTCTAATGCGATATTTAATTATACTTGAAATAATAGTGTTAAGTGGTGATCACCACACAAGTGGCAGTACTGCGATAATCTAGCGTTTTAAAACAACACACATGTGATTGCGTCATAATTTTTTCTATTGTGTAGAAAAATAGCATAATGCAGAACGCATGTTTTACTTGACAACAATGCACCCAGTAAACAGATAAGAGAGGCCATAAAAGTACTCGTTCATTATACGCATGTGGCGTATCGATATGTATAATGATCACTTTTCCTCCTTGTCAATACGAAGATATGCGTGAAGCATTACCTTGTTGACTTTGAGAGAACGTTGCATAATCAGTACAGACTTTCTTCCGTTGTGTATCTAATTTGATAGTTTTATTGATGTTTAGGGCTCTTTCAATTTAGACGTTTGGTGTCGGACGGCTGCCGCACGTTTACCGTGCCGCTGGTAATAACCGGCTGCCGTGCCGCTACAGTACGGTAGCCGTCCGACACCAAACGCCTAAATTGAAAGCGTATCTGACTGCCGTGCGTTTGTATGCTAGTGATGTTTTAAGTTTATTTGACAGCAGTTAAGCCATGGACTCGGACGAAGAAACATTACTGGTAGTGCACTTGTTGAAAAATATCATAAACAATATAATAATAAACAGAAACAAAAACGACGCCGCCGTAATAGAGCATCACTAATATTTTCATTACATGTAATTTTGGTGATTTCCATAATCCTAGGATTAAACAAAATCCAAGCAATTTTTTTAATTACTGAATGTGTAGATAATGTTTCTACGAATTACTGTGTTTGTTGCTTTTGGAGTTCCATATGGCAGGGTGTAATTCAATTTCATTTATAAATTCTTCCACGTTTATATCAACCATTTTAAGCAAATAATAAACATGCAAATTCGATTAAATTAGCTCTCACATCTAGTCACCGCACTATTCAACAGCGAAATAAACACGTGGAGCTTGCGACGTTGCGTACTGTTGTCGTGCGTTCTCGGTACCGACACCGCACTGTTACCGCACCGCGCGCTTTGATGAAAACAAATGACCGTCCGTGCAACAAACGACAAACGCACCGCTTCGACACTGCAGCAGTCCGACACGAAACGTCTAAATTGAAAGAGCCCTTAGAATATATTTGCAATTTATTTAACATTGTCACCTTTTAATGATCTATGTGTTGCATTTCTATTTGCAAGGAAATAGGTCAGATTATGACTTGATTAATTATTTTGACTTATTTTCATGAAATTACCTTGTGAAAAATGTGCAATGCTTTGATTAATATTGGTTATCAATCTTTGCCATAAATCTATACCTAGTAAAGTAATACAATGTCAGGTATCATATTCTTTAACCATGGCATTGGTATACAAACGCTAGCCTTCTTCATAGCTTGCCAAACAAAAGTAACCCTAAGTATTTTCCGAAAAAACAAAATAGTGAGTCATACTCATCATTGACATTTAATTTATCCTGGACCTTGTCGTACTGTGTCAAGGCGCAGGACTGTGGAATTGAATGTACCAACTTGAATATAATAAACACTCTTTATTTGTTTGGTTACAGCTGTTTGCCGAACGCGTAAACACTTTTCGCTCGATCTGAAGTGCAAATACGTGGTTTTATGAACGTTTCGCCAGGGCTTAAAATACTGATTGCATGTAGGTTGTGTACTGACCGAGTCTGAAGTTTGAATAGAAGGATGCGATTCGCCCTTATTTGTTTTGGAACTTGATTTCTAAGTAATGATTTGATGGGATTTGCGACATTTCTAAAGATTTAAAATAGATGGAACTCTCTTGGTCTCATTCCATTTCTACCTATGAATGTACGCATGATTTCGTTAAAAGTATTTTATGTATTATGCAATATTTGTGTGACGAAAACAATAATGGTATTTTTCTCATATTATAGATTTGAGAACTTCCTGGCTAAGAAATGGTCGTCGGAGAAGCGTTTCGGTTTGGAAGGTTGTGAAATTTTGATCCCCGCGATGAAGCAAGTCATTGACGTGTCCACAAAACTCGGCGTCGAGTCCATCATCATGGGCATGCCTCACAGAGGTAAGCAGCGTTTATTAAAACAACAACAAACAGCGACAGTGTGGCTTAACTGGTTGGTCAGTAACAGTAAGATCTTTGTCTATAAAATACCTCTTTGACCCTTACCTATTTAGAAGTTACTGCAGCAAAATGTGTAGTAGTGTTTAAATGAAACGGTACATGCATTACTCAGTTATTTTCTACATAAAGTGCAATCTAAAGAAAAATGCTATTAAATTGAGCAGTGTATTATTCTTTGTTTGTTTAAATTAACTTGTATTTGAATCATGGCTAACTGCCTATTCAATTTTCTTTCTATGGCGCTTTGCACAGGTGAACTGTGGCTAAACAATAGATTGTTTCGCAGGTCGTTTGAACGTGTTGGCCAACGTTTGCCGCAAGCCGCTCCACCAGCTGTTTACTCAGTTCGCTGGACTCGAAGCTGAAGACGACGTAAGTATATCACTAAATTCAAAACAAAATGACCATAATAATTGATCATAAACATTTACCTTGCTTGAACTACATAATTGAGTAATGATAAAGCTAAACGCTGATATTTCATTGAACTTTAAGAGTATTCTGTTTCACATTACAGTTATGATAATTTTATTTCTATGTCTAGAAAAATTGGATACGGTAATTACTTCTCATGAATTATAAGTAAAATTGTGCATTGGCGGGATTTAGTTTAACAATGATATATTAATGAAGTCGAGTTCCTGTTATTGATAGCCAAGGCCACGCCATTGGTGTCTCATTTTGCAGCAAAAGAAAAATTATTACAACCAATACATTTTGTGTGTCATCGTTTCATCACATTGTCTACACACCCACATAAAATATCAACGAGAAGTAGATTGACCTTATGGACTGTATTTATGGGTATAATATCGTCCAATCATAGCCCAATCTCTATGTTTAGAAGCTCTAAACGAGTCTTAAAGGTGTGGTCTTACTTTAAAACTTCGTCATTTAACACGCCGGCTTTCACACATTTTTTTCTTACAGTGGAATATCAAATGAATTTACTAACAAAAAAACCATTTTACATTACAGGGCTCTGGTGACGTGAAATACCATTTAGGTACCTACATTGAGCGTTTGAACCGCGTTACGAACAAGAACATTCGTTTGGCGGTGTGCGCCAACCCGTCTCACTTGGAGGCCGTTGACCCCGTGGTGCAGGGCAAGACTAGGGCCGAACAGTTCTACCGGGGTGACAACGAAGGCAAGAAGGTATGTCACGAAATCACTTGATAGTTATTATTACTCGATATATTGATTTGTGTGTGCTGCCTGTGCTTTGTGCCTTTTTTAAAGCAGCGGCAGGATACTGGTAAAGTCTAGTTTTGATTTGTTAAATTCAATATTAGATTATTATAGGACATGCCAGTAGTTTGCCCAGTATCGATATTGAAGGCTTTCGTTTTTGTCGACTGGGACGTTTACGCTGCATGAATCAAAGGCAAGCGCAATGCTCGACGTCATCATTGCGTGCTCGTGCGCGTAATGCGAGCGACGCGTATACATAGTGTCAGAACTTATACGTAATGAAGGCACGCGCACGGTCAACGAGTGCTAATGGATCGAGTCATTAGTATTTATAGCCTTAATGGCTGTAAATACGATGGCAATGTATTGTGTCATTATCTTGTTAACTTTTCTAGCCATATGTTTAGGCATTGTTTTTTGTACTCAGGTTAATATTCTGTCTGGTTATCTAGAAAGGGGATTCCGCGCATCAAGGCGGAAGTCTTGGATGCGGATAGTATAACGCTCGATTATGGACGATGTTGTTCTCATATTGCTGTTGCACTAGTTCTTTGTATTCATACCCAATGCAATTCAAAACAAACCTAATGCATCACGTAATAAGGTTTATTTTTGCTTAGGTGATGTCCATCTTGCTGCACGGTGACGCGGCGTTCGCGGGGCAGGGCGTGGTGTTCGAGACCATGCACTTGTCGGACCTGCCCGCCTACACGACGCACGGCACCATCCACATCGTCGTCAACAACCAGATCGGATTCACCACCGACCCTAGGCACTCGCGCTCTTCGGCTTACTGCACAGGTATTTTGTTGGAAAACAAACAGTTCCTTAGGTATAACTGATTTAAATGTATGCTGTCATGTTTGTCTTCCTTTTATTTGGCATTATAAATTATATCCTTAGCTACTAAGTTAACACCATGTAGGTCTCAAATTATATCTTTAACTTCCAAGCTTATTTACTATGAGGATCGGAAAGATGAAATACTCAACTCGGCGGCATAAAAAAAACTTTTAGGCCATGCATACCGAGTTAGATGATAGAATACTTAATATAATAACACTGACGAACCGCAACGAGTACGTACAATAATTCTCGTAAATTTAAATAAGATCCAAAAGAAAAAATCTTCCTAACGAGTAGACATCATTGTGCCTTCTGGTAGTTTATATTTAGCAGTTATCTAAAACCCTATTGTTCGTATACAGACGTGGCCCGCGTAGTGAACGCTCCGATCTTCCACGTGAACGGCGACAACCCCGAGGCGGTGATGCACGTGTGCAACGTGGCGGCGGAGTGGCGCGCCACGTTCCACAAGGACGTCGTCATCGACATCGTCAGCTACCGCCGCAACGGACACAACGAGGTGGACGAGCCCATGTTCACGCAGCCGCTCATGTACCAGAAGATCCGTAATACCAAGCCTGGTCAGTCAATAAATAACTATACGACATAGAATTATTAACTGTTATGTGGGACCTATAATTAATTGCGAAATGTGGGTCTAAAATTACACCTATGCCCTCTCCTTCAGGGTCGATCGGCCAGCCCGTTCTACACAACCGATTCGCATGTTTTTTTTTTAAATGAAAGCTCTTGCTGCATAGATTTGTCATCAAGCATTAGAAATTACCTAACTTGCACATTCATCAAGTTATATGCAAAAACAGTTTTCTCCCATACATTTTTTACGATTTCGAAGCCGTAGTCAATGACTTTCTGCTTCTATATATCTGGCTCTCATTGAGGTAGGCGTTTCATTGTAGGCCTTAAACACGCGCTGAAAAGAGCTCTTTCATTTGATGGTATGCTCATTTAAATTGGGTAAGTTTGAAGGAAGATAGGTGTGGACATTGAACTTATTTTTCAATATTTTCCTATAAATTTCTTAAGATTCCATTGCTTTCTCTCTACATGGATGGTTCTAAATTCAAAAATATTTTTATGGCCTCTAATAAGTTCCTTGCGGTAACTGCCAGGAAAAAACATTATGCCTCCTTAAGGTGACCTTGCCTTACTTTCATACAGGTGTGAGTGTGGTGGTGTGTAAAATTATATCCGATGTTATTCAAATTATCACTATAGTGAATTATCGCTGATGACAGGTAATATTCCCCGAATGTTAACATTTAACCAACGTTAAAGTTGTTTTAAATTACGGGCTTTCTTCGGGCATCTTATTTTTTTTTATGTGGAACATATTACAGCGGTGCATAGTACTATTGTCATATAATATAATTATAATATTACAAGACAGTGGTAGTTATGGTAGAAATTGTAGTTTTGGTAAGAATAGTAGTTTTGAGAGAAAAGGTAGGTACTTTTGACAGCACCGGCGGTTTTGGTTGAAATGGTAGTTTAAAAAAATGTAGATATGATAGTGTTAGTACGAATAGTAGTTTTGATAGGAATAGTATTTTCGGTAGGAATAGTAGTTTTGGTAGAAATGGTATTTTAAGTTTCTGATTTAATAGCGTATTTTTTGTGAGTAGTTGTGTTTTCAATTATAATGATGGTTCTTGATAGGAAATTGAAAAATGCTCAGAGAAAGTTTGAACAAAGAATCTTGGTCAATGACGGCCCTGTTAGAGATTTGGTACCGGATGGTTCTCCTACTGCTAAAAGAATACGGGTGGTAACAGGTTCAGATTTGAATAATTCTACCATCAACAATTTATTTTCAAGTGATTAACATTCTTGGTGACGGTAATTGTTTATTCCGTTCAATTTCTTATTGTTTATATGAAAGTGAAAATAAACATTATGAAATTCGTTTGGCCACTGTTGATAACATAGTCAATAAGTGGGATGTAGGTATATAGCAACTTCAGTGTTGGGGACGAAGCATATGGCCAGACCATTACAAATGCAACAGATTACAAACGTGTGATGGGTGCCAATGGACAGTACGCAGGACAGGAAAACAGTAATACTAATACAGGTATTGGCGAAATTGTTCATAACTTGCTATTTTCTGGGCACCTGGACGAAGGACATTACAGTGTCCTAATGGAAAGAATGGTAGGGCAGCACAGTCATATTGAAGAACTTTCTTTCGTCAATGTTCAGTTATACATATTATATATATCCCTATTGCGCCGCAAACCATTCAGTAATGCCGGTGGAAATTTCACTATACCTTAGGTGCAACGCAAAGCCAATGTTGTGAGAAAAGAAGTTTTGTGATATATATATTTTTGGTTAGAATATCATCCTTTTACTTATTAGATAAGGCTACAATGTACTCATCATACCTATATGTAAGGGCTTTTTTATAATATTAAAATATGCTGTGGAGCAGCACGGGTCCTCTATTTATACTATTATATTCCGATATTATAAACAAATCAAAACTAATGTTCCATAAAGTTGTCTTTGGATGATTACGCGTAATATTGCACGTATACGTGCACGTTCCTTTCCGTGTATCGAATAATACGCAGCAAATATTTTACGACAACAACTAAAATGATAAAAGCACATGTTCTACAGAACTGTACGAGGTTACAGGCTGTACATCTAATATATAAAATTCTCGTGTCACAGTTTTCGTTCCCATACTCGGCTTGACCGATTTTGATGAAATTTTTTGTGCTTATCCGGTATCTATGAGAATCGGCCAACATCTATTTTTCAAAAAAAAAATTTTGCAAAACAACGTTTGCCGGGTCAGCTAGTTTTATATAACATTTTGTTATATATTTCCAGTTCTGGAGAAATACGCCGACCAATTGATCGCCGAGGGAGTGGTGACCGCGGAGGAGGTGAAGGACGTGCGGGACAAGTACGAAAAGATCTGCGAGGACGCGTACAACCAGGCCAAGCAGGAGACGCACATCAAGTACAAGGACTGGCTCGACTCGCCCTGGTCCGGTTTCTTCGAGGGCAAGGACCCCTTGAAGGTAACAAAGCAATTAGACTTATAAGAGAATCGTCATTTCAGTGTCCGTACAGGCAAGCTCGGAGAGAAGAGTACATTTTTATCGTGTTTAAAAAAGAGTTCTTTTGTATCATTAAAATAAGGTTGATATATTGAACGCGGTACATTGGCTCATCATGTAAATTTTATAAAAGAAATGAAGTGAAGAAATTTACCCTTTTCAATGATTCAGAACTGTTTTCTAGATGTAATAAAAATATACTCTCCTACGAGCTGGTCTGTGTGAATGGACGCTTATACTATTATGAAGTAAAATGTGCATGAAATAAGTATACAAAATATATTAATGCTTTAAAATAATAAGTAAACTAACTAGCAAGTATTACAAACAGATGTCCAACACGGGCGTGGTGGAAGAGACCCTGGTGCACATCGGCAAGCGGTTCTCGCAGCCGCCGCCCAACGCCGCGGAGTTCGAGATCCACAAGGGGCTGCTGCGTATCCTCAAGGCGCGCATGGAGATGGTGGACAACCGCACCGTGGACTGGGCGCTGGCCGAGGCCATGGCCTTCGGCTCGCTGCTCAAGGAGGGCATACACGTGCGCCTCTCCGGGGAGGACGTCGAGAGAGGAACTTTCTCTCACAGGTATATATTACGTAAATTCTTTGCATTGTCTGTTCGTTTTTCCTTGCGAGACGAATAATGAGCGTTTGATTAATTTCAACTTTCTTATGTGATAAGGATACGTCCACGTCATTTAAGGCTACTGCTCCGTCCCCGTGGCTCATAGCGTGATGTTATATAGCCTATAGTCTTCCTCGATAAATTGCCTATTTAACGCTGAAATAATTTTTCAAATCGGACCAGTAGTTCCCGAGGTGATTAGGGTGTTCAAGTAAACAAAAAAACAAACAAACTCTTCAGCTTTATATATTAGTATTAGACGTGGCGAGAGATTTACGAAGTGCCTAGTTCATGAAGTATGTAGGGTTAATAAGTGTTATTTTAATAATAGGTTTATAAATGCTAAAAGCCAACCACACACCCCACAGTCCACAGGAATGTGTGTGTCTGACTTGGACTGTGTCGTATATGGGACACACTTACGGTCTTAATTGAACCAACACTGGTGTCTGTGTCCCACACACCCCAGCATAGCGCAGGTTACCAAACGTTTGATAACCACCCTTAACTATGTGCCTAGCTCTCACGAGACGTGCCGCGATTTTTAACTTCATAATCTGTGACATATTCAATATCCTTTTTAAACACCACCAGTCTTTTTTGTCTTGGCCTTTCATATTCCTTTATATTACATGGATTGTGTATGTATTAACATTGTGTGTTTCCGCAGGCATCACGTGCTGCATCACCAGAAGGTGGACAAGGCGACGTACTGCCCGCTGGCGCACCTGTACCCCGACCAGGCCCCCTACACCGTGTGCAACAGCTCACTCTCTGAATATGGTATGTCAACTAATGTTCAATTCAGAGAAAAAATTACGAACTTTTGTTCGCGACACCCATAATGACTGTCAAAAATATTCATTACTGCCGGGGCCGAGGTTATAACGTGATCGCCGAGGCACTGGGGGAGCGATAGTCAATAATTTAATATGCTATACGTCAGTGGTCCGCGCCGTGTTCCTTGTATTACAGCATAACAGTCTTACTTACTTCGTCTCAGTACTTGCATAACAGTCTGTTGGTATCTCCACCAGGTATCACTGCCTTGTGAGCGTTTCATGTATGTAGTATGAGAAATAAAGACCTTGAATAGTTTAATATCTATCTTACTTTAATGTCAACAACATGAGTTTGACATAAATAATTTGTTTGTGTACAGGTGTGCTCGGCTTCGAAGTGGGCTACTCGGTGACCAACCCCAATGCGTTGGTGCTGTGGGAGGCGCAGTTCGGCGACTTCAACAACGTGGCGCAGTGCATCATCGACCAGTTCATCTCCAGCGGGCAGTCCAAGTGGGTGCGCCAGTCCGGCATCGTGCTGCTGCAGCCGCACGGCATGGAGGGCATGGGCCCCGAGCACTCCTCCGCGCGCCTCGAGCGCTTCCTGCAGATGAGCGCCGACGACCCCGACTACATGCCGCCCGAGAGCCCCGACTATGAAGGTGATGCCATATTCTAGTACTTTGTGATTTGGTTGTAAATACACAGAATTTTATGAATTTCTATTGGCATATACACCACTATTTTTTAATTAGTACAAAAAATTTAACGGGACACTAAGTATCTTTAACTGATCATATTTGTGTAGGTAAAAAATTAAAACACTAAGTCCCAAAACTGTCCACAAAAATACGTAATAATTGGTAAATGCATAACTAAGACTATGACCGACCCGCGTACTATGAGTAATAAAAGTAGTAAACTGCTCCATTGATAAATTCCCCCGTGTCCCTCTGCGCCCGCGTCGCGCCCCGATGCAACAAACAGTGCTAAATTGCTAGCGGAAGTGAGCGCATCCATTTTTTTCGCCGCATCAGTTGATTGTTTGTTTTACGGTTGCCCGACGCAATGGCTTATCAGTTCACATAACGGGAGTATGTAGCTATGCTTTGTGCTTACTTTTTGAGTCGAGGAATCGCGAGTGCAACTGTGTACTCATGGTCTTCTTTTTCTGAGTGTACAAAAGTGAGCCGGTTAGTGTCGAACAATTAAAACAGCGCATATTGGACGCTTTTGACGTAGTGAAAAGACAAGCGTACTTCTCTTGTTAAAAAACAATTTAATAAAACGTGCCCGTCTGTGTATTGACAATGGTGGTGGATATTCGAAGGACAGTGGAAATACTTGTAAGTTTAGTAAATAATACCTAGGTACTTAAGTAAATAATAATTTGATGCGGGCGGCTCAAAATCGGTCTGTGTGAAATACCTTGAGGGAGGCCTATGTCCAGCAGTGGATGTCTCTAGGCTGACATGATGATGATGAAATAATAGTTGTAAATAGCAGATGATTCTAACTTCATAAATACGCCAAAATTACTCTTTTCTTTTATTACAGAATACCTTCTTTTATTTTGATATTTGCTTGCTTTCTAATTACATACCATCGTATTTAATTACTTTTAAAAAGGTAAATTTTGCCGGTCCTAAGCCCGGATGAAGTATGAAGGAGAGGGTAGAATTTAGATTTTTTTTCACGCAAAATACACACCAAGACGTGGAGTTGCGGAAACAGCCCGTGCTATCAAGTATCAAGAGGGTCGAATTAAAAAAATTTAAAGTACCTACACATATTATTTTGTTTAATTTTATTGTCTAAGGCTACCTACATTATAAGTGCGACGGAAAGAATGCGTATGAGTAGGACGGAAAGTAAGTACTATCAATTAAATAGTGAATGGATTGTAAAATATGTCTATGATTTAGGTGAGATTTTCTACAAAAATCAAATGATTATAACTTTGCTATATATGTATAGATATTATAAAATTAAATAAAATTTCTTGTGTTACATATATGACAATAATGTCTTCGCTAATATGTCCTTACAGTTTTTGTATTAATTAAAAAATAGTGGTGTATAATTAATCTGTCTCTTACTCTTCAATAATTTTAGTAACTGTTCTTGTCTGATTCTTGCTAACAAAGTAAATGCAATTTTTTGCCAATTTATCAGGCATTTATATTTAAACGCTACGTACAGTACGGTATCAATATTGAGACATCTGTTTAACATCTACCCTGTTTCTCCCACAGTCCGGCAGCTGCACGACGCGAACTGGATCGTGGCGAACTGCTCGACGCCGGCGTCGCTGTTCCACATCCTGCGGCGCCAGATCGCGCTGCCGTTCCGCAAGCCTCTCATACTCATGACGCCCAAGTCGCTGCTCAGGCACCCCGAGTGCAGGTCCTCCTTCGACGAGATGAAGGAAGGCACCAACTTCAGGAGGTACACATATCAACACGTTTTTTACGGCCAGTACGGCCAGTACGGCCAATACATATTTTATAAATACATATAAGCTCCATACAAACATGTATCTTGAATCTCCAAATCCATCAATGGATTGAATATTGAAACGGTTGAGTCGGAGTCATCATAAATAAATCGACATGACAGATAAAAAAAATGCATTATACATAATTATAATGTTATCTGTGGAATTTGTGTACCTTTATTTACTTTGTAGATAGGAGTTGATATTTGTATGTGACAGAAACATACTTTGTTGAAACCGTTTCAAGCATTCGTGATTTAAGATAATTATGCCTTAGCTGCGTGGACGCTTAGTGACTGAAGCATATATTCTGATATCCAAAGTTTTAAACAGGTAGTATGAAAGCCTGCCATATTTAATCTACAAATCATGCCTAAAAGGTTGGCTATAATCTAATGTTTATACACAGGGTGATTCCCGACGACGGCCCCGCCTCTGAGAACGCACAGAACGTTCGCAAGCTGGTGTTCTGCTCGGGCCGCGTGTACTACGACCTGCTGAAGACCAGGCGCGACAAGGGACTCGAGAAGGACATCGCCATTGCGAGGTGAGATACGTTAACATCAATGGTGGATCTAGAATTCAGTTTTGTTATGTTGAACTTTAGATTAAACCTGGATTAAGGGAAACACAAAACAGTCAGTAATTGACTTTAGAAGAAAACAGATGCTTTTGGAAGGGTCTGTAAGTTCTGTAACCCTCCTAGGTGGCTTAAGTTTTTGGTTCCACCCCTGGTAAACATATTGATCTACACCTGAAAAATGCTGCTGTGGCTTAATATAGATATTAAAAAACTTATACAAACAATTATAGTCTGTATACTTTTTTAGTACAACCTTTTTAGATCTGTGAAATTTTCCCTGGATTTTCGGTTGAGACCTAGGAACTTAAGGTGCAATGCTTTAAGGCTTCATGCATTGCAGCCGATCGATGTCGTCCGCTAGACGCGCGCAGCTGTTCCGACGAGTCACTGTGTCGGTATTTTCGCCGCAGGAATGCACGGACATGAACTCGTGTTGACAGTTTAATTCAGATCGATATTTGGCTTTCATTTTTATTTATTTATTAATGTTTTTTATGCGTGCTTATTATTGGTTACGAATAATAATCAATTGGTTGTCGTGGTTAGAGTGGAGCAGATCTCTCCGTTCCCGTACGACCTGATCAAGGCGGAGGTGGCGAAGTACCCGAACGCACAGTTGGTGTGGAGCCAGGAGGAGCACAAGAACAACGGCTCGTGGAGCTACATCGAGCCGCGCTTCCGCACGCTGCTGCAGAACCAGAAACAGATACAGTATGTACTACTCACTTGTGTCAGACATATATTCTCACATAACTCGTCTTATATTTAGCTGTATATATTCTGTCATGTATGCACTAGGACCATGGGCTTACAAGGCGTATGTCTTGGATGCAACTAAGGCTGATAAATGTATACTGCCATACATGGTTAGACTAGTGGGCGGAGGTCGGGCTCCAAGGCGCATGTCTTGTATGTAACTGGGATAACGTTGGGACAATGATGATAATCATATACCAGCTGAGCACGCGGTTGCGGTTGCGTTGTTTAGTACTATTACTGCGCACCTATGGCTCCAACGTGTTTGCCTGGGGTCTTTCTCCTATCCTGGGCTATCCAACACAAAAATTATCATTCAAATCGGAGCAGTAGTTCCTAAGACTTGTGCGTCCAACTATACTAGAAAAAAACTTCGGCTTTATATTATTTGTATAAATCTTAGTATAGATTTGTTTTCAAGTGTACTAGCTTTTCTAACAAATAGTCTTTTTGTATATAACGGTTCCCTAATATCAGTGTCATAAATAGCTTTTTCTGCGTATCTGAGAGCTTTTTTGGACCATTTGTATGCTCCATCTAGATCTATACTTTGTGCCGCTGGCACATCCCTAGTTACTTGCACTGCTTACTAAGTAAAAAATAGGCTAGATTATTAGCAATGAGACTCTAAAGGTCGCTTGATATTTTAACGTTTTTTTATTGGTCGTGTTTGTCATTTAGTATTCAAGCATTTCATTTAATAAGTATATTAAATCTGATAATCACACACAGACCAGTTTCACAATTGCTTAAGAAAACATAATGTAGAAAAATCAAAACAGTAAACTGATGTGACTATGATGATTGTGATTAAATCCACGATATTGTGCGTCATAAAATAATAATACATAGAGAATTATTTTCTTAGAGATTTTATAATGTTGTTTTACACGTAGTATCCACAATATGCTGCTTGAGTTAAAAGTGGTGCCTAACGATGAGTTTTGCATGACATCAAAATTTGCATGCTTATTCAATAACCTATACCATTCCGAGTGTGTATATCAAAAGACATGTAACTTATATTTGCGGTGTACTAACAAAGTTCACGCCATAACATAAACTGGCTATTGGTTGCAGGGCAAAGTCCCAATCTCAAGGGGGTAGTTGGTTTAGCCAACTTTTCGGCGGAGGCGCGAAGCCCGCCCCGCAAACTGTTGATGACACTGACTCTGTGCCACGCACCATTAGGTGAGACTACGGCATATGGCAAACCCTCCTTCGTCTTCTTCTTACCTCCCATCCTTTCCTCCAGCTAACATAATCGTGCTTAACCAATAACAATTGTTTCTCAACTTATTAAGTGTCTAGTCCCCCCCTTGAGATTACCAAAGATATAATGTGTAGTCACATAGCAGATCCCTAAGATTTGAGGACTGCTTTCTGGAATGTTTCGAAACTGCAACAGGAATAAAATTATGTCATTCTTAAACACGGCGCTTTGAAAATCTTATTTGCGAATTGCGAAACTATAAAATGGCGTAATAGCTTCTTAGATTGTTTTCCTTCGTCATTTATGTGTTTTGGTTGAGAAACAATAGTAAATAAAGTATACAAACCGAACTCAAGTCTTAAAATGAACATGTGTATCAACATGTTTATCAAACATTGGCATGTCGTTTGTTTGATTGACATCACTAGAATAGCTCCCATTGAGAAAGTAAATAACAATAGTTATTTTTAAGGTATATAAATCGCATGTACCAGATACACATATGTGCATGCTATGCATAACAAAAACACATGCGTAGTACATATTTTTACAGACTTGGGTTATGTTTAATAACTTTACTGGCTGCGGCTTTAATAACCAGCTTAGCAAATAGCTTTGATTTTACTAACTTACTAATCCTATATTAATATCACCTAATTCTGATGTTAGTCTTCACCGCTTTTTGTGTCGTTTCACGCTTTATTAATTGGTAATACATGTACTTATATGAAAACGAAACTCGAGCAGCAAATAGAACTTTAATTTCAAATAACAACTAAACTGGAGCACGTGACGTGAATGAACGTCTGGCCTCTTTACGGAATAGAAGCATATGGCGTATATTAGCCGCCATGTAAAAGCAACAAGTGTTTAGTTGAAGCTAGCATGGTCAGGTATAATAAGGTAGACCTAAATAACCATGACAATTGCCTCGGTAAAGTTTACAAGAGGTAGAGTAAATTACGCCAAAGACTATTCCATATAATGTGTAAGTGCGAATTAATATGATGCTACGCCTTATTTTTATTTTTTTGTTTATAATGTTGGTCGTAATGTTTAGGCAGTTTAGTTAACCGTGTGTGTTTGTTCCAGCTACAACGGTCGCGCGACCGCCGCGTCCCCCGCCACAGGCTCCAAGGCGGCACACAACAAGGAGCTGCGGAATCTCCTCGACGAGTTCAGCGTGTTGTCATAAACGAACACTCGCTAGCGAACACGGTGTACACACACTCGCAGCCGCCACTATGTATAATGTTCACTACTCACTAGTAGGGTAAGCATCGGGCTCGCCGCGTGATGACGTCGACGTCGCAACCCGCCGTGACGACTATACACCGAACGCGATCGTTCTATTCAAATTGAAAAGTATACAAGATTTATGCCATATTAAACACTTGTAATAGAATCTTTATTAATTACGTCATTAATCACGAAACGAAATTTATCATTGATCATTTACATTATTCTGTCGAACGAAATTATAATTTTGTAATTGTTATAATCGATTTGTCCCTTTAGTCCTTACTCTCAGTATTTTGTTGTAATTCTCTTCAACATTAGGTAGACTAGTTAGATAAATTCTTATTTATTTATTTAATGTAGAATACGTGTCCTGTAGTACCTACATTATTTATTTTATTGTTAAAGCAATATAACGTAGTCTCACGTAGTCTCCACTTGTTAAGGTGTTACGTATTAGGAAATAATAATTATTTCTGTTAAATAAATCGTACATTATTGCAAATTAGCGCCAAAACGCTGGTTGTATTATTTTTGTGTACATAATATATGTTTTATTTTTTTATTATACGATTAGGTTTGTCGTCAACGGTTTATAAGTTGATACGTTCCTTCTACTAGTCTGAGGATACGTATATATAAATTCGTGATTATCTTGGCGCAGTAATCGCACTTGCTAAGTTCTGTTTCGAGGCGAGCAGTAGAGTAGTACGAACAGCTATATCGTCGAATGTAATTGTCTCCGTAATACTGCTGGGCTACATAGTTTGCTTGCAAGTGCGGTTGTTACCATAGCAGTAGCTTTCTATGACTCGTTTAACGATATTGTACATGAGATATTATTAGTTAGAGATGTAACTTGTAACTGGACACCAGTTCTAAAGTAAATTGCACCTTAGTACATAAAATGTATGTAATAAAGAATAAGCGTGACGAGGTCGTTTTGCTTTGCAACCTTCTGGCCCCTACGCATAGGTTTAGTTCGCTCATAGTTACCGCCGTTGTGAACGGCACAATGTAAGGAGTAACACCAACATCCATTGCTTTGTATAAACCAACGCATAACTATTATCTTGACTTTAGTAAATCTTCGAATGTATGTATGTCTTTACCTAATTTGTACGTAGAATGGAATAATCGGCAGTTTTTATCTGTGACAGGTACTAGTACGTATAAAACTAAGTTTTGTTCGAAATTCTAGTATTATTGACACGGATCGTAATGTTTAACGTCTCTGTAGCTTTCTAACACTGTTTGCATGTATAGATGCACTGTTTTATTGTTATTTTAACGATTTTGAAGTTACGTATTTTCGATAGGCTCAGGACGGCTGGGGAATGGCATGTCAAAGATTGTATGATAGGTTTTCGTTTGGCAGGTACACTGAGCCCATTTATTGCTATGTGTTAGTTTGAACTAAATAGTTAATTTACAAATAAATATATCATAATTATATATATTGGTTTTATTTTATATTATATTAACGCAAAGGCGGCGATAGCCGAGTGGATATACCAACAGACTGCCATGCAGAGGGTATCGGGTTCGAATCCACGGCGCGCACCGATTACTTTTCGGAGTTATGTGCGTATTGAATTGTTAATTATCGCTTGTCCCGTGCCTCGGAGAGCACGTTAAGCCGTCGGTCCCGGTTGTCATGAAGATCTTTGACAATCGTTACAGGGCGTCAGTACCTTCTAAATAAAACTGACACTAGTCTAAACCATGGAATATCGCTATCCCTTTGGGTCGCGGAGGTCAGACAGGCAGTCGCTCCGTGGAAAAGCTAATATTCAGTCAAATCCGGTTAGACTAGAAAGCGGACCCCAGATTGAAACTGGGATAACGCTAAGAGAAAGAATATTAACGCATAGGTGTGCATAGGGTTCCCACCAAGAACTTAGGGTCCCAAGCCAACCTCACCTGCAAGTGGTGCACCTGCCGATCAACGGACGAGGCTCTGGCAAACAAAATGTCCCAATAAGCGGCAATAGGCTCGCCACCTATTACGTGGGATCAAAACACTGGCGAAAAGTGGGCGTTTAATATGCCTCTGCCTACCCCTTCGGGGAAACAGGCGTGAGTCTATGTATGTATGTATGTATATTAACGCCACCTATTACGTGGGATCAAAACACTGGCGAAAAGTGGGCGTTTAATATGCCTCTGCCTAAATTGAAAGAAAAATGATTAAAAGATAACCGAATGGATGCTTGAATGGTTCGACCTCGACTCTGAGCAAAGCAGACTGTCTTATGTAAAGTCTGTAGATAATAAAATTCCATTTATAAAATAACGTTAACGGGGTTTACTCTTAAGTAGTAACTAATAAAAAAATACGTGACACTTATCACACGTGACACATGTCACGCAAGAGGTTTAAATAAACAAGCTCATTAAATTACGCAAACAAATGTAAAGAAAAGCGCAATAGATAGTGCCCTTGGGCGCGGGGTGACGTGGCCGACCGACGTACTCTTGGAGCACTTTCAAGATTGTTATCTGTCGCTACTCGCTAGTCTCATTTCAGCTCACAAAGCGGTCTCAACTCCCTATTTATAAACTGCTTGGCTAGCGCCGAGCGCGCGGACCACACGAAAAGGTGCGAAGATTAAAGATGGTATCAGTTACAAGTGCGTTTTGCACGTCACGCGATCAACACTTCAAAGACGCGCGCTCGTTTGAATAAACGCTGCGTATTGTGCGACTTTCTTTTTTTTAAAGATCGTGTAGCGATAATCCTTGGCTTTGAATGCCGAGTGGTTTCTATGAAAAGAATAATTTAGTCATTGTTACCAAGTCTTGTTTGCATTATAATCAATGTCTTCTTGCGAGTCACTTTAAATATATTTTGTTAGCTAGATCTAAGAAATTACTTGCCTACCAAAACACATTATTATCGCGCCAAATTCAGCGAGCAACAATGTCAGCTTCATACGCCCAAATGTTGCAGCTGTGCTTTAGTTTCCCAATATATTCCTATCGCTACGCCGTTGATTGTGATATTATTATATATGATATTATTATATATGATATTATTTTAGCTTTTGCCATATAGTGATATAGCAACTGCCGTCTGACCTCCATGTACCAAACGTATAGCAGTATTCAATGGCTACTTTAACTCTGTAACAAGTGCCGTTATAGCTTGGGCGACATCAGGGGCGGATTCAGGAGGGGAGATGTCTAAAGGGCTCAAGAGCAATCTTTTTTACTTATTAGTACTTTGATTAAACCTACTATCACCAGACTCGGTAAACTAGATTCCTGAACTCGCTACTGCACTCCATCAAGAGTTACAATAATCCAAGCAACCTATGCAGTTAAAGCTGGACGCAGACCGCGTATTGAAGACTTTCACCAGCGTGCTGATGAAGAATTTCGGGGATAATAATATGACACTGTCCTGCACCTCGGAAGCAACTCAGTGGCACTTGTCTGCTGATTCTGGCTAGAATTTTTCACATTGTCACTTTTTGATAGAGACCCCTCAGCACCTCCATATGTTGCCAGTCGACCTGGCAGCGCAGCAAAGAATGCAGAACAGTCTAGGTTTTGGTGACGTCAACGACTTTTTCGTAGTCCACAAAAGCCGGATACAACTGCCGGTTGTACTCCCTCGCCTCCTGTCCACGGTTTAATAGACTATAATAATACGAAAACCAGCCTTTCCTGGTGGCTAAAAGACTTCAAATCTTAATGCCAGACGAGACGTTACGGTTCGTGTGCCGTAATAGATAATACTTACATGTGGCTTAGAAATATGATCAGTTCATAATCCTTGAGGAGCGTTTGGTCTCCTTTCTTAGAAACATCAGTTCATAATGATGGAATTGCATGACCTTTTAAGCTACTTAAGGATTTTCCTTCAGCCATACGGAGCTCAGCAGCTACAACGTCTTCTCCGGAAGCCTTCCCGATAGAAATTTGTTTGAGAACAGCACCGATTTCGCCGATATCTAAGTCTGGGTGAACTTCCATAAAGTTGCAAGTAATTGGGGTTTCGGCGCATATAATGCGTAGGTAGGTACCAGCTATACAGATTTCCGTAGTATGTCTTCATTTTCAGCAAGTATCTATAGAACTTATGTGACCATCCCACCACCATTCAAAGTACCTTGGTCATAATTACTCGTTTCCAGCTCAGTTCTTTTACTTGATCTCAGTGGCGTAGCTAGCCTGGGTGGCACCCCGGGCGGTAGTTGGCGAATGACCTCTTTTTTTTTTTAGTCGATATCTACCAATTACTAACTGGCCTAACTCTCGTAGTGCTGAGCTAGTGCCTATGTTGTTTTATAGTTTTTGTATGAGGCGAATGTACTAGCTACGGAGGTCAGGGCTCAGGCACTCAGGCACCTAGTGATTAGGTGCCCGCTTATAATCACCTGTTCCGAAAGAGTTTCATTCCCAGTTCAAGTATGTAGGTACAGCCCCGATTATGCCACTCAGATCCTCACCAACTTTTTACGGGATTTCTAGTACAGCGAATATTTTTTTGTAATTCCGGTTGCAATGCAACATCTATTATCGGCACGCTATCCGCACAGAGAGACAAGAACCGCGGATCATGCGGCTTCGCTCAAGATTGAAATTGATATTTAAGGTGCCTCTTACAAGACCGTGATCACTCTCAGCATTCGGCATTAACCTTGTTGATCACTGAGACCTTCTTAAATAGGTAGGTATTTGCTATAGTGTATTTGCTTAAATGCGATAAAGTCAATCGTGCTCTTCGTGTTACCGTCGGGACCCATCTTGGTCAAATTCCGTTACAGCTTTTCCCGGTCGAAAATATTCGAGCAACAATCCCTGTATGCTCAGGAAGTTGACCAGCAGTTGACACGCAACCGGCATAAACAATTTTAGCGTAAATATCAATAAACCAGCGATTGTTTTTTTATTTTCTTGAAGTTGAGTCACTGGGCTACACCCCAACCAATGAGTACAGATTTATACATAGAACCGCAGTCTTAAGGATTTCGTGTGCCGATTCCCAGTGGGGTCTGGCTGGCCCCAGTTTAGTTCGTAGTTGGCGCCATTGGCAGCGCTGGCGTCGTTCTCCGTCTCTCTTTCTCTCGTAGTTAGGATACGCCATCTCTCTTGCTCTTACACTGGGGGAATGACTGCCACGCCGCCAAGCGGCAATTTGAGTCGCGGAAAGTTTGTTTTCAGAGCGCCGCGCGCCCATAGGAAATGCGCCTCTATGTAAATATCTGAGCTCTTTGCCCTAACCGCGTGTCTAGATAGAACGATTGAAAGTTTTTCATATCAACTGTGACATACGGCTAAATCTGTTGTAGGTACGAGGTGCGGGGCAAGCGATATTTAAAAATTCAATCTGCTAATAACTTCAAACAGACGTGCCATGTATTTGAACCTGATACTTACCCTCTGCTTGAAAGTCTGCTGGCGTCTCCAAGGTAATCGCTGCCGGTGCACATCGCCATAGTATAAAAAGAATAGTAGGATAGCTTCATACAAATCGGCCGCCGCCGGTTTGAATGTACGCGTTAGTCGCCGGCGCCGCCGTGTACGCACGCACGCACTTTTCACGCACACAATCTCATAGACGAGCGTGGCGAGCGCGACTTGATGATGCGCCGCGCGTCTGTTCGCGCGCATTCATGTAGGTACTACACTGCCCGTCCGCTCGAATTGTTTATGTACATTCAGTTTTGTAATAAACGTTATTAATATTATACAATGTGTTAAACGACAGTAAATTAAACTTGTTACATTTTTCTCGTTATAAAGGGCATTTAGATAGTTATATAACGCTTAGTTAGTCAGTACGCGATCACTTAAAAAAGCGGCGAAAAAGCGCGCGCGCCGACAAAGCTGGCGCCGCGGTGTAAACAAGTGACAACCCGTGCGTCAACGCAACAGTAGGCAATTAACTCGCCGAGCGGCCTTAGCTAACCTACTATTCTTTTTTTACTATGACATCGCATTAGTCGAATCGAATAGGTATACTTAGGTTCTTAACTACTTACTATATCAGAATTCATCCATGTGATTGCAAGCGTATGTACCTAGCTATTTTTCTAACGCAACCTTAGATTCTCGGATATTCCGGTCCAACGTTAAAACCGTGTTGCTGTACGGATGCGAGACTTGGACGGGCACAAAAGACATCTCGCGTCGTCCTCAGGTCGTCGTCAACCGCTGCCTTCGCCGTATTCTCGGTGTTTACTGGCCCGAGAAAATGTCTAACGTAGAGCTGTGGGAACGCTGCGGTGAGACTCCGATCGACCATCAGGTAAAACGCCGCAAGTGGAAGTGGATCGGCCACACGCTCCGAAGGGATCCTGAATGGTGTCCGATCATTTGACAAAAAACAAATAACAAATTTTCATTTGAAAAATAACATTTGACAAAATTATACTTGATAAATTTTTATTTTACAAACTATTGTTTAATAAACTACTCATTAGACAATAAGAATAAAAATATTAATATGCTAAAACATCAATTTACAAATTGATGTGTCCGTTTCGATGGCGCGGCCATGACGTTTTATTTAAAAAAAAATGGTGACAATATTTTGTAAAAATTTATAAAAGTAGACTCCCAAAACCAAAAATTTGTCAAAGCTATGGTTAAAAAGTTATAAGGGTTTGAACGTGGCCGCGCCATTGAAACACTCCGAACCGCGTGGCCACGGAGATTTTAAAACTAAGCATTGCAGAGACCTGAAATTTTGGTAAGAAACAGATTGAATTTGTAAAAAATTTGTAAAAATATAGAAAAAAATCCTGAGCTTGTATTTTAGGAGCTGTAAGACTAAATAAGCCATGGCCGCGCCATTGAAACGGTGAAAAACACATTTTCGCCGATATCTCGCTGTAAAAGCAACGCAGACGTCTGAAGTTTTTTGTAAAACCCAGATTTGAATTTGTCAAAACCAGTAAAAATAAAACATAAAATCCTAGGTTTATATTTCTGGAGCTTTAAGACTAATACGCCATGGCTGCGCCATTGAAACGGTGAAAAACACATTTTCGCCGATATCGCGCTGAAAAAGCAACGCAGACGTCTGAAGTTTTTTGTAAAACCCAGATTTGAATTTGTCAAAACTACTAAAAATAAAACAATACATCCTAGGTTCATATTTCAGGAGCTGTAAGACTAAAACGTCATGGCCGCGCCATTGAAACGGTGAAAAAATGCGTAATCTACAGCTCCTGAAATGTGAACCTAGGGTTTTTATGTGCATTTTTACCTGTTTTGGCAAATTTAGATCTAGGTTTTCAAAAAACTTCAGACCTCTGCGATGTTTTTTCGGCGAGATATCGCCGATTACGTATTTTATGTTGAGGCTTCTGTTAATGTTGAGGCTTCTGTTAATTTTGGAGTTCCGCAGGGCAGTGTTTTGGGGCCTACTCTGTTTCTGTGCTACATTAATGACCTGTGCAAATTACAACTACCAAAATGTAAGATTATTTCGTACGCCGATGACACCACCCTTACTTTCTATGGGGACTCGTGGCCTAGTGTATTTGCGTATGCCCAGGAAGGTCTAAACAGAGTATGTCATTGGTTAGCTACTAACTCACTTACTTTAAACTCTTCTAAGACACAGTATGTAACCTTTTCACCACGTAGTTCTGTTGCCTTCCCATATGAAATAATAGCTCATACATGTAACATTATGACCAATGTAAACTGTGACTGCCCGCGTATTGAGCATACCAAATCTACTAAGTACTTAGGTATAACAATAGATGAAAATCTTAGCTTCACAGAACATATTAATAGTGTCGCAAACAGAATTCGAAAACTAGCATATATTTTTAAACAACTTAGGCATGTAGCGGACTCCAAAGTTATGAGAACTGTTTATCTTGCACTCTGTCAATCTGTCCTCGCCTACTGTATTTCGGTCTGGGGTGGGGCAGCTAAGACTAACCTAATTGTACTAGAAAGAGCACAAAGACTTATTCTGAAAATAAGTCTCTTCAAGCCAAGATTGTTCCCAACTTCAGAACTTTATAGTCTGGCGGAAGTATTGTCGGTAAGACAACTATACATTCTTGCCGTCGTTCTTAAACAGCACAAGTTACTGCAATACAACCCACACAATCCTGCGCTAATAAGACGTCGTTGCTTCCAGATAAGTAACACTGAATCAGTTAAATCTGCTTGCAGTGAAAGATATTTCTTTTTCCAAGGGGCACGTTTATACAACTTTGCCAATAAATTGCTCAATATATATCCTGATACAAGTAAGAAATGCAAAAGGAAGATCATAAACTGGCTTTTGACGCTAAGGTACGATGATACAGAAAAAATTATGAACAGACACAGAGACATTTAAATTCACTCACAGACACAACCTACACACACACACACATGCACACACACACACATGCACACAAAATACACGTATACACAAACACATTTTCACATACCCATTTCCTCTCACAATGTATGTATATATATAATAGAATTGCACTATGTATCTGGGATAAGGAGGCCAGGAGTCCTGTAACACAAGTTCCTACTTAGTATAGGCTCCTGTCTCCCTACCGTAATTTTTGTAAAAACCTGATTCTACTACGTGTATTTGCTGGGAGAAATAAATAAATTTTATTATTTTATTATTATTATTATTATATCTCCAGAAATATAAACCTAGGATTTTTTGTTTTATTTTTACTAGTTTTGACAAATTCAAATCCAGGTTTTACAAAAATCTTCAGAAGTCTGCGTTGCTTTTTCAGCGAGATATCGGCGAAAATGTGTTTTTCACCGTTTCAATGGCGCGGCCATGGCGTATTAGTCTTATAGCTCCAGAAATATAAACCTAGGATATTTTGTTTTATTTTTACTGGTTTTGACAAATTCAAATCTGGGTTTTACAAAAAACTTCAGACGTCTGCATTGCTTTTTCAGTGAGATATCGGCGAAAACGTGTTTTTCACCGTTTCAATGGCGCGGCTATATGGCGTATTAGTCTTATAGCTCCAGAAATATAATCCTAGAATTTCATGTTTTATTTTTACTGGTTTTGACAAATTCAAATCTGGGTTTTACAAAAGACTTCAGACGTCTGCGTTGCTTTTACAGCGAGATATCGGCGAAAATGTGTTTTTCACCGTTTCAATGGCGCGGCCATGGCTTATTTAGTGTTACAGCTCCTAAAATATAAGCTCAGGATCTTTTTCTATATTTTTACAAATTTTTTACAAATTCAATCTGTTACTTACCAAAATTTCAGGTCTCTGCAATACTTAGTTTTAAAGATCTCCGTGGCCGCGCGGTTCGGAGCGTTTCAATGGCGCGGCCACGTTCAAACCCTTATAACTTTTTAAACATAGCTTTGACAAATTTATGGTTTTGGGAGTCTACTTTTACACATTTTTACAAAATCTTGTCACCACTTCACTTCGCGCCATCGAAACGGACACAAATTGATTAGGTCTCATTGTCTTGCCCTGGTCCCAATTTATTTGGGGTCGGCGCAATATGTCCTTCTCTTCCATACTTCTCTGTCACCAGTCATCCGATCATTTACCCTTTTCTCTTTCATATCCATCCTCACACAGTCCATCCATCTTTTCCTTGGCCGTCAAACTCAAACTCAAAATTATTTATTAATTTAGGCCACAAAGTGACGCTTATGAACGTCAAAAGTTAAAGTTAATTACTAGATGATTCTACATTTACATTTACTGCCACGTTCGCAATGCAATAGGTAGAACCACGAGAAAGAACGGGCAATAAAACTCGTGGCCACTCTTTTTAACTGCCAGTATAATGGTTTTACATGTTATATTTGTAAGGAGCTGCAACTGTTTCACATTGTGAGTTATCTACTATTGCAAAAGTTAATAGTTATTGATATCATACTCAAGCAATAAATTATGTTCATTTATTAAGCCTCCCAAAGTGAATATGGTGAAACAGGAGCATCCACTTACGTCTTTTGATGTAAGCAACTCGCGAACATGACTGTTCTGATCTATGGTGGAACAGTATGTTCCGAAAAGTAATGCAGCAATTTACAATCTATTAGTTAGCAGTTCATGACCACGAGTTACCCTCACCTTACAAATCCAATAAATTATAATAAAAAGAGTAGAACAAGAATGAAAATGTAGCATAAAAAGAGAATACGGTAATTAACTACACTATAAAACTGCCTATTGACCTAATAATAAAAATAAATTGATCTAATAAAAGAATATTTATTTCCAAGCGTACTTGTCAAAATACTCATTTAAACTATAATATGCCTTTAGTAAAAGATTATTTTTAACAATTGTCTGAAACGACCTTAAAGGCAAGTCTAAAATATTACTCGGTATTTTATTATAGATTCTTATACTAAGACCAATAAAAGAGCTATGCGTTTTGTGTAAACCGAAATATGGTACACATAATTTGTGCCTGTTCCTAGTATTAATATTGTGTATGTCACTATTCATTTTGTAAGAATTTATATGTAGTCGTACATGCATAACACTGGCATAAATATATTGTGATGCTACAGTAAGAATACCAATAGTTTTAAATTTTTCTTTAAGTGAGACTCTTGTCTTTAACTGGTAAATGGCCCTAACTGCTCGTTTTTGTAATATAAAAATATTTTCGATGTCAGCGGCCCTACCCCATAATAATATGCCATATGACATAACACTATGAAAATAGCTAAAATAAACCAATCTAGCCGTATCGACATCAGTCAACCTACGAACCTTCTTAATGGCATAAGCAGCTGAGCTAAGTTTCCCTGAGAGATATGTAACGTGCGCACCCCACTGTAATTTCGAATCAAGTGTTATTCCTAGAAATAATGTAGATTCAGATGTTTCGAGAACATCGTCATTTAGAGCTATAGTAGGACCAAGGTTTCTGACATTAGGCAGAGCAAACTTAATACATTTTGTTTTTTTGGCGTTCAGTACCAGATTGTTTACATTAAACCATTTAGTTACTTGAATGAGCGCACTGTTTATTTCGTTAAAATGTTCCTTATTTCTATCTACTTTGAATATCAAAGAAGTATCGTCAGCAAACAGTACAACGTCACAAATGTTTTTCAAGTAAAAAGGTAAATCGTTTATGTAAACAAGAAACAGGAAAGGCCCTAGGATGCTGCCTTGCGGCACTCCCAAATCAACAGGTAAGCCACTGGATTTTGAGCCGTTTATTTCAACACATTGGATTCTGTCACTTAAGTATCACTTAATGACTTCCAATGCTTTAGTCTGTACGCCGTAATGTCTAAGTTTGCATAAGAGCGTTTCATGGCAGACACAATCGAATGCTTTCGAAAGGTCGCAAAACACACCAATAGCATTTTGGGCATTCTCCCATGCACTGAATATGTGTTTAAGTAACGCTACTCCTGCATCTGTTGTCGAGTGACCCTTGGTAAATCCATATTGCTCACTATGAAGGAGGCTGTTTAGATTAAAATGTCTAAGTAATTGCTTGAGTATGATCTTTTCAAAAATCTTACTAAAGGCAGGTAGTATCGATATTGGCCTATAATTACTAGGATCAGTCTTACTGCCGGATTTGAAAAGAGGTATTATCCTACTGTGTTTCATAAGATCGGGAAAAACACCTGATTCAATACACTTATTAAATAAGTTGCTTAAATAAGGAGCTACTACATCAATTATACTTTTTAAAACCTTAACAGAAATGCCCCAGAGATCACCTGTATTCTTAGACTCTAGAGATTGAAAAGTACTTATAATGTCGGTAGAATTAATACAATCGAACTTAAATAATACATCACATTTTCCTACACTAGATTCTAATAGGCGTCCTCTCCCTTTTCGTCCTTCTACATGCATATTCATCACTTTTTTACCTACACACATCTCATCTCTCCGCATAACATGTCCATACCAGGCCAATAGGTATTTTTTAAATATGTTAGTTGCCTGAAACAATGGCTGGTTAGGTTAGATTAGAACTGCCAGAACCGAATTCTACTTATTTCGCTTAATTCAGGCAGTGTGTATTTTTTTGTAAAAGACTTAGGTAAGTTTCTATGGAGTTAGTATTAATACAAAGTTATTACTTACCTATAAATAATCTGTCCAAGGTGAAAATTGCAACCATGCAATTTAATATTTTCAAAATTTCGCGTGAGTATATTGGTTAGAAATTAGTTATTTTTAAAAACCATTATGTAATTTATCTTCTAACTTTTTGTACAATCACTAATTTAGCAAACGAATTATTAAGTCAAGTGATTATTATTAAAATACCTATCTAATATTTTAACAGTTTATTTATTTCCTATTAGGTATAAGTAAAACATTTGCGAAACCTGTATTATGTCAAATTATTGTTTTTAAAGTAATATGTTTGCGAAATGAAAGTTTGTCAAATGATTAGTTATTCAAACGTTGAAAAAATCTTTTCACCACAGCAGCTCAAACATGCCGCTTTTGCTGCGAGACAACAGTGAACAAAACGCGATTTTGATTCAAGCGTGAGGCAAAGTAGCTTTTTAATTTTTCAATCTTGAGTGCCACGAATTGACATTGTTCAGCCACAAATTTGAAACATTCGAATTTTACTGTGCTCTGTCTCTTTCACATGCATATAAAAAGTGAGTGAAAAAACAAACCCCTTCGAATTCGAAATTCGATTTTGGAATTTGACCTCAAAGAAAACACCTACGCAAAAAAAAAGATATTTGTAATAAAGAAATTACTTTTTTTTATATGTTATTGTTTACATGTTTAATTTATTATTGGATTTTAATAAAAATAAGTCTAATTAATAGTATAAAATTGGTATTTAACCAATACATTTTTATTTAGAATTACAACAATGATAGATTTGAAAAATAAACATCAGGGACGCGGTATTAAAACTCGATTTAAAAAAGTAGCGGGAATAAAAATTTCGCTGATGCTGATACAGTAGGTATAGCGTAACGTGTTAAATTATATTAATATTTAAAATAATCTAAAAATATGAGTGAAACTAGCGGTGATGGCTGTACTTTAACATCAGAAGAGTTAAATCAGCAAGTGATTATGCAGAATTTAATCTATTCCTGTTCATTTCTGTCTCCTAAGTAATATGTGTTCTCACTGCTGAGGTGAAAAGTTATGTGTGCTACACGAGAGCAAAGTTTTTTGTATCTCGTGCTGTTGAGTCCCTCACCAGCACACTCAGGATTCTAACTTTGATTCACTCGCTACGCTCGTGAATCAATCATAGAATCCTTCGCTTGCTCGGGACTCAAAATCAGCACTCGAAACAAAAAACAACTTTGCTCTCTTGTTGCACAAATAACTATTTCTCATATATACGTTTTTTGTTAAACAAAAGTAAACCATCCTGAATATATACCAAGACAAGCCTTAGACTGGAATCACCAAGGAAAGGGAAAACGTCGCCGCCCTAAACAGACCTGGCGGCGTTCAATCATCGCAGAAGCGCAAAACATAGGCAAGACCTGGAGCGAAATAAAGCGAGAAGCTCACCGACCAAGCGGACCGAACGGAATGGCGGAGCACTGTGGATGCTCTCTGCCCCATCTAGGGGACATAGGACCTTAAGTCAAGTAAGTAATTCTACGAAGCATTTCCACATACAACATACCTACTAATTAAATAAATTTGAATTCTAACTATTTAGTAGGTGTACTCGTACCGTTTAAAATATATTTACACCTTTAATTAATGTTCCCTCCAGAAAGTTTTTGACCTATATTTCTAAAACTACTACTTATGAAATTTAGCACACGTGTGACGTGCTTAGCAACCTAAGTAGGTATATCAACGTATTTGCCCAGATATTATCCATTAGCATTGTACGAGGGTCAAACTGAAAGTTCTTAGAACTGGCCACTTATAAACAATATAATAAAAAAAATATTCTAAAATTTGAAAATAGAACTCTTTGCCAATATTACTGAGTATATATTGCATTCATTTGTCATTTGTTTTACGATTTGGCGGCAAATTGAAAGTTGTCTGTGTCACGTCAACATGAATTTAACACGAGAAAATTTTCGTGCAATGATTTTTTATGACTTTCGATGTCATTTAAGTCAACAAGAAAGTTATGATGGACTACGATTGGCCTTTCACGATGAAGCCCCATCTCGTGCGACTGTTTACAACTGGTTTAATGAGTTTAAACGTGGTCGCACTAATCTCACTGATGATGTACGTGAGGGACGGCCTTCTACGGCGACGACTGAAAATAACATCTGTGTTGTGCGGCGTATGATAGAGACTGACAAAAGAGTGACCTATCAGCAGATTCGGACAAGCTTAGGCATCGGTATGAGTCAAAAGCACAAAATCCTCCACGAACATTTAGCGGTCAGGAAGCTTTGCGCCCGGTGGATACCTCATAATTTGACTAAGGCTCAAAAACTCCATCGTGTGGATTGGTGCCGTAAAATGATTGAAAGATTTAACGGAGGTGACTCAAATGCTGTGTTCGACATACTAACAGGTGACGAAAGCTGGATTTACTGTTATGATCCTGAAACCAAAAGACAATCTGCTCAGTGGGTGTTTCCTTTCGAGGAGTTGCCAAATAAAGTGAAGAGAGATCGAAGTGCGGGAAAAAAAATGGTGGCCTCGTTCTTTGGAAGGATAGGTCATTTCGCAACAATTGTGTTAGAGGATCAAAAAACAGTTTCTGCGGAATGGTACACTACCAATTGTTTGCCACTTGTCTTGGAAAAAGTTCGAGAGAAACGACCTCGCAGTAGGATCCTCCTTCACCACGACAACGCCTCGTCGCACACCGCCAAGCGAACGATCGACTATTTGGCGACATCAAACGTTGAATTACTGGGTCACCCGCCGTATAGCCCCGACCTCGCGCCTTGTGATTTTTATTTATTTCCAAAAATTAAAGAAAAACTTAAAGGAAAGCGGTTTATGAATGCTGAAGAAGCGGTGGCTGCGTATCGCGATGCCATTGAAGAGACCCCTAAGGAAGAGTGGGCAAAGTGCTTTTCCCAGTGGTTCCATCGCATGCAGCGGTGTATTGACGTCAATGGACAATATTTTGAAAAGATATAATAAAACTAATAACTGGCTAATGTAATCAGTTTTTGATTTTCTAAGAACTTTCAGTTTGACCCTCGTATACAGAGGTAACCTACAGAGCAAATGATTAATATGCTTTTTTAAAGTCGGTTAAAAATATCGACACAGCACATGGACCTATGCACTCACGTATAAGCATTAAGGGTGATTTATTTAAAAAAAAGTACTGTCTGACTGCCTCCGTGGTCCAGTGGATAGCGTATGCGGCTGCTGATCGGAGGCCCCCGTTTCGATTCCCGGGTCGGGCAAAAGTGTTACTGAGTTTTTCCGAATTCTCAGCAGCAGCACGGAGTCTGGTAGGTAATGTGCCCGATAACGGCAATAGGCTCGCCCCCTATTACGTGGGACCTAAAAATTCATGACGAAAAAATCGTTTCCTAGGTATTATTTTTGGTTAGTATGACTTGACATGATGTCCACAACGAGTAGACTTCGGCTTGGTTATGGGTCTTGTGTCACCCTGTATAAAATAAAAAGTCATCATCTTCTTGCCCTGGTCCCAATCTATTTGGGGTCGGCGCAGTACGTCCTTCGCTTCCATTCTTTTCTGTCGCCCGTCATCTGATCATTTACCCCTTTCTCTTTCATATCCATCCTCACACAGTCCATCCATCTTTTCCTTGGCCTCCCTCTCCCTTTCCATCCCTCTACCTTCATATTCATCACTTGCTTACCTACATACATATCATCTCTTCGCATAATATGTCCATACCAAGCCAAACGACTTCCTTTTACTTTCTCGTCTATAGGCGCCACTTTCAGACTACCTCTCACGTATTCATTCCTAATCTTAACTATTCTCGTAACTCCACACATCCATCGCAACATTCTCATCTCTGCCACATGTAATCGTTTTTCATCCATCTTCTTAGTAGCCCAACACTCAGCTCCATACAATACGACAGGCCTGATAACCGCCTTATATATGCGTCCCTTGAATTTCAAAGGCATTTTAGGATCGCATATTGTGCCCGAGACCGGTCGCCATTTAATCCATCCAGAGTTGATCCTTTGCCGAACGTCTCGGTCAATTTCGCCGTCGTGTTGCAGGAGTGAACCGAGGTAGCGAAAGTCGGAGCATACTGGTAGGGGTATACCGCCGAGTGTAACCGGGCTTGGACTAGAAAGGCCGCTAAAGTCACAGAACATATATTCAGTTTTGGTTCTGCTTATCCTAAGGCCTACGTTCTCCAGTCTCTGCCGCCACTCCTCCAGCTTGCTCTGCACCTCCTGTCCACTTTCTGCTACCAGGACGATGTCGTCGGCAAATAGCATGCACCAGGGTGCCTCTTCCTGTATGTCCGATGATATGGCATCCATAATCAACAAGAAGAGGTAAGGACTAAAAGCCGACCCTTGGTGCAAGCCTACAGCCACATCGAATCTGGCTGTGATTCCAGCTGCGGACCGGACTTGCGTGTAGCATTCAGCATACATTGCTTGGATCAACTTCAGGTACTTTTCAGGCACTCCTTTCTTCTAGGGCCCACCACAAGACTTCACGCGGAACCCGGTCATATGCCTTTTCGAGGTCAATGAATACCAAATGCAATTTTTTATGCGCCTCCCTGTATTTTTCACAAATTTGGCGAAGTGCAAAAATGGCGTCCATCGTACCTCGACCAGGCATAAAACCGAATTGGTTACGTGAAATCTCACTCTCTGCTCGCAAACGTCGCTCAATTACTCTCTCCCATACTTTCATACTATGAGGCATTAACTTTACATACATACATAGACTCACGCCTGTTTCCCCGAAGGGGTAGGCAAAGTCATATTAAACGCCCACTTTTCGCCAGTGTTTTGATCCCACGTAATAGGTGGCGAGCCTATTGCCGCTTATTGGGACATTTTGTTTGCCAGAGCCTCGTCCGTTGATCGGCAGGTGCACCACTTGCAGGTGAGGTTGGCTTGGGACCCTAAGTTCTTGGTGGGAACCCTATGCACCCATTAACTTTATTCCCCGATAATAGGCTAGTTGACAAAAAAAAATTTATAAGTCCGTCCGTTAGATTATTCAAAAATAAGCGATACGTATTTTTTTATTTGTAAATTAAACCAAAAATGACCAAGATATAGCTCATTAAAGTTACGTATAACGTCACGCCGTGCTGCATTTTTCGCACTAGATGACGTCACGCGTAACTTTTAAGGGGCTATATCTTTGTTATTTTTTATATAATCGAAAAAAGAAAAAATACGTGTCCAATATTTTTTTTATAATCTAAAATACGGAGTAAATAAAATGTAATTATTTTGACCCTGGAAACTACCCTATTGTTGCTTTCGTGGACATCTCACTTATTTTAAAAAATGGGCACTAGGTAACTGCTGCACCATTCCTTGAGTATTGTCTCCTCACGCAACAACTTATTGAAGAATAAAGTCAGCCAAACCCATCCATCCTCACCTAACGCCTTCCATGCTTCAACTGGTATTCCATCTGGTCCTAATGCTTTCCCATTCTTCATTCCACTCACAGCCCGTCTTACCTCATCCTTACTTATTACATTCACTAGTCCGATATTCTTCTATTCTTCACCTTGTTCTCAAGAATTTTGCCCCAATCATTCTCTTCATTCATTAATTTTTCAAAATATGTCCTCCATCTTTCTATAATCCTATCATCATCCGTAAGAATCACTCCCGTTTCGTCTTTCATACACTTGATATGGGATACATCCCTCGCCTTTCTCTCTCTAGCCTTAGCTAGTCGGTATAAATACTTTTGGCCCTCGGGTTTCTTAATTAACCAGTATATGTTGTTAAGAGCTTTTGCTCTAGCTAAGGCAACGGCTTTTTTAGCTCTTTTTTTACATCCATCATACTTCTTTTTCTTACTCTCTTTCAACGAATCATTACCTTCCTTCATCACCTGCCACATGCCATTCCTTAAACCTTGCTTTCTTTTCCTTGAGCATACTCTGTACTTCCTCTGTCCACTACCAGGTATATCTTATACTGGTATACCAGGTATATTTTATTTCATACGTTTTCCTTTCGATTCTCCTAAAACATCCTTTGCTACGCATTTCATACATTTACTCATCTCCTCCCAACACTCATTCACGCTGCAATCCTTCATATCACCCATCTCAATAATTTTATCTACCACTCTATCTCTGAACTCTACTGCACATTCTTTCTTCTCTAACATATGCCATTTTACTTTTGGGGGTGGTTGCTCCTTGGTTCTTTTCGAGCTCAGCCGAATTTTTAATTCGACCACCAGGAGTCTGTGCTGCGAGACTAAGTCTTCTCCCGGTATCACCTTACAGTCTTTGACCCAATTGATACGTTTACGCCTTAGCAAAAAATAATCAATCTGGGTCATATGGTGGCCACTGTTGTAGGTAATCAGGTGTTGCTCTTTTTTTTGGAACCAAGTGTTAGCCACTACAAGGTCGAAAGCGGCAGCAGCTTGGAGAATTGCTTCTCCCTCGCTGTTTCGGCTGCCGAAACCCCAGCCTCCATGTACTCTTCCATACTCTCCACTTGTTCGTCCCACATGCCCATTAAAATCTCCTCCCACAACTATCTCTTCATTCTCCGGTATATCCGTCATCATGCTATCGAAATCCATCCAAAACTTCTCTTTCTCGCAATCATCACGTCCTACCTGAGGGGCATACACACTTATCACATTCAGAATAATATCATGCAATATCACTTTCACAGCAATCAATCTGTCATTAATTCTATTTACACATGTCACGCCATCTTTTAAAAAGTACTGTACCTAAAAAACCAAATCACAGAACATTAAATATAATAATAAAGAAATAGGCTAGTTGACGAAAAAAAATTTATAAGTCCATCCTTTAGATTATTCAAAAATAAGCGATACGTATTTTTTTATTTGTAAATATAAAAAAATACCAAGATATAGCTCATTAAAGTTACGTATAACGTCACACCGTGCTGCATTTTTTCGCACTAGGTGACGTCACACGTAACTTTAATGGGCTATATCTTTGTTATTTTTTATTTCATCGAAAAAGAAAAAAATACGTGTCCAATATTTTTTTATAATCTAAAATACGGACTAAATAAAATGTAATTATTTTGACCCTGGAAACTACCCTAATAGGGTAGTTTCCAGGGTCAAAAAAAATAAGGAACGTTAGACTTGTCTTAGCTTTGTCTAGAGATTTCATAACGTTTTAGAGATAAACAAGCAGCTGCATCAAGTCTTGGCTATCTTTTTACAGAATGTGTTGCAGAAAATTTATATTGAAAGTAGAGTCCCACTGCGCAGAATAAATTTTGTAAAATCGGTCGATAACGCTAATAGTTTGGGTGTGCTCTTACGGTTTCTTACCAGCTAGTCCAAATCTTCCTTAATCCTAGTTTTGATAGTTTTCCTCTGAACGCTGAAATTTTCGTCATCTAGTAAGCCATAATCATAGGTTCACTTGAAATCTAAGTTCCGAAGCTAAGCGAAAGCAAAGTTTCGCATTTTCGACACTAACACACTGACTCATGGATCATCAAAATAGAACTTAAAATAGAACTGGTACTTCCTATTGACCTAGAGCACTGAAATTTGGTACAGAGGTAGAGCTGGTACCAAATTGATGGTGGTGATGCTTTGTTTTGGTGTTGACTTGAGCTTGTACTTTCTGAGAAATTTTACTTCTGACTTAACGTCTTAACATTTGAATACTTATATGAGAGAACAAATCCTTCGTCATTTGACTAATTCGATTACAAAGAAGGTTCGATTTTCCTTTTCTGGTTAGAGAGGAAAGTCTTAACAACCATTTTACATTTTTATAAAATGAAAATAAGCTGCTTGCGAAAATATAAACCACAAAATTAAACTGAATGCAGAGCCTAACTCGGCGACACACCTTCTGTATTCCGTGGTGCACACTTACACATAGATTATAGAAAATAGTTTATTTCCAAGCGATTGGAATAGAGCCGTCAGCCCAGTCAGAAAAGATAAGTCGATATACATTTATGAGATTCTGAATTTTGAAAACGTACTGTAACCATAAATGAAGAATCATTATCAGAGAGTTTTGATTCATAAAGACTTAGCAAATATTTTGAAGTGTGCAGCAACTTTCGATGCCGAACAGTGCATGCAGTGGTTTAAGCGTTCGCCTAACAGTTCTGATCTGCACTGAACCTTGCAGATAAGTCATTCAAACGGTATTATACACTGCGGTCTGCAAATAAATTTTGGCATAAAACAATTTCCTAATCCCACCTGGCAGTGAAATCCGATCAGTTACTTAGATATACATGCTACCGTTAAGTCAACGGGGCAATCAAAATATTAATTGTTTTTAAAGGTAGATACGAGTATAATGAACAAATATTTATTTTTTTAAAGAATCACATTTTGGTTAGTAAGGCCTATGTAATAACTAAATTTTACTAAAATAACTAATAACATAACCACCCACTTAAAAAGCAATACAGCCATCATATTATGCCATTACATTTACGTAAACGTTTCTCGGCAAAGAGATTTCTCTCTAAACTAAAATGTCATCTGTGAAGACTACAATCCGCAGAAGCATCACAACACTTTGTTGTTCCTCCCGGGGCTTAGTCCTTTGTTTTATAAAACCTCCCCGAGCTCCTTTAATATTTTGTAATGGCGGGACAAATTCTGTGTGTCTTATTCGCTGTCTGCGATGAGTGAGTTGAGATGAGCCCTCGTGTATAAGAACTTCCTCGGTGCGTCCACTTTATGCAGATGTGAAACCGACCTCTGAGTAAACGTTTCCTTCTTTAAGATGCACGAATAATTTATGTGTGCTCTGTCGGGATTATGTGCGGTTTTTGTACAAATGTTTTGTTTAAAAATTAGATTCCTTGTTTTAATGCGCAAAAGTTTTTGGATGAACTGAGAGATGTTTAAGGCTAGGCTCAGGTTACCCACGTGTGTGCAGATAAGTGACATGAATACGCAAATCAAGCTCATGCAGAGGGGAAAACCATCCGTTTTCGTTTGTCTATTTTATCGGTAAACAGGTGTAAGCCGATACAGAATGTATTTAAATTTTCTACGACTTTTATGTCTTTCATCTATCAAAAATTCACTACTAATTACGATCAATACCTGTTAGAGAATGCAGACTGTGGGTGACGTCACTTTCAGCAAATAACGTCATGAAGCTACCTGTATTTGCGTAATGTGGTAGGTATACGATAGTTTGCTCTGTCTGCGTGTTTCAGTTTAAAATACTTTGTCGCGGTAATGCCATTATTTATCATCTTGGCTACGAAAAAGTAAGGTAGAGTTTAAAGCAACTTGTTGTAATACCAACCGTGTTGTCAGTAGAATTGTAGTATATAATCATTAAAATCCTAAAAATTTCTGAACAAATAAAAACCAAAGCTAAATAAAACGCTATATTCAGAAGCCTTCGTTGGCTGTGGTGTAGTCGGTTAAAAATACTGGCCGTTGCCGCCTGCGGTACATTTGCATTGTAGGTGTCGAATAGTAGAGAGATAGAAGAAGTGAATTATGAATCGTAGCACCGCTCGCACAGTAACCAAACTGGGGCTAGTTAAAAGACCTGGAAAGATTTATAGAGTGGCGTAGACAGGGAGCTAGCTAGCAGCTAGTATCTCATCCTTTGTATACGTTAACACAAAAAGTGTTGCCGAGCTACGCGTCGCGTCGGTTGCGTGCGTTGCTTGGGTACTTTAGCGCGATACCATCTTTTATCTTCCGTCTTCACACTGTTTGTCCTCCAGAAAAAGTATTTTTATACAAACCACGGTAAGCATAATGCCTTTTGGAGATTGCGTAAATGTTTATTATAGATACGCACTGTGTAAGTGAACGTTGTAGGTTATTACGTTTAGTTAAGGCAATGAAAGAAATATGATACCACTTAATTATCCGCTTAGGTATATAATAAGGTACTCCGTTAGAGAAAGGTTCTAGAACTATACTATTTTTATCTAAAGTAAATAAATAATGATTCAATGTTATGCATAATACTTGGTATAACCTGGATCTTAGACTTATCTTTATATTAATTGTCGCGAGCATTGCGTACTCACGTGCGGTCTAATAGGTAGCTGGGACCCGAAGTGGTCTCGTACTACTACTAGACTTAGAAGTGGTTCTTATTCAACTTGCAAGTTGAATAGGAACCACTGCGAGTTGACTACTTAGAGTTGTGTTGTAAGTTTGTTACGAGTTTCAATAACAATGTATTTTTATGAAAAGCAAGGCTAGATTCAGGATTCATAGCACTTCTCAACAGCAAATAGTAGGCCTTGAACGTTTTCGATTAAAAGCCTGTATTCATGGGTATGTAATAATATTATATTGCTATGTATTTTTAATGATTATTATGTCTTTTTGAGTCGATCGTTACGGTTGAGATCACTCTGCAATAGATACACGGTACGCTGTGCGTAGTGGCGTAAAAAGACTACGTACTAGGCGCCTTTGTGGCCGCATTGAGGCATACATTTTAATCGCTTTTATCTAGAAAAAATAATGCGGAGATCACTGTCACGTATTTCGTACAAATAATCCTGTGTTATAGGTTATAGTATGTTATTGCGCGATGAATATTCCGCTCGTGTAGATAATGGAGATCAGTATAAATGTCTAATATACAAAGACCGGAATACAAACTTGATTGTTTTATTCTTCTGCGATATTTTATAGTTTTCAGTAAGTGAACTTTACTTTTTATAACGAAGTTTATTACTTTGTATTCTCTTAACACAGGTATAAACAAGGTTTATAGTTGTACTAGAGAACGCAAGCAGCTACGCCTGCATTTTTTTAAAATTTACCCGTTTTGGCCGATCCCGTGGGAATTTTGGGAAATCCCTTCTTAGTGAACCCCAACGGTCCCCAAGGAACATACATGCCAAATTTCAGCTTCCTGCGCCCTATAGTTTCGGCTGTAGCGTGTCTGTCAGTCAGTCAGTAACGCAAGGATTTTATATATTAAGATAATGAATCCTCGAGCGTCATCGCACGTCCACATCACAGATGTAGAGGAACCATAAAAGATCCAAATTGTCCTTTTTGCGTTCCCAATGAGGCATGGAATCGAATGTCAAACAGCTTGTTTTGTTGACTTGCAAAAACAGCGCGCCGTGAGACTCTCGTGAACATCGAATGGATTTTGCTACTTTTGCATACGTATACGTTTATTTACAAATATTTTCGTCGCATCGCTAACAGGATCGCTCATAGCGATACACGTTGTACAAGACCGAGCAAAATGAGATCAATGATCACATGTAACTATAAAAAGTATGATGTTAGTTTTTTTCCGAATATTATCAGCCTTAAGGCTTTCGTTGGAAAGGAAGGAACCTTTTCAACCAAAAAAAATTAAACCATTCGCCATGTTGCCTGTGGCTAACAAGGAGGCTTTTAATGCAAAGGAGACCCTCGCTTAATTTAATCATGACTGAAAAAAATCTATGTAAAATACAAGTTAACGAGTAATAATTTACTATTTCCAATTAATGTTTTCGGGTTTAAAACGAACATTGTGATACCCTTGTAAGGACCTATGGAACTCATTTGTAATACAAGCCACAAATTGCTGATTATACCAATTAGTATTATAACCATAAGCTGTTATCTTACTGTGAATCTCGATAAGTTAATTAATTGATCACTACCTTATTAATTGCCAATCATTATAGAATTGTTCAAAGGAAAACACATACGCATCGACATATATTATGTTGTTAAAATAGCGGTGTATCCTGTCTAACACGAACGTTACATTGTTTGATACTTGTGAACTGATATGGATTCGCCGCGGGGTGAAGTATGCCAGTGACATTTATCCCTATAGTTTAACAACAAAGGAGTCAGATTTGTTGCGTTATAATGTCGCGGCTCAAAGGGCCACCTTTGTTTCAAGCTCGTTACGACGTGACACATATGGGGCGAAATGCTTTGATGCTTGTTTTTATTTTGTTTGCACAGCTAATTTGGCGTTTGAGCCTTAGCTACAATGAAAGTGCAGTCGACAAATATCATATACTCTTATACTCTCGTTGATACACGTGCACGGCTTTGAAAAGCTTTAAAACATGAGTTGAAATTTTCATGAATTATATTTTAAGATGGTACTGAGTTTAACACAACTGATTTTTAATATGTGGTTTTACACACATTCGGTGGTCTTATTATGGGTAAAGCGTGTGATGCTAATTATTACGGTTACTCTAAAAATTGAGCGAAGTACTACGCCTTTGACCTTATGATATATTTCATTGCTTAAATAAATGTATTGTTAGTGGATATTATTGCTTTATCAAATCTATGTGCTCTCTGGATCGTGCAAAAATGTATCTGGTTTTATAGTAATTGAATCGGTGTACTGGGCGTTATGGTTTAGATTCCTACACGCGATAGAAGTGTGTACCACTCTCTTGGAGTTCTTTGTGTTCGTTGTTTGAACGTGTAAAGTCTTGGGCAACAGATAATATCCCTAGAACGGTTGGCATTTCCAGTTGAATCTAAATAGCGTAAAAGTGCAAAAGAGTTTACCAGTTGTGACCAAATCAAAGAACGTACGATTTGTAAAATATTTTAATACTGGACTACTCGTACAATTTAGGATTGAAATTGAGAAAATAAATTTCAAATTCGTAGGTATAAGTACATATTACAGATAACCAGTCAGTCAGTCGCATTAACATAAATAATTCTCTTTGGAGATTCTGTATCCTGAAGATCCTCGTCGATAATTCAAGGTTTGAATAATTCAGCAGTCGTTTTAGGATAATTCCCAAATTGAAGGTTTTACGGTTACGCGTCGGCTTTAATGAAGTAAAGTTTTTCCTTTCCATTCTTTGTCGTATTCGGAAACCTTCGAGCTGGATATTTCGTTTCACTACGGTCGTATCTTGTCCAATTGAAAACGAATGTCGGGAGGCACGACACAACGGATTCGTAGCTAAAAGGATTGTCAACTTTTAAACGTACCTACTCGTTCCTTTTTCAAGTGAATAATAGAAATCTTATGTCTGTAAATATGTCGCATATTACGAGAGCAAATTGAAAGAAAAAAGTTCTTGTAGCAGAACGGAATTAAAAGTCAAATCCGGTTTTTGTTATGAGGACGGATCTAAATCAATATAGATTTTCAATTCTGTAGACGACGATGAGATCAGAATTTCGATTGAAAAGACAAATTAAACGCAATTAAGGGAAAATTATGTCGTCGACGAGAGATCTAATTAAAAGCGTAAAAGGTTTTGTGTTCCTCAGAAAAAAAAAGACAAAAAGACTACAAAGGTTGACGTCAATAGCGATTTGATAAAAGTATTAAATTTCAGTTACTTTTTATCTTTCCCTTTCGATCTTGATTTAACGTCCTTTGAGGTCATTACTGAGGCTCAGCGGAATGGCTTCGCTTAATGAAATCGTGAAAGAAAATTGAGTTTAGTTAAAGGGGCGAATTTAATTCGATTTCAAACTTTTTGAATGAATGTCGCAATTTAAGAACGGCGGCATCATGAAGCTCGCAAAATAAGATGGAAGCGAAAAATGGAACTCTGACTTTCGTGGTTAATTAAAATAAATTATTCACTGGCCTCTTAAATAGATTGGCCGGCGTCTCCATTACAAATCGTTTCAAGTTAATTTGTGATTCCGGAGAAGACACCCAATGGCAATGATTAAATAATCATTAAGTATAACATTGAAGTTCCTAAACGGATTAAGATTAAATATGCACAGCTCCATTCGGTGCGTGGCTGACCATGATGACGTGATTTACTTACCGCTCATATGCAGTGTTAGCTAATTGTTACTAAATAAATAGATTTAAGAGAACCAATAAATTTACTTACACTATCTATTTCTTATATCAGTGTTGTGAATTGTAAAATGCATAATACATATTCTATTTATTAAAATGTATAATCCTTGTTTAAATAGTATTAACCAAAAGCTGGATTCGTGAAGCATGCATATACCTACTTATGTTTAAACTTTTTCTTGTAACATTAAAATACTTACTAAGGCTGGTTTCAGAGCGACGCGCGCGGCACGCGCCGTCGGCCAGCGCCGGTCAAACAGCGCGTTTGGCGCGCGGACCACTGGAAGGCTGGTTTCAGAATCACGCGTTTGACCGGCGCTGGCCACACGCGCGCGCTTATAATTACACTAGATTATTAGTAGCGTTTCATAGTCACGCAGTTCAAACGCGCCGCGTGTGAGACGCGCGCCGTCGGCCGGCGCTGCCGAAGCGCGCGCCGCCCAAGCTCCTCCTACGTGAAACGCGCACTCGTTTCAGTGTTCCGCGTGTCATGCGCGCGCTGTTGAGACGCGCTGGCCGACGGCGCGTGCCACGCGCGTCACTCTGAAACCAGCCTGAAACGAGTTTGCGTTTCTCTTTGCAATGTATGAAGCTTCGGCAGCGCCGGCCGACGGCGCGCGTCTCACACGCAGCGTGTTTGAACTGCGTGACTATGAAACGCTACTACTAATCTAGTGTAATTGCAAGAACGCGCGTGTGGCCGGCGCCGGTCAAACGCGTGACTCTGAAACCAGCCTTAGGTATAAAATCTGTACCTAACGCGAATGAGAAAATAGGTAAGTCTTTCAAACTGTGGAATACTCTTTGATGGCATCAGTGTATTGCAAATGAATGTATGTGATTTAAATTTAAAGGCATCTATTAACAGAACTGTCTTTACAAAGTATCTATGCGCGTACCGAAACGGTAGAGTCAAATGTGGAAAATGTCGGTAACGTCTATAACACTTTAGAACATCACGTAACAGTTATGTATTCACAGAGTCCATATCAGAATATGGTAATCATATTAGTGTATGTTTTTGCCAAAAAAATTGGGAAGTGGACTGATCGCCGCTTCTGCGTCACATCGAGTTGAAGGCTCTACTTCGGTATGACAGTTACGGCGCACTGATGTGAGCGGACATTCCATTATCATCCATGTATATACACTGCGAATTACAATAATTAAGTAGGTATAAAAGGCATATTTTTTTACATTATATATATCAAATTTGCCTGTTCCCAATAGTCTGACAGACAAGGACAGCCATAACTATTGAAATTTGGCATGTGTGGTTCCTGGTGACCGTAGGGGTGCACTAAGAAGGGTTTTCTAGAAATTCCCATGGGATCGGGAAGAAACAATTATATTAAAACTATATTGTGCTGGTGTAGCTGCGGGCAGCTTCTAGTATAAAATATATAGAAAAAGAGCGACGACAGTATTATTAGATTAACTTTTTTAACAAGAGATATGTTTTTGCAATTGTTCATTCAATTTATTTATTTTATTTATGTATAGTCTCACGCCTGTATACCTGAAGAGGTAGGCAGGGGTATAATATAACATCCACATTTGGCCATTAATTTTATTTAATATTTCATTCAATTATCTCTATTAAAATTGTTACCTGTTTCATATTTATAACTATAACATTAGACTACTTACGTTAATATGAGTATACTAATACAGCATTTAAAAAAGAAGCAACCACCTTTGTTGATTCCAGAAGCTATTCTGCAGCTGAGAATTTCTCGGAAGAGAAACTTATTACAGTCTCGCTTGCAATTCTCACTTGAGAACTATTATAAGGACGTAAAGTAATAATATATAAGCTTACGCAAGTTGAGTGACTGGCTTAAGTACCTATAGTTTGAATTCATCACGAAATATTTTGCTATATTCCTAAAGCTTCGTAACTTCTAACAAAAGAAATACGTGTTTCTATAAAACAGTTAAACATAGAGTTTTCCCACGAACAAGTCATTTATAAATGCGTGTTACGAGTAAGCAGCACATCTGAAGTTGCCAGTGGCACGCGAACTTCCGACGTTTTAACTAGCACAAGCTGTTAAGGCTGCATTGATTTTATAAACGGCAAGTCCGTGGCGCACAGTCGAAGCCTTCAACATAACCCGATGGCTCACCTTCAAAGAATGCCGCGAGTTCACCAAACTTAGATAGCCTAACGAAAGTAGTTTGTAACAAGCACTTTCTTAGAACGTAACTATTATTCGCTACATTACAAGTTTCCTTAAAATCCTTCTGATTGTAGTTACGGTTCAGTTCACGAATAAAGCCTTAACCCTAGAATACTAATCATCGCCTGAGAGGCCGCGTTCGGTTGATTTTTAAGAATATTTTTAAATTACGTCTATGACGGGATTGGTAAAAAACTTACCTTTAATACTAATGATCGCCTCCCAGGCGACCGTGAGGTCAATAACTCGATACCTGTATATTCCCCGCTGAACCCGTGACCACTCTCCACTGCGTCACGGGGTGCACTGTATTAGCGCGAACGCACCCCGTGACGCAGTGGAGAGTGGTCACGGGTTCAGCGGGGAATATACAGGTATCGAGTTATTGACCTCACGGTCGCCTGGGAGGCGATCATTAGTATTAAAGGTAAGTTTTTTACCAATCCCGTTTCTTAGTTTTTTGCAATTATCTTATTATTTATTTGTTTGATAAAGCTGAAAATTGATTATTTTGTTTCATAGATGAATTGTATTTCATAGTTGATGAGTATTAAGCGGTAAAAAAATAAGATTAGTACTCTAGGTTTAAGAGGTGAGATGTCAATGGGCATTATTTTGAAAGAGATTTTACGTCAGGACTTAAGGAGTTAACCAAGGAGTTAACAAGCAAAATCCTTTAAAAAGTTTTCAACCGAATTCAATAAGCCGAGAGAAGTCTCTGTTTGCGAAATTCATTGAAATAACAAAAATAAAATAACTTTACTTTTACACTTTTACGATTCTTCTGAGAAGGAACTCAGATGTGTATTTTTAGACATATGTTTTTATTGTCCTACTTTTATATTGTAGATGGGTACCTTGTTAAGAAATATGTATAGTTTTTATATATAATATATTTTAAAAGTGTATTATTTATGTAAGTGAATTAATGATTACATTTTAATCTCGTGTTATTCGTATAAAACATATACATAGATTTACTTTCAGGTTTATGCTACTATAACATTTACTAAAAGGACTACACGTATATACAGGCTGTCATAAGACCCATCACCAAGCCGAAGTCTACTCGTTTTCATGCCAAGTCATACTAAGCAAAAATAAAACATGGGATTTTATTTTTTTAAATAATCACATGTTTTAAGCCGCAATTAAATGTGTGGGCGTGCAATTTTCGAAATACCTACTTATCCATGAGTCCATAGGACCGATCCGATCTGTGGGTGTTAGAACAGGTTGGCGTGGTATTTGCACCGATTTTGTACTTAATTACAAAAACTGTATAGTAACTTTGAGCCTCAATATCTCCTGAACCAATAATTTGCCAGGTAGGTATGGTGTTGAAGTAAAGAATGTTCGTAATTATTTGTACAATATGGGGTTTCAGTTTTCGTCAAGGATTTATTGCACCCTGTATAGGGATTTGGGACAGATAGTTGGCAGGGGAGAGCTGTGAGAATTTAGAGCTCGTAAACTTGTAACATTGCGTGTTTACTGTGCTGGTCACGCGTGTTTTAGACAGCTCGCTTAACAGAAATCGTGAATAAATTTTTGAAGAATGAGAAATAAGGAATATTTTTTTGAAGTAAAAAGATTTGCAATGAGGAAGACTTTCTGTATTTTATTTGTCAATACTTTGAAACCAATAACATGATTAAAATTGCGTTTAAATATTATATTTATTGGAAATGTTAGCACTCCTAATATTGCGGTTTATTGCGGCTCACAAAGCCCAGCGTTTACAATAGAAGTAAAATGTGAGTACGTATGTAATGCAGAATTCTAAAACGATGAAACTCTTGCGTGTTATCGTAGTTTGAAACACAAGTGCGGTCTTCATTATTTGTCTGGGCAGCTGGTTCTACGCTCCGTGGATAGAAAGTAACAAGTTTTAACAATGCACTTTTACAGTTTAGCCCTCGCATCTCGCTCAACCAAAATGTTACACAACTTTCTAACTTGTTATTTTTAGTTGACTCAATGTTAATTAACTCAATGTTAGCTAAATTATTTCTCGTCTATAGTAACTTCAAGTGGACGATCCTATTAATTACAGGTCGTTTATAAAATATATTTATAATAAGATTATTACCTTCATTTCAAGTTCAGTAATTTAGTCTAAGTGTTGTGCTTTTATTAACAATCTATTTTTGTTACGCGTTTTGTGTGTAAAGCGAAGCGAATGGGCGTACATTCGATTTTCTTTCCAACTTTAGCTCGTTTAAGTCGGTCGTTAAACCAGTTCTGTGGGCGTATTTATTATATCGTAGGACAGCTCGCAGCAAAGTTGTGCTCAACAAAACATTCTACACGAGCGAGTATTTGAATCGACAGTGTACTCCGGACAAGTGTTGTAAACGTGTCGATTTCGGTGCGATGTGTAAATAAAAATGGATAATATTACTTAAAAGCTCACACACGGAATCTTGTTGCAGCGAAACAGGTGACTGCGGTGTCCTTGCTAGCTATAAACTCTCTTCTATGCGCTTCTGCAATGGACACATTTTACTCTCTTTATCGTCTGATAAAGTCCGACAGTCCTTTGTTCTCGTGGCTGTTCTTGAAAATTTAAAAGCGGTCCTTGCAGTAAATTCGCTTGGAACGCGCAGCCTCGGCCCGAGATACCGGCCGATGAATAAATTATATGCCTACACATGTATACTATTTATGTACACGTACGAACACGGTAAGCAGGCATAAATTAATCCTCATTAAAAGAAATTCTCGTAGGGAGTAAGTACTGTGTTTTTGTATACCTTTTGATTATGCCTACATAGCTTTTGTACTAAATCTGTACGATAGCCATCATACATTGATATTCCCTTTTAGCCCGTGATCCTAGTCTAACCAGAGTTGACAAAATGGTAACTTTCTTACGAAGTGATTGCTGTCTGTCCTGAACAGCTAGAACAGATAAGTATCTACTCTCTTGGATACAGATCCCTGTAATAATTCACAAAAATAGTGCTAACAACCTGGACCAATGGTTTAGCTTGCTTCCCAAGCATATATTTTATGGTACGCAGTAAAATTCTCTTGTACAGTAAAAATTATTTGTAAAATAGAACAGTCCGAACCAAATCATAATCATGAATAACATAGGAATCTTAATGCAAGTAACATTCAGCTTTCTGAAATCCATTGCCCACTCGCGTCCATTTGAAAGAATATTTCCGCTCGGAAACATATTTCCTTTATGTTTTCCTGATTTCTTTGTAAAATTTTCAGAAATATATTAAAAAGAATAATGTCTAAATGTCGTTTTTAAATATTAATAATCAGAATTCAGAATTTTATTGTGTTTGTTTGTTATAACCCGTAGAGTCCATGTGACAAACGTCATTTTCAGTGAGAATTATTTTTCATATAGTTATACAGGTTGATTTGTAATTGCTCGTATTCCCTTAGGGAGGTGATTTTAGGGCCAAAATGGAGTATTTTTACCTCCTACATATGGGGGTCCAAAATGCACCATTTTGCAATAAAACGGTTTTTAAGATTTTTTACTTTGTTTGATTTTTTGTTGACTATTCTTGGTGGCAAATTGGGTCTTATTTAATGGACAATTAAATGGTCCATCTTTTAAATTAAAATAAACCTACTAGCTCCACGTGGAATTTGAAAATAGAGCCAATAAACACGCAAAAAATGTTCGAATAAAATAAAATTACGCCACAAAAATGCAATTATTTGAAAAAAATAATATGTGGCATGTTATGTAAAGTGTTGGAATAACTTCCTGGTATTACCTGCTATCCAAAACGGTATAATAGTCTTAGACAATTGGTGCAAATTTCGAGTAATAGCCACTTTTGTTCAAAAAAAGTGCTTCTGGATGACTCACTCGCCAGAACATTTTTTCCTGTATTTATTCTTAAGCTCTGCAATCAGCAGTTATTTACTAGTAGGGAGACCAACCTAGCAAAACTTAGGGTCTTGGGTTCGAATCCTCAGTGTAAATGACTGTCTTTTGTTAGTTAAATGCATATTAAGTTTTTTATTCTCACTTGTCCCGTGACTCGAAGAGCATGTTCAGCCAGTTGGTACCGGACGTTATGTTTATCTTGGAAACTCTTTTAGGGGAGTCAAAACCAAGTCAATCAGTCAAATAAATAAATAATTAAAAACAAAGGCGTGACACTGAATTAATAATACCCCCATATGTAGGGGGTAAAATACTCCATTTTGGCCCTAGTATGACCCGAAGGGAATACGAGCAATTACAAATCACCCTGTATAGTTTATCTCACTAATCTTCTAAACATCACATTAATAGCTGCTGAGTCAAATATTCGAGAACTCGTATAATAAAACGATTAGAATATTCATTGGCAATTCCATTTGGAGCAAAAATGTTTGCAAATGCAGCAGTAAACCTATTTATACGTCACAAGTTTTGTGGCCAAAAAATACTAATCCAGATAAAATAGATTAGTGAGTTGGAGATAGCTCCCTCACTCGGTATCGTCCAATGGATAGGATGATAAGGACCAATACTCTCTCTGCGGTCTAGTCTGTTAGGCATTACACTTAGCTTACGTCACGACGTGAATTTGTACAAAAACTGAATTAATTTTATGCGATCTTCTTAAACTAAGCTACTTGTGATGAATTCGCTAAAGGCGCAGTTTTTGTGGTACTGAATCGTAGTTACAATTGCTACTACTTTATCTGAAAATTTGAAGAATGTTTGAACCATACGTATACAGATTAAATGTATTTTAAAGTCATAGTCAAATATTTTTCCAAATGCGTGTTTGAACACTTAACAGCTTATCTTTAATGTGTGATAAAAATTTGACTCGTATGGTATAAACTGGGTTATTTCTTTGTTCATTAAGATATAATTTATTCTATGTGAATATACGAGGCACAGGCTAAAGCAACAATACATAAATATTTCAAAGACCGTGTAGAAATAAATTGCAAAACAATAAACTCAAGACAAGCCGCAACAAACTTAACTCAGTTGAAGACGGCCATAAAAGTGTGACATTATATTGTGTGGGTCCTTGTGTACGGGCTAAGATAAATTATTTTACAATATTCCGAAGACTAACGGTCCGTGTAAGTTACCGGCCGGTTGCAAATGTCGTAACATAAACTAAATATGTTTCCGCTTTAAGTCCATAATACAACTCGTATATACCTGCAGCCATCTTTATTTCTTCACTCGGAACAATATTTACGATGCTGCGGCCAGCGTTGAGATTTATTTATAGTTAAGTCGATATCATAGAGTCTGATTCACAGTCGAGACAAATACATTTTTTTTTCTCTCTCTTTTCTTGCAATCTATCATCTGAGATATTCAGCAATTGGTGTGTATGTCAAAATATGGCGTGAACGGGTATCATCCATTGATGATGACGACAATTTCTACTCTATCATTTTACTGGATGAGGTCTTGAGGAATTCTTTTCTTTAGTCTTTTGCCAGTGCGTCTGGGTGATTTGTTAATCGTTCCCTGTATGATTTTGTTCTAGCTATTATTTCTTCTTTTATGGTGTTCATACGCAGGTCATTGTGAAGCCTGTCATTTGTTATGTACCAAGGTGCATTCGTGATAATTCTTAGTAACTTCGACTGAAATCGTTGCAGTATTGCAATATTTGACTTTGCAGCTGTCCCCCACAGCTGTAATCCATAAGTCCATATGGGTTTTATAATACATTTATAAAGTAGCAGCTTGTTCTGGAGAGAGAGTTGTGATTTATTATTGAGTAGCCAGTACATACTCCGCAATTTCTGACTCATAGCACAGCGCTTTGATAGAATATGCTTAGTCCAAGTTAAGCGTCTATCAAGGTGGATCCCTAAGTATTTAGTACTTTCGGCTTCTCTCCTAGTAGTGAAAGTTACTTGGACTGATTTTGTTTCATTCGCCTTTATTCTCCAGTCTCGGAGCCATTGATTGATTTGGTCGAGGCTATTTTGAAGTTTTTGTGTTGCGAGCTGAGGTGAAGATTCTGCGGAAACTATTGCTGTATCATCAGCAAAGGTGCCTGTAATGACTCCATCTGTTGTGGGAAGATCTGCCGTGTATAGTAGGTATAATATGGGACCCATCACACATGCCCTGGGGCACTCTCGCTTCAATTTTATACAGATTTGTGAACTCGTTGTTTGTTTAACAAAGAAGTGTCTATCATTTAAATATGAGTAAATACGATGAAGAACAGGTCATATGTTGATAAATGACTCTTATACGATACAAAAACCATGGTATGGATGGGAAAATTTTAAAAATAATGGCTTCCCTTGTAGCAATGCGTTTATTTTGATCAAGTTTTAAATATTTTAATGAATAATAAACATAAAACGAACCAAGAAATGGTAAGATTAAATGTAAAGCGCACTGCTTGCGCATTAGTCATACACGTAGAGTAGCTAGGCGTCGAACTTGGCAATATTGTGGCAAATGGCACATACGTATGTATTACTTTTACCATAAAGGTTTAAAATTTGAAGTTAGAAATGCAATGCAATAGTTAGAAGGAAAAGAAATAGGTGAACGTTCTGTGACGTCAAACCGGTCAAAGACAAATGAGAAAGTTTAGCGTAGGAGTTAGTCTATTTCCTGAACTTTTTCATAACTTATGAAATATAGAAGTGGGTGGAAACACTTGGCTTCTGTTTGCCATTCTATTTCAGTATGACTCAAAACAATTATTATTACTTATTAAATTATAAACATGAAAGTTTGAGAGTATTTAAAGGATGGGTGGATGTTTATGACCATTTCACGCAAAAACTATTGAATGTATTTTCATTAAACTTCGCAGTGATATAGCTTACACATCAAAATATCACGAAGTATTCCTTTTGCGACTATAATCGACACCGACGCGGGCGGAACTCGGTGCAGCAGCTAGTAGTTTTATAAAGCTCTTATGTTTACGAGTATATCGTTTACATAATACCCGTCTCAGATCATCGATAGGTATAAATATTGTGGGTGCTTCTAGCGTCCGACCCAAGGTCTATTAAGTTTAATGGAGGTCCAGGGAGCTTGTTGAAGGTTTAATATCTACACAGTATATATTAGCACTGGCCATGTATCGTACTGGCTATCTGTCGTTTATTGTCGGTATACATATAGACATGTACTTTGAATTATGTGTTTACTCATTTGTTTTTTTCTGAAGCACAAAAATGAGGCTCTGAAGTTTTTCAAGATATTCAAAGCACAGGTGTAAAAACAAACAAATAGAACAATTAGAGCGCTAAGCGCACGTCGCAAGCTAAAAGTCGCCCGTGCGCGCTAGGCGCACGGTCGACTTTTGTCACGAAGACAAAAAAAGTTTTTGTCACCGTCACGTACTCACCCAAGTGAGGTGCGCTCACGAAGGATGTCAGTGACAAAACTTTTTTGAAATCCTAGCGTCATTTGCCGATATGGATTTCGAAGAGACGGTCGTTCTCTGTGAACTCATGAGACTCAGGAGAAAAAGAAAGCGCAGAGAATACTGGGTACACCCCCTTTGGAGTGATTCCATTATAAATTCGAAAGTGTGTATGTATGTATGTTCCGTTTTCACGCTAAAACGGATGAACCGATTTTGTTGAAATTTAATATATGTAGAGATATATTAGACCATGGAGATGGACATATGCTACCATAAGTTGCAAAAATTAAACTGGGAGGGATTGTAGGGAGGGTAGAAGTTTGTACGGCCCAAATTTACCTCTTGGAAGTAAGAACGCAGGCGCTTATAATAGAGTGCTGCGCATGTGCTATCGCATATCTGTCAGTACTGTTACGTCATTCATAATGTCATATTGTGCACGTTGATTTGTAGCATTAATAAACTAATAATTATATAATAAGCTTAAACGGCTGAAACGATTTTCCTTACTAATATTAAAAAAGGCGAAAATGTTTATAGAGATATATTGAACATGTATTAGAACATGGCTTTGACATTTGACTGTATGCAAGGTGATTTTATTTCGGTAGTTGTCGGTAGATAATGTCATGGGTACTGACCGAGTTCTGAAATCTTTAGAATAATCAGGAGTGTCTTCACACAACTTGAGACTAAAAGTAGATTTGTGTTACACCGAATTTAACGCGCGCGAAGCGGCGGGAAAAAGCTAGTCAAATATAAAATATGTCAGCTTATTTATCAAATTGTCACCAGTGCGCGCACCGCTATGAAAAGCTAACGGCGCGGTGACAGTTTCGTCACGGGCTTGTTCGCCGGTCGGCGTACACAAATGTCGACCAGTTGTCACGTCGTAACATGCGCGCATTTCCATACATATCCACGGACTTGATAAGAGTGACAAAACAGTCACGCTGACAAAAGTCACCAGTGCGCGCTAGCTCTTAAAGTGATAAGAAGCGATAATGGTTTAGAGTATTGCAATAAGGAATTTGGAGATTACCTAAACAGTGCTGGTATTATCCACCAGAAAAAGCAACCCATACAGCCCAGAACAAAATGGTTTGTGCGAAAGATACAATCGCATAGCCGTAGATAAAAGCGAGATGTCTACTGTTTGATGCAAACCTGGGAAAGGAATTTTGGGGTGACGCCACCAATACGGCAGTGTATCTGCAGAATCGAACTGTGGCTGCTGCGTTGGATAATAGAACGCCATATGAACTATGGACTGGCACAAAACCAGATATCAGTCATATCAGAATATTTGGTAGTACTGTCATGGTACATGTTGCTAAACAAAAGCGGAGGAAATGGGATAAGAAATCTGTAAAATGTATTCTTACAGGATATCCAGATAACATAAAGGAATACAGAGTCTATAATCCAGAAACAAGGACTGTGTTTACAATTAGGGATGTGCTTATAATTGAGCCAGAAATCAATTCTGAATGTACGATTCTAGTGCAAGACCAGAATGTTGCTTCAGTGGGGGATGAGGTTAAACCAGAACAATCCCAGAAGGTAACAGGTTTTGAATCAACATCTAGTCTCGAAGATAAACAACAAGCCCAGAAGGTAACAAGTTTGGAATCAATATCTAGTCTTGAAGATAACTCCAACAGCGATAATGATTATAAAGACTCAGAGAGTACACATCAGTGTGAAAATGAAGATTTCATGGACAGACCCAGTGTTATCTTCAGACCCATACGAACACGGCAACCACCAGAGAGATATGGTATGTCAAATCTTTGTACAAGCGCTGAAACCTGTGATGGGGCAGTCTGCAACGGACAAGAAAAGAAACAGTGGACGTTGGCCATGCAAGAAGAACTAAAGTGTTTCAAAGGAAATTATGCATGGGAATTATGTGATAGTCCACAAGATGGTAGGGTTGTGCAGTGTAAGTGGGTGCTTTGTAAAAATATGACAGTGATAACAAAGTTCGGTTCCGTGTATGTTTAGTTGCTATGTATGTATGTCAAATATTGGGTATAGGAGATCTAAGATAGATCCATGTATGTATACAAAGAGTTAGAAATATTTTTTGTAGAGATTTTTATTTTTTCAAATGGTTGTAAAGAAACAGAATTTTTGAAAAATTTCATAGTTAGTATTTCAAACTTAAGAAAGTCATTGGTGTCAAAGTGTTAATAAATCTGAGAAATCTATCACATTGAACCAGTCTGATTATATTGATCAGGTGTTACAAAAATTAACTTGCATGTATCTAAGGGGGAAAACTATGTTGGAAAATTCCCATATCAGCAAGCTATTGGTCGTCTAATGTACTTAGCAGTTCTAACCAGACCTGACATTACTTATGCAGTTGCATTTTTGAGTAAATTTAACAATTGCTATTCTAGATTTGTATAGAATGTGTAGTAAATACAATTTTAAATGTGAAGTATTTGCCTACAGCTGAGATGCCAGCTGATGTATTCACCAAGGCTTAATTTGTTGTGAAACATTATACGTTGTTGGATATATTAGGTATTCAAAGATTGTAATAATTTTGTATATACAACAAGCCCAGAAGGTAACAAGTTTGTTGTTAGATATAGTGGGGGTGTTGAAGGTTTAATATCTACACAGTATGTATTAGCACTGGCCATGTATCGTGTTGTCGGTAGACATATAGACATGTACTTTGAATTATGTGTTTTACTTCTATAGTAAAATATAAAACATTGTCAGTCTTTGCCACTCGTCTCTGGGAATACGTCGTTTTATTTCAGGGGGCCAATTCTGCTATTTTTAAATGACATTGATATATTTTGAATGGATTTAAAAGCGGTATTCTGATAACCTTATGTCATTATCGTATAATTTAAAATAAACAGTTCGTCGTTGACACATACGATCTCGTTACAATTTCATTCAAATATCATATAATTTAGGAGAATACGCTTTTTGTGACGTAAGTATGACACTGACATCATATCGCGACTATATTTTTATAGCGGAATTGGGCCCCAGAGCTGTTACAAGATTGAGCGCCGCTGACCTGAATTTGTACTAGACATAGATATCGATTGGAGATCCGACTCGCGCTAATGTTTCTAGGATCCTCATTTATTCCAACTTAAATCCGCTGTCTTATCCAGTTAAAAATAGCTTGGCATAGATATCGCTTTCAATTTACCGTTCTCAATAAAGCCTTTAAAAAAAGAAATATTGAAATATGCCGCTGCTTGTCGCCGATAACAACGTTAAAAATATATGAAAAAGCGACGGACGTGGTGCATTTTAAAGTAAACTTTATGTTTGTTGTTTTAATTCAATACTGATGCTTGATCAATATTAGAAGTAAATTTTGTGAGTATATTTAGTTGAACTTATTAGTGATGTGCATACCTACGATAAACATCGACACTTCTGTTGGACCTTTCAAAGTCATCGTGTATTTATGTCGAGAGGTGCATGAGGCCGGAAGTAGACTGCAGTGCAGTCGGGCCTCGGTACAATTTATGGGCTGGCCTGGTAGCCGGGGACACGGAGTGATCGCGTCGACTGCCTCGATCCCTAATAAATAACTGCAGCCAAGTTTTGCAACGTACAAAGTGGGCCATTGCTAGTTTTTCCACTAACAAACCGTATTCACTGACATTCAATTGAATTCTTGATTAATAGAACAAATTGCCGCCGCAAAATAGAAACCGAGTTTCGTTATCAATTCGTTGTTGAACAAAGGCCGGGATTTTCACTTTAGCTGTTCTGAAAGAAATATTAAATAGGTGCATACTTTATACTTAAGAAATTTTTAAGGTTTCTGTACTCAAAGCGATCGGGCACGGGACTCTTTGAGTAGGGAATTTACTAAGCCTCCGCTACCTGTCCGTCAGTCTGTCTGTCTGTCAGCGAGCTGGATCTTATGAAGCATAAAGAAAAGGGTACAGAGATGGGATTTTAACAAACTATTTATTTGTATTGTACTTTAAAAAAACAGTATAAATTATATTGGATTACTGAACTTACAATTTTTTGTCATAATTGGCGAATTTTTTTGAGGTATTTTACTAATATAGCTGATCTACTGTTAGTAGATAATATCTTCTTAAAAAAAAAATTAAAGGTATATATATATATTATATACTTACCTTAAAAAAATTTACGAGTACAATTTTATATAAAATTTTATTAAGGGTATTCGTCGTGGTATTTTACAACTTAGTATCGATTTTAGAGCGGCGATAGCTCAGTAACGGACTGCCGAGATGATGGTCTCGGGTTCGATACCCAGATTACCTCTGACTTTTCGAAGTTATGTGTGCATTAAAAATGTTAATTTATCGCTCGCTCAATAATGTCCCTAGTAAGATGGCTATAGGCTCGCCCCCTATTACATTGGGACTGAAACATAACTGGCGGAGTTTGGGCGTTATGTCATGTTATTATTTAGAAATTTTAAATGATTCTTATTAAATTCTGTTGATTGGTATATTTATTTGTAGAATAAAGTAAGGGTGGGGAGTGTACAGAGAGCGTAGATCATGGTCGTTAAGAAGCTTTGCACCGTTTACATGGGATTAATTTAAAAAACTTGTGCGTAGGGTCTAATTAATCAGGTTCTCAGCTCCCTCGCGACACCGGCGCCGCGTGCAACTTTTTTTTTTTACGAGGTGGAAAATCCCTTCGGATCTCTGACTCTTGGGATAAATCAGAGCCGGAGTATGTGGTGTTTCCACTAAAAACCACCTCGACTTACTCATGTACCCGTGTGTCGGAGGGTAGGGTATCGCCGAAGCATTCGTCGCTACCCTCCGACGGGTATTGGCCCGCCAGATGGTCAGGCGGGCCCTGAACAAAACCCCCTTGGCGACGGATTAAGGTGTTCCCGTACCGCCGCCAAAACACCCAGCGGCCGCAGAGGATAGGGAGGACGGCAACGTAACACCTCATCTCCTTTTCTTTGTGGCCCCACCGCGACGCATCGAATGGGGCGCCCCCATTTGGTCGCGGAAGATAGGGCGCGCGGCAACGCAACACAGACACGCCTCTCCTCCCGCAACCGCGCCCGACTGCGAGGGACAGACAGTACTGTCCCCCGCACCCGCACCGTTGGACGCATCCGCGGTTAACCAATGAGTCTTGTTGTACCTAGTATTGAACTGACTCAGATAACTAGTCGCGTATGCGATGTCTGGACGAGTATTAACACTCAGGAACATGAGGCAACCAATTAATTCTTGATATGGATATGATGATCACTATCACTGCTGGTACTGACCTCTAGTTTTCCAGATATTGGAGTTGTACAAGTATTACAATTCTCCATTCCAAACTTTTGTAAAAGATTATTTATATAACTTTTCTGATGTACTTTTATTTCATCATTTTCCTGGTTATATTTAAACTAAGATAATAGCTTAAATAGTCCAAAGCTTTTATTGAAAATCATTTTTTCAAGTCATTTTTGACAATGTCACACGTATTGTCTTTTCTATAAAAAAGAATTATGTCATCGACAAAGACTGCAACTATAACCAACTCTTTTCCCAAAAGTTTGGTATACACACATGGTTCAGATGGAGTTTTCACAAAACCAAAAGACGATAAAGTTTCATCTAACTTTAAATTCCAGGCACGTGGAGCTTTTTTAAGTCCATACAGGGATTTTTGTAAGAGACACACTTTGTTCTCCATACTCTTACTTTAAAACCTTGAGGTTGCTCCATGTAGACTTTCTCTAGCAGATCCCCATTTAAAAATGCAGTGTCAACGTCCAAGTGACGCATCTTCAAACCCAATTCAGCTGCGAGAGCCAGTAGAATATGTAAAGAAGAGTGCCGCACGACAGGAGAAAATGTCTCAAAATACACCTGGCGTCTGGGCCTTAGCAACTATTCTTGCTTTGTACTTCACAACATTTCCTGCTGGATCTTTCTTTAACTTATAGACCCATTTACATGGTATAACTTTCTTGTTTTCTCTGTCAACCAATTTCCATGTCTTCAGCTTCATCAATGAATTATATTCATCAGTTATTGCCATCTGCCACTTATCAACATCATCAGCCAATATAGCCTCATTATAAGTTCTAGGCTCATCAGACACTTGACTAGACACTTGGTATGAGAAGTAATTAGGAGGTTTTCGATCTCGTGATGGATCTCTGTGTCCATCATTTTGACTAGTAGAAACTACTTCTTCCTCAATTGCTTCAAAGGATTGATCAGCTTCAGCAGTCTGATCTTCAGTGACAACAGTATGGCCTGAAGCTGGTTCAACAGTGACCACTGGAAATTGATCAAAAGACTCTTGAACTGTACTGTTTTCTTCCGGTATAGGCAGACTATTAGACTAAAGGTTCAGTAGAAGTCTTAGTATTGTTGACATTTCTATTATTTAAACTAGAAAAGCAATCTTCAAAAAATGTTACGTCTCTAAACTTTTGTAAGATTCTAGGACAAGATGGTTTTCTAAAAAGATACGTATTAGGGTCTTCTGTATAGCCTACAAATACAGCTTCATCAACCTTAAGATCCAATTTCTTACGGTGACAAGAAGGTATATGTATAAGAGCTCTACACCCAAAAACTCTTAGATTACTTAGGTCTGGTTTGCAACCATTCCACAACTCCTAGAGAGTTTTATTATTTAAGGCACGATGTGAGTATCTATTCTGTAGGTATATAGCCGTTCGAATAGCATCTTCCCAAAAAACTTTAGAAAGTTCGCTATCAGCTATAAGAGAGCGTGCCTTTTCTACAATTGATTAGTACGCTCGCCAACACCATTCTGCTGAGGACTATATGGTACCGTAGTTTGATGCTTTATACCACATGAGAATTCACTATTTACGAATTCCTTTCCATTATCCGTCCTTATTGTTTTAATTTGAGCCCCAGTTTGTCTTTCAACCATAGACTGGAAGTGACAAAATCTATCCTTTACCTCTATCTTTGAAGAAATAAAATATACAAATATAGTTCTCGCAAAATCGTCTATAAAAACTAAAAAGTATTTATTACCCTGAAAATAGCTAACTGACATTGGTCCACAAAGGTAAGAGTGGATCAGTTCTAATATTGAAGTTGCTCTTTTATAAGTAATCGGCTTAAACGGTTTTCGAGCTTGTTTCGCTTGAACACAAGCAACACATGGATTTTTATTCACATCTTTATAATCAATAACCTTATGACTATTTTTCAGCAGATTCATAACAACGCGACATAAATTAGCTAAACGCCATATCTGATATTTAGAAAATGAATCAGAGTGCACGTCATAGGCTCTAAATTTGGAAATATTTACGTCACAATCAAGTTTGTACACTCCACCACTGGGCGAGCCATGTAGAACCGCATCACCTGTAAAGGAGAAGGTTTTTGAATTAAATAAATTACAACCCGACTTATCAAACATTACAGTAAAACCTTTTTCAACTGCTGTCTTCACAGATAAAAGATTTGTTTGCAAGTTAGGTACATACATTACATCATTAATTATATTGACGTTGCTTTTGGTATTTATAGATATTTTACCGATGCCTTCAGCGTCAATCTTAGATAGATAGATAGATAGATATATACTTTATTGCACACCAAAATACAGTAAATTATTAAAGTGACTTAAAACTACGATTTATGTACAAACGGCGGCCTTATCACCAAGGGCGATCTCTTCCAGGCAACCTTTGGATGGACAGGAATGTTTTAAGCAATATTATGGTGATGGTGTAGTATTATATTAAATGAATCATTCAATTTTAAAATATAATACAATACATAATATATACATACAAAACCAAATAAATATATCTACATATATACGATACATTATATACCTACATATATACGATACATACATAATCTTAGTCCCGTTTGCAACTGTTACCTTATTATCAATAGGTTTTATGTCTACAAACCAATCTCGTCTTGAAGTTATGTGTTTGGTCGCATCTGAATCAATGTACGATTTATCTTTGTCATAATTATTTGTTGCTCCCAAAGCAGACACAGAGGTCGATTCCTTAATAGAGGGATTCTTCCTTTTCATGACCTTCTTTTTCTTCAAAGGACAGTTTGGTCTCTTGTGACCGGGTTCTCCACAACCATAGCACACAATTTTCTTAGCTTTTGACTCAACAGAAGTGGCATCAACTTTTGACTTCATAGCTGTTTCCAGTTTTATCGAGCTTTTCTTGGACATTTCGTTCAGTAATTTGGACTTTACCAGTTCTGTTTGATATAGAAATATTATTTGTGATAGGTCAAGTCGATTATATCGATTTAGTAACGTTTAGTTTAGTCTATTGTAAATTTTGACTATGGTCACACTATGAACTGTCATTCCTTTCGTTCTTTGTCGTTTCCCGGTAAAAAAGTTGTCTGGACCACGCCGTATCTTGTAATCAGGCAGTTTTTTGTAATCTTGAGTTTTTGAGTTAATTATAGTAATTAACAACCTCGCAACCGTTCGCTATATGAAGTTGTCCGACGAGGTTGTGAGCGATTGGCAAAAGTAAATTAATACCCGCGGTTTTGTTTCTCTCGCGTGGTTTTGTAATTGAAATAAATTGTTCGCCTTTTGGAAAGCTCGTCCTAGTAGCTCGCGAAGTGATAAGGAATTATAAGTAACCTTATAAGGAACATTGTAAAACACATGTGTGAATTCCTGTTTGGTGCCCGAAGAGTAGGACTTCGCCGAATTGGACCCTGTGGTATTTATTCGATTTGCTTGTTATTTTGGCCAAAATTATGAGTTAATCTTATAGGTCCACTCAAGAGCATCATCAGGAGCATCAGTAAGATTTGGTAAGACATTTTATTAATATTAGTTGTAATTAGGATTATAATTCATCGCTGTGCAATCACAGTAATATATGTTTAAACCTTTGCCTTGGGCTTTGCTTTGGATGAATTAATCGCTTCCACTGATCTCTGTAAAACTTACCCAATCTTAGCCCAAACTCTAAACAAGTTCTGTTGTAACGTTTACATTACTATTCAAGAGACATAATCAATGGGTTATATCTCGACGTTAGACCTCCCAACAGAATAGCAGCAATGGACGTATCATCTATTACTTTGTCTATATCCGCCAAATCTTGAGCAGTGGAAATAACAGCATTGATATACGACTCAATATTATTATCAAAATCTTCAAGTCTCAATCTGTATAATTTCCGTTCTAAATATAAACGCCTACCCATACCTTTGTCCTCATAAGCATTTTGTAGCGTAGCTTGGACATGCGTAATTGCAGATGATTCTAGGGTAAGACAAATGTTTGTTAGTGCCTTCTGATTGCTCCTCATCTTTGTGACATTGGAGACGTTCATCCCTGTTGGGTAGCCACTGATAGCTTCCCACAACCCCTCATGCATAAGATAATTACGCATTTTAAACTTCCTCGTACTATACCCTTCTCTTTTGTTGGAATAGAGGAACTACGCATACCTCGCTCATTTGTGTCTCCATTTGGGTTCGCCATCTCAGAAGTGTATGCGAAGAACTATTATGTTTCGTACCCAAAAAAAAAAATCACACAAATATCACTTCAACGAATTATTATGAACACACACATTACTTTTCTTTTATATAAACAAATACAAGAATGTCGTGCTGATAACGATTTGCTATAATTTATTTTTGTATTTGAGAATAAAAGATGTGTTTCATCTAGTTGTTATTTTATTGAAGTAAGTGGTAACCTAGTTACATCGAATAAGAAGAATTTTGAATACTTTGTAAGAATACTATAAAGCCAGTATTATAAGAACAATAATAATAGTGCGGCTATATGCATTATTTAATATCCCGACAATAGTAGTAGATTTTATTTGAATTGATGATCTTCATTTCGTGTGTTACATGTCTGATGTCGGCGTTTATATTAGGCCTCCTAGTAGACCTTCCAAACGATTCTTGTCAGGCAAGAACCAATATCTACGGCATTACGTACAATTGACAATTGATAATAACATATTAGATTGCTAGCAACCGAACATTGTGAATGCTCTTTTAAAACAATTTTATGGTATAACATACCGTAAAATTGTAAAAATAAATAAAATTGTAAGTATTAAAAATTATTCAAATGCAACAAGAATATTTTCTGTGCCCTCAGTCGCTTTTACGCTTTATTATACGAGTGAAATAGTATTTTATTTTACGTTATCATGTAGAATCGACCAAACGATGAGTTTCTACTACATTTTTGTCCAATCGGGTCGAGCAATGTAGTAAGGTAAAATCAATTTTAGTAATCTAGTTGAAAACAAAAGTAAAGTTAAACGGGCGGCCACTTTGCCAGATAGTTTCAATTTAAATTTAATCCCGACTAAGCGTCTCTTGCTAACTTAATAGAGTTTCCTGGTGGATTCTTTTACGCTACATTCTCCCCGACTGCCTGCCGGCCCCTCCGCGTGCACTAATCTAACGCTACGGATATCCGTTACTTACTCACAGATTGCATTAATTCACTAAGTACTACATGCATCCTCATTATGTGTGTAATAGCTTTGTTTGTAACTTGTAATGGGACCCGGCAATGACCAACTATTGTTTGTTCTCTACGCAAAATTGCATGGAACATACATTATTATGAATTAGCGCTTATTGGAATAACTTTAGTAGTGAATGCTAGTTTTAACTCTTCTAGAATCTACTTACTAGCTCGTCCTTCTCAAATATGCAACGATAATGGATAGTTACTTACAGTACTGACTGTCATCAGACGTATGACATCGTAGAGATTAATATAGGGTAAGGTGGTGTAGGAGTGCGCATTTTAACTTTGAGGCCTCATGAAAAATAAAATATGATATTTAGAAAAATCAACATTATTTATTCATAATCATTAGTTATTTATTAGCATATTATAGAACAACGAATTCCAGTAACGACATTCATTAAAGTATGAACTGAAGAAATATAAAAAATGAAAATCGCGCACTCTTATACACCCAGGTGTACAAGAGTGCGCGGCGGATTGTAAAAGAGTGCGCGCATCATCAATAGGTGTATCTTGTAGGTATAATCAATAAATGGTGACTTTACTTGAACTGCGCCACTCGTTGGTTGTTGTGGCTCTGGGTCTGGCTCAGAAAACACAGGTGCAGACGACACTAGATCTCTGTCTGTTATTGAACTTGCTAAAAAACCAACTTCGGTAAAAAAAATTGGAATCGTAAGGCTCAATGCCAGTAACTTTGAAACTTTGTGCTGTATATGATAAAGTTGCAGCTGTTAAGTATGCTGGTGTAAACATTCCTACCATTTGGAACACAGTGACTGGTCTGCCAGGATATCCATCCTGATGAGGTGAGAAGTGAGTGCTTGCGTATCCACGCAAGCACTCACTTCTCACTCATTGGCATAGTATTTTTTTAGGACACTGTGAAAGTTACAGTCAAGAGGCTGCATTTTATGACTAACATTCTGTAAATACATGAAAAATATTAAATTTGTAAAATTACACTTTATTTTACTAACTATCTAGGTACATACGAAAAATAATGTCGTATAAGAGTGCGCGCGCAATCTTATACACACAAATCGTGCGCACTCTTATGCACCTCGCCCTTCAGAAAGATATTGAACCCCCTGCCCCATCTATTGAAAGATGTGCGATTTTTTTCGAACGATTCGGTTAGTGAATATTCTTATTCAAATAATAGTTTAGGAGCAGAAATCCGTGCAACACGCAAGAAAATTAGATCACAGTGAGCAAAAATCTATTGACCTAGCTGGTGTCTCCGTTTTATAATCAAATTCCAGTTTTTTTCGGCAGCGTAATCGTTATCACTGTTGTACCTAAACACAACTGAAGGTAGCCAAAAATCTCGCACAGAGTCGGCGTGAGGTTCAAGGCGTACTCTTACCGACCGCGCACTCTTACACCACCTTACCCTAGTTGTAGACGTAGCTCACTTTGAAGCAAACAGCTTTAACGTCTGAAAGCAACAGTGTTTCATGCAGTTGTTGTCTCTTGAGGCTTTTGTATCACCCAATACTATCGATTTAGAAAACGGCATTATAAATACGGTTTAATATTATTAATTAGTATAACGCAATGTGCTCGCGTCTTTACAATCTACCGTATTCCGGCATAGTTGAATTCATACCCGCATATACGTAGATGGAAACGAACAAACACTCAGCCCAACCAGGCTCCTCGCGAGACACTTTTAATTAACCGTCAGCAAAGTAGGTAGTTAAAAGTTTTAAAAACGGATTAGACTTGCGCTAGATAGATGACAAAGAAACTCTAACCGTTTAAAAACTATCCCCGGTCCGAGGGACCATGAGGCCGACAAGATTAAATTGTGTCACCCGACTCGTGTCTCTTAGTCCACTTAAACTTACAATAGAAAACTTCGGGCGCGATTATCTTGTTATCTTTGTACTTTATTCTCTTTGCTCCACCTAAGGCTTACACGTGGCCTCGTCTGTTTACTGTCACAACACTACTGACGGAAAAATAACAGAGGACAACCACGAAAAGAAGCCGATACACAACAAACGATCAATGTTATCTAACACGCTTACAATAATAGTCTCAGTAGCATAAAACTATATCAACTTCATGAAAAATAACCTTATCTGTTGCGTAAAAATACGGACGAATAACTCTATTACTTGTATAAGCTCAATTATGTTTTAAGAAGTACCTAGAATAGAAAATAAACTTCGAGTCAGACTCGCACACGAATGGTTCCGTACCGTGGTTACAATATTAATACCTACAATATTTCTAAAGTCATTCTTGTTTTCTCTCATTGTTAGTAAGGTCCTAATTTCGATCGAGAAGTATTTTTCACATTCAATGGCTCTCGAGGATATTGACGATATACCAGAATTAAGACGGACGCATAATATAATTATTATACTACGATCTTCTCGTCCGATATCCTGCAGTGTCTCAAGACGAAAGTCTTTGACCAGTGTGTGTTGCCAGTGATGACTTACGGATCAGAGACTGGTTGCTCACTATGAGCCTTATCAGAAGGCTCAAAGTCACTCAGAGAGCGATGGAGAGAGCTATGCTTGGAGTTTCCCTGCGAGATCGAATCAGAAATGAGGAGATCCGCAGTAGAACCAAAGTCATCGACATAGCTCTCCGGATAGCCAAGCTGAAGAAGAACCGATGGCCGTTGGGGCAGAAAGGTTCTGGAGTGGCGGCCACGTAACGGACGACGCAGCAGAGGTAGGCCCTCCACAAGATGGACCGACGATCTCGTAAAGATCGCGGGAGGCGGTTGGATGCGGGCGGCTCAAGACCGGTCTGTGTGGAGAACCTTGGGGGAGGCCTATGTCCAGTAGTGGACGTCATTTGGCTGATAAGATGACTAACTAGGTAGTAAGGTATCGTGTAAAAACGATAATAGCTGAATTTACAAGGAATCAAAGTCACAAGTAAATTGTAATTATGATCAAAGAGTGCATGTACTGCATAGATTGTTGCCTGAACTATATTTTTGTCGTACGTAAAGCGAGTTTCTCTCCTAGCCGTTCAATTTAGTGCAGTACCCTCATACCATTGACAGTTAAAAAAGGAGTACGATACCTTAAGTTGCAGTCTACTGCTCACAAAGTCCGCCGGTCCAGTGCAAATATTGTTCAGAATCGTCGCCTTCTTATTGGACAGTGGGCCGAAATTGATTTAATTTCTGACTGTAAATGAAACGCGACGGTTTCGTAGTTTTCGTGTAAAATATGAGAGCGAAAAGTAAAGTTGTATTATACACCACTATTTTTTAATTAGTACAAAAAATTTAACAGGGCACTAAGTATCTTTAACTGATCATATTTATGTAGTTGAAAAATAAAAACACTAAGTCCCAAAACTGTCTCAAAACTGTCCACAAAAATACGTGATAATTGGTAAATGCAATACTAATACTATGACCGACCCGTGTACTATCATAGTAAAATTAACCATTGATAAATTACCCCGCCCCCCGCCCCTCTGCGCCTGCGCCACGCCCCGACGATGCGACAAACAGTACTAAATTGTTAGCTAAAGTGAGCGTATCTAATTTTGTTGCAAAAGTTTATTGTTTGTCTACGTTTGCCCGACGCGATGGCCTATCATATCAGTTCATATCACGGGAGTGTGTAGCTATGCTTCGTGCGTACTTTTTGAGTGGATAAATCGCGAATGCAGCTGTGTACCCATGGACATCGTATTGTGAGTGTACAAAAGTGACCGGGTCAGTGTCAAACAATTAAAACAGTGCATATTGGATGCTTTTGACAACGGTGGTGGACATTTCGAAGGACAATGGAAATACTTGTAAGTTTAGTAAATAATACGTACTTAAGTAAATAATAATTTGATGCGGGTGGCTCAAAATCGGTCTGTGTTCTCCACACACCTTGAGGAAGGCCTATGTCCAACAGTGGACGTCTCTAGGCTGGCATGATCACGATAAAATAATTTGTAAATAGCAGATGATTCTAACTTCATAAATACGCCAAAATTACTCTTTTCTTTTAGTCCAGAACACCATCTTTAATTTTGATATTTGTTTGCTTTCTAATTACATACCTCCGTATTTAATTACTTGTTAAACGATAAATTTTACCGGTCCTAAGCCTGAATGAAGTATGAAGGAGAGGGTAGAATTAACAAAATTAAAAAATAACTACCCACATTTATTATTTTCCTTCATTTTATTTTCTATGGCTACCTACATCATAAGTGCGACAGAGAGAATGCGAATGAGCAGGATGGAATATTATCAATGAATTAGTGAATGGGTTGTAAAATATGACTATGATTTAAGTGAGATTTTCTACAATAAACAAATGATAATAACTTTGCTCTTTATTAATATTATGAAATTCTTACGTCACATATATGATAATAATATCTTCGCTAATCTGTCCTTAAAGTTTTTGTACTAATTAAAAAATAGTGGTGTATAGACGACAACGAAAACAAAGTGATTGATGGAAATGGGTTAAAACTTCAATGGCCTTTACCTACTTATAAAATAGTCTTTCCAATTGATTTTGTTAGTTAGTTAAATAATAGTTAAATAAGCTATAATTTAAATGTTATTATTTTTCCTTCGAAAGATATTGAATACAAGATGGTCGATATATCCAAACATCGCTTAATCGCATTATGTCATTCTTAATCAAACCAATATTCCTCTGAGGTCTGCTATCTGCTGCGAGCAATGTTGCTGTTATTGCGTAGTGCATTGTTCTTCTAAATTGTGCATTATTAAGTTTAGTGCAGATATCGTATTGCTCGCATATTATATGTAAGAATTAGGTTCTGCTAGAGAGCTGTATGTATTATACATGATTATTCTTGCTATACATGTCATGTTATTCAATTGCTTGAGGCCATCGGATAACAAAACTGTCAACATCGGGCGAATTAGGAACATCAAATATGTGACATACATAAGTTCAAAATCTGCCTGGTACTTGTTCAGTTTTCGCTATTCATACGTTAAACAATGTCAATTTAGAAACACAATGCAAGCGTGCATTGTTATAAAGTTTAATCGATTAAGCAATTTTAGTTGCAAATTAAGTATAAGTTGAAAAAGTAACATTTTATTATGGGGTTAGCACGTCACAGTGCGGTTCGTTTGCATAATAATGGGCACGAAATTGCAGCGATACAAAGAGCACGTAGCGAGGGTTTCTCTCGGCTGATATTCAAAAACTTTTAGTTACGACCTTTGCGCGTTTCAAAGAGACAGCGGTTGCTTTGAAGTCATATGCAGTAGCATTGTTGTAGACAGTGATGATTTGTTCAAATCTTTGAGTCGTTTAAGAAGTAGTCACCTTGAAATTGTATCTTACTGATATGTTGAAGGTATCCACAGTATTTCACGAAGTAAACAATTAGTCCATAATAATTTTGAAAACTTTATTTAGTGACAGAATGTTTGCCGTTATTAAAGTGTCGTTATTGCAAACTGTATTTTTATCACAAGGTCCAAAACTGCTTTGAGTATAGGCGATTTGTGATTGAGTTGCCATTTGGAAGCTACATGTTCGATTGCTTAATTTAGCGCCATTCAAGATTTTTAGCTGGCTGATGTCAATTTAGACAATGCAGTCGAACGAAAAACGTTTTCAAAGCACGATGTAGTATGACGTTGTGGTGAAATCAGCCATCGATGTGTAGCGTTTGTGAATTGAAGTACTAACATACTTGCTATTGATATGATTGTATTGAGATAAGTATCTACTCAGCTGGCTATTAAGCTCCAAACATCATGTATTTAAGAATAATTTGAATAATAAAGAAGAGAAATAATGATCGCAGAATTTCAAACATGTCCTTATCCTTGGTAATGATGATTGAATAATGAATTGTCTACGTAATTTGAAAGCAATGAAATAAATTGAAGGTTCCGTAATAAAAACGTTAGTTCATTATCGATAGTAAGTTTCGCTCTCAATCGGGCTCGTTACCAATACACCGGCTTCATGAATAATGGCTACGAATAATGTAACTCCCGCGAAATATCCACTTGCATGTTTTAAGCGTCGAGAATTTTTCCTTTTGATATTCGCCCGAATGGAGAACGATTTCAATGTCTTAGGTCCGTGATGACGTAGGATATTTACATCTCACTTTGTTTTACGACGGTATAACATCTATTGGTTTCGATGGATGGATATTTTCAATTTTATTGGCTTACACTGACCGGTGGAATAGATATTTATGTATTTCGGTACCTACGATAAAGTAATTTTAATAACGTGAGCACGGTTACCATAAAATGTTAAGTATTACTTGGCTAGTCGATCGCAGATGAATTATAAAGGCGAATTCTGCAACAGATACGACGCAATTGAAAGTGGCAATACTGACTGAGAAAGGTTTAGCGACTGCCTCGCTGTACTGCATAATTTTGTGTACTGCTTGGGCGTGGGTTAAGACTTCCCACAAGGGATAACACCTTGTGTGATCCACAGGCTGTTGCTTAGAATTTGTTTGTTTATTTTGTCCCTTATCTGAGTTTTGTTAAGTTGCCCACGATACAGGATTTACTCCTAGCATTTTAAAAGAAGTAAAGCAATACAATAGGTACGCAAGGGAGAAATAGCTTAAGCCTTATGACTGAAACCACTACAGCTCAAGAACACGCCTCATGCAAACTTCTTTTATACGTGTACAACAATGAAAATCGTGTGTGTTGGGCGTGTTATGTAAATATGAATGATTATAGGGACACACTGTCGGGGTGGGGTTATTGGCGAGACGGTGCGCGCCGGGGGAGGTCACAAGACGTTTATTTCAATAAGACAGGCTTACCTGCCACCTTGCTCGACCCTTTCTCTTGTGACGCGCCCGTGTGAGTTATGAGCTTTATTTATATTAATTAACGAGTGGAAATTTATTAGAGGTTCCACGGAATTACAGGTAATCTTATTGTAATAGCTGTGAGATTGTAGCTTCATTAATTATTTCTGTAAATACTTGTGTCGCGTTTTCGAATTAGCTCGCTAATGTGCTAACAAATTTATTGGTAGAAAATGTTCGCTAGTTAAAGTTGATTTCTATAAAAAGGTTCGATACCTTTTTAATTATGGCTGGTGCCGGATAAATAGGTTGCAGTTGTTAAACGTTTTTAGAACGAGTCGCTTTACTGCGCGCGGCGATAATGAAAAGATCCTGGGTGAGTTCAGGAGAGACACGTCAAACGAGGTCAAACTCTTGTTTTTAAAGCAATTTCGGGATCAAAGTACTCACCTCCATAAAAGGCGGTGCAAACATTGGAGCAATAATCGATTTAATGAAAGGGGAATCGAAGGGTTCCGTAGGTTTGCGTTTCTAAATTTTCGACTACCTCTACAATTTAATTGGAAATTCGTGCCGCAATAAAAACGGCTTGATGACCTAAAGATTAAAATGGGAACTCTTTAAAATGAAACTGAACGCTAAATGGCTCCGGGCCGCGAGCTCACGTTTACAAACGATCCTTTTACTCAAGACTCGCTCGGATACATGGATCGGCCGACACTTATTTGATTAAGAGGGAAATAACTAGAATTTGTTACTTTTGAGCTTAGTAAATAGTTACGGGAATTTCCGATGTAAGCAGATTAAGAAAAAAGATTGGCATTATAGCTACGGTTAGCGTAGTGGTTTAAGCGGTCGCCTCGCCGCTTGACGCTGCGCTCCCCACACGAGACAACACTTTGTGTGATTCATAAATTGTTGTTTCGAGTCTGGGTGTTCATTGTGTCCGTTAGATGTATGATTGTAAAGTCCCCGCGACACAGGATTCGTTCCTAATGCGGGATGACGGTAGGTGCTTAATTTTCTTTTCTGCACCTTTAAATCAGAATTTAGACTTTCAAGAAGAACTTTGCAATAATTGGTCACCTAGATTAGAAGAATTACATTTGTATAGCTTGTTTGTGTACTGGACAAGCAAGAGCAGCTGATGTGAGTTGCTTTCAATAATTTTTCAAAATTCTGAATAGGACACATGTAAACGGAAGTGATCCCGGGGTCTGACTTCAAGATTTTGATCAACAGTGCAACCTAGCAACTGAGTGAACATCTCTCTCTCTGTGGTCGGTCCCTCATGACTGAGGATCGTGGTCATCGGAGGATGTGGATAGTTTGCACCTGGTTTCGATGATCTGCCTCCACCGGTGCCTGTTCATCGCGTCTCGGGCGACAGAGCAAAACATGGTTGATGATGGGGTGAGAGGCCCATCTGGTTGGGGAACATCCCCGGGCTCGTTTACCCTCCGTGTTCCCAACAACGATCAGCTTTTCAAGGCTCTCTTCACCCCTCCTCATTATGTGGCTAAAGTAGGTCAATATGCGCTGCTGGCAGATGGTGGAAAGGCGTGTTTGGACACGAAGCTGCGAAAGGATCGATGCTTTGGTGTGCTTGGCAGTCCAGGGTATCCTCAGCATGCGTCTCCAGCACCAAATCTCGAATGCATCAATTCTTTGCCGTTCTCTGGCTCGTATTGTCCATGTTTCCACACCATACAAGAATATGGGGAATACTAGAGCGCGTATTAGACGGGTCTTAGTGGTGTTGGTAACACCCCTCTTCTTCCAGATGACATTGAGGCGAGTCATCGCGTCCTAAGCCATACCAATACGCCTCTTTATCTCCGGTACTCAGCTGCCATCATTGTAGACTAGTGCGCCCAAGTATGTATAGTAGTCAACGATGTCAACCCCTGGGATGATATTAGTTGAGCTGGGGAGTTTTTCGGCACGGTCAACTACCATTAACTTCGTCTTGCTTCTGTTTACTGCGAGGCCCATGCAGTTGCTCTCGGTCTCGATTCTCTGAAACAGCTCCTGCATATCTGCCATAGACGTCGCTAAAAGGACCGTGTCATCGGCATATCTGAGGTTCGATATCCGCTTTCCTCCTATCGGAAATCCCTTGTCCCAGTTTTCGAGTACTTTGCGGATGATGTACTCCCCGTATATATTGAACAGGGTCGGGGATAAAATGCAGCCCTGTCGCAGTCCCATTTTGGTTTTGAACACATTAGAACAATTGGTGCCGATTCTGACAAAAGAGCGGTTCTCAACATATAGTTGTTGGATCAAGCCAATTAAAAATGCCCGGGAGCTCCCATCTCGCTTAAAACACTCCACAACTTGTCCCATTTCACGCAGTCAAAAGCTTTTGTGTAATCTATGAAACATAAGACTTAACAAGCAAAATCCTTTAAAAAGTTTTCAACCGAATTCAATAGGTCGAGAGAAGTTTCTGTTTGCGAAATTCATTGAAATAACAAAAATAAAATAACTTTACTTTTACACTTACGATTCCTCTGAGAAGGAACTGAGATGTGCATTTTTAGAAACATGTTTTTATTGTCCTACTTTTATATTGTAGATGGGTTACCTTGTTAAGAAATATGTATATTTTTTATATAAATATAATATATTTTAAAAGCGTATTATGTGTTATTCGTATAAAACATATAGATGTACTTTCAAGTTTTTGCTACTATAACATTTACTAAAAGGACTACATGTATATACAGGCTGTCATAAGACCCATCACCAAGCCGAAGTCTACTCGTTTTGGACATTATGCCAAGTCATATCAATACTTGTTTTTTTTTTTCAAACAATCACATTTTTTAAGCCGCAATTGAATGTGTGCGCGTGCAATTTTCGAAATCTCCTGAACCAGTAATTTGCCAGGTATGGTGTCGAAGTAAAGAATGTTCCTAATGATTGTTACAATATGGGGTTTCAATTTTCGTTAAGGGTCTTTTTACACCCTGTATAGGGATCTGGGACAGATAGTTGGCAGGGGAGAGCTGTAAGAATTTAGAGCTCGTAAACTTGTAACGGCTTGGCCACGGGGACCGCCGACGCGACCTGCGACACGATCGGCGACGCGACAATTCGCGCGACGCGAAAAACATGCCACGGGCACACGCGTTCGCCGTCGCGACCAGTGTAGACCAGGAGCGAGACGACATTAGCTGAGATCTTTTTATGAAATTTAGCTCGACATTGTACGGACTTTGGTAGCAATATCACATTTGTTTCAACCCGGCAATCGAACCTGAGACCTCATGATCCGCTTACACTACCGCAAGATCACAGAGGCAGACTTGATATTGTGTACCTAACCACGGTATTGAAAACTATAGGTACTGTATTTTATCTTTAAGGCCTTGCCACACGGCACAATTTTACCACTGATCAAATTTTCAATCGAATTGGCTTTGCCCGCCTACACGACACAATCAAATCACTGATTTTATTCCGTCCACCCGATTGGTTAAAATCTAGTGGTACCGCCCACCTGATGAACTTGAGTTGGATGACTGGCGTCTACACGTTAGATAGATAGATAGATAGATAGATTAACACTTTATTGTACACCAGTAAACATTAGAGATACAATATTTAATGTAGTAACTTAAAACTAGTTGCACAACAGGGCGGTCTTATCGCAAAATGCGATCTCTTCCAGACAACCTAGTTTGAATACAATTAAAATGTAAGAACAATAGTGTGGGTTATGGTGTACCATGAGGAACAGTGTCATAAATAGGAAAATAATAGTACATATTATTGACATAATATTGTACATGAGTAAAAAAAAAATATATATATAAATATTACATATAAATCGTACATACAATACAAAATAATACTAATACCAAATTACTAAATAACAAACCAATACTTATATACTTACAGTAGATAAATAAGCTATAATCAACACATATTATAATATAATATTCATATAAACTATATACTATATATAAATATATTTATTAATATATACAATTGTCAAGATAATTGTGATAAATAATGATTTGTAACCAGATTTTTAAATATAGGGAGTGATTGAGCCCGTCTGATAGCTTCGGGTAACGCATTCCACAAACGTACAGCTTGCACTGTAAAAGATTTTTGAAGGAAAACTGTAGAATGAGTAGGGACCTTCAATTTCAGATTCTCTGATGATCTCAAGCACTTCGAATGAGTGTCATGTAGATATTCGAATCGTCGTTTTAGGTAAAAGGGGAACGAGGGATTAAAAAGTATATTATATAGAAGACAAAGGATGTGAGTATTCCGTCGAAGGCGGATTGGCAGCCATTTGAGCTTGTTACGAAATTCAGTGATGTGGTCATATTTCCGTAAACCATATATGAACCTTATGCAGAAGTTTTGGAGGCGCTCAAGTTTATCTAGCTGGTCCTCATTGAGATCTAGATAGCTGGCATCGGCATAGTCAAGAATGGGAAGAAGAATAGATTGCACAAGTGCAATTTTAGTAGGTATGGGAAGGAAATTGCGTAACCTTCTCAGTGATGCAGCGGCAGCAAAAAGTCGTCGACTGCTATTTTGTAATTGGACAGTCCAAGATAACGTTTTATCTATGTATATCCCCAGATTTTTCACTTCTTTACTGATAGGAATTGAAACACCACCAAAAGATATCTGGGGAAGCAATGACCACGGCACCTTTGACATCAATCTAGAACTGCCGACAATTATGATCTGGGTTTTCGTATGATTAATCATAAGTCCGTACATTTTGGTCCAATTTGATATTATAGCCAGATCTTTATTAACTGTGGAAATAGCAGACGCCAAATTTTCACAGTCTGCTTGAGAGTAAATTTGCATATCATCAGCATAAAGATGGTAGGAAGAAGAAATATTATTAGATATACAATTAATAAAAATTGAGAAGAGCAAAGGAGATAAAACGCCGCCCTGTGGTACACCTGCAGAATTTTGGCACCAGGAGGAAAAAGTTTCATCCAGATGGACACGCTGCCGGCGACCAAACAGGTAACTACGAAACCAGTCAACTACTGATGGAGATATGTTAAGAGAGCTTAAAATGGCAAGGAGAACATCAAAGTCGACAGTATTAAACGCATTGCTAAAATCTAGCAAACAGAGAATAGTGAACTTGCCATTATCCATACCTGATCTGATATCATCAGTTATATTGATTAGCGCAGTAGTGGTACTATGACCCGTACGGAAACCAGATTGGAAGGGATTGAGGATGTTATATCGAGAGAGGAAAGAGTTAAGTTGGTTATGGATAAGACGTTCAAGGACTTTGGAAAGAAAGGGTAAGATGGATATAGGTCGATATTCAGAGAAGGATTCAGGATTAGATTTCTTGGGGAGAGGAACTACGTGGGCATCTTTCCAAGATGTTGGAAACATGCCGCTAGAAATTGAATAATTTAGTATGTGGGAAATAATAGGAAGGATCTCATCAAGGATGGGGAGGATCATATTACGAGTAATACCATCGCTACCAACTGCGTTAGACGTTATGGATAAAATGCTCTTCTCAACATCACATGCAGTAAACTGACTAAAGACAAAAGGAGGGTGATCAGGGGTTGAAAGCGACGAAAGGTAATTTAAAGTATTAGTTTTTGTTGTCCCATCAAAAACGGACGAAGCTGAGAAGTGCTTGTTAAGCAAATTGATATTAATATTCAAGGATTTTGTATTCTGACTTTGCTTTCCAACCCCTAATGATCTAAGGAATTTCCAGACTTTCGCTGGATCTCCGTTTTGAACAGAATTGTGGATATGCCGGCGTTGTGCATCCCTACACACCCTATTGCAGTGATTTCTGATCTTTAAATACTTTTCTTTATTA